>OX438988.1:16939999-18256258 GCA_949316085.1 Hypercompe scribonia
AATTAATCACCGATTAATAATTTTTGTAACTGCTTTCATACTTGTGTCCCTTTTTACTGCTTAAGCACAGATCGCCAAACTTGACTTAAACGTAAACTAATACTAGTTACCAGTCTAACTAATTTTTAATACCATTTACAAACCTAGAATTTCTAAAGCATCCAGTGGCTACTACTAAGTGAGTGGGATCAAATCAAAGTTGGAATAAAATGTCAAATCAATACGATTTTTTAAACCTTTGACATCTTGTTTGGTACAAAGGAACCCTGAGATATGGGACCAACGGTAAGGAATATATTAGTAACCATCTTATTAACCATTTTACTTTAGTTTAGATACTAGGCTTGAGAGTATTCACTTTAGTGTTGTATTTGTAAAATTTACATTTTAACGGGGGTTGTTATGCCACCGACGTCTTTCATAAATTTATTAGTAAACAAATCAAACCACTCGAAAATACTTAATTTTTATAAATTTTATAACCATTATTAATAAGGCGCTCTATACTCAGTAAAAAAGTAATCGCTCTAGTAATTTTATTTATTAAATGTAAATAAGATTTACTTAAAATAGGTATGGAGCCAAAATAAACTATGTTAAAAAAATAATAATTTGGATTATTTCTAACTGTTGTCAGTAGATAGTTAGTATAAGTAGAAAAACGCATTAAAAATTTTATATTTCTAAAACGTATAAATCTTACTGATATTGTCAACATAACATTAGTAGGACAATGCAACAGAATATAATGAGTTAGTTGACTAACTATTGTGTATTAAAATAAAGTAAAAAAAAATATTTTAGGTATCATGAGGTTTAAAGTTTATGAGGTTTCGACACCCGAGAGCCAGTGACTGTTGCCGCAGTAGCAACTGCAACGAGCGGTTGAACTCTCGGTGCGCCTCGCTGCTATCAGTGTTTGGCACAGTCGCACACAGTAAAAGTTATGACAACAATAATGCGTTTATAAAACACGCAGCGTCTACGAAAAGCCGCTTCAGTTCGCCCGAGAACACCGCAAGGTCAAGACCATATGGACTATTTCGAAAACAGTCGATCGCCGGCCTGAATCGCGATGTGACATAGTCTCTGTTCTATATATTAAAAAACAAACATTTAAAAAAATAGGAACAAGTAATCGCGTATCGAGACCGCACGTGCAGTTCTAAATTTAAACAGAGCTTCTACGCGCCAAAATATTTGCACGCTTCTGTGTTAAGGAAAGCATTTCGTGTGAAAATCGTATATTTTGTTAAAGCTTTTCATTGTTTAGTATTTGTTTATTGTGTATATATTTAACGGAATTGAAGGAGTTCTACATTAAGAGAAAAAGTAAGTATTTCTATTTGGGATTTAGTCATAACATCATTTAAGAAGGATTTATTTAAAGAGGAAAACTATAACAGAGATAATAATAATGTATACTGCAATCGATTTAAAAAAGTATACCTGGTTATCTGTAGACTGTAGTACTTCTAATATCAGGTTTTCTTAATGGCCAAAATTATTTTTATGACAAACTTTGTGGACCACACAGAATAGACAGTGTTTCGAAACAGGAAAAATATCATATTAACAAAAAACATATCAAAAGTGTGCTATAATTTATTGCAAAATGCTTTTCATTTTTACAAAATTTATAATCCCGTAATCATCTCGTCCTCTCAAATAAATAAAAAATATGTAAACGTCATACTTGGATTTAAACTACAAAACTAAAACAAGATATAAGCTTTTAGTAAAAAAAAATACAGGATTTTATTTTTTAAACATAATTGTCGCGCTAAACCTTAAACAGTACCTCTTCTTATGGTATTATAATATCAACAAAAAAGAATTGCAAACAACATCATTGAAGATAAATGATATAAGTTTTGTTTCGCAATTAAATTTTTTTTTTCATATGCACCTACTTTATATACGTTTTACTATCTATGGAATTTATACTTCCTTTACCAATTTTATAGAACAAAATGTAATATTAAAGTATACATCAATTAGGCACACAAACCAATAATATTTATTTTTTTTAACAATGGTCATACTAGAGCGCATGTCATTTGCAATGGCGCGTAATATTTTCATTTGGCGCAATTCACCACGCGTCAATTTCTGATCAACTCCCCTCCGATAAACACAAAATGCACTTCTATTTTATTAAGTTTTCAATTATATTTAATAATATAAAGTAACGCCAATACAATCATTTCGTTCCGTTTAGTTTGTGACTCATTTGTGATAATGCATTACTTTAAATGCTATGTCGTTTAACTGTTTAAGTATGTTTGTGCAAACACGGGAATGTCGACTCTACTTCCTTTTGCACCTCTCTAATTTACAAAAGAAACGTGTCTCGAAAATGTCCATGTTATATAATTTGGGAGCATTAATTGTTGATAAAACTGGCTTATCTTCAGAGTCAATTATAAGATCAAATGTAGATATAATTAAAATCTAAGTTTAAAAAAAAAATAATGATGTTTGTTGCCCTTGTAAACAATCATTAGAATGATATAATCGCTCACATATAGTTAGTTGTGTTCACAAATATTTATATATATTTAAAATAATTAGTATCTCATTCACATCTTTGCCCATTGATGCAGGGATTGCAGTTATCGTGGTAAGTGTGGTAAGTCTTACACTGCCACGATGACTGTCATGTCCCAAGCGGGGCGTGAAACAGCATCTCACAAGACCGCCCTAGCGTGAGTCACCATACTGCCTTGTCTGCACTCGCAATAAGTATGATAACCACAACTCTTGGATTCTATTCGTGTTTTCCATCAGGTAGAGTAGTCACAAAAAAAAACAAAAGACCTAGGCTGATTATCACGATAAATTATCGGTATACATTATTGCTTAACGTCATTTATCCCGTCGCCTATCCTCTTTGAAGCTAAAGGCATCGACATTCTAAATGTATTTATGACAAAGTGACACAACAAGTTAAATGAAGTGATTACTTGAATTTGAATAACTAGTTTCCATTTTAAAAAATCAGTAAGAACTCATTAGAACATAAATATAACCGACTTTTTGTACGAATTATTTGAATGTTTATCTTTGTATGCACAAAACTCGTGCCAATTGTAAACGAAATAACTAAAAATGAATGCTTTAATCTGCTTCGTTTCGGTGATCAGTGTCAATTTTTTTTTTATACGTGACAAACTATAAAATACATTGAATATTATACATTATGCTGTCTAATATTAGAAGCCAACCAATTGGTTATTTTTTATCATTATAATTGTAGCAAAAGCAGTTTTCTTTTTATTAGTTATTTACAAATATTTTTCGTCTAATAGTCCTCTAGATTATAAGGGAACAACCAATCTCTGTTCTTGCTTCCATATTAAAGAAAACAAGAATTAAGAGAGAGATTGTAACAATTTATTATTTATTTCTTGAAGCAGCATCTAAAGAAATACGGAGTAAATATCTACCCACATATGTACTGCTACATGTATGTTATAAAAAACATTGAAACTTTTTTGTTGACCTAAAAGCGAAATGCGAATGGCTAGAAATAAGCTTCTTATGACGCATAAAGAAAAAAAAAATGAGTGTACATCTAACAATAAAGAAATTAATTATTCTCGAATAAAAGTATGTTGAAAGCCAGTCTTTTCTGAGGAATCATCGAAGACGTCACACATCCAACAGTGATTATCCTGTGACTCAAATGACGACGATAATGAGTAAGGAGACGATATGTACGTATTTACGTCCATAAGCGAATGTGAAAAAACATCTCACAAGGCAGCCACAGTGTGGGTCACCATACTGCAGTGTCTGCATTTACAATGAGTATGGTGACCACAACTCTTGGATTCGATTCATGCTTTCCATCAGGCAGGGTAGAGTCATTTTGGCAGGTTTTTAATTTAGAAAACTCTCAACGTTTTAGGTTTATTTTCTTGTTTGGTATCGTATAGTATAAGCAAGAGTTATATAAAAATTAGTCATTTGTTTAGTGAAGATGTATTTATTTGTAATAAGATATACTACTTTGTATAAACGAATCTAATAATCGTTTTACTTCTTCTACAATTCTAGAATCTAATATTTTTTCAATTAACAGGTAGTAGCGTCATCAAGATAAAATATAAATTAAAATGATCGGCAATATAAGATGTATGGATGGTTTGCTTAAGATTCATTTATATAATATGTATATCTACTTAAAAAATAAATTGTAATATGTATTTCGAATTTGTATCACCATACTTAATATGCATTGAACACTAATTAATACATATATATAATTAGTTTTATAAAGTGTATCAGTTCATTGGCATGAATAATTTTAGAATATAATCAGACGAGACAAGCTTTATATAATCTGTTCCCTGGTGATTTTTTTTGTAATCTCGTCTTAATATATGGTTTTTTGGGCGATGTTCATAGCAAGGTTATATATCAAGCTTAAGAATTAAGGTCCTTGTGTTTAATTGTAGCAAACAGATTCAAACTTCTTTTGAAATTGTGAATATGAACTTTAAAAGAGAAAGAAAAGAGGTAAAAAAAAGAGGTGTTGGTGGAATGTCAAAAAAACGTTTTTGAACATTGGTATTAAAATTTTTTTTTCATCAAAGAAGACAACGCCCACACTAAGAATAAACTCTGTGTCGTAAAGAACTTTACAAACATACAAGAAACGGACAAAGAGAACACTCAGGCTCAGAACAACAATTTGACAATTTGTGGATCATACAAAGTGTTGTCCCATGTGAGGATTGAATCTACAACACTCAGTGCAGTAGAGAGCGGCGTGGCGAACGCTTAAATCACTAAGCTAACCGTGCAATCATTACTCGCTTACTTTTTCATTTTATTATAATTATATTCAATTGGGGACTTACGGATCAATTAATCTTTTAATCATCACTATCAAGACCTTTTAGTAGTCTGCTGGGTGATATAGATCACTCCTTAAAAGGAGGTCTTAGCCTGTTATAGCCAGACGAGTTGATATTGGGTTTGTTTTAAGTTTGACTTCTTTTTGTAGTACTCTTATCTTCTCCCTCAGTCGGTTCTTATCAGGATAAATAGGACTTTTGACACTCTGTTCTCAATTGATCACCAGACAGACTATTATTATATTATGGATTACCATTTTTATAATTAATAAAATTTATCGTTAGAACTACAGGTTGTCCAAACAATTTGAAAATGACTTTTTGTTTTTTATATAAATTATTCAAATAAATTATTTTATGACATGACACGTTAATTAGCATATTAATCATATCAAAACCAGTATGAGTTGAGTAAATATAAGCAACTGTTGATTGCATTTCTATAAACAGATAACGATAAAATACATATCTTTTGGAGTTAGATGAAACTCTCATTTTAGTATAACGTGTTGTTTTCAATTATCATCATTATTGGACTAAAATATTGAGGCCTATGTCTAGCAGTGGACAAGTAAAAAAAAAATTTAAAAAATAATTAGTATACATTTCATTTTCTAATAATCAATCATCATCTCCATCATTACCTCAATCAAAAGACGTTCACTGCTGGACATAGATCTCCCCCAAGATTCTCCACATCCCACCCCTCACTTGGTCGTCAGATCATCTTTTGGGGGTCCTGCCAATGCTAATTTGTTTCTATCAGTTCCAAATAGGAGGAAAATATATTGTTCTAGGTTCGTATCTCAATGTGCCTGACAACTTGTTCTGTCAAGAGGTAAATTAAAAACAGTTAAAATCTATTAGACACTAAGGAAAAGCTTCAATGTTAAAAATATTCAACACGAAATTACCATTACCCAGTAGTAATCGGATTGTTTTCTAATTCGACAACATACAATAACTACGCATACCTATGTAGGTAGAATAATCCATATCTCTCCAGGATAAAAAGTTAACTGGACGAAGGTATTGTATATAAAAACTTGCTTCATCTATATAATATTTACAGTTAAAAATGAACAATAGCAATTGTTCTGATGTACACATTTTATTTCCTAAGAGGCTCTCGGACTATATACTCGTAGATCTTAAGGTATTTCGTAAATTCAAGAGTCGAATTGCCCTGGTTTTGAAAGTACATACTTATGATAAATAATTCTTTTCTCGCCCGCATTAGGAATATATCCTGTGTCGCAGGGGACTTTATAAACATACAAGAAACGGACACAAAGAACACCTAGACTCAGAACAATAATTTGTGGATTACACAAAGTGTTGTCCCGTGTGAGATTTGAACTCACAACACTCAGCGAAGTGGAGAGCGGTGTGGAGACCGCTTAAACCACATTTTTTTTTTTTTTAACGTGTGGAAACCCCCTCGGGCCGTCACCCCACCGGGGTTTACGGCGGGGTGGTGTGTCGGAATCGGACCGACTAAAACCACACGGTGTGCCACTCTGCGCCTGAGATAGGAGGGATCCGGATCCGCTTAAACCACTAGGCCAGTCAATTAAGGCGGTAGACAATTAAGGCGGTAGACATGGTTTAATACATTTTTCTTTACTGTAAAGATTTATTTGGATCACAAACTTGTTTACCGGCGATTATGAACTTGATTCAAATCGTCTTGCCGCGACTTCCACATGATAAGCAATTAGCATATATACAACATTCCAACATCAACCGTTGGGCCGTGGCCCGCCGGGCATGATCACCTCACCTGGTCGGAGGTTCCTTCCTTTGTGTCTGAGGGACATGACACTGTTCCCTCCACAGTTTCAAAGAAACATGTGATTTTTTTCTTAACCTATTTAAAAACTAAAAGAAAAAACTGAAAAGAAAGAGTAGCATCTACTCATAATGGGTTCTTTTACTATTTCTTAAAAAGCATTGCTCATTATATAGGGTGGGCCAAGAATTCGTTAACATTTGAATCCCACATCCCGCGCAAACATGTTACGGGCGTTCTTGGGACTGATGCTACTGCAATTTGCTGGCTACAATCGTAACACATGGTTTCAACAAGATGAAGACACTTGTCACACATGCAATGAGTCCCTGTCGGTGGTCAAGGCCAGACGAGGCGACATTCCATGGCCACCTAGAAGTCCAGATCTATCCCCAGCAAACTTCTTTTTATGGGGTTATTTGAAGAATCGTTTCTCACCCTATATAACTTTTTAGACCACTATATTGGTTACTATACTATAATTTTTTGGCATACAATACTAGACGGTTGGTATAAGATTTGTTTTCAGTTTTCCTTCTCTTTGCAGGGCTATTGATAAGTACATAATATCCTTCACATACTGTACTATCGCAACTGGTTATTGAATCACCAGAGAATGTCACATTAGATCTTTATAACAATTTGTGGTTAAAGTTGCCTCGTCTCAAGAAGTTTTGCCTCCAACAAAATCCAAAACGTGTGTAATAGTACTAAGAAATATATAAATTGTACAAGATAGATACGATAAAACTGTTTACGTATTGCTCATTTAAAATATTTTCGTTCCGAGGAGCAGATATGACATGTTCCATGTTGATTCATCTGCGTACTATTGTTATATTTACATTGTTTTGTTAACAGTCATAAGAGATATCACCAGTTACAGGTGCATCCGCGACATGCACAAAAACATTCTATTCTTTATGGTGTAGGAAGGTAAGCGAACAGACTGGTCACCTAGTTGGGAGTTACCGCCACTTAAGGACACCTGCAAATCACGAGGCACAAGTGTTGCCAATTTAAATAATTTCGTAAATTGAAGTATCGTCTCATGGACGATGTTGCTATATTTATTTTCAAAGTTTCTTTCTAGTATTCAAATTAACACATAAGGAAATGAAACAAGTCTATAATTACTGAAATTGTTCTCTCTTAAAAATAATACAGGCTGTTTTATTGGTTGATGCCTAAATAAAGATTATCGTCTATATATGTGTATATAATTGATCTGCGTCGATCCTACAGATTTGGAATAACGCGTCTGGCCAGTGTGGTATCGTAGGCCAAAGCCTCCTTTCTGAGGAGAAGCGTATGTAAGGGTTGTCGATGATACTAGTGATGAAAAGATTCAATCATCAAAGTAATGGTTATGTAATACTAGACTACATAATCGATTGTATAGCAATCGTCCTTTAATGTGCAAATGAGCTGCTCTTTCTTATCTTATCAACATACACACAACGACGAGTGCATTTCTCTCAAGTCGGTCGTTCGTAACAAGAGTTATGAATCGATTTTTATAAAAACTATTTCTTTCTAATATCTGCTATGTTTAAACCTAAATTAATTAAAAAAGAGAATTTTAAATATGTAGATGTATGTACCTATTCATGTTTTGTTTATCTAAATCTTTGCCAAACCTATCCAAGTTTGCTTGCATTAGTAGTGTTAGTGGTGAATTTTTGGTTATTAGTATAAAATGGGGTAAGCGATTTAAGTATTTCAAAAATAATGTAATATATTTCAGTGTTTTCTTAATCTGAAATTATTTATAGAGATATTATATTTCTTTCTTTAAAAAAGACAATTGCACTATGCATGAATTCTGTGTAGCGGGGGACTTTACAAATATATATGAAACAGACACAAAGAATACCCAGACGCAGAAAGGTAACTTGAGGATCACAGAAAATAGCGTGTGATTGTATTGAGATCGGACCCACCACACTTAGCTAGTAAGCGACAAGTTAACTGCTAAACCTCCACGCCATCCATACAGCCAAGCGCGTATTATCCTTTCCTTGAGGAAACAAATGTAAAATTTTGCATCAAGAAATTACATATAGAGGAGAACTTGATTTTTTACTATCTTAAGAGCCTGACAAAGTGACTCTACTCTGCCAAGAGTAATGGTCACCATACTCATTACAAATGCTGACAACACAGTATGGTAACCTACACTATGGCGGCCTTGTGTGACGCTTTTTCACACGCCCCTTGGGGACGTAAAAGGCATGACAGTCATCGTGACAGTGTAAGGCTTACACAGTTACCACGATAACTGTCACCCCTGTATCGATGGGCCTGTGGTCTCACATTCACCAACGAAATACGACAACACGGATGATGACGCTTTACATTGGTCTCCATTGAGAGAGCGGTACTGCCCTGGTTGAGCCGGCCCGCTCGTGCTAAATCAGCGTGGCTCTACTACCTAGATCGTCGCTGTCTGATAAGAGGGGAGGTGCCACCATAAGGGGAAGTCCCTGTTTGAGAGTCACAGATGTCCCGTTATTTTCCTTTTGTATGATATGTATGTACTTAATTTATTAGTCAATTGGCTTGAATTAGGAGTTTAGGATTAGGATATTGCCCTCCTACCAAAGTATTTGGGAATCCCCGCAACGTATTTCAACACTTATTACTTCACCATGATTAGTGGTCTATTGGCGTAGCGTAATATGCAGTGTAACATTTCAGCTTCATCTAAAATAGACTGTCTATCTTCTAGAGTCATTGTATTGTCTTTTTGTTTTTCTTTTTAATATTGTAAAGTCTGAGTTTATTTTATTGTTAATTCTCTCATACGGTCATTATTACTGTTCTATTTATATCGTGCAGAAAGCCTGGTGACCAATGGTCTTTTACAAAGGTAGAAGCCGTAAACGAAACCACCAATGTATTTTCTTGTTTTAAGGTTCACATTTGTGAAAAGGGAATAAAGTTTTATTTATCTTTTATTATTTATTCAACTATAATGTATTGGTATTAACAAAATCGAGACAAAAAGACCACAATACATTTAGGGTAAAGGAGCGAAGACAGGATTAAGATAGGTACTTTTTGTGTTTACAAGAGCCTTGAGGTTGAATTTTCTGTCGGTCCTGTTGGTATGGTGGTTAATGAGCGTACTGATAAGTTCTCGCTCCATGACTGTTCAAAATATATACTAGTCCCTATACATTTACTTATATGTGTGGTCACAGATAAGGAAACGGAGTATTACCAACTCTATTCGTCCTGTGGGTGTCGTAGAAACTGACTAAACGAGTAAACTATGCAGGATAAATAGTACTACAAAGGGTTATAATTAAAACAAACACTTTTTTTTAAAGTGTGGAAACCTCTTCGGGTCGTCACCGCACCGGGATTTGCGGCGAGTTGGTGTAGAGGTGACGCAGTTATTACGACATCCAGATCTCTCCTAGCGTCTAAAACAAACTCTAGACCAACCTATTTGGCCTGTTTGGTATATAATAAACCTAAACCGTGCTTCCCTGCCACTGCGATATCGGGTCTTTTAAGCAGGGCGTGAAGAAGCATCTCACTAGGCCGCCATAGCGTGGGTCACCATATTCGCAATGAGTGTGGCGGCCACTACTCTTGGATTCTATTCATGCTTTTACATCAGGCGGAGTAAGTCACTTTGGTAGGCTTCTATGAAAATAAAAGAAACCTCCTTTCTAGGAAGAGATCTATGCCCAGCAGTGGACCTCTGAAACCTGCTATGATGATGATATGTTTTATGGTCACTTTAGTTTGTATTGCAGATATTATTTAAAGCGAAATGTTCTAATAATGCATGTTTTCCATGACAGAGGCGCTCGAGGAGCGCGCGCGGCGGGTGGTGCGGGCGCATGTTGTTGGGGTGAACGGCGCACGCGCAACATGCTTGCAAGCATCAAGGGCTTCTGGAAGGTGTGCCGTTATGGTGACCTTTATATGGTAACGTATATCTTTGTAAATAGATTATAAGTAAAGCTTTATTACTGTTGATCTTAACTCACCGTGAATTCTCTGAAAAAGTATTGTTCAAGGTTAAAAATGCATTTAATTAGCAAATAGTATTAGCTATGTAATTCGCATATGTTTATTAAATGACTGAGAAAGTGAATGTTAAAGATAAGACTTATCTTAAGGAATAATTTTGTCGTGTTTACTTCAAAGTGTTTAAAAATGCAGTAGGTATGCATACGTATGCGTATGGTCGTAATCAGGAATTTATAGCAAGTTCTAATATTTTTTACATTACGTAATACTCTTTTCCTATTAATAGAGGTGATATTTTTTTAATAATAAAAAAAAAATACAACATTTATAAGTTAAGATGGCGAAACACGATTATAGATATTTATCACTTTTCTGTGAAGACCTAAAAGTGTGTAAATTGGTTTGAGCCTAAATCCTAAAATTTTACGTCTAGTCCACCTTATATGAAATAGAAAATTATTTGGAACTAAAAACAAGGTTTTATAGTTATTAATTGTACAGTTCCAAATATAGCCTCTATGGCTGTCATAAATCGTGTCGTGGTAACACAATACTTTCCCATTGACTGATTATTCAAAAATAAAAATTAATATAATAATTTCAGTATTATTTTTAAATTTGATTTGTCAGATCGTAAAATAGTCAAAAATAAATTATAATTTGTCTTTATAGATAGCTCAATATGGAAAAATAGCATCTGTGTGTGTATTTAAGATGTGTGAAAAAATGTTTTTTTTTTTAAATTAGCAAGTATTTTATTACTATTATTACTTTTTTTTAAAAAGAGCCTACCAAAGCCTAAATAGCATCCAAGAGTTGTGGTCACCAAAGTCATTGCAAATATAGACAATGCAGTATGGTGACGCACATTGTGGTGGCATAATTAGATGCTTTTCAACGGCCGCTTGGAGACGTAAAAGACATGACAGTTATCATGGCAGTGTAAGGTACTCAGACTTAACATGATAAGTGACACCCGTAAATCAATGGGCCTCCGGTCTCGAACTCACCAACGAAACACGACAGCACGGATGCTGTCGCTTTAGGTTGACGTCCTTTGAGTCGCTGAGACGGCCCGTTCGTGTTGAAATCAGCGTGGCTGTACTACCTTGCAAATAATATTACCTATATATCATTGGACCCATACATATAAAGTTTTTATTTCATGAAGCCGTTTTATATCCTTCCTGATTAAGTACATTTTTAAATTTATTTCTTAACCATGCTAATCTTTTATTGGTCTCTGACATCGTGGCAAAGAATTTTTTATTTGTCTTTACAAAGATCAAAATGTATGTTACAAATAAAGTTAATATTTTAAGGGATTTAAATACCGGCTCACAACTGCCAGAATATTTAAAACCCAAACCCTTTTGCAATGTTTTTGAGCTTTTAACATACTTTATCGTTGGTTACAGTTTTCCCCAGAATATAATGCCAAATCCTCACTTTTCTGACACACTGTAAAGAGTAAAGGCAGTGATGCTATATATTTTAGTAACCTTATATATTGTTCTATTTCTTTATAACTACTTTGAAATTGCATACTATGTCCAGCAGTGAACTGTTAAGGATGTAGATGTGATATGATGTGATACTATCGTAGTTTCCTTTTTTGACAATATCTAAAGAATCTTAGACTGTCATTTTCTCCAAATCACAACTACATTTTTCTTCATAATCTCTCTTTTCGAAGTTAGCTTGATATTTATATAATAAGACTAAATTTGACTTCAATAATAAATTTTACATCGTACTTACGATTAAAACGTATTGTGAGTGATCAATTATTATAATTATTATTCGTCACTAAATCATAAGTGAGTTTTACTATATGAATACTAATTTTGGGTAGTTAATTGATATTTTAATTTGACCAGTCGAATCTTTTCTGCGCAACTCCAATTCAATGACATTCGATGACATTCATCGACTCCCTTGCATGGTATTTAAAAAAGAAACTGTACAAAATAAGTATTATTTTTTATTTTTTGTGTAGAATTTGAGATGCTTAAAGCGACATGAGGTAAGTATCAAATAATAAAGAAAGTTCTTTACGATTTGAGCAGTACATTTTGTCAGAGCGTGTTTTTAATCGACTGCTGAAGGTATACATATGTATACCTAAATTTGTTATAACTATTGTTGTTTCGAAATAAAACTATTCCATATACTAAGTAAATTTGTACATTTGATAGATAAATCATTTCATCTCTAGATATGTATGTAACATTTCTGTTTATCTGCAAATAGATCGCACTCTGTTTTTGGCACAACTAACAGTGCAATGAACGCGAGGAGAAAAGAATGGTACACCTATCTACATGTGTGTATATATTATCTAAATAAGTAATATTTGTTAAAGTCGTTTGTCGTTTAGTTAAGTTTCTTAGGTGTATATGTAAGATTTTTTTAGTAGCGGTTTCAAAACGTAAAGGAATTTCATAATTCTATAATAGACAAACGATGATAGGTAAGTTAGTTGGCTTTTTTATTATAAGAAAAAATCATCTTGTTACATTCAAATTGAAACCATTTATTTCAGTAGAATGAAAAAAAAAAGGATTTAGATCTGAAAAATAAACTATTTGTCATTCTAGTATAAAAAAAGCTGTCGTAAGGTCAATATCCGTACTAATAATTACGAGTGGGCAATCCTATAAATCTACATACACAGGATAAAATTACAACAGCAAAAAAATAAACAAAATAATTTTTACGGACTAGAATATACATACATTTACAAAGTTAAATTATAAAAATAGTGTACATTTGTTTGACGGTAACAAAACAGAAGGTAATGCATAATGTTTGGCATTGAGCGGTCGACGGCTAGCGAGGTTCAAGTTCATGAACGTAACTCGTTAATGACCTGCCACGCGCTATTCGGCTACGAACACTTGGGCAGTGATCGCAAAAAACCTCTCTCTACCGGTAGGAAGGAAATACACCTCTAATAAAAATATAATTATATGTGCTACCGTAGTATCTTAATCTGTACGACACTATGAAAGTTTTGGAGTGGTGACCGCGTATTAGGAAACGCAGCGTTGGTAAGCTCCACATAAGGTGGTCCGACGACCTGGTGAAGGTCGCGGGAAGCTGCTGGATGCGAGTGGCACGGTACCAGCTGGTGTGGAGAACCTTGGGGGTGGTCTATGTCCAGCAGTGGACGTATTTTGGCTAAGATAATGATGATGATGTATGACACTAGACTATTATAGAAAGAATAGTATAGTAGCCCAAAACCTCTTTTCTTATCTCTTACTTTTTATTCGTTGCGTCTTTTTGACAAATTAAGAAATTGCATAAACGACGATTAACAAAACGGTCTTTCTGTTACTTCTATATTTTGGCCACTCAGTTTTCTAGCATAGTAATCGCTGTAAAAATAATCACATAACGATGACACTTGCCTGATGCTTTTGCTTGTTACAGTTCATCATATTTGTTAAGTATATGGGTGTGCCATATACCAGATGTATAGTAAGAAATGACATAATTATTAAAATCATTCTCTTCCTGTCACGAGCGCATGACCGACAATCACACATGTAGGTATTTTATAAACATTACTTCCTAAACGTTGAATAGATGGCTATAATTACTATGTAGAGACTATAAAGCTAATCTATAAGTAACAAAACGTTTATAAAAGTGAATAATCAAGGTGACTTAAATCCATTTTTACTTTTTAATTGACGGTGCGGAAGCGGAAGGGTTAATGTGACATTTCGCGGGGTGCAACCTGCGCATGAGTTCATGTTGCTTTATTTCATACAAAGTTATTGTTGACATGGTAAATTTACGACGATTATGAAAAAATGAGTTTAATGATTTTTAAAATATTTCTTATTGTTTCTTAAATTTCTTAATTTCCAACCTAAAGCGCCAGCATCCGTGTTGTCGTCGTGTTTCGTTGGTAAGTGTAAGACCAGAGGCCCATTGATGCAGGGGTGACAGTTATCGTGGTAACTATGTAAGCCTTACACTGTCACGATGACTGTCATGTCTTTTACGTCCCCAAGCAGGGTGTGAAAAAGCATCTCACAAGGCCACCATAGTGTGGATCGCCATACTGCATTGGCTGCATTTGCAATGAGTATGGTGACCACAATTCTTGGATTCTATTCATGCTTTCCATCAGGCTGAGTAGAGTCATTTTGGCAGGTTTTTAATATAGAAAAAAAAATTGAATACGACATACTCGGCGTGGTCTCGACGTATAAACAAGGTCCTATAAAATGCATATCGCAATCAGATGTTAATTAATAGAGCAAAGACCATGAAATTTCTAATTACAATCACCCTCATCTTGTAAGTCGGCAGATGTACAGGTGACATTATGTACATATAAAATGTATGTTATATAAAAACATTAGATGCGACATTATATGGCCACCTGGAAGTCCAGATGTATCCCCAGCAGACTTCTTTTTATGGGGTTATTTGAAGTTTCCTGTTTACATTAATAAATCAAATACACTACGTCAACTAAAAGAAAAATCAGCGAAGAGTTGTCGGCGATGTCGTGGTTTCTTTACCGACGAGTATGCGAAAATTTCAGTGCTCGCTTAGAAGTGTAAACTTCTAAACGGTGGTCATTTAGACGATGTAATTTTTAAGAAATAAATTCCAACTAATTAGCTTTCTTGTAAATAAACAATTTTTATAATATATTCAAAGGTTTTTTGTATACGATTTTTCAAATGTTAACTAATTCACGGCCCGTCTTGTATAAAGAATAGTTTCTTGCCGCCGACCGAAGATTTTTGGGTGAAATCTATTTAGTAATGGATGACTGATGGTTGAAATCGAGATGATAATAAATCAATGAATGAACGAAAGAGCCATTTTTTCCAGATCTGTTTTGTGTTTAGTATCGGATAACAGTTTAAGTTAATCATTCGAAATGTAGACTACATATAAACTACTCAAAACAACTTAGGGCCCACTTGATTTTTTTCGGAACTTCGACCGTAATATTTTTATTGCCTGCTGATTTGTAAATTGAAGTGTGTAGACTCCAAGTGCATATGTTTACACATGGTCACACGTTTGGAATGTCACGTTTAGGGTGGTTCCTAAGTGGGTAGACGGAAAAAACTAAAAAATGGGTCAACTCAGCGTTTACGAACTTTTCTAATCACTTGTGTTCTGCATCTCATAACAAACACAAGTTGATATTGTATCGTTGTTTATCATTTGCTTCGGTGTTATTGCTTTGTTTAAAATAACAATGCCCGGATTTCGACGTCATATGGACCTGGAAACAGCTTCCAGAGCTGTAGTTTTGCTTCAAGAGGGCAATTCACAGAGATCGGTAGCTTCACGCCTCGGTGTGTCTAGGCATGCGATCCGAAATGTTTGGGAACGTTATCAGGAGACAGGTAGTGTTGCCAGGAGACGAGGTGGTGGTAGAAATCGGGCCACCACTTCCCAGGAAGATCGGTACGTTCGACTTACTGCACGTCGAGAGCGCACTGTGACAGCGCGTACCTTACAAAATCGCTTACGTGATGCTACTGGTACCCGTGTACTCTGACCAACCGTATATTCTGACCAACTCGCTGTGAATATGGGATGACATGAGGTTGGATGACCTGTTGGACGTAGCTGGCGGCGTTTACGTTGCCCTCATCCAAGAATACCAGCTCAGTTTTACCCAGTAGACTGATTCCACCCCACACCATAATACTGGGTCCACCAAAACGGTCAGTTTCTCGAATACAAGGATCCTCAAAACGTTCCCCTGGTTTTCTCTAGACACGTACCCGTCTGTCATCACTGAAAAATTTAACTTTAGACTCATCTGTAAAGAGCACTGTTCTCCAATTGTCCATGGTCCATTCGAGATGTTCACGTGCAAACCTTAAACGCGCTGCACGATGTGCCCTGGTTAATTTTATTCGCACAGCGCGCATTCTGGATCTTTGTTGGTCTTCATGAAGTCTGTTCCGTATGGTTTGATCGCTTACACGGGTACCAGTAGCATCACGTAAGCGATTTTGTACGGTACGCGCTGTCACAGTGCGCTCTCGACGTGCAGTAAGTCGAACGTACCGATCTTCCTGGGAAGTGGTGGCCCGATTTCTACCACCACCTCGTCTCCTGGCAACACTACCTGTCTCCTGATAACGTTCCCAAACATTTCGGATCGCATGCCTAGACACACCGAGGCGTGAAGCTACCGATCTCTGTGAATTGCCCTCTTGAAGCAAAACTACAGCTCTGGAAGCTGTTTCCGGGTCCATATGACGTCGAAATCCGGGCATTGTTATTTTAAACAAAGCAATAACACCGAAGCAAATGATAAACAACGATACAATATCAACTTGTGTTTGTTATGAGATGCAGAACACAAGTGATTAGAAAAGTTCGTAAACGCTGAGTTGACCCATTTTTTAGTTTTTTCCGTCTACCCACTTAGGAACCACCCTAAACGTGACATTCCAAACGTGTGACCATGTGTAAACATATGCACTTGGAGTCTACACACTTCAATTTACAAATCAGCAGGCAATAAAAATATTACGGTCGAAGTTCTGAAAAAAAAAAGTGGGCCCTAAGTTGTTTTGAGTAGTTTATTTTAAACATATGTCTATGATCATTATCATCATCAACAACCTTTAGCCGTTCACAAATTTTCTTATCGAGTCGATTCTGGCCAAGAAATACTTCATTTTCGACCAATATAAGGTCGTAGACACTTTCTATTTGCCACACGAGGATAGTCACAAGAAGCAGTCGCATCTATCTACCATCTGTTTCGAGAGACAGAGTCTTCAAAGATACTTACAAATCCGTATTCGTATTTTGTATCGTAGCCATATTATGTTAACATATCAACCGGTCAATACTGTTCTAGAATACCTCATATTCACCCAATGCCAATATACTCGAAGGTAAACCTTAATAAGACAGTGGCAAATTTTTACAAGAGAATATTTTTCATATTTATGATTGGTGGTGTATACGAACGTTTGTAAAACATGCTAAAACTACTTAAAGTGTTGGATTTTTATTCTATGCATCTTCTAAAAGTATCTTACGATTTTCTTAGATCGGTGTCAGAATTATGGAATAAGAAAGAAACAGTGTAAAGGCTTTTGGAGTAAATACCCCGCTAAATATAAAACCATGCCTTTTCCAATTATAGACTTTCTTACTACCTGTGAAATCTGTGGTATTTATTAACTTTTATTATCATTACCTTAAATTTTTATCTGCACGAATGGCTTAAGCGGTCGCCACGTTGCTCTGTACTACGCTGAGTGTTGTGGGTTTAAACCCCACATGGGACAGCACTTTGTGTAATCCACAAATTATTGTTTTAACTCTGGGTGTTCTTTGTGTCCGTATGTTTGTAAAGTCCCCCGCGACACAGGATTTATTCACAGTGCGAGCGGTGTCTTAAAAAAATAATATTAAAAAAAAACAAATAAGGTAACTAGAACTAGAAATTATCTATTGCAAAAGGTACATAAAATAGTGATACATAATTATATGATACAAAAATCGGTGTTTTTACTGTTACTTGACACTATAAAGTCAGTGAACTCGAAATATATTAATTTGAGTACCTATAATCGTGATCTAAGAGATCCTTACACAATTAAAATGAATATTATTATCGTCTAGTTTTGCTAATAACAGTGATTATTGATAATCTCAAAGTTAATTTGCTACGAAAGCTTTGTAAATAAAGTTCGCAATTTAATTCAAAGTACCAGGCTAGCATGTGTTTCTAAGAAGTATAACTGTAGCTAGAAGTGAAGGCGGCGCTGTGCAGACACGGTCAAGGTTGTTCTCATGCGGGTTACGACTGTTTTATGTTTCTTTATATCCTTCCGATATGTCAGCCTGGTATTTGTGATATCGTATGGTACGGGCACCTGATCGTTAAAATCGCATTTTTGGAGTTTGTTTGCTTCAATATTTCATAAATATACAATTGTGTATTTTTAAATAATCTTAAATACTACACTGCCAGACCAAAAAAAAGACAGAGTAAACATAAATAACTATACTCGTATTTATAAATGTATTTTTGTAATTGTAAGCATAAAATATTAAGAATAAATATCTAGTATAGAATGTAAAGTAATTTAGGAAGTTGTTGGGAAGTTTATTTGGCAAAGAAATCGTACGATTGCACACATCTAAAGTTATTAAAATAATGACACAGAATAAAAACAGTAACAGGTCAGTTATTATTTTTGGTACAGGAGGCAAATAAACATGCTATTCACCTGATGAACAGCGAGTATCTTCGCCATGTATATCCGTTCTCTGAATTACGGCGGGTTAGGCTTCCTGTAACCTTTCTCATGAAAAGCATCAAACGTGCCTGCTTACGTACTCCTAATCGCCTTTTAATACATCAATAAATAGACGTGATACTAGTCAGCAGAAAGTGTTAGTCGGATTGATCAAGTTTTATATGTAACTAGTTGACCCGTGCAACTTGGTCAGCGTCTCCTATTGGTCTCCAATACTCCGTTTCTAATAGTCGTAGCGTGATTATATATAGCCTAACAATGAAAAAAAAAATTCAAATCAGTACAGTACCTAATGAGATTAGCGCGATCATCCAAATAAATAATTTAGCTTTTTATAGTACAGATTGAAAGAAATGAGTACGAGTAAGACATGTTAATAAATTTCCAGAACATTTGTGATCAGTGTATAAGGTCGCTATAGAAATGTCAGCAGATAAAACAGTAGGTGAAAAACATATGTGGCCTTACGTTCACTCAGTCTCGATAATATGGAAGTATAGTTGCTAGATGAGACATGCGAGCGTGCTCGGTATCAGGAATTTATCATTTGAGAAGGGTAGGAGATAAATTTGTATCCAAAGGTCTTACGAAGAAGGCCTTCTTGTAGTTTATATATAAAAAATATTAACAGAATAAATCCCTTAAATCATTAATAAAGTTATTGTGTAAATAATTTATGATGGAAAGTTAACAGGACGCTTTGATAATAGATTAAAACACATTTGAAAGTGAAAGTGACATATCATATCAACAGTTTTTACAGTCCACTGTTGGACATAGGTCTCTCCTTAGAAAGTAGGCTTCAGCTTACTATACTACGCCGGCCAGACGGGTTGGTATGAGGTTTCATAATTCACAGTGCTGTTATAATTTCGAAATCCGCCTTTTACTTCACCCATGGGGTATTTAGGGATGTTTACACTTTGTACTCTTAATTCGTCACCACACGGAAGAATATAAGTAATTTAAATGAATTATTTTGTAGCAAACAAACACTTAGGTGAAAGATTCAGTTTATTTCTTTATTTCTTGTTTAAAAAATTTTTCAGATTAGTGGAATTAACGTGCTCACTATAGGTATTAAGTATAAATCTTTGATTTGTCTGACGTTTCGACTAGATTGTACGGGCTGTGGTTACAAGCTGACTCGTTCATTAATATAATACGTAACACCTGTCGATAATTTCCGTAAACATGACTACAAAGTAAATTTATTAAAAAAAAAATAAGGCGTTTCCATTCGCTCATTTTTCTATAGTGACAATATATGCTGTTGTACATATATAACATGGGGAACGCTCGTATAAGGCAGTATAGGTTAACGTAACACTCGGCACACATACCTGTGGGAATGTACATAAGCAAACAAACGGACACGATGGATTCCATCGGTGTATCGCTTACTGTAAGTATTTTACATCTAAGATACACTTATCATCATCAACGGTCCACCGCTGGGCATAGGTTTCTCCATAGGAAAGAGGCTTTGGCTTACTATATTTACTGGTACCATAAAAATATTTAGAGAAAGACGTCATTAACAAGTATGGGCATAAACACAGGTGCATTCTCTGTTCCCTCACTCTCACAATCCGGTGAGACGGATATCCGACACGACTGGGGAGAGATCAGGCGCCAGATTGACAGTCTTGCGTGTTTCATTATTAATTAATATGCAAGCATTATTATGCTTAAAAATATTACATAAATTAGTTTGTTTATGCTTCAAAAACTCAAAAACTTCTGCGCTACCTCTACACAACCCGCTTAAAAATTTGTTTCTATTTATTTATAGCGATACCGTTCCTCACTTCTCGTCAATCTTACAGTGTGCCATGGAGATAGAGCATAGCTAGCCCTATACAAAATCAAATAATTATGTGAAGGTTATCCTCCAGTAGTGTTTTAATTATTTACACATAAACCTCCATAACACTACCATTTAAGAGATAAATGGCTTAATTCAATTCCAGCGTTGTGCATGACATTACATTACGTAACATTACATTACATAACATTACATTCGAGAACAATATAAGGATAGGTTAATTATGACTCGAGATTACTTGGTGATGTAAATTCAAGCGTTAGGAATGCTTTATCTCAAGTCACTGATCACACGGTGGCTTAAGTGCAGTGACAGATTAAAAATATACTGGATATCTAGTTTTGTTTTTGTAAAATTGTTAACTGTACCTTTAGTGTTTTTTTTTAAAAAGTTAGTAAAAAAATGGCTTTGTGCAGTAACTCTGCATCACTAATTTAAAAAATAAATAAATAACTGCTATAAATGTCTGCTTTATCAGATGGATATCATGGCTGTATGCTTGTTTGCCAATAAATAGATCACATTACATTATTATACACATTTTTAGATATTTTTTTCTTCAGTTCAGTGGTTAGATATTATGTTATTTTACAAATAAATATTGAGGTTGTACACGTTCTGTACGCAAAGTCACGTATAGTTTACATTCACCACTATTAAATGTTATCTGGGCAAGGTATTGTACTTGCTGCGAACCTCGGAAATGTATCATCTGTAAAACCAATAGGTACGGATACAAAGACGTGTATAATGACGTCATTAGCAGGTGTGTACGGTAAACTTAAAATATGTAAACAAGTTTTATTAAAAACGATAAATTACAGATTAACTATCTATTTATTCGTGTTGCAGTATTTCAAAGTTATGTTAAACGGAAAATTTCGATAATAATATGTAGTAGGATTAGAGTTCAAATACGTTATGTACTAAAGTTTGATTTTTAAAAGGAAAATTAATGTAATTAATAGAAACCTTGGAGAAGACCTATGTCCAGCAGTGGGCATTTTCCGGCTGAGATGATGATGATTAGGACTGACTTGAAACAATGATTTGATACGCATTGGATAATTTTTTCAGTTCTTTCTCTCAGTGCCATATTATATTATTTACTTCCCTCGACAGTTTTCTTCAGTTTTTTATTAAAAAAATCTATTAGTAAATTGCGTTGTTATCAAATAAATTAAGGTGACAAAAAACTAAAAAACGAATTAAACGAAATATCATAATTAATCATTTTACTAATGCAATACAAGTGCATTGATTGAATATATTAAAATATAATGATAGTGATTCCGAATTTTAATTTTGTTCAGGAAATAATTAGTAAGAAATTAGATACAATCATAATTAGATATGTTTTACGAAAAACTTTGAAGCTACCATAAACTATTTAAATTATTTAAAGTTGCCATAAAAAATTAACAACTCCGTTCAGTGAAAACAAAGTCGTACACAAGCAAAAAAGTTAAATTGTGCAAAATATGCAACTCACAGAATAAAGACTATGGAATTTGCAACACAATAATTAAGGTACGTTCACATACCGCATAATGATTGTTAGTAATGTTAGCACAATCACAAAAATCATTCGCATGTCATGATGTTCCGGTGGTTGAGTGCCATTTGTGAACCACTTATATACATTTTAATGTGTTTAAAAAAATGTATACATCGCTTTGTAGTTACAAAGTCTTAACTGAGTAAATTTTTATTTTGTAATTCGTTTTGCATCAAGCATATGACGAAAAGTGCCTTGGATTCATCATCAGACTGTCGTCATGAGACATATCGAATAGCATCATCTCTGTCAAAACACGAGGGGTTTCTAGCTGAAGAGTTAAATTACTTCTCCGTCATTATATCGCAATCAAGTTATAATATTGTCATCTAAGTTATATACACGTACATATCTACAGAGTTTAATTTCGATACGACAAGTTGGTTAAAGGTAGGTAATGTTATTTAGTTACATACGAACCAGGACTTTTTTTTTTATAGAAACCTACCAAAGTGACTCTATTCTGCCTAATGGAAAGCATGAATAGAATCCAAGAGCGGTGGTCGCCGTACTCACTGCGAATGAAGATAGTGGACTATGGCGACCCACGCTACGGCGGCCTGGTTAGATGCTTTTTTACTCCCCGCTTAAAGGACCCGGGATCGTAGTGGAAGAGAAACACGTTAATGAATATTCAAACTTTATCTTTGGAAGACAACTCATTACAAAACAAATGAGATTTATTCATGTTATTCAACTACAATTGGTTCTGAAAAACCATTGACAACTTTCTAAGACTACTGTAGAAAAATATATTTACATAAGTTACTAAACTAATGTACACTCATCTAGCCAATAAAACCTACATTAAAAGACTTCATAAGGATAAAATAGTCGTTTGTCGTAGTCGATTAATCAGTTCATCGTTGTCATCTACTAATGAGTGGTGATTACAGTGATGAGAGCTGATCACGTACCGAGCGTCAGCCACGTGCGTCAATCAACGTCTAAGCAATTTTCTATCACTGTCATTTGTGTGACCATCCACCATATTGTCATCTTTGTTAATAATCTGTTATACGTAAACTGACTGCGTTTACCGACAAACATTGTTTTTATTTTATGAAAGAGACTAGGTATAACTAAATGGTGATGGTGTAATAATCCTGGCCAGGGTATTCTATGGTTGGATGACCATTTCTAAACACATTGAGAGATCTCCGTACTTCGGGGAGTACGTTGGAACGTCGTCGGTCCCTGTTACCGAACGTATACGAATATCCATGGCAATCGTTATGGGTAGTTGGAATCCTAAAGGCGACTGTAATCTAGTTTAGAATAAGGCTCGGAGGTAGATTAGATATAATGAAAATGAAAATGAGTCATGTCAAAAATTTCATCCAAAAATAGACTATAATGTAGAAAAAGGCGAAAATCAACTAGTTTTCATTACGACCATTCTTCTTTGTTACTATTTTATAACAGTGATCATTTACGCTGGGTTAATGTCCGATATTTTTCAACAGCTAAAAATAATGATGTCCATTGATGCAGGGGTGACAGTTATCGTGGTAACTGTGTAAGCCTTACACTGTCACGATGACTGTCATGCCTTTTACGTCCCCAACGGGTGTAAAAAAGCATCTGACAAGGCCGCCATAGTGTGGGTCACCATACTGCTTTGTCAGCATTTGCAAAGACTATAGTGCCCACAACTCTTGGATTCTATTCATGCTTTCCATCAGGCAGAGTAGAGTCACTTTGGCAGGCTCTTAATATAAAAAAAAGCCAGTAATAGTTTTAAGAGTAAATAGATATGAATTGACTAAACTACGTTGTCTTTTTTAATAAAATGATTAATGTCAAACGATTTGTGATACTTAATTCAATATTATTATAGAAATTGTAATGACTGAGCGGTATTTTCATAAATATAGCATGAAAAACGACATTAAGAGAAGCAGAATTCTGAAACTCATAATAAATCATCTTACTAAGTAAACAAAACAATTACATTGAAACGGGCCGAGAGTGATTTTAGTATCTACTGTAAGTTATTGTTTTTCTATTATAATAGTTTGCCAACTGGTAGCGTTTTTATGGTAAGTGGATTTAAATATAATTACAAGAGGCATATCCAATCCATACTATTGTTATAAATGTAGAAACTATTGTTTGTATGCTACATTTCATCGCCATAAAAACTCAACCGTTTATTAGGAATTGTTTGTCGTGTTGATAGACGACCTAAAAATTGAATAAAAGTCGAGAAAATTAACATTATCGCGAGATAATAAACGATTGAAATTGTCATTATAAAACAAATAAAACTAAATACTTTTGGTAATCATAGATGCAATAATATAAAAACAATAAAGACAATATTGCAGACTACTTGTTTGCCCTTATTGACTGAACTATCATGGTTCACAAAGAATATAATTCAAGAAATCTCTTTTATGACAATGTACGTAGAAAATTATTGATATCGTATTTAACCTAGTGTGTGAAATTTTTAACAAAGAGCGAATGACATATTCATATTAATATTATAAAACTTCATTATGTCTACGAGACTGACACCAGATGTCGTGACTGTTTTATTTTTTAATATGTCTATTAAACTCATAACATAATTTGTAGTATCGAGTTACGTGTGGATCCGTTACGACTTCGTAATATGTTAGCCCGTGTGGTGATAGACTAAGAGTACAGAGGGTTACCACACCTATTCAACCCGTGGGTATTGTAAGAGCCGTCTACGGGAGCAAGTTACGTGTAGCAACAACATTAAGGAAAACTTGAGAAAAAAAACACTATCAATCCGTCTGACTTAATCTAGGGAGAGTATTATGTCCAGCAGTGAGCTAATAAAAGCTGTTGATGATGACAGTACTTCGATTTGGATGGCTTTTGTTACATTTAGTGTTCGGTGTCAGATCGCAGTTAGGTATACTTCGATTTATCTGTGCTAGAATTGAAGCTATTTATAACGGTGGTATAATTATGATCCTATACTAGTTTTTATGACATTAATAGAATAAGTACTTAGGCACATAATAGGCATAAGGTCTACTTAAAATAACTAGGTCGACTTACATATAACAACTTTAATTATGGATGATCAACCGTGGAAGAAGGAAAACGGTTTTTTTGAGTAACAAATATGGACTAGAAAGGAAATGTTAGGGTTTGTAGTGTTTTGTAGGATCTTTTGGAGGAAATTGGAGCCAAAGGGACTGTTTGTGTTCTTATTTCATCTTAAGATAGTAGAGCCATGCTGATTTTAGCACGAATAGGCCAACCCGACCGGTGCAGTACTACCCTCCCACAGAAAATCAACCTAAAGCGACAGCGTCCGTGCTGTCGTATTTCGTTGGTGAGCGCAAGACCGGAGGCCCATTGACGCAAGGGTGACAGTTGTCGTGGTAACTGTGTGGAATACAATGCCACGATGACTGTCATGCCTTTTACGTCCTCAAGCGAGGCGTAAAAGGGCGTCTTACTGGGCTGCCATGCTGTATTGTCTATATTTGCAATGAGTGTGGTGACCACAACTCTTGGATTCTATTCATGCTTCCCATTAGACAGAGTAGAGTTAATTCGGCTGGCTTTAATAAAGAAAAACTGCGTCAATTACAAGGCTTTCTTCTGAAGGCATAATAAGCAGCGGGTTCAGTTCTGTACTGAACGTAAAATGACTTTAGAAAAAACTTTTGAGCATTAAAATATTATATCTATATATTTTTGTTTTAACGCAATTAGTTTAGTTTGATTTTCAATTTAAAAAATCAAGGCTGAGTGCAAAAAATGAAAGTATTTTATACTTCAAAAAGTGCAAAAAACAATCAGTATTACTGATTTGAAAGGCTTTGCAAGTTGTTCAGTAAAAATACTTTATTTTAAAATGTCCTTAATATGTTCTGCCCGTGTACAGAAGCGCCTGAACTTTAGGGTAATCCCATAAACTATTTTTTATACGGTTTTTTAGCTCTCCATGTAATCTTAAGTGGTAAGTGCTTAAGTTCGGTAGTTTAGAGACATATATAGCTATAATGTGTGTAGGTAGTGCGCTCATACATATATCGTGAGAGTTTCCAACCTTTTTTGCAACGTTTTCTTTTCCCAATATAATTTTTTTATAGATATTTGGGATATTAATTGGTCATATAAGTCGATTTAAGCGTTAATTACATAATAGACCGACTATTTCTCCCTTATGGTTTTCATTGATATAATCTGTGAACTTAGTAGTTGTAAGAAAGAATATCTGTTTTTACAAAAGAGATTTTTATGACTTGCAGGTGTTGGCGGCCCTTGCCGCTCAGTCCATTAATATTTCGGTGGGCTTTTGCCAAGGTTTCTCTGCCGTGCTTCTGCCTCAGTACACAGAGGAATACCCAGCTATAACCTACGAGCAAATGTCATGGATCGGTAAGTTTCTATTTAACTCTTGATCCTAGCCACCTTTATAAATAATGTGAATAAGTCGAGTTATTTATTTTCTGTTGATATTTCCTTAATGTGTGATGCAATTGTTATTATTTTTCCAGATCGAATACGTAGAAGTTCGAATCTACCAAATTAATTAATAATTTTATACTTATAAGGCAATTCAATACGAAAGTCATGTTAGTATTTTTTTTTACCGTTATTTAAATAACTACTTGATTACCTAGTCAACTTGTAGTCAACAAAATACATAGCGTTGTATAAAATAACGCCCGAGAGTTTGTCGGCCATCATAGTTTATGTGGGCAAGAACGAAAAATCGTTCACAATCTCACGTATTAGATTATGTTTGATGTTTTCTTTTTAATTTACATCTCAACAGATAGTCAAAATTTATCGTCACGTGTTTGAATGGAATTGGCAAGCGAGTGTTGTTTATATATTATTTTGGGATCTGTTATTTGTTTACCGTGTCGACAGGCACGAGGTTGAATCTTAATCTCAATGGGAAGCTAAAAATACATAGTTTGTAGTTTGGTTACACATCCCGGGGGTGAAACATTTATAATTTACATTGTCATATTGTTTGATTTCGTTCATCCCCTTGTTGCATGTCTATAACATTATGTACTAGTATGTAATTAAGATGAAGCGGTCGATAATTATTTCTAATGTACACCTGTTTTTCTAAGTCATGTTAATTGTTGTTAGATGTGTCGTAAATTCCATCAAGCCGTCATATTCTTAAACGATAAATTCTAAGCCACTTGAGGTATTTATAACTCCTGTTACATAATGTCTCACGAACAATAAATATATTGACATATTAGTTAACATATAAATAACATATCAATTACTTTATCTGCTGGTGTAAGTTGCCACTACATTTCCTATTGCGCTAAGTTGTGGGTTCAAATACCATATGGGACAACACTTTGTATTACAATATTCTTTGTGTCCCTCTCATGTATGTTTGTGTAGTCCCCCGTGACACAGGATATATTTTCAGTGCGTAAGTCATCCTTTTAAAAAAAAAACGTTGTCGTCTTGGTAAAAAACAAATATTACATCGACATCTATTTTTTTTTTGTTAAACATTTTTATATAATGAAGTCTCTAAAGAAAAATCTAGTTCTAAATTTCATAAATATCAAATACTCTGCTTACCAACAAACAAGATATCAATGGTTATTTACCTAGATAAATAGATTTATGTAATTAATAAAACTGATATGTAATAGTGCTTGTCTAATGACTTTAACTAACTTTGTTTGCTAAAAGGGTGTGTGTACTCCCCTTAAAGATAACGGTGTGTGCACAGTCCCACATCAAACACATCATTTGTACTAGGCGATAAGCTGACGTGAGGGGGTTAGAATCACTAAGCTTGAGGTTATATTGCAGCGCACGGATACAGTATAGGGGAGGTCAGGGTATTGCGGTTTAAAAAGAAGGTTAAACTCAGTTTAGGCAACTATTTTATAAACTTGATATTGTCCGTGACCTTTTAACTTTGATGATGATTAACTTCCATATAACCCCTATTTTATCATCGTAAGAGCGAAATTTCCAAAACTATCAGCCTCGTTGGTCGCGGTCAGATGTTCGGTTGGTCGTGGTCGCGTGGTCGGTCCCTATTATTTCGTTATCGCGGTCTTTTTATGATTTTAGTACAACTATATTGTTTTTTTTCTTTTACAGCCAGTTTAGGTGTGATTTCGAATCCTATCGGAGCGTTGCTGGGCGGCATGATGGTCGACGCGGTTGGCAGAAGGCTCCTGTTGGAGTCTATAGTCCTGCCCAACCTCGTGGGATGGCTCGTCATAGCCTTCTCGGAGACCTACGTCTACTTGTGTATAGGAAGGTTCATAACTGGATTTACTATTGGTGAGTTGTTTTAAAATATATTTAGACCATTCAATTGTCGGTGTTTCGGCAAGATATCAAATATTTATATCCGTATAAGTGTCTCCAGTCTCCGACTTTTAGATAACGTGGTATTGTTTTTACTTTATACTACAGCTTAGGTACTTGCTTCACTTCTTTCAAAGTGAACTGAACTAAACTTTGATTTTATCTCATTAACAAATGTTCGATGTTAAGTCTTACAAACATTCGTATCTATATTTTTTAAATCATCGTAATATCATAAACGAATGGTATTCAGATCTGCGGTTAGTTTAAGTGATATTGTTATTCGTTATCTTCGGTCTGACACAATCTTATCACCGTATAATTCCTTGATTTTAAAAATAACATCAAGATGTAGAAGTTTTCTCTGCCATTGCCCATTTCTTGTGATACGAAATAAAACTACAATAATGTGTTCGACAGCTGCTTAGCTCATAAATGTTTGTCATGCTACTTTAGCGATAATAATATCATTATGCAGTGTACAAAACATAATGTACGTAATTTTATAAATTGCCAAACAATAAACCGAAATAGGTGTGTCTAAATATTATAAAAGATATGTGTAAAGCGAAAATTATTAGGTGGAATATTAAAAGAAACATTTCCTGGCGACACATGTGCACAATTTGCGCTGGTTTCGTTAATATAAATCTCTTTTCAATTACAGGAATGTCTACCGTATCATACATATACGTGGCCGAGATCACGACTCCAGAAAAACGTGGAGTCCTGAGCGCCCTAGGACCCGGTCTCGTCTCCACCGGCATCTTCATCGTCTACTTCTTAGGAGCATTCGTTCATTGGAGGAAAATAGCGGCCATTTGTGCTGGAGTATCTCTGCTCACCCCGTTCCTCATGTATTTCGTCCCCGAGTCTCCTCTGTGGCTCGCTTCCAAAGGTCACATGAAAGAAGCCTACAGTGCCATGTTTTGGCTGCGGCAAAATAATAATACGGCACAACAAGAGCTTATGGAATTCACTAAAGATCGAAAAGCTGGAGGAACCATGACTTTTGGGCAGAAAATGAGCCTCTTCAAAAGGCGAAGCGTCGTCAAACCCTTTGCTTTGCTCATTATTTTCTTCATTTTCCAAGAAATGTCTGGAATCTACGTGATACTATACTATGCTGTGGATTTCTTCAAGTCAGTTGGAACGAGTGTCAATGAATTTACAGCCTCCATTATAGTAGGTGGGGTGAGAGTATTTATGGGAGCTGTAGGAGCTTGTTTGATCAACAGCTTCAGAAGAAAAACCTTGGCAGCTACTTCAGGACTGTTACTTGGCATTGCCATGTTAGGGGCTGCAATTTGTGATAGTTTAAACGGACCTCCTTTGGTGAAACTCGCTTGTGTCTTATTACATGTGTCTTTCAGTATGGTAGGGTTTCTACAGCTTCCTTGGATCATGTCGGGGGAATTATACCCTCAAGATATTAGAGGGCTCATGTCTGGAGCCACGTCGTGTTGTGCCTATGTGTTGATTTTTTTTAACATTAAGACTTACCCTCAACTGGAGAATCTGTTAACAAGCAACGGAACTCTGTACCTCTTCGGAGGTTTCGCACTTCTAGGAGCGGCGTATTGTTACTTTTTTCTACCAGAAACTAAAGGGAAGTCTTTGACTGAAATTATGAAACAGTTCGACGAAGATCAGAAGGAGGCAGACCCGGAAGCTGGATACGTGAAAGAGAAACCAGCGTTGGAAGGGAAACCAGTACAAAGGCGGCACAGTGCAGGGGCTGCAGTGTCATTGGAGAAGAGGCCGTCGTGGATACAAGAAGACTGCAAGAAAACGAATCGGGAGTAATCTCTTCTGGTTTAATGTCTGCCTAGTACTTTTAGCTGTAAAATGTTATAGTGTCTGCTACAAGAAAATAGAATAATTATTGTTGTTGTGCTAAACTGTACATAGGGTACACGAATTTATTTAAATTCAAGACCAAGTGGACCTTTTTGTATTCGTGGTTAAAGGATTTTTCTCTGGCCTCGTAAATAATTGGATGGCCGGCCTACCTAATAAGCCTGCTATGAGTGGCCTTTATAATATATTTACTTTAATTTTATTTTACTATTTATTTTTTCTCTACGATGACACATTAATCATTAATTTAGTTTAACAGTTCATAAAAGGCAAAAATATAATTTATTAGAGAGTTCATAACACAAAGTTACTTTTGAAGAAATGGTGTAGCTTGTGGTCATATATTCAAGAGGGCATATATCGTCCGTATTTGTCGTTAATGAGGTCACATATGTACATATAGTGCATAATTATCGTTCATGGAGGCACATTTAGTGCACACGCATCGTTCATGGAGTCATTTTAGACCAACCTAAAGCGCCAGCATCTCTGTTGTCGTGTTTCGTTGGGGAGTGTGAGACCGGAGACCCCTTGATGCGGGGGTGACAGTTATCGTGGTAACTGTGTAAGCCTTACACTGTCTCGATGACTGTCATGCCTTTTACGTCCCCAAGCGGGGTGTGAAAAAGCATCTCACTAGGCCGCCATAGTGTGGGTCACCATACTGCATTGTCTGTATTTGCAATGAGTATGGTGACCACAACTCTTGGATTCAGGATCAAGCAGAGTAGAGTCACTTTGGCAGACTCTTCAGATAGAAAAAAAATGTATAAAGATCTCATGAACGATGTGTGATAACTGTGACTGAAGAAGTACTCATCTTATTCTTTAGATTTTTGTATATGTTTTTTTTGTACTGTTAGGAAATAAATACAAGTTATATATAAGTGAATAAGGGAAAAGCATGTTTCAACATATTTTTTTTTTGCACCAATTACTTAAAGAGTAACTGTGTGTAGTATATTTATTTGATGTGTTTATCTAAACCTTAATAATGCATTTATATATTAATGGAGAAGATAATATTTATTTATTATTCTTGTAGCGTCAAGTATTTAACATTTATGGTACCAATGAATTTAAAAAGTTAACTATTTTTAATATTAAATCGTTTGTGAAGTTTGTAATCAGTATTATTGTGGATGTTACTGATAATAATGAGTTGTACATTCCGTTAGGTTTTAATGAATAGGTGACGATTTAGGATTACAGTTTGCCTAGTTTTAAGTACAAATTTTGAATACGAAAGAAAGTAATCAAGTGATCTAGTAGTAACTCTTTTATACCTAGATATATATGTTGTTATAATTTTTTTTTTTTTAAATACTTTTAAATAAAAGTAGGGTTTATTATATATTTTTTTTTTTTTCTTACCTTTTTATACTATTTAGTAAACCTATTTAAAAATAATAAAAAGGTTCATGACCAGGAAGGTCATGAACCTTTTTATTATTTTTTTTTAATTTCAATTAAATATTTGTCGTAACTATATCACGTTTAAAATAATATTTATTTATTTGTCGATTAAGTTTTAACGTAAAAATAATAGTTGGCCATAACTTAAACATAAACCTGTATAAACTTAACCGCTGTTTAATAATTTTTAGTTCGCTGTTCACCGAATAAGTAAAGCAACCCTACCCCAACTCCACCACTTTCCCTAATTTTGGGGATTTAAAAGACCAGAATGCGCGTCACTTTTGAATTGCACATGTCCACGGGTACCGATAGTCACTTACCACAGCCTGTCTACTCGTTTATACCCCCTACATCATTAAAAATGTTTATGTTCAAGTTATTTGCCTTTATTATGACATAATTTAACAGTAACTATGAAAGCTGAAACAGGGTGTTATATGAAAAAGATACACACATGAAAAAAAGATTGCGTTCACTTTGAAAAGTTGAGATAATTATGTTTATTGCTTAAAATATTCAAATATGAATTATTTCGTTTGTGCTTGTTATTTAAGAATAGATATTTTCAATGTGGAATAAGTTGAGTCTTCTGTTGTTTTTTTTTCATTTTAAAATGAGATAATGACATTCATTCTTGTTTTTGACAGACAGCTGTAATAATCAATTTCTCTGAAATTGTTAATTTGAAATATGTTAGATAGACTGTCTGAAGTCTCGCAAGCAAGAATAATGTTATTACGTTAAAAAGAATATTGTAAAAGGTAAATCCCAGCCAGAGACTCTGCTTCAAAAAGCTGCACCGTTACTACCTTGCAGAGGCACTAGAGAATGGTCAACCTGTTTGATCTACGATGCAGTAGCCACCCAATTGTCGTTAGTGAGGTTAAAAAGGTTTATATAATATTTCTTGCCACTCATGATCCAAAAATAAACGCTATCAAACTGCGATTAGGGGTTGTGAACTATTGGACTGGATTGAAGACCACATTGAATTACAAACTAGGAGATACTGGCGAGTACTTTTGAATACACGGGAATGTACATTTTTCTAAGAAAAACAGAAAGGATTTAGAGGTTATAATTTTTTAAAGGTTGAAAAAAATAAATAATGCATTCATTAATATTTCGACACGTGAAAATTTGTCAACTTTACCAATTTTGTTTTTATGTGTGTACTTATATATAATGAGATATACCAATGTATATTTTCTAATAAACTGTGATGGTGCGTGAATAAACGAATGCCGTTTAATTAAAAAATGTTTTATTTCGACACTTCTAGCTTTTGACCGCGGTTATGCTCACGCGCATGTCAGTTATCGCTAGTCATATCTAAGGAGTTAATATTTCAAAGTTAAATTCCGTTAAACTCCGTTTAGCGGGTAAGCTGTGAAAGTAATAGACACACAGAGCTACTTCTGCACTCTTCATGTTAGTTGAACAATTTGTGTTTGAACTTCGCTCAGTTCCGTGGCGACTTCGTGCCATGAAGATATCTTGGAACTAAGTGAAGTCTAGCAAATTTCAATTGTAAGTAGAGTTAGTAAGGTTATTGCAATCGAACTAAGTCATATTGAAGTCGTTGTTAAGATAGTCATATGACAACCGTTGGAGTAAACGAGTTCTAGAGTAGAGACCGTGTCTCGGAAAACGTAGTGTAGGGCGTCCACAGGCCTGGCCTGGATGGCTGGCAAGAGTTGGATGTGACCTAAAATCGATCAAAGCGGCGTGCAGTGGAAGAGGCCAATGTGCAGCAGTGGATGATACTATGACCAGCGCATAATCATTTCTCTCCACACACAGTAAACCGAACACACACCTTATGTTGATTAGAAGACATCTGATACATAATTATATTGGTGACCATACCCTCTAAAATGTCTTTAATATCATAGATAAAGTAATTAATAATTCATTTACAAATGTATCATTCTAGTGTCTTAAATTAAGACTATAACTTTTAGAATTACTTATTTCAACGTACAAGACCAAACCAAAAATAGATTGTTGCACGTGTCATAGATCAGTCGAGATATTATCCAAATTTATTTAAATAAAAAGTTGTTCAAAAGGGAACAGGATTGAACAGTGATTTTTTAGCATAAAACAAAAAATAGATACTGTTTTTTGTATTTTATTAACATGTTATTTGTATCTGTGAGTTTACTAATATAATTTGTTTAAAACTGATACTAGTAATGCCATCTATGAAATCCAATTAGTAACGTCAATACGTAATAGTAAACAAGTAATAGACCGAGACCCACGTCGAAGCCTTTTAGTGCGCTGGGCGAAAACTAGATGGCGTAACAATATAGTAAAGTTTACAAAGGCCGTAGATATTTTAAATGTATTTCAGTACTACAACTTACCTGGATTGTGGTATGCCGTACTTGATGCCGACACCAACTCTGGGCAAAGCTTTGATCACCTTTTTCACTGTGGCCTGGTCGGGGAACGCGAAGAATATGGATGCTGGAACATAAAAATTTTATACATTAGATTTTTTTGTTATAAAGTGGACAACGACCAAACGCGTTACCGATGTTAAGTGTCTACCACCGCTCATAGCCACTTGCAACTCAAGTCACAAGTATGTTGACGTCCTTTGGGGCCTTCTCAGCATTAAAGAGAGAGTTTAGATTCAAAAGTACGGCTTACAAAACAAGGTAAAGCGAATAAATGATAAGTATGGATGTTACTCTCGTACATTACATTTGTTAGGAGGTAAAACACTTAAAGATTTAATCTCGTATCATTATCACAAAAAAACTCGTCGCTAGAAGGTAGTTGAGTAGGTTAGTACATTGTAAGGTTAAGCAATCTTAGCCAGGACAGTCTATGGGTACCTATTCTTAATACATTGAGATTCTTCCGTGCACACAGAGTATGTGAAGCCGCCGTGAAGGAAAATCTGACATTAATCTCTCTACAGAATGCCAATATCCCTTAATACTTGATTTGTAGCGAATTAATGGCAGTCGTTTCAAGTGAAAAATCGAAGCTTCGTCGTATCGTACTAGATTTAAGGCCGATTTACCTAGTTTGGGAAAAGGGTTCAGAGGAGAACTTTCACAATTAAAAAAGCCTTACTTCTGCTTGCGAGGAACATCTCGATGGCGACGTTCTGCAGCAGGTATCGCCGCGAGAAGATCGCTCGGATTTCGGTGAAGTACCATTTTCCGTGCAGATGCTCGCAGTACTTTAACACCTGGAAAAGAACAGAAAATAATTCGTTAATTACATTTAATTAATCTTTTTTTCTTCTTCATTAATCTTGTATCTTATGAAACAATAGCCCTAAAATGATTGAAAGATTATCTGAAAGATCTTTGTTTTTTTAAATCACCACGTCCACATTAAGAACATATCCTGTGTCGCGGGGGACTTTACAAACCTACAAAAACGGACACAAAGAACACCCAGACTCAGAACAACAATTTGTAGATCACACAAAGTGTAGTCCCATGTGGGGTTTGAACCCACAACATTCGGACATAGATCGCTTAAACCACTACGCGACCCGAGCAGTCATTAAAGTGTCATTTATATTCTCGCACATCCATAGGCCTCCCTATTGTTCACCAAAAACAGTTCTTCCTGTGCAGCCCACACCCAAAAAAAAGAAATTGCACGAAAATTCATTGTAAACGATACATCTAAGTATTAAAATGACGTCCAAGTGTATAAAGTCTAAAACGAAAGGCTGCGAGTAAATTGGAAGTTCTTTTTCAGTCTTTATCTATTTTTTTAAAATAACAGTATGACATTATTTTAGATTACCAGGTATAACAAACACTGTTTCTAATTCACCCCAGTGCTTGCTTGTTTATCTCAAAGTGCACAGTTTATAAACAGAAAAAGGTGGGCGCGTCTCTGCTTATGCAGTGTGTATGCAATAAAATACAGTGTAAGTAAAAATAACAAAAACCTTCATATAAAACTCTTAATTGCCGCCTCATTTTGTTAATATCATTAAAACCAGTGTCACGTTTAAAATAAAGACATAAACCCAGTCGCATTAAACTCGTTAGTCATAAGTTATCCGCGAGATGGCGCTGCGTGTATAACGAGAATACGCCGTAAACGTGAGAATGCCCGGGTGTAATAAAAAGTTCGTTAACAGTAATTTATTTGAACAATAATTGTGTAAATCAAGTGCTGGGACGACGACACATATACTTTTAATGTGTCTTTCTGACGGTCACTGTGAGTAATGTTTTCACGTCTAGTTTTTGGACTTCTGAAACTACGTCGGGGTACGAATGGAAAATTTATGTCCTAGGTAAAGTATAGCACGTAGATATATCAAACGGTTTGTGAATATGGTTCTAGAACAAAGCGTGTCATGATCAAAATGATTAACACGCTTTTATTAGCTGCACCTGTTTGTTTGCAACCGACCATTATTTTGTAAAAATTTTTGAACCATATTCTTGAGATTTTTATATTTATTTCCATTCTATTTAACCAAAATGGGGGTCAAATGTTAGGCTAGTTTGTTTTTTTTTTCAGAACGTTTTCAATCGTAGGAAAGTCAAAACTGTACATTGAATATTTTTTTAAAGAATACTTGTGGCGCGAACTACAATCGCATCGTCTGGTCGCAAAAATGCGATCGGGTCGCAACAAATTATAACAACCGGACTGACAGATGGGGAAGCCTTTGTGGCCTCCTCAGGATAGGGTCTGACTAGACGTGGTGTTGATTCTGGAGGGGACCTGAAATAATATGGTCCGGGTCCCCTTCAGAGAAGGACGCTTAAGACCGGCCGCCGGGTTGGTTTTTAGTGGAAACATCACATACTCCTGGCTCCTGCTTCCCCGAGGAGCCCGAGATCCGAAGGGACTTTCCATACCGACCACAAAAAAAAAGATGTGATTTACCTATATTATGTATGTATTTAGAAATATTTAAATATGTTTATCAGAAGTGTGGTTACCATAGCACAGGTTCTGTCTAGTTTGGAATCAGACAGCCGTCTGTGAGATGCATGAAAAAAAAACTAGAATTATCAAATCTATTTAGTACGGCTAACAAAAGCACATTCATTGTTCAAACCGCACATACAAGTGTCATATTCCCATGCATTGTGCCGAGAGCGTACTAATTGGCACTCAAGATGGATTGCCGCTTTGATTCCACGGAGTCCTGGGGCCCCATTGTGTACTGAGAGTGCGACATGTGGTTGTAATGGTGGCCCCACTGATTCCTGTTCTCGATAATTTAAATTTTTATTAAAAATAATGATAGTGAATACACTCCATTAGTTTTTTTTAACATTTCTATCTAATTTATTGGAGAAAGTAGTAATCTAATGGATGCTTTAATATGTGCAATAATGCTTTAGATTGTTGTCACAGTTATAATGAGGAATGAGAGATTCCAAGTAGCTCAGTTACTAAACAACATGTTAGGTGTTTATTGCTTTAAAAATAATATCAGATATATTTAATGTTTGTTTTTTAAGTATTCAAATAAATCGAATTATAAAACCAGCCAAGAAACCAAGAGTTATAAGTGTGCTGTCACATATTATCCTCCCCTCCCCACCCTGCCCTCTGAAATTAAGGTTTTGGGCTGTGCTAACTCACTAAAGATTAACTTTACATAGCTGTAGGAATGGGAATTAACATCTCATGGAAGAAATGTACTCAATTAATATGAAAATTCAAAAACTCAAACCGAGAAAGGCAATCACAAAATTTAATGACGCAGAGTTCAGTTTAATGACACTATAAGCTTTATGTAGAACACTTAGCGACTAGTTAATAAAACTTTTTATTTCCATTACAGTCTGTTTGCACTTACCATTGAGACCTATTCAAGTATCATTACGCACTACAACAAAACAAACAACATAATAGCATCCTTTTTATACACTCGTTCAACACTGAGAGGCCTCACCCCTCGAGAAAATGCTGCAATGTTAGTACAAAATGTGACACCCTCCGATAACAACCCTTGTCAAAATTACTGAATAAATATTTAGGATTTAGTAATTTGAGTAATTTGCCTTTTTTCTAAATTAAGAGCCTGTCAAAGTGACTCTATTCTGCCTGATAGAAAGCATGAATAGAATCCAAGAGTTGTGGTCACCATACTAATTGCAAATGCAGACAATGCGGTATGGTGACCCGCACTATGGCGGCCTAGTCAGATGATTTTTCACGCCCCGCACGTAAAAGGCATGACAGTCATTGTGGCAGTGTAAGGCTCACACAGTTACCACGATAAGTGTCACCCCTGCATCAATGGGCCTCCGGTCTCGCACTCACCAACGAAACACGACAACACGGATGCTGTCGCTTTAGGTTGGTGTTGTCTATTAAAAACCAAATATGTTACTATTAAGAACAAAATCTTAACTTATTGCGATTCGATTCCTATCCAGGACAAATCTTTGTGTGATGAATACGATTGTTTGTTTTTTCTGGGTGTAATTTATGTTTGTTTATCGGTAGTCTGGTTACCATAGTACAGGCTTTGTAGTTTGGAATCGGACAGCCGTGTAAGAGATGTGTGTGTGTCTTACAAAAAAATAATGTAATGTAATGTTTTTGGTGCTTTGAATCGAGTGACTGAGGTCTGTGGCCACCTAATTCTTGGGTACTTAAAGAGCTTCAATACAATTGTGTGACTGTTCGAGTCGCAGATGCTCATAGGTACCACTTACCATTAGTCCAACCGTGTGCTCATTTATGCATCTACGCAGTAACATAAAAAACACAGTAACTATAGTTACAAATTTGCTTTATAAGTAAGTATTAAATCTCTTAACATTATTGTGTTTTTAATCCGCAAAATTACATGTAATTTTTTTAATTATAGAGTAGTAATAGTACAACGTAACATAACACTTAGGGTTGAGGTACAACAAGCGAGGGTGCAAATGTCTGGTCCAATTGTACTGCAATTTATCATATGTCCACAGATTAAAGTGGAGGGATGAAACACAAAATCTCGGATGACAGACAAAATAAACACGACATGGGTTGTTTTTTATTTTATTGTCTCTTTATTTTATTGAAAGGGAATTGCAACCAATGCCTAAAAGGGTGTTTATTTCATGATTTTCTTTATCTTAATACACCCTAACAGGTTCAAGTTCCATGCTTGTTACTTGTTAGTAAAATATGTGTTAAGGCTGATACGACACACGTAATTTTTTACAACTTACTTAATACGACATTAACTGGTACCGAGCATTAACGATAAACGTGGAAACGGACAAAAGTATTTCTTTTGAGAGATGTAAACCAAGTTGAATGGGTTAAATAGTTTTTATAAACGTGGATAAAGTTTGACAGTAATGACATGTGTTATCATCATCACCATCATCTCAGCCGAAGGATAGCCACTGCTGCACATAGGCTTTTTGTTTTTTTTTTTTTTCACGTCTGGAAACCCCCTTGGGCCGTCACCCCACCGGGGTTTACGGTTGGGTGTCGGAATCGGACCGACTAAATCCACACGGTGTGCCACTCTGCGCCTGACATAGGAGGGATCCGGGAACAGCTGTTATTGTGACATCCAGATCTCTCCTAGCGCTTGCCTGCTAACGCGTGCACATAGGCCTCCCCTAAGGCTCTTCAACCAATTTGTGCCGTCGCTGTTTAAAATATCCACAGTCGCGAAAAGAGCAATAAGCCTAGATAAGTGTTTTAGTCTTTGCTTTGAGACTTTGACCAACAAAAGTTAAGGAATACAATTCACTTGTTTTATTCAATAACAAATAATAATATATGTAGATAGTAGTTGGGAGTACTTCACGGTTTACAATTAATTCAATCTCCTCAAGTTATGCGCGCAGACACCTCATGTTCGCTAATCGTTCGCAAAACAGTAACACCCTCGCGATAGGACGAGATGTAAACAATTCGTTGTAGATAGATCACGGTCAACGTGCCATGTTTGTGTATGTTTAAAGTCGAGCTACTAAACCTCGGTTTCTCCCGTTTAAACGACATTTAAATAAAAATTATACATTTGTGTTATATTGTATATTATTTAGGATGTATAAATATACATTGTGGATTCTACAAGTCCATTTATCGTGAGAGAATCATGCTTTAGCACAAATGGTTTACGTTTTTTAGGTTAAGGAAGTCCAAGCTCTATAAAATATGACGAATTAAGAATGTAATGTGGCATTGGTATTTTACTTGGTTAGATTTTGAAGCAACGTAGATATGAATAATACGTCGATTGGTCTAAGAACATCGTTTTTCTACTAATTTGATACATAGATAGACGAACAGAGACAAATATAATCTTAAAATGGCCGTATTTATAAAATACCATACCTCTAATTAATCATATACCACATTTAAATATCATTCAAATAGATGTTGCGTAAACACGAGTGTAGAACATAATTACTTTCGGGATGTGCCCCTTTTGAATGGGATGCTGTAGCTATTAGAGCATAATGGTGAGTTGTCACGACATAACGTGATGGCGAGCGATCTAATGGTGAGATATAACACGTGGAAGTGTGATTTATTTGCTCCTAGAGACGAACAGTTGGCGGAATGTAGGTTGGATGAAAATTTGTTATTCTAAGGAATGATTCTTAAGAATTTGTACTTAATATAATAAAGTTGACCCAAGACCGGGATAGTTTGAGACCTTCGTTCAGCAGTAGACGGGGATAAGTTGATTGGTAATGAAGTTGGTGAGATTGTGTTTGTTTATTTTAGTTGATGTTACATTATCTTAACGAGGACTTGATTGTCTATTTTTAATTTATCTTCAAGCATTTTTAGTTTTACCAAGATATTCAGGTATCTCTATGTAGCGCGGCTTCGTTGAACTACTGGTTCGAATTGAAAAAATCTAGTAGTATTGAATAGAACGTTTATCGTGAAGGTTATTTAACATCACGCTACGACCAATAGCAGCCGAGTGTCCATTAAAATTATTGCAAAATCGGGGTGTTTTGTTTGTGGGTTGCAATTACACTACAGTTCTCATAACAGAGCTTGATACCGGTTGACATATTACGTATTGAGTCCCACTTCGTTGTCTCAGCGTCCGCTAGAGGTGGTCACGAGCCACACGTTCAGAAACGATTATCGAGAGCCTAACACGGGGTTTTCTCAATCCTTTTAAGACACGTAGGAAAAATTGTGTGGTGCCAGCTAGGTATGGCACTCAGAGTCAGCTTGTGACCACAGTCAGTAATCCATATCTATGTATGATTCTGTATAAACAATAATAATATTTATAGAAAGCGTAAAATTAAAAGTTTGTGTAACAATTACTTTATTCAACATTTAGTCATTAAAAAGAAACACGAAAAGTAACATGAAAAACTCAATTTAGTCACGTGTTTTGTTTTAAGTAAACGGCCAGGGCCGAACAGGGCTGGGTATGGCCGGGTATGGCCAACAAAATGGCGATGGTTATCTGCGCCGTAAATAAGGCTGCGGCGGGTGACAAGTGTGGCCATTAAGAGCGCGGTGACGGCCGAGGGACGTGGATAAAAAATGTGAGTACAGTTTACAAAAAAAGAAATTTGAATTTCAGACCCTCGTGGGCATCTTTCACTAAATAAACGTTTGGTTCGTAGAAAACGGGAACCAATGACTAAAATATTAGACACTTTCATAAGCAATACAGTGGTTTCTTCTTTTATGAAACTCTTGGAGTAGTCCACAGCAGAAACAGTACCAAAGGTGGTACTTACTAGGTACTTAGAAATTTTATTTTTTTCAATTTGGCTCATGTCTTTAGTATGTAGGTATGTATTTAGAACTGACTGCCTCGTCAGTTAGCGTATGCGACTGTCGATCAAGAGCTCTCAAGTTCGATTTCCGGGTCGGACCAAAAAGTATAATTGAGTTTTTATAATTGCAGAAATGATTAATAACAACTCAGATTATGACCCCCGTGCCTCGTAGAGAACGTTAAGCCGTCGGTCTTGCATCTGATCTCTCTCCAGTCGTATCGGATAGCGTCTTATCAGATTATTAGAGTGAGGGTACAGAGTGTGCACCTGCGTTTGCGTACATTCTTGTGCTATAATAGTCCCGCAGTCGCTTAGTAAACCAGACGACGTTTACGGTGCCCCACTACCACACCAACATAGGTCACCATCGCCGTTGATTCGCATGCTGTGTCTCTCCTACTCCATCCGCAATGAATTTGATATTTTTGCTGGTTCTTTGGTTTCATTAATTTCAATGTTTTTTTTTAATATTTCTTTAGTGTTTTTGTTTGATTGTATGTAGTTATTGGATGTTGCACAATGTATCTATGTTAAATTACTAAATATATTAGAGTTAGTTATAGTTATATAGTTTAAAATGCATGAAAGATTCACGTCCAGTGATGTAATTTTGACTTGAGTATGATAATCAATGTCTGTAAGTGCAATTTTACATTAGTTTTGTTAATTATAACACAAAAAAATGATGCTGAAATTGATTTGAAGTCATAATGTTCATTTTCAGTTGGCATCATTATGTAAATATGATACAGGGGTGACAGTTATCGTGGTAACTGTGTAAGCCTTACACTGTCACGATGACTGTCATGCCTCTTACGTCCCCAAGCGGGGTGTGAAAAAGCATCTTACAAGGCCGCCACAGTGTGGGTCACCATACTGCACCGTCTGCATTTGCAATGAGTATGGTGTCCAACTCTTAAATTCTATTCATGCTTTCCATCAGGCAGAGTAGAGTCACTTTGGCAGGCTCTTAAGATAGAAAAAAATATATACATAACTAGTCTCGTTATCATAGCAGAAACTCTGCGGTCACAGCCGCGTGTGAGATATGTGTGCAAGGATAACAATACTCTATCAAAACGTTTGTTCAGTTTCTGTGTCTGTCCGTACCATAACAAGGTGCGTCAAAAGATAGGAAATGTAAATAGAGCGGCCGTCACCGTGTCTCACCGCTTGCACAAGACACATGCGAAACATACGTACAGTGGTTCGTTCTCAGTTAGCGAGCGATTGGCCGCTAATGTTTTGCCTTAGAACCTCAATCTAAATATTTATGATAATTTAAAGTTTGACTTAATTTTAACTAAGTGCAAGAAATAATTAAAATTGAAAAGTATTTCGATGTTCATCAAAGATTTGCATGTTAAACGTCAACCAAAAAGACTAAATTTAGTTAAGAAAGTTTGGATTACTTGATTTTTTTCGGACATTTGACACACAACGTCATCTAGTTTCAAACTAAGCAGAGCTTGTGTTATGATAACTAGATAGACTGATAAGAATACTTATATACTTTTTTTTTGGTAAATACATACACATTATACATAGAAAACATCCAAACTTCGAAACAGATATTTACAGATCATACAAACATTTGGTCCGACCCAGGAATCGAACCCGAGACCTCAAGCACAGCACTCGCATTCACTACCGCTGCGCCATAGAGGCAGTTGTGAACATCGACAACTCATAAACCATAAACCTGTTAACATTAGAGGCCATGACTGGTGGGAAGAAAGTAACTAGCAAAGTTAACGTTAAATATCTAATAATTAAAGTAATTACCCTAAAATGAAATAGTTCGTACAAACTTAACTTAAAATGTTACTAGAAAATAATATAAAGTAGCATTTATCAATAAATAATTTTCGTGACGCGTAACGGAAGCTATAATAACTATTAATGTGCTTGACGTCATGTAGTGAGAGCGTTTTATACGGTTTATATTAGAAGTAAACAGTAATTAAAACCGAATGTCGCACGTTGTATGAATTTCTTCAGAGAGGTGTAGATAAGTTTGAGCACAGCAAGCGGTGGCAGCCAGTTGACAGGTGTGTCCTTATCTTAACTTAGAAGTTTAAAAATACGATAAAAAACGCCGTAAATATTAAAATGTGTGGACTGAAGTGATTAACTGACCAAGATGACCTATACAACCAAAACAATTATGATGTTTATTTTAAAATAGTTTTTTACAATTTTTTAACAAAACGACAAACTATATATCAACCCGTATGGCCAACGTGACATAGTAGGGCAAAATTTCCTTCCTAAGAAGAGACCTATATCCACTAGTGGACTGTTAAAAACTGTTGATGTGACCTGTGATATGAATAGCAGTAGCTGTAGCATTCATTCACTATCTGAATTAGAACGCGTATGCACAGCAAAATGTTTGTAGCTAACTGTTTGCTTATACAGAATGCATCCTTATTTTTGTACAAGCGAAAGGTGACAACTATGTATACTTTGTAATCTACCCTCTTTTGGTATCAATTAATGATTATAACGCATTTTTGGGCATTGTTATTTCAATTTCATGTTCTTTTGTTATTTGAATATTTAGAAGATAAGATATATCTTTCTTTTCTTAATATATTTTATTTATAATTATATATTTATATAAACAGTTACAATAATGGTTGGGAAGTCATCTATGATTAATAGGTACTTAACAACACTGTAATAGGTAGCGTGGACGTACAGTACTAGTGATGTATTAGGTGGTTTACAATGTAAATCAACCTATCGCCGTCCACTACTGAACGAAGTTCTCCTCCAAGGAACGCCAACGATCTCAGTCTTGGGCAATTTGCATCCATCCGCTGCCAGCCACCTTCTTCAAGTTGTCGGTCTATCGCGCCCCAGGGCGCCCAACGTAGTGGGTCGGCTCCAGTGACCATCGGTTCGTCTGGAGACATGGCCGGCCTACTTCCACTTCAGCATACTGATTCTCCGTGCGATGTCAGTACGATACGGATTAGTTGTGTCTAAAACCGAAAATTCAGATACAGAGCTTGAACATTAGTTGGTGTTATGATCCAATAGTTACAACATGGTGTGAAATGGACTTATTTTAATACGATGTGGTTTATTTTAATACGAATTTCATAAAGATTTCGATAAATTCATTGCTTATACCTAGCCATATAGTAACAGTGACATATATACATATATTTTATCTCCCTAGGACATGTACGGACACATACGGATATCCGGTACAAGTCATGTATCTCTGATCTCATACATCTATATCTTTTGATTCACGCTTGGTTTAGTGGTTTAAGCGGTCGCCACGCCGCTCTCTACTGCACTGAGTGTTGTGGATTCAAACCCCACACGGGACAACACTTTGTGTGATCCACAAATTGTTGTTCTGAGTCTGGGTGTTCTTTGTGTCCGTTGCCTGTGTGTTTGTAAAGTCTCCCGCGACACAGGATTTATTCCTGACGCGGGCGTTGTTTTTTAAACAAAAAAAAATAAATATCACTTTTAGTTTCATAATTTTGTACAGTTTTGTACATTTATTTTCTAAAACATGCAGAGAGCTATATTTTTTATAACTTTAGTTTCTAATAATCTCTCTTTAAGCTTGTAGTCGTAACCATACATTTGCGCAGCGAACAGGATGTCGTGAAATCCCTACGGAGTTTGTGATGGTCGCACCCATGGAAGCGGTTCGTCCGTGCCGATCCCACGACATAAATATATTGAGTCTATCGTGAACCAGGTAATGATGTAATGAAAAAGATGAGTTCTGAAGTTTCTTAACATGCTATCAGTCGGACTGCAAGCCGTAACCATAACTAGTTATTTGCTCACGGTTTTATTCGTTTTCGTCTATAAAATTTTCAAAATAATATTGTACTATTCCAAGCTTTCATCCGATTTTTTATGTTAATTTTCATTTACATTATAAAAATAAATTGATGGATATTATCATGTATATACACACATTTGAACGCAATCATTTAAGATATAGGTCTATGCCTATTCAGTTCTGCTGACATTTCAAATTATACCCAACATGACGTCAGGAGAAGTGGAAGCTGATTCTTGCAACTGAAGATGCCAATCCTATCCAGGTGACGTAGGTATTTCTAGAACCTTCATTCAGCAGTGAACGGCGATAAGTTGATTTGAATGTATTTCACTAAATCTCAGACTATCATATATCAAGCTTTAATAGGACACTGCTGGACATAGGCCTCTCCTTAGCAAGGAAGTTTTGGCCTACTGTACCACGTTGGCCAGGCGAGTTTAGGGTTTGTTTCAAGTTTTCCTTCCTTTGTAGTGATGTTGTTCTGTGTAGTTTGCACCATTAGTCGCCTTTTACAACACTCTGGGTATAAATAGGGGGTGGTGACATTCTGTATTCTTCATCCATCACCACACACACCACACTTCAAATTTCTAGCCTTTCTAAAAGTTAACGCTGATATTCTGTGACATTTTGTCGATCAGGTGGGTGCCCAAAAATCACAAAATTTGACGTTTGAAATTAATTACTTGTATGAATGCATTCTTAAGAATGAGAAAAGAATATTGGATATTGCACTCTGTTTTTAGAGTTTATTTCTTTTATATGTTTTTAAAAATGAATACCTAACAATTTGATGTAAATTGTGTAGCAGCAGATTTGTTTACCAAAAATATATATTTTGCTGAGGGGCTGATTCAAAACTGCCGAATTATGGATCATACTAGTTTTAACGTTGTTTTAAAAAAAAGCATTTCATTATCTTTTAACCTCAGTAACGAAAAATGAAAACAAACATAATAACGTATCTTTTAGGTTTTTAGAAACATTATATTGTTTTAGATATGATATTTTAGTGACAGCTATGATTTTATTTATGCTTTAAAGTACGTGTCCCTCACTTGGAGACTTTACAAGATTCCACATTTATGCTGACGGAACTAGCATCCATAACCAAACGGTTAGTTCTCAATTTCAATTCTATAAATAACCTTTAGTTTAAAATATTTTCTTTGATAGAATTAACCTCATTATCTTCCAATTACAATACTTTCGTCTGTGACGCTTCCTGAAACTTTTTCTTCAGTTATTTAATTCACCCTGGGTGTCGCGCCGTTGCGCCCGCGCAGTGTCGCACAGTGGAAGGGAAGTCCTAATTAAAACACCATGCATCACGATCATATGGTTCAAACGAGATATGTGCGTCTATTAAGGAGCAATTTACTACAGGTTTTCGTTGTTTTTAAACAAAATAAGTAGAAGATTATAATTAATGCATATATATTTTAAACTAGTAATGTGTGATGTTTGACTGTATCGTTCCTTGACTTCTTGCATATTTTAAAAACACTATTTGAATTTTTTTTTTAAATAAGTGGTCTCGGGATGCAGTTTTATTAACAGTTTAGGAGGTAATATAACTTGTAGTGAAGTCACGCCTCACGCAGCTCTGAACCTAGAATAAACTATGTAAATTTGTATAAAATAGTACACCACGAAATTTTATATTTATATATATCAAAAATTTGATAGTCAACAAAATGATTGTGCACTTTCTTAATAAGTATTATAATCTTATATCATCGTAATCTCACACTTACGATAAAGCCGTGAGTATTACCACACCAATGGTAAGTCGCGTCGGTTCACCATTTCGCAGTTTGTCATCCCAAATGGTTAATAAATTCCCTGTCAACGCATCTCTTCGCCTCACATACTATTTCTGGACTTAAAATGTTTTTTTTTTTTTAACAGACAACGATTTTTTTGTACAGAATTTAGTGGATAAATCTCTTATTTGATCGTTATAACTTTTACTTTTCTTTCTTGTGAGTTTAAAAGTTTGTTTCGTCGATATTATTAGCGTGATTAATATAAATGCAGTTTGAATTGATAAGTCTCGGATCGAGAGACAAACAGACAGACATAGCGAGATTTTAAGGGTTCCTTGTTAGAACTTATCTTTTACCAATAACTGCAGTACCACAAAGAGAAAGAATCGTAAAAGAGTCCCTGTATAAACTCATCTAGCCAGGACTGTATAGTAGACCAAAACCTTCTTTCTAGAGAGAGGCCTTCGCCCAGCTGTGGACTATTTAAGGCTGTTGATAATTGATGAAATTAATTAATTGCAACACTAAACACCGCCATCTATCTTTTTGATATGTAAAAACATTGACCGAGCTGTCGTCACATTCATTCCATATTCTGTATTGTATTGTGTCTTTCAGTAATAAAATAATATTTTGTTCTGGCGTTAATTTTTTCAGTAAATTGCTTTAACATTCCATGAATAATGATAAAAAATATATTCTAGTAACAATTAGTGATTTTGCTGTCATTTGTCTCAAAATACACGAACAAAATGTTAGTCACCGGTCAATAAAAATAAAACTCATACACTGAACAAATTGTAGCGGGTGTCAGCAGAGGATTATCTCGGCTTAGAGAGTAACAAGAAACTGTGGAGGATTGCCATCAATCTTATGTGGTGGTTTGTTAATGACTGCAGATTACGCACATAAATGGGGTGTGGAAGTCAAGGATTAGAGATATCCTCACACATATTATGAATTAGATGCGCTCCGCGGTATTACCAGTGTTTTCTGTTGCTTTTTTTTCCAAAAAATTAAAGCAGTCTACGACTCTTTATAACATAAGCTATTTGTCAGTGAAAGTCTCATCAATCTCGGATTAGCCGGAACAAACAAACAGACAGACAAAAATTTTTAAAATTGATTTGTTCATATAAATACCGTATATACTTTTACATGCCTTCAATGAAAAGCTTTGAAATTACAAATTTATTTGTACACATGGTAAAGTGTGTTTGTCGTTTTGTTGTCTCTTCAAGGTTTTTTTGACAAACGAGAAGTCGAGTCACCTGATGGTTAGAGACCCGAGGACACCTGCAACACATGGGTCACAGGTGCCCTGCCGTCTTTTAAGTCCCTAAGACACGATTATATTTACTATCTAACAGCATTCTGTCTTTATACATACGGTCAGAAGGCCAGTCATAATTACGTGCCTTCGGTATACTCTCGGTAGACTTTCATTGGCAAAATACGCCACATTGACGAATGGACGGTGTGATTTGTTTTAAGTATGAAATAAGTTCAAGTACTTACTTAATATGGTAAAGAGCAAATATAGACTTGAATGTGGTGTTTTTGATTGTTTGAATTGTTCAATAACGCACCTTTTAAATTACATGAATATATTATGATATTATATTAAATTTAATAATAAAGCTTTTAGCAGGTCTCAGTCAAGGTGGTAATATTTTTTAGTGTTAAAAATTGTTAATTTCTTTTTTAATTTACTAATAAAAAAACACAACATCTATTTTTATTGAACCTTTTCTACTTCATTCACAATATATTTAATTTTTTTAACATAAACCACAATAAATAGTCATATCACATTGAAACGTAAACCATTTCTGTACATTTAGGACCTGAAAAGAGGTAACGCGAACCGAAGGCAATAATATTATTTTATTTTTTTAATGATTTTATTTTTCTGTTGCTAAAAATGTTAAAAAGATCTGGCAGGCAGCGATAGTTACAATAACATTACACATAGTGTATAAAAGGAAAGATCGTCCAAGTCATAAGCAAATGAAATTAACTCACTATCATAATGGAAAAAGCAATTTACTTAGACTGACAAGAGCGTAGTAGTAGCGAAACGATAAAATGTTTCAATTTAATAAGCTTAAGATAAGTACAAAAACAATGAAGATGGAATCGAAGACAACACATACAGACTAACAGCAACGCAACTGCAGTATATTAAGTTCAGTTGGCAGTACAAAGAGCAGTAACAGTCATCCCAGTAGAGTGATACAAGTGTTCTCAAGCATAACATTGAAAAACAAAAGTAGGTATACGTTCAGTGTAGCGTACGTCAGTACGACAACAAAACCGATACAATTAGACTCATCTCCGACCCGTCACGTTCGATTACGGTTCGCGAGTGCGCGTAATTCGCCCCACGTGCACATGCGCGCGCGCAGCGGAAGTGCGTCATCTGTGTGCAGTTAGCGCGGCGCCACAGTCGCGTCGCTTCCGGATTACCGCGAATTTTGTGATAATAGACGATGATTGGTATGATGTCTACAAATAATCATGGCAGGCGAGTCAGCTGGCTCACTCTATTAAAAGATTAAGCTTGATAAAGGGGTTTGGGTAATTCAAAGATATTTAGGTAGATAAAATAGAATTTCACGTTAACGATTAGGAAATGTAATACTATCTCCAAATGCGTTATCAGTGCCACCTGTCGACTTCTTTGGTAAGTAACATGACTTGCTGCCATGTGTTGACTATTCACAGTTGGTGATTAAACTGCATTACAATCTACAAGCTATTTAAACTAAAATTTAAACTCGATAATTCTTTTCTGGTAGCTACTTTCTAATTTATCAATATCCAGTAAAGGTGTATCTCTAATATGTTCTAATTTCTTTTATATCAATTGGAATGCGTCAATTTAATTTTCAACCATTTTTAATGTCTTGTTTTATTTCATTGGTTAGTTTAATTTGAACTCTTTTCTCTTTTTTCTCTTTTTTAAAAAGACAACGCCCGCACTAGGAATAAATCCTGTGTCGCGGGGGACTTTACAAACATACAAGAAACGGACACAAAGAACACCCAGACTCAGAACAACAATTTCTGGATCACACAAAGTGTTGTCCCATGTAGGATTTGAACCCACAACACTCAGCGCAGTAGAGAGCGGCGTGGCGACCGCTTAAACCACTAGGCCAACCGTGCAACTGTCATCGTATAGTTTTTTCTATCACAATAAATCAAAGTAAATGCTAGACTGTTTCTGTGTCATAAAGCTGAAGTTGTATTATATTATAAACTGCAAAATACATACAGAATTTGTGCACAAATAAACGATCTTGTAAAAAGTTTACACAGTTGCTTTCCAAAACAAATTTTAGATTCAATGCTTTTGCACTAAATTGGGATGAGAAAAGATTAAAAAAATAGTAAATAAAACTATGAAAACAGAACAAAAATGTCTGTCTAATGGATAACTTAAGCAATGAAGTTCAAACGGGCAAGATAACCGAATCAAATTAAAGTAAAATTAAGTGCCTCGCCACAAAAACGAGAATCTCACAGTTACTACCAATAAATAAGACTTGGGCATAGAGAATCGGTAACAAGTAGTTATAGATAAGGCGCGAGTAAGCGTGCCGTGTTATCTCAACACAGAGAAACGAACAAGTTTGTTTAACCACCGTTTCTTTGTTACTGATAACACGAGTTCCACTACACCAATAGATGGTTTTTTTACGTTAATAATAATAAATATTTCGGACATTTAACACAACGTCATCTAGTTTCAAACTACGCAGACCTTGTGCTATGATAACTAGACTGACTGATAGAATAATTATACACTTTTCTTTTTGTAAATACATACATATTATACATAGAAAATATTCAAACTTCGAAACATCGAACCCGAGACCTGAAGCACAGCAGTCGCAAACACCACCGCTGCACCACCGATGCAGTTGAATAAAAAGCTATTAACTTGTAAATTTGATATTTCCAAAAGTAATTCTGTTTTGTTAGTCATATTTACAAAAAATCAGGTCGCGATAAACAGTTTAGCGTGATAATATTGAGCCTCAGAGTGCATGTAGAGCCGTCGGTCCTACGCTTGATCTCTCCCCGGTCGTGTCGGATAACCGTCTCATCGGATTGTAAGAATGAGGGAACAAAGAGTGCACCTGTGTTATGCAAACACTTGTACACTATAATATCTCCTGCATAGCTAGTCTGCGTCGAGACTGGTTGCCGTGGTCGAAATCGGCTAGGGGTACATCATTGCGCCATCATTACATATTTTCATTGAACCTGGATTGTAGTTTCCTTTGAGCTAGACTTATTTTCTCCTTCTCCAGCATGTATATCGCTGTCTTAAATGTTCACTTACTAGTAAATTAAGTGGTGTGGGGACCTGGTGACCTGTAACACTGGTATTTTATACCTATCACAGGCACCAGACCAGTCTCTCACAAAATGTGATTTGTGATTCAACTGTAATATTATAGTAAGAACCACTTTCGTGAAGAGAAAATAAACTATTATTATATATATCAAAGTAAATCTAAATAAGTAGGAGTATTTTAGTTTAAATGAATTCCTTGCAAACCATTAAATTTTAGTATTTTATATGGCTTTTTTGATGGACAAATAACCAACAAATTGACAATGCTTCTCATCTTAAAATACTCTAATGGACTGATTTTCTTTACCTTTAATAAATCAAAAACTGGGATGTATCCAAAAATTTTACAATACTTGTGATTTCCTTGCCCTGAAGCTTCATGAAATGTTTATTAAGACCACAAATTAGCAATAGGTAATATTTACATAATTAAATTGAATCTTTGTGTGGATCAAAATTGTAATGATTGATAGAAGTTTGAATTAGTTTTTAAATAGCAGACTTTTTCTTACTTGTGATGTCTAGCAGCTTGGTTACATTAAAACAGTGTGTAATTAAGCAAAACACCGTTGCATGCAGAGTTCTTTCTTGGATGATTTTCATAAGTTACCTTAATACCCATAACTATAACTTTTAAAACTTAACACTTTAGAGCTCATAGTAGTCTCTTTTATAACGGAGTAGGACCTTTTTTTTTGTTGTCGGGGTGGAAAATCCCTTCAGATCTCCGACTCCTTGGGGACGCAGGAGCAAGGAGTATGTGGTGTTTCCACTAAAAACCACCCCAGCGGCCTGTTTCAGGCGTCCTTCTCTGACGGGGACCCGGACCATGTTATTTCAAGTCCCCTCCAGAATCAACGCCGCGCCTAGACAAACGGAGTAGGACCTACACTTTACTTAATAACATTAAATCAAATCTTTTTCCGGTCATTTTGTGGGTAGGTGGAATTTATTGTCACAGAAGGTGTATTTTGATTAGTTTGATGTAATCAATTGGCAAACACTAATAAGCACTTATAAAATTGTTATTGTTTTTGTTTCTTTTCAACAACTGTCAATGATGAGTATTGATGTGACGATTTAATGTAGATAGATCAATAAAAAGAAAAGAAATTTAGAATTTCATCAAAAGACTTATTGGGATAAGTCACAGTCGTTCATTATCTAAAATTCAATTCGATGTGCTTAAAACCATATGGCCAGGCCAATAATCCCTTTGTTAACTTTAAAACTAAATTTAACCGGTACGCTTTAACCACTCATACCAGACCGGAGCAAGAATAATTCGCTAATGATACAAAAACAGCAGAAGTTCGACAAAACAAAGAGATCTGAATATTATCTTCAATCTTTATAATAATTACAAGAGACAAGTGTACGTCTCAATCGGTGCCACAGTCGAACTCTACGCATGCTGAATCCAATTACCGAGAGCAAGGGACCAAAATATCTCCGCACCCAAGAAAAATAATCATTAAAAAAGAGGAACTGCTACGTACAACCCTAACTCTACACATTGCACTAAACATTCGACTTTATCTACATTACATAAAGTTCAAATTACGGTATGTGGTTGGAAATAATTTAACCAGAGATGTTCCTCCATAGGTATCCGCAGCTGGGCGGAGCGTGTCCCCCCACTCCACGGCGGCGTAGGGTGGGACAACCGTCAGTCGCGCGCCAGCGGTGGGGGATGACAGATGTCTGTCCATGAGCATCGTTCATATCTCAACACGATAGCAAATCCAATTCCTAATAAATAATAAAGTTGTGCCATCGAGCCGTTCGCGCTGGCTCCACAATGCTGTCTGTCAGTATGTTTGTACACGGCCGGTGATAGACCGCCAATAGACGAGGGAGCGACGTTGTGCGCTGTTATTATTAAATCTAGTGACGGCTCAGATCCAAACATTTGATTTAGCTGTGTTATTAACCCTGCAAAACGCTCTTACTCATTATGATGGTAATAAATTGCGTTGTCCGGTCAGACATCGACTTTTGTCGGTCCACGTACACGTCTGTGATTCTAATACACTTCAAAGTAACCATTTAAATTTTTGTAAGTGCAAATAGTTCTTTTCTGTATAGAGTTGTAATCCCGTCGTTATAAGCTAGCATTTCCTTTAAATATTTCTCCTCAAATTTGATTCGCTGATGTCATTGCGATATTTATTCTTTTATTAGTGTACAATGTACATATTATTTATTTTTGATTAGAGTTACATGACGGCATCACATTTCTACAGAATTTTTGACACTTTTCTGCAAATCTGGTTTTATGGATAGAGTTTACAAATATATTTAGGAGCGGCATATAAACTATTTGTTATTTAATTCTTCATCTAAATTACTAATGTTGGCGAAGAACATTCACAGGCTACCCCGGTGGTGGTATAGTAGAGGCGTATGCGACTAACGTGCATGAGATCTAAGGTTCGGTTCCAGAGTCGGACTTAATTTTTGTTGATCTGCAAATATTTGTTTCAGAGTTTGGGTGTTTTCTATGTACAATGTGTATGTATTTGCAAAAAAGAGAATATAAGTATTCTATTAGTCAATCTAGTCATAATCTGTCATAGTGCTTGCTTGCTTGTCTCATGCTTAGTTTGAACCTAGATGGCGTTGTGTATCAGATGTATAATTATTTATTTATTTATTTAGAATCCAATTAAATGATTTTTTACATTATTGACTTGGCAAACACTTAAGTTGTACTATACAAGTGCATATATTCACATTTTTAAGTCACATATTCTGATAAATTTTTGTATCTGTTATTTATATATTTAGACGAATAAAATAAAGTAAATAATTTCAAAAAAAATTTCAATACCAAGGAGTGCTTTGCAATGTTGGAGATATTATTAACAATCAACATAACACTAGATAATTAAAAAGGCAGGCTTTAGGTATATTTATGGCCAAAATTTGATATTATATTTTTAATAAAATTACCTGAAAAAACGTTAACACCAAATAGTAAATAAGTAACATTAAATGAATTGAACAAATCTCAGTCTCAAACCAATACTTCATTATTCAACATCGATAAAGGCAAAACAAAATGACATAAATGAACATAAAACTCTGAAAAATAATATAGTACAGTAGAAAGGGTAGCTCCGCACTTAAGGCTGAGGAGGTATCGGACATCCGGCGGAAGAAGGCGGGGCTTCCCGGCCGCCATTTTGCGTCGGTGCGCGCGTGCGCAGTGCCGACGGCATTATAAAATAATAAACAAAGCGGAATTACGGAGCTTTCGGGACCATTTTACGATTTTCATGGGATTATGTGAGTTTATGGTAAAAAGCTTTGATAATTTGTGTACGGCCGGTGCGGGGTTAGGCAAGTTATTACCCGCTATATATTCTCGTTTGTTACTGTTGCTACTAGTGACAGATAACATCTACTTTCATAAATACACACAACATGGTGCTTTCAATGTATTATAGACACGTATACAGTTTGTTCAAAATTAAATTTGGGATACTGAAATGTCAAAGTTTTTAGGAAAAACACGCGCGACGGTAGATAACTTACTAGATAAAGAAATAAAATACGCAACATTTTTGCTTATCTCTTTCTTTCATAATGCACTACTTTCTATAGGTATTTTTAACATTTTAGAATCTATTTTATGGTACACTAATAACAAACGTATAGCTGAATTTTCAAAGAAGATATGTACAATGGGCGACCTTATTGTCAAAGGCAATCTCTTTCAGGCAACCTTTGGTTCTGACAAATCGACAGGGGAAACATCAAGAGGTGGTTTGAAGATGTGGAGGTATTAAAATAGATATATACACACAATACAAATATTATTAACCATGAAATCATTTAGTCACATACAAGTAGCTGTTGAGGGTAGCGAGTATTCACTTTGTCCCAAGAAGTATTTTTTCTATTTAACATTAAAATAGTTTCACTTCAGTCCTTTAAAACAACACAAGAACTAAATAATAAAATTATTAGAACGATTAAAATTTCGCTATATTTATAACTCAGAGTTTATTTCCTTTTCCGTCCCCGAAACTATCTGGCCGTATTACCAGGCTCCCATGAATCGCGAGGAGTGAGCCGGGACGTAAATCAAGCACCGTCGTCCCATCCATCACGCGGCGTCGGGCCATCAATCGCGATGCGACCGAAATAGACCGACGATGTATAAGTAAACTTGGACGTTCTCACCTAAGGGACGCAGACGGAATACTTGAACCCCTCCAGTTTATGAAGCCCTTGTATAGTTCGTGCTATTTAAATGAATTTGTATGGAGATATTACGACGTTCTGTGTCTTGACTAGGAATTCCCATGAGAGATATCCAAGGTATGTAACAGTATTTATTCCACATATTCGGCTAATCACAAGGGATCTATTCTGGGACTTTATAGACTCAGTATGCAGATGATAAAGTTGTTCAAATGTTTTTGGACTTTATAAATATTTCAAGGTTTTTTTTTATGTTAATAAATAAGTTGAAATATAGTGTTTTTCATTACAGTTATTAATTTCAACAACTGTTTGTAATCAACAAATACTTATGATCTTACGACGGTATCTTACGTAATCTTGTAGCTATGAAATTATTAGAGCGAATACGGGATTAAAATCGAATTTTTTTTGAGCAATTGAGCAGGCAAGAAAATTAACCTAGTTTACCAATTAAGTGGCAAGTAATTTTTCTTCTCTGTCTCTCTAGGCGGACAAGATCCTTCGCACAATCTCCCGTTATCTCTCCCTGTTGGCAGTGTGTCGACTACAGTCAGACACGCAGCTTCCGATTACGGATTACTTCTGCTCTATAGAGTCCAATCCAGAATCGTGGTCAGTCACTCTATAGAATCACTTTTCTGTCTAGTGACTTGGAGCGACTGGTCTCCGTGACAGCAATGCTTCAGCACTAATGTGTAGGCTCAACCAGAGTGACAGCACATCTTTACCGAAAACCGGCAATTCTTCAGTTGCTTTTCACCCAGTGAGTAATAACCAGAGCAGGGGGGCTCTTAAACGACAAGTGTTTATTTTTCTAAGTAAATCTTTTTCAGATATTTTACACATCAGAATATACAGCTAGTAGGCGCCGGCACTCTGGGACGAAATGCCATAACGAACCATAGAGATATTTTATTTTTTCAAGTCCGTGAACATTGATTGAATGCGAGTTAAGCGAGTGCAGTCTAGGTAGACCTTTTGAAGAAAAGACAATATTTTTGAATCGGTCTGTCCACACAGAGGGTATACTAACTCCAGTCATCGTGTTACCAAAACGGTATTAGTCAACCGAAGCGCGACACTACCACAAGCAACACGTTTGAGTACAGTGTCGAAATACTCAACTTTACATACAAAAAAATCACACACAAATGAGTAGAAGAGCAAACAGGTCCGATTTTTTTTCTGAAAGTTTATCATTTTATTTAACAAGTAATTTATTTTCAACAGCAATTTTTTTTGTTACTACCTTTTTTTGCTTTATTTTTTACTACAGGATTGTTGAACGTAATATTTTAATCAAATACAATTGTCGAACTGATAGCTTGAATGTTTTTAACTGAGGTACTGTGAAGACGGTTATGATCAAAGATTTAGGCGCTCCTTCGAGGCGAGAAGCGCCCTCTACATGACTATTGACCGTTAAATAATATTCTTAAGAGTTTATATGAGTCCGTGTGGTGACGGATTAATAATACATAGTGTTACCACCCCTATTCATCCCGTGGGTGTCGTAAAAGGCGACTAAGGGAACCAAATATGTAAGACAACATCATTATAAAGAGAAGGAAAACTTGAAACAAACCCTATTCCAACCCGTCTGGTCAGTGTGGTATAGTAGGCCAAAACCTCCTTGCTAAGGATGCCTATGTCCAGCAGTGGACTGTAAAAGGTTGTTGATTAATATGTAAATGTAAGTAATACTCTTTACTCTCAGTTCTGTCTATCTACTTAAACTAAGTTGTAGGAACCGCCACCGCCGTTTTCATATTGAGATTGTATTTGAGAAATTTTTTTAACACGCATAATACCTATATGTTACCAGATTCAATACACATCAGAATTTAAAAAATAAATATTTAGTGCACTTTTTTTAGTCTTTTGTCTGAAATATTTAATTTAAAACATCAAAATATATGTGTATGCATATACTAGTTTTTAGGAATATATTTTTCAAGGTATGACGAGCAGTACCTACAGGTACATACGTCAATGTTAGTCAAAAAGTCATATATATGCAATTATATGCCCATAATTATTCATATCTTCATATCTCATTCTGAAGCATAAGCAAGCATCCATATCTCAATAAATAGTAACATTAAAGTCATCGCCGAGTAGTTAATACCTAACGACCTCGTTTTAAACGGCGTTTTTACATATTTCTCTATCAAATATTTAATTTGAATCTAACTAAATATATGTTTTATCTACAGCAAATTTTTTATCACAGATAATTACGTTTTCTTGTAGTAAAAAATTAATTAGGTATTTGCGTAAAACATCACATTAAAATTAAGAATACATTTTTATTTCATTTGGCTGCTGTTGAATCTAGTTGTTGAATTTAATTAGACGATCATTCAAATATGTATTAGGTAACTTGAGCACAACGTCCAAAACGCCTACAATTGAATTAATCAGTCCAATTAGAATCAAGATAACAAGGCAGCCATAAAAAATATCCTCATTAATAGAGGCAAAGTTGTTGTTGCTACTGAATTAACGAGCGTCGAACTAACGCAATCATGTAATTACAGACACCTCGCCGGCCTACGCCAGAGGGATACCTACGGCCTCGCGAGGGGCGGCGCTACTCCACGATCAATACTCCGACACCGCGCAAACACTTCTAAAGGGAAACACCTCCATCCTTTTTCAACTCCCCAGTAGCTATTCGTAAACGAGCGAGACGAAATCCGGCTACCTCATTCGCCGACACGGATCCCGTTGGGCGTACCCCGACCTTTACAAGCCGGTAATCCGACATGGCTCAGTCGGCAAAGAACCGCGTGCCGTGCGCGTGCGTCCACCGCCGCCGGCGTACGATGCACTCCGCGTAGTCAGAAAACGACACACCACAATGCTCGTGCCCCCTGAAATGATGGCGGCGCAGTCTAAACTTGTCTACCAGATGAACAAGTACTACAACGAGAGAGTCGCCAATAGGAAGGCGCAAATTACCAAGACCATTCACGAAGTATGCAGAATAGTCCAGGATGTCCTCAAGGAAGTGGAACTTCAAGAGCCGAGGTTCATTTCCTCGCTAACGGACTACAACGGGCGATTCGATGGTTTGGAAGTAGTTTCTCCTCATGAGTTTGAAATCGTCATATACCTGAATCAAATGGGTGTTCTCAACTTTGTGGACGACGGCTCCCTTCCCGGCTGCGCAGTCTTGAAACTGAGCGACGGAAGGAAGCGCTCCATGTCCCTCTGGGTTGAATTCATCACTGCATCTGGCTATTTATCAGCGAGGAAAATCCGATCAAGGTTCCAAACTTTGGTGGCCCAAGCTTGTGACAAATGTTCCTATAGAGATTGCGTAAAAATGATCGCTGAGACGACTGAAGTAAAGTTACGAATCCGCGAACGATATATAGTACAGATTACACCTGCGTTCAAATGTGCCGGGCTCTGGCCCCGGTCTGCCGCACATTGGCCCTTGCCGGCTATACCCTGGCCACACCCCAATATTGTGGCCGAAGTGAAAACTGAAGGGTTCGATTTACTATCAAAAGAATGTTTAGCATTGCAAGGCAAGAATTCTGCAATGGAAGGTGATGCGTGGGTGTTGAGTTTCGTCGAGGCTGAAAACCGCTTACTGCAAGGTGGATGCCGGCGAAAATGCCTAAGCATTCTAAAAACGATCCGAGACAGGCATCTAGACTTGCCGGGAAACCCGGTGACCTGCTATCATATGAAGACGCTGTTGTTGTACGAATGCGAGAAACATCCTCGGGAACACGAGTGGGATGAAGTGGCTATTGGAGACAGAATCAATGGTATTTTCCTACAGTTAATCTCATCGCTGCAGTGCCGCCGATGTCCTCACTATTTCCTGCCGCACGTGGACCTGTTCAAAGGAAAATCACCGACGGCTTTGGAAAACGCCGCAAAGCAAGTGTGGAGGCTCACGCGGGAGATGCTCACTAATTCCAGAGCATTCGAGAAGCTGTGAGGGACCAGTGATAGTGTTACGTGAAGTGGTCGCTTGTTTGCCCTCGAGTCATTTTCAGTAGTTTTAACGAAATATTCGATGTGTATTGTATAGGCATGTGTCGGAACGTGGTCTGAGACTCAGTGTATCGTGGTTGTCTGAAATATTCCATTCGGATCGGACTGAATGTAAGTAGAGTGATACTAATATACGCTAGGGCAGTTTCGATAAATACTCTTGTGATATAATGTAAATAGCTTAACGTTGTACAATTTTAGTGATATATTTAATTTAAAATCAACGTGTATTTATTTGACTGAAATCTTATAAAGTAGGCGCATAATCTACTTATAGTTAAAAAATAAATAATTTAAAACTATATATACTACTTTGATTTGGACACATACCCGAAACACTCGTAAAGAGGTTAACACTAAGGAAATCTACTTTATGAAAATATCCACACTGTATATTTTCCAGGCATAAAGTAGGCCTAAAGCCACGCATCCAAAGTATTTTGCAAGCGCATTCTCTTAGAGAGTCATAAACACTTGTAATCTACGTTGTGTGATGTCGATGTTCAACATAATTAGCATAAGTTTAACATGAGCTTCTAACTGTAAATAGCATAGTGTCACATCATTTCCTGAACTTACCGACCTTAGATAATATCTAAATAGGAAAGTGCAAAATTGCACATACTTATACTGTTGATTAAATCTAACGCAATCATTATTACACATGTAAAAGCAATTTTACCGGTTGTTTACCATTCCCGCTTAAACCATATTTAACTGTAATAAAATAGTGCAATAAAATTACAAGGTACTTGCAAAATTACTGGAATGAAAACAGTGCGGTTCAAAGAAACAACTTCTATTTTTATGATAGCCAACATTGTGGGCAAATTTAACTGCCAAGGTGACTCAGTAGCAGTGAAAGCAACCACGGGAGGTTATGTGGAAAATACGCCTATTTAAACCAGTCCAGGTATTTCTATATACTATAGATATATATTTATAACGCAAAAGGTATCTGAGTACGTTTAAACCTACTCTTGATTCCTAAAGTAGATGTCACATTGAATATCTTTCTATTCGCACTTTTGTTTACGTATCTCAAACTAATTAACTTAGAGCGCATGTAAGTAAATTTTGCAACATTGCAAAATTAAATTTTTGCAAGGTGTAAAATAGCCGTCATTCATGTTTTGAGCTCAAGACTAATTTTCTACATTCAGTTAGAAAAACTAACCCAACCTATTTTGTTTAAATTCATTTAGAAAGATACTAATTAGGCAGATCGTTTAGTTGACATAGGTCTTTTGTAAATAGCACTGGTCGTAATATTGTTGTATGGACCGATAAAAGGGATACTAGTGACGTCACTTGTCCGATACTTACTGATTTTTGCATAGTCCTTACGAGTGACTAGTAGAAATAATACATAGTGGCATAGAGTGGTTAAACGCAATTCTTAATATAATGAACTTACGCGTACTTTTCTGGTCTATAGGTCTCCTCTAGTCTATAGTTATGTAAAAGAAACTATTTGTATAATTACCAAGTTTTTTCTTACCATTAATTAGTAAAAAATAATGTCAAGCACTAATAATTCTAACATTTTGAATTGAAAGTAGTCAATCACTTGTGTGATGTTTAAAAATATAACTTTATCGTATTAATTTAACATTTAAAGTTAAAAAGGTGACTCGTGAATGCACATTTAGCGTATGATATCGCTTCCTTACAACCTAATATTATTCATGAACTGATATTCAAACGTAATGTGATAATATGGACTGGTTTGGCGTTTAAAAACAAAAACTTACTACCGACGCATGAAATAAACATTGAACGTTGAAATATGACAACATCAGAGGGCCTAGTGTGAGTTTATTTCACATCAACTCGATGATCATACTGACCGCGTTTGCCGTTGCGATTGGCTCGCACTGTAATTCTTACGCTAAGTTCTTTGCAAACTTTGTGTCGGATCACAAGATTGTGTTAATAGGTTCCACCTTCGAGTCCGAGTGAATTTTTTTACATGTATGTTAATTTATATTTCAATCTGTCTTTGGGCCAAATTGTTAAGAGCATAGACAATTAAATTATATTTTGAAATAGATTTAGAGGTAAAATTATAATGAAGTTTCATGTTCTTTTGAAATATACATTTTGTGTTATTGTGGTAAAGGTTTTCATGGCATTTTGTCGGATGTTCTCGAAGAAGATAGCTCAGTGACGCTTAAGACATTTTCTTCTGTTTCCTTTTAACTGATTTGGTAAGGCTACGAATGGAAATCAGTGTAACTCAATCGCTTCCTAGAAATATTCCTCTACACTTGTGATTAATCTCTAACAATGTTCTTCTATTGTTTAGACTTTTGTTCGCTGTGTATTTCAGTTTCCTATAGGACTCGCTGTTTAAAAATAATCGGACATAGGTCTCAGTGTTTATCCTGGTGATCAAGATCTATAGAAGTGATTTTAGTATAGTAGGTTCCATGTCTAAAGCAAGATTTAATTTCCCGGCCTTTATTAAAGTACGAAGCTATTAACGCAGTATAATAAACACTTAAAAATACACCTAAGCGAATCATAAACAAGAATAATCACACCGTTTTTGTATCGATGGTATCGCATTACACAAATATATTGACCCTCGTACGCTTCAAACTGCACCTCAGACATTTACTATAAAATTGTGTGGCATATTAAGTGGAAAAAAAGACAGTACCAGTCGAATGACAGCCCTCCTACGTGAGTATCAAGTTACAAGTCGATATTTCACTTGTTAGAGTCGTGTAAGAGATCCGTGGGCAGGCGATTCTCGAGAAGAATTCTTGGAGCGTTAATTTATACAGTACTTAACTATAGTGGGCAAAGTTAATGTATGAATATGTAATGGAAGAAATTAAAGTATATGAAGAATAAGAAAATGTTTTCCAACTACCAGTGAGTCAAGTTTTGTTAATCAATTTGCTGCATAGTTGACAGAAAAAAATTTGAAGACGATTTTAAGAGTCTGTGTAATATTCATTAGTATACTTTAGAGGCAATTAGAATGTATAGCTATAAGTACATTGTACATATTAAATAGTCCGTTTAAAGTTTTTGTCGAGAAAGATTAAGTAAAATGTATTTAGACAAACAGACTAGGACAGAGGACAGACAATAACAGAGGGAATACGAGAATTAATTGGCCAAGAATTGTAGCGACTTGTACATCAATTTTTGTATATGTTTACAACAAAATATCGAAATAGATGTTTCCTTGACGATCCATACATAATAATAATAATAAAACAGAAATAGCTATTAACGTAAAACTTTTAGAAAAACGTCAGCTACGTTTTTAAATCAATTTTAAAGCAGTGAAATCTTAATTATTCGGTTGCATATTGACATCAGTGTTTTAAATTGATTATTTGGAATTCTAATAAAAATTCTGTTATAACATTATCAAGTCAAAGCCAAGAAGCCATCAAAAATAAGAAAAATGTCACTATATTATAGAGTTACAATATTATATAGTGATTACTATATTACAGAGGTACACATTTGTACCAATGTGTGATATTCAAATCTGTCTAATGCCTGACACATCGTGAGATGCCCTTAGTAGACAGACACTGACAACAATTGTTTGTTGGTTATATCCGAGTTATATGTTGTAACTGCTTCTAATTATATATTGTACGTTATTAATTAGATATAAGAGCGACTAATGATCTAATTTACATCGATCTGAATACCATGTTTATTATATTAATAAGCATAACGCCAACCGTCATTGTTTAGACGTTTGTAGTATGCCTGGACAAAACATAAACTGAGTCTCCATAGTTTTTGTTGCTGTTTTACATAATTATAGCCTATATTATTTTAACATTTTAGCTTTATACACGTATACGACATACTCCTAAGCGCCATATTTGTTTTAAAAGGGATACAAAGAATGTTATCCACGTAGAAGAAGAGAATCAAAACAATAACAAATAATTAATACATTGAGTAGGTGTGATAGATAATTAAGGCATTTAAATATCGCAAGCCGAATGTGCACAGTCCATCGCCCTACAAACCAGTTTCATGGTCATGACATACTCGTACGGTGTGACGCCTACGTCCAAGTATCTTTTAGTTTTAACAACAACAATACATATAAACACATACATTTATATACCATTTTCTTTTTAAATATGTTATCCAGGAGTAGTGGTCACCATACTCATTGCGCAGACAAAGCTGTATAGTGACACACACTATGGTGGCCTAATAAGATGGTTTTTCACGCCTCGCTTGGGGACGTAAAAGGCATGACAGTCATCGTGGCATTGTACACACTTACCACGACAACTGTCGACCCTGCATCAATGGTCACGCACTCACCAACAAAACACGACAGCACGGATGCTGTCGCTTTAGGTTGATCTTCTGTGGTATGTGGTGTTCGTGCAAACTATCATTTATATAACATAATTTCTACTTCGAGAATTAACTCATTACATTGGACGATCCTGTGAATATGGCCACTATAACCTGGTCGAAACGTAAGATAACTCAAAAGTGTTGTAATACATGTATGTGATTACATCTACTTCCCTTTTGTAGTATGTCAGGTCAAAACGTACTGCTGCACTTCATGGATGTAGTGGTTGAACTAAATGATCTCTAAGTCGTTTCCTACTGCGGTTAAGTGTTGTGGGTTGGATCCAAACACAATGACAATATCAGTGCGATCCACAGATTGTTGTTTAGAATCTGAGTGTTCTTTGTGACCGTTTCATAAATGTTTGTAAAGAACTATAACATTGCGTTACGTAATTTACGTGGCTTCGAAAACGATATATTCATATTACAGGCGTTGTCTTTTAAATATGAAACAGAACAGACTATACAGGAGGACTCATATAGTACGTAGCCTTTTTTACATATTTTAATAGTACATTTTGCGTAATGATTTTGGCTTTCTGCGCTTCTCCTACATTATGAAGATGATATGCTTCTGTGGGTCATATTTAAAGGAACTTCGAGTATTCATACATTTCTTTGACCTGTTCACATGTCATAAACTTGGTCATAACTACGCCCTAAGTCGTAATTCAACTAAAAATGTAACTTATCTATATTATTACTACTCTTCAAGTTAAAAATGTGTTTACTGACTTTAAGTCATTTTGTAACGATTGTAAATAAGATTATAGTTCCAAAATCGTCTGATGAATAAAATGATAACACATTAGAAGCATAAATCAAAAAGTTCTACTTAACGGGACATCTTGATATAAAGCAAACAAAATAACTGTTACATATAAATTTAAACCATCATTAGCTATAGAAGTTAAAGTGGCTACATCTGGAACTACAACACGATATAAAACGTATCATGGCTTTTTTATGGGGCGATGAGTGGGAACTCTTAAATAATGGTTGATGATGGCGTGATAATTAAATTATATTTTAAGACTAACCGTCGCTACTGCATCACTTATATTAATATCTATATGAGTATTATAAAGCTAAAGACTTTGTTTGTTTGGTTGAAATGTTAGTTTCGTGTTAGATAGCCTATTTAGGCTATAGAAGGGAAGGCTATCATCACGCTACCAACCAATGAGTCAATGAAAAATGTGATAAAAACAGACTAAAATTATTCATTTTGAGAGCTTCCACTCCGTGTGCTACGTAAACGGTAAAAGTTTTGCAAAAATTTACCTATAACAGAAATTATCTATAAAATTCTGAAAAAAACCGCGATAACATATCACTTTAACTGCTTGGGTGGCGCAGTGGTAGTGAAGGCGACTGCTGTGCTTGAGGTCTCGGGTTCGATTACCGGGTCGCACCAAATGTTTGTATGATCTACAAACATTTGTTCCGAAGTTTGGGTGTTTTCTTGGTATGATATGTATGTATTTACAAGTTTATAAGCATTCTATCAGTCAGTCTAGTTATCATAGCACAAGCTCTGCTTAGTTTGAAATTAGATGACGTTGTGTGTCAAATGTACAAAATATTTATTTATTACTTTTTTATGATAATCAAATTTGTTCACGCTGTATAACACGATGCTACTACCAATAAGTGACATAGACTTAGTCGAGTGGGTCAGCTAGTGATACATAAACTTCTTAAATTATAGCCACAAATAAGATCTCGATCTCGATCTCGATATTTAATTAATAGATATATGATACTTAAAGTCTACTTAGTTCAAGTCTTGTAACTCTTGAGACTTAACAAATAACAATTTACGTCAACTTTTAATATCTATCACTGGTTAAGCCAGCTCAAATAAGATATATCAAGGTTCTCCTACCATCCTACGATAGTAGACTACGATAAATATATAAAATAATCAAATTACGCTAATAGGTTTTATTATAAAGAAATAACATTTAGAAAAATGTGTTAATGAGCGTAAAAAAAGAATCTTAAGAAATATGTAATAACTACTATAATATTAAGTATTTTATTAAGTAAATGAGTGAATACAGTCCAGGCAAGGACAACTCTAGAGATAAAGGAATAATTTATGATAATATTAACTTTGCTGTTGGTTTTATGATTTAAAATTAAAAAAAAATATAAATATTATGAATACAATACTGTTTTAAATTTGAAGCACTTTTGTACATGCGTATAATATATACACTTATAAGAAAAAAAATACTCAAAAAAACGGCAATCTAAAATGTTGCCTACTTTAAACTAAACTTTATTTCAAAGTTATCATTTCAAGATTTACTATATTAATACAAGCTTATCTAATTTGGACTTCCGGATGATGGCCAGATATTTTAATCACATCAGATTTTCCATATTAAAATAATTTGAAAGATATTTAACGTCTATGAATAAATAAACATTGTAATTTATATTAAAGAGAAAGTGTAAGCCATAAAATATATTTAATTATTTTTTTATGTTTGTCCCCTATGCGCACTAACACCATAGCGGGATTCCCCGCGACGGCTTGTCGCCCAAAAATCTATTCATAGTATGAATGTTTTCTTCATTATTTCTTTATACTTTTCGTGTACGTAAATAAATACAACGGGGTATTACAAATGGCAATGGGCGGGAGGGGCGGAGTTGAGTGTCAAAACAGAAGTAATATGGGATCCTGATGGCTATTAATATTCATTAAATCAATGTGCCAAGATATTTAAAATATTATGTTAGGTTTATAAAAAAAACTGAAATTATAATGAGACTTATATCTAATGTTTTAATCTAGAAATTTTGCTAATGAATAGTTTTTAGTTTGTAATTTTCGTCTGTGAAAGTAGCTTTTGCCTGGGGTTAGTTACTTTCAAAAAGTTTGAATTCGATTGTCATTTTCGAAGACATCGTCGGCAGAGGATAGTTGACACTACTGCTGGTATTAATTACTTCCTATTAAATTAGACCTTGGGGAGACCTATGTCCAGCAGTGGACGTCTTTTGGCTCAGATGATGATGATAATTATTAAACTAGAATAAAAAAAAAATGACGCTTGAGACATTCAAATAAATTCAGTTGCAAATAAATATCTTGCTGAGGTCTGAACGATGACCATAAGAACTGACCGAATGGAGTTCAAAACAAAATATGAAAACCTTTACAACGTTTTTAAACATTGGTTTCTTAATAAAACAGGCACAAGGATAGTAGCAATTAAAAGTAGTACGTACAAGAGCTTAACTCAATAACTCACTCCTAAACAAGAGTCTCAGAAGCAAGTAATTGTCCATTAACTACCAATTAAAGATACCAAGAGAATATAGCCATGGAGGTGATCGATTACTTCAATTTATAGGGCAATTAACTCAAGTATAAGGAAATATTGTGGGCTGGATAGCGATTTATCGAGTCTTAAAGATGTATTCAAATTGCGTGGGTACATTTTTAGGGAAATTCTTGGGATTGTTTTACGTGGACTGATTAAAATAACCGTTTGTATAGACGACGTTTCATTTAGAACAGCATATTTTGCTTTAACTTTTAGTAAAAGTGGATTTTCGAGATTTGTAATGTGAGTAATTTATATATTTCAAACTATTGCCTTACATATGATATGATAAAACTTATGAAAAAAATTGTTATTTGTAGTACACGTGATATAAAATTGTTGGTGCCCGTGAATAGTCAAGAATGAGTCGCACAGAGGACTGAATCTGTGTGCAAGTAGTTGTAGCGTTTAGCTAGGCGTATTGTGGGTTACATTTTATGAGCTTCTGTCTCCGTCTGTTGTCTGACACAAAATTAACAACACTAAAAGCATCTTTATTTTGTAGCATTGTTATCTATTAAAATTTCGCTAAAACTTAGTATATTAAATCAGGTTCATGTCATACCCTCTATAACCAAAGCTACAGATGATAATTGCGACTCGGCAATAGTGCATTAGAGCTCCCCGTCGGGTATTGCTACTTGAGGTTTGATAAAGAAAAATATTTTTTCAACCTCACCAGATAGTAAATAAATATGAAAACGAAGATGTTGTATGTTCGTGTGTTAGGCTACTGTAAATATTCCTTCAAGAACCCTATAGTCTGTGACGTGTACAATTTTCAACCATAAACAAGTTGATGTCATATACAAAAACATATCTACTATATCCGACATATTACCCGCGTCTCTAAACCCATTAAGAGCTATAAAAATACACATATAATTAGACAGTATTAGTATTCGTCGCACCACGAGCCGGCGCCATGGGCCGAACAAATTATAATAACTAACAATACCGCTAAGTACGTGGTATGATAGACTACATTAATATGCGTTATCATAGACCTACGAATACGAAGACTATATATATTATCAAACTATTTGACAGCTGCAACTACTACACTTCGTCATTACACTAACGGTGGGTGGTTTATGCCCGCAGGTTCGCCCGGATTCACGTCTACTTTGTGTATCAATTTACGGGATAAAAAGTCTATGTGTTACATCCAACTGTAGTCTAGCTTTGTATTAAATATCATCTAAATCTGTGGCGTCGTTTCGGCGTCTAATCTAATATGCACTCTAACTTTCGCATTTGCAATTGTATGGGTGGCGTAGTAACTTAAGCGCCTTGCAGTTTCCAACTGTGCTGAGTGTTGGAATTTCGATTCCCAAATGGAACAATTTGTGTGGCTCACAAATTGTTGCTTTGAGCCAGGGTGGTCTTTGTGTTCGTTTCACATAGGTATATGTGTAAAATCATCCCCGCGACATAAGATTTCTTCAGATGTCAATTAAGAACCTGCCAAAGTGACTCTACTCTGCCTGATGGAAAGCATGAACAGAATCCAAGAGTTGCGGTCACCACACTCATAGCAAATGCAGACAGCGCAGTATGGTGACCCACACTATGGCGGCCCAATCATAAACTTATAACAATGTAAAATTTACATTATATAGCATTTTTAAACAAACAATTAGACAGCCGCATCCGCTAAATATACTAGGCACTAAAAAGAAGTCAGCAATGATTATTTATTCTAGAGACAAGTTTAATTTGAAGCTTTACTATTGAGATAATTGATCCCAAGTTAGTAAATGATTTAAGTGCCTATTGTATGCAGATATCTTAAAGATATTCTTGATAAATCATGACAAGCCATTCAATTGATAATGCTTACATCAATTTGTATGTTGACCCATTCTACTTTACTTTACTTTATATTAAGAGCCTGCCAAAGTGACTCTACTCTGCCTGATGGAAAGCATGAATAGAATCCAAGAGGTGTGGTTACCATACTCAATGCAAATACAGACAATGCAATATGATGGCCCACACTCCGCTTGGCCTCCCTAAAAGGCATGTTAGTCATTGTAAGGCTTACACAGTTACCACGATAACTGTAACCTCTGCATCAATGGGCCTCCGGTCTCACACTCACCAACAAAACACGACAACATGGATACTGGCGCTTTAGGTTGGTCTTCTGTGGGAGGGTAGTACTGTACCGGTCGAGCCGGCCCGCTAGTGCTGAAATCAGCGTGGCTCTACTACCTCGAAGATTGGTTTAAAAATTTACAGTTGGTTTAGTAGCTAGCGGTTGTGATTAGTGGGTATGATAGGTGGCTTGAAGAATAGTCGAAGAATACCGACTAAGGTATAGTATCTATTTGTTCATAATATTCCAATCCATCAACAGCACATCAATAAATGGGTCGCAGTTTGTTTTGCCTCCATGCATGCTCTGCAAAGTGAGTTAACAGTACTGATGCAAAGATAACATCGTAGCCGTGCGATTGAAAAGTCATTTTCAATAAATCTATCTGTACCAGAAGATGTTCACTGGTAAAGGTAACATTATGGCGATTTTAAAATAGGATTTTGGATATTGCCTTTGAAAATGAAAGTATCATCTGTCAGTCTTACATTTCTCTATCAGATCTTCAACTCTTTATATATCTATCAGTTCTTGTTCTCTCTATTTATATTTAAATAAATAAATGATGTGATTTTAACAAAATTTCTTATTTTTTAAAGTCGTTTTGTTTGTCACATACGATTGTAATAACGACAGATTAAATGGACTTTTAGACCAAGACACTAGATGCAGTGCCAAGAGAAACAGTAAATTTGTTAGTTTTACACGGTTATTTTACCGAGTTTTAATGTAATTACCATTTTATTGCATTTCATTTGTAGTTTGCATGAATATTCAGATATTAAAGAATCAAGAATTGTACTAGGTTGTGGACACGAAACGGCAGGAGCAGGGCGGTAAGCTTACTTCGCCGGTCACCACGCTGCCGCCGCCGCTGCCCGCTTCAGTTGATTTCGAGACCGCGGCCTAAGTGGCTGAATGAACAGGTAAACCGACGGTAAATAATTACCACCGCCTTTGGAGAGTTACAGCTCAAAAGTCACAAATACGTTGCCTTTTAAATCTCTTCCTGTAGATTCTGATAGAAAGGGGATTTTGACTCCGGTAATCTGACTCATTCAGTGAGAAGCAAACTGACTCTAAAAGCTCAAAAAACCGCTATTTAAAACCGAAAAAAAGTTACTGCTCTAAGTATGAAGAAACCCTCACAGCGGTATGCCTGTCAGGGCTTTCTAATGAACATAAGATTGCAATATCTCCCTTTCGCAAAGGGCTATCTGTCTTTTACTAATTAGAATTAACGTACGTTGCTGATATAAAATTGCTAAGTAAAGGAATTAAATAAAGGTTAGAAAGTAGATATCTGTCGTTGGCAATTACTATTTTATTTTTATTTTTAAAAAAGACAACGCCCGCACTAGGAATAAATCCTGTTTCGCGGGGGACTTTACAAACATTCAAGAAACGGACACAAAGAACACTCAGACTCAAAACAATTTATGGATCACACAAAGTGTTGTCCCACGTGAGGTTTGAACCCATAATATTGAGCGAAGTAGAGAGCGGCGTGGCGACCGCTTAAAACACTAGGCCAACCGTGCATCCATTGCAATCAGTGCACTATTGATACTACTCTCGATGGCACCAATAGTATGATCCTTTTTTACCACTTATGTGCCTTTTAAAATCTTAATTCCTAATGCGTTTATTAAAAGAAGTATATTTAGCATTTGTTGTAGCTATTTTCTTGTAATATATATGACCAATCAATAAAATGGTATTATTTAATACATTGAGTAAAACTACATATTCACATTTATCAAGAAAAAGGTGAACTGAAGAACTGAAATTAATAGTGTAAGACCGGTCTAATTTAGTTGTATAAAAAGTAAACAGTAAAAAAACAGTATTAACGGATTACGAGACACGCCTAACAAAATAACTACGCCAAATAATTTTATAAAAAAAAAATCTTATATTATATTATAACTATACTAACACCAGAACTGTGTAAGGAAACTAGATATATACATACTACATACAAACAGATAAATTCGTTCCAAAAAGAGGAATTATTTGACATGTGCAGCCCCTTACAGAACCCTCCTACGCTACGTATGGGAGTGGTTATACAGGGTGTAAATATTTACAGACGAACGTAAAAAGCTCTTTGACGGTAACTGTGAGCTGAAGATAGGCAACTTTGGCAGAATTTTGAAATAGAAAGCTGGCAAGAAAAGTAAAGTAATAAGGAGAAGATTTAGCTTATACAAGTTTAGGGTTTAAGGAGTGTTAACAATAGCTTTAGAAAGCGGTTGCATTGCTGTAACGTGTCAAATTATTTAAAATTAAGAAAATAGGCTAGATGACTCCTTAGTCAAATTAGTTACTTTTTATCATCTGTCAAAACGACAATTTTGTATGAAAAATGTACCAAATACCAAATTTTGACGTCACTGTTTTAGACTACTCAATTGAACAATATATTTCACTGTATATTTGATTGAAATTCGTAATAATAATAAAAAGCTATGTTAATTGTGTTTGCCGAGATGTTTCGCGATATTAGTTTTAATGAAGTGGACATTGGTATTTATTTACGATACAGTCATCTACCCAATTGTAGAATGCGAAGTAATTGCATTGCCTTAAGAATAAACGCACACGTGTAAATTTGAATAAATACATTTACAAATCTATGTGTATCTTTAGAGTTTTCGTATTCTATTACTTATAATTATGTTTAATGTGAAGAACAAAAGTGAGTGACATTGATCGTGGTCACAGCAACTCAGTCTGTGAACACGGCTAGAGTAAATTGGTCAGAACGCCAATTACCTACTTCAAAGGATACGTAACGCAACAAATTTGAACTGTAATAGTATTATTCTGAATAAATATAATTTTAAGTAAACCTATAATAATTTATTTTCTTTAGAGTAATAGAGTGCTGGCAAACATTGATGTTTGAAGAGAAAGTATATTTCATGTCTCTGTCTGCCTGACGACCAACAGAGGCCTACTAAATGGTGAAGAACACCTTCAATATACGGTAAACGTATCTCTTCTTTTCATAATCGTTCTCCCATTACTGGGTATCGTGACTCCTTATAAAAATCACTAGCACTTGTCCAACTGGTACAGGCTGTCAGTAGGCTTCGATCTTAGGGTCTTCTGCCCTCTTTCTTCCCCGTTACCACCAACCTTTCTAAATTATCAGCCTCTCTTAGCACAATACGGCCGAAATAGCTTAAGACACGGTATAGATACATAGTCGACAGGCGTTGGATGTTTTCTATTTTTAATTGTTTGAGAGATACGCTTGTGCGGTGGGCTGTCCAAGGCATTCTAAGCAGGCAGTACCGACACTACGTCTTAAAAGTGTCAATCTCCTGCTTACCCGTAACTTTAGGCATCCAGATTCCTGTCCTATCGAGAAAAAAGGAGAAGGCAAGTGTGTTGACAATGTGAATCTTAGTCCGAGTTGCTTCGCCATTTTTTCCAAGGGCCATTACGTTTTTGCTCATATCAATTCGTCGAGTAATGTCCGTGCGGTGACGGATCAAGAATACATAGTGTTACCATCCCTATTCATCACATGGGTGTCGTAAAAGGCGACTAAGGGAACAAAGTATGCAAGACAACATTATTACAAGGAGAAGGAAAACATGAAACAACCCAACAACAACCCGTCTGGCCAGCGTGGTATAGTAGGCCAAAACCTCTTTGCTAAGGATAGGCCTATGTCCAGTAGTGGACTGTAAAAGGCTGTTGATGAGTAATGTAAATATTCTTGGAGTCTTGGAGTAAGGTAAACTTGTCTAACATGATATAAAACCATATTAACTCAAGTTGCAGGTGCATTGCCTACAAATATATATTACTTATTACTTATCATTCCCCGCAGTTTCATTGGTGTTTATGGTAACTGCTCTTCTGGTAATGGTTTATAACCTATATGATCTTTAAATGAATGTCTAATATAAAAAGTATCATTTAAATATAAGAAATACTTCCAGCGACTAGAATGTTAAAACAAACAAAAAGTCAATTTTGCATTGAAAAGTTCTTAGAAAAAATTTAGCAGATTCTGTGGAAAAAAAACTAAGGCTGAGACTATGTCAAATATATTTCTATTACATTCTATATAATTCTATATACTTTTCCCATGTTGTAAATTTCATAAAGATTTATTTACTCGAAGAAAATGTTTTCTATAACAAATAACCCTTATAATATTCATTCATATCTTATCAAGTTTTCAACATAACATAATAAACTTGAAACTTCAAGAAACACGATCACAAATGATGAATGAAACATAAAATATTACCACATAAACAGCTCTAAAGTAACATGGCCGGACGACACGTACTTCTGTCAATAGTTTATGGTCAGTCAAGAAAGAGATCGAATACACCGAAGATGCAGTCGCAATACGTATTAAATTCACCTTATTATTAATCTAGACGACCGTGAGATATGGAAATCGGGTGAGAAACGACTGTCGCGGCCAAGAATCAGATTGATCTAAGAACAGGGGTAAAGCCCGAACTGTTACCCACGGTAGTGACAAGTCTGAGAATTTGTACAGCTACGAGCTTATTGCGGTGAATAAGAAATTTTGGTATCGATTATCACTCAATTATAGAATCGATTCACAGTATGAGCTATTTAGATCTTTTTATTCACAAGTGAGCGAGTAATAATGTATGCAACTAAAGACGAAACATACAAGTAAAGTGTAACACCAATACGATGTTATTATCTGAGGTGGTAGTAAGTACTTTGAAGATTTAAATCTCATATCGCTATCATTTTTCCACAGATTGGTTGTAAGAAACATAAAGCTTTGCAAAAAGCATAAACTATTGAAGTATGAGTTTAGAAATTCTCATTACAACGTGTTGCTTTTGACATGCCTAATGTATGGATACACTTCATAATAAAATTTGCAGCTAAAAACAGTAGGCTACCTTTTAACTTAAAGAATGGTTTTTACACGAATGATAGGTAATTGTCGTAAAAACAGCTCCTTAATGTGCTTGGACACCTTTATAACACACCTATTCATGTCGAATTTTATCTAATTGACAGTTAAGTTTTTGTCAGCTAACTGCAGTGGCTAGTTATAATAAAATAAAAGACTCCATTATGATTGTTTCAAGGTTGATTGTGATTATTATTATATGGATATACCTTACCTAATGCGCCACCTTTTTTTTTTTTAACGTGTGGAAACCCCCTCGGGCCGTCACCCCACCGGGGTTTACGACGGGGTGGTGTGTCGGAATCGCACCGACTAAAACCACACGGTGTGCCACTCTGCGCCTGACATAGGACGGATCCGGGTTTACCTAATGCGCCCTGCCTTGACTCTAAACTATAAGAACGTATTAATAATACACAAAGATATATTTAAATGCGTTCAGCCATAAGTATCCAGTGAAGTGTCCATCAAAGTTGGCTTACAACTTAAGTCTAGTTCAAACTTATCTGCTAATCCGGCCACAAAGTGCTACAAAGCGCAAATGGTTCAAGTTGCATAACGAATGCTTGAACGCGTTCAGAACGACAAATTTCAATGTAATCTGTATAATATTACAATTTGCCGGATGAATAATTCAATATGGAGGCCGAGGGGCATGTTTATTCGATTATATTGAGATATACATATTTATAGTGCGGCGTACGAGTTAACCTGTTGTCATATCCATAATATGTGCAACTGTCCTTTGCACCTCACTAGTTGACCCTTTGCTCCTAAGACAGTCACTTTGATATACATCGTATTATAAAACCTAGTAAGAGGTAATGGGTAAGTAAGGTTACTAGTATCAAACAGGATGAAAAGACACCGTAAGCGTGTATTTGCGACGATAACTGTTTACCGTTTAATGGAAAAATTAACATGTAATGAAAACATAACATAAACTTGCATTTAGATCATAAATATTTTTAATAAGCGGTCTGAGATTGTTATTTGCGCGTGTGTTTAGTAATTTAAAATTTGAAAAAAGTAAAATAAAATACCAAGAGTATACAAAATTAGTCTCATTGATCTCATGTTCAAAAAGCATGAGACATCAGACAACGTCTATTTCTCCTAATCAAGTTTCAAGCCTAGGTGTACTTTCGGATAAGTTATCCTTTATAACAGGACAGACAAATCCTTTAAAAAGACTTTATATTTGACGTATAATAGAGGCAAAATTTAAAAGCATACGCTAAACCTCTTTGGTATTTTTAAATGAATAAAATTGGTAGAGCTTTCTCTGAAGTTTTTTTAAATGGCAACATTTAGTAGCGTAAAATCACTAGGTAGTAGATTCAAGTTTGCGCTGAGAAATACGTTTGCTAACAAGCATATCAAAAATATTACGGTAAGCAACGTCTGCCTTACTTATCCAATGGAAGATTTCAATAATCTCAATGTCTAGACGCCACAAATTTATTCTAGTATTTGTAATACAATGACTGAGTACTAAATCAGCTCCAGTTTACCTCTAAGACCTAGGTTTTGAATACTGATATTGATTTATAATACACACAGGCCACTGTACTATATCTTTGTAGTTTTTGTTTCTTTTTGTAGATAACTAGTTTTGACGGCAAAGATCGTATTTTTTATGACTTGGGATGACCTTCTGATTTAAAGGTCAGTCCCTAAGTCCCTTGTTCTGTCAATGTTAGCGAGTTTAACGGTACAGCAGCTTATAAAATGCTGAAAAACATTCTTTTATTTAACGGACCCTGCAACTTGAAGAGCACAAGTACATTGGTTCATTTTAAGTTTATGTGTCCTGAATGTGGATGACTTCACTTACTGCTGGATTTACTAAGAGGACCTCTCCAGTGTACCTGGTCCATATGTGTTGAAGCATGTCTCTCTCACCCTACTTTTTTGTATATTTGAAGACTAAAAAGTCAACTAGCAAGCAATATGACGATTTTCAAACAAATGATTACATCCATACAGCATAGACAATAGCTAAACTGTAGACAGGTGAATTTTTTACTGCCCAATTATTTTTAATAACACAAAATATATTTCAAAAATTATATCAATCTTTTAAATCTTTGTCTGTTTGCCACACATTTTACATGACTATACTAAGACGAATTATATTTCTGCAGGAGATAATAACGCCGTTATGTTTTAAGAATTAAAAGTAAGCCATCTTTGTCCAGTCGAATGCCCGCATAATAATAATCATCTTTTTTCTGTGAATATGGTTGTAATGATTTCATGGGCAGTGGTAGTCAATCCCCCCCTGTTTGTTCCCTCTACCATAAACGGTTACACACACTGTACACATTTTAATTTAAAAGTGAGATGAATCAAAGCAGCTAATTACAAACTCTTTTATTATGCACACTTTTTGATTGTACGATTATAACAATAAAAGTAAGCGTCGATTCAAATCTAAGCAGCCATTTGTGAGTGTCGTGTGTATATGGCTTAATCAGCCTCATTTAATGATACGTAAATACTTCTCTAAATAGGTTTAGAGTCATGAACATGTAAATAAACTCGTAAAAGTGAACCACGTCGCTTCATTATATGCAAGATTGATTCCGAAATAATCGTTTAGATATTCACTTGGAGTTTTACAATCAAATTATACAAAGTCATATAACGAGTTTTTTATGGCATAGGGGACTAACTAGCAGACGGGCTACCAGATGGAAAGTGACTGCCGTCGTTCAAGAGACATTTGCAACTCAACAGTCACTTTTCAGTCTATCCTCCCAGGTCAGGTCCGTCAACTTTGCGTCCCATTAATCCAGTGGAACAAGTGATAGTAATGTTTTGGCGAACACCACCTCGACACACAGAGGCACGAGACAGTTAAAGACAAAAGTTGTCTGTCTAGATCCATGGTGTTGGCGGTAATGGGACTTCTGGGACTGAAATTCTGGTGTCACTTGTTCCATGGGATTACAAGAATAAAGTGGGATAATTGTCCCATCAGGGGACAACACAATGGGACTAGTGGGATAGACCTGAGATTCTGAGAGAAGGGATTGAAAAGTGACTATTGGGTTGCATATATTTAACAATTTTAGATTAAAGGAAAGTTATTACAAAAATTATATTATATTGTAAAAATAAATTAGTAAGCTATGACGCTAAAGAGAGACAGTAATTAAGTTTCCTAAAGTTGTGTATTGATACCGTATGTACGGGAATCAGCTAATTAGTAACTTCTGATTCTTCGAGTTGGATTTTATCTTTTTTTTTGTATACTGAGAGCCTGCCAAAGTGACTCTAATCTGCCTGATGGAAAACATGAATAGAATCCAAGAGTTGTGGTCACCATACTTATTGCAAATACAGACAATGCAGTATGGTGAACCATACTATGGCGGCCTTGTGAGATGCTTTTACACCCCACTTGGGGACGTAAAAGGCTTGACAGTCATCGTGACAGTATAAGGTTTACACAGTTACCACGATAACTGTTACCCCTGCATCGATGAGTCTCCGGTCGTGATTCACTAACGAAACACGACAACACGGATGCTGGGGCTTTAGGTTGAAGGCGCTGTTAGGGTCTCAGTACAGATATATGATAGGAACCAGTAGGTGATTTTAATTAACTCACTAACTGGCTTAATTATGTTACTTAGTGATCATAATTAAATTAAGTTGCGTTAAAACATGTGACCACCAACTCGGAGATGGTGTAAGACCACCAAGAATATTGTGGGGTTCATTTTTGTAACATCTAAAAAGGTATTTCATAGAAATTTTAATTGTTTTTATAGGGATTTAGTCTAAAATATTATAATTCATGTGCATTACGGGTGGATAAATAACAAAACCGACTGAACTAGAAGCATTGAATTTAATAGGGTTGTCTGAGGCATTCAAAATATAAATAATTTTTATTTTTTATTTTTCAACTGTGATATCGTCAATTAATTTTTATTGCAAGAATTAATTTATAGCCTTTGTCCGTAATAGTTTAACATAATGTTAAGTAGACGAGGTCCCGCAAGTTGATTAATCTCAAACTCTAAAGTGTATTCTTAGAACATACAGAACCTGTGTTTTCTCTTTTTTCAACCATGGTAAAAGACAGATTTCTAATTAGTCACAAATACATAGGCATCTTTATGTTGTTTTCAACGCTTTGATGAGTATTCAAAGACCAGTGTACAACATATATTAACATTTTACCAGTTACGGGAATTGATGATTAAGTTTTAATCTTCCAGCGCAAACATTTGTTGCCAGAGAAATAAGGCTGCTTAGGCTAACGCAATCAAAAACTTTATGTGGCAACCCTAAGTGTATAATAAGTAACTGAATACCGTACATTGTCGCTTTAATATTTAATAATTCATCCGAACAGTCTGTTCATTGGTCCGTCTAATATGTTGCGACGTGACGTCTCACTGAGAGCGGGGAGTCATGAGCGTTTGCTACGGCCAGGTGGCAATACCCTTTTTATAGCGTTAAACACAACGATATCAAAAGTTTCGATTGTTAACTGTTAGTGTCTTGATTTATTTTGATTTGTGAATCATTAGTGATTGACTGGGTTCAAGTTCGAAACTCCATCTAACGCGCCATTGGTGTGAACCTCTCTCCCACAAGAAAAAACACAATTTGGTACTTTGGTTTAGAAGAAGCTTAACAAAGAAAATACTAATACATAATATAATATATAACTCAAGGAAATCTGTATCATCTTGTTGAGAGTCTTTAAAAACAGTTAACTATACGAATATAGCTACACATAGCAAGAGAATGTTAAAGAAAGTGTCGGAAAAGAAAAATTCTAGAGTCGATTTCTTTTTTTTGGCAAACTGACTAGAATAATATAAGAAGTGAACAGAATCCAAGAGTTGTGGTCAGCATACTCATTGCAAATGCAGACAAACGGTTTTTTATAACTTTTATTAGAGTTTTTTTTTCACAAAATAAGAATTTTTCAATACAAAGTTGAGTTTTTCCTTGTTTTAACTCACTAGTCTCTGGAAATATTCCTCATATTTGAATGATACTTATTTAAAAATCATATAGGTTTAATTTATCGTGTTCAGTGAAACCCTACCATTCGATCATTGGACCGTAGAACATTGAATTTTTAGTGAAACGGTTCCTGTTCTCCAGATATTATTACAATGTATTGTTGTACAGAATTATGTTTCATTTGTACACAAACAATATAAGATATTATACACTACAAATACGTATACTATTGTAGTACTAATTATACATACACCGATAACTTCCATCATGTTATTGGATTGACGTTAATGTTATACTTGTGTTATTGTGACAATACAAGATGATAATACATGAAAAAGAAATTATCGTTATTCCAGACTAAAGTTGAAACAATTACTAATTTCCAAAAAGGTCGGTTAGAACAGCCTTAGACTTTTGTATTATCTTTAAAGTTCTCGGCTCTTTAACAGCCTCGGCGGTGCAGTGGTAATGAATGCGACTGCTATGCTTGAGGTCTCGGGTTCGATTCGGGACTAAATGTTTGTATGATCTGCAAATATTTGTTTCGAAGTTTGGATGTTTTCTATGTATAATATGTACGTATTTACAAAAAAAAATATATGTATGTATTCTGTCAATCAGTCTAGTTATCACAGCACAAGCTCTGCTTAGTTTGAAACTAGACGATGTTGGTTTTAAATGTCCGAAATATTTATTCAAAGAAAAAAAAAAACCATCCATATCCACTTTGTTATTTTACGCTTCACGTATAACGCTGAGTATTATGAGCACAAACAATTATACGCGACGTTACAAACTACTCGTACACTGCAGCATCACTGTTGGTGCTAACAGCAACTGTGGAACAGATATACACACTCACATACACACACATACACACACATCCACACACATATACATACTCACACACGCACACACACATTTGCATACTCCCACACACACTTTGAAATGTATTTTTATTGTATAGTTTGATATAACAAAAGGGGTAAAGACACTGTCTCCTGTAACACAGGTTGTTACCTACCACAGGAAACAGAGTACTATTGTATCTCAATAATGCTTATACCAATAAAAGAAATTATTATTGTGTATGTGTGTATATGTTGTCTGCGTCTCTCAAAAAGAATAAACTTTCAATGTTCGTTGTAACATTCTGTAATTAACGCTCGACTATAATATATTATAATCTTATAAAGCCTTTCTTGATAGAGAGACTATTCAATACTAAAAGGATTTTGTTATCTCGAAACAGTGGTTTCTGAGATTAGTGCGTTCTACGAAACATATTAAGTTACAATTAGTTAGACAATGTTTTTATAAGTTGTGTATATACTCTAAAGCTTTATCATATCATCTCCAACTAGTAGTGCATATAAATCTTGTAGCCAAATACTAGTAGCTGAATAAATCATAACTTCTTCGTCATAGAATTAAGGAAGCCACTACACTACAAGGATATCAATATTTATAGTAAATTGCAAAAATAACGAAGGAGGTATTTGCTAAAATAACAGAACTCAAAACAACAGTTTCTTGAATTTTTGTCTGTGGTTTATTTGTGCGCACTACTCTTAGAAGTGGATTAACCGATGTGAATACGGTTTCGTCTTACGTATTACGGTAAATGTTACTTCACATTTAGTGTTTGCTTTTTTCAATAGATTGTAATGATTTTATAGAGGGTAGTTTTATTTTTCTTAAATGGCAACACTACTCGACCCCGTCACTCTTTTGTGAGAACTTCCAGCGAAAGGATTGAGAGTGGTGGGGTTAAAACAGTGTTTTGATTATTGAGTCGGTAACTGGGGCAGTCGTTGGATAACTATCGAGGTGGTAAGATGTCTAATGGAAACTATGCTATTTGGCCGATGAAAGTGTTAAAAGTGGAACAAAGGTTTTTACTGTGCTGTGAATTGGAGTTCTTCCGAGGTGGTAAGTTGTATAGTGGAAACTATGCAAGTTGGCCGATGAAAGAGTTAAAAGTGGAATAAAAGTAAGCACTGAGCCGTGAATTGGAGTTTTTCATGATAAGATTGACAAATAAAAATGTTATATCATTTTCAATAATCATCGTGATAACCGACAAATACGTGAGCGGAGTCGCAGGTAAAGTTAGTGCATAATATATATTTTAAATAAACATTTCGGCAAAGATTTGAATACAAAGTTGTCGTTTGCAGAACTTTTTGTTATTCTCTTTGTTCGCGATAAGGCGCATCACCCAAAAAGCTTTTCTGTGTCATTTGAGACGGAAAAAAAGCATGTGAAATAAAATATTCCCAACCCGACGGTGATGCATCCGAAGACATTTCTTGATATTGAAACAAAAAAAATTGCAGAAATTAAGGTAAAATAAATGCCGTCTTGTCACTGTTTTTTTGGTGTAAAATCGTTTGTTTTAAACTGTATTTTCTACAGGTTTCGTTTTAGCATTTTTCAACACAAATTTTATGACTTTAATTACTTGCTACTCACACTTATTCCTGGAGTACAAATCACAGCAAAACGATAACTCGAAGTTATAGTCCTGTCACTATTCAAATAAGGTTTCAATTTCAAAAATAAACGTAATTGTTTCAAGCTATTCACGTATGGTTAAAAAGAACGAGATGGTTGAACATTCGCCCATGTGCGAGTAAGATAGGAGAAGCTATGATGGACGTGCGGCGTCCACTGCTGGGACACCGATCGTAGCTCACGACGCGCCGCATACTTTCTCATCGGCGTACACCAAAATAAACTCTAAACTTTTTATGCGTTCCTGGTATATTTAGATGATATTGTCGCTGTAGTTCTAATATAAAAAAAGTGTTAAGTGGATGATTTATTTTAAGTGTGGTTTGTTATGGCCGTCTTCCGGCGTAATTATTTACTAAGAGAGTGTAGGACGGTGGCGGTTCGAAGCGTGTGACCTCTTATGATGAAACACTGACAGAATATATGATCAATTCTGGATGGAGCTTCGCCTTTGTCGGTTGAATTAAAGGAGTATGTGAGAAGACTCATGATTATACGTATGAACATATTAAACTTTAATGTATTATACAATTGAGACAAGGAAGCTTCGAGACGAAACTTACAATCAAATGAGTTTATTATTATTAATATACTAAGCAACCACGTGGTTTATATACAAGCCACAATAGACTATTAAAGTATTTATTACTTTAGATTTAATCTTCTAAAACACACACTGTCCAATACAAATCTGGTATTAAGATTAGGGACAATCCTTTCCCTGCAGACGTCTGGTCTGATGACAAAAAGACGTTTGGTCTGATAACTTCGGACATAAACTGTGATGGAGTAAAAGTACAGAAAGTTATCTTCTAGCAGACCTCAGACTTTTATCAATTCTATTTAGCGACAGCAAAATAATGAAATTAATGTTTCTGTAGAGCGAAGATCAGATCTCTAAATTGAGCACATTTCTATTACTTCCTCGTTAATTCAACACCTTCTTGTGTTCTCTAGCATCTTGAGAATACATCGCTTAGCAGTTAACACCTTATTACATTAATTAAGTATTTACTGAATTAAACATTGTTGCAACGCTCATTAATTACGCTTGAATGCGCAAACGCATATATAAGAAGCATTAGCGCTTTACCATGTATTATGTATTAGTCAACATCTAGTTTTTCATAGAAGACTGAGGAAGAATATGTATGTGGGTATTGTTTTGAAAACAGTTTCACCGCCATCAGTATAAATAATGAGCAAAGAATTTCAAATTATTGAAATTTTTCATGAGATCGGTTGAAGGAACATATCAGTTCAAGCTGATGAGGCATGACCAGAAAGTTCCCAATATATTACAGGAATATATGAAACAAAAACAACTATTACTTATAGGCAAGCACCACGTGCACTATAAACAACAATTATAATTAGTGTGTATAAATTACAAACAATTAGTGTATGCTAATACAATACATATTTTGGTTAAAACAGACAGAATGCAAATAAAGTACCTTTTGTTAAATATTTAGTACGGTATTATGGAATTTGATAAATGATTTAGTGTGTATATCAATCGGGACGCTGCAACCATTGGGCAGTTTGTAAAGTCATGGAGTGGTGGAGTTTTGCACCGAGGACACTTCTGCGGAGCTGGGGATACTGATGGGTGATTGAAAAACGAGGGTAGGTAGCTGGACCCTGGAACTTCGTTGTTGAGTTGTTTTTGATTAATAGAAAGTGAAGAACTACAGCGAAGCTTAGGTTTTTTAATATATTTGGGATGGGGGGAAACGAGTAGACGGCTCATCTGCTGGAAGTGACTAAAGTGACAAACGCGTTGCCAGCCTATAAGGTGTGAGTACCTGCGCTCTTTTCTTAAAGGTCTAAAGGCGACATCAATCCAGAATAACAAATTTGTTCCACAGATTGGTTATGGAAAGCAAAAAGTGCCTGCAAAAGTGCATAGTGGTGAAGTGCCAATCATTTAAAAGATATGGATGAAACTTTTCATGCAGTGCTGGTGAGTGGATTAAGTATATAAAGCCATTTATTTGTTGCACATTTCTACTCTTTTTAATTCTACTTTTTACTTTATGGGTGCATGTTAAGTAGGACAGTTTCGCACTAACGTACTGTGTCAAAGAATGTTCGTTATGAAGATTACTAATGCATTGCATGGTCGAGTAAGTGGTCAATAAACATATTGATACAATTGCAGCTCAAAGTGGAGAAATGCATTAACTAAACTATTTTTATGGCAATACTTTTCAAGGCAGCCTAAAGGTGCATTAGTCTTGCAAGGTGAGTGTAATAGTCAATAGACTGGTAATTACAGAATACAAAAATGTCTATCTTGAGTATATGTCTATGATAATGATAACGAAACGTACCAGCAGTAGGTACATAAATTCGTAGTAAATTAAATTGCTATGATTAAGGATTCTTAATAGACTTGGATTGGATTACCCAATACCGGGATAGTTGGTGCTCCTTTGAGAAGAGCTTCAGTCAGTAGTGGACGGCGATAGGTTGATCTGAAGATCCCAGAGATTTCCTTACTAGAGTGCACCTAGTTATCCGACTACTGGATCACGAGCCAGTGTGTGGTTCGAGTCCAACATAACCACCAGTGGTATCCGTTCGGATTTTCGAAAAAGAAAAAGTTTGATTTGAACAGATTTGTGCGCAACGCATTGTGAATATAATTATGTATCACTCTTAGTAGAGCTGATTTCAGCTCGATCGGGCCAGCTCGACCGGGGCAATACTACCCTCCCACAGAAGACCAACCTAAAGCGACAGCATCCGTGTTATCGTGTTTCGTTGGTGAGTGTGAGACCGGAGGCCTATTGATGCAGGGGTGACAGTTATCGTGGTTACTGTGTAAGCCTTGCTCTGTCACGATGACTGTCAAGCCTTTCTCGTCCACAAGCTTGGTGTGTAAAAGCATCTTACAAGGCCGCCATAGTGTGGGTCACCATACTGCATTGTCTGCATTTGCAATAAGTATGGTAACCACAACTCTTAGATTCTATTCATGCTTTCCGTTAGGCAGAGTAGAGTCACTTTGGCAGACTCTTAATATAGAACAAAAAATATGTGTGTATAATTATTATTGTAAAAAGTATTGAAATATCTTTTCAAATCAGATAAAATGAATATGGAAATATGTAACTGTGTATAAATACGGGCATTAACTCTAATTTATGTCAGTTATTTTATACTTTTTAATTGCCTGTAGTATCATTAGGTTGTACCAGCAATGGTCACAGACTGATATGATCTTGAAGAACCTATATCTAATATCTGGACGGCATACCTTGAAAGACAAATCTTTAAAAGTTAGTTTATCACTAATCTTTTAAAATTAACATTTATTGAGTATATTTTTTAATAAACAAATATTTAATAACGGATTAAACACTGTAAATTTTAATAAATATCTTCCATAAACCAACAACTTTGTTTTTTTTATTAATTTTGTAATTATAATCATTTTATCATCATTTTTGTATGACATAAAACTGAAAAGAATAACGCGAGTCGTTAAATATGAAACACTTTTTTTTTATTTTACATTTATTACACATTAAAATTAAATGACATTAATCACATATAAAATCCTATTTTTCAAATTTAACAACATTAAAACAAAAAAAAGGAGATATAGGGCCATTATGGACCATTCATTTCCTAATCACATAACACGTGCTTGTATTTAAACTTTTCACACAAACATTACTCGTTTGGAGGGCTCTTAGAATATCATCGCGTCGTAGTGCGAACTATTTACGACTGAATGAGTTGCACATCCTAATCGTTCACTTACGAAACGATGTTGGAACCGATATTGTAGAGTATAGATCATTTCTAACACTCGTAGCCAATACAAAAGCTCGTTTAGAAAAAAAACAGCTTACAAATAATACACGTATACACACGCTATGCAACATACACTTACACTATGTTCACACACACATATGCATGTGCATGTTCAGGTGTAAAATTAATCAAAAATATTTTAAGAAATAAATATGTATTTGTAACTTTTAAATGAAAGAAGGACTGGCACCCAAAACACCATTTAAATCCTCTCGTAGGCACCAAAGTCTGATTATACCAGAAAAAACTATTAATGAAGAATAAAGGCACTAATATAGTATTGCAACTCCATGAGAAATCACCAGTTGAAGTTTGATTAAAAAACCTTTAGTTCTGAAACTTGAAGTCGAAATTCAAATTATTTTTTCCGTTGGTAACTTGCTTCTCGAGATATGTTCTTAAATTTGGAACATTAAACATCAATATGGATATACAACAAGAATAGAATATATACCATACACGAGGAAGAAACTCAAGTTACATTCAGAAAAGTTAATTAAGCATATTTATTATTTTTATTTAAACAGTAGCGAGTCGTGTTAAAGTGGGATGCCATATTGTGTCACATTTAGTTTAATCTTTTTTCCGAGTGGGTGTAATGTGATGAGGTACTAGTGGAACGCATTAGTGTCAAAACTACCTACAAGTTTAGTTGTGAAACCATAAAACACTAAGATACCAAGTGGTGATAATGTCCCTAACGAGACAGATGAATTATGAGCGAAAAATCACCAACATCGGGTCAAAGAAATTCCCCATGTGGGTGGAAATGTGGACGTTACATGTTTTTTATAATATAACCCCATTTGCTAAACTGTCTGTTTGAAGTTTTATAAACTCAACAGTTTAGAATATATTGAGGTTTTTGAATTATTTATGCTTGTTTATACCTGTTTGGGAGGAGTTTACTTTGATCATAACACAAGTACTTACGTAGTAAGTAACTTACGGTCGTATTGAAAAAATGGACTTAATACTTCAAGATTATATCAAGATTTGATGCGTAATGGCAATTAAAATAGACGTAAATAGTGTACTTAAAGAACTTATAAAACAAAAAAAAACATTTTTGTGATCGCTGCACTAACCATGAGAACCTACTTAGGTTTTATATATTACTGTTATTAAAAAATTTTTTTTACATTGGGTAGGATATTTTTTCTTCGGTTTTTAAAAGACAATGCTCACATTAGGAACATATTCTGTGTCGCGGGGTCTTTACAAAAGTACGATAAACGGACACAAAAAACACCAGACTCAGAAAAGCATGACTGGATCACACAGAGTGTCGTCCCGTGTTTGATTTGAAACTACAACACAGCGCAGGAGAGCGGCGTGGCGACTGCTTAAACCACTACGCAATCCGTGCAATCCAATACGTGTGTTACAATAACAATCAACCCAAACAGCCCAATTATATATTAAATCAGCAATCAAAAGATGAACTAGGCACATACCACAAAACCGGTACACTTTAGGTAAAGTAACCTATAAAAGCATTGTGATCCAAGTCACAACAATGACTAGCGTTACAGTAAACATTGTCCAGACGATACGACATTGACTTCGTTGTATATAATGCAATTAGTATCGACCCAACTGGGGTCCACAATAAACTGTGCGGTGGAATCTATACTACAGCGCTCCCTTTGTTAGCTCTTCCTCAAATATTCATGTAAACGTACCTGAGTAATGACGAACAAGTTTTCTGTAATATATGTAAGAAAAACTAATTAAGCAAGTAACATTTTTAAGAGGTTCAAGGCCGGAGGCCCATCGATGCAGGGGTGACAGTTATCGTGGTAACTGTGTGACCCTTACACTATCACAATGACTGTCATGCCTTTTACGTCCCTAAGCAGGGTGTGAAAAAGCATCTCACAAGGCCGTCATAGTGTAGGTCACTATACTGCGTTGTCAACATTTGCAACGAGTATGGTGACCACAACTCTTGGATTCTATTCATGCTTTCCATCAGGCAGAGTAGAGTCACTTTGGCAGGCTCTTAAGATAGAAAAAATAAGAAATGGAAAGAAAACTTTATTTATCGTTTAAACAGTATTTAACTACTGCAGAAACAGAATATAGAGTAGAGGACTAAACGGACCTCACGAACGGCGCAGTGGTTTAAAAGGGAGCTGTGCTGTTGTGGGAACCGTAGACACGTAAGACACTAACACATTGTGTCATCCACAAATTGTTGCTCTGAGTCTGGGTGTCCTTTGTATTTGTTTCATAAGTGTTTGTTAAATCCCCCAAACAGGACATATTACAGGAGTGATATTTTTGAGAAAGAGACCCAAACAGACTGTCTCTGCTTCTGGACTTTCTTCGAATTCTTAGATCATGTTATGTTTGATTATAAATAAATGTTTACTGTATTTGTAGCTTAATACAATTGAATAAAAAGAGATAGACTACACCCAGACATAAAATAAGTAGCCATGGTCATCGTAATTATTATATTTGTTCTAGGTCAGATTCACACCCAGCATTAGTAATTACATGGCATTTCCTAACACGGTTAGGTAGTTTGTAAGTAAGTGTGTGTGCAAGTGAATCAGATGCTATAAAATGTTTTTACTTTTGTTGGGTGGTGTTCGCGGCGGGCGGTAGGCGCCACGGCCGATACGGGGGTTCTATTCCTCCTTCGATAAACACACAAATATCATATTTTTATCCATTCAATATCTAATCTTTTCTCGTAAATCTCAATATTTTGTTTATCGGACAGGTTTTTTTTTAATTGCTTTACCAATTTTTATTGACTTACACTTTCAATGAGTTGTTTTAAATATTTTGCGTTTTTATTTTTATTTGATTTTGAGTGTTGAGACAAGTGTAAAATGAAACAATGTGATCTAAATTACACTAAGATATCATGAGCGTTTTAGTGTTATGTGTGTTTCATGTAATAAAAATGTTTAATATCTTAATGAGCATATTCTATTTTGACGGCAATGTAATAATATAATTAGCCCAAGCTTTACTTCTGTCATTTTCTAATTGTTTCAATATTATTTTTACAAAATCGCGGTGTTGTAAGCGTTATAATATATTGTTGTATTTATCATGCGTGGCTTTGGACGTTAGAAGTAATAATCACTGCCAGTTCAGCTATTTATTATTTAAATTATACAATAAACTTAAATTGTTTTACATGTTTTTCTTTTTATTTAACAAATTTAATAGGGATTTCGACTCCTTAGATTTAATGATTACGGTTTTTTAGCAATAAGTATGGATGAACAGCTGTAAGGTTTAAAGTAAACTTGTTCCTAGGAAAAATACTTACTGACGTGCATCAAACGTAACTGTTTGCTGACATAATAATATCGAAATTTTACACAAAAAAGACGCAAAAAATATTATGTAGATAAGTAAATATTCTCAAAGTTTTCGGAAACTTTATTTTTAGATTAAACTGACTCATTTAGATATAAATAAAGTAAAATAATCATTGATTTTGAAACGACTCCTGCGCAGGTGATAAAATTTTAAACATATCGAACTACCAGGCGTGCATAAAATATTAAGAGAATAACATACAAATTCCATACGGAAAATAAAGATAAAGACCACGAGCCAATATCTCAAATCGTTAGCACTATTAACGTCATTAGTTCCGTCCGCATTATAATAACATGTAAATCAAGATGCAACGTACAGACATCCCATCCGAAATTATTATCGTACTCGACGTTGTAAGTATACAATCTTTATTAGAGATTTTTTCTCGAGGGGTGTACGTAATGAAAACAAATGACAGAGACCCACGCGTGCGCCATAAAAAATTCAATTCATGGATGTACGGAAATAGTAGCACAGTATTGAATTTAATATCTGAGAGCATTTGAGGGGTTTTTTTTTCGACAGCGACGCGACGGTTGGGAACGTGAAATATGACTGTTTAGAATTGAATTTAAATATTTTAGCATCAGCTGTTTTTAACACATCGATTTTGGTGTTTATTTTAAGAAAAAAATATTTTTGGCATGTACTTCTAATTTTGCTTTCAAATATTTTTTTTGATCGACTCATTCTTCGGGTTGTCTAGTTTTAACGTTACTGTGATACTGAGGACCTTGGAATACTATACTCCAAGATGACATTTGACAAAAAAAAAGATAACGCCCGCCCTAGCAATAAGTCTTATGTCACGGGGGATTTTAGAAGCATACAAGGAACGGACATAAAGAACACCCAGAGTCAGATTATGGGTAACACAAAAGTGTTGACCCATGTGCAGTTTGAACCTACAACACTCAGCGCAGTAGAGAGCAGCGTGGCGACCGTTTAAACCACTAGGCCAACCGTGTAAAGTTGCAAAAGTATTTTCATAGATAGTAGTTATGTTAATACTATACAGCTAAAGTTTGTTTGGTTGAACACTCTAATCTCTGCAACTACAAATTCGAATGAGAAAATTTTATAGTGTCGTATAACCCGTTTATAGAGGAAGGCTATGTAACATCAGATGTCATCACTCAGGCATTTTGAATCTAAAGAAAAACTTGGAGGATCTATACTAATATAATTAAGTGTTCGTTATTTTTTTTCTTGCACAAGTGAGTAGACAAGCTGCCCGATGGCAAGTGATCACTACCGCTCACTGATACCTACACGTCAAAAGGCACAAGTTGTCGCCGTTTGAGTCTCATCATCTAGAATTAGAGAGAAAAGGGGAAGGATGAAGGTTGTTTTATGGTAAACTCACTTGGTGAAAAGCAACGAAATGATTGCCAGCCTACGCCGAAGTGTGCTCTCCCACGTAAGTGTCGTGGGAGATCACGTGGCTCTCTCTGTGTAACTGTATGTCAGAATGTCTGTGTTCATCAGAGTATTCAGCATCATTATCAACAGCCTTTTATAGTCCAGTACTGTACATAAGCCTTCCCTTAGTAGAGGTTTTGGCCTACTACATCACACTGGCCAGACGGGTTGCTACAGGGTTCGTTTCAAGTTTTCCTTTCTCATCTGAGTACTAAGGATGGTTTATATGTTGTATTGTATTAACTACCCTTAAAACCGCAACATAGATTATAAACTTAGATTGATATGAAGGGAACAGCAAGTATTGAGAGTTTATAAAATGCCTAATGTCGATCATCGATCGGAAGAAATAATTTGGCCGAAAACAGTAGCAGAATCCTGACATGAATCTTCTGTCTACACTAGTGGCGAAAGTACCAGGGCGTCATAGATGTAAAGTGGTTGTTATTTACAACCTCTGCTAATGGAAGAAGCACATTAAGTGGCTCCATAGCCGTTTACGTATTAATAGAGCAGCACGGGAGCCAGGTGTTGCTTGGCTATTAAGCATAAACAATTACCCTCTGTGTCGTCAGAGGGATGGGATATTTTTAAACGGGAGGGCTTTGGTGTGGATGCTGTGTTTTAAATGAGTAATGCCATGGCGCCATAGTTATCGCTAAGTTGTAAGTAAATGAGTTTGACTACAGTTTTACGAAGTTGTTTAAAACAGGCACTAAATGGTATTTAGATGTAATATTGCTGAAATATGTTTAAGGGATTTTCGAGATCCTATGTCTGTAGGAAGGATATGCCACTTTTGTTTAATTTTTCATAATTCTCGCCCCCTTGCATATTTTATACAAATCAATTGAAGTGAACAGCAAGTACATATGAGTAAAAGATTATTAAATTTTGTCCTAAAACATCTTCAAAAATGTTTTGAAAAACCAATAGAAAAATACCTATAAATTCAACAACCCCTCAAATAATTATAAAACACGATTCACCTCACTTAACCCTTTTGTTGCGTCACAATAAAATTACTTTGGTGTTTTAACCCTCCGCCCACCCTGTGGAAGTAAAACACATTTGGTTGCAAACGACCCCCAACGACTTGAATTATGATAGATTGGTAACAAGAATTGTTTTGGTTCTTTATTTTGCATCTAATTATACTGAATAGATTTGGATATGTATTGATATATTATTTAAAGTAGGTTTTTTAAATCTCAATATTTATACATACATGTGTTACCGTGTGGTAACGGATTAAGAATACATAGTGTTACCACCCCTACTTATCCAGTGGATGTCGTAAAAGGCGACTAAGGAAACAAAGTATGCAAGACAACATCATCACAAAGAGAAGGAAAACTTTGAAACAAACCCTATTCCAACCCGCCTGTCGAGCGTGGTATAGTAGGCCAAAACCTCCTTGCTAAGGAGAGGCCTATGTCCAGCAGTGGACTGTAAAAGGCTGTTGATACATTTTTTTAAATAATTTATGTTGTACAAACTATAATGTAATGTAAAAAAATTATAACAATGCGAATTTCAATGGGCGGTAGGACACCATCATTTATAAAGGATCATAGAAATTAATTTTTTATCTAAAAACATAACCTCTCTTTACAAATGATGGTGTTTTAGCAGCATGCATGTACTCGAATACTTACATTCTGCAATTCTATTGCTAACGCTACAAAACGACATCTATTTACGGCATATATTATCAGTATCCATATTCTTATTGTTAAACTAGCATTTTTCAAGTATAATACATACATACATACATACCAGTAAAACACTTATATCTTCTAAAATACGCATCATCCCGTTATGCACCTGTACGCGCATAGATAAGGTTTTTTTTTTAAAGGAAGCCCATGGCAAAAAGCAATATCCGCTTTCAATAATTTGAAGAGCCCTTGAGATGAGAGCGATCAACCTCCCGCGGGATATGTCCCGAGTCTTTTTAGTATTCTATATTTAGGGTTGTCACGATGACAATTTTGATAATTCTGAGTTTGTAATTTGGGAGGGATGTTTTCTGTTCTAACTCACGTAAGTAAGAGTAACTTTTACAATGTAATTAGTTGATAACACAAAAAAAAAATAATTTGTTATATAACATACTCATAAGTTCATTTTCAATTTCTAGTATATTTTGTATTGTATCGGTGTATTCTAAATCAAAATATTTTGATCAAAATATATTACATTATTATGAATGAATGTATGTTTTCATGCATGATGCAGCCCTGGTTCCTCGAGGCAGATAAGAAAACCGGTGTTCCACAGTGCTCGGCTCTAAACGCACTCCCTGTATGTTTTGACTCTGCTGTTTCCCGCGCATAAATCACAAGCCTAATGTATCGAAATGACGCACCACGCAGCACGGATACTGTGGTGGTATCCTCCTTATTTGCAAGACTAATTAAAATCTGCTCTATTTGTACGGCATTAGAGATTGAATTTCAATACAAGATCAGAAAGCAAATTTGAAACTTGTTTGTGTCATTGCAATATGTGTCATAATGATATGTAAACTAAGGTGGTTATTTCATGACACGCAAGCAAAAAGCACACTGTTGTAAAGTGGAAAAGTGTAAGTACAATGCAAAATTGAAGTTCACGATGCTAATATTTTATTTCATGCGTAGAAAATAAGGTTGAAAATGCATTAAAAATATATTCGCGAATGGTAAAAGTAATATTGTTAATATGTAATCCACATGAAAGCTTTCGGATTAGTGTTTGATGACATCATTATTTTCCAAATGACGATCGTGTAGCGATCCTCTGCCCTCGGGGATAAGAGGGTGAAAAATTCGTAGTGATTTATTATTTGTATTTCACTTGCTGGTGCCTTTTTTATAAAAAAATAGAATAAAACTAAGATTATAAAAGAAAAAAAAATAAGTGTAATATTTACAAGTGATCTACGACTTGTGGTTTTGATGACATAAATGGTTTGTCAAAGTCGCGTTATTTTTAAACGAAGTAAACATTTAAATATGTAAGGACCTTTCTGCTCTGTAAAATAATGTAAAAAAATAGGTCTTGTGTATTCTTCTTTTATTCTTAGTAATTGACATTTTCATGCAAACATTTCATTAAAACAGTCCTATACACATGTCAATGCCATGTAGATATAATTTGTTACTATTCAACTGTATAAATAAAATCATAAAATTCACTCTTTTGGTCTCAAGTCCATGATTGCCTAGTCATGATAATTTTATTATTTTATACGTCAAGTTTCAATTGAAAAACCAGGTCAGCAAAGTGAAGAACTATGTCCAGCAGTGGACTGTTAAAAGTGTGATGATGATGAACAGATCATTGCAGTTTTATAACAAACAAAACTTATATAATGATGTCACTTTCATGATCATGATATGGTCGTCATCACGAAAAGTAACTACATAAAGTCCTAGGTTCATTATTTTCCAGCGATGCAACACAATAACAAAACAGACAATGCAGTCGAATTATTTCGGAATAATTCTCTTAAATCCTTAAAATCGCATGGGACGTGCCAGCCCTACGACTTTTAATTTCCATTATATAAATATGTACTTTCATCCAATTGCAATAAGGATATTGGCAGTAGCACACATATCGTGGTTTATACGTTAGGGTCCCTTGTTTCAATTTTCCAGATCAGCGGGCCCTGTCGGGTCGAGATTGGTATTGGGTGTAAGAGCAAAATGCACATGTTACTGTGATGTTCACTTTTATATCCAGTTCGCTGTTAATCATCCCGTGGAGAATTGACATGTCTATTTTATTTGTAAAATTAGGGGGAAATTAATGGGATTTCAAATTATGAATATAATTTACGCAAAATCATAGAAAGAAATGTTTGATCACTTCTTAGTTAAAGTTTATTTATTTTGAACCTCCTTGCTAAGGAGAGGCCTATGTCCAGCAGTGGATTGTGAAAGGCTGTTGATGTTTATTTAAACAAAAACTGTGTGTAAAAACAGACTGTCTCTATTGTAGACATAGTTTTATGTTAGATAAAGACCTTATTATATCGCATTGCTATAATATTTTTAATAAATTTTTAATAAATATATTTTTGTTAAAATTAACCATAATCTTTTATGCTTCTACAAATAGTTAAGTAAGTTAAATTCATTAAATCGGAAGGATTCTTGGTTCACTCACTAAGTATTTTTACCCGTAGCATAAAATTTTGTATTCGTTATAACTGATACTATTCAATTAACATTGATTGATCAATCTTCTTGGCGGTAAAGAAAACCATATCGAAGACAAATAACTATATAAAACTTTATGATTCTGTTACATATTCACAAACAAACATACTCCAGGTCCGTCAATACCCAGCGGTACATTACCGTCGCCGGTGGGGAGCGGCTAATCTCGCGATATCTCCGGGGACTCGTAACACGAGAACCAACGACAAATAGATACATTTGTACTCTGCAATATGTTAAGACAGTCCTAGTGTGCGTGCGAGTGTCAATGGGTACCGTTGTCCCTTTATTGTAGAGCAGACAAATTGTGTCAGTGAATAGGTGGCAAATATTTTACGAACCTAGAAAAAAAGGCTTTAAATCTCCTTATTTTTTTATTGATTTTGCAAAGATGTTAAAATATTTTAGAGGTAGTAGCTATTAAATTGTGTAACTCTGAATTATTTACGGTTATGGTTAATAAATACATAATAGATAGAGTCAAGATAAGATATGTATGGTAGATAATAAAAAACGGAATTTCAATTCTGGTATTTTAATTACACAAACGGCTAAATATTTGTGTAGGCCGATATATGCATAATTCCTTAGAATAACCAGAAACTTGGTGACCTACTACGGAGACGCAGTTACACCTACGGCAGAGTTCCAAGTGCCAATTAAATCAGTTTAATCAGGTATATTCTTCATATATATGAATACGCAAAATGTATTAAAAATATTACTGAAGCCACTATCAATAACTAATCCCGTATTCCACGCCATAAGTCTCAAATATCACGCAAAAATAATATCACTTACCTTGTCAGCTATCGTGAGATCTCGCTCGCTTATCAGCGATCACGCTCTTGCGAATAAAGTATGCATCGTACAGCTTTAGCTCACGTTACAACTGACACTTACCTGAAAAGATACAAAAAAAGTGTTATATGTTGAAAAAAGTGTATTAATATTGAGAAATATGTTTGCCTTGGATGAACTTTGATGTAAGAAAGCAAAAAAAAAAATTAAAAGAAGAAAAAAAGAAGTTGGTAAGTAACCACAGTACACCAGATATAACCGCTTGTAAAATAAACCGCAGTTTTATTCCTAGTTAAGTATTTTCTCAATTCGATATCCCTGATTGGAGTAAAAATATATTGGTATCTTAGACTTAGTATTATGTTGGATTAAGCAGTCCAAAGTGGAAAAAGTGAAAGTAAAATTTGCAGTTGTGCAGACTACCAAGCACAAAGGAAAATATACTTTAATGTCATTTAATAAAGGCACTAATAACTACTGAGTAACTACTTATCCTACATCGCGCAATGAAAATTCTTACGTCCATTTATACTATTTACTCTTATGAATTATTGCTCAATATAAACCGTTAAGCCATGATCTTAATTGTCTTAAACTACATTTAAAAAAATAACAATTAAATTAGACTGTTACTAGGAGCTCAAGACAAGTCAGAGGTTTTCTTATCACAACTACATCTATGTTCAAACTTGTCCGAATTTCATTCGTAAAGCAATCCAAGTAAACAATTAACGTTGTACAAATATCTAAATAATTCCTATGTTTACTGCTACCCTGGTACCTATCGGGCTAATTTATTATGCCTTATAAATAAGACGCTTACAGTAATTGTCTTCGTTTATCTCACACGGTGACTATAAACACATAGTTTTATGATCCGGTGCATGTAGGGAGGCTGCATTCTAATGTGCTCGTATTTTTGTCTTATCTCAGAACTACACACTTTTCTTACCGAAGCTATTAAGCTTTATTTTTAACATATTGCTTGTTAAAGTTTAACGTTTAAATTTCGAAAAGACATATAATTAAGGCTATTAAAATTTTATTTGTCCACATACAACAAATAAAAAAATATTTAATAGGACCATGAAATAATGTTTGGCGATTTTCGGTTCGAACTGTGTATTGATTTGGTATGCAAATCGACGAAGAAAAATGACTACCAGGACTATTGGTCTACCAAAAATTAGTAACTGACACTTCTTATATTAATTTTAACATCCATTTTGACAAATGACAAAACGACTACCAGATGAAAAGAGTTGATAACCAACGCAACGACACTTGAAAGTAGCATCACAGATTAACATACGCCGCTATTTAAGAAGCATAAAGAGGTTCACAATAAAACAAAGAATCAGATAATAGAAGCTACCGACAGCCTTAATCTCCATACAAACTACAAAAGCAAGAGAAGCTGTCACTCCTAGAGCGTCCAAAGTTGACATTATTTATGGGTATAAATAATGTCAACAGTCAGCCTTCGAACAATCGATGATCCATAGGCCGCGTCACCGGCCACTCACCGCTTCCACCGGGCAAAAAAATACACTCGGAACACCACTCCCGAGAACACAACGCATAAATATATCAAAACGAAAACAATAGGGCGACATAAGAGATATCGCATCACACGCTAAGAACCCACGGACATATTTCAAAAACTGAAGATAAAAACAGAAAAAAACATCGAAAAACCAACATCGAAAAAAATACGTGATGGGCATTAATTAAAACAGACCCACGACCAGGAATTCAGAAAAACAAAGAGGTTAAACAAACCTTCGCAGTGGGATCCCTCGCAATGATCATCATCTCACATTTTTAATCATCAAACATAAAATCTTTTGGCTCAATCAAAAACTAACTCTACGCAGTCGCGTTAGAGATGGGAGTGATGTCGATAGCAATGCGATATTTATCGATATAAAGAGCTGTTGAAAATTATTTTTTGGTTGGATTGTCACCGTTGTTTTAATGGTATTACGCATGAAAGAAGGGTTATCTCGACGATCCGATCTCCAGACCCAGGTACGGGACCAAGATTGATTGGACACGACCCGACATTTTTATGTCCGTGCTCTCGGGTGTCGTCGACTCCGTTGTAAAAGTATTAGGTTATTAAATTAGTCGTATCGATGGAACAAAAACTCGTAATTATCGCGGTTCTATATGAATATATATCATCATTATTTTTGACGTTTTGTTGGTTAAGTGAATGAAATGCAAAGAATAATCGATTTAGACACCTCCGGTTGTGGAATAACGTATGACATAATCATATTTTGGCAAATGTTTTATATTTTGCTTTTAAAATATAAATATTCAATATTTAAACGAGCAAAAAGTGTTTAGGCATTTGACTAATGAGAGTAAGGTCAAAGTATAAGCAAACATGTTTTTTTATGGTTTTGATAAAAGATTCTTCTTTATTTTTTATTACAGTCGTTTAAAATAGGACAAGCATATAAAGAATTGTAGGACATTAATACTGGAATGGGGATACAATGATCGCAGGCGCACGGTACACAATGGTTGTCAACACAATGTCACCGCGCAAGCGAATGGGCGCGGAGGGGATTATGACAGACAAACAGTACAAAAGTACAACGGCGCTTAGCGGTTATTTAGGGGTTCGGCGATTAAAAAAAAATGCTATGAATATATTGAGAGGTTTATGAAGTGTTATTAACCTTTTTTGTTTATTCAACCTTTGTACGATAGTTAGTCAATATTAGTAATAGTATTGAATCATTTATACTATGTTTAGTGAGTTTTAGACTGATTTATTTGAAAGTGAAAATACAACTAAATATTATCATCATCAACAGTTTTTAACAGTCCACTGCTGGACGGAAACTTTACTTTATTTAGATATAAGTAATTTCATAATAAAGAAAAGTTAATTTGACCAATAAATTTTACTAACGCATTTGTGTTCTTACAAATATTTGTTATAAAAGCAGTACTTTTACCATTTTTGATATCATTTGAGCAGTTTTCTTATAAGTATTATTTACGTATAAACTAGCTCTATTAGATAGGCAAATATATATCAAATCTGACGAATCGACGTACATCTGCCGACCAAAACGTATGCATACAAAGCATTACATGTATAACATCCAGATGTTTCATCATACTAGATAAATAATAAAAAACATTACAAAAAGCAGATCATCTGAAACTCGATCGTCAGATAAAGCAACAATACCATATTACATTACCAACGTTTACAGAAAGAAAAAATGTACCAAAAACGGCAATAGTGAAGGACAAACAATACTGAATAGAGATTTAAGAAGGGATTGGGATTTAAAGGGCTTGAGACCGCTTTGTTTCTTAGCCTTTTAAATTTCAAGCCTTGAGGTAACTGGACTGAAGTGGGGTCTGGTCTCTGTGAAAGCGTAGAAGATAGGACAAATTATACTCAAACATATCTGTAAACAATGAAATAAAAGTGGCATAAAGTGTAGACAACTGATACTAACCGAAAAGATTTGAATAAATTTTATCTCAAGACGAACATTTGAAGTACTTAACAAAGAGTTATAAAATACTACAAGTTACCAATCCACAGAAGAGTACATAATATTAAAAGTTTAGTGACTTAACTCATAGGATAAATGTCTACTATATCTTCTTTCATTAGTTATGGAGGTACAGAGGAAATAAATTAACGAGGGATAGTTTTCTTCTTTGATTTTTAAACTGACATTCAGTTTATGTATGTAGTTTTGAGTAAAATTTTCCTTTTTTTCTTAAGAACATGGTCTGAAGAAAAAGTTTTTCAATGCCTTCTCCAATCTGTTGGCTCTTATTGATTAACTAAACTAGAAGTCTAAAGCTATTTCGAATTCCAAAAACACACGCGTGAGAAAAGCTCAAGCAAAACAAATTCAGTCATAAATCAAATCCCGCTAACTCACGAGCCCCACCCTAAGGCTAAGATTTAGCGTACCGGGAACTTGCGTCGGCGTGCCTTTGTGCAAGACGTAAAAGGGCGTGTGTTTGTAGTGGCGAGTAATGGCCACTATTTGCGCGAGTGTTTTAAAAAGGCGGCACTTGGCGACACGCCGCGTGTGCTCAATATTTGGATAGCGCTTCTGGTTAAAGATTAATGGGGTTTGGATAATTGCCGTGGATTTTTCATTATTTTTTAATTTTAGGTTCTATTTGAAGCTTCCTTATATAGAAATAATTACATACACTCATACATCGACATACATTTATAGCATCAAAAATAACAGCTATAATTAACTACGTAGCTGTTGTTTTTGTTAATTTAGTTGATTTGGAATTAGTTTTGTTTTAATAACAGTAAATTAAAGTCTAATCTAATCGTAAGTTAGAACATACTCATACTTATTTTATGATCATAATATTGCAAACAATTTTAATTTAAAGTTATTGTTTCGCAAGTAACAATCTTAAACACCATAAAACAGTTTTCATTTGGTACTTGTCAACTTACAGAAATTGTTGTATAATACTGCTATTTAAATAAATAACAATCAACGGTAACCCAACTGTAGAGACCACACATCTTTCAGATGAACATACGAAATTTATAGATAAGTGTAACGAGACACTACCTCCGGGCCCGCCGATACATCACTATATCAAATTATGAAACTCGTTCACTCGTAATGAAATGCACTTGGGCATAGTGTAGTTCATCGAGGCATAACACTTTCAATAGTCAAGTCGATAAGTGACGGAGACAAAGGTCGGTGCAGACAAAGCAACGGGTAATCAAGATATCAAGACGTGCTAACAAGGTATAAACGGAGAGCGGACGAGACAAAAACCATAAGATCTTGTCACGACACACATTGTGTTCGTTCCATCACTTGCATGTGTTAATCAATAAGTAAAACCAGTATAATTTGTTTGCATAGGTACAGTAGCAATGTTCAATTGGCAATGTAGTAATTCTAATTAATTCCTAGAAAAATGCCCATTGATGCAGGGGTGACAGTTATCGTGGTAACTATGTAAGCCTTACACTGCCACGATGACGTTCCCAAGCGGAGTGTGAAGAAGCATCTCACTAGGCCGCCATAGTGTGGGTCACCATACTGCATTGTCTGCATTTGCAATGAGTACGTTGACCACAACTCTTGGATTTTATTCATGCTTTCCATCAGGCAGAGTCTCTACTCTGCCTGATGGAAAAAGAGAAGAGAGCCTGTCAAAATGAAGAGTCACTTTGGCAGGCTCTTAATACAGAAAAAAAAAGAGAAAAATTCGCTCTCTTTTCACGTTTGTACCTGTACCAGCTGAGACAAGCAAATACGTCTGTGCAACGGATTAGTGCAGCGCAGCGGAGCGCACGCGCGCACCAGACCCGACTTAATACGTACGGCGCCGGCGCGCCCTGATCTAAATGATCATTACTACTCAGGTTTTTGTACGATAAACTTGTGAAATGATTTAGTTGAAAAATATCAATTAATAATACAAAAGACACAAAAATAAAAAGATGCAAAATTTTTTTCTATATTTGCTTCAGTGCTATATAAGCTAAATATCAAAAAGTGAAATTAGATTTAAATTATTATCGTTTTTTCTTGTATGCTTAATAACGTAGGGCATTGTTAGACTTACCTTGGAAAAGTATTTAAGAGTAATGAAAACTATTTGACTATACAATGCTGATTTTTGTTAGAGTACCATACAGGCTCATGATTGTAATGTTAATGATAACTCAGTTGCCAACTATCAGATATTCAAAGTTATATAATACAACTAAAATTTATGAAATGACTGTTATAGATAAAATACATAGCTAAATTTGTTTGGGTTAAAAACTTAAAATACTACGGAATCATAAACTGCATGTGGTCCGACACGCGCTTGACCTGTTTTCACGTACAGGAAACATATCACATTACAAGAGTACGGTGTAATAGAGAACATAGAGCAATGTATCTGTGGCGTACGCTCCTCAGGTGGTCATCCATTAGATAGAGGCTGTGCTGTGGGCGTGTAAGTAATTTATTTAATATATTTAGTGATAAAATTTGTCACTTTTGAATAATTGGCTAATACTTGAGTTAGTGTTTTCTAATAAATTTAAGAAGACATGATAAATTAGGTATAAAGCAATAATTATATTAATAAGTAATGGTTAACAATGACAAAAACTTTGCATAAAAAGTTTTGAAATATTGAGATCAATCCATAGGTAACATATAGTATGTAATTTATAACTTGTCAAGAACTTTATCACCGAGAAGGATAGCTTGACATAGCGATAAGCAGAAGGAGCTGTGGGAGGCCTATCGAAAGTCTATCTGATCAAGAGTTCCCTAAAAATATTTTTATGTAGAAGTAATATTTTAGAATATTGCTACCATAACTGTAACATAATATAGAAAACTGTGACGGGATCAGTAAACCAAGGCTTTTATTAACTTAACTTCATTTAACACCTCTAACCATACTAGCATTCATTTTTACCATCACCATTACTATCACTAAATGTTCAATCCACAATATATCATTCAATTACTATTATAAATTTTCAGGTAGCGAATTTCAGCATGAAATAGCCGACTCGACTGGGGCAGTACTTTTTTTTTTTTTTTTTTTTTTTTAACGTCTGGAAACCCCCTCGGGCCGTCACCCCACCGGGGTTTACGGCGGGGTGGTGTGTCGGAATCGGACCGACTAAAACCACACGGTGTGCCACTCTGCGCCTGAGATAGGAGGGATCCGGGAACCGCTGCTATTACGACATCCAGATCCCTCCTAGCGCCTGCCCGAAACTGCGGGCACCATCTATGGGTAAACTCTCTATTTTAGGCGACGTACGGCACACGCGGACGTCGCCTCCTCGCGGCTGGCCATTATAGCGGGTGGAGGGGAAAACCCGTCCCGTCCGCCCGCGGCCACACTCAAGGCGGCATGAGGCGCTGGTATGCGCGCCTCCGCCGCCCGGTTCGCCGGCGGCGAATTGTGTCCGAGTGGATATCGTCCTCCCGGGCCTTCTCCGCCGCCTCCTTCCGCGAAATTACGTCTTCGCAGAAGGTTGCGACCGCGGTAAAACAACTGTCGCTACCGGCCATGGAGCGTATGACGGCCGGTAGCGAGAGATCTCCTCCAATAACTGCAGTGAGGACCCCACGCTGCGCCGCCCAGGCGGAATAAACCGCTAGCGTGTGCTGAGCCGAATCCTCACTGCATTCGCAGTGGTGACAGGCGGGACTCAATTCCCTCCTGGCGACCGAGTGCAGATACTTCCCGAAGCAACCATGCCCGGAAAGGACCTGCGTCAGTCGGAAGGAAAGGGTCCCGTGCTGCCGCCCTGCCCACTCGGCGACGACCGGCTGGAGAGCCTCCACGAGGGCGAAGCCAGCACGTGGAGTCTCCAACCGGAACGACCAACGAGCCATCGTGGCTCGACGAGCGGCCTCACGCCACTCGCGTATCTCTTCGGGCGGGGGCCGTATGCCGCTACCCGCCCGGAAGTCAGCCGTCCGCCGATAAACTTCGGCGAGCACTTCCGCCTCCAAATCCCACGGGGGAGTTCCGGCCAAGGCGCACGCCGCCTCCGTCGATACGGTGCGGTAGCCGCGTATGGCTCTAACCGCCAATATCCTCTGAGGGCGCCAGAGGCGAGCCCTATTCTGGGCGGTCAGAGCCGCCGCCCACACCGGTGCACCATATAGCGCCATTGACCGAACAACCCCCGTGTATAGCCGTCTCGTCGCGACGCTGGCTCCACCCAAATTGGGCAAAAGTCGCCCAAGAGCAGAGGCAGCGCCGACCAGCTTTGGAGTAAGCTGTCGGAAGTGCTCGTCGAAGAGCCACCTGCCGTCGAGGATCAGACTGGGGCAGTACTAGACCAACCTAAAGCGACACCTTTCCGACTACTGACTTTCGTTGGTGAGTGTGAGACCGGAGGCCAATTGACGCAAGGGTGACAGTTATCGTGGTAAGAGTGTGAGCTTTACATTGCCATGATGACTTTTACACCCTTTTATGTCCCCAAGCGTGGCGTGAAAAAACCATCTCACTAGGCCGCCTTAATGTGAGTCACTACACTGCATTGACTATGCATTTGTATTCGCAATGAGTATGGTGACCACACAACTCTTGGATTCTATTCATGCTTTACATCAAGCAGAATAGAGTTACTTTGGCATGCTCTTTAAGTATTAAAAAAAACAATTAAAAGTACTGTTACACGATGTTTTTCTAGGTACTAAGTTAGACACTAAATCATAAAAAACACTTAGTCAACAATTTATCTAATATTAGGTTACGTGAATTTGACGACACCGAATGATAATAAAAGAGTGAAGTCATAAAATGTTCAAATAAACTTCACTTCCAACAATAAATATAAAACATACCCATCGTTAACATAAATTGTCCAATAAGCAGTGAACAAACAAAACATAATTCAGTTAATTATCTAAATTTAATTATACAGTCTCATTTCTAACGTCCGTTATATTGTACGGACCCAAATGACTTACACGAATTCATCGACGCATAAATTAAAATTACTCCAACATAAATAATATCCCGCCAATGTTCTAATTAAAATCCTGTACTACTAAAGAAATTCGATGTAATTTCTGCTTTAGAGAAGCTCCCCGTTGTGCTTTAACGTTCCGTTTCAGACTAGAGTCGATAAAATTACGAACCGACAACAGATCGATAAAATTCATCGACAACTTAAGTGACAACACTAGTTGTAGGGCGTAGTAAGCCCCGCCTACTTGTGTACGTAGCTGTGTAATGAGAGTTGTCCCTTTCACTCACTAATATTTATGTTAGTTAAACTGATGTGTTCTGATTATACTTAAAGATATTGTTTATTGATTTCAATGAAGGTTGTGTTACATGACGTAGTGAACAAAAAAAGGAAATTAATTTTTTTTTCTTTTCTTTTTATAGCAACCTTCCAAAGTGACTCTATTCTGTCTGATGGAAAGCATGAATAGAATTCAAGAGCGGTGGTCGCCGTACCCACTGTGAATGAAGACAGTGCAGTATGGCGACCCACGCTATAACGGCCTAGCGAGATGCTTTTTCACGCCCCGCTTAAAGGACCCGGGATCGTAGTGGAAGGGAAACACGTGCGCTGGTAATGCATTCCAGGCTTTAACCGATTTGCACGGGAGCGTATGTCTACCATTCTGAAACGGTGACTTCCAAGGCCAGCATGAGTTGTACTGTAGAGGAACGGAGAGGATCAGTTGGAAGAGTTCGTCAGAACACTCTCCATAATAAAGGCGATAGAGATATATAGATGTACCAGAGAAGTTAATGTTTCAAATCAAATATTATTAAACCATTTGTTTCAATTTATAGCGGTGTTCTATTCCTTGCTGTCTCGTTAACTGCTAGGATCAGTAGCCAGATAGTTAATATTATTCAATACAAAGTTTTCTTAATCATAATAAATCTAATATTAAAATTACTTTCATGCCTTCATAACGCTTCCAATGTTTGGAGTTACTTATGGGAAGGTAGACTTGAGTAGTTATGCTTGAAATAAAACCATAGTATATTGGAAAGCTCGGCTGTGACGCTAGTAATTTTTATATACCTTCAATTTTCGAGGTATGTATGTCCACTGTTGGACATAGGTTTCTTTTTAGCAAAGAGATTTTGGCCTACTATCTTTTTGTAGTGATGTGGTCTCGCATATTTTGTTTCTTAAGTTGCCTCTTAAAACACCCATGAGAAGAATAAGAGTGGTGACGTTAAGGTACTTTCACCATACGTTATTTAACCATAAGTTTTAAATTTACAATTTATTAAAACTAATAAGAATAAACAGTATTTATGTACATCTAAAAAGGCCGAGAATTGTACTTTATTAACTTTTGTACAAGTAAAATATTTTAAAGAAAACAGCTGCAACTTAAGACGATGACAGCTGTCTATATTAAATCATCGAGTGTGCACTAATCCCAAGGATTAGCTCCCACTCGGAGCAATCCCAGTAACGTGACAATTTGTGGCCGCGAAGTGGAAGGTTAAGCCCGAACATTTGTTAACATGATGGGATACTCCAGTCTTGTGTGTATCCTTTTGAGAAAGAAAATATGAAGATAGATAAATCTGGTACTAACCCATTAATTCCCAACCATCAAAAAATTTAGAATTTTCTGTTCAAATCACAAAATATGTTTGTTAATACAGTAAGAAAAAATAGTGTAAAGCAAAAAACAAAAATTTATTTATTTTAGGGTCTGAATCAGCCTGTCTTATATGCATGACATTGGGATCATATGTATGTTAAGAAAAATATATTATTACGACTTTATTGGCTATTTCACGTTTAGTAAAGGTTTACCAGTAATTTTAGGTAATTTCAAATATACAATTACTTTTATTTATATAGCACTCTTAACGGCTACAAAATATATAAACTTTAAAATTATATATCTAAATAATGTCACTGTATTTTTTTATCAAAATATTTTTTGAACAGAAAAATAGTTAAAAATGTTTGCTATTAATAAAAAAGGCTTACAAAATTAAAGCCAGTTTTAGAATAAAATTGGGAATCTGGTGTCCTAAAAATGTGACAGTGGGAAGTAATGGGTTAATGGCATTTTATTGTAATAGTATTTACTAAATTGATTAGGTATATGTTCTGTTTTCCGCCCTGTCTGGATTCTTACTTCATCACTTTCATCCTAATAAACCACTGCTGGACGTAGGCCTCTTAGAAAGTAAGTTTTGGTCTTGCCAACATGGTATATATGTTGGCCAGATGGATTTTCATAGTTTGTGTCAAATTTTCCTTCTCTTAGCAGCGCCATTACCCGGCAGAGTTAGTTCCTTTAGTCACACCTCTTAATCCGTCATCATAAGAATTGTTAACAAGAGGTCAATTTCACAATTATTTCGAAGTATCTACTGCTGCTAATGAAGACGTTTCTCTAATTAATATAGTCTATATACATCTATGTTGTTAGTACATAGACATTTTATGTACTGCCGCAGGTACCTGTTTTTATAAATTTTCAGAAAAGGGCACACGGTCTTCACAATTTTTTTACGTACGCATACTTTGAATTTGAAATTACCACAAAACAAGAAATACACATATTTTTTTTTTATTATATTCACCTTATCCTCGGGAGTCATCTTTGGGAGTGACAGAATTATTGTTTAATACCTTTGTCAGTGCAGAAAGTTACACTGTTTTGCACCCTAGCAATTAAAACTTGAATGTACAATAGAACAAAGCTTGTATAAATATTTAGGTTTTCCCAGTTAATAAATCAATCATTATAATAGACGAGCCACCAGACCGGTAAACTTCGCATAATAAAATAGTCATAGTAGACATAAAAATTCTATTTCACGGACCAGGAGCCCAGCGGAGTGCAAGAGGTTTTCGCAGGCGTGTCGGATGGGCGCGTGGCGGTCACATGCGTCGGAAATCATTGTGATGGAACAATGACATTGGATTACTGTGCGTTTATGGGGGCCTGGTATAATTTAATGCTAAATGTCATTGTGAAAACTTTTGGAAGAAATTGAAGCTCACTGAGTGAAATCGAACTAACTTTAACAAGAGAGATAAGAGAAGAAGTTATTTTTTTACAAGTATAACTATACAAAAAAATATATATGCAAAAGCTCGACTATTTCCTACAAAACAGGTACAATTTGCAATAAGTAAATCAACCTGTTACTAATATTAGTAAAATCGTCGGTTAAATTTATAATAGCCAAACTACTTAGATTAACTATTTCAAAAAAAGTTTTTACATGACAAAAATTTGTTTATAGGAAATAACAATAATAACTGACTGATAGCCAAGGTTCTCGACCAACACCTTAAAAGACTCACGGTAGAAGGCTGTATCAAGGGTTCGATGCCGAAGACTGTCCACCTCGACAGAGCCCATACAGTGATGAGATTCAAGCCTATAAAGCCCCAGCCACCGGTTTCGATGTGCCTGTACCCAAAGTCGTCTACTATTCGTATATTTTTAATTAAATAATAAATAAATATTTAGGACATTTGACACAACGTCATCTAGTTTCAAACGAAGCAGAGCTTGTGTTATGATAACTAGACTGACTGATAGAATACTTATATACTTTTTTTTTTGTTAATACATATACATATATTATATAAGAAAACATCCAAACTTCGAAACAAATATTTGCAGATCATAAAAATATTTGGTCCGACCCGGGAATCGAACCCGAGACCTCAAGCACAACCAGTCGCCTTCACTACCGCTGCGCCATCGAAGCAGTTAATTAGATGTTGTGTGTGGATGTGTGTGCGTGTTATACGTGTGTGTATGCGTGTGCTTGTGCGTGCGATGTGCGTGTGCGTGTACGTCCCTGAATCGACCGTTAAATTTTAAAATCTCATTTCTCGTGAAGGTAGTGAGTTAGAGATGTGCGGTGTCACAAATAGCTATAAGGCTCGCCACTAATAGTTAGCACATAAACAATTTTCATAAATTACTCCCATACCGAGATTTAGCAGGGCGTAGGATTTTGACAACATAATCCTAGACCCAGCTGAGTCTAAGTAAGCGAAGAATCGGTAAAACTGATTTCTTCGTCAGATTTCTCTGATAAAGTTTGCAAAAATTGAGTTCGTGTCGTGCATAGGTTCAATAGTCCGCGTTAACTGATTATATCAATGAGCTATGAAACATGCATATTTTGACTGGTTGGCATTTAGTAAGAGAAGGCAGTTCTCCAACCAGGTGGTCAAGTTTGCCAAACCGGTCTCAGCCAACGTAAATATCGAATTTCAGGTGACCATGGAAGATCAACAAACATAAGAAGATCTAGGTATGGTAGGATAGCCACATTGCACAGGTCATTAATGTAAATGAGAAATAAGGTAGCTCCTGGTGTAGAACCCTGGAAAATGTCATAATTACATAGGGAGTCGCCACTAACACAGTCATCAACTTTAACACGTTACTATCTATCCTCCAAGTATTCCCTGAACTAATTCAAGGCCACCCCCCTTATGATAGCGCTTTCCAGGTGAAATTATTTGGATTGAAATTGAAACTGTGCCTAATTCTACTGGAGGTCTAAGAATTCCCCCAAGCGCTTATCTCCTTTATCTAGATACGACACTATAGTTGTCTTTACAGCCAAGATGGCGTCCTCATCTAATGCTGTTGCCCTGGGAACGAATTGAACATATCCAAGAAGTATGTGTAGTCCTAGGTATTTTATAACTCTCTTGTTCACAATTATTTCTAGTATTTTATATAGAGTTGATAGAAGGGAGATAGCGTGGTAGTTATTTAGCTATTTCCAGGTTAAAAAAAAGTTATGGTAATTATATTTTGAAAATTACAATAAACAAATTACAACAATTGAATATATTTATATGATAGTTATCTTTTCACATTTGTCTACAATATTTTTCTGCTTTTCATTAATAATTGTGGATGAATTGCGTTTGTATAAGATTACAGGTTTACTCGTTATTTGGAGTTTCATTTATGACCAACACGAGAGATCAACACGAGACTGAACTGCTTACGTGTCTCAATCATACCTTGTAAACTATTAAAAACAGAGTAAACTTAAGAACGCTCTAGCGAGCACCGCCTTGACTTGTATCAAGATACAATACACACACTCGTCTTCTCATTAATTCGATTTACAAGTAATGTAATAAGTGCTCAAATGAAAACTAATGTCGGTGCAGGAGTCGGTCGGCCGGAAACTTCCTCGCGTAATCCAATTTAACCTTCCCCTACTCATATTTTAGAACAAATGCGACAAAAATTGGAAGGGTTACGGCAAGAGGCGTCTAATTCGTACATCATAGGCCCGCTTGTGGTAAGCATTTCTGCATGCACAGAGCTTACAATTAAAAAGCATTCTTTTCTAAAAACAAGTATAGAATATACAAAAGATTGGCCATGTCTTTTAAACTAAATTTTCTTAATTATTCTTGTCTATATTTGACTGAAAAAATAAAACTTATCGTACAGTCGTATTTCTTTGACGTGCGATTGGACGATGAATATTTTAACAACTATTTCTGTTCAGATATTGAGAACTTGCTACTTAATTATTTGGAAACTAAATTTTATTTAAAAGAAAACATAATTGAATGTACACTAGATGCCGATTTTTAATTAAAATAAGTTCCTAGAACCAGTATGTAGAAATCTGATAAAATTACATGCCTCACAGACCGTTTTCACAGACTATCGCTGTTAATTTAGAATAGTACAAAGGCACATTACTAGAGAAATTTTAAACAAGTTTGTTGCTAAAAGAAGTAGAAGAGTTCTGGTCTATTTGTGGCATCGTAGCTTTCAAACAAATAGACCGAATATAAAGGTTGATGTGATTGAAACGGTTCGTAACTATAATTTATTTCTTAGTCGATGGAGGGTCTTAACTTTCACAATTTTGATTGATTTAAAATTTGAAATACTTTTACTTTAATATGGTAGCTTTTACCTGATGCGGCAGCTAGACCTAGGTTCGATACTTGTTCCAAATTTTATATCTGTTAGTGTTCACATCTAGGCAGAGAAAAGTTCTTTTAAAATGAAGTAAATAAATGCAAGGAAGAATAGTTAAGTACCCTAATATAGTTACCTGTTCCCAATAATACTATTTTACTGAGTTAAGCACTCTTGAAATATGTGCACTCAAAGAAGGCCTAAGTATACAAACAAACAGCACCAATACAGGGGTCGCAAGTGCAACACTAATGAAATCTGTATTAGATTAGAGAGGGGGGTAATGAGCCGGGGGCGCGTAACGAGATTACATCCCCAGCGTCCCGGAGTGCACTGCTAAAGTGATTACACAGACAACCCCACCAAGATGTTCAAAGCGCGATGATTTGTTGAGACTGTTTTGATAGCAGGAACACAATGAAATAGTATTTGTTAATAAATCAGTATAAAGTGTTTGCTTACTTTAAAGTTTCAGTACTAACGGGAAAAGCATACTGGACATTTTGATAAACAACAACAAATCCGATAATGTTACGAAGACTTTTTACACACATAAAGTGGTAACAAGGAGAAGCCAGACTCAGATTAACTAACCACCCATTGACGCAGGGGTGACAGTTATCGTGGTAACTATGTAAGCTTTACACTGTCACGATGACTGTCATGCCTTTTAACCCCAAGCAGGGTGTGAAAAAGCATCTCACAAGGCCGCCATAGTGTGGGTCACCATACCGCATTGTCTGCATTTGCAATGACTGTGGTGACCACAACTCTGGATTCTATTCATACTTTCCATCAGGCAGAGTAGAGTCACTTTGGCATGCTCTTAATATAGAAAAAAAAACTACTTATGGATCACACAAAATGTTGTCCATAAGTAGTTGGTTGTGCCGAGTGTTTTGAATCCATAACACTAAACTCGGTAAGAAACAGCGAGTTGATCATTTAAACTACTACACTATGCAATCAGTTTACGATATTAAATAGATAGACAGACTAAATAAAGAAACCCATGATCTTAGTTGGAAAACTATATCTTTCACAATATTACTCTGGATGTTTTATAAACGGCGGGCGGCACGCTCCGGGAGGTACCCTGACGCATTGAACTGAGTTCGCAAACTGGTACACTTTGCATGATGGACGGTAACAAGGCCATAAGTAGCGATGGGTGGCGATTTTGTCCGTGCCAGCTCAATAAGCAATTTAAGAATATTTTAAAATGTTACCTTTCCCGCAACAACCACACGAAAAAATAGCCACACTCTCGTGGTACACAAAAGAACGTCAGTTATTCCATTATCATTCTCTTACTCAAGCTCTTGCTATGCGACACATAGGTATATGCCATTCGTAAATGATATGCGCTTATGTATAAACTGGTGAACAATTAAGTTTATTCTATTCTATTTTATATGTTTATGTTAAATACATAAACATATAGAATATAATAAATAATAATAAAAATAATAATCAAAACATATTGTTATATAAGAATTAATTGCTTAACATAATAGTAATAATTACATATAAACATATTCATAACTTTTAAGAAAAGAGCGAGTGCAAAAATATTTATTATTAATTGAATTGCATGTTTGATATTTCCTACTTTTCCTACAAAACGAAATTAAGAAATCAATATTTTAATTGTGCACTTTTCTTTTTTTCCTTGTTATTACGCTTTAAACAAGTATTGAACCATACACAGTCGGTGTTGCACAAAGCTTTTTGAAAGTTGCGCGCGCGCAGAACACACTGATTAATCAATCAATACCGCGGCATCGTTACCGCGCCGCCGGCTCCTCTTTGTAAAGCCGCTATTACACGCACTGTATATCCACTTGTTTAATGTTATATATGATATCGGTGATCAATTGGTTTGTAACGTGAACATGCAAACGAATAACGTATACAGGTTCCGTGGGAGTGAAGCGTGGAAGATCATAACCCACTCTGAGTTTATTTGTCTCTACCTCGGCAATGTAGAGACAGATAAATTCTTGAATTATATAAAAGATAAAATATCATATTAATCCATGGATACGTAACAAATCTTCTTTCTCGTTTCTTCAAAGACTTCATTTCCTTTGACTGTGTTTTCAGCAGGGCGATGTCAAAATAGAATTCTCTAAAAAAACTGTATCTCAAAGAGAGGTATTCTCAGTTCTCTACGCTTGCCAATTCAACTTCAATGATTAAAAATATTCATTACATAGAAAATTTCATGTGATAAGCCTCTTTAGACAAGTAAATTATTATTTAAAGTTTTTTGACTGACTGGAATATCTTTGGTATTAAGTTCACTTGTGTATCAAACGTAAGGATCATAAAGTCTAAATAAATAATGTCATATGTCTCTTTTCATGGTCTTTGATTATTTTAAAAAATTGCTTCTACCCTCTTCAACTTTAATTTTTTTCCAATAGTAGTGAAGATATCGTATTATCAGACAAAAACTAGTATAATATTGCACTTTTTAATTACTGCCTTATGTATTACTAATAATACATATCAACAGAGCACATTTAAAATGTTAAAAGAAATAATTAATAATATTACAGGCAGAAGTGACATATGCAGAGTTATATAAGGACCGCCAACTTATAAAATACACAATAACACTGCTCAATTGTACGCAGTAAAAAGTTTAATAAATTATGGTCGATGAAATTCTAAAACAAACAGAGAACGAATATTAGGGGGGTACTCGCGATGAAGGTGCGCTCACGCAGCCGTTATGATTTATAGACCTGCGCCCGCGCACACTATACAGCGAACTACTATAAATTATCAACGGTAATGATCAATACCAGTGATTTATAATCACTTAAAATAAATCGATACGAATGAAATAAATCGATGTAAAAAGATACGATTTAGCATAGACAGCTTAATGGCCTGTGTTCTGAATATTTTGGAGTAGGTACATCAATTTAATAGTTTTGTACTTAATCATTCGGAAATATACTAGGAAAAAACCACGATGAAACCTACCAATTAATTAACTTTATTATTGTCGAGTGTATAAAAAAGGATATTTAAGAGAGTTTACTATTTGTCGTAGGAAACAAGCACATGGACCGTATAGATACTAGCATAAGCTGCTGTCAATACCCTTAAAGCCTTCATTATATACATTACTATATTATGTAAAAGAAAAATAATTTGAAAATTGTTTGTGGTCGAAAGAGTCTGAGAGAACCACACTGTACAGGCTTCTTAGGTTTAAAATAATCCTCGGGCAGTCGAATTCTCTATCTCTTTTTACGCATACCACAAAATACAAGAATCTCAACAAAAATTTGATTCATCCAAAAAGATGTATATGATCTCTAGACGGAGGCGTTATATATATCCACAGTACTTACATACAGGAGCGCAATTTTTTTGCATAATTCGAATAAACTATTTCTGGGCACTTATGTATTGAGTTTTACCCGATAAAGTGACATTTCTCTAAAATAAGAATTAGCATTTGAAGTCTTGGTAACATAGTAATTAAATTATAAGTTTTATACTACACATCATTAGAAAAAATGTTGATATTATATAATTAGTAAGGCCCAAATTAGTATCAGAATAACGACCGTCTTATATTATCTCTTATGATACGAGTACATCATGTACCTATGTTAAAAAGTAGGGTGTATTACAACAAGGGTAGGTAGCACATACCGTCTACGTCAATAATAGAAAAGATGTCTAGAATAAGACATGTAGATTACTTCTTAAGATCAAAATCAATTTAACACCGACGGAGCTACAGACAGCTAGTCTATGGGCAACATGTTATACAATTTCACTAAGTGCTTAGACCCAATGATGTCTTTATTACACCATAAAATAATTCAAGCATGTAAACAAATTACAAAGTCTATAAAAATGATTTGTTCGAGAAGCTCGTAACTCTAGTGTACAATGATAATATCTCTTAGCTATAATTTATTCTACAATTTGAACGTTAATTAAAAGTACAATAAAAAGCGCAGTGGCTTTATTTCGACGGTTACCCTCGAATCTTCACCATTGCTGCATTCTCGGATAGCCATTGAAATTTTACTACCGCGCCGGCGCACATAACTTCGAGCTAACTAAAAAAGATTCTTCAACGAAAAATAAAGTAAAATATTCTCGAGCCGTTTATCTGGCGGCCGGATCGCAGGGTTTCCTGGCGACGACGACCAACGGAATTAAAACATTGCATTTTTACCATAGACCTGTGATATAGATGCTATCTCGATCGTGGACGCACGATTTATTTTACGAGAGCGTCGAGAACAAACTCTCCAAGTTCCTGCAACAGCCCGACCACAAGTTACCCACTTTAGTTTTACTAAATTAAGTACAGAAGTTTTGGAGTCAGTGAGCGGAAAATCTTACATGGTTCGTACCTAATACAGGGAAAATAAATTACGGTCTCGGTGTAACGAGCTTTGAGTTGTATTGTTGTTGTTAATAAGCATCATTTTATTTCTATTCTAACAGTTTTACTTGAAGTTAACCTAATTGTAACATTATAAAGCAAGTGGATACGTTTGGATTAGAAAACAGGATGAAAATCTATCAACTATGACTGCACTGTTAGCCTAGTGGTTTAAGTGGTCGCCACGCCGCTCTCTACTACGCCGAGTGTTGTGGGTTCAAACCTCACACCGGACAACACTTTGTGTGATCCAAAAATTGTTTGTCTGGGTGTTCTTTGTGTCCGTCCATTTGTAAAGTATGCGATACAGGATTTATTCCTAGTACGGGTGTTCTCTTTTTGAATAAACAGAAAAAAAAAGAAAGCTGTCTTGTGATTAGGGAGTCGGACCGGACACGAACGTCAGCTGGATATGATGTTTGAGGATATATTGGTTGTATAAATGTGTAAGCAACATATCAATCAATCAATCAATCTTCCCAAGTTAGTTGAGTACGAAATTTTAAAGTTATATATATATATATATTTCTTATATTTATAATGAGCGATTACCTAAACACGGACGACAATTAAGTTAAAAAATAAAGTACTCAAAGAGTAAATTTATAATTAAATGAGATATTAGAGAATAAAGGAAACTGTTATCGTACCATACACCTGGAACTGTAAACACAAAGTGTTAATAGTAGACCGTTATTATTCTATTTCAATTTGAAACGATCAATAAAAAAAGGTTAAGCGAACAACGTGCTAATGGAAACTATTGGATTACATTTCCATGCGAGTACGTTCTTTAAAAACTAATTCAATAAAAAAAAAAAAAAATAGGTAGGTATAAAATTTGTATTTAAAATAAAAAGAGATATGAAAAATTCATTGACGTGAAAATTTCTCAGTAACAATTCAGATATATATAGTTAAAATTTCATTCAATCGTTGAGCAAATCGCATTGCAAAGTAACCAAACAATATTCAGTTTAAATTACAGTTTAATATATAATATAATCAACAACAATGAGGATTTCTTATTAATTCAAACATTAACATTTTAAGGTCAGTTCAAATTGGCCATAACTACAATCGGAATATCACATGTGCACATCCCATTCCGATGTTGCCAATTTACGATTTAAAATAACAAGTTAAGCTTAAATTAATTCAGTACTTTTTACCATCACGCTGGTGAGCGACAAAACATGGTGGTTATAATCACTTAATTCTCGTGTCGGTGTCGTTCAAGTCGTCTTACCATCTTGTGTTGTGCGCATGCCTTCGACTGCTACATACAAATCGAGAAAATTTGCTTCTTTTGCACGTTTCGATACCGAAATAAAAGTTGAATTTTCAACAAACCTTTAATTGAACTATACGTTTAGATACAGCGAATAATCTTTAATGGCAACAAGTGAAAACACTATTTTTTTCTTTTTTTTCTATATTAAGAGCCTGCCAAAGTGACTCTACTCTGCCTGATGGAAAGCAGGAATAGAATCCAAGAGTTGTGGTCACCATACTCATTGCTAATGCAGTTAATGCAGTATGGTGACTCACACTATTGCGGCCCTGTGAGATGCTTTTTCACACCCCGCTTGGGGACGTAAAAGGCATGACACAGTCATTGTGACAGTGTAAGGTTTACACAGTTACCACAATAACTGTCACCCCCGCACCAATGGGCCTCCAGTCTCACACTCACCAACGAAACACGACAACACGGATGCTGGCGCTTTAGGTTGGTCTTCTGTGGGAGGGTAGTACTGCACCGGTCAAGCCGGCCCGCTAGTGCTGAAATCAGCGAGGCTCTACTACCTAGAGTAACATGAAGTACATGAGGGTCCTGAACCAATATCTATTATCATATTACCCAGGACTGTAAGGTTCTACAAATGGGAATTATGAGCACACGTGAAAGATCGTTCCTAGAACGCTGAAAACGCCTCATGAGACTTCTGAGTTTCAAGCGAATCAGGCTAAATTAACTGGTCAGTATTTTCTGAACGCGGCACAAAATGTAATTTCTAATGGAGAAACAGCTATAGAAGCATTTATTTTTCTTACTATATTTTCCTAACTACATATTGAGTTATTGAAGTATAAAAATGTACACGTACCTGCACCGATACATAACTAGAAACAGAAATATAAATTCTCACAATAAAGACACTGAGAGAAAACGATTAAATTGGATTTAAGAACCGAAACCGGAGTAAAAACTGTTCTGTTCGTGTATTTTCTAATGTCATCAAATCATAAAAACCGCCAGTAAATACCAATGTTGGAGGATGGAAGGCTCGCCTGATCAATAATACATGAAGACATGTGTCGCAGTGATTGTCGATGCACTTCTGCGACACGATGCCGTAACGTTTTTGCTACGGATACATTAAATTCCTAACACACGTTATTTTTTGCACACATAGCAGCGGCAACACAACCGGATAGGCTTCACACTATTATAATTGCAGATGTTGTTTCATATTTCTGAACACTGATTCAGAAATACATTTTAGTCACTGTTTCTTAGTAGTCTCTTGACAAAGTATGTAAGGAATATTTTTTTGTATTTGTTATTTTGCTCAAATCTCCTCAGATGTAATAGAAGTAGCTTAACTAGAGAATCAATCTCTCAGAAGTTGATGAATACCTTTATTAAGTACCGTTACTCCCTTATAAGTACCAGCTTGATCTCGTCTATCTCGAGGTCTGTATTGGCCAATAGCTAAACAATCTATTTATTAATCTAATCTTTGCTTGCTTTCTCTTAATCAAATTTTAATAATTCGCATAGATTAGATTATCTAACCTACGTGAATCTAATCTGGCCATAAACAAAAATCCACATAGAGATAAAACCCAACACCGTTGTTACTTTTGCACAGTTGAGAATAAAAAAACTGCATCAATATAAATAAGCTGAGTTTTGTCTGGACAATGGCATATGAATCATTGTGTGCCGGTTGTCACAGCGACCTTGTGATCGACATCGTTATATTAGAGTAGTAGGCAGTAGGGTCATTTTGTGCAGAGTCGGAAAACTTTCTCGGGAGATCTTTGTTTTGATTCACCTTTTTATATGTGTTAAAGAGGTCATACCCGTGGAGGATTGGGAGAGGTTATCGTTACATCTGAGTAGAGACGGCGAATCAAAGGCGGAGTTGACGAGTTTGAGCAATTGCGTCTTCAAGATCTTGATGTGAATCGGCACTCGTGAAAGATCCAGCAAAAGCCTATCTACAACTATACACGCAATGAAAGCGATCAACTGCACTGCGTTAGCTGTAGCCGCACATTCAGGACAAAATATGGTTTTGCCAGTTACATCCGTGCACACGTCAGGAGACTGCCATAAGGTCGCCGTCGGTGGATACGTCGAAGAGGACATCATCACTATCACGCAATAAACAGAAGCCTGACGTCATTGTCCTCTGGACATCTTTCACAAACCCTATTCTAGATCTTGAATTACACTCAGCCAGCCACATTCAGTCAACTTAATATATTAATCAAGTCACTTTTGTGATTTGCTGGTATTTACATTTTTTTTTCTATATTATCGCCTGCCAAAGTGACTCAACTCTGCCTGATGTAGTAGAGTCGAGTAGTAGTAGAGTCACTCAAAGCATGAATAATATCCAAGAGTTGTGGTCACCATACTCAGTGCAAATGCAGACAATGCAGTATGGTGACCCACACTATGGCGGCCTTGTGAGATGCTTTTTCACACCCCGCTTGGGGACGTAAAAGGCATAACAGTCATCGTGACAGTGTAAAGCTTACACAGTTACCACGATAACTGTCACCCCTGCATCAACGGGCCTCCGGTCCAACAACACGGATGCTGGCGCTTTAGGTTGGTCTTCTGTGGGAGGGTAGTACTGCCCCGGTCGAGCCGGCCCGCTCGTGCTGAAATCAACGTGGCTCTACTACTTAGTAAAACATCGAATTTATCAACAAGTTTTTTCTATACAATCTACCTTCGTGCACAAATTTCATTTTGATCCCTTCAGCCGTACCGGAGCGATTGAAAACAAACATCCATCAAAATTTTACACTTGATGATAAAGGATACTCTTCAGCCAGTACAATTTTTACTTAATCGTATCTCAGTTTCGCTAACACCATAAACTAAAGCTGTAGACACCAATTTACTAACCAGCCCGTCTGTTATTGAACTGAATAAAATCGAGATTGCTCCTCATTTGGAGGTCGCCTTATAAGGTCGTCTGCGGGCGCGTCACCTGCGCGGCCCTCAACTCTTTTTGCGAAGCCTGCACCGCGACACTGCAAATTTACAGCTTGCACTTAGTAAAGATGTATCGCAGTTGGATGAGGCTTTTTATCAAGAAAATAATGTGTTTATAGAACAAAAATCCGGAGATCGTTATCATGTATGTCCGTTTAGAGTTCTATTCGTTATACAAAAACTTTGCGTAAGAAAAAATTGTTCTGTATATACATAATGTAGATGATATATGTATGGCCAAATTCAAACGTAGTGTGGGACGTGCACAGGTAGAGTGAAAATTTGCACAAGATGGCTGGCAGGAGCTGGATGCGAGAAGCACAAAATCGATCAGCGTTGCGTGCAATGGGAGAAGCAGCAGTGAACTGCGGTTCGCTGATTATGACCAAGGTCACATAACCTACGTTTAGAGTAGGCGTTGTAGAGGGCTGGAATCTCACTCTCCCATTACTACCGAACAAATTGAAAGTGTAATTACAGGTGTTAATTTATTATTTTTATAGCTAACAATTATATCATCATTGACACATGTATATTAAGAAATTATACATATACATACAAATTAACATACTTTTAAATTAACTTATTCTGATTACGAGTATTATATAACACACACATAAATATATATCTATATATATTGCTTTCGTAGAGTAGTTTAAATTTCTAATTTTTTCGCTGTCTCCGCTTTTGTCTTTAATCTTTTTTAAAGACAACTATCTAAATAGCGCTAACTAGTACTAATTAGTAGGTAACTAACTAGAGCTGTATTATTTCCTCTTTAAACCTATTTCTGCACAAAAGGTAATTAATACTTATATTTTCAAAACCAGAAGATTATTTAAGCGTAGAAGACAGCCATGTTTGGTTGGGCAAGAAACGCTACATTAAAATAAAGCATTTAGGTTTTATAACTTATACAAATACTATTATTATGATAACTAATTGTGTGTTATGTATAATTAACTAATTAAGTTTCTGTTAATATGATAATTAAATTTAATGAACGGTATGAAAAATTTTAAATAAGAAAAACTTGTTTCGTGAAGCAATTCAACGTTAAACACGTACATTGACTTGTTTAACAAAAAATTAATATCGTAAAATCATGATTTTTAAATCTCTTGTAACTTTACATAATCACTGTAGCAAGTACTTCAGTAAAACGAAACAAATTGTTTTGTTTTGTTTTGAGTCTGGGTGTTCTTTGTGTCCGTTTGTAAAATTTGTTTGTGTTTGTAAAATGTAGAAAAATAAACATATATGTAAAGGAAATAATGGACTCCTACAGGATTTGCTTCATGTTAATTTGAATTTGGGCGCACTTTTGATGTCAAGTGTTGTTGTCATGTCGAGTCGATAGGCGGCGCTGACTGTTGAGACGACGGGAATTTTATTTCGTAAAAAGGTGTGGTTAATGTCTGTAATTGAGGAATCTGATTTAAATTAAAGTAATTAGTGGAATAAGAACGACAATATAACTTTAAATGTCGTTTCTTTGTTTTACAGGTGAAGTTCTTACATTGCAGTAATAATAATTTGTTGTAAATTCATTGTAAAAGTCTAAAATAAAAAACTTTGTTTTACAGAGCAACGCATGGTTTGATTTGTCGTAAATTCCATTAAAATAGAATAATTGTTTTATATATATTCGATTTAAAGTGTAATAAAGTGTAAAAAAAAACTGAATTGGGAATTTAAAAACATTATTAACAGACAGATATTTTACATTATTTTATGTAAATAAACACGAATTCAATCACAAATTAAAGCAATTAAACTTATATCATAATGGCATGTCCAGAAAATTTAATTCTACGTCATGCAGTGAACGTGCCGCCTTGCTGTGACGAATAAAGCGTTGATGACACCGTATTTTTTTGGGAAATATTTGTGACCCAAAAAAATGCAATATTAACAGTGATAAAAATTATTTTCTTACTTATGCATTTTTCGTTAAAATACCTAATATACCACAGACACCTAATAAAAAACATAAAATAAAAATGTATATTTCGATATATTTACATAAACATCAATTTTGTGTGGTGTCACCATTAATTTTGTGAAAACTTTTGCTTTTTTTGCGTTGCAATAACGTGAAAAGTAACTATATATGTCATTTCTCACCTCAAAAATAATACTATCAATCTAATAATCCTTCTCATGTTTTCAGATTTGAGATAAACATTTTTATTACAATTCTTACAACGTTCGGAGATCTTAGATGACATGCAAGCAGTACATGTGTGTGCAGAAAACAGTGATAACTATTGTAACTATTGCAATATTCATGCTTAAGTGTTTTCAATAATAATTACTCAAATGACTGATTTACAATTAGCTATAAAAAACAGCTCGATAAATCGAAAGTTTGTTTGTGATCGCGTGACCACGGTGTATTTAACTTAGGGCACCATGATAATTACAATCAATAATCGCTTACACGATACATAAACTGAATAGCAACTATTAATCTGATGCTTTCGATGTGCTTTGAGCATTCTTTCATAATTTAAAACGAACAATGTCCGATTTCATAGAAAGTGAAAGACAACTCTAGCGCGTCATTTTTACAATTCCAAATCGTTCAATACCACTGGACAGTTAAGCTCTTCGTTTAAAAAGGTCATCAAAGAGTTAGCTATGATAAATAAACTTTAAGTAGCTCAACTGCGATGCGTGTGAGAGAGAGGGATGTATACTTCAGGATGTTTGAATGAGACGGCAGATGAGAAGTTAAGGGGGTTAACAAAACAAACACTGGGCGGCAATTACAAGCGCCCGCGGTGAGCACGTCGCCAGTGCACGTGCCGCCGCAATACGTCGAACGTGTATCGAGCAAATAATAAATTAAAATACAATAAAATATAAAAATTTTGCAGTGCAAATTACTCATTTTAAATCGTTTTGTAGATAGTTCTTAGCAGTAATAAAAATATGTTATATATTAATAAGATAAACGATAATTAAAAACATTACTGTCATTGATTACTTTAAATTTGACTGCACGGTTGGCCTAGTGGTTTAAGCGGTCGCCACGCCGTTCTCTACTGCGCTGTGTTGTAGGTTCAAACCTGTTTTATTCTGAGTTATTCTGGGTCTGAGTGTTCTTCGTGTCCGTTTCTTATATGTTCTCCGCGACACAGGATTTATTCGTAGAGCGAGCGGGCTTTTTTTAAAAAAAATGGTGCGAAGAGAACAGAGTGAGGTAAATTATCGGTTTTATGCACACAATGTCTTATTGTTACAGGTTCTTCAGTATATGTAATCATCAACATCATCAACAGCCTTTTACAGTCCACTGCTGGACGTAAGTCTCTCCTTAGCAAGGAGGTTTTGGCCTACTATACCACGCTGGCCAGACGAGTTGGAACAGGGTTTGTTTCAAGTTTTCCTTCTTTTTGTAATGATGTTGTCTTCATACTTGGTCCCTTAGTCGCCTTTTACGACACCCACGGGATGAATAGGGGTGGTAACACTATGTATTCTTAATCAGTTACCACACGGACAATATATATGTATGTAATCACTGCAGTACAATTCTTCTACATATAAACACTGAAGTATGCCAAATATATGATATACTTCGGTCAGTCTAGTTTGCTTACAAAGTGGCACAAAACCTGCTTCATATATTAAGGTGTATATATTAATTTGAATGGTGGTAAGTATAGGATATGACATACAATATTAAACAACCAATATCTCTATAAGGATATACAGGCATTATTCTTTAGATATTCCACTAGAAGACGAAAAAAAATTGAGAGATGATACCTTGTCTATGAAAGTATTCAAAGAATTCCATAGGTAGCTTACAACATTAAGTGAAAACAAACAAACGAAATCAACTGCGTCCATAACTCACGAATGTATTAAAGTACCGCGCGGTCCCGGGTTCAGAGGTGAACTTTAATATATTAGTATTCAAAGAGTGTGCAGCACGAAGACTGACCGATGGGATGATTGACGAGCTTCTTGTTTTGGATATATAGGAACATATTATGTTATTTATTAGTTCAATATTACAGATGAACCAAAATAATTTCGGTAGCTTGAGAAATAATAGGTCTACATTTGAAAAACATAAAGGCTCTCCCATACAGGCGCGTTATTATCGGTCGATGCGTTATTGCACGGTGAAGAAACGCAGGCGTCTTACTTCACATCATCATCATCAACAGCCTCTAACAGCCAGTAACATCAAGGAGGTTTTGGCCTACTATACAACGCTGGCCAGACGGGTTGGTATAATGTTCGTTTCAACTTTACCTTCTCTTTGCGGTGATGTTGTCCTGTGTATTTTGCTATATTAGTCGCCTCATACGACACCCGTGGGATGAATAGGGGTGGTGACCCTCAGTATTCTTAATCCGTCACCACATGGATACTACTTCCTACTATCTAGTCTTCTATTGCGTCGCTATTATCGCAGCGGTGTGTAACTTCGTAACCATCTAATGCATAATGCACTAAAAACAGATATCGCAATAACGCACCTAATATTGTCCACTGGTAATAATGCACCAGTGTGGGAGATCCATCACTCTCCTTTTGGCGCAGATGCGTAATGAACTAAGTAACAGTGTTAGTACTATCTATATTTTGTGTCACAAACAGCCGTAAATTTAAGGGTAGTTATGGCTCATTATATGTATTAAGTAGATATACTCCGTGGGTCATCGATACTGATTAACTATCCTCAGTATCAATTAAATAATAAGTTCATTTATAATCTTAAATAAGTATATTATAAAATTCGAATTGGTCGACTTCAGCAAATTTATTAATGTAAATATCGGATTTCCTAGTATAATTCTATAGAATTAGTTTTACATGTCACACGTGGCCACCTGATGCCAAACTTACTGTAGTTTTATACATTATACATACACAATAATCAGACAGAATAAATGATTGTGCTCATCACACAATTGCATGGGAGTCGAACCCATAACATTTGGTTCAGCAGTCAGGATCATTAACAAAGTAACCAAAGCAACAATTCTTAGCAAAGTATATGTACACGTTAACTACTCATTTGAAAACATGTGATTCAAATCTCTCACATACCATCCAATCACAGCACATCGAGAATTCATCGAACGGAATTCGAAACGTGCCTGACTCTTCGTGACGCCGTACAACATATATTAGCTGATGCCAATGCTGGTACTAGGAGAATAGACACGCGTGAAGGTATTGTTCGACAAAAACTCGTTACTTGTTAGCGGGCCGTGGGAACAAGATTAGCGAAGCAGGCGCCATGTTGCTTGTAGAATTTAGAATGCGAATTCGATTCGATTTATCTTGTGAAAACATCTAATGAATAGGTATTTCACTTAATCTTGTGTTTTTTCTGCTCTATAATTAATGGAGTGAGACATCCTGTTATATACAATGTAAGGCTTTGATTTTTATAGTTCTGTTTCTCGCTTTAGTTGTCAAAAGATTTTTTGTGTATTTTTCCATTTACTTCTAATTAATTAAAGAGGCAGGCAATTTCGTTGCTTCTATTTAATTTATTATTATTTTTTCCTGCAAATGCTAGTAACTAAATATGCATATTTCTTCTTCTTTCGTTAATTCGAAAACAGTTAAAGACGAAATGCTTTCGGAATAACTGCCAAAGAAAATGATTTTCAAAAGTCTAACAGTTTCTTTTAGCTTAATAGCGACAACCCTCAAAGGAGCTGGCCTACTTATTTGATAAACTCAATTCAAGCAAGTAAATACTCAATCGAATTCAAAAACACCAATGAATAATTAAATCATTTGAATATGAACATTGAAATCAAAACATTGAAAAATCGTAATGTCGAAAGAATAATATATACACTAAAACCTACATGGTCGTCAATTCTCACATATATCTGGAATATATTTAAATAATATTTCCCAAATAAATGTGCATTAAGCATATAATGAACACGATATCAAACTAATCCGTTTATAATTACCTAATCACGTTTATACGGGGTTGGTAACATGCGTGTAGGCAGACGTCACGCTGTGCAGGTCCCCTACGATGCAATGGATCGCAGAGGTATTTCGAATCGATTTGACGTTAAACGATTCTCGATACGCTTTCCGCATCGATATATACTGTTGAATTGGAGTGATAATTATACAATCACTGTATTAAATATCATTGTTTTGATGACTGCTTACGTAATCTAGTTAACACGCATTTCATCACCTTTATGTTAGTTTGTTTGTCACCGACTTTTGTGTTTTGTACTTTTTTTTAAACTATATTTGTTATTTTTGGTGTTCAACACTCGGAAATCTTTCTTTGTATGCTTGTTTCACTAAACAGTCCCAGTACCTAGAAATGCCACTGCATTTCTAGGTACTGGGACTAGATAGTTCTAATATAAGATGTTTCAATTAAAATATTTCAAAAATATTTGATAACTATCGATTCTAGAGACTGTCTGTAATATTATATTTCACCATCAGTTATTCAACGACCGCTGCTGAAGAACGCTATAAATTCTAACACTAATCTAATTTTGACGGTCTGGTTGCGAAATAGTAAATGTGCCGGAGTAGTAGAAGGTTACGGGTTCGATTCCCACTCGAGTTAAACATTTAATGTTATATTTATATCAGTTGTTTAGTAGCCTTTTTTTACGCGTGAAAACTCCCACGGGCCGTCACGCCACTGGGGTTTACGGCGGGGTGGTGTGACGGAATTGGATCGACTGAAACCACACAGTGTGCCACTCTGCGCCTGGAATGGGAGGGATTCGGGAACTGCCGTTATTAAACCATCCAGAGTTGTCTTGTACCCATAGTGTATGCTCTGCTTAGTTTAAGGCTAAGATAGTCTCAAGTTATAAGGCCTAGCTAAAGAAGGTTTCAAATAAAATGAAAATTATCAATTAATATCAAGCAATTTCAATGTTAGGTAAACCTACGCAACCATTACTATGAAACATTAGCAAAAACCGTCACCTGTGACACAAATAAATTCAATATTTTCAACCCCTGTCTATAGGCCTTTTTATACTATAGTCGAGTAATAAAGCCTAACACTTTAACTTCCATAGACAATCAGAATAGGGCTTCTAGTATTTGTTAATTGAGATCAATAATTATAGACATGTAGCAGTCATGCGTTAAGAAACAACAAATGTACTTGATAAACAGCCATCAGGAAACTCCAGTTTCCGTAATCATCTGCTGGCAAACTTGTGGCCTCTTCGTGATTCCACTGATTTAAATTTACCTCATTTTCATTTAAATAGAGCCTGTCAAAGGGATTCTATTCTGCCTGATGAAAAGCACGAGTAGAATCTAAGGGTCACCATAGTCATTGTGAATGCAGACAATGCTGTATGTTGACCCACACTACGACGACGTAGTACCTAGTAAGATGCTTTTTCACGCCCCACTTTAAGGACCCATTTAACTATGTTCATCTTTATCGAAAATGGCCGTCTTATAACGTCATCAATAGCCTTTTACAGTCCACTGCTGGACATAGGCCTCTCCTTAGCAAGGAGGTTTTGGCCTACTACACCACGCTGGCCAGACAACAGTTCGAAACATTAGCTGGCAAAATTTTAAATTTTGCAGTCCCATTGGCTCATATTCTATGCTGAAGAATCGATCAATCAGAGCAAGTAATTTTATAAACACATATAGATATCTCTGTCAAACCTCTGTATGTTACGTATATATGTGCACCTAAACGAATATAATTAATTTAAAGTATTTTGGCATGTCCTCGGCCTCCCAAGATCGCCGGTGTGATACGTCTGGTTCGCGGAATCGCCTTGCGAGGCGACGATTAAAGCCTTAAAAGGAGGCTCGCAGGCTGTTGCCCCGAGAATCGTGCCTATTGTTTTTAAATGCAACCTCTTTTGCTTCACTACTTTTTATAACGCCATTTCTTAGTAGCGCTGCCTTCCTAATCGCTTACACGCAAGAGGTGAATTTTAAAATTTTGGAATAAACTGAGCAAGTTATACCAAAAAATTTTGTTGTTTTATTTTATACATAGTTTTAAAGCCTGTTTTAACGTTTAATCAGAATTACTTCCAGGGTATGTGAAATATTGAGATTGTAATAGTTTATGTTTAGATCGATTCAAGACAACCTAAAAAAATTTACAAAGCGTTTTCCTAACATTGTACAATTGTATGATTAAGTCGAGAAGGGAAGCCTGTATTATTGTATTATTTATATTATTTCTATTCTCGTTAAACATAAAAACTGAAATAGTATAAATATTAGGTATTGTGTTATTCCTTGAAGTGTGGTCACCCCCGCCATGATATCTAACGAGACAAATTATGCCAGAATGATGCCCCGATAGGTTAACGTTTTCTCATAGTTGTAACGAAACCAGCTACAAACTGAAAGCTTATAATGGAAAAACCATAATTGAGACTGCAATAGCGTAAAGTATGTCATTATGAAAAATTAAGTAACATTTCTAGGTAATATTGTCATTATGCAAGTTTTAAAACAGTAATTCGATAGTTTTGAGAAACCGATTCGCGCAACTTCTTCGTAACTCCCCACCGATGGTAGCTCACAAACATTGATGATAATTAATAACCAAGATCATGACATGTGTTGACAGATGTTCATATAAAAATCATGATTATAACGATGACTATAAAAAAATTATGGAATCATTCTCAAGGAGGCCCTTAGCTGGTGGGGTGTCATGATTTTGCCCATTTTTTACGCAAACCCTACACACTGGACAACCCTATACAACCCTAATAAAGATGATTTATTGTCTTATGAGATATTTTAATAACATTTGTAGTGTTTGAAGTAAATAGATTTTGTGTGGTCTTAATGGGTAAAGCGCACGCCAAGCTAAAAATAACAAAATGCAGATGTTCAAAGTTTTAGACATAGTGGGTGGTTTTAAAGTTTTAATTTTGTTTTTATAATACAAATTAAAGATGAAATATTAACGACCGTTAGGTGGAAAACTTGTAGGCTATGTTGTTTGTAGGGTAAGTAATATGAACGAAAGTTGTGTTTCCCAAAAGCAAGTTTAGGTATTGCATTGTTCTGGCGTCAATGCACATGGTCTTGTTATTGGTCTTGCAGTTAGATCTTTGCAAGTTTCGCAATTATCTAACCTATAACTAGTGACAGATATTGTGTATCCAGTTATAAAATCTTAGGTACATAGAAATATGTAATAATTTGGAAAGAAAATGTAGAAACTTGGTAGAATAAATCTCCTCGTTGCAATAAGCTTATGCAAACAAAACTATGAATTTGTAAGAGTTAGATTTTTCTTTGGTAGTAAACTTTATATACTTATTTTATAATAATATATGATTCAGAATCATTGCACGAACGCAAGTTTGAATATTGTCATTTCTCATGTTTCGGGACTGCTGAGGTTGTTTCTTTTTTATGAAAACGAATTTCATTAATAACTAATAATTATTTGGAAAAGGTGTAGCTTCAATCTATACTAATATTATAAAGCTGAAGACTTTGTTTGTTTTGTTTGTTTGAACGCGGTAATCTCAGGAACTACAGGTCGGTTAGGAACATTTTTTGTATTGGATGGCCTATTTATCGAGGAAGGCTATATCATGACGCTAAGATCAATAGGAACGGAGCACCAATGAAGAATGTTTCAAAATCGAAAGACTTTTTTATTATTGAGAGCTTCCGCTGTTTGCGCTGCGTAAACGGTTAAAGTTTCACATAAATCATGTATGACATAATTGTTCCTCTTTGAAAGTTCTAAAAAAAGTCCGCTATGGCATATGTCTGTCTTTTAAAGTTAGCTCACTATAATCTTTTTTATGCTAATCAAATTGGAACCTGAAACATTGCATTATTTACGAAGGTGTTTCATTAGATTAGTTTTTTTTGAGAAAAACCTACAACCTACATGAGTTATGATTATAAGGCCCATTACTTACTCACCTATATGAACGAAGTCGTGGGTTAAAGTAAACGTCAGCCCAAAGTAATTATTCCACACGGACGAAGTCGCGGGCGGAAGCTAATATAATATATATACTTACTATAAGTTTCCTTAACAGCTTTGAACAGTCCATTGCAGGACATAGGCCTTTCCCTAGAAAGGAGGTTTTGGCTTGCTATACCACACTGGACAGACGGATTGGTAATAGCGTTTAATTAATCTCTTTTTTTAAAGTGAGTATAGTAATTGATATAGCGTAGTGGATTTAGTGCTCACCTCGGCGCTTCCTACTGTGTTAGTGTGGTGAGTGTGATCTACAAATTGTTGTTATGAGTCTAGGTATTATTAGTGTCTGCATGCATGCAAAATGCATTATTAGTTATAAAACAAACACAAAACTGCTACCAGGTTTATACAAGCCTGATATTATAGTATTGCTTACAATTGAGGGCAGAACTTATACTTAACTAAAAGTAAAAAATGGAAATTTAAAATACTTTCGAATATTTGTAAAAGTGTGTTTGTTTGTTTAAATGTTCGTCTTTCTTTCACATCACAATGGAGTGATTTTATGGTATAATTTTCGTGCCTGGAGATAGTGACAAAAATTGAGAGTTATATTGGCTACTTTTTACTGCGGTAAAATATCTCATTCTATGAAAAGATCCTCTTTTGCATACGGTACAAAAGCTGTCATAAGAATATATAAAAATAACAGTGGTTTCAGATAGATGGCGCTATATTGAATAACGTATCTAGACTCTTTAACTTAACGGTTTGACAGCTCGTTTTTGGTGAGAGTCGCCAAGATTTGGAACGACGTGTCTGGGTCTATTTTTCCTGATAAGTTGAACTCTGCCTTTAAGAGTAGAGTGAACAGGTTTCTTTTGGATGGACGCGTACCACCTTCGTCTTCATCTACACTTTCCATCAGGTGAGATGGAAGACAAACGCCTATTCCATTACAACAATATTTAAAAAAAACAAAAAATATTTTTTTTTCAACTTTAAATATTAAAATTGCGATGTTTCTTAATTTTTCAAATAAAAACTACTGCACAGATTTAGATGAATTTGTAGCTTATATATCAAAATAACGGATAGGCTACTATTTACTAAAGCGTGTAAAAGCGTAGGGTATAAAGTAAAAAGATAAAAGTATTTCAATTCTTTGATTCTTTTGAACTGTCACTCAAATCTCTGTTTATTCAAAAATGGTCACATAATTCTATTTCAGTAATAGCACTATAAAATAAAGCATTGGTATTAAATTACCATGAATTAAAACAGCCGAAAAACAAAACGGAAAGTAATGAATGCACTAGAAAGGCAGAAAACAAAGGGGTTGATGGCATATATCAAAGTGCGACGGTTTGTGAGGAGGAAGCGGTCAATCAACCCCTTTTCTTATGAATACACAATGTACTGTGCTATGCTAACAGTCGGGAAGTGCGGAGCCATGACACAAGAGTTTCTTTTTAACTTTGATGCTAGACTTTTTGATGACGAAGTTAAGTTAACTACAAAATCAAACAGCTATTGCCTCAAGCAGTGCATAAAAGCATATAAAATAAAAATTATAAGCGATTTAGATTATCACTAAAGATTATCGATTATAAAAAATAAAGCAATGGGCGATTTTATATAAATAGAATAAAATGATAATTTAAATTACACTTGGATGCAAAACTATTTCCATTAATTCTCATTCTGAGAACATAATGAAGGATATTAAGGTTTAATGAATGCAATCGAAATATAACTTCCATTACATCCATACAAACAGCCGGCCGTGTAAAGGGAATTTAATTTAAAAATAACACAAATAACTATATTCAAGTTTTACTTAATTTAAATTAACAACACGAAAGTAAGTATCAGGTAGTTATGTGAAGTGCCGAGTTATTAAAAACACATCAAGCATAGTTTGGTCTGTTTAGAGGGCACTCTGATAAATCGACTTAACGAAATTTGTCTACCTCATAACGAGTTACGTGCGTCTATTCACCGTAATAAGCACATAATGATAGATATTTTGGACAAGTATAATGAGCTGTTATTAATGTAATCATGGTAATTAATTTTTAGTCAAGTATCCGTGTAACATCATCAAAATTAAAAACATTTTATAATGAGAGAGCTTGATTTGATTAGAAAACGTTCTAAGTTTTATTTCACGGGGGAACGGAAACTGTGTAAATATTGTATGTTTGTGTTAATTTCTACTAATATTATTAACGCTAAAGTAACGCTATCTTCCACTTTGTTTCGCTAACAAACGCTCGCTTTCACGGCTCATTAAATTTGGCATACACTTTCTTAAAGAACGAAATACGATTTAAACTTGAGTATAACCATGAGCAAAAGCTCGTACTGAATACGTAGTCTTCTTAAGAACAGAGCAGCTTTTATATTTGTGTACATTAGCACTCAGCATATTAAGCGGTTCTTATATTCCAACTTAAATCTTGTACTATGATTATTATTGATAAACTACTATAGTAATATATTTCTAAGCACACGCAAAAATGATAGTAATTATTGATTACACAATTATTTACACACTAAGACTTGAACCATAAATTCGGCAGTCTGTATCAGTAATGTCACGTCAGTTTTAGTATTACTAAAATCTACATAGCAGAAAGTACTTTGAGTAGGTATTTTTTACACTTGTTTAAAAACGTGTCGTAAGTCAATATGGAAACAGACACCGACAGTCGGAGGTATACCGTCTGAAAGATACACTCAGCTCATTAGCAATGTTATCAAGGATTGGAGGGAGACTGGGCCGCGGGCACCGACTTGCATAAAATTATGCCGATACATTAATACAGACGTGGTTTATATGGCGAGATTTCAGTAATGCACTAGAAAAACTCATGCAAAACACTTTACTGTATTTAAATAGTAAAGTTTTAACCTGGCAAATTGGCCAGACAGGAGCAACCTGTAGTCGAGTTTCGAGTTTGCAATTTTTTTTTTTTCTATCTTAAGAGCCCGCCAAAGTGACTCTACTCTGCCCAATGGAAAGCATGAATAGAATCCAAGAGCTGTGATCACCATACTCATTGCAAAATGCTGACAACGCAGCATGGTGACCCAAACTATGGCGGCCTTGTGAGATACTTTTTCACACCCCGCTTGAGGACGTAAAAGGCATGACAGTCATGTCACGATAACTGTCACCCCTGCATCAATGGGCCTACGGTCTCTTACCTTAGTCGACGTTTACAATACCCACTGGACAAATAGGGTAATGATACTTCGTATTCTTAATCGACCACCACACGGACTTGACCTCCTCTGACTATGACCTTCTTCAGAGGGACAATACTGGAGATAGACTTTGGCAAACAATTAAAAAGTTTTGGCGTATATAGGTTTACTTATTTATTTCGTTTGTTAACAGTTGTTGTTAATTTTACAAGTTTTACGGTTGAATTTAAATGCATGGATGTTAGTTTATCTACAGGTACATCACGCGCCATGTAAACGTTGCATTTCTTAATCGCAACGTACCTGCACCGGATGGATGTATGCTTTTAGCGGCGCGATACCGTCGAGTTTTGGCGACATCGCCCGATAACGGAACTCGCGACACGCAGCGGATACAGAACATTACGCGATAAAAGCAACCGCTACGAAGTCATATCTTATTTTTATTGCCGACTGTACTACCTACTTCTTTATTTGGAAAATTGTTTTAAAAAGAGGCTTTTAAGAGATAAAAAGTAATATTGTCTTTGAATAAAAATTATAATGTATTACAAATCAAAATCGACTCAACGCAACTACGTGAGTGAACGTAGATACGAAGTATAAATTTAAAAATAATAAAATATTATGATACAAAATCGGTTAAAATAATGTAGTTTTAATAACTTAGAAATAGATAAAGCCTATTTGGGCAAAACCAAAACTTGTAAATTTTCTAAATACTTTAATCAATGGGTTTTTTTTTGCACCACCAATTTTTCCTGCCATTTCTGTCTGAACATTTCATACAACTAAAATGACAAACCAACAAACTTTTCGACCGTTTATAACTTACCCGTGTTATATCTTAGACCATGGACACTTGTACATCATCCAAACAATTCTCCCCCTAACGATTCAACTTTAAACAATCAAACTTTATACAACATACATTCATATATTTTTTTTCTTTATTAAGAGCCTGCCAAAGTGACTCTACTCTGCTTGACGGCAAGCATGAATAGAATCCAAGAATTATGGTCACCATACTCATTGCAAATACAGACAATGCAGTGTGGTGACCCGTACTATAGCGGCCTAGTGAGATGCTTTTTCACACTCCGCTTGGGGACGTAAAAGGCATGACAGTCATCGTGGCAGTCTTCACAACAATGGAAAGAAAGAAGCCGTTGTTATTGGGATACCCAAACCTGGCAAACCAAAGTCCGAACCGACCAGTTATAGACCGATCAGTCTGCTTAACGGATTAGGCAAGCTATACGAGCGTCTAATCTACAGTAGGCTGAAAGCGTATGCCGATGCTAATCTTCTCGTCCCCCACGAGCAATTCGGTTTCCGTACCGAACACTCGTGCGTCCACCAAGTCCACCGCATCGTTGAATACACCAGCGATCGGCTTCAACGCAACCTGTTCACAGGAATCCTCTTCTTCGACGTAGCGAAAGCTTTCGACAAAGTGTGGCACAACGGCTTATTATTTAAGCTACTTACCATGGGAGTGCCACACGGACTCGTGCTCATCATACGAGACTACTTGTCGAATCGAAGCTTCCGCTACCGAGTAGAAGGGTCACTGTCCTCCACTCACCCCATACGAGCCGGTGTCCCACAAGGGTCCGTGCTCTCCCCACTGCTCTTCACGCTGTATACTAGCGACATTCCGAAGCATCGGTATGTGCAGACGGCTCTATTCGCAGACGATACGGCTATCTACTGCTCAGGAATGAACCCCTCGACAGTAGCCAAGAAACTCCAGACCGCAGCCAACGCACTGGGCGTTTGGTTCCGGAAATGGAGGATTGAGGTCAACCCCGAGAAAAGCCAGGCGGTGCTGTTTCACAGAAGACAGCTAAGCTTGTATCCTTTGGAGAAGACCCCTCAGATTAGGATGTTCGGCAAGTCTATCCCTTGGACTAGGCAGGCCAAATACCTAGGCATAACCCTTGACGACCGTCTATCCTTCGGCCCCCACATCAAGGCAGTCCGCAACCGGGCTGCCTTCGTGCTAGGACGTTTACACAGTTTAATTAACGCGCGTTCGAAATTAAACTTAAAAAACAAAGTCCGATTATACACTGCATGCATACGTCCTATAATGACGTACGGTAGTGTAGTATTCGCACATGTAAGGCCACACAGGATCCATAGGCTTCAAACACTACAGAATAGGTTCATGCGCACAGCTACGGGAGCACCGTGGTATGTACGCAACGTCGATCTTCACATCGACCTCAGATTGCCGACCATCAAGCAATTCATTAAACAGTGCTCCCTTAGCTACTTTGACTCTGCTCCGACTCACCCCAACCCTCTAGTGGTTGCGGCAGTAAACTACATACCGAGTAAAATCTCAAAAATACGTCGACCCAAACACGCGTTAGGGGAGTTAGACGACGACATTACACGCGCTCAACGCAGAGCGGACACATTAATTACGAACCGTCCGCGTTTTCGTCCCCGCCGGCGGGGGCGGAACACGCGCCGCGTAAACCGTCAACAAAACATGGGAGTAGGCCGCCCCACTGTTTCAGCAACACCCCAAGCCGAGGTTCGTACCCCGCAGGGGGTGCCCTTGGGCAATGTTGCTTAATAAAGGCCGGTTGAGAGCCCTCAGCGCTCACCGTAACTAAACCGGGTAAAGTTGTAGAGGCCGTCTGAGGCCAACAGCTAAAAATCATCACAAAAAAAAAAAAAAAAAAAAAAGTGGCAGTCTAAAGCTCACACAGATACCACGATAACTATCACCCCTGCATCAATGGACCTCCGGTCTCGCACTCACCAACAAAACACGACAGCACGGATGCTGGCGCTTTAGGTTGGTCTTCTGTGGGAGGGTAGTACTACCCCGGTCGAGCCGATATGCTGAGTGTTTGACTGTAAGTAAACTAGAAGCTTTCTTATCTAGCTTCTAAACATAATTTTTTTTGAAACAATAACTATTATCATTCATGGAATTTAAAGAACCCAGAGCCACACAATCGGTGTATTAAAAGAATATTACACAACATTACTTTAAACCCCTAACAACCAACGAAAAAAAAAGACATAGCACATTATATCGATATCAGTGGGTCGAGTCGTAAAGAAAGCATTAACCACACGGCCGCGGGGAGCAAGCGCCATAACTATAATAATCTATAATATTCACTTATTCGCTCTCTGATTTATCGAGTTTTGGTTTTGTTTACACAAGGCGGCTCATTGGCGCATCGTATAATTAATATCAGTGTTCGAAATGCGCATGCGTTTATTCCCCCCGCGAGACATGCGCGTGAGTCGATCATAATCACCCTAATTGTAATAAGTATAGTACTTATATGCTGCCTCGGTGGCGCAGCGGTAGTGAATGCGACTGCTGTGTTTGAGGTCTCGGGTTCGATGCCCGGGTCGGACCAAACGTTTGTATGATCTGCAAATATTTGTTTCGAAGTTTGAATGTTTTCTATGTAAAATATATATATATGTATTACCAAAAAAATATATAAGTATTCTATCAACCAATCTAGTTATCAGAGCACAAGCTCCGTTTAGTTTGTAACTAGATGACATTGTGTGTCAAATGTCCAAAATATTTATTATCTTATTATTATTATTAGACAGGAACCAATGAAGAAAGTAATAGGAAAATATTAAGATTTGCGGTTTGAAGATAAAGTTACACGTGTATTTGTTTTACATCATTCTAATACACTTAAATGATGGAAACTTTTCAGTAATATATATCATATATTAGAATAACACATGGTCTACGATTTGTTAAGATTTTGTGTTATTTGGCCATAATATAACAATAATGTTCGAGTGGTAACGGATTAAGAATATATAGTGTTAACACCCCTATTCATCCCGTGGCTGTCGTAAAACGCGACTAAGGGAACAAAGTATGCAAGACAATATCATTAGAAAGAGAAGGAAAACTTGATAAAAACCCTTTTTTTTTTTTTTTTTTTTTTTTTTAACGTGTGGAAACCCCCACGGGCCGTCACCCCACCGGGGTTTACGGCGGGGTGGTGTGTCGGAATCGGACCGACTAAAACCACACGGTGTGCCACTCTGCGCCTGACATAGGAGGGATCCGGGAACAGCTGTTATTACGACATCCAGATCCCTCCTAGCGCCTGCCCACTACCTCGGGCACCATCTGCGGATAAACTCTCTATTTTAGGCGACGTACGGCACACGCGGACGTCGCCTCCTCGCGGCTGGCCATTGTAGCGGATGGAGGGGAAAACCCATCCCGTCCACCCGCGGCCACACTCAAGGCGGCATGAGGCGCTGGTATGCGCGCCTCCGCCGCCCGGCTCGCCGGCGGCGAATTGGGTCCGAGTGGATGTCGTCCTCCCGGGCCTTCTCCGCCGCCTCCTTCCGCGAAATTACGTCTTCGCAGAAGGTTGCGACCGCGGTAAAACAACAGTCGCTACCGGCCATGGAGCGTATGACGGCCGGTAGCGAGAGATCTCCTCCAATAACTGCAGTGAGGACCCCACGCTGCGCCGCCCAGGCGGAACAAACCGCCAGCGTGTGCTGAGCCGAGTCCTCACTGCAGTCGCAGTGGTGACAGGCGGGACTCAATTCCCTCCTGGCGACCGAGTGCAGATACCTCCCGAAGCAACCGTGCCCGGAAAGGACCTGCGTCAGTCGGAAGGAAAGGGTCCCGTGCTGCCGCCCTGCCCACTCGGCGATGACCGGCTGGAGAGCCTCCACGGCGGCAAAGCCAGCACGTGGAGCCTCCAGCCGGGACGACCAACGAGCCATCGTGGCTCGACGAGCGGCCTCTCGCCACTCGCGTATCTCTTCGGGCGGGGGCCGCATGCCGCTACCCGCCCGGAAGTCAGCCGTCCGCCGATAAACTTCGGCGAGCACTTCCGCCTCCAAATCCCACGGGGGAGTTCCGGCCAAGGCGCACGCCGCCTCCGTCGATACGGTGCGGTAACCGCGTATGGCTCTAACCGCCAATATCCTCTGATTGATAAAAACCCAATTCCAACCCGTCTGGCCAGCGTGGTTTAGTAGGCCAAAACCTCCTTGCTAAAGAGAGGCCTATGTCCAGCAGTGGACTGTAAAAGGCTGTTGATGATGTTTATGATAACGATAAGAATCGAGTAAATTAGAAAAATGTCTGCCCTCCGAGAACTATCTTGACTTGTGCTGCCGAATCAGTTAAAGTTACTAAGTAATCATTTATGGTGCGATTGTTTTTTTTTTTTTTTTTTTTTAAATACTTTTAAATAAAACTACGCAAAAAACGTACGTATGTGGAAGCCAGTATATTCTAAATACTAAGCCGTAAAAACCATTAAATTAATACTCTTTTTACAATTTGTCGCTTTCAATGTTTATTGTAAATGAACTTTGTCTGTTCCAATAAGTAATTTGGATGAATATTATAGTTTTAACGTTATCACCATACAATTCAACTAAGTGCCATGAAACGCCTACGATGAGGGAGCGCGGTCATTTGACTGTTGAGGAAGGACATGGGCTACTATTTATTGAGATAACCGACGTACACGCGGTCAAAAGCTGGCTCTATATAATTATTAGGATCTTCTACAAATCTACTTCTAAAGAACAGCTGGTACTAATCTATCCGATTTTGTTCCGGCACTGGCGTGAGCATCATTACATCATTTAGCTCCAAGTTTTTATTTGATTAAAAAAGTTCTTTAAAAATTAGAACACCGCTATGATAAAGTATCTTTAAGACAATGTTTAATTTCAGTATTGCGAATATTGCGATCCCAAACGTAGAGGGCAACAACCTGAGCACACGTCATTGAGCTCATTTTCCCATCACTCAAAATGTTTATTTTTCAATTTAACCCGTCAGTGGCGATACCGGGCGGACCACGGTGAGTTAGGGGCGCCACACACCGCGCCGACAGATTAACTACGATGGAGAAACGCCCGCGACCACAGCGTTCAGCCCTGGTCGACCAGTGTTGTTGTGCTGTTAATTGCTGGTTGCAGTTACGGGTATGTTATTAGATTATTGCGAGGCATCATTCATCAACTTTGTGTTTGTTTCTATTAAACGTCAATAAAACTGTAGAGTATTGTTACTAAGACTATAAATTTTGTCCATTTAAACTTTGAGCCCCGCGGCAGACTAATATTTATTTATAAATATCTATGGATATTATGGAGCACTCTGGAGGTAAATATTCAATAAAGTCCTTTTTTAAATAAGGAGTAACGATTAGACGTTTCACTTAGTGATGAGTGACTACTGCCGCACATTGTTGCCTCACGAATCCGAATTACGTTGCGAACTTTTAAAATGGTCTTGGTGTATGTTTTTTAATTAATCATATTTATTCTTCAATGTACATAATCTTAATTATCCATGAATTATCGCAAATCATCTTGACGTGCAAGTAACTGCCTTCCATTATTATACTTACATGTAAGTGACAACCCTGCAAACAAGGAATCAGGGCTCATACGAGGCGTCGAAACCCTACAATTAGACCTCCGCAATAAGACCACGATCAAGCGCTGCTAATATGCACTCACCAACTAGTTACACTCCGCACAAATTTAACTACTCATAAAACACACGAAAGTGAATCTTATGTCAAATGAAGAAAGTCTTCCTCGTCTCCTCGAAAAATTATCTTTCAATTTTCAACATCACTACTAATTTTACTAAAACAATTATTCTGTCAATTTGTAGTAATTTAGACTTTAAAGCCTTTGCAGTAAAGGTGATGATGGAAAGGCCTATAATATCGGAGTTATGGGCAAATTGTACTTTATTGTTTATTGGCATAAACGTTCATCAATGAATTATTGCCCAGTTTCGTGTAAGGCGTTGGGTGAAAATAGATTTTTTTTGACAAATTGCAAAGAATAAGCACTCGTCGCCTTCTTTAGATCGTCAATTCTTGTTAAGCTCTTCACGAAAGTTAAATTTTTACCTTATTCATTTTTTTCAAAGCACTGTCACTACTTCACGAGTTTTTGGTCGAAAGACAAAATATTAGAACAATAATTCAGAAGTAACATTATATAAAACAAAGATTGCACAGATGCTATAGTAGTTGAAATGATTCAGTGATGTGGGTTCAAATTCGCATAGGACAACACTTTGTGTGATCCACAAATTGTTGTATTGAGTCTGAATATTCATGAATGTTTGTAAAGCCGCCTGCGGCACAGATATATGCCTAGTACGGGCGTAGTCCTTTTTAAATAAAAAAATATCAATATTCATTGCTGTAGATATACTTAACATGTAGAAAAGCAAGGATCGAAGAAAAGATGGATGGAGTGTGTGAAAAAGGACAACAGTAACCAGTAAAGTGACGAGAGACAGAGAAGAATGGGAGAATAAATCTCATTGCACCGACCCCAAATAAAATAGCGAAAAGGGTAAGATGAAAATTCATCAGTGTCGATATATACTCATCCGTTATTAAATGTTACTAAAAGCATTATACTAACCGTTATATACCTAGTCTTGCCATAAATATTGTAATAAAGAAAAAAGAAAATTGTTAACTGCAAATAACATTTATTACTTTTACAGTGTGTCAGTTTAATACATAAATATAAAACAATTAAAAATATAAAAAGCTTATTCGAAGTGGTCTCCATTGGCTGCAATACAGTCCTTTAAACGATGAGGCCAGTTATCAATAGAAGCACGCACTCTTTCCATGGGAAAATTCTTCACTGCCAATCGTATAGATTGTTTTAGGGACTCCAAATTATCATGGCGTTTAGAGCAAGCTGTACTCTCTAAAACTGACCACAAATCATAATCCAGCGGATTAAGATCGGGACTAGACGACGGCCAGTCTTCAGCTCTGATGAAGTCCGAAACGTTCGATTCCAACCAAGACTGCGTGGACCGAGCTTTATGACCCGGCGCCGAGTCTTGCTGGAAGGACCATACTTGGTTATTGAACATGGTGATGTTAAGGGGCTTAACTACCTTCTCAAGAATGGTATCTTGATACACTTGTGCCGATGTTTTGATACCTTTTTCACAAAAATATGGCTCAGTCACTCCTTCATAGCTAACACCCCACCAAACCATCACTGAAGTCGGATAATGTCCACGTTGCACTCTGTCGACTAATTGGGAAGCTTCCTTAGAGCTTTGAGCATAAATACGGTCATTTTGTTTGTTAAAATGTTGCTCAATTGTAAAAATTTTCTCATCCGTAAACAAAATTTTTCTGTGACCTCCCTTTGCGTACCGCTTCAGTAGTTGTTTCGATTTTACCACCCTATTCTTCTTTAAATTATCAGTTAAGAAATGGCCAGTGCGTCTCTTATAGGCTGCAAGTCCTAAGTCATCTTTTAAAATACGCGACATGGTTCTAGGTGCTATCTTCATTTCCCGAGATAAAATCTTTTGCTTTCGGACAGGATTTCTTCGAATTCTTTCCCTTACTGCTTTGACCACCTTTTTCGTACGAACACTACGTGGACGGCCAGATCTTTTTCTGTCACAAACAGAGGAGGTCTCATTGTACCTATTAATAGCCCGGTACACAAACATTTTACTAATACCAAGTGTATGGAGAGTTTTAAAAATTGCATTTGGCTCCATACCTACTTTGTGTAATGCTATCACAGCGATTCGGTTCTCTTTATCACCCCACACCATTTTAATATCGCAAAATATTTTACAATGTATTGGCGCCAAAATGAGAAAACACAATGAACAATCGTATAAAAATGACAGATTCGAAATTCAAATGTAATATTTTTTTATAATTAAGTGTAACAGTATTTATGGCCAGACTAAGTACATCCAAATAAAAAGTAAGAGAAATTAGTTTACGTCGATAAAGACCAGTTTTTAGAAATTGTATCAAGGATTGAACAGTTCCATTTTACAAGCCCAAAAAATTCTTGTCTACCATCTCTATATTATCCAGTCAAGCAAATTACCAAGGTTACATTAACTCCTTCTGTTAAGAGCTCTAATAGTGCTAGTTAATAGCCTGTTTAATATCAAGTTTACAATTAACTTTGAAGAACATAATTATGTAGAAAAAACTTGACTATTATACAAAATCTATCGTAAAATTTTATAGATCCGACCACGACTTATGATTGTCCTTACTGGGGTCACACCCATAACACAAGTTAGCTCTTATATATAGGGTATCAGTATTTCCAAACACTTATGATCTAAATTTTTGTATAGCATCATGTATGTGCTTGTAACTTTTGGAAATACATATTCAATTTCATTATTCCTTGAGTAAGTGTACCACAACTTTCGCCACATACATGCTGGTGTTCATCTCAATTACACAAAGCAGATCACAACTGTTTGGTGTTAGACCACACACGCGCCACAACTCGTCCACCCGCGACCACACAGATGGGAAGGCGGTAGCGAGTTAGGCTACTCTGTGGTTAGAGTAAAGCCGCGGGCGATCCAAGGTGCTCCATGGTAAGATGGACTAAGTCTGTTAAGCAAAGTATTGTTGTGTTGCGGAAAGTTCAACTGAGGCAAACGAACAAATTGAATGACAACGTCAAAAAGGTTTAGATGCTCTTATAACACCAGTGGCTTCTTTTGTGTATAACCATGAGTTGTGTTCTGCCACATACAGAAGCCTGTATGTGGCATATCATGTAGGAGTCGTAAGCGATTTGCAGGCCTTTGCGGTTGAAGTAAACTCTTTTCTTAAAGGTACGTGAAGGTTTTAATAACAGGTTATTACATCCAGTGTCGAGCGACTCCAATATGAGTAATATTTATGGTTTCCTACGCTTCTGTGCACCTGAATATTAAAATATACTCGTTTAAAGTTTATATCACTGTAACAAAGTCTTGAACATAGAAACCTGATTTTAAGGTTTATTATATATTGTTATTTATTGTAACTTAGACATTCGAAAAACATCTCTTTTATCATCTTTCTATAATATAATAAAAGAAATACTACAATCATATAGTTACATTAAAGTGTTTTATGGTTATCCAAACAAGTCTCTAAGCCGCACAAGCTGCAAACTCAAAGCCATCATTTTCGCAAGATATACGGGTTTCTGTCGCGATGAGTGCGATTACACTGATTACATAGTGTAGTTAGTAGCCGTGGCAGACAGCGGGTTATTAACCCCCGTAAACGGAGCTTAATTAAAAATTAATTACCTCCACGTAGATCATAGTTTTATAGAGTAATTATTAGCATATGCGTAACTGTTTTGTGAGACAGTTAATTACTCTAGGCTTTTATGGTCGCCTGGTAGAAATTTTTGTGCAATTTGTGATTACTTTTCTGTAATATTCTTGTTCTTGTATAGTAAAAACTCGCATGAGCAAGTTGTCCGCATTCAGCTCTAATAGACGTAGTAGTATAAAAACATACTTAAAGGCTACGATGAGCCTGTGAGGTCAAATCAGATTTGGAGAGACTCAACTCAAGAAGAGTATACGCAGTCACATAGGCGTAACTGTTTATAAATTTATAGTTAACAACTGTATATAATTTTAACTTTTAGAGTAGTAGAGCCACGCTGATTTCAGTATAAACGGACCGGCTCGACCAGGGCAGTACTATCCTCACACAGAAGATCAACCATTTCAGACCAATATCCGTTCTCCTTTTCCTCTCAAAGGTCCTAGAATCCTGTGTGCACAAACAGTTTTCTGAATTTGTCTACAGAAACAACCTATTGAGCCCGTTTCAATCGGGTTTCAGGCCTGGTCATAGCACTACTTCTGCTCTTCTTAAAGTAGTTGGCGATATCAAGGCAGGTATGCAAGACACTGAAGTTACTGTTTTGGTACTAATTGACTTCTCTAATGCCTTCAACATAGTCAATCACAATATACTCCTGTCTATCCTTTCCTATTTTGTGGTCTCACCTGAAGCACTGGATTGGTTCTCATCATATCTTCGGGGACGCCAGCAATCTGTTCATGTCGATGGATCTTCCTCGAGCTGGTGTGATCTTGATTCTGGTGTTCCTCAAGGCGGCATTCTTTCTCCTATATTATTTTCTGTGTATATTAACCTCCTGTCCCTGGAACTTCTTTGTGCGTATCATCTGTATGCCGACGACCTACAGCTCTATTCACAGAGTAAAGTGGACGATATTTCGATAGCAATACAAATGATCAACCACGATCTGGCAACAATCAACACGTGGTCTCAAAGGTTTGGTTTATCTGTGAACCCCACAAAATGTCAAGCTATCGTAGTGGGAAGTCACCGGTCGATGAACAGAGTAGACATTAAGACTCTCCCGGCTATTACTTTTAATGGGACTATCATACCTGTGAGTGGATCGGTGAAAGATTTAGATTTACAACTCGATTGCACACTAACCTGGCGTGAACAAGTTGCAATACAGTGCCGGAGGGTTACTGGGACACTTCGGGCTCTAAATCGTCTGAGAAATTTCCTCCCCGTAAAAACCAAGACTATGCTTGTGCAAACTCTTATCTTCCCCTTAATCGACTATGGTGATGTGTGCTGCTACGACCTGAATGCAGATCTTCTCGATAAATTAGACCGTCTTCTTAATAACTGCATTCGATTTGTTTATAATCTCCGTAAATATGACCATGTATCCTCTTTCCGTTCGCAGCTCAATTGGCTACCAATTTGTCTACACCGAAAATTACGCGCGCTCACTGTTCTCTTCTCTATACTTAATAACCCATCTTCGCCAACATATTTAAACTCTTATTTCCAACTCTTATGTAGCAATCACGACAGAAAGCTTCGGTCCTCTAAGAATCTTCTCCTTCGTTACCCCTCCCATACATCTGAGTTTGTTGGCTCATCTTTCTTTGTGCAGTCCGTTCTTCTTTGGAATGAGCTTCCCCTCGAAGTCAGGATGGCTAGCAACGCTTTTACTTTTAAGAAAAAAGTGAAGCAGTATTTACTGAAACAGCTGGTAGAATCAACCAATACATGATTATCATCTTATACTTGTTATGATATTTATTTGTGTATGTATGTATTTAGACTTACATCAACTTAAGTATGTATATGTATGTATTTATGTATTTGTATTAATTTTAGTATATGAAAGTTTGTATATGTCTACTTCTTCTTTTCAACATCTGAAACGCACCTACTTCCTATTTTCTCTGCATCACCCAAAGGTTGACTGGTAGAGAATGCCTAAGGCATTAAGTCCGCCTATGTACATAAAGTGCATGATGTATAAATAAATAAATAAATAAGATCAACCTAAAGCGACAGCATCCGTGCAACCGTGTTTAGTTGGTGAATGTGAGACCGGAGGCCCATTGCTGTAGGTTTGACAGTTACCGTGGTGTGTTCAATACAATGATACGATGACTGTCATGCCTTTTACGGCCCCAAGCGGGGTGTGAAAAAGCATCTCACTAAGACGCCATAGTATGGGTCACCATACTGCATTGTCTGCATTTGCAATGAGTATGGTGACCATAATTCTTGCATTCTATTCATGCTTTCTATCAGGCAGAGTAGAGTCACTTTGGTAGGCTTTTAATAAAGAAAAAAAAATATATGAATGTATATTTTATAAAGTTTGATTGTTTAAAGTTGAATAGTTAGAGAGAGAATTGTTTGGATAAAGAACTAGTGTCCATGTTCTAAGGTTCATGTGCAATGATACATGCCAAATATTCAACAAACTATATCTAAATTAAAAATTTTTTTTTTCATAATGGGTAGCGACTATATATTTCAATATGTTAAAAAAGCGAATAATAAAGAGTCCAGTCAGAGTCAGACTCCAATGCCTAATTAAACTATAAATATACCAAAAGAGTAAACAAATGTCGCCTCAAAAGACCATTTAAACGCAAAAGTGCGTTTGCCAAGAAATGTTAAAGCAATCGTGTCAGTTGTATTACACATTTGTGGTCATAAAGCAATAACCATTAAAATAAACACACATATTTTAATCTTACAACGTTTGTTTCTTTGAAACAATACTTCTCTTTTGTGGTCGTGGACTTCATCTTATATTTCAACACTACTAAATACAAATTTACTTAGTGATACAGGGGGTAAATAAGCAGAGAAAGGAAAAAAGCATCTTACTAGGTCGCCATAGTGCGGATCACCATACTGCATTATCTGCATTCGCAATGAGTAAGGTGACCATAACTCTTGGATTCTATTCATGCTTTCCATCAGGTAGAGGAGAGTCACTTTGGTAGGCTTTTATAAAAAAAAAAAGATGGACACCTGACGGTAAGTGAATACCACCACTCTTGCACATTTAAAATTCAATAATCACAAATGTATTATAGACCTTAAAATTGAAAGGACTGAAGGAAGTGCAATATACAATTTATTTCTTTATTAAAACCTGTTTTCAAATCGATGTTTGTTGTTTGTGTTATTAATGAGTAAATGAGATATTGAAAAATCTAATATATAAAATTCTCGTGTCACAGTTTTCGTTGCCATACTCCTCCGAAACGGCTTGACCGATTTTGATGAAATTATTTGTGCTTATCCGGTATCTATGAGAATCGGACAACATCTATTTTTCATCCCCCTAAATGTTAGGGGTAATACAACCCTAAATTTTTATTTTTATTTTTTAGACAAAATTTTTAATTTCTATTTTTTTATGATACAACATACAAAAATACATACAATCCTCAATTTTCACCCTTCTACGATCAACCCTTATTTTTTAATAGCCTTTTTAGTAAAAATGGCAAAACAACGTTTGCCGGGTCAGCTAGTGTAATATAAAAACTGACTGACGATTTGTTTAAGATAAATGTCTTGCTTGAAACGCCATACATTCTAAAAGACAAATGAAAAATGGCACAGAGAACAAACAGTTTTCTACTATTCTCGTAATTAAGAAAATGTTTAAATAAAATAAACTTATAGCTGCATTAAACGACTGCAAAATTATTTGTTTACAACAGTTGCACGAATTACAACCTCGTTTCAAAATATCTCATTGCTTTTTGGTTGCAAGAATTTATACGCTCTGAATTAACAAAGATACGTGGATATATTTAATGTAAATTATCCTTAAGTACTCATTGGTTAAGATGTTTATGTTCTTGTGAGCAATTATGTCAAAATATGGTCAATAATTAACAATCGTGTACGAGTAGAGTGAATACTTTAGTAGACGACTTGTTGTTTTACAGTTCATAAGAACAATGTCGCTTTATTAAATAAAAAACTTACCTTCTGTTTACAGCTCTATATTTCTATTAATAACTTACCTGTAAATAAACAAAAAACAGTATTTAATCAGCAATAAAGCGATAATAAAATTAGCTACCAATTTGTTAGAAAAATATATATAATATCAAACAATAAAAAGTGTTTCAAATTCAACGATAAGTGGGCCACGTGAAAAAAGAAAATCGTGTTCCAAACTCATTTACAAAGGAAAACGTTCTCAGTTTCGATAAAAGCAAAGTATGTGAGAATTCCGTGACTAAAGCATATTCTCTGTCGTGCCAACGCATGCCAACCTCAAGAAAAAATAACTATAAGCACACGTGTTACTCATCAATTAAAAACAAATTAACAATTTGAACGTCAAAAGCAATTTTGATTGTCCAAACTAGGACTAGCTACGCCCATTTGTCCTTCAAACAAATACAAACTTTATCTCTTACAAATACGATACGAAATCGTCTGTTTAAAGGTTTAGCATCTTATAGAGATGAGTGGCATCGCGTACAAATTGTGGCGGACAGTGCAACCTATGCCTTATTGTTTTTTAATGGTCCGTCCCGTCCCCGCCGTGCCGAGCCATCCATCATGTACCCTGAGCATCCACTCTCGACATTTTTTATTCAAACTTGTTCAAATAAAAAAAACTCCAAGAGTTGAATTCCCTGCGGCGTCTTACTGACATTCCTTAGAAAGTTAAAACAACATATAAATTAATAAACGATCAAGTTTCCGTGTTGGTAGGCTGTACCAAAGTCTCTGTTGATATAGGTTTACATCGCTGAATAAATAGTATTGTTTTATGACGTCCTGATTTATTTCATCACGAATTATAATATGTTACGTACGATATAATAATATTACAAAAGGCATAGCAATTTTGTTATTGCCAAGAAAATGGTAGAACCTTCACCATCGGTAGCGTTTAATAGTCCAGTTCTGGATATATGTAAACCTTCTTAGAGAGAAAGTTTTGGACTACTACACGACGCTGACCAGACGGGGTGTATATATAGGATTGGTTTCCAGTTTTACTTGTTTTCCAGCGTAATTTTTTCTCCTGATTGGCTCTAACGACATCTACGAATAGGGGTGATGAAACTCAGTATTCTTTATTCGTTAACACACGAACAGAATACCAAGAACATATTATACAAAGTTAATAAAGTAACATGTCTAACATAAACTCGAAATGACAAACATCCGCTGACCACAACATTAATAAAATAAAACAGTATTACATACAACCTGGTTGCAGTTAATAGATGTCCCTTCAAAATACAAAATAGTGTCAATTCTTATTCATTATTTTAATTCTGTCGCCACAAGCGATAAGGATCGTTTGGAAAGAGTAAGGGGAAGTAAAAGATGTTAATATATGCTTATCTGTGGGCCGATCAAACGTGTATCCTACAGCTGTTGTCAACGGTGTAAACCTATGTGCCCACTATATTCTAACTAATACAATATATATAATTAGCTGTACATTGTCATGCTTCGCTGTGGCACATTATGATTGCATTGTCGAGAAAAGAGGGACAAAGTTGGTGCAAATATTAGACAAATCAATTTTTGAAGAGGGAGGGCTTTTTGAGTTTTGAAGCGTACACCAACCAACGTAACTTTTTTATATAGATTTGTTTAATTTTTTATTAATTTGTATACTTCCACACCACCTCCACTAATATTGAGGTTCAATTTTGCATACAAGCTGTCAGGTGTACAGAAACGAGCAAACGAATCACCTGATGGCATGCGACTTCACCCGTTTATGACACCTGCAACTGCAGAATCACACATCGACTTCTGTGTTCGCTATTTTTTTCAACTATCTAATTATGTAAGTATACAAAGAATAATAATTCACTATTCGTTTATCATTTTTACATATTTTCTTTGTGAATTTTATGAAAGTACGCTTCATTTTCAATGATCGTAAAATGTGGTGTGTACATACCACTTCGAAGTACATAAATAACGAAATATGTTCGAAAACTTTATGTAAATGAGTGTCGCCTAATGAGACACATACAGTGAAGGCATCGTACTCGAGGAGTGAGGGATATCTAAATGACTGCATATATTAAATGTAGATAAATAACCGCAGTCTCAATTTATCGCTTTCGTTTTGAATATGCAACTTATTAACGAGATATTCTTGGTAAGAATATAATTACTTATAATCTTATCTTTCAAATTAAGTGCCTTTTTTAACATAAGGTTGCTTATCTATGTTATATGTGCACCTTATTTTTTAATTAATAAAAACAATATCGAATACTATTGAAAGTACCAGGGTCTTAAAGGTTCAAAAATGTGTGCATATGTACGTATTTATTACCCATTAGATTAAAATATTACCCACATTATTTCTGAAGACATTATTGTGTTCCTTGTGTTTATTTTTTTTATAATTGACTGCGCCAATAGTGGTCACCGTTTTCTACTACGCTGAGTGTTGTGGATTGAACCCCCATATGGGGTAATCCTTTGCGTCAACCATTAATTATTGTTCTGAGTCTAGGTGTTCCTTGTGTCTGTTTCATGTGTCTCATTAAACAGGATTTATTCCTATAGTCTTTTAAAAAGAAAAATAATATTAATAATTACAACGGCGTATTCATTTATAAGCACAAACAAGCTATACTGCTGCGGATGACGTAACATATTAAAAAATGATGGCAACATAGCCCTCTCCTTTTACTGTGGGAGTCAGCGTACATGTCATTTTAATCCAAAAACTTTTATTCCTAAAAGTGAATAAATCTTAAGTAAAATCGTAAACATTCGTGACTAACATCTGACAAGAGTCAACAATTCAAGGTCAAAGATCGCTTACCCCTTATGAGGTGATTGACCCGCAATAATTAAAGAGCCGGAAGAACAAAAAGAATAACAAAAACAAATATGTAAATTTTATCTCGAGGCAACACCTTCACTTTTTTGAAATAAAAATATCCGTGCTTCAAAACAGAAGTTTCAACTTATCATTGTTAGCTTCTAATAGTTCACTGTTGGACGTAGATCTTAATAGAAGAAGATTTTTGGCTTACTATTAATAACATCATGTTTATCCAGTAATTATTAAGTAGCACTTTGAAGTATCTTTAAATCGTTACGACATACTACCCAGAATTTAAATTCTTGACAGAACCAAAGGACTCCCGATTCCTGTTCGGTAAATAAACTTATCACGTACAAAGATTAGATATCAACCCTTAATAGGCCAACAAAGAATTGAACGCATTCTCCACATAGACGGCCCTAATCACTTTACACCTACTAATCAAATACGTGGAAATAAAACTAACAAGGTATATTGTTTATAGCTTCTAATAAAACCAACGGCACATGTTGTACCAGCTGTCGAACAGGTCTCGGCGTCAATGATACAGATAGAAACAAAGACACTAAACATATTCAAATGAAAACATTAAATTGATCGAATTACAATAATTTTGTTTTTTTAAAAGATTTTGAAACAAAACTGTAACATTGATTTTTGTAATAAAGATTAATTTAATGCCAGGGTGAATGCATATTCAATGAGGTTGGCGAACCCGGATTTTATCTTGACACTTTTCAACGTTTCTCCCAATTATCTTTGAGACTTAATTTTTTTCTCCCACGGGAAATCATCTCAGCGGGGCAAATGGTAAGTTTCCGTGGCGGAACACGTGTAGTTTTAAACGGTTCCTGTTAGAATTCCTATCATGGCGCCGGACTCTCGGATGCAGTCAAGCAAGGACATCAATATTAATACAATATAGCAGTACTTTTTTATATGACATTTCGACGACCAAATCGACCAAATTGGTGATGTTCTGATTCTTCAGAGGGCCGTGTAAAAAGCACCAGGAACCGAATAATGTAGACGAAGCAAAAGAGGTGTGTTAGGGCCTTAATAAGAGGAGCTCACTGCCTATGCTTAGCTCTCTGGCTACATTTATGTATGTATGTTTGTATGAATTAATTTTGTATTCTATTTAAGTGGGATTCAAATAAACAAATTAAAAATGTCGTTTGAAAATACTAATGCAATGTTATTTGTAATAGCGCAATTATGGCAAGGTCTACAGGCAAAAATAATCATAAATGATATTCATTATTTTTGAGATGTTTTGCCAACATTAATTTTATTTTTTCAATTCATTTTGGGACCATGATCATCGTCATCATCAACAGCCTTTTACAGTCTACTGCTGGACATAGGCCTCTCCTTAGCAAGGAGGTTTTGGCCTACTGTACCGCGCTGGTCAGACGGGTTGGTGTAGGGTTTGTTTTAAGTTTTCCTTCTTTTTGCAATGATGTTGTCCTGTGTAATTTGCTCCCTTAATCGCCTTTTACGATACCCTCGGGTTGAATAGGCGTGGTGATACTTGGTATTCTTAATCTGCCACCACACGGATATTTGGTAACATAAGTTGATGGTATTACATAATTTTCAGGCAAATATTAGACGACATAACATAGTATGGAATAATATTTTATAAGATTTTTTTTCAGAAAGCATTAGTTTACATGGCGGGAAATAACTTTTCCTACCGATGTTCCTATCGACTGAAAATAGAAAATTGCGTTTATTTTTCTTAATTTATTGACGAAAGCATGACCAAGGATCCCTTTACTTATACTTTCTGTAACTATAGAAAAAAAGATAAAAAACCTAACGTTTAAAGAAGGTACGTTAACTAACGAGGTTCCACCATTTTATTGTTGTTGGGCCATAAAACCGGCGCCTGTCGATCTTTTATTGATCCGTGAGGCCTTAAACTCGAGTAACGACCAATTTAACCGATATCAATTAGTGTTTGATATATTTGAACGGTTATAAATTAGTTTTCAATTTGCTGATACTTTTATTACGAGTACTTGTTTGGATAACATAAAAGGTATCTTCTTTAATATTTGTGTAAGGAATAATAGCAGAAGTTACTAGGAAGCTGAAAACCACCTTCCATGCAATTATTTAATTATCAGCTATTGGTTTAATCCTGGCATGTGATTGGTCTGGACAAGGAGAAGGTTGGCTACATTAAAACAAGCCTGAAAGTAGTGCCAATGCCTGATAAGTTGGGGAGCAACAGGTTTTTCTTATATGAACGAGTAACGCGTCAAAAATAATCCTTTACGATGTTTATTACTATTGACAATTTCTGAAAAAATTGAAGATGCTGTTTTTTTGCCATTCATTTTAAGAACATTAGATGACGGTATTACGTAATTTTTAGAAAAATGGACTATACACATAATCGAACATTATTTCTTAATTTTTTTTTTCAGAAAGCATTAGTTTTCATGGCGGGTAATAAATAAAAAAAATTAAACTGGCTTATTTTTCTTAATTAATTGACAATTATCCCATAATATATTTTTTTGATGCAACAAAATTGAAGTGCAGAAAGTTTTAAGTGTTGAAATTGACGGACACAAAAACAGACGACGACCAAAGATAGACTAGAAAAAGAGTAAGCAGTGAATAGACAAGTGATAAAAAAAATCAAAGAAGAAACTCATTGTGCCGACCTCGAACAAATTTAGATAAAAGGTAATAAGATGAAGCTGTCAAAGAATTGTAAAAGTAATTTTCATATTAGTGTATGTATATTAATTTGATACAGTATGTTGCAAGTTATATAAGCAATACACCTACATAAAAGTTGAGTATTTGTTTAATGATAGCACAATATTGTACGAAAATAGCTTTTAGAAGCCTATATACAATAATAGCCGTGTTGTAACCATCAGAGTAAAGTTAAAACAGCAGATAAAATATGTATGTTTTCCAGGAGTTCAACTGCGATTTTCTTTGAAACTGAGACTAAATAAATCTTAAGATACTTTAGCTAAGTACTTTTTAGTCTTGTTTAGTTGGAAACGCGTTCAGTACTGGTTGCATCATTGTTCTCATGATAATAGTAATATATCCCTGTGTAAGTCTTGTTAGCCTAAAATCGATAAAAAAGAGAAGGGACTGATAATATAATATTAGACTATAGTCATTGTAAGTGTCATTGTTGATGTCATGAATTCAATGTCATGAGTTCAATTAAGTAGTCAATTTCTTAAAATTGACTACATATTAAGAGCCTGCCAAAGGGACTCTACTCTGCCTGATGGAAAGCATGAATAGAATCCAAGAGTTGTGGTCACCATACTCATTGCAAATGCAGACAATACAGTATGGTGACTCATACTATGACGGCCTTGTGAGATGCTTTTACACACCAAGCTTGTGGACGAAAAAGACTTGACAGTCATTGAGACAGTGTAAGGTTTACACAGTTACCACGATAACTGTCACCCCTGCATCAATGGGCCTCCGGTCTCACACTCTCCAACGAAACACGACAACACGGATGCTGGCGCTTTAGGTTGGTGTTCTGTGGGAGGGTAGTACTGCCCCGGTCGAGCCGGCCCGATCGTGCCGAAATCAGCGTGGCTCTACTACCTTACAGACAAAATAGAACAACTCAGAGATTCTAAACTGTCCTGTATATGATATGTAGTCAATTTTACAAAATTGACTTCATTAACGACATCAACAAGGACGTTATAGAATATATATTGAGACATATTTATGAACAAATCTTGAAACGTATTAAAGTGCCTTCAAGTCCCTGTCACAGGTGTAATGTCCTTGTCCGAATGTACACTTAAAACAGCAAGTGACTTGTAATAAGCTTTACATAAACCTTAACAATTCACACTACTATATGATTATAATCATTTATTGTACATATATGTAGGTATACGGTATTTATCGTGTGCGCACACGCATCTCGCGGTATGATTGACGTACACCGCCGCCCGCGCACCGTTTTACATTTAAATTACCAATTACAGAGGTCTCGAAGAACTGTAGAGTAGCTGAAGTGGCATTTTTATGGCTCGGTATCATATAACATACAGAACAACTATTATATTTTTATCCTTATTATGTATAATTTCAGTTTAAGTTCAATCTATGATTGAAACTGCTAGGATAAAAAAAATCCGTAGCGGTATTGGAAATTAATACTATTTGCCGTTGCCAACTTTATGTGCAACCGACAGCGCAGTTAAAGTAGCTGCATTCTGTGTTATTCAAATATAGTTACACCGACATGTTATGTTTGATGTCGAAACGCTAAGAAGCAATAGAATTATCGTAAAGTATTTGACATTAAATGTTTAAAAGCATTCGCTTTCCTGACTTTCTTTGTCACGTGCAAATTTAAAAACTCCAAATAAAAACTACATTTTTATATTTGTTTAGTTTGCATTAACATTTTTTTCCTGTAGCATAAGAGCAGGTGTTATACTTTTTTATTATCTTCGAAAGGAAAATGTTGGTCATTTGTTGGTTATTTATTATTAGTGAATGAATCTAAATAATTTAATTTTTAATTAAATTATACATTTAACTTTATTTTGTATATTTAAAGTTAATCCAGCACCATCTTTGTTTTATGTAAACCGATATTGTGGCTAATGAATGTGAATGAATGAGATATGCATACACATACTTACTTCTGATAGTCACGGTATTAATTAATTTGTATGTTTTGTAAATAAACACGGAATAACACGTAATCAAACTCATAAGTTATAGGTATATCTAAGTCTGATTAGGTGATATTCAAGTTCGGGAATGTTGATGTACACAATTTAATCGTCTTATTATGAAAATTTTGTTGTACGACATGTCTAGCTATTACTAGAAAATTTTAAATTGTTGCTATGAAGCATTACAGTTATATGTGACTGCTAAGCGATGAATGTAAACTATTTCTGTGTGTAATATATAATGAATTGTAGATTTTAAGTTGTCTCAAACATGTACTAATCAAATTATATATTTTTTTATTATGTGTAGTAATTAAATATGTAACTTGTTTAGCTTAAATTAAAACTGATAGTATCCATAGAGAGATAAAATAATATTGTACGGTTATGAAACTTTGTGCTAAATTAAAACACATTGTGTTGCAATCCAATAATAACGTCCAAGGGTCCAAGGTCCAAGAGTCACCTCTTGTCACACGCAACCACCACATTTGTATATTTGTCGCAAGGGTATTTAGTATTTACATCACAAGAATCTCGTTAAAAACTTGGTTTTTTAATATAAATTGCTTTAGAAAACCCTGAACAGGAGTTAATGCCCAAATATTATTATTTTTGTTACTTTATTATAATTAACTACCATTTAAACAGTAAAAACGGACAAATATGTAGTGTATCTATTCGTTCCAAAGCCCAACTCATTATTAAAAGAAGCTACCGTTACAAAACTTAATAATGAGTAATGAGCACGAAAGAATGCAGGACCACATGACATGTAACGAATGTGAGCAACGCCACCGCGCCTCACTGCCGCCCTGGTGACTCTACCACACTAAACAAACGCCACTCGTTCAAAGTAATGATTGATATTGTAGCAAAACTAATACAGTAGTCGCTACTGGTATGATTAGTAATTAAACTACATCTAATAAGACTTTCCGACAGCGAAATAACAAACCGAAACCTCAGCTCAAATGAGAAGACTTTGATAAATGACCACTGGATTCCGCATTAGCATAAGATACCCGATAAGTTTTATTTATAAGTAATATCTGTGCGGACATTCAACTGCTGTAGCAAGAATTGCAGCTTCAAAACCCCAAGGAATTGGAATTTCATCCGTCAAAATGATATGAATGTGAGGTCTTTGCGAAAAATATGTGTCGATTGGCAAACGCTGTCTTCTTGCAGTTATAAAGATGACGATTTGATCTGCTGTCATTCGACGATCGACGACGATCTCATCTACACCGTGAACCGAACCGGTAAAACAGAAGGACTGTAGCTTCTAGTTTAGCAAAAAAAACTGGTAAAACGAATATATTCTTTCTTTAGTCAGAATTATCTAGCAATAGACAATCTGTTTGACTTTGGAGACGTCGCACCTTGTGATTGGGATTGTTTTAGTAGTTGAATTCTGGGCATATTCCTATATAACCAAACAAACGGATACGTAACATGTAATATAATAACTCAGTAACGAGAACTCAAGACTGATTCCCTTTAAATACATCTAGCTAGAAACCGTTCAATCAAGGTACAAGTAATCATATCTGTGTGAGTATAATCGGTAGTTAGTAGTTGAGAGGGAGCCCACCCGCCTAGCGGCCGCGGGCTGGCACGCGTTTCTGCCAAATTGCCACACCGCTGCAAAATATCCCCTCTAGGGTCAACTTCCCTGGCGGAATGCGTTTGGGAGTAACTCTACAATTATTATTGAAAAGTGTTCCCATCGGTTGTCGGAAACAAATAACGCTACTTACATCACTTTTGTAACGTAAGTAGCGTTAGGAAGATTATTTTAAGTTTCGCGGTGTCTTTTATGTTCTTGCGCAAGGATTAAATTTAAACTAAGTAACAAATAGAAACAATTTTTATGGACCGATTTTATCAAAGCGTAGTTTTTATTATTTTAAAAATGTTGCAAAAAGTGTACCATATACAAATAGCACATGCTTATTAAAACTGTATATATTGTACAGAAATTATCAAAATATTAAATTGAAGTATGGCCTTCCAATAACTCTGTACCTTTTCTTTTTGATGTCGGGGTGGATGGCCGGCTCCTCGGGGACGCAGGAGCCAGGAGTATGTGGTGTTTCCACCAAAAACCACCCCGGCGGCCGGTCTCAGGCGTCCTTCTCTGAAGGGCACCCGGACCATATTATTTTAGATCCCCTCCAGAATCAACGCCGCGCCTAGTCAGACCCTATCCTGGGGAGTCCACAAAGGCTTCCCCACCTAACAGTCCGGTTGCTATAATTTAATATCTCTGTACCTACGAGTATGTTTTATCATTTCTATTTAAAGAAAGAAGAAACAAACAACATTTTATTCCGCAAAAATAAAAATAATTTCTCGTAATAAAATCTATAACGCAGTGTCAAAACCGCACCCACTTCAGTATTGAGTCAAACGAAAGCCTACGGAGACCTACGGAGCCGAGACGTGGACACTCACCATTAGACTGGTCCATAAGTTTAAAGTAGCTCAGCGTGCGATGCTGGGCGTTTCTCTGGCTGATTAAATTCGTAACGAGGTTATTCGACAGAGAATTAGAGTAACTGACATCGCACGGAGAATCAGTATGCTGAAGTGGAAGTGGGCTGGCCATGTCTTCAGATGAACCGATGGTCGCTGGAACTGAAGTGTACTAGAGTGGATACCAAGATTGGACAAACCCAGTGTAGGGTGCCCTGCGGCGCGATGGACCGACGACTTGAAGAACGTGGCTGGCAGCGGATGGATGCGAATTGCTCAAGACCGGGATGTTTGGCGTTCCTTGGGAGAGACCTTCGTTTAGCAGAGGACGTGATTGACGATTGAAGATTGGGTATTACGTATTTTTTTCTATTCCTGTATGGAAGTAGTATCACTTAAACTTCACTATGAAACGTACTTCAGCATGCTTTGAGTTACTGCCGTATGTTAATACATTTATGAGTGTATGGTATGCTTATAAATCATTTATATCTCAATTGCTATTAAGGTAAAGTAATTAACCCATATAAAACATTAAGTACCTTCATATAATTGTTTCACTAAAGAAAAATATTAGTAGTTAACTTGAATTATAGAGACTATGATTGTGAAACTGTGTTGTTGCAGTGTTATGATAACATATGTGAGAAAAAAAATCGTATTTAAAAATGTCACATAATCCGTGAGATAACCCATTCCGGGTACAGCCACTCAAAATTTATGACAGGTATACTTATATGCCACGATAAATGAAGTGGATCAGACAATATATATTTCATTGTAATTTTTTGTTGAATTACTTATTTTCTCAAAATAATTCATAGAATTTTTTCGTGTGGTAATGTATTAGGAATATGGAGTCGCCCCTGTTCATCCCATGAGTGTCATAAGATGCGGCTAAGGGCGTAAACTATGTAGGATATTACATTACTGTGAAGAGAAAACTTGAAACAAATTCTATACCAATCCGTCTGACCAGCGTAGTATAGTAGGCCTAAACTTCCTTTCTAAGAAAAAGCCTATGTCCAGTAGTGGACAATTAAAAGATTGATTCATTGGGAAAGTATTAACTAATTTATGTTTTAAATCAGGTAACTTTCACCCACCTCGACCGAATTGATACCTCTGTCTAACAGGACCTGGGATTAAACAACATATTCCGTTGTTACCGGAAGACCCCTTCTAACTATATCAAATGTACTTTACGTCCAGAAATGTATTTGTAAATCTCGAGCTATAGATATCCTTTGGTGGTAGTAAACTCATTGCCGACAAAAAAAATCGATAACTTATCTTTCAAAAATCCAAAATAGATTTTCAAATTAACTATTTCAATACGAAACGAAATGGTTCGTAGAAGAATGCGTCAGTAGATTAGAGCGCTATTACGTAACAAATTCCTCATTCTAGGAAATTTGGCATTTCACTTAACCCACACGTCTATAACAGGCACACTCTCCTATCACGTATGCAGATGACTTTATTTTGATATTGCACGACTGTATTTTATTATCCATTGTGTTTTTATTCACACTGCTACGTGCAACAATGTCGGCGCCTGAACTTTATAAATATTTCACTAACAATAATATTGTCATTCGGATAAGGTGTATGAACTGTGAAAGTTATGCTTAGAATTATTATCACATAAACGGGACTCTACATCACGACTCGACCGTCCGACAATGTGTTAGAAACTTAATTATTCCTTACAAAATAACATTATACAATACTCTGTACAATGGTCGATGTTTGCCTATTAACGTTGCAATACTTCCACAACAATGTCTATTCGTCAGGTCCGAAACCAGTCGGGCATTCTCAAAATATGATAGCGTGTGTTTTAATATATATCATATATCATAATTTAACCTAGACGTCTTGTTTGTCACTATACTATGAGAACAATTTCGTGCAGTTTCCCGAAAAGGTCAGTGTCATAATCACTAAACAAAATATGAGTATGACTGATGCCACAGTGGTGGTACTAGAGCCACGTAAAGTAAAAAGGAACCACAACCCATAAGTAGTGAAAGGGTCATAACACAGGTGTTTTATTGAGGTGGCGTGCGGTGCCGGAATAATGCGTCAGAATTAGAACTTTTTGTTTTGCTAAACGAGCGAAGTTTGTTTGCGTGCTAAGTCCTGTGGTCGGGACATTGTTATCCTTGCACACTGTTTTATGTGTCAGTATCTAATCGATAATGTAACCTTGGAGACTCTAAGGTCATTGCGATAAGTCTATACTAATATTATAATATTGAAGAGTTTATTTGTTTGGTTGAACGCGCTAATCTCAGAAACTATTGGTCCCAATTTATAATTAGTTAAGAAGACTATAGGATACGTAACATCACGCAACAACCAATAGGAGCCGCGCACAATTTGAAGCAAATAACATATTCGTTTTGAAAGATACAGAGAAAGTTGCGCGGGTGAGCTTGGAGTATTATAATTTGAAATCAACATAGCCGATTGTGTCAGTATGGGAGTCCCACTTCCTACGCTTAACCAGGAACACATGAAAGTAAAGTTTTTCTTGTACTTTTTCAGTATGGGATCAATTAGGAAGCATTATTCAGGATCCGCCCTTAAACAGTAGTGGTAATTAGTACAAAAGTCACATGCGTGGAATGTGTGACGAACTTTCCACGTGGTATGCGACCCTGGTAATTATTTTTATTTTATTACCTCTGTTGAGTAATTAAAGCCATTTTTGTTATTTATTCTTTGGTGGTTTAATATTTATGTTTAAATACAGTGTAACAATTTAAACCACACTAAAAATAATTAACTATGGTTGTCATAAAATATCAGCAAGTTCTGTGTCTGAACGTTTGGAATTAGAAATTCATTTATGCATAAAATGTATTTTTCTTGACTCTTGATTCTACCACCTACTGATTATAAGTGTATAACACGAATGTGTTTTATTACAAGCTAATATTATGTATTAAGGTGTTAAAAAGAGGCTCTAGTTTCAAGTTTTAGTGCCATATTGTGTAACTAATTGACTAAAGAAAACATCATGACAACACTAGTTGATTTTTTAAGAGCTAACGATTAAGACTGTTTAAGTAAAGTGATTAACCTACTGAACATAAACTATGTTCCCACACACCCAAACATAAAGTCATACCCAGAAAACTCCAAAAAGTATTGATAACGACTATGATTCCTGATACCATGGAACGATCGATAAATCGGAGACACACAGCAGGGGCCACCTTATCCACCCGTGATCTGGCGCCTAAATTCCTACATGCAACCTACACCGGCTGTAAATGTACCGGGTATCGCCACTGACAGACAGCCAGACAATCATATCTACGAAATAACAGAGTGGATATGGCACAAATTTAAAAACTAAATTTTATATTAATATAGAATCTTGTCTTTATTAGCATTTTTATTTAATTTCTTAAATGTTTAAAATAAATTCACTGTTTTAAGACGTTTTTACACATATATACACAGTAAAAAATTAATTTATACAATAATTATGTAACATGTATATTTGCCCATTATAAATTTGTTAGAAAATGATTTAGGAGACGTGCAATACCAAAGAGTTTAAATATTTAAATTACACGTACATAAAATAAAAAATAAAAACACTTCGGGCTATTTTTGTCTGTCTATCTTTTAATTTTGGAAAGTCTTACGTTATATTAAGGTGTAATCGTAGTGTAATCGATACCAGATTGAAAAAAAAAATCTATTTTAAACACAGGAGTAAGCAAAAGCTTATCAGTTTTTGAGATCAAACGCAATGTTAAAAAGACAGGTAGACACTTAGAAACAGGGCCTTACCAGACGATGGTACCTTTTATCAAATAAAATGCAACTCTATATTGTGTAGCTGAAGGTGCCACTTAGGTTGTACCACAAACTTTAAAACTTGAAGTGTATCATGACACGTGTCAAGTGTAGTAATATATTTATTTATGGGCTGCCGTTTGAAGCAGGTCCGTTATTGATGACGTGAGAATAAAATGTAACTTCCAAAGACCTATGAACTCCCGGTACGTCTTAGAGGATGCATTTTTTTATGGTATACGATGCGAACTATTAGACGGGACGATTTAGGAAATAGTTAGTGACCACCGCCCGTGGATAACTGCAACTTAAAAAAGGGTGAAGGGGTTGAGAAATCGATAAACTCAGTCACTCGGTGAAAACCCATGAAAGAATGACTAGATTAACAATAGTTTTCTAAGAGACCATGGTATCATTGTAGTGGAGCTGCACTGTATGTGACGAAGTATCCTCCCATGGTTGAAGTCCCAGGTATGTGCCAGTAGTTATTTATTTTTTTACTACCTGCAAAAGTGACTTTACTCTGCTTGATGTCACCATACTCATTGCGAATACAGACAATGTAGTATGGTGGCCCAGTATGATACTTTTTCACGCCTCGATTACAGGAACCAGGATCAATGTGAGAGGAAAACACGTGCGTGAGCACCAGGTATTGTTTGATTTGCACTAGAAGGAAGAACCGAATCGAAAGATTTATAAAACGGTCTGGACAGCATGATATGGACCGAAATCTCCTTCCTAAGGAGAGGTCTATGTCCCGCAGACGAGTATTAAATATTTAAAATAATTGTCTAGTGTATTTATTATAAATAATTTAGAAGAATATATGTTAATTAGTAATATAATATGCAAAACATGGCATAGTTACAGTTTTAGTATACCTAAGTGTCATTAAAACATTAGGTACGAACCATAAAGATTATTAGTATTATAAATTACAGTGAAATATACAAAAAAAGCTTCGAAATGTTTACTTCGAAATGTTTAATATTTTGAATAAATCTTAACTAAACTGAGAATAATACTAGTTTCATATACTTCTGTGTGACATTCCTTTAATTAATATAATTCAGGTTCCATATGGTGATGGATTAAGAATACAGAGTGTCACTACTCTTATTCATACCATAGATTTCGTAAGAGGTGACTAAGGGACAAACTACACACAACAATTCCTTTCTTAGGCCTATGTCCTGCAGTAGACTTTTAAAGATTGATGATGATGATGATGATGAATATGATCATCACAGGTTGCCTGCTATATTTCGTTTTTTTTAGTTGGTTTTATGTTTGTGTAGCAATGTTAAGGGTTTTAACTAGCGTGTAATAATCCTCCTTGGGAATGTAATCTATATCCAACGAGAAAATAGAAAAAGTAAATTAAGGAAACCAAAAGCGCATAGGAGGTTAAGAAAGCAACACCATAATCTCAGATGGAGAAACGGGCATATTGAGACTGCAGCAGCAAGACGAGGCCCATATGTGCGTCCTGAGATTACAACAAAACCATTTCTACGTAATATCATTTAAATTTTATGTGAAAATAACTATGGATACACATAATACGACCAATTACCATACATAATAATCAAGTATCAAGTCCCTTCACAGTTATCAACAACTGGTTGTTACTAAATATTATTATGACGTCGAGTACATCACAAAATCTGTCAGTTTAAAGTTTAACAGCGCCATTTGATGTGTAATTAAACACGTAACTTTAAATGAAATATTCAATTAACTGTTAGGTGTCGTATATTTTCGGTAGCACGTGTCCAATTTGTTTTCTTCCCTATTGCCACGTGAGACTTATATTTTTAAGGTAGTAGAGCCACGCTGATTTCAGCACGAGCGGGCCGGCTCGACCGGGGCAGTACTACCCTCCCACAGAAGACCAACCTAAAGCGCCAGCATCCATGTTGTCGTGTTTCGTTGGCGAGTGTGAGACCGGAGGCCCACTGATGCAGGGGTGACAGTTATCGTGGTTCTGTGTAAGCCTTACACTGTCACGATGGCTGTCATGCCTTTTACGTCCCCAAGCGGGGTGTGAATAAGCATCTCACAAGGCCACCATACTGTATTTTCAATGAGTATGGTGACCACATCTCTTGGATTCTGTTCATGCTTTCCATCAGGCAGAGTAGTCATTTTACCAGGCTCTTAATATAAAAAAAAAGTCTTAAAATCATCAACAACTCTAATAATATTTTTTGTTAATTTTCATTTATTAATACCTATACCCAGCCACGCTGTGGTACATTGTGGCAAAAAGTAAGTAAAAAGTAAAAATCATATTTTTAGAGTGTTGAATATCGTGTTAAATTTTGAGTTCAATCGGACCAACCGCAGAACTTTTAAAACCAATCTTTTTGAGAAAATGAATTGAGAAAAAGAAGATTGCAAAAACCATCTCGTGTCACAAATTTACTTATGAAACAGAATATCAGAAGTATTACTATGATACAGTTCTAAGTATAAAACTTAAACGACAGACTAATTAAAAACCCCCACGTTCATTACTAGTCAGTAATCAATTGCTTAAAGAAATTATAATAATTTCATTCCACTATTTCCTATTGCCACCCAGAACCACATACATTTCCATACAAAAAAATGCTACTAAAAAGGTTACTATTAATTTTTCAAAGTTTAATTATGAAATATACATCAATAAATCGTTATGTCGTTGGTACAGAGACAGGCATACCCGGGATTCCTGCGGCATAAGATATTTTTTGTCCCTGTCCCACACGGCTATAAACACGACACGCTTAATTAAAACGGTATATTAGCATAAACAAATAAAATGGCCCATTACGAATTCAATTTACAATCTTTGAAATCGGTTAAATTAGTCGCAGTAAATAATAACTTGGATACAGTTTTGATAATATCGATGTGGGGCGAGGTATGAGCGCACAGCGAGATTCTTTTTAAAACTTTTCATATTACATTTCAGGTATCAAGAGTTAAAAAATCCATCTTCCCCAGTAAGAATATGTGTCATGTATGCTGCAAAACATTCTGCAGCTGACGTCACGACTCTTAACCACGGTAAGTACCAATTTTAGCGTCTCATGATGGGACAAACGATAGAATGAATTAGGATTGAATGCAAAACCTTCCACACGAACTTCACGATGGTAAGCGTGCACTACTGAAGCACCCAGTCTATAACCACAACCAGTATAGCTTGCTCTATAAAATATAGCATTTATATACTTGAGATCCTATGTGGTGTTTAAACCCACAATACTAAGAAGCGGGGAGATGATCTCTTAAACCACTACGTCATCCGTGCAGCGTTCAGAAACATGAAATATAAACGTTAAACGATCATAAAATAGCATTACATCTTGGCAAATATACTAGGTTTAATTTTTTACTCCTCATAAAAACTTAGAAACATATAAACAGTGTTCAAGATCCGTGACAGACTGGGGCTCACTTATCTCTTGGCCGCTACATGGTGGCTTCATAAATCATCATAAAATTATATTTGCAAATTAATGCAGTCAAAGCAAAAAAATATTCTAGCAATATAAGCATAATATATGTATATAAAATTTGCATATTCCGCTACTACATGTCACTTGAACTTTATCGTGAATGTTGGCCTGAAGGCCAATTCGGGCTATAAAAGTTTGGTCAAAACTCAGATCACTTGATCTCACAACTGGCATAAAAGTAATTTTAATAGTAAGCTTTACCAAGACTAACAGGTCACAGATTCAATTTTCGATTACAATACGATATTTTGGAGTTCCTATGTTTGTGTACTTCACAATATATTCGATGCATCTGCCATTTGAATGGTCAAATTAAACACAGTATTTAAGTAATATGGATTTACTGTTCAGGAGGTACCAATATTCACAGTATTTTGTCTCCAAGAGCTTGCATTACACTTTTGTTAATCAGTGTGGCCTCTTAACATTTTTGTGTACCCAACTCTGTGTATAAAACAGGCGTTGTCAAAAAACAGTGTTGCCACATGAACGCAACAATATGATCACATTACAGTTAAAGTTGGATGTTTAATAATTTACTACGTACCATGCATGTTAGTAATGGGATCTAAAGTTTACCAGAATTGAACTTGAAGAAGAATTGACTTACAAGTCTATGCTTTATTGCTAGTATTACTTTTTTTTATTTGTTTATAGTTACAAACATAACTGCTCCAATTATCCAGTTACAAGAAGCCTACTGTTGAGCAAAGGCCGAGGTTTCACAACGTATTTTTGCCCAATTAAAATATACATTATAATCTGCACTATTATTATTCAAAATTGATTATATTGTATATGTTTCTTGTATCAACATAACATTGTATTATTATTAAATGCCACCCCATTGATTATTGAGCTCTAACTTAAGAGTGACGTCAAAATTTTATCGTTTGAAATACTTTGAACGATACAGAATTTGCTCTGTATAAATTTCTTGTGTACTTTTTTCGTATTTTCTTTTTAAATCAATAAAATATGTGATATAAAGATTTGTGGTATACTGTTGAATCTCAAATATTTGGTAATTTTAATCATTAATTTGGCCAATCACTCTTGGTTGCGTTTTTCTAATGTTCTTTAAAAACTCTTTTATAAATACGAATCCAAACAAGTATTACCACTACAATATAGGTAAGAATACTGTATTGTTCACTATAGTTTTATCTAAATCAGTGAGCACGTACATGATCCACATCGATGATTAAGCTAATAATTAAATCATAGTCAATGTTTGAATAAAACATTCTGCGCACACGCACGACTTCCAAGCTCCCCCACCCCCCACCGGCTGGCTATCAGTGGCGCGGTGTACGACTCCGCGGGACGCTATTGTCCCGCTGTATGACGCGAAGCGCGCGCCCCACACGCCGTCAATACCATAGAGATGGGATTTAATATTGACAATATCGATTAGCATTTTATAAATAATAAACAATCTTCAATTGTCTATCTGATCCCGTTCTAGATAGAGCCTGTATTATGGTAAGCAGGCTGCTAGTAATCATATATACGTATATTTCTAAATACATTCATATTTTACATAAATTACACCCAGACACACAACAAATGATAGTGTTCAGGTGACATAGACCCCATGACTTCTGGAATAGCACTCAAAATCACAAACTAATAGACCACGAGGCCCGCCAACATGTTATCCAAACACACGAAATAGAGGTAAGTACGGGTATGTTCAATACATGCTAGCAGCATGTCATCTTACTATGAAGGAAATTAAGTTTTAAGTGCCTATAGGCTTAAAGAGAGTTTTAAGCAAGTGCTGTCTCTACAAAATTAAAATCTTCATCAACATCAACTTACGAGTAAACTACATCGATAGAAATATACAGACGCAATACAACACTACCGTGGCGCCTGTTACGAATGAGCACCGCGGGGCTGTATTGTCCGCGCGTCTAAGTGCCTCATATTTGGTTACCCGACTATATTACACACCTATACGGAATATCGATATCTCACACAAACCAATAAAGTAATGTCTTTACTCTACAAGGAGCGTAAAGAAATGTCAAACTTATGCGAGCGCATTTAAAATTCAAATTGGCTTATTCGTAATTTAGGTACATAAGTCATTTGGAATCAAAGGGTAAAATGACATAATTTTAATTTTACTGCTCCTTGAATGCACAAAAGCCTTAATAAATAACTAAACAAAGGTTTGATGTCCAAGTTTATTTGAGGTGTCTTTTGTCAAGCGATTATCTTTGATTATAGCAAAGAAAGAACGAAAAGACATGGTATATTTTATAGCTAAGACTATATGACTGATGACTTATATATTAGATATTAATAAATAAAAAATATTCAAAGTAAGAGGGTAGTGGTGTAGCCGTTAAAGCCATCATCTCGCCTATTCTTACTGTGGTGAATGCTGTGATACACGATATGCTCTTAATCTTAAAAATTATACATTGACCGATTGTTAAGGCAGACAGGGAGGTCCACGTCCATTACGAATGATGTCCAGTATTGATAAAAATTTGCTCAGGACAAAGTCAGGAACAAAACAAATGTACACTTGTAACGCGAGTCGTGTCGTGCAGCTTATTTATTTAACGTAAGCTGTTTACAATTTCAATGATAATAACGTGTAAACACGAGCCAAAATCTGGTTAATATTTACATTTGTATTACATTGACAAACAACAATATTTCCTAAACTCACAACAGTATTGTAAAACTCGTAAACAATGTAATTCACGACTTTCGGTTATTACACGTGTCTTGGAATACCTTATACATTCAAATTCATTTAAAAAATCAATTAAATTATAACTCTGAAATTTATATATTTTAGTAAAAAAACACGTCGCTTACTAAAACTAAATATTTAGAAAAAAAAAACTTGAATGGTTAAATAGGGTTAGCTAACTAAACTAACGGTGACGGATTAAGAATATATAGTGTTACCACCCCTATTCATTTCGCGGGTGTCGTAAAAGGCGACTAAGAGACCAAGTGTACTAGACAATATCATTACAAAGAGAAGGAAAACTTGAAACAAACCCTCTTCCAACCCGTCTGGCCAGCGTTGTATAGTAGGCCAAAATCTTCTTGCTAAGGAGAGGCCTATGTCCGGCAGTGGACTGTAAAAAGCTGTTAATGAACTAAACTAATGTTTAACTCGTGCCCTAAAGAAATTTAATAGAAGGTTTGTTAGATAACAAAAACACCGTCTGTAACCTGATCTAACTCTGGTTCATTGATCTCAAGTTTCATTACATTAAATCCTACTGTGTTGAAACATTCTACATCGCGATGTAAATTTGCATGCACGCCATCTATCGAGTACTTATTAAGTTTCCAAATAAATTTATAAACTACTTGCATATAATTATTTGTTGGTCGTAAAAAAATAGTTATTATATCGGTCGATATATAACATTAATTCATATATACAGTTGAATCCGTTTATAATGACATCGAAAGGAATTGACAAACACGTCATAATAAGCGGACGTCATACAAAACGTTTTTTGAAAAAAAAACTAACTGTAATAGAGAAACATAGTAACTTATAAAATAAAAATTTCACGTTCGCATCATACACATACAAGTGTATTTTTTAATGTAAGTAATCTGTAATTTTTTCTGCTTTTGTTTTTTCATTTTAATGTAAAAACAGTCTCTAATACTATTATGTATAGAAGACATTGCTATGGTCAAATTATCATTTTCAATACTGCTATGAACAAATCGCGATAATAATTCTGCAGCTTTTAATGCCTCTTCTGCGGTAGGTAACGGTTCTTCCACGACTTCCTCTTCCCTATCACTTTCGAGTTGTTCCTTAGCATTAATGTTCTATACGATATTTTCATCGGTGGGTTCTTTGGATGTGAGAAGAGTGCCATCGATATCAACATAATCTGCCCACATTTCCTTCCTTCCACGTGACCTTCAAGCGTCTATTACTCACTGAGGTTCAAAACACAACGAGCTACGTGCCGAACGTCGTCGGGAACCAACGAACATTACCAAAGGTGTAAAGAATCATTTCAGTCATTATAACCGGACATAATTTATTAAAGATGGGTCATAATAAGCGACATGTCACTGTAAGGGAAGTCATTATACCCGACTTTTTTATAAAGAATTTTGTATGAAAACCAAACTTCGTAGTGTAATTACGTCATAATAAGCGGTTGGTCAATATAGGCGGAGTCATAATAAACGGATTATACTGTATATGTAAATATTAGTACACAATCGATCCGCCACCATATAAATGCGTAGTTATCTATAGTATCTAACTATACAAATCTGAAGAGTTTGTTTGGTTGGTTACGCGATAACACGACAAACTACACACGGTTACACGGTTTATGATAAAATCACGCTACAATCACTATGATTTTTTTTCTTTAATCTTTATTTGTTTAGAGGCTTATATTACAAAATATGTGTTACTCATAACTATAACTATATACTTACTACTATATTACTCTAAATATTCTAAGATAGACTTTTCTCTACATCCCATGATTGCCTGTAAGAGATTGCCTCTGAGCGATAATACCGTCACGTGTTTCCTTGGTATTAAGTTCACTTTGTAATTAATTTAGTGTACAATAAAGAGATTTACTATTAATAATAATAATATGTTATCATGGCTTATTTTAAAATACTGAGGAGACAGAGTAGGTCGTTGTGTGCAAATATCACAAATATGTCTACGGCCGCACTTAAAGTAAGATTACCTAAAATGGTAATGAACAGTCCTTTCCATTATTTACATTTCGATTATATTTATACATCAACGAGTTCCTTTCTTGCCGTTATTTGACACAATTGACTAGTAAGCGTTAGACATCATCAAATCACTATGAGATGTACGAGTATAGATGACTCAGACAAATTTGTAAGGGTCAGTTATCGTATACTAAGAAGAAATCAAAAAGTATAGAAGTAAACGGTTGCTTACCTCAGGGTCAATCTTCTTATATTCCAAGTCCTCTTCGTCCACTTCGAAGTACAGCTCGGAGGAGGTGAGCGAGACGGTGCCCGGCGCCACCAGCCCCGGAGCCACCAGCTTGGCCTTCGTGCTGATGTTCACTGGACCTGCGTGCGCAAATGTTTTTGTACCTATTTACTTATTTTTGTGAACTTTTGTGTTTTCAAAAGCTTTCATTTAACTGGGCAATATTAGTATGTACGTGTTGCCGATGTTCAATTAGGCTTTAAATTAGTAAACTACTTATTAAATAACAAAAGCATTTTGTTTTTATTATTATTTTTGTTTAGTAATAGCATAATTTTTTCTAATAATGGTTATTAACGATGTTTCAATGCTATTATGTAGAAATTATTCGATTTGAGTTGAATTTGCAACTTGAGTGCCTGATAAAATATAACGCAGTGTCGCAAATAAAATTGCTCGGATGTTTTGTCAGGCGCTGATAATAACGCGGTTTATGTTCGGTTTTCTTTTATTGATAATTGATATTGTTTTGATAGTTGAAACATGTTAAATAATTTTCGTTGTCTTTCCACAGTGAGTGAGGTAACCAGAGACCAAATATATCTTTCTTGCTTAAAGGGTGATAACGCATTTATGACGGTGGTAGTCAATTACCGTCAGGTGACCAGTTTGCTTGTTTGTCTTCAATATTATCATAAAAATTTTGATAATTTTATATGAATCACCTTATCCTAATTTTTTTATATTCACCTAAGCTCAAGCTTCTTAACGATATTAATTACTTATTGTTGAAAAGCGCAACAATTAGAAGCGTGATGCGCAAGCGCAGCTCGCAAAGCCTCGCACGGGACTCACCGGTGAGGTCGGCGTCGATCTCGCGGTCGTCCACGAGCAGCTCGGCGTCGTCCAGCAGCTCGGCGGCTGCCGGCGTGGCCAGCTGCGCGCCGCGCCCCGCGCCGCCCGCCGCGATGCGCGAGTGCAGCTCCTCTGTGGCCTGCGACGGGAAACTCGAGCTGTTATACTCCAGCACTACGTATACTACGCCTATACGATAACTATTGGTCTCGGTTGCTCATAATTAAACTGGTAAATTTAAACCATTTTATTGGTAATTTTGAAAGTTTTAAAATTAATTATCTATTTCTTTTTTTAAATTAGATTGACATATATTGTCTAATGTCGAGGTTTTCGTGGTTAAGTGGTATCCGAGTGTCTCAACAAATTGGAAAGTTAAGCAATTTCCGTCAGTGTAGTTTTTAGATGAGTGACCACTTCTTAATACATTAAGACCCCTTTGTACCTCGGATTACAAGTTAAGCCGCCTGTCCGGTAATTATAGGAAAATTTATGTCAATTGGTTTGGGTAACTAAAATCCTGAAAATTATGACAACAGTCTTAATTTTGTATTTGAGTTGTGTAAGTCTGATGGTAGTTTTTTCCGCATAAAAAATCGAAGTTCAGCCTAAATTAGTAAACATAAAGTGGACTGGAAGTTAATTTAAGAAAAACACCTGGAGGAGGAATGGCTATGAGTGGTGGTGGTTCTTTGTGTATTTATTTATTTATACTTTCTGCAAATAAAGTACATTGCATAAGGCGGACTTAATGCCGTAAGCATTTTCTTCCAGTCGAGTGAGCGTGTAGTGTCAGGTGAAAATATGGAGTTTTATCATGTCTATTTATTCTATGGGGGTAGTATATCGACATCACTTTAAATACTCTTGTTGAAGAGATTATATTCAGTAATGATATTATTATATCGTCACAAATCTCTGACACGATCGTCTGATCTGAAAAATACTTTTACATTTCTAAATGCACAAATATCATAAATAAATTACAACCAGACACACAACAGATGATCGCGTTCATCCCACAAAGTTTTAGCGTGGGAATCGAACCCACAACCTCTGACTTAGCAGTTAGATCACCAACCGCCAGACCAAAAAACGAGCAGTAATAAACGGCGGGCAGTTAAAGGACGTGCACGGTCGCACCTGCAGGATGGCGTCGTGGCGGTGGTCGCGCGGCGGCGCGGCGCCCAGCGCGGCGTGCGCGTGGCGCCGCCCGCGCGCGTCCGGCACCAGGCGCCGCCGCCGCCGCGCGTCGTCCTCCCACGAGTCCAGCTTCCAGAACTGGCTCCCGCTCCTGCCGAACGAAACGCGATATAAATATTTGCCGACTCGGCGCTCTGTCGGCGCTCTACCGGCGCTTTGTCGGCGCTCTGTCGGCGCTCTACCGGCGCTTTGTCGGCGCTCTGTCGGCGCTCTACCGGCGCTTTGTCGGCGCTCTGTCAGCGCTCTGACGGCGCTCTGTCGGCGCTCTGACGGCGCTCTGTCGGTGCTCTGACGGCGCTCTACCGGCGCTTTATCGGCGCTCTGTCAGCGCTTTGTCGGCGCTCTGTCGGCGTTTGTCGGCGCTCTGTCAGCGCCCTGTCAGCGCCCTGTCAGCGCTCTGTCGGCACTCCGTCGACGCTCTGTCGGCGCTCTCCCGGCGCTCCTACGGTCGAGGGGCGGCGCTCGGCGCGGTACTCACGGCTGGTGCGGCGCGGTGCGGTCGGAGTGGTGCAGCTTGTCGAGCAGGCGCGCGGCGGCGGCGTGGTCGCGGCGGCGCGCGGCGGCGATGAGGCGCTCGCACGTGCGCTCCTCCTCCGCGCGCTCCGCCCCGCTCGACGCGCACAGGCACTGCGACAACGATCACATCTTATATCACCTGCATTTCTTAGCGAAACCTCATTTTCGGAAGGGACTTTACCGACAAAAGGAAAACAAATATTTTTAATCGTATTACACAGTGACGTCAAAAATATAGACAGTTTTCAATACTTTACAATGGTCAGACAAATTGACAAGTTTTACGGTATCGTTGTTAAAGCCTCTGAAAACGTCCAAATTTTTCATCATACCACCGTGTCGATTGCTACATGTCTAAAATTTTTCTGTGACAAAGTTTAGTAAAAGTTTGTTTCAAAATATTAAAAAGAGGCACGACAGAATATCGAGTATATGTCGAATACTCGTTTAAGTTTTTGCTCAAGTACACAAATATTAAGCGAAAGAATTAGAAATTCCATTTTTTTTTTAAATTTAAACCTATACGTGAAATATACAAATTCAACATCATTTTGTACAAACTTTAATTTAGTTTCAACTTTGGTCGATTCACGACCAAAATGTTGCCAGGACGAGAACGTATGGCTCTTATTGCCAAAAAATTATTAATCTTATATAGAATCAAGCATCTATCTCTACTCGACCAAACTTCAGACTAATTAATAAACATACCTCAAAGTCTGCATGCTTTAGTACATCATCAGCTCTCATTCTGTTAAGTATAAACTCTGCTTCGTTGGCCACCCTCACTATGTGATCCCTCATGGCGTGCGAGAGCAAGCGACCTTCGTTGATCAGCTCTATGAATGCCAGGCCAGCGTGCTTCTGGAGGGAGTTCTGCCACTCTTGGGAACAGAGCAGCATGACGAGTTCCACTACGGATGTACTCGATTTGAAGGTTTGGAGACCTGGATTTAAACAAAGGAAATGTCGTAAGAAGTTACAGAATTAGTTATTGTAAACATGTTTTCAATATACACATCAAAAGCTTGTATTCTTTATCTATTGCGACAGAAAGAAGAAACAACACCGTAACTAATATATCATCTTAATATACTTGTATCCATAAAAGTATCTATATAAAGCATCTAAAAAAGCATATATCAAAATAAACTGAAGCTGAAGTAAGTATCTAATTACGCATGTGTTTAAAACAACCAATTTTACAAGTTATGTTAACTAAACGTCACTGCGTCCAGAAGGTCTAGTGTGAGCTTATCTTAACTCAATCGCCATGATAACCACATTCAGTGTTATGATTGGTCCACGCTGAAAACTTTACCAATCGCTATTAAGAATGCGTTCACTGTCAAACGTGAGTTGGTGTGAAATAAAATCACACTAGGTCCTCTGTACTTGATAAGCATGTTTAATCATTGTTAAATAATGTAGAGGAGTATAATTAGAATTCCAGTTTGAGAATGTTAAAGAAAGAAGAAAGCTAGCAGCATCTACCATGCCTAGTATCATATACCTTTACCCTCCATCAGCAATTCCTGTCCGTGGCTTCCGACGAGGGTCTTCGAGAGGAAGGGTGCGAAGTCAAGCATTATTTCGCGCAGTAGTGGACACACCGGTCCTAGGGCTGTCTCCAGCTTGTGAGTGAGAGACGCTTCTCGAGATACTCCATCGGCTGACATCGAGGTGCTCATTGCGTTTAGACCGGCTAGAGTTTCATTGTCCTGTGTGATTTAAGAGGTGATTTACATATTTGAGTTTTCATATATTTTGATAAAAATGGATCGTTACGCCTCCATTCTATTTCATTAAAAATATAACACATTCTAAACTAAGAAGCTTGTGGAGTTAGCTTTTAATGTATAATATCAGATATCAAGCACAGCGCACTCATTGGAGAAATCAAAGAGTTTCCGTCTCTATGGTTTCTGGATAAACATTTCAGTCCTTTTTCATGAAACCTTTCTCAGAGTACATAAACAAATTAATCACTGGAATAAGTATTGCATCAGTAAAAATGTCAAATTGTCAGTTTGACTATTTGCGCAAAGTGTAACTTACAGGATGCAGATGTCTCTGTGCCACTTGTAAATTTCTGTTCTGATGTCTCTGTTGAATGTGATGGTGTGCCTCCGAGTTTCTCATATGTATTTGTTTGTCAATATCTGGAATCGTATTTGAATACAATGAATATAGTCCTTTATCTAACAGTACCTAAGTTACATTAACATAAATTAGCGTTCTGTAACCTGAATTCTCTACTTCAGTCCGTGTGGCGACGGATTAAGAATACATAGTGTTGCCACCCCTATTCATCCCGTGGGTGTCGTAAAAGGCGACTAAGGGAACCAAATATGCAAGACAACATCATTACAAAGAAAAGGAAAACTTGAAACAAACCCTATTACAACCCGCCTGGCCAGCGTGGTATAGTAGGCCAAAACCTCCTTGCTAAGGAGAGGCCTATGTCCACCAGTGGACTGTAAAAGGCTGTTGATGTTGATGAACTTAACTTGATCTCAATTTCGCTGGACTAAAGTTCATTTCAAAGTAATTTACTAAGCAGAACTTTTTAGTATTACTATCGTTTTTTTATAATAATACAATTATTTTCGTCTTTACAATTTGAATTTTAATATCATTCGGCAAAGGTAGTCATGTCATTAAGTATCAGAATGCCGCTGCTCATAACTGTGTCTTATTGTTAATATGAAATAGAAGTTAAGGATTTATTAACTACAGTAAAGATTCGAGCAGCGTACCCTCATGAATATTTCCTTCGTGGTCTCTCGTTCTACCAGTGATCGTAGCTGGTCCACGTTCACCATCTTCATTGAGGTTCACATCAGTCCAAGACTCATCATTGCTCACCTGAAATTGTTAATATAAGAATTAGTCCTGGTCTTTACCACCTAAAGGTACAGAGACTACAGCCATGCATGGACAACTGTCACTCTAAGAGTCACTAATGTATTGCCATCCTTCTGCCCTTCCAAGTCAGAGAGAGATAGAGTTGAATTCTGATAAACTGACCACCATAGGGTCATCATTTCATAACTCACGTTTTGAAAACTTTTTTCATAAAATACCATCATAAACAAGTAAATCCATCCATACAAACCGGATGCTTATTGTCATCCAGAGCGATCTCACTCGAAGTCTCCGGGTCATTGTTGGTAGTCTCGTTGGAGTTTAGATGGAAGGAACCGGCGTCCTCTATCGAGTCCACGCTCTGTCAAAACATTTCAACGATAAACACTGGTCGATAGCAGACGTTCATTTCAAAATTTAAAATTCAAATTAATATATAATATTCAAGTCTCAATTGCTGGATCGATGGATTGAAAACACGTTAAGTTTTATTTCTACACTAACAAATACCTCGCATGGAACTTACCTGTGTCAAAATACCTTCTTTAAGATCATTTCAATCGTGAAAACTACCAATGGTTGTGAAGAGATCGATAATATTATACTTACATTTACAAAAATGAAACAGCATGCTCTAAAAGAATTGACAAAGCAAGCGTAGCTAATACATGCTGGAAACCTTACATCTAATTTAAATTGAACACCTAGGAAACAAAACGTTAACAGATATTCACACGAATATATTTTCATATATTTACATCACTTGTAAAGTGCACAGAAAGTTTCTTTTTTTAGTTTGTAACAAAACATATCTTTGATACAAAATTGTGTAAGTGCTAATATGGTGCTAATCTCTCGTATACTTTCAAACCCAATGGTTTGTGTGATACAGATTAAATATACTTACATACTTGAGTGAGCATAGCTTGTTGCCTAAAATCGTTTGTTGATTATAATAAATGTGTCAAGCTAGTGTAAATCTTGTGTCAAAGTTCAGGAGTGGCTCTGGATCTTTTCTCTACTTCAATAAAGATATTTAAAAATTATGCCGTTTCATCGTGAACATTGATACCCTTTTATATTTGTGGTAGTATTTCTGTAATGACTATGCGCAATAAAGATACTAGGATTCCAGAACCAACCAGAAGTCTCAGAACTAAATCCATATTCACTCAATATCAGAACAGGTACAAACCAAATTGACCACCGACACCGTAATTCCCGACAATGTTTTGGACCTCGGCGGAGGCTTATAAAAGGACAATAACATTTATTTATTAAAATAAATCAAAAACTATTCACACAATAGTAAGAGATTAAAATAAAATACATTACTACACATGGTCTCGTAAAAGCAGGTCATCACATCGGAAGAGAACTAGTTTTAACTTTATTAATCCATCGAAGTACAAACTAAAGAGACCCAACAGTCCACAGTTAAAGGAGACGCAGTTACTAATAGAAAGAGACAGAGTATTGCCGACATCCCCCATCGTCTCTACTAACCTTTGGTTTGGGCTGAATTTTGACTCGGAGACTCGACTTGAATAAGGGCTCTTCTTTCTCAGAAGCTGGTGAAGGTTCTGGCTTATCACTAGGCTTTGGTTTCTCTCCAGAATTTGGCTTCAGTTCGTCAGTGGTCGTCTCTATTTTGGCAACACCTTCTTCTTTGCCATCCGTCTCCTTTATTTATTTTATTGCAAAAGCAAATAAAAACGAATATAATGAAGCGGTCCACATATCACACAAAATCTCCCACACTTAGTTTCAACAAAATATTATCTGTAGCGACATCGATAACGAAAACCAATTGGCAAACAGCAAATAATTTTGCCCAAACACAATACGAAACTAATGGATTCTGCTATTTGGGGAAAATTGCTAAAATCTCATGCGCCTAATGCTAATCATATGTAACACTAGGAACTAACCTCAATATGATCATTTACTCTATACTACTTACGTATACATCAAAATTATGATCCATATAAAGATACCTAAATAAAAAGGATTGATAAAATAGAAAATGACATGCTATTAACGATTCAAAAAATGCTATTCAGTATTACAAGGAATTTCACGAGAATTACTAAACACGAAAGCATTAAATTTAAAAAATATAGTTTTTCAAACAAATAATACTTTTATGTTTAGTTTATTAACTAATTTAATAAGAGATGAAACCTTTTTAATTATCACTTGGATTCATACAACAGAAGGTCTATAGAATATCATGCAAATATGATCGTACACAAACATGATCAGATCGGTAATCGCAAAATCAACACATAGGTACAAAAGCCGAGGACCTTACCTTCATGGACGGTGAATCCAGGTCATTAATGGTAGAATTGTTCTCATCAACGACAATCATCGCGTATTCAACATCATCTCCATTGTGCTCTAAAGAAAAATTTAGAAAATACTGCATTAGATCAGGAAGGATTAATATTGCAGTGTTTAAGACAACATCGACAAAGCTTGCTTCAATAAAGCGGGTATTTCGGGTGTTCCTACTCTATGTTAGTAACCAAGTATTCCAGGGACGGTTAATGTCTACTTTAATCTTAAAGCGTTACGAAAATATATGTTTGATTTAACTCAAAGCATCCTTCTATTTCATTACATTGCTTAGACAAATGCCGAAACTATAATTTCAAAATCTAGACATGCGAATTAATTTTTCTAATTCAAAGTATACAATTCCTAAATTTACAGAACCTGCAGGTAATTTAGATCTTATACATGCTTATTTTATAGATTTATCTACTTCAAATGATGACGCAACAAAAAGAAAAGTGAAATTAAATTGAAGCGGTGCCTCAGCGGTGCATCAATCACAATGCTTTGTCTTTAACGACACTTACAACAATGATGATATATTATATTTTAAAGCGTAAGAATGAAGACATATATTTATAGAAATATATATATATTTTATTAGAAAGACAAAACAGTGCGCGCGAACGTCGAACACAAAGTACTGTGGCGTTCACATTATTGTACATTACATTACAAAATCGTTTTAAAGTTGATCTTGGAAGAAATACACGTAATAGCTGCCAAAATCACTATAGAAGCGTGAAGCGATATTGAAGCACAGAGATAAAATAGTGTTGGAGCTCTATCGTGTATTCCAAATATTGTATCATACTATTTAATAGGTAATATCATAGATATACCTATTTGAAACGGTCTAGATAGTTTCTACAAACAGCGTGGATTTCATTCTCCAAATGTAACAGATATTTGTTGTCTTTGGTTTTTCTATAATAATTGATTCAAAGACAAAGGTAATATGTGATATAGTATGTTTAATAATGTGAACGCCAAGTGTCGTCCGCCGCGTTACCTGCGTGAGCGCGGTGGTAGTTAGCGATGCGAGTATGTGCGAGCGTATTATTGTTAACGTGTTGGCTGCAATCGAGTTTGCAGTGCGAGTGAGGGTGTCGGTGAGCAGGGTGCCCACCCGGCAGAAACTGCGGGTAGACGTGGTGCGACCACTGTGGGAACAGTGGCCGGGATCCTGCTACCCACCGAACCGCGCAAGTACCAGGGAGTGAGGATATAGGAAGAGATTCAAAAGGATAGGTTCGATCAAATTTAGAATTGATGAGTTTTTTTCGATCGTTGGATGTCACGGTATTTACAGATAAAGCAGAGTTATAAAGAATCGAACGATTGTTGTATACCAATGCAGCGTGTAAGTAGAATGTAGACGATTTTACCAGTGTCCCAAATCGTGACGCGTATATCAAGCGGCGTGAAAAAAGGAGAAACGACACAATTCAGATATACAGTCTATTAATATCCTTTTTGAAATGTCACCCTCTAAAGTATAAAAGAATACTTGAACTTCCAACACGTTCAGTCGTCGACAGTATGATAAGTTTTATGAAAGCAGTGTAAGTTTGTTTTGATGATTCGACAGCACAAATAAACCAATAGATTGATGATTTTAGATCTGTACTTCAGAGGGCGACTCAACATGACCGTGACAATTTGAATATGATAACCAATAGTTATGAAAAATCATGTTTCATATTGAGTGCGACAAAGCATATAAAAAGAAGCAAAAATAAATGGCATACTATTTATTAATTCATATTCTAATAAACAAACCCGATATCTCTAGACAAAGAGAAGAATATATAATTATATTATTCCATACGTAAAATACAACAAGACATTTTTCTACACACATAACATAAGACAGACATATTAATTGTATGATTTGTCGTATAAAATAAAAGGAAAAAGTACACAGATAAGATTTGAACATATAAGATGAACATAAATATCTACTGAGTACATAAATCGGTGAATGATTTTGACATAACCATGTGCGTATTCATTCCCTAGATGAATATTCCATTAAAGTAACTCAAATTTTATTTACATGACAACAAAATCCAACAATAAGAGTAGAATGTCTTACAGGAGTGGTGACGTAAAGAGAAGAAGAAACTCAAAGAGTTAAAAACGGCCAATTTTGATCATCAACAACTATTTCTCATTCTAAATTTTGCAAATGCAAGAAAAATTATGTCCAGGCTTATTTGAGAAAACATCCGTCTATTAAACATGTGATGTTACACACACTCCTACACCTAAGATATGAAAAAAAAGCGTGCACATATATATTATTATTAATATTCATGTATAAAATGTAAATTATAATTACAGACGCACGAGTCTACGTATGATGTGGTGGTTGAAAACACTTGAATACAATTCAATGCTGCATGACAGTTATTTCAAAGGTTAAATTCTTAAACAAAACTGGCAATGGACTCGTTACATGTAATTATAACATGTGTTGGTATCTCGAAAACAAGATATGGTGCGTAATGCATGTGGTGTACGTCCGTCACTTACCGTGGTGATCGTGCGCGTGGTGCGGGCGCCGCGTGCAGTCGGGCGGCGCATGCGCAGGCGGCTCCAGTATATCGCGGTACTTCGACACCATCAGCACTGAGATGAAGTACACGATGGCCAGCGACAAAAATTGTGCTTGTTTTGTTTCCTCCTGTAAATTAATTTGAAAAAGAGGTAAGCTTAAAACTGAAAGTAAGTTATTTCGATGTGACTTCGAAGTTCTTCCTAAGAAAAGGATTTCTCAAGGAGGGTTAGGGCCATAGCACACTGGGTATTTTATACACGCAGGCGACGCGCAGATGACGCGCGTATAAGCGCTTCACACGAAATTTGAACGCAACCTTGTAACTTAAGCACACAATGCGGTCGTAAAACGCGCTTCTACTGCGCGTATACGCACTTCTACTGCGCGTATACGAGCTGTAGTCGCTCGTAGCCTTTGCGTTTTGATCAGAGACTCCTCTCTCCAGTTGTACAATGGCGTCCGTTGTCCCCCTCTATCTCTACTCCGCTCATTTGTACGCGCGGATACGCGCTTCTACTGCGCGTATACGCGCTTCATGCGCGCGCTTGTATCATCAATGCAAACGCAACAATCGGCGTCTACGGTGATGATAATGCGCGTTCCTAATTCCGCGCTTCGCCTGCGCGTATAAAATACGCCGTGTGTCATGGGCCTTATTAGAGTCACTTTCAAATATTACATCTATCTCAAGTATCATTATTAGAAAGATTAGATAATAATATATTAGTTAGTTTAAGTTGGGCGTCATTTCGAGTATCTATCGAGGTCTAAATCATCTGCTCAGCTTTTATAATTCCTAAGACTATTGATATCGGCTAATAGTTCAACCGGATTTATCTGAATATAAGTTTTTCCACGGAGCAACTGGTATCGGACTTCCGCAACCCGGAGGGCGAATTGAATTCGAAGGTAGAGCTACTCGTAGTCGTCAGCACATTTGAGGGCACTTTTTGCCTTAGATGTTCATGATGGCTTAACTTGTTCTCCGAGGCACGGGGGTAAAATACCGTCAAATTTCTATACTTCGAGCCGTTATAAAGAATTTTTTGTAAGAAAAACTCAACAACACTCTTAGCTCGACCCGGGAATCGAAGCCGAAACCTCTTGATCGGCAGTCGCATACGTTAACTACTAGACCAATGAGACAGTTTAATCGGGCTATATACCACAACAATAAAACAGATCCTTTGCTAACATGACACACCGCGACTAATGTGTGTTAAAGTTTTCATCAACAGTCATTCATGGACACAAGCTAAAAAAATCTCGTCTCTGATTAAGATACACAAGTATAACTCACCACATCTCTGTAGATAACAGCCCTAAGTCTGTTCACGTCCATATCCTGTAGAAGCCTTTCGGGATCCTTGACCGGACTTGAAGCGTCTGCCAAACTCGCCACCACACTCTAAGAGTTACAATTGATATTAAAAATCGTTTTATTTAATATTATAATCAAAATAATAACCAGAAAATATTAAGGTGCCACGACCGTTTCTAAGGTGTTTATAGTGAAATATAAAAGTGTTCAGCTTGTTAAAGTGCACGGTAAAATCAAAAACCATTAACTATTTATCTAAAGTTTGCCACATGCAGGGTTTGTATCAAATACCCTTTCGTAAGCTTGTATTGTAACACATGCAATTTCTTTTACTTTTTTTTCTATATTTGCGCGGTGTGTTGTGTTCTTTGCATTATTGTGTGACAATAATTTTTTGTGAGCAGTGCAAGGTGTTGAAAGCAATCGTTAGTATGGATTACAGTTTAAAGTACCAGGGCTGAAGAATGGATAAGGAGTTTTAATACTACTTTAATTAATATATTTTAACTCTTCGATTTTTGGACAATTTTTTGAAAAGGCAATAGCAATAATTTGTAAAAATATCATTTAACAGACTAATTAAAAATTACAATACCATTTTTTTACTAGTCTATGGTGTATGCAAAACAGTGAGGATCATAAACATATTTATTTTCATTTCAAGCAGTTCGTTGTTAAATGTTACTGTATTCTGTTCAAATTCACTTAAATATAAGATTTATTTTCTATTTATTTTATAAAATTAATAGTTTTGGGATATTAATACTGAAATATGTTCTGGGTAAAAAGATCATTGGTTCTAAATCTTAATATAGGTATTATTATTATTTTGAAATAAATAAAGTAGGCTGGGACGTGAACTGACAGATATATTTGAAGGATTATATCGTTGAAGAGAATAAGTGCGGCAGGTCGGTACCAGGGCGACATAGGTGTAAGGAGACGTAGTTACCTTAGGATCGGGTTCGTTGTTGGGGCGGGTGGCGGCGCGCGCCGCGGCCAGGCGCTGGCGCTCCTTGCACTCCAGACAATTGCGCACGGCACACGTGCACACCTACACACACACACACGTGTGTACCGCACACACCTACGCGCCGAGCGCCTACGCTCGCTACACTTCTACGAAGTTGTAGCTCCGTACTCTTCGCGTTTATGTGCTACTGGTACTTTCCGATGTAACGTTTTCTTACTTTACTCAATTTGTTGATTTCTTAGTTGAGAATAAAACGGTGCACATTTACGTAAAGAGTACGGTATAGGATAACATATCTATTCTAATGTTATAAGAAGGTCTACGTTCTGATAAAGAAAATCTAAGAAAGAAATACTATCAGCCTACATAGAGACACTAATATTATGGAAAGTAATAACAAAGTCATAATTTCTATACAGTCTATGTATAAAAATGATCAAACATTTACATTACTAATTTCTCACAAGAAATCTATTTTATCTGACAGTATAACAAAAATTAATGATATAGTATGTATCTCAACTGATTACAAAGAAACATGAACTATAGAAAAGTACTCGCAAGTCAGCCATGTTGTTTTATTTCTTTGTAATTTTTTGTTTTTTTTTTATTATCAATGCTTAGAAATACCTTTAAAAAACATAAAATATACACTATGCAACAATATTTTTTGGTAGAAAATAATCCGAAGATACAAACACCCGGATATGTCAACAGGCCCAAGGGCCCAACCAACAAGTGACCCGCCTGTAGTCGCAGGCGGCGAGGAGGACCACTTCGATAGGCCATAGACGTGGTACAGTCACCCCGAGACCCCTCCCAAAGGGGTCTACGAGAAGAACCACAAGAGAGAAGATAAAAGAAAGTTTAGATTCGATAACTTCTATCGTATGTTACGAGAAATCTTCACTAGCTTTCTTTATTGAATAAGTTGTACTCCAGGCTATTCCCACAAGTATAACATATTAAAATTACATATCCCGCCTCTAATACTGGCAATTGACAAGAAGAGAAACAAATAATTTCATGTTTTGAAAATTTTTTAAAGGGTACACGCTCTGAAAACAACACGGCTGACTTTCCGTTCTACCCCATTCCCTACTTTCCAACTCACCAGCCTCAAGCACTGCCTGAGAATCCCCCCACTGGACATGTTCTTCTCCGCCTCGAGCTCGGCAAAGTTGAGCGCGCTGGCGAATATGAGCACGTCGGCCATGCTGACCAACCGCTGCAGGAACGTCACTGCGACTTCCACCGGCATGCCTTGGGTGGGCTCTATGACATCTAGCTCGTTCTGCGCAATTAAACTATCTTAATTAAAAGAGAGAACCAACAGATCGGTCACTCGGTCATAACAAATGAGTACGACACTTGCATCTCAAGTAACAAGCAGGTTCTTACCAGTTCAGTTTCCCTCAGAATCGGTGGGAGTGAGGTTTGATCTCTGGTAACCTCACTCATTCCCCTTTTAAAGATGTGAAATTAAGAAATCAAAAGTCCAACTTACAAGAGGTCATCAATATAAATCAATGTTCTCTTTTAAAACTTTTTAAATTATTGTTTTAAAAATCAAATCATCCATCCTTATAGCTGGGCGGGATTTGAACCCCCAAGTAAGTAATTCCAAGTCAAACATATTACCATTGTACTATTGTCAGTTTATAAATAAAATACATTACATTTGGCGAAGTAGCGGAGGCTAACAGCGGCAACAGTCCCCCGCACGCGATGATCAGGTTGTCTGCAAGTTGGCTAATCAGATGCACAGTGTTCACCACGAAGATCGCGTTCTCACTGCTGTTCACGAAGTCGATCACCGATTTTGTTGAGTGACTTCGCCATACCTGTAAATAAAATACATTATTGACTGCTGCGCTTGAGGTCTCGAGTTCGATTCCCGGGTCGGATTAAATGTCAGTATTATCTGCAAATATTTGTTTCAGAGTTTGGGTGTTTTCTATGTATAATATGTATACATTTACAAAAAAAGAGTATATAAGTATTTTGTCAGTCAGTCTAGTTATCATAGCACAAGCTAGTTTGAGACTAGATGGCATTGTGTGCCAAATGTCCTAAATATTTATATATTTATTGATTTATTATTACCATCACATTCACCTGAAACCTGGACTTGACACTCATGACTACTACTTACCCGTAGTCTTAAAAACTTATAATTTTAATATTGTGATTAATTAATTAACACCACTGACCTAAAAGTTAATCCTTGCATTATTAAAAACCTTCTGACAACTATCTGAGACTTAAAACTATTCAAAACTTCGATATTTAATGTATTAAAACCACATTTAAATAAAAAAAAAAAATTATTAGCAATTTTTTTTAAAAAGGTAATAGGTTTTTGTTGGCAAACATTGTTTGTAACCAAGACAGTCGATAAGTTAACTTTATGAGTAATATATATCATACCATTTTTAAAACTACAGATGAATGTAATTTAGTTTAGGCAAATAAAAAAGTATGGGTTCTCTATGAAGTGAATTTAGAAGCATATCAGTCTTACTTTACATAACATCAGACGAAATTTCAATACATCAAGATGAACTCAAACAGTTCAATTAAAAATAAACTGATTCCAGGCAATTGGGTAGATGACTGTATCGTAAATAAATACTAATGTCCACTTCATTAAAACTAATATCGCGAAACATCTCGGCAAATACAATTAACATAGCTTTTTATTATTATTACGAATTTTAATCAAATATACGGTGAAATATATTGTTCAATTGAGTAGTCTAAAACAGTGACGTCACAATTTGGTATTTAGTACATTTTTCATACAAAATTGTCCTTTTGACAGATGATAAAAAGTAACTAATTTGACTAAGGTGTCATCTAGCCTATTGTTTGAATGATATTAATATGCTGCATGAGATTTGCACTTACTTGAATATCAGTTTCTAAGCTGAACAAGACGTCCGACAGAAGCCTTTGGTGAATATAAGACCAGCGAAACTCCGGGATACGGAACGGAGGTCGCGTCGGGCCCGGGGAAAACATAGGCCGAGAGCATTTTGATGGACGCTTCGTTTCTAAAACATAACGGAAAACAGGTATAAAACATTAATTACAGTGAGTACCTTAAAGTATGAAAACCATTCCAGAAACAAAAAAAAAATATTCAAAACATTTAACGACATGCTTTGAAGCTTTAGCATTATTTCTTAAGTAGATTAACACTTACCAAAATGATTAGAATCCACTTGTGTACTAGTAGAAGCACTTCTAGGCCTCTTGGGTGACGCCGTCGTGTTGGTTCCTTGTGTAGCAACACCATCCCCTCTATTGCTATCCTGTTTCATCTCACTGTCACCAGGCAGACTAACACGTCTCTTATCTCTTTCTTCATGACTCCTTTCGTCTTCCCTATCATGATCCTTATTTGCTAATGGAATGCTCTCACTAATCGTTGAAATAGGTGGGTTTTCTGGAGCTTTATCTTCCTCCTCTTCTTCAACGATCTTTTCATCTCTTTGGCTTTCGTTATTCTCAGTCTCTTCTTTAACTTCATCTGTCTTTTCTACATCTAGTTTCTCAGCCTCTTCAGTTCTGGAATTGACTAAAAATTCACCATCTAAAGGTAAAACGTTACCCTCGTGAGGGTGGTCCGAAGGTATAACCCTTTGTGGACTCTTATCATCTCTTACAATTTCAGTATTCTGTTCCCTTGTTGAAATAACTGATGCAATTAACTCATTCACTAGATCAGTGGCTATCGTTTCTGCAGTTCTTTTTTCATCAACTATCTCTTCTATTTCTGGTTCCAAATCTTCGCGACCATTAGGCGTATTTCCTTCTGAATGCGGGCCACCTGATATTGCGCCTGAATCCGTATCATCGTCGGTCTTTATTCTGACAGTTTCTAATGCAATACTTAGAACATCATTGACAATGTTAATAGCAACGTGTTTAGGGTCATCATCACTCAGTTCTTCTTCGTTTGAAATTTCAGTCTTATCTTGTGTTCGTCGTGGACTCGTTGCTTCACTAGGGGTTAAGTACAATTCTGATGGATCTGAAAGTTCAGACTCACGTTCAACAGCATTTACCTCAGCAACCCTTTCTGGACTAGCTGTTTCACTAACAGAAATACTTGAGGGAATTCCTTCACTACGATCAGTAACATCAATATCTTCTGGTACGACTGCATCTCCAACATCTCTTACTGGAATATAATCTAGACTGCCCCTCCGCATAGGTTCTTCACTCCGTTCAAGTGTACCTACACCTGACTCTGGTTCTGATAATAACCTACTTTCATCGACTAGGCTGCTAGTAATTACTGTTTCCGGTAGGGTGTCAATGGGTTCTTCTGGAGTTCGAGATACTGGGCATTCGACGTCGTCGACGGCGTGTTCTACTTCAGCATCCTCACGCGTTTCTGTCGGTGCTGGACTGTGAAGTTTACATGCATCACTGTCATCTGTTCTTGGAGCACAGCGGCAATTATCCACATCTCTCAAAGAAAGTCCAGTGCCAATTTCAGTTTGGGCGGCATGGTGTAACCTTCTTTGCGGAGGTTGCTCATGGCGTTCCCAACCAGATATGGTGGATATAGGCCGTTGCTGTCTCTCAGCAGGGTCCGTTATATTGTCAGCACGGCGCTGTTCGTAATGTTCATACATTTGTGCAAATTGGAGTTTGAATTCTTCGTACGAAACCTGTAAGACAAATAAGTAATATTATATATTAGAAATTAGAAGTAGTGTATAAATACTTTTTATCAAAAATAGTAGTGTATTTGTATTCGTAGTGAGATTCTGCAGTCTTTTATTTATTTTTTTATATATGTTAACAACAAACAAATAAACAAGTAAGTCCTCTAAATGGTAAACGATTTCTGTACCCTAAGGACATAAACTGAAATTTTTGTATGCCCTCACCTTGGAGTGCACGATGGCGAGCGTATCAACCCACACGCGCCAACCACCGTACTCGTGTTTGATAGCATGATGTAGCAGCATTCTGAACAATGAATACACCATGTCAGAAATCTTCTGTTCCTCAGCGTTCTTAGGGTGGATATATGCCATTGCTATTAACCATTCCTGCAAAAAGAAAAAGGACATCTTATTTTATTAATTATATTTTTATTTGAGTAACGGACAAATAAACAGTCGTATTGTGGCGTCTTTCACATATAGCAGAATCAATGATATGTTATAGCACCATCTACCGAAGACACACCGAAGTACAAAGTAATTAATGCTGTATAACGATATAGAAGTTCCAGCACCGATGAACATATATGAAACATCATCCGCAGCCCATCAGGCCTAGCCTCCGAGCCTAGAGTCCTCACTTTGTGTTGGAGGGACATTAAACCAGTTCCACCACAGTATCACCAGATAACCTATAGACACTTGAGCATCTAAAAATATAAAAGGGCGCTGTCACCTCTATTTAATCATATTAGCATTTAGTCCGACCCAGGAATCGACCCCGAGCCTTCAGGACATCAGTCACATAAGCTACCACTGTGTCTCTGTGCTAGTCTAAGTTGTCGCTTTCTGAGTTTCCTTCCCAGAACCAGGGGGAAGAAGGATTTGGACACCGGTAGCTCTTCAAGTACTCGATAAGAGGCAACGAAAAAGTTACTTGCCACCAGCTCTACGAGTTTGTTTGACTAGATTATCTATTTGTTGGTAATATAGGGTAGTTAATGTCATATATATACATATCTAGCAATGTTAAGGACAGTACCTGCCACACAGACATTTGTAACACAGTTCGTCTGTTCTCGCGGTTGTTGCTGCATAACAGCGTCATGTCGGAGAGGAACAGCTTCTTCACTTCCAGTAACTGTTCAGTTTGCTTTGACTGTCTGATGAGGGTCGCCACTACTTTCAGTATCACTGTTAACAGAAGAGTAAAAACTGAAAAGTTCGTCATAGAAGTCGAAGTCGAAGAATAAAATATACCCGCAAAGAATGTGTGTGGTTGTTACAGGGAAGTAACTAGTCACGCCACTAAAGAGTAAAAAACCATATTTTCAGGGAGTGCATCTACATCCACACATACTTTAAAATACAGAACCATATTAAGTTTCTACCTATAAAATTGACTTTTTTTAGGAAATAAGTTAAAATGTGTATTTTTATAAGCATTTTCTTTTCTGATAGGAAAGGCATCCCTACGCACACCTCCCAGCGTCCATGAAAAACATTATTGTTATATATGAATTGATGAAAATCAAGTCGGAAGGAAAGCGGTAATACTACACTTGCTTGACCGGATGACGGACCTTAGAAACTTCTATTCACATAATATCTGTAGTTTGGTACCTAGTAGTTCAGAAACATTAACTAATTGTGGTCTCTTTGAATCTTTTAAATGATGTATTTATCTTTGATGTCCATTACAAATGATAAATCTTTTTTGTTTTAAAGTGAAATATATGTATTATTACTATTCTATCACTGAGGTTGTGTTGCACTGAGGTGTCTTCAAGACATCGTATCTTCGAAAGTACTAATATTTGATCGTTGATAACTAATATTTCGCTTTAAAGCCCTATCATGTTTGATATATCTCATTTGTAATAATTTATTCCTGAAGTTCAGACCAATAATAACTTTTCTTTAGTCCAAACGTCTAACTGAACATCTATACTCTAGCTATCTCTAGCTATACTCATCTAAACCCTTTCATATTACATATATTTAGACTATATTGATAAACATTTTCTACAACGTGATGTAAGATGGGGGGAGGCCGATGTCCAGCAGTGGACGTCCTTTGGCCAAGACGATGATGATGATGATGATGATGATGATGATGATGGTGATGACGATGATGATGTAAGACAGATTTTGTAATTATACTAAGTGTTTTGCAATAAATCCTTGATAAATTAAGTCATGAAATATTATTCCTCTTTGATGAATGTGTTAAGAGCTAGGTCTGAGCTGAACAGTTCTGCTTACTAGGGTTCTCCAGGCGGAAGTGTGGCTGCGGCTCCGGGTGGCTGGTGTAGAGGATCTGCTGGCCGACGTGCTCGGTGAGCAGCTCGTAGAGCGCGTTGTACACCGCCAGCGCCAGCCCCTCGCCGCTGGCGCCGAGGCGCGTGGCCAGCAGCGTGTACAGGTTGTGCGGGGACATCACGTCGTACTTGCGTCTGCGAGATGGGTCACTATGATAATGACATTGAGAACGCATCATTTTGATAGTTCGAATGGCAGCTGGTGTAACGCTACCCTGTCTACTACAGTACCATCTAATTTTACCAATTATACAAATTATTGTATTATAAAAAGACGACTATTCATTAGGACTCTAGACATTCTCGTCAGCTAAATTTCTTTCAAACGATACCTATACACGTACGCACATTTCATATATTTCACACACAGAAAACAAAATGAATGAAGAAACTTAGAGCTCTGAAATTAATATGGACTCATTCATAGAAGATATAACCTGGCATGCATAAATTGACTTCGAAACTAAATATGTTCATATAATTTAAAAAAAAAACCGCATTTTATTGTGAAGTCTCATAATTAAAGGCAATAAATAATCTACTCTTCATTCACGATTACATTATATGCGTATAACGCGCAATGGACTTGTAACAAAGTGGTTTGCGGTTTGAAACCCCATGCTGTGGTATATACGAGTACTGACACGAATTCCGACAGCCCATTTACTTAAACCGACAGAAATACAAAATTTGTATGAAAAAACTAAATAAAAACAGAATTATAAATTGTGCAATTACTTGTGAGTGCTTCTGCTCAAGAAAAATCCGAGTAATTTTAAAGCTTGTAGTCTGATTAATTGACTTTCTGATGCGAGCAACTTGAAGATCGTTCTCACGCCGCCCTGAAAATAACATTTCATCAATATTGAATCAGAATTGGATGCTAGTCTACAAAAACTTTGACAAAGGCAAAATAATTGGCGTCAAAGTTAAATTTGTGTAACATCGGGATAAGATGCTCCATAACTATAATATTTGTTAAGGATAAATATTAAAAACCAATTTTACATGTAATGTTTATAAAAACTTTGTTTAAAGGTAGATAAAAATAGCCAATCTAAACATAAATATAAGGTATGACTACTTACTTCTGAATACGTAACCTATTACACTCTAGTTAAAAATAATTACGTGAAAACATAATTGACGAAAGCCAATTATTAAAAACTAAAGAAATTAACCGAAAAAAATCAATAGCCTTATTCCTAATAGAAAATAGCGACGTAGTGATCAAATGTTTACATCCCCAAATGAGGTGTCAAAAACCATCTCACTAGGCCACCATAGTGTGAGTCACCATACTGCATTGTCTGCATACACAATGAGTATCGTGACCACAACTCTTGGATTCTATTCATGCTTTCCATCAGGCAGAGTAGAGTTACTTTGGCAGGCTCTTAAAATGGAAAAAAATAAATAAAAATAAAACCCCGCCCCAGACCAATCACGTTCCAAATTTTTGTACGAAACGCTAATTTCTTGGACTAGGTGATCAATGGGTGGAACTTGAATGATGATTATTGTACTAAGGCAACTATAGATAGACTTGACTAGACTAGACTAGACCATAGATAGATTAGTCTAGAATAGACTACAGTTTCTTTGTTAGCCATATAATAAATGCATACAATGATACGAGGGTAAGTTTTTAAGTTCGCGGAATGACAGTGAAAAAGGCGGGTAAACGCGCTCTTTTGATGCCTACCGTATTCAGTGACTCATAATTAGTCTGCATAGTAAAATTTGTTGTGATTGGATCATTAGTTATTAAACTATCATTGACCAAGTATTTTAATCGGGAACGAAGTGAAAAAAATGGAGAAAATTGAATTCCGTGCGGTGATAAAGTTCCTTACTAAGCAAGGAAAGTCTGTTCAAACCATACTCAATGAGATCTCATCGGTTTACGGGGATTCTTGCCCAGGAAAAACAATGGTCTACAAGTGGCATAGTTTATTTAAACAAGGCAGGGAATCACTTGAAGACGACCCGAGGCCGGGGCGCTCCGTTGAGGTGACTACGCCAGAAGTTATTGCAAAAGTAGAAAAAATTGTATTGGAAGATGCTCGACTAAAAAAGAAACAACTCGCAGAAATGGTTGGAGTATCGGATACAACAATTTTTAAAATTTTACACGATCATCTTGGCATGACTAAGGTTAGCGCACGGTGGGTGCCGAGAATGCTCACGCCATTGCAAAAACAACAGCGCGTGGAATGTTCACGTGCGTTTTTGGACCTCTGCAATGAAGACAAGGATGGCGTATTGAATCAAATTGTTACTGGGGATGAAACTTGGGTTCATCATTATGAACCCGAGTCCAAACAAGACTCCATGTAGTGGCACAAAAAGGGCACAGCACCACCCAAGAAATTTAAGGTTTCACAGTCGGCTGGGAAACTCATGGCAACGATTTTTTGGGACTCAGAAGGAATATTATTGATAGATTATAAAGATAAAGGCATTTCTATAACGGGAGAATACTACGCTTCAATCTTAGAACAGTTAAAAGAAGCCATCAAAGAAAAAAGACGGGGAAAATTAACGAAAGGTGTCCTGCTATTGCATGACAATGCTCCCGTTCACAAGAGCCGAGTCGCACTGGCTGCCCTGCATAAGGTGGGCTTCGATATTTTGAATCACCCACCCTACAGTCCAGATTTGGCTCCGAGTGATTATTATCTCTTTCCAAAAATGAAAAAAGAATTACGTGGTAAGAAATTTTCAACTGATGAGGAGGTTAAGGAGGCGGTTTCGGCGTATTTTTCAGACAAAGATAAAACTTTTTTTTACGAGGGAATAAAAAAACTAATTGAAAGATCTGAAAAATGTATTCGTGTTGCAGGGGAATATATAGGAAAAGAAAAATAATTTTGTGTTTTTATTATTACTCAATACCCTCCATTCCGCGAACTTAAAAACGCCCCCTCGTATAACAAATGCTGGTTTGTTTAAATAGAAATTACATAAAGAAATGTCATACCTTAGCGTCGAAGGCTGGTACCATAGAGCTAGGATGTTCCGACATCAAGGATATTAACATTTGTAGAACATCATGCAAATTCTCGTCCTAAAACATATGAAAAATATGGTGATTAATAAAAAAACGAGGTTGCAAACTCCTTCGTAGATTACTAGGAAAACATACCTCATGCATAGTAGTAAGATAGTTGAGTATCGATTGTAGTTCATCCTCTTTCACACCGTTACCGATCATTATTAGTTGCTTTAGGAATAGAAGAATGTACGCCCGTATCGTTAAGATATCTTTGTGTGCTGGTCGAGGACCGTCTGAAAATGTGGTGAAAGTTATTTTAATTGACAACTGCAAAAATACCCACCTAGATTTCTACATTTGCAATTATTGTTATGCTGGGCGACTTTCTTCCTAAAGCTACGATTTCTGATTTAGTACATGTTTGGATTCTGGTTGAGTTACCAGTAAGGAATTTGGAATACACGTTATAGAAATTATTTTGTAGTAACAGATATCTATTGTTACTCATGTGACATTCGCCATCAATAAACTTAAGACCGTACCTAGCTTTTAGCATAAATCATTAAATGTACTGACGGCTGGAACTTGGTACTGCAGAACAAGAGAACCAGCTCATTTATTGGTACAAAATTATTTAAGAAGTGATTGGAATTAACTTTCTATTCACTAGCTGTGTTTACTCACCTAAACCTTTAGGCGCAATCCCACTCTTAGCTCGAGGATTCACAACCCAATAGTAAAATTTAAGAGTGTGTACGGTCTGTAGAACCGTACTCACTCGTCTAACACTGCCGTAGATGTGAGCGTCAGCAAGGAAGTCCGTCGCCAGGTAGCAGTAAAGCCGAGCTTGCACTGCTGCAGGGGTGTGGATCCACAACGCAGGGTTGAACAGTATGTGATCCAAAAGCTGCCAAGTGAGAAAAGATTGGCAGAAAGACTGCGATTAGCATAGACCTTAGGCTGTCCGATGGTCGATAGCGAGGTGCTCTCTTGCTTTTATAAATATTTTGTAATGTGTAGACCTAGCTGTAAGGACAGATTGTTCAAACACTATGGATAGAATAATTGTTGATTCTATGATGACTTTTTAATTATACGATAGTATATATTATATGTACTTACTGTGTTTGTGCAAAAGAAGCTGTCTAATAAAGTAAAATTGCAAAATCCTTTTTTTTTAAATTAAATATATACATACATATATACATTATAACCCTTCTAAAGTATACACTTAAAGTAAGAATAAAATAGGTAGTAGGTACCTAATTAAAATTTTAGTAACTACTAAACTAATTAGCAAAGCGGTACCAGGGTGGTATAAAATTGGTGAGGTACTAAACAGACAGGAGGATGTGTTAAGTGAGATCGGGGTCAGATAAAAATATACATTGAAATAGAAGTCTTCGAATTCACATCACAGAAATGATTTAGATAATTCACATGATGTGATGTGAATTTGTAGGTCAAAAATAAATTGGTAATATAAAACTAGATAACGTATTGGATTTGATATGATAAGATGTACGTTGAACAGTGGGGAGTGCAGTATATTTGTCAAATTGAAGTGAGAAAAAGCAAGAGGAGCATGCGCTAGCAACCATCGAAATACAATCACAGTTCTGGGTAATCACATCGTGACGTGCTAAACTCGGTTCTTTCTCGATTGGGAAATTAAAATTATAGCACAATTTACAAGTAATAAAACAACTACATTAAGTACGAATATATAATTTATATCTCGAATAAAAAACAATTCATGAAAAAACAAGTCGAAACGTAAGGTTACTCAAACAGTCAAAACATTTTTATCACGGAAACACGTAAGTTTATAGAATGAAAACAATGAATGACAATATTCTGTATAGAACAGTATTGATAAGTTTAATTTCCCTTCGAGAAAAAAAAAACAAATTTACATAAAAAATGGGACCAGTCACACTTAGAAGACAATACAAAAATTGATTGATTCCGACTTTCGACACAGAGAAGTGATTGGTTTTGTTACATTAAACAAATTGATAGAACAATTTGTAGCCTGTACAACGTACTTGAAATACTACTAACTTTCGATTTTCTTGGATTCATAAAAGAATGTACAGAGAATAAGTACGTGCCTATAATTTGAGCTTCAAAACCAGTTTATTTAAGCATTTCGACATGCTCAATCATAGAAGTGTTTAAGACACAACAATGTAAATAGACTCAAGTAGTCAACTGTTTCTTTTTATACAATCTTAGCTTTAAACTGCATTAATTAATACAACATATGTACATATTCACATATTTACCGGAAAGTCAAAGTTACTTGCGGTAGTAAATGCAAAAATTTCAAAATAAAGTTAAGCCTACTTTGTTAAACACTTAATAAAAGTTAAGAAAACGTCACATTATAAACCATTGGTGAGGTGAACAAAACAGAAATAAATCACATTGTGAAGCCAATTTTCATACTTATTTATGAGGGTTTTGTACCTCTGTAGCGCGTTCCAAACAACCTGTACTACGGTAATTTCCGAGAAATGAATCTTGATGTTTCAGAATAACGATAAAAACAAAATTTATTGCATTAATTTTGAGGGTAAATTGCACCCGAAATGGTAAATTAGTTCCATTGGAATCTCTAAATTTGCTCGAAATATTGTAAGTTGTTAATAACAACAACAAAACTTGGAAGCCTTCGAGAAAACTTTGAATAATATTTGACCGACCCGTGAGAAATTATATAATCAAAAAGTGCGGCGATAAATAATAAAAATATATAAAAAATACCTGTTTTAAGAGAAGATCTGAATTCGGAGAACAGCACGTTACAAGGTGTTTCGTGAGATGAAGAAAAGAGGCTAGAGTATCCGGAGTCAGATGGTCTCGACTGCATCGTTGGAGCATGTGCGAGATGACAAGGAATCCTCGGCACTGCAGCATGTGCTGCTGGACTGTGCTGCAGGACTCGACGAGAGAACATACGAAGCCCAACAGCTTCGAGCTGCAAATATTCCAAGCAGAAAACGATACATACTAACCTCATGTTTACATCGTATTAGTACCAAAGACGAATATAATTTTTTTTTTATATTTTTTATTTATGGACATGTCACACAACACCATCTGGCTTCAAACAAAGCAGAGCTTGTACTATGACAGCGTTTTTGGAAACTTATCATATTATAAATAGAAAACACTCAAACTCCGAAACAAATATTTGCAGATCATACAAACATTTGGTCCGACCCGTGTATCGACCCCGACACCTCAAGCACAACAGTTGCATACGGTACCACTGCGGCATCGGAGCTGTCATTCAGATAGGAAACGAAATGAATACATAAAAAAACAAATATCTATAATATTTTATAATCCAAGTACTTTTATACAAATAATTATAAAACATAAAAACAATGCATTTGCCTAATTGCTTCAATCGTAAAACGACCGAACACTATTTGCACAATTTTACGCTTTTTACACTCAAAAAGTCTCGGGTTTTTTGCGTGCAAAAAGCGCGAGCCACTCCAGTTACGGCCACAATCCGTATGTGACAACTTACAAGGGTAATCCCCGAAAAAGTATACATGTACGTATAATCTCAGGGACTGTAACATAAGTTATCCGGAAAGCGAGTACAGTTAGAGGTAAGACGAAATATACAACGTTTGCAGTACGAGGTAAAGTAAATCCACGGATAAGCTGACCCAAAATGTAAGCCAAATAATCTTTGCGCAAAAGCCAGCTTCTCGAAATATCTCATTACACGACACAAGAATACACTCTTATGCATAAATTTAATCTGGAAGCACCTTTGATGTGAGTCCGTACAATTTTGGATAGCCTTATTTATACGGATTCACCCGCGCGTGACACGGGTCGAGGCGGCAAGTCTTTGATCTGTAGTGGTGTTATCATACGCACTTTACCTGCGATGATACACGTATGTGTCCAGGCTAATGACGTGCTTTTTAATTCTAGTAACAATTTCTATTCTCCATATTTATTATTCACATGTCTAATTTTTATTCCATACTGTAATACTGCAACAGAATAGTGCTGCCTAGCCTTAATCGTTGATTGATGAAAATTTAACATTGCAAATAAGCAAAAAAGCAAATTTTTTTGCGAATATCAAAGACGATTTGCGAGGTCTTTTTTTAGTAGAATACTGTGAATACGAATCCATTGCCTAAATTTCTACAGTAAAATAATTATTCAGCTAAGAACTCTAAAGCAATAATATACTTCGAGTCTATCCGCCTCCTTGATTCACGTACGAATTATTTTGCTTATTTTTATATTTAAAACATATCATTGCTAGGAATTATTATAATATAAAGATATGATCGAAGTTAGATGCTTATTAAATAAAACATTAATTACACAATTGTAGTGATAGCTACAAAGTGAGGTACTAGTTTCATTTAAATATATAATATTTGATATTAGGAACTCTTCCCCCAAAATTAATGTCACGAACGATAAATTTAATAACGGTCCTTCGCAGCCCTATGCTTTTATAAATTGTCACCACAAAATGGCGGTCATAAATCTAGCCGCTTAAGTTGAGCAGATACCAGGCAATTAGGAGTTGGCGGGAGTTAGTTCAACTCGCATAAGAGTTTGGCCAATATAAAGTTTCGAGAGCCACAGATCGACAGTGAAAGTGCATTTAGCCAACTAGCACGTGCGACTAAAGCTACTGGGATAGCACGAATATTAATGAGTAGCTTTAGTTCGCTAAGCTAATAGTGATTTGTGGAACCCAGACTAACTTTATTTTGAGCTTAACCGATGTGGGAATGCAAGCTTAAGTATAGACCAACTAGCATCTCGTTGAACTTGCTTGAAAATAATTTCAGATGCTGTTTTATACAAACTTAGTTTAGTGGTATTTTGTTTTCTGTTACATATTCGCTTAGTGTAAGTTATCAATGATTAAAACTTCGGAACTGAATAATCCATTAAGATAAATAACACCGAGATGATGGTCTTAAATTTCATCAAATAGTATGTGTCTTTTAAACACCAATACAGAGATACAATAACGTGTCTGATACATTGGGTTTCTACTCTACTACGTACCCAATAATTAATTTTCCATTTATAATCTTACACATTTGTTACCTAATATACTTAACTGTTTTTAGACTTTCATGATTTTTACTCATACACATAGTGTGCAGGCATTGTAAGTATGTATGTGCGACCGAGTGTAGGTAGACACACCTGGCGCATCACGATGGTGTCGCTAAGGCCACCATGACGTCTAATCATGACATCTACCCGTGATCATGATGGCGTAACCTCGGAACGTCAGGAAATAGAAGATATCGTAACCTCTTAAATAAGTTTATCGTGAATAAATCCCGCCGTACAACAAAATCAATATACTTGTTTTGATTACTATATACTTACGCCTATTAGAGTTATGAAAATAATAAACAACAAGGATTCTACAAGTACACTTCAATATTACTAGCTACTATTTCTTACCTCAAAATTTAAGTTTAAATTTTCTCAAAAATCTTCACGATAATTAAATCATTGTGAGGTGAAATAATGCATAAAACAAATGAAAATTAAAACTTACCATAACATTGGATCTCTTTTAGGATCCGTGGCAGGTGCATCGTGTTGAATATCCAACTGCGCGAACAACGGGAACAGAACCTGCACCCCACCGATTGAGTTCAAAGCGCTGTGTATTGAATGTGTCACCACCGCTTTTACCTCCTGCAATAGTGTTTATTTATAGCTATACAAATACACACAGCTGTCTGATTTCAAATTAGGCATAACTTATAACTGACTGCACGGTTGGCTTAGTGGTTTAAGCGGTCGCCTCGCCGCTCTCCACTTCGCTGAGTGTTGTCGGTTCAGCCCTACATGGGGCAACACTTTGTGTGATCCACAAATTGATGTTTTGAGTCTGGGTGTTCTTTGGGTTCGTTTCTTGTATTATATGTTTGTAAAGTCCCCCGCGACACAGGATTTATTCCTGATTCGGGTGTTGTCTTTTTAAAAAATTAAAAAAAACCTATGGTAAATATAAATAATAACGTAAGTAAACGTACTTAAATATTTTTAAATACATAAATACATTACTGTAGACATATACCTGGCCAGAACAAATGATCGTAGTCATAACACAATTATTTGTACTAGATAGGAGTTGAACTCACGATCTCCAGGTTAGCAGTAAGGGTCGCAAGCTAGTACACCAACAGATCAATCCAAAAAAGAAGGATTTCAAGATTGTATCATATAATTAATTTGAAACATAATATATTTCTCACATATAGACAATTTCATTTCGTAAATACTTGTCCTAAGAGTTTTAAAATTTGCATTTTATTTAATTTTGGGATAGGCACGATGAAGGTATATTACAAAACAACTGTGCCGTGAAAATTTTAGGTGTAAAATTGACAACAAATAATTTTATATTACAGACTTGCTCTTCTTTATAAACCATATATGTAAATATATCAAAACCGCATTTATTGTTCAAAGTTTATTAGAATGAATGATATTACAATATGGATTTATCTCGCGTGCACTTGGACTGCACGTACGGCGTAATACTATGCTGAGTGTTGTGGGTTCAAATCCCACAGAGGACATCACTTTGTGTGAATCACAAATTGTCGTTTTAAGTCTCTATGTGCTTGTGTCCGTTTCGTGTATGTTTGTAAGGTTTCCGCGACACAAAATATATATCTAATGCGAGCTTTGTTTTCTTGAGCTACAGAAAGCAATTTTAACTTTTGTGCACGTATAAGTATGTTTATCAGCAATCTGGTAATCATTGCACAGGCTCTGCCTAATTTGGAATCAAAAGCCGTGTCTGAAATGTGTGAGATTATTTATTTATTTTTGCAAAGTGCCACTTCTGTAAAACAATGCCATTGTCTATTACAAACAGTAATACTGTCCACTTTACAACTTATTATCTTAACCTTTAAAAAAATACACAATAAACAATAGAATCAACGAAAAGTTTTTATGCAGGGGTGACAGTTATCGTGGTAACTGTGTAAGCCTTACACTGTCACGATGACTGTCATGCCTTTTACGTCCCCAAGCGGGGCGTGAAATCTCACAAGGCCGCCATAGTGTGGGTCACTATACTGCACTGTCTGCATTTGCAACGAGTATGGAGACCACAACTCTTGGATTCTATTTATGCTTTCCATCAGGCAGAGTAGAGACACTTTGGCAGGCTCTTAATATAGAAAAAAAAAGAAAGTTTATTCAAACGTGTGTCTCCAAAGTTGTGATAAAATTTCGAGCGTATCCTATCAGTATAACTTCGACGTAACTTAGTAAGCTTAATAAGTTAAATAAGAAAGTAACAGAACAACACAGGAATGTTGGAGACATCGATCGCTCAATCAGCGAGAAACTGAACAACTCGAGTAATTTGGAACTTATGTTTTGTCACTTGAGCTGGCAACCCTTTGATATACTTATGCGAGTATGACAAATTATCGTTAAGGCAATATATAGATCATGACGAGCAAACGCGATGAAAAAGATCTCCAACATTCAACCATCGCGTCGTCGAGGTACCACGTTGACTTCATTTACACTTTACATTATTACTTAATTTCTTTATACTGTTGACTGCCTCGATGGTATCGCGATTAGCGTATGCGACTGTTGATCAAGAGGTATCGAGTTCAATTCCTGGGTCAGGTCAAATAGCGTCATTGAGTTTTTCTGCTCAGAACTACTTAATAATAAATAGCCTGGAGATTGGCCCCCATGCCTCATAGAGCACGGTAAGATGTCAGTCCTGATCCCTTCCCGGTCATCATCAACATATTGCTGTATGCCATGACAATCAGCCTTGTTTCTCATCTCATATATAAAACTTAATTGTTATTCTCTCGGGAGTCTCACTATATCTCGGGAACGACTGGTCGGTTTTGCTGATTTTTTTTGGTCTTTAAATATTCAAGGAAATGTTTAAACGGTGAAAAATGAAACAAGAAGAAATTATAAGGAAAACAATTAGTTCTTAATAGTACTAAATTCACGAGTACGAAGTAGGGGACACAGCTAATTTATAATATAATCTATTTAGTTTCATAGTACCTTATTTAGTACTTCGACCTTTCAGGTTTGAAAAGAATGAAAATAGACAGAGGGATGTTAATTATCTACACAAGATTTAGTTGTGTTCAAGTGTTTCCATTCATAAATTAACATTTTTAAAACTTTTAGCGACTAATTTTTACTATAGTTAATTTGTATTAAGTGTTATTTCTTGTTATGAAAAAGCAAGGCTAATTTTAACCGGTAATTTCAAAGACAAAGCTAATAAGGCCTGGTGTTTGATAGGTACTTGGTATAGTAACTTTAAATACATAGGCAGATCTACTGATGGGTTTCGGGCTCAACCTTTTTAAGAATTTAATGAAATATTATAAATACTTAATAGTTCTTACTGTTATTTTAGACTTATAGTCGCAAGTCGTACTAGTTAAAGTGTATCAAAGTAAAAGTAAATGTCTAAGATAGTCAATATTAAAAACATTAATTTTGAAAAATCTTGTGTGGTTAGGAAGCGTATTTGAGTAATTAGCTTTTGCCCGTGGCTGTACCCGCGCGTACGAGTATTGCGGTTATTGTGGTAAGTGGTAGTTTATGTGTTAATTCGGTATATAAGCTTTAACAAAGTGAAAGTAAACTTTCATCTAAATCCGTCCAGTAGTTTTGTGTGAAAGAGTAACAAACATCCGTTGATCCCTACAAACTTAACTAATTTATAAGGCTAGTAGGATTAGATTTAAACATACATTTACTAATTCAGTCAGTAGTCAATAAACTATGAAGAAAGTGGCATTTCTTTTGGAAACTTTTTGCTATATTGAAGTAAAACTACTTTAGAATCATTGTGATTTGAAACTCCATGAAACGAAAATGTATCCTGGTAAAGAAACAAACATAAATGTATAGGATAAAGTCAACGAGAGAATAGGACAGAATACATTCACACAGTATTTTATATTCGCGGTCTCCTCTTTGTGCAATGCTTCGTGGCGTCCCCACTCTCGTCTTAAGCATAGTCCATATGTATGCGACTTGTGTAGTGCTATAGTGGGTATATCCATATCGTACTAAGCTTGTTCCTGGTCCGAATATTCTACGTATATATCTCATGTAAAGTTACCGTTCAGAAGTTGCCGTGTGTGAACACAGACTTTTTTATTTTACAGAGATCTGGAGTATAAACTAAGCAGATTCTTTAGAACTTTAGAACTCCAGGCCCCCATTGAAAGATGATGATTACAAACCTGAAGCATCAACGCGTGTGGTGTGTGCACAAAGTATGAGACGTTGCCTTTGGGCGCAGACTGCAGACAGAGCTGGCCATCCGTCGCTACCGGATTGTACATGAACACTATGGCTGACGATAGCTTCCCATCATACAACACCTGGTAAATATCACATATATTAGAAAATATATATAACTTGATAGTATCCGATTAATTTATGATACATGGAGAGTAGGGCATGTAACGACCAAATACTCAAATTGACTCGACAAATCATTTGGAATTAATAGAAACTGTTGGAGATTTAACACCGACTTATAATTGAATAATGTTTGAGTATTTGGTCGTGATTTATTGTAGGACAAAGACTATAATATTAAGAAATGTTAAATTTTACAAAAAAAGCTGTGATTTTTCACGTTACATGTATTCAGAACAAAAGTAGTTTTTACTTAGAGGTACAGATCCAATGCTAAACTTTTACAAAGACCTTGAACATCGTTCTCATTGATGTTAAATGTCTCCAAATAAACTACTGACTTGTAATTAATATAACATTTCTTAATTTATTTATATATTTTTTGAACTATACATAAACTTACTTAGTAACATTTAGTACCCACATATAAAACATGCATAGCTTACGAGACTAGCAGCGTAGACAGCTGGATACTACCAAATACCAGGCTAACATAAACAATATGTAAGTAAATGCAAACAGCACATTAAAAAATGTAACCATTATATGATATTATGCTAGTGGTAAGGGACTGAGCAGGCATATAACAGTTTTAATAATTACACACACAAAACATGGTCCAAACTAGCAATGAAATGGTCCCAATAACATTAACGAAATAGGCACAACATGAGTTAGATAAAAATAAGTTGTTTATTTGAAATAAATAAACAATCATCCATTCCAATGTACCAGGAAAACAGACATTGTATTCTTAAGTAACTGTACCCGCCATCCTCTACCGTGGTACATTGTGGTTGTAATGGATGAGAAATGAGTGACATGAAAAATACAAAAACAATGTTTTAAGCAGTTTGTGTCGTGTCAAAATTTGAGCTCAATCGGCGCAGAACTTTTGTATATATATACAATGCACATAGAACAGAATATAAATCAGCATTGTTGTTGAAAATTAGAAATATAGTCAAACATAACGAGGGTCCATGAGTTAAGCGAGTGGAACAGTCACTCATGAAACAGTGTGTAAGTACAAATATAAAATACCCATAGAAAAATATTATGTTCTAACGCATTAATATCTCAACTACTCAATTATTATAATAAAACTGTAATTCAAGACGTCAAGGCTCACAAAGTAAAAGAAGTTTTTTTTTCAAATTAATTTAACGGTAAATGCGGCAGCGTATAACAGCTAATATACCTTAAATGTTACCATCATTTCTTATAATACTTTTCACCTGCAAAAAGACCTTAATGGCAATAGAAAAGCAAGCAATGAATATGTGTATCAGATTAAAACATATATATATTTTTAGACTTTGGTAACTCGTGGTCTTTAAATCCTTACAAGAAAGCCAGACTTATTGTTGACCAAAATAATTGGGTTTTTATAAAATACAAACATTCCCATTCCACACAACTAAGCACTTTGAGGCGAAAAATAAGCGCATAAATTCCTGTCCGTTATTATAATAGAAGCAAAAATTTTACAAGATATTTCCTTACAACAATTGGATAAAGAAATGTGATCCACTTAATATGATAAACATTAGCTTTATAGGTTAGCTTACAGCGTCTTTACAATTTGCAGCTTTTGCAATTCGCGCTTTATCGAGTTACGAACGCGTTATACTGTAATGGTAATTTCTCTTGCCATATTCTGCATGATGAAGGGAATATAATATTACAAAAAAAATATCTACTTAGTATTTAATATTGAATAATATTCGTCATAGTCATGCTTCGACACGTATGAGCTTGCTCGACTGAAGCAATCCCATGACCTCACTAGAAACCAATGTGAGGCAGTTCTTTCGTTGCTTATCACCGAGCGAGTGAAGTTACCGAACCCTAAATCACTCTGCATTCTTATTCTTCGCACAATAAGAGTGACAACACACTTAAGAAAAGCACTCGTGACTCTTGAGTTGCAGGTGGTCCACGAGTGGCGATCAAGTCGATGACCCCTGTACTATAAAACGGTACAAAGGGACCTCCAGTAACTAGTAGTTTGGACATTAAATGAAATAAAAGATATAATACTTGTAGAGGCTAAGATCCTCTTGATAAAATGTAATATGTTTATACAGAATTTGTATACTAAAAATGATAATAGTTATAGAAACGAATCACAGTTATTTCGATAATCATTAAACACATAGCTTAACTTCAAAGTACCAGGGTAACATATAATTAAACAAGTCACTCGCCAACTCAGTCGTATTAAATGCGAGAAAGTCGACCTCTAGCGTATCACCACGAACGTTAACCGCACGAGGGCATGTCCTCGTCGAGGGCCGACCGGTCATGCGTCCACTGAAAGTCATTCAAGGAGTGACCCCACTGCTAGACAGTCGTATGACATGATACGACACTTTTCAAACTAGTTTAATTAATATGAGGACTACAGATTTTAGGAACTTAGCTCTATTATATTGTACGTTAACATTACTTGTTTTCTAGCTTTGAAGAAGCTTTCCTCATATATTTTTCATTGTTTCGTATTTATAGTGTACAACACAGACATTTAAAAAAATATTTTACCTTATGTTTTTTTTTCTACTTTAAGAGCCTGCCAAAGTGAATCTACTCTGCCTGATGGAAAGAATGAATAGAATCCAAGAGTTGTGGTCACCATACTCATTGCAAATGCAGACAACGCGGTATGGCGACCCACACCATGGCGGCCCAGCGAGATGCTTTTTCACACCCCGCTTGGGGACTTAAAAGGCATGACATTCATCGTGACAGCGTAAGGCTTACACAGTTACCACGATAACTATCACCCCTGCATCAATGGGCATCAATGTGAGATGAATAAAATATTTCAGTTCAAGTCGACCACTTCGAAAACCAAATTAATGTGAATAACAGATTTCGTTAACAGTTTATTTTGAGCCAATAAGACCTAAATTTTGAACGGATTAACTGTTCCGTACGAGGTTGCACCAAAGTGAGTAAAGTAGGGTTTAAGTTTGCGCTATGCCTTGGCCTGCAATACGTGGCCTAATCTGAGTACGACGGAACTACACTTAAGCTCTCACCACTTTCTGAATGCCTAGTACATGCAATGAGATTGCGTGTGTTGTGTTAACAAGTGACAGGGTTTCCTTTGTTCGGCTTTGTTTAAACTATTGTTAGCGAGTGAAGAAAAGATGTATTGTACGTAAGCTTCTTTGTGCAATTTGTGGAAGAATCGACGGAACGGAACTGGGATAAATGTACTAGAAACAGGTGGGATCAACTAAAAATTTTACGGAACAAAATACTAAAATGAGTAACAAAATCTATGACTTTTTTGGAATATTATTGAGCTACAATTAGTGCTTTTATTGAGGAACATAACAGCTATCTTAGAAAGGTATGTCTTTATTATTCAAATTTAAAAAAACTCTCAAAAATATATCCATTTCAAAAAAAAGACAAATAAAATTCACATGAGTAACGATATCATACTCAAGTCTATTCTCACAAATTGTCTCCAATACACAGTGTTTGTGTAATAAAATGAACAGTAATCAATATTAATAATCGGCTAACTAACTCCCTGGGAGTACCAGGGAACTAGCAATCAACTAAATTCATCCCGAGGGAGCGTAGCAGGATAACATCTTGCAAGGGGATGACACTTCTCGGTTTACTTACATAGCTCTTGATAGTTCATAGTGCCCTATTTAGTAATCACCAAAGTTGTCTGTACAACCCATATTGCATGATAGTAACTGCAGTTCTGGTTTGTTACGTTCGGAAGCTATGACATCTTAGTACTCCTACTAAGTTTGCAGCGAGTGTAAAGTTTTACAAACTTGAGATACAGCTTCTTTGACTTAGTTAACATGAGTTGTCTTTGTGAAAACTTTAAGTGCCAAGGTGGTACATAGTGCTCTTGTTTTGCTTAAAAAGTTTTAAACGGTAAGTTTTCACAATGTTATCTTGTGTTTAAGATTTTGTTTGAATAATACGAGTAATACAATACACGCACAAATTTCACCTAAAATGAAATAAATACTTTGCCGTCGAAAGCGTATCAGTTGAAAACTCAAATTAATTTTTTCAAGGAATGTGAAAAGTACACAAGGTAGTAGAGCAACGCTGATTTCAGCATGAACGGGTCGGCTCGTCCGGGGCAGTAATACCCTACCACAGAAGACCAACCTAAAGCGACAGCATCCGTGCTGTCGTTGTCGTGGTGAATGTGTGCAATACAATGCTACGACGATTGTCATGTCTTTTACGTTCCCAAGTGAGGCGTAAAAAATCGTAATAGACTGCCATAGTGTGGGTCACCATACTGCATTGTCAGCATTCGCAATGAGTATGGTGATTACAACATTTGGATTCTCTTCATGCTTTCCATCAAGCAGAGTAGAGTCACTTTGGCAGGCTATTAAAATAAAAAAAAAGATCAAGAAGAAAAACTTTTATTTCGAGAAGTTATATCATCTACCTCTTGCTGCCAGTAATGTGAATGGATGAGGGTAGTCGCTTGCACCATAAGACCAAATATACACCTTTTATTTTTTAAACCATAACTTCCAAAATTTGTCTCATTAACGAATAAATACCTCTATCGTCTCTCTAAAGAATAGATGAATGGCAGTTTGTTCAATGTGCCCAGTGTGACGAGATCAATTTTTTTTTTTTATAGAACCTGATTTTGTTGATCTCTTAATTGTTTGTTATATTATTTATTTACTTGGGATATAAGAATTTACTTATTTTTTGTCAAAAATACATTACAACTTTAAAAAAGGCCGACAGTAGAAGCATAAGAAATATTTTTTCGTTAGTTTACCTAATATGAGGTACCGTGGAACCTTTTCCGTGAAACCTTGGCATTATAAATTTATTTTTATTTTATCTCAAGATTCTTTTTAACTAAAATATATAAGTCTATAAAACAAAACAAAAAACAAAAACACACAATAGATTTCATTTATTTAGAAGTTATTTCAAAGTCACGTAATTTGACTAATCGAAAAAATATACGCAAAATCGAACTTATTAATAACTAGCCGCTTTCAATTCATTTGTTTCATAATACATAAATTTCAACTGATATCCAACTATCAATGAAAACGCGTAATGTAAATAAGTTTTTTAGAGAGGGAATTCGCTTTGTTTATTTTACCAATACGTAATTACTATCTACTCTAGTGTGTTCTACATGTCTAGTACATAAATATGTAAAATTGAAATCAATTTGTACACATATCAAACATACGAAAATGATATAGAGGATCGGCGATTGTAGTTATCGATTTCTTTGGCACCTCCCTATTCCTTAATCTGTCAGATCTGTCAGAACTGTCATACGATATGGCTTAGATTATATAGACTATACTGGACCTCATAATAAAGTTATGGATGTTAAATGCATGCAAAGAGCAGTTATGTTTAATGGCCATCTCTTTCCAACTTCTTCGTCTTTATAACAGTTTTTCAGTGTTGCAGTATTATCCATGCTGTTTCGTGATTAGCCGTGTACAATGACAATAGCTTTTGTTTTAACACCAGTTTCAGCAATACTGACACATTATAAAATCTGTCTATTTATATACAAAAGAAAAAAAAGGCTAAAGAAGGTGGCTGGCAGCGGATGGATGCGAATTGCCCAAGAACGGGATGGTTGGCGTTTCTTGGGGGAGACCTTCGTTCAGCAGTGGACGGCGATAGGATGATTGATTGATTGATTGACTTTATATACAAATATTTACTACTAGGATTTTTTTACGTTTGTAGTAACTGTTCCAGTCCTAGCAGCTTATAACGATAATCATTTTATAGACTTCGTTAAAAATTAGAAACACATTACCGAAATATTATCTCGTAATCCAACTAATATTAGAAGAAAGCATGTTTGAAAATAAAAACTTAGATATTTCAGGTTTAGTACACATATGAAAATATTATTATATTATAAAATGAAAACAAAATAAACTAAGGACTGAATAAAGCTGACAGCCTTCGAACAAGAATCATGTTTCAGAATATTATATTTTACATGAATAATTCATTTGCATAAGAGAATAAACAAACAGTATTAATTACGTATAACAGAATCAATAGGCTTAGGAAATGTCAACAACCTTTACCATACTAGTAAATAGGGATGGTGATTCTTTCCAAAAAAGATCGATTTTTAAATCGATTCGAATCGGACTTTAATAAATCGAAATAAAAAGAATCGATTTTGCAAAAATCGATCTCTTTCCGATTTACTTATTGAGTCTATGTTTTCAATACAAATACAAATCCATTTATCGTATCGAAACAGAAAAAATCGAATCTCGGTTTTATAAGATGAAATATCGATTCAATGGATCGATTCAGTACAGAATATAGATTTAAAAAATCGATTTTTTTGGTCTACAAAATCGATCTCAGATCGCCATGCCTACTAGTAAAGTTTATACGAGTAAGTCTATTATATTATGTTGAAAGGATACTTTAGTATATGCTTTAATAAAAACTTAGCGAAAAAACAAGCAGAAAACAACAAATAAACGTTAAGAATTTCATCAATAATAGCGCTTGATGTTACGGCTTTGCTACTTTAGCTTATTGGAGCTATTGCATAAACTCTCCAATCAAACCCCTAGTAAGCTTTTCCATCCTATCAAGCCGTACCGGAAGTAAATAATGACAATAGGTTGGCTTTTATCGTTAAAATGAGATTGAAATCAGAGTAAAATAATATAGTTGCTTTACACGCCTGCTTACCCCGAAGCGGTTCAGGAAAGTATGCACATAGATTTAATAATAAACTTAAAATCTAAATAGCTATTAAAAACAGGTCGTGCAAAATTTCTAAGATTAATTTTTACTATTGCAGTACGTTAATTATATACATTGCTGTCATATACAACGTACGCATCAGACCATAACAGAAGTACATTTGATCAGAATATATAGTTTACTGACGCATGCATTTACCTAGTTATTTATTCACGAAAATCTTACCCAACCAATAATATACCCTTTATAATTTAGTCAAATCATATAAATATAAACTTATTAGCGTCCATGTAATCCAAGCGTCAGAGCCAATTGGATTGCAATTTCGATGTAATTAATTGATTAATGGCGTTGATGGATAAAGTAATGATGAGTAGCAACATAATTAAACAACGATGCAGTGGACATGTCATACGAAATAATTGAATATGAATTCAGAAGAAAGAAAGAAATATCAATTTAACTCAAAGTCTATTTGAGTACAGGTATACTCGTACTTCGCAATTCATTTCTATGAGGATTAACCTTTCTCACTATAGTGCTCGTTTGAAGGAATAGATCTGTTCCCGACCAAATTTGACTTAAATCAAAAGACGCGAGCCTTTAAAAGATATAAGCTTTTAACACAGTTTTCATTGTCAAAAGTTTTTGATGCGTATGTATACTCTTTGATATAGCGTAAATGAAATTATAGACAGTCTTGACACGCCATCATTTTCTGATCCTTTGACGTTAGCTCATAATTTTATTCACCTTCAAAAAATACGTAGTGGGTCAAGAATTGTTGTACTTTTAATCAACACCACATCAAAACACAGTTAGCAGCTTAAATTCGAATAATTTATAATACCGATTATAACACAAAGCTACTTGGTGTTCAAACCATTTGGAGACTATTAAATTTGATTAGTCGATTATAACTAGTCAGCGAGGAGAAATGATCACCTTGTAGTACTAAACCGTTAATGCACGCACGTTAAATGCTCAATTATTTGTGGTAGAATATGGACACAAAGGTCTTGATGATCAGAATCTTTAAAAAAAAATGTTATACTCTAAAGCAGAATATAAATGTCGTAGCATACTTAAACAACACCGCAATCGCACGTTAAAGGAGTGGTCGTTCCAAAACTAACCTAAAATTCAAGCAATTGAGCTACATTTTAAAATAATGACATGTAATTGCAAACAGTGGTAAGCTAGTTTACCACCATCGTATCGTTCGATAGTTGACGTCTCGCTTAGCGATGATAAGCGTGTTATCATGCGTTTCAAGGGGACTTCTCGCTTGAAGCATGTTGCTAGCTTGCCGGTACCTAAAATCTTCATTTTCTGTTCTTGCCCGAGTTATTCTCTTCATCTTCAAGTGCGAGATATAGCGAAAGGACACTAGTTATTTTAATGAAGATATCACAAACTGTGTTTGTCACGAAAAGTGAAACCGGTATGTCACAGTGTAGTTGACTACTAGCTGTAAGCGCGAGGACACCTAGTTGACTGACGCTGTAAACGCGTCGTCGTGTAGACAACTGGTCGGTAGTAGTTATCTCAGTGTTCTCAGTGTTGTGCAGTAGTGGTGTTGGAGCAGGGTGGTATAGTTAGCTAAGACCTTTATCATGGAAACTGACAAGTGATGGAACTCTGACAAATATAAATTTATATCAATAACGAGGTTCACTCATTACAGTGTTGGTGGTATCATGTGAGTAGAGCACTGAGTTGTATTTGAACCCACAAGGGCTTGGTCGCAAGTTGGATGACTATTACGTTATCACTGTTTAAAACACTATTGACAATAGTTAACGATTTTTGAGTTTGTATTGAAAACACATAAATATTGGCATTGTAATCTTGATACTAATTTGAATAGTAAAAAAGTTGTATGAGCATCCTTAGCAACTCCAAAATAATATCTCACAACAAGAATTTATACTGAACAACAAAGAGACGAAGAAAAAGGAAAATTAATTTTTAATGAGCTACTGCGTCTCACAACGAATTTGTTTATTTAGGAAGGCACGATATTCATAACGATATAACTTTAAATTTCTAACAACACAATGAAAAAAGAGCCTCAGAGGACTTTAAGATTCAAAGTTGGAGTAGTTTACTTTGAATGGACTGATTGTTTTAGAAATCTCGAAATGCTCGAGTAGCGTGGGTTCAAGACAATACATTATAAATGATAATAAAAATTCAAAAGCTACTACAATGACAGTCAGGTGCTTCCAACCTTCAAGTTAAATCACTGTTGTAACAGTGGAACTTTATCATTCTGATGATGGGAGTGCCAAACAGTAGGTTTTAGAAATTTATAGTTGGTATACTGTTATATAAGCAAGGGCATTTCCAACTATCCGTGTGGTGACGGATTAAGAATATATAGTGTTACCACCCCTATTCATCCCGTGGGTGTCGTAAAAGGCGACTAAGGAAACGAAGTATGCAAGACAACATCATTACAAAGAGAAGGTAAACTTGAAACAAACCCTGTTCCAACCCGACTGGCCAGCTTGGTATAGTAGGCCAAAACCTCCTTGCCAAGGAGAGCCCTATTTCGTTGATGAAGGGGATTATGCGCCAGAGCACTCTAACATCTATATATAGTATATATATTACTTATAATAACCCGGGTTCCCTTGCTTTAGACCTCTGGCGACTCCTATAGCTAACAAGAATATAAAACTATGGTAGTTGATAGTGCTTTGTTAGGGACTTTGTTAAAATTTGCCGTCGCTTCGAGCAAGTGATCGATTCTTCTAATTTTATTTAAAATGATCTAACAAAATGTTTTTAAATGAAGCTAAAGTGTATTAAAATATGCTTAAAATTACATGAAAGTGGGTCTTAACGTACACAATGTTAATGAGATCCCCGCCTAAGTCGACGATACCAGAATAAATTATTATTTTGTTTGAGTGAATTAAGAAAAACAATGGCAGGGAGAGTTCGTATATTTCCCCTAATTAGGAATGCCGAATGCGAGCCGCTAAATATTTTGGCGAGTAAATTAAACATTAATTTGAGAGAATTTTTCTTATCGAATTATCTTTTTTTGCTTCTTGGATAATAATGGAACACAAAAAGCCTATTTTTCATTTGTCCTGGAGCAGTTTACTTAAACACACAATATGTATCACATAAATGTTGAAAAAGTCCAATAATAAAATTATAACTTCGGTAGATACGTTGTTCTTTTGAGTTATACAACTCTCATCATTTTGTTTATAGACGGCGTTAGGTCGTGAAGGCAAACTTTCAAAATCGGACGTCTCTAACTTAAGTAGACATGTGTTACATACCTTCATAAATAAGAATGATAAAACAGAATTATTAAATGTATTTGTTGTGTGTAGATCATAAATATTTCTTCAGAAGTACGTCTCCCTGTACGCATTTAAATACATTTTATGAATTATGATGCAATTTTAGATATTTACAATTCTCATTAACAAATCAATAATGGAATAAGACTACGTCGTTCAACACGTGACTAACACACTTCAAAAATTGTAAACACTAGTTTATAGATCAACAAATGAATGCTAGAATAACTCATTATTTCGTATTGTTTATACAGGAAAAACTAACTGAAAAATAGATGATTTTCATTTTTCATTTTCATTGATTAAATACTAAAGAAAGTAGCCTCAACTTATAGAACTTCCTACCAGTCTCACACATAAACAGCGACCTCTAGCATATTCTTTCCCAGTAGATAACTACGTAATTGGCTTAAAAACAACATATTACATTCTACTTTATTAATAATAAACCGCGCAAATCGCACATTCGCCTAATTTCAACAGTAAAAAGTGAAACGGTTAATTATGAAACAGAAGTCTTCATAATCGCTGAAATTACACGAAAACCTTGTTTCAGTGCTCGTAAAATTTACGCATTCACGTGCGCACCAAGTATATTCTCATTACGAATTTTACGCAACTTGTTTTACTACGTCACACTAAAAGAGGTATATGACAAATGTGTGTCGTAAAGGAACAAAAGTTACTGTAGTAGTATGAGCCCTGTGAGTCGAGTGACAACCTTAGTGAAGGTCGGGATACATCGGTGAACGAAAAAGATGCTCTATTCCGTTGTGATACGGCATATAATACATTGCAAGACGAATATTAATGTTATACGCGAATTGTCATGAGCGCTAGATTTAAATTTATTGTGATGTGACTTTCAAAATCACATCACACAGAGTCATAAGTGAGTAAGAGTAGTACTATTTTCTGTCTCTGTCTCTAAAATACAGGGTATTTTACATGTCGTAGTAAGTTAATTATTTCCCCAATGACAATTAAAATTGTGAAACTCAGAGCTTTTGTATAACGGATGACAACCACCAAGAATTAGACTATGATAAATTGGATGGATGATAGGATCAAGGATGTTGATGCAAGATATTTTTTTTACAATTGGATGTATAAAAAATAAAAAACAAATGATTGAGATTTTTCTAAACATTCTACTACTACTTCAGGAAAAATATTTTGCGTATAAAATAAATATATTTTTTCAACAATGTATTTGTCAGGTGTAAACTATATAGATATGTTTGGACAGCAAAAATTGTGACAACACTAAGTAATTTAAGTTCGAATCGATAATTTAAAAAATCAAAGTAGTTAGAAGGTTTTCCGAGTTATGATAACAAAATAATCTAAATAACCGCAACACTTTTCAAATATGTTCCACTAATTAACACTACTCGTCAGGTACCATTACACCATATAAATATTACCTGCAGCGTTAAGCTCCTATCAGTACATGTTCTCCTGGTACATATTAATTACTGAGCGCTAATGCACATTGATAGACATACCAACACGATTAATTTAATTTAACAAACGTACTTGATGGATCATCTCGGGTATTATCGAATAATAATTATACATTATTTCCTTTTAGTTTTTTTCTTACTACACCCAGTTTAAATTATAACACACTTAATTCACTTACTGATTAAAAAACCACTCAATATTGTTATCATATACCCAACTTCAATATTTTCTAATAATCATTGTTAACTATTAACGATTTTTATAATGCTAACTATTAACGATTTTTATATATCTTACATCTTTTCTTTTAATCTTTTGTATATTTAGTATTTCACAACTGAAAAAAAAATTAAGACGAAAAACTTTGTAACGAATCAATTATTCCAAAAATAACATTGATGGTAATTAATTAATGTCACAAAGTAAAACAAAAACTTAATATAAAAATTACCATGACTATATAATATTAAGAGTTATAGTATCAGCTCACAATAATAAGTATTATACGTATATAACACTGAATTCTTTAAATAAAAAAAAGTTTGTAAAATACCTATGAAAGTAATATTTCAACGTGGTCTTTTTTTTTAAGAGCCTTCCAAAGTGACTCTACTCTGCCTGATGGAAAGCATGGGTAGAATCCAAGAGTTGTGATCCCTTGGGGGTGTAAAAGGCAAGACAGTCATCGTGGCATTGTATTGCATACACTTACCACGACAACTGTCAACCCTGCATCAATGGACCTCCGGTCTAAACACGACAGCACGTATGCTGTCACTTTAGGTTGATCTTTTGTGGGAAGGTAGTAACGTCCCGTTCGTGCTGAAATAGGCGTGGCTCTACTGCCTATTGATATATGATAAAGGTGATTCACACTGAGTTCCACAATTCCAGAAATAAGAAAGGCACAAACTAGATATAGGTACACGTTAAGTGAATGTAACTAAATACCTGAGTGCGTGAAATAGTTCACAACACAGAGAAGTAAGTAAAATTTAATCTATAGCCAAACTTCAAAAGTTTTATGCAGTAAAGGATCTAGACTTAGCAAGCGATTACCGCTAACCACTTCAACAAACTCATTTTGACTGTTAACTTCTATATAATTAACGAAAAAACCAATTAGGAAACTTTTAATTGCATTTCTTTTTCCGTTAGCAGTAACATTTTCTTTTTGTTGTTTTCAGCAAGAACAACTTAGTTTTAACAACTTATTCGATATCTACGTGAAACATTCATAAATGGGGTTGATAACAAGCTCGTTCGACATTTTTTTGTTTATACAACAAAATTATTTAAAACCAGTAAGTCAGATTTAATTGAAGAAAAACATAAGATATGAAATAAATTCACATAACTAAAAATATAGGCAACAACAATTCCCATATAGCTGAAAATGTATACGATGTTAGAAATATTATTGAAACTAGAATAATCCCCGTCGGCACATGGTTCGTCTATTAGCTAGTTATTAAAAGAGAAAGCAAGCAACAAATTATAAAATTATCTACCAAAATGGTCCAAAATTAGATTTTGCCTCAGTCACTGAAAAAATATTGTTCATTTTAAAGCATAATTTTTTTGTGAAAAAACAATTGATTTTCACATGAATCTATTCTTACGTTTTCCCCGTAAGTACGTTGTGTTTTCCCCTAACGATTATAAAAATTACAACCTTATAATTAATTACTGCTCGAGTGTAATTATCTGAGATGTCCCCATTATTATTATAATTGGACATTCCATTATAAGAATGACATTAACTTAACAGAATTAAGTTGCTATGAAGGAGTTTACTTAGCAAATCAAAAGAGCCCTTTTAACAAAAGTAGAAGCAACATTCCTAAACGTGGCTGAATATTTAATGCTATTTAAAGAGTACCTACTTGGACGACTGGAGAAATTTCACTAAGCGTATACATTTGCTATTTATATTAAATATACAACGACTAAAAGACTTTGAAACTCATTATCTTCATTGTAACTCTTGCTATTAAATTTTATACAAGTATTAAATATTTGATTCATCCAAATTTGTGTTTGTGATAAACATTTACGAAGTGTTGATCGGAAACAGCTAATGAATAAATCAATATGTTAACGTAATGTTCTGTTTCACGAAATTCAAAATTATCTCCCTCTTCAGTTACCTGCCAGGTGTAATATTCTCAATCAACCTATCGCCGTTCACTGCTGAACGAAGGTCTTCCCCATGGAACGCCAATGGTGTAATGTTAGGTATTTCCTTCCTAGGGTGCATCTGGTTCTCCGACTACTAATACACGAGACGGTGTGTTTAGGTCCGTTCGAGTCCGACATAACCACCGGCGGGCGGTATCCAAGGGATATTAGACCATTCTATCAACATTTTCACTGTAAAAACCACAACAGTTCATACATAACTAATGGTACTAAGGTCTTAAAGAGTAAGCGCTGACCCAAAACTTGTCCAACGACTTGTGTTTAATGGGAAACTTGAATAAACAGTACTGGTCATTGGTTTATTGGTACTGAACCCTTAGACGGCACTTTTGAGATAATTAATAGAGGTGGAAATACTCATTTGATCATTTATAATTGAATGGTATCAAAATGTGGAAATAAATCTGTCAATATTAGCTGATAGACGTAATACAAATGACCTGAGCTTTTATCCCAAAACATTCTGATTGAATATTGCTTGAACAGATATTGAATAGGTTATTATAATTAGATATAATAATTTAGTAAACGTATTATAAGCCTTTTCTGCTACATACGGTACTAAAGCACTGTTAAAAACTGTAGCTAGCCTATTACCAATACTATTACACTACATAGGTTTTATAAAACAGTCTAGTTTTAATACATTATCAAACATGGTTTGTTCGTTGAAAAAATCAAGATTAAAATATGATGAAAGTAGAAATGCTCTTAAGAGCTCTAAAGTAAAAAATGCTGTTTGAAGATTAAAATATTCTTAAACACAATTTTTCTTGTACATTTTTCCATAGTTTCTGTTCTCATTTAGGTACGCGGTTCGTTTTGCTCGAAGAACACTTGCTGCAAAGAGCTCTTTAATTTGAGCTTTTATTCACTTAAACTGGTCGAGTTGAAAAGAAGCTGGGTGTGAATATTCAATTTAAAATGAATGCAGCAAACCTCGTTGCACATTAAACGTAGTGAAAACCTCTTGAAATACGTTTCTGTATCTTCGCAGCAAATACTATATGAGACAGCACAACTTCCTTCGGATCCTTGTTTATTAAGAATTAATGAAACTCTGTATGTATTAAATGAAACTTTTACAAACTGGGGTCAATAACTAACTTTTGCACGAGATCCGTACTCTCCGACATGCCTGTAAGTTGACCGGCCAACTCTAGTCTTCGGAGTACTCGTTCAGCTTAGAACTTTAAATTACCATAAAATAAAGTTTGCGCTTGAAACGTCCTTATTAAGAGGAATTTCCTTGCCTTATTTACCTCCATTTGGTTCTGCAAAAACAAGGCTGGAAGAAGGCAAAGGAAGTGAAACTAAATGAAGAAGTGAAGTAATGTTGCTTTAAAGAATACGAGCGAAGTGAAATATTCACAGACATTATTTTAATCTACTCAGTGTGAATATCAATGTTGAAAGATTTTATGTAACTAAAGGTACAAGTTTCCAATCAAATATTTGTTTAAAATCTTTTAAAATATCAAGTTTGAATAGATCTGTTTATGAATCGTCCGATTTCGCAGATTTCACAGAAAATTTTCATGCTTTACTGAACTTAAACAATCAAGTAAAGTTGTTTGTTGCTTTCAGTGCCTATTTAGTTAGTAATTTTAATTTTTAAATCCTAACCATGATTATTATTTTCACCATAATACTTCAAATATTACATTTTAAACCCACAGAAATAAAGTTAGATATAAAACATGCAGTTCGTTCCTGATTAGAGTTCTATACCCAAAGACCGTCAAAGTTAGTCGATACTGTAGTACCCGAAACTATAATCCCTTCGAAACATTCACAAACGAAACGTCTTACATCATGAACGTTCTGCGTAGGATCGTGAATGAGGTCACCGTAACGGTCCATTCGGACCTCACCGTCTGGCAGCGGGGTGCGACACTCGGCGTCGAAGCGAAACTGACCCTGGCACCACACGTGAACAAAATAGCAGAAAAATATTAGACAGTGATATTGTACAAGTGTGAGGGTTTAAACAACACAAAAGCGAGGCAAACGAATATATGTATGAATACAAGCGGCGCGACATGCTTACACGCTTGCATGCTTCAATATCTACGAGCATGGACGCATGCGCAGCGGCCACTTCGCGCGCTTCGTCGGCCATGCGCCGTCCCCTAGGTGTCGCGTCCTCCTTCACTACTACGCATGCTTCTTCTGTTTCTGTGGGCTCAACGTCTTCCTCAGCAGAAGCTACATCAGGCGGCTGGACCTCAACAGGTTGGGGAGGAGTTTCGGGATCGGGATTAGGGGCATCAGCGTTTTCAAGCTTGGGAGCGGTCATCTCGCTCACCCTTTTATGATTCTCCGGTAAACTGATGTTGCATTCGTTGTCGAATCTGAACTGACTCTGTTTCCATGGTAAGCAAGAAATAAGTAGAGAATTTGGTTTATTATTAGATTGTTGACAGATACATAAAAAAGCCTTCAGTGGAGGTTTCATTCTTTAAATATGAAACTATCAAAAGGTTTCGTAATAATATAAGCATGGGAAAATATTTATCGTATTAATTATTTAAATCAAACTAATAAAAATATTAAGACATACAAGTCAATATTAAAAATATTTTGTTTTAAGTAATAGTACAATGAAAACGTCATCTGAATATAGTACTTACCTTATAACCGGGTCCAAGCCTATGCATGGCGCAGATCTGGTGCGTGGTGAGGGCCTCTCCAAACAGGTAAATGGCAGCCATCTGCCCGCAGAACACTCGCTCCTCATCCAACTCCGCTGTCGCACCGATGTAGCACTTGTCGAAGGGCTGTTGAAAGAAACATTACTATAGCATTGCTTTTTTACGAAAAACCCCATCGAATAGCTATTACACATATATTCAGACAGTGCTCTCAATAGCAATAAAGAAGTAAGGATATCGCTCTAAAACTTTTTATTAAACAGAAGGTCGTAATTAAATTCATCACGATAATCTTTTTAAATAGAAGAACTGCTACTATTTTAATAAATTTCGCCGGACATCCAGATTTCATAATAAACTACTCTAACAGTACATTATTTAAACGATTTTTGCTCAAAAACGTTGGTATGAAAGAAATATTAGACTGCATATGTTTCATGTTCCTTTTAATAGTTAAATTACCTAAATACGGCGTTAGATTATTTAGCAATCGAAAGTGATGGGTTACTATTCAGATAAGTTCTTCCCCTGGATATTGTTGAGTCAGTCTACATCTTATTTCTTCGCTATCGTTGAAGTATACACAACGACCAATGATTCTGTTCGATCTATCATGAAATTAAATAATATTTTTACTTGAAGGCCATCGTTACGATTTTTTCAGTTCCAGCGAAGCAAATAACTAATATAGAATCGAATAAATCATGGCAGGCGTGTTCACAAAATAAATTCCTGTTAACGTAACCAGAGCAAACATTGAGGGCAAAGTTCCTTAATACAAAATGAAGAATCACGTTAGAGGGGGAGGTATTTATCGAAGGAATTTGGGATCAATATAGCAAGTTTACCCTAGCCAAGGAACGTTGGGTAAATGCTTTATGAGTACCGATATACAACGAGTACAGAGTGAAAACAATGAAATATATTGAATGAAGGAAAGGAATCGTCTACTGAGAGATTACTTGCAATGGTTAATATACTCGTACATCTCGAGTTTACCTATTATTACAGATTACTAAACAGAGTACGTACTTTGAAGTTAATTTAAAAAGAGTATACTACTCACACGACTGAAAACTAAACGTAGAAAACATTAGTTTTTTTATCACAGAAATCTAAAATACTTATAAAATAAATCTAAACAGATCCCGTAGCACTATTTTTAATTGTCGAGTCCATTTATAAAATTATATAACAATGAAAGCAAACAGTACTAACATAATTAATGAGGACATAAACCCATTTAATTAATATCAAATTTGCAAATTGCGAAAACTAATTAGTTCAGATGGACGAAAACAATTTCATAGACATAACCGATATTGGATTGAACGCTTTAATAAAGTTTTCTGTTGTAAAATAACTTTGAGAACTATTTAATTTGGGTCTAAATATTCTTAGTGTAAAGATACTTTTAAAATTAATTCAACACGTACATTTTAGATCTTCCCTTTTATTTAATAATCAAATATAAATTGTTTGATTAGTCAATTTTGTAACATTTCTGAATCTCCTTTTCCATTCAAACGTATTTTTGACTTTAACAAATTCCATACTTGATTACTAAAAACCATTAGTTTGTGACAACTAACACATAAAGTAGGTGAAATACAGTTAAATAATTTCAAATGTACAAATACAGATAGGTGTTTAAGGGCTTTTTAAAACTTTTGCAAACATTTGAATATTCAAATAACCGATTGAATATATAATATTATAATTAACTGTGGTATTCACAGAGCTCTCACCAGGCAGCCTATTTATCAATTCAAATGAAATGAGACGCTATATACCCCAGGTAATTATTAAAATATCAACATTATTCTGGCTTCGTTGGCCATCAATTAAACACAGTAATTAAGGAGAGACATTTCTAAATGTTTAAGTATACCACGAAGACGGATAAGTACGAAAAGATGATAATTTATTCAGATAATTACTTTTAAAACGAGATTTTGGATGTACAATAACAAGATCGGAAATTATTTAAGTGTAGCGTTGTTGTTATGGCAACTCTAGGAATATAGCAGGTTAGATTACCTTATCTCAATATCTTGGTATTATTATAAATAGATGAACGGATCAGATTATAATCTACAATAGCGCATAGAATGTATATTTTACGGGTAAATAAGATATTGATTATTCAGAGAATAGAACTTAATATGAGTAAAGCCGCGGGCAGAAACTAATGAGTAATATATATCCACTTTGCGTATGGTACTTGGTATGTACTTAAATATAATGGCATACACATATATGCAAGTTGGCGGAGCTTAGAGAGTTCCAAGAAGGACGCCTGCTGTTCCCAACTTCGCCAATTCTAAACAAGCCGTGGGGAATATTTACGCAACATTAAATACACGACATTAACTAAAACGGCACTTCAATCCTATCAAAGTTTCAGAGCAAGGCAGCTGTGTATACTTCTTGGATATGAGAAAAACAATAAACAGTAAGCTTTAAAGTATTTAGATAGGTTTAACTTTCTATACAGAGTTAGAATATTTTGTAGAGGTTTCAGGTCCGCATAATCTATTAAACACACCAACAACATCGACATAACTTATCATAATTTTAAGCATAACAGAAATACTATCGCAACCACATCATTATCATTTGCCTGCACTATGTCAGTTTCATTTAGGATAGGATCAATGTACAACATTACAAGGAGTTTTTACGTGAATTATTTTGTAGCCTGCCATTACTTACTCGAAATAAATAAACAATTTATTGCATTTGTATTTATTACAATTGGTGTCCATTTTGAAAATGTTAACTGGTTGAACACTGTACTCTTAGATAGGCCGCTAAGCAACCTGTGATAAGGAGTTGCAGTGCCGGACCCCTCTTGGTATGTCAGTTGCTTTTATTAGTTTGCGAGATACATGTGTGAGTGTGCGTGTGCTTGCTTTTAACTAATTTAAAAAAAATCAGTTTCATCATAGCTTAACGTTAGTAATTATTTAGTCTCAATCTTTTTATAGGTAGTGCAAATCAAGCTGTAAATGTTATGCATTGCATTGACTTCATTGTTCAAGGATGGATCAAGATATGTACATAGCAAGCCTCTTAAAGAATGGTGTGTACGCGTGTGGGGTTGTGGGCGCACAAATTTTGTCTTTTCTGGATGTTGTGGTGTCTGTATTATTATCCTAAGGCATTATTATCCTAGCCTTTCACTAAACCTCACCAGGAATTTATTGTTCTCTCATAGGATTAATGAAAAAGACAAATTGTGGTAAAGGTTCCGGGTACGGGATTCTGGAAAGAGTGGTGGCGACTACCGTTCTTGGACTTTATTCATGCTTGCCATGAGGCAGAATAGAGTCACTTTGGTAAGCTTCAATACATAAAAGAAAACTGGGGCTAGATATAACGCAAATCTTGATAATGTTGGTGTGCTGGCGGGTGCCAGAAGGACTCTGGGGGTTTTTTATAACAGCTGTTGCTGGATCCCTCCTATACCAGACGTAAATTGGCACACCACGTGGTTTTAGTCGGTTGCATGCCGATTTACCACCTCGATGTATATCTTTGTAGGGTAACGGCCAGATAAGTATGTCAATAAAGTATTGAAAAAGCCGTACAGACATATCAGAATAAGAGAAACAACACAAATAACATCCAGCTCGTCAAGATTTTGTGTCCAATTTCTTCATTTTAATATCTATTTAATATATTCCTTAAAGAAAGGATCTTACTTTTATCTGTTTATGTTCGAGTTCACAAAACACAACTTAACTATGTAACTGTGTATTGTAAATTTATCAATAAAATAAAGCTCAAACGCCGGTAATAAACTCCAAAATGGTATCGTAAAACCTGGAAAATATTAAGTTTCATCCACCTTACTCCAGTTTTCGGTGCTTCAGTAAGAGATATTTTAAAAATAAACTTCTTTATGAAATAGCTAATCGTTAATTCTATAATCCTGTACGCTAACACTTACGTAAACATTCATACACGCACTACATACAAACAACTAATATTCGCAATTACCTTTGAAATTGCTAGGCATTAATAAAACCTTTTGAGTTTCAACCCCTTTCACCTAGTAAAATTGTTATTTATTTACCTTATTATTTTAAGAAGGATAGAAGGAAATGCACTCAAAGTAGAGGACGATCAGCTTAGCAGTTACCACGACCTTACAGAAAATAAGTGTTGAATAATTATGTAAGGCCACCCGAAGCACAACCCCTCGAAACAAGGGGGAGGAAGATTCCAATGCCGGTAATACACTTACATCTCTTACATTGCAGGAGCCACTCCTTAGATAATCCGTGTGCTCCTTTATCCTCAACTCATAAAAAAAAATATTCCTACAGACAAAACATTTTTTTAAATATGCTATCGTGTATCTTACCGACAGAGAGTTAAATTGATTAACTCATAACAAGTGTAAATGAAAATCCATTCTTGTTATATTGATATGAATATGGAGGGATAATAGCACAACACCAAATTGTGGCAAATATTAACATTATTCCGCAAAATCATAATACAAAGTTAATTCTGATTATTGAATGCATGTACCACGAATACGTGAGGTTTGTTACATTAATATTTTTAGATAGAAGAGTTTATTTGATTAGTATTTTAATGTATGATTGCCTATTTAACGAGGTATCAATAAGAGTCGAATATTAAAGAAAAATATTGCGAAAACGGGGGCAAATTTATGCGTTTTGAGCGACTGACAAAGTTGTGCAGGTCAGTTAACAGTAAATGTTTTGTATAAGGTGGTACGGAATCAGGATAATCCGGGTAAAATCAGGTTATGTTACATATAAGTACATACGTATCTCTCTCTCTCTTGACCTACTCGACTTATTTGTTTATATTCCGCATCTTTCCATTCAAAGATTTTTGCTATTGCCGTCTCTCATTATCTACTTTTTCTTCAATTTCCCAGTATATTATTAATAATGCAACGGCAAATGACAGTAAGCTTGCCCCTTACGTAAGTTTGAAGGGTTTAAATTTGTTGCTAGAAAAATATGGCATTCATAATTTTGGGTAATCTTAAACACAATGTAAACCGTCCACAATGGTGGGGCGCAGCTCGATCGACGGACAGGGTTGTCGATCGACGGGCGCCGTGTCTGATGTCGTTAAGTTTACGTCGCGCCATCAGTATACCAACAAACTTTTTTCTCGTGTCGTGATAGTGGCTCGCGTCGGAATATCGAAAAACATCTTCGTGTGTCGTGATAGTCACCACATCGATTTATGAAACCCCGGCTCAACCGCTGTGTACCCTTCCAAACACTTACATACATTCAAATAGCACCAACACTTTAGTACTGTCGGTCTACGACAAGGATAATCAGGGAAGGAAACTAAACAAAATACATATATTTTCTGATAGCCAATTTCGATACAAATATGCTCTGCCTGACCTATCGTGGATTTAAGCGTAAGTGTATATATTTTTTTGTATTTTTATCATAATTTTACTGTTAAAGTATAAAAAAGAACGATGAAAATAAAAAAAAATATGTTTGATATTTGTATCAATAAGGATTATAGCAAAAAATAATAACGAACTCTTCAGCGCAATAACAGAATTAATATATAACTGACATTTCAAACCAGAGTGCTCCACTTACAAATGATAAGAGGCTGTTCTGCGAATAATATTTTCAATTGTATGCTCACTCAAATTACAGTAGGGTTTGTGACCGTATGAGGGGAAACTATGATAATAACTACTTATACACATATATCTAAATTTCTTTTTGTGTATGTTACTGAAATTTTTCTAATAGGCTAATAAATAATTAAATTAATATATGTATATAAAGATAAAACTGTGGACGGAACGGGTTTCATGTACATCCGACACAAAGGGAGGATCCTCCGACCAGGTGAGGTAATCATGCCTGGCAGACCACGGCCCAACGGTGGATGTTGGAATGTTGTATACATGCTAATTACCACGTGAATTTCTATTTCGTGATACAGCATAGTTGCTTCGTAGTTCATTACATTCATCCGTTTCGTTCATACTTTGTAGCTCGATGTATCTTCGCTAGATGGCGCTGTTGCATATTTTTCTTTGTGCTGTAATGTGGAAGTCGCCACAAAACTATTCGTAGTACGAGTAACTTTTGCATTGATGCATACATTTATATTACCTGACCACGCCCAGTGCAACCTGGTTGAATCTCCAGGCTTCAAATATTTAAGTTATTGATTTTTGTTTGTTGGTAATTATTTATTATATATTATAGGTAGACCTAGTGTATTCTATAGTGTGCATGTTAAACTTAGAAGTATTTACACTCTCGAGCAATGAGTAATCATTCCCCTACATCGAAATGGACAACATATTGACACATCGTTACATAACATATTTGTTAATCAATCGCAGAATCACGGTTGAACGGATTCAGACGAAAATTGGTTTTGATATAGATTATAGTGTAAAATAGAACGTAGGTAAATTTATATTACAACATATTGGCCAATATCACATCATCACATCATCACAACAAGCTTTCAACGTCTCTCCTTAGAAAGAAGGGTTTGGTCTACTATACCACTCTGGTCAGACGGGTTGTTATCAGCTATGAGGGATCCGGATACCTTAATAATAGCAGTTCCTGGATCCCTCCCATTCTAGGCGTAGAGTGACACTGTGGGTTTTTGTCGGTCCGATTCCGATATACCACCACGCCGCACCGAAGAGAGGTGACGACTCGTGGGGGTTTCCACACGTTAAAAAAAGTGTTTTTTTTTATCAAGATTTCCGTCTCTTTGCAGTGATATAGCATTGTGGGTTTTAGTGACACTGTATTCTTGATTTGTCACCACACGGAAAAATAGAATAAAATAAAATTTATTTTACTCATATATCACTTTATGGTTCCTGTTTTTAAGAGGCCTTTTTAGAAAAAGTAAATCTATATTTTGACGTTTATCGGACAGACATGGTCTAATCGTGACTGCACGGTTGGCCTAATGGTTAAAGCGGTCGCCACGCCGCTCCCTCTGCTGCGCCGATTGTTGTCGGTTTAGGCCCTACATGGGAAAACACTTTGTGTGATCCACAAATTGCTGTTCTGAGTCTGGGCGTCTTTGTGTCCGCTTCTTGTATGTTTGTAAAGTCTCCCGCGACACAGGATTTATTCTTAGCGTGAACGTTGTCTTTTTTAAAAGAAAGAAAAAAAAACATCTGCGCCATGCTTTATAAAAATGTCATTAAAGATCCACATATAACATAAACGTAAAACTTATCGTCGTAAGTGAATGTCACCGTAAAAATATTTTCTTTCATTTGTAAGGTCTTCAGAATGATGTTCACTTTTGATTAATTGTGTGGGTTACTTATATGTGGTGGATATATTTCATACCCCCTTTGAGCTACCTTTTCTATAGATAAGTTTAGGTTTTTATTAAGGTAATGCTATGTCATGTTTTTATTTATTTACGTAATGCTTTTCGGATGAAACGTTATAAAAATATACCAGTTTAGTTTCAGTGTTTTTATCGTGTTGCCTTTAGATAGCGTTGCTTGACAGACTTAGTTTCTCGTATGTATAAATAGTGATCGGTATTACTGGCTCCTTTACGGCATACATATATCTTAGCATATTTGTTTTTACTATGATTTAATAATCTATTACGGTGAATAACTAGTTTTTTATGTCAGTTTTTTGTTCGTTACTTTTTCACATTTAATTGCTAATTAGTAGTAGTAAAATATTGTAGTTGACTGCATCATTAATAATTATCAATGTCCTCTTCTTTAAATCAATTAACACAAAACGTGACAGAAAAAAATTGTATAGTTTTTTATTACTATTACGAATTTAAGTGAAATAAATATTGAAATATATTGTTCAATTGAGTAGTCTAAAACAGTGATGTCACGAGTTTTTATTTAGTACATTTTCAATGTAAAATTGTCTGTTTGACCGATGATAAAAAGTATTATAGTAATTTTCATAAGGTGTCACCTACATAATCATTGAATTTTATCGTCCTAAAGCGTAATACGGATACCAGGACGAATATACCACTATTTCAGAACCAGTTTGTAGAATTATCTCTAAAGTTATCATCATCATGATCATCATCTCAGCCAAAAGAAGTCCACTGCTGGACATAGGCGTCCCAGAAGGTTGTCTACAACACCCGGTCCCGTGTTAGCCGCATCCAGCGGCAGTGGCAGAAACAATGGCCGATTTAGCCATAAAGTTCTGAAGTAGTGACCGCGTACTGGCCACACCGATGACCTGGTGAAGGTCGTGGGAAGCCGCTGGATTCGAAAGTTATCATACATTTTATGATTTTTTTAAGTACGCTGTTAGTTTTGCTAGGTTGAACACTAACAAATAAAGAACTAAAAATAAAAATAAGATATTTAAAATCCGTATACATATAACGAATAAAATATACGAACAAATATCCAATTACAATATTTTTGGATAAGAAGCAAACAAAAGACCAATGGTGTATGAAGTTAAATAATGACTCGGCCAGATCATAGCAGCGGTAAAGTATATTTTGCATCAGCTATGCGTGACCACGTCCTAACGGCGTGAATATTCATACCGGGAATGCATCCACTAACGCGACTAACATCGACATAATCCTGTCAGGAGCCCCGTGCATTAAGAGCACGTCCGCATCAGGCAAATACAATTAGAGATAGCACATTATTCATACGAATGACGTATATACGAGTATATATGATACGAGTGTCATCTTAAAATGAACACATAACTTTTTTTTTTTTTTACAAAGCCCGCGAGAGATAAATCCTGTGTCGCGGAGGACTTTACAAACATACAAGAAACGGACACAAAGAACACCCAGATTCAGAACAACAATTTGTGGATTACACAAAGTGTTGTCCCATTTGAGATTTGAACTCACAACATTCAGCGAAATGGAGAGCGGCGTGGCGACCGCTTAAACCACTAGGCCAACCGTGCAGTCAAAATACATTTGATTTCGACCGTGAAGACTACTAACACTTTCAAAAGATAGGTCGCAAGTCTGTAACTCAAATATTAATATTGTGGAAGAACCGGTGTCATGTCCCTCCGACACAAAGGGAGGATCCTTCTACCAGGTGAGGTGATCATGACTGGCAGGCCGTGACCGAACGGTTGATGTTGGGCTAATTGCTGCAAGAATTTCTATATTGAGATACATACTCCGTGGTTCGATGAGTCTTCAGTAGATGGCGTTGTATCATTTAGTTAGTATTGAAAAATATTTTTTTTTCTACTTTTGAATTAAGTTTTTTCTTGCATTCCTGGTGCTATAATTGGAACACTAAGACCTCTTCTTTTCTTTTCAAAAACAGTCTTTATATTTTGTTAGAAAAGTGAGTTTAATATTTTACTTCAAAATTCTTGTAAATTATAAACCGTTAGAGGTGAAAGTAACAGACATATTATAGGAATATCATTTCAACATTTATCGTGCCTTTGACGCAAATCTTAAGATTTACCAAGTGATTGGTGGTAAAAGTTCGTAACAAACAATTATCATAAAACGATTCGGGCTTTTACGATTAAAGTGTTGGTAAATACTAGGTTTACCTGGAGAATCTTAGAATTTACCGTAGTTCAGGCTTTCACAGTGACATATATAAGGCTCTTTACTTAGGCCTTTAACAAACGATCATCCAATACAAAAAAATAAACACACAACATTTTAAATTAATACCGAGCGCGCAGAAATACTTCATATACAATTTTATAAGAAGCCAACTTTATATTTTCATCAAATTAGTCTCGCATTTTTGTACGAACAAACGCCATTCATTTACGCAGTGGAGTTCATACAAGGTTATGAAAAGATTTACGTATGAAAAGATTGACGCATGAAATTGACTTAGACAATAATTGCGGTTTTCATTTTCACGTTATATTATGTTAAAATATTTCTCCAAGATTCTGTACAAAGATGTTTTTATAATATAAGTGTTATGGTATCAAGGACTTTTTTAACAACATAAATCTCGTGTTTAAGAGGAAGGTGGAGAAACTCTAAAGCTTCTCCACCTTCTTGAGACCTCCAGACTTTTGAGTTGCAAGTGCAGGTAACAAGTGCATGGAATCACTTACCATCAGGTGATACGTATGGTCGTTGGTTCCTACGCTACAAAAAGAAATTAAACTTTCATCTCAGTCAACTACAGAATTACTATGACGTCCGCGTATGTTTGGTATAATTTGCAAATTGCTTGTAATAAATTGCCGCTAACGACACAAACGTGACGAGTGGAACGCACAACTTGTCGCGAAGCTTCGAAGGCAGGATGTTCGCCGCAGATAACCAAATGTATTATGGTAAGCTCCTATGGAGTTATGGGCTCCGCACTGAAGCTGGGATTACCGAGTGCCATTTAGCGTTTAGAGTTTAACTACTACTTGAGAAACGACAGGTTCACTAACTTGGCAATGATGTAGTTATGTTGTTATATAGCCATTTAGTACGAGCTTTACATTTATTGTTTATGACTTTACAAAACAAGGGAAAATGCCTAAATGTTTTTGGTGTTATCGACTTTCATATGTATAAAGTCAATATGTCGATATATCGATATGTGTACATACACATATCGATATATCGACATATCGACTTTTTAAATATACATACATTTTAAATCCAAATGCTTTATAAACTTAAGTATCATTAAAAAATATTAAATAACAAAGACTTCTGTACAGACTATTGTTCATACCGACTGGTACTAGAGCCAAGATAAGGCTGTAAAATGTTCCCTGAAGATTAACTTGGGCAAATATGAGAGTATGAGAGTAAAATGAAATAAACTTGGCAAACAGTTTGCATCTGAAAAATTTAACATAAGGATTTAAGAGACGAAAGAAACTACTGCCAGATCAAAAGGTACATACAAAATATTTCTTAAGAATATAAAATTTGATGAAAAACTTACGTCATTAGTGGAGACGAACCAGGCCATCTCCGTACTCGACGCGAGCTGGCCATTAACCAAACATTTGATTTCACTCTTCGTCCATCTGTTATATATGTACACTACTGCTATCGCGTACCACCTGTGAAACAAGTAACAATAATATAATAACATGACACAACTCAGACAGGGATACCTCATCACAAACTTGGATCAGCCTGTAACCAAATTGCTGATACACAAATTTATTTATATATAAATATATACGTAAGTGTAGAACCCCGAACTGCGGTAAATCCTAAGATTTTGCAATAACATCTAAGACTTACAGACTCTTAATGGTAAAAGTCCAGACCGCTCTATGATAATCACTTATTTCGTGCTTTTTCCACCGTTCACTTGGTTCATCTTAAATTTTGCCTAAAGACGCGGTAAATGCTAAAATTAACAAGTCACAAGTAGTTATGGGATCGTGTCGGTTGAGTTAGAACAGAGGCCATAAAAATCTTAGGACTCACCGTAGTTCAGGGTTTTATATTAATATATATAAAAGATAAATTCCAAACAAATGATTATCCTCAACTAACAAAAATTTTTTGGAAGGGACTGAAAACTGTACCTAACAGTCAGGATTTCTTAACACTGAAACGAACAAACGAATTTAACCAGGTAGTAGAGCCGTGCTGATTTCAGCATGAACGGGCCGGCTCGTCCGGGGCAGTACTACCCTCCCAGAGAAGAACAACCTAAAGCGACGGCATCCGTGCTGTCGTGATTCGTTGGTGAGTGTGTGACCGGAGGCCCATTGATGCAGGGGTGACAGTTGTCGTGGTAAGTGTGTGCAATGCAATGCTACGATGACTGTCATGTGTTTTACGTCCTCAAGAGAGGTGTAAAAAATCGTGATAGGCCGCCATAGTGTGGGTCACCATATTGCATTGTCAGCATTCGCAATGAGTATGGTGACTACAACTTTTGGATTCTATTCTCACTATTATTTATTAATCTCACTAATCTAGTCACTTGGGCAGGCTATGAAAATAAAAAATAAAAAATAAATATATAATAAAATCGTTTTTTTTTGTTGAATTGAAAACTAAATATTATACTAAGTAGGATAGGCCTACATGTTATACTATAGAATTATAATAATTCAATCATAAGTGTTTTATGATGAATAAATATCTTACTAATCATTTCAGATATTACGTTCAAATCTGAATGAAATTTTACAGTTGGATGCATCGCGTTTTATGATTAAAATGTGAACAAAAAATTAAGGTGGAGTAGAATTACTTTCACATCAGCGAGCAAGAGCTTTGCAAATAAATCAAAATTACAGAAATATTCGCATTAGCCAGTTCTTTTCAGTTCAGCTCAGTTTAATACCAAAGTTGGATTAAAATTTGACGAACGAATTTGGTTATTTTGTATTCACGGCTAACATAAACCCGTCTAATGTGAATATTATTTTTTATATAAACCTAATTTCTGGCCCCAGTTTCCCTCGGGTGTTATAACTAATTTTGCCAGGCCTTGGGATCATTTATTTTGTAGATGAAAAAAATAATGCGACATTTTCTGTCTGTTGATCAGATGAACGGTACGACAGCTCACGGAATACATAGAATTTATAAATTATACTATAAATACTTTAAATAGGAAACCACATCTATTTCGGGCTAACTTTTGCGCGACCGCTTGGACCATAAACTGGCTAAAGTGAAAAGTTTATTTATTATACTCGTACTGCACCAACTTTTTACGACGCTGATTGAGTGGGCCAAAATATAAAATATAAAGTGATGTAAATATATTAACTTTGCTTTCGTTATATGTAAAAGACTTTTGAGGGAAATAAATAGAGGATTATATTCTCAATAGCATCGTTATCACAATTACTAGATACTACAATTACATAAAAAGAAAATAATCTCACAAATAGTCATCACAAAATTATTTTACATACCTTCTAGGCTGGAACTCGTATTTGACACAATGCTGGAAACCCTTGCCTCGTACTTTCATTGACGTCAGCACTAGACAATTGCCTACGAAGTGAGCTGTATAACCCACGCCTTTACTCGTTTTGAAGCTGTGTTAAACAAAAAACACAATAAATTGGATTGTAAACTAAACTATTGCAATTCCAATAAATAACGTTATCATCATTATCATCATCTCAACCAAAAGACGTCTACTGTTGGACATAGCCCTCCCTCAAGGCTCTTCACAAAACCAAAATTATCTCACACAAAATTTGGACACTCAAATAGTGACAGTAACATTGAAGTGTGTGTAACAGATTGGCAATTCAATAATCTGAACACGAATTTAAAATGATTCTACTAATATCAGGATAGTAGGACAGAGTGGAAACTGCACTTGAAACACGCAAACTCAAATCAAATGAAAAGTTCGGAACGCAGGTGCAACCGCGCTTTGCAGTCCACACAGGATTTACGGCAAACATTCCATACAGTCATTCACCACTAGTTTCTATTGAAGTGTGTAAATACCTCTGATTCGGATTTCTGCTTCTGTTACACGGAGCCAACTAAAATTTTAACTATCCAAGCATTTTAATTGAGATTTCATTTCGGTTTCATATGAATTCGGTATTAATATTTAGTCGAAAACTAAGTATGTATATTCAACTCGCTGTATCAACAAAAAACGTTTAAAAAAATACCAACGACTTCAATGGGGCTAATGGTGAATCGAAACAAACTAAAATAACAATTTTTCATTACTCATTTTTTCCTGTTAAGGAATTAAATTGGTTGATAAATGAGGAGTCAGACATTATAAAAAGTAAAGAATTGAAATCCCCACCTTTTTGGTAGTAATTTAAAAATATTGTCTAAGATAATGCTTGAATTTGCAGTTTCAATATATACTTTAAAGTGTTATAGAGAGTTTGAAGTAATACCAATATAAATAGGGTTTCTCTCGTTCGATGTTGACTGAATTGATGGGGTCGAGCCGGAACCACGTCGTGAAAGTGAAACCATTCTCGTACGGCCACCTCGCTAGTGGCGGTAGCACTACGGCCTGTAACAACAAACAAATAAGTTCGTTAAAAATTAAGTAAATAATATTATAAAAAATAAATAAAACCTTCTGAAAAAAAAGAGTTGAACCGACTTCAAACAATACTAACAAAGATCACTATAATTTTAAAAATAATTACTAATCTTATTAAAAAACTAAAAATAAGCGCAACCCACAAATTAACAGGTAACATTTTAATAACAATTGATGCCTTCAAGTCTGGTTGAAGTCGGTGGCCAAATCCAATAGGAACTACTTGATAGGTTTGATACACTTACAAGGTACGACACAAAAGTGGTTAAGACAATAACTCAATTTGAAGCGTTCTTAAGTAATTGATACGTTTGCATAGGTAATTGGACTGGTTTACATGTATAAATCAAAAAAACAATTTCGGATTCTCAATTCTTTATTGAGGTGATATAGAGCTGACAGAGACCGTCGATATTACCTATTATGCATCGGGTTTCGCACCGACTTCAAACAGACTTAAAGGTATCAATTGCTATCAAAATATTTTATCGTGAATTCAGGGTTGTACTTATTACAGTTTTTCAGTTGGATTTGTAATTATTTTTAAAATTGTACTGCTGTTACTTTGTTACTATAGTTAGAAGCTGGTTTAATCTTTTTTCAGAAACTCATTTCTTAACGCTTTTTTACGGTTCAGTTTCCATTTAATTTTTTACACGGAGTGACTACCATCAAACCCCCACAACCCAAGAACTAGACAATATCCAAAATTTGGTAGCGAGTCTGTTTAAGGCTTAAACCTATAATAACTAACTACTGTAATGGATGTTTAAAGTGCTCCTCGAGGCACCGAAGAGTCTCAATACGAGTATATTAAGCTAGCTAATATTGTTTAACATAGTGTTACCTTGTTCGGTTACTATTCGGCCACTGCTTTTCTCAAAAGGGGCAATATACCCTTCTAAATAAAAACAAATTTGCCAAATTGGTTTAGAAATGAAAGTATTTATGTAAAACATTTTTTGTCACATCGTTTCATAATTTCTTGGCCACATATCTCTAGAACTTAACACAAACATCAAACACATACCTAGTAGCAGAATCTTGAAAGAATAAAACAGCTCAATTAGGAAATTATGTTATCTTCAACATCAACTCAACCCGAAACGCTAAAAAAACTAACAACGGAAACCAGGTAGTTGGCCTTTCAAAGCGATAGATATTGTTACAATAACTTTTTTATTAATTTGCCAATTACTTTAGGAATGTTGACTTAGTGATCTGTCTCAAGAATAGTCCACAAACGTTATTGGTTGTGAATAAATTATGCAGTTTCTTTTTTCTTTTTTTTTATAAATGACAACGCATCAGAAACATTCCTTGTGTCTGGGAGAATTTACAAACATATATGTATATGAAACGGACACAAAGAATACCCAGATTCAGAGTAACAATTTGTGGATTAAGTATATAGGTTTGAATCTTCAACAATCAGCGCAATAGAGAGCGGCGTGGCGATCGCTTAAACCACTACGTCATCCGTGTATTCAAGTTATCATAGACAAGCAGTTATCGTTTTAAATATTACTTAATATGTAATCATAGTACAGTACTCAAGCATCACATTCACCAACAATTTAAATATTCGATTTAAAACATTTCGAAATAAAACAAAACTAAGTACAAACAAAGAAAAAGTATCCAACAAGTTTGATGGGGCTTTTATCATCCAAGCAAATGGAGTTCGTTCACTGATTTCTCTTCGAATATCTCATAAAAATTTCGAATCCGAAGAGGCGAACTTGGCAAGTGGTGCGGTAGTAAAAACTTATTTTATGCTTTTAAGGCCAACACTAGCGAAGGCAACAGATAGGGACGCCTAGTGAAGGATCCTATCGAAGTATCGTTGCAATAAAATCTACATACGAGCTACTTTTATCGCTACCCCAATCTTATATTGCGAGTCGTTACACACAATAAACAAAATAAACAAGTTATTCCCACCTACACAATATTTTTAGAAGTTTATCGCGACGTATATCTAGGCTTAGTTGAAGAGATTTACCAGACGGGCATAAAAGAAGTAGCATATACCTGGATTAATAAGATTTAAGTAAACTTTGATGTTGAGTGCCAATAAGCCTAATTCGGGGATGAAGGAGATATAAATGGGTTTATGTGACGTACTTGCTATAAGCCTTGTTTCTTACGGAGTGTTTTCTTGCTTTATTCGGTACATTTTACATGAGTATAGCATATAAAATAGTAACAGTTGGACTATGAAGAGTTTCCTTGTCACAATAAGTATAAAACTTAAACCTTTTACTTACATGAGTTTTGCTAAAATGTACCTTTATGGCAGTAAGTGAGGTTGCAAATTCGAAAACTGTGTACTTAACCTGGTTTTGACGTCGAGTTCCGCACCCAATTTCCATCGGCATTCGTATATTCTACTGTGAACAAATTACGGCCAGCATATTTCCGTACCCATAATACTTAGCTATATGTAAAAGTAAGTAGGTAATATTATAATTGATGGTAACTGAAAATATATATTCTATAAGATACTGTAAACAATTAAGCATTGTTGTTTTAATTTAGTAGGGTAAACTGAGTAAATAGGTGACCTGATGGTAAGCGAGCTTACAGTCTCCAATGGACGTTTGCAAGTCAAGAGAGACAAGTTCCGCTCACATAAATGATTGCTTACTACCAACTGGCTGTAATACTGCGATGTAGTAACTTATTGTTAATATTAATTAATTAATAACTTTTTATTAACCTAAATCAAAAATATAATATTTTCTATCTTTAAATCTATACTAATTTTATAAAATTTTACACATGATACCCTGAAGATGTGTTAACGGCGATGTTTGTGCTAGTATAAACTGTGTGACAGACATCGAGACCTTCCTCCAACTTACAGTGATATAATATAATTTAGGAATATTTACAAAAGGTAGACAACAAATATATAATAGCCTTCTCTAGGGATAATTTGAAATTGCATAGTGGCCGGATGGTATAGTGGTTTGTTTAAAGAACTGCTATTCCAAAGGTCGCGGTTTCGATTACGGTAAGTCAAATATTTGTGTTTGTAAAAAATATGTATGTATTTACAAAATAAAAGTATGTTTGTACACAAGCAACAAGCTAGGCTTAGTTTGGGACTAGATAGCGATGTGTGCGTGTGATAAAGAGATGTATCCACTTGTAATGATAACGCAATATTCGTTCTAAACCTGGCCCGCAAGTCTACCACCGTAATAAAACTTACTAGTACTTTGAAACCTCGGCTGGAGCAAATTCCAACCTCTATTTACCGCAAGGGTCTGATATGGTGATTTGCATTTTTATGTCATGTCGGAAACATATACGCTCTGTGGGTTGGACCCCGCATGCCTACCGCATCGTTGTGTTCTCCAAATCAAATTCCTGAAGCCCGCTTCCTGAATTTTGTACGTATATATATATGTATATATAGATATCAGGCAGATTTTTAATAACTCAAGGATAGCTGATTTTTAATCCATCCATTTCAAAAAGACATTTAATTAGAACTATTCATATTTGGAGTAATTTTATGCTTTACTTGTTATATGATAATAGCTTAACAAGAGAAGGGGTGGTGATAAGATTTGGCACTGCTCTATTGATGTAAATATACTGCTGGAATTGGATATTACTAATTTTTATAAATACCGGTAACCGCTTACCATCAGGGATCCGTGAGCATGGGATTCCTAAACAAATATGTACGTATGAAAATAGGTAGGCATGATAAGATTTTATATGTAAACGATAAAATAAAGCCAGATATCGTAATAGCAGTCTTATACAGATTGGTTAGTACAATAATATATTATTTTCAAGCCTATTATACGAATAGGGTAACTAAGATTCTAAAAGTGCCAAGGAAATATAGACACATTTAAAAAAAGAACCCTTCTTCTGGCGCAGTCAGGTAATAAATCTCCATGAATTGATTACTTAAAAAAATATATCACTCCTATTCCCAAAAGTTTTGTCTTATTCAACCTCTATTCTTAAAAAACTTACAAAAAAACTCTAACTTTAAATTCTGGTTTCAAAAATGAAATTCAATTCGAACAATTGAACATCAAAAGTCAAATAAATAAATTTCAATCTATAGCATACGCGTAGGCTACGAATATAAGGCCTCGAACTATCGAGTGTCAACAACGAGTCATCACGCGCAAAAGTAATTACCTACCGAGAGTGAGCGAGTGGCACGATGACGCCGACAGACCGGTTCAATAAGCGTCACTGACCGGTTTCGTATTAGTTGCGCGCGGCGCTCCGTACTCGTCGCATGTCCGTCACGAACCGATCTATGCCACAATGCCGCGGGATATTCTCAGCGAACAACAGTGTAACATCGAATTCGTCAAACATGTGCAAAAATTCCCTTGCTTGTACAACTTCGAGTTGCCAGCGTATACAAGAAAGGACATCAGCGATAAAGCATGGGAGGAGGTGGCCGAAGCGATGAATATGACACGTGAGTTCATTTCCAATATGGCGCTAGATGTTTTAGAGAGAGCGTTAGTTACCCCTCCGCGCGTCCCTCTAGGACTGCCCGCCAACAAACGGTTGCTATTCATCGACGGTTTTGTTCAGCAAATATTGGTCACAATGATTCATTGGTATGTGATCTTTTGTCCGTACTTTTTTTTAGCTTACAAAGTTGATATTTACACTAATTTGGTTTATATTAACAGTTTCGTAGTATAAAAGTGTTTATTAATCGATGTAAGTGAGTGACATTAACATTGGGTCGCATTGCGACGTCGATAAATGATTGTATTATCAGCAGCCGAACGCAGACATTTACTTGGCGCCGTCACAGAGACAACACGGCCGCGCAATGCGCATGCTTGTAAAATAGACTGGTTGCACCGCGTCACGTCGCGTCGCAGACTCGCCTCCAATAAATCTCGTTATCAACCAGCCTTGTTATTTTGACTGTTTAATAACTACTTGATTCAATAAGTAATCTATGGAACTCGCAAAACACAAAACATTTGAGTAGACTTATATTGCCTATCTATTAATACAATATACCTACGTTTTTACCGACACTGCTGGAGAGTCAAACAGGAATTACTAGCACCTGGTGGCTAATCGCTAACACTAAATGGGGTATCCACGCATGCGTTGGCCGTCCCTAACATTTTGTTTGACAAAAATCGCGAATAACTTATTGATGATTACTTTTAATAGGCACTGCATATATCATAGTATTCGCACTTTTTTGTTTTCATATTTTTTATAATGTACAGTAGAAGCTCTTTATTCGCGGGGTATATGTTCCGTAAATATGCCGCGAATACAGAAATCGTGAATATGGAATGGTAATTTATATGGGGCTATAGGGGATACGTTCCTAGGCGACGAAATAAAAATAGCAAAGACATAAAAAATCGGTTAAATTTAAGCTTTTGAACATACATTTTGATAAGTTACATATTATCTTCAAGTTTTTTTTTCGCACCGCCATTCGTTTTTCATTGTTTTTAGTCGACATGATAAAATAGGTAGGCAGCAGAAGCGACGTGTTACTCGATCATAATTTTTGTAACGAATGGAAAAGTAAAACATTAAAACAAATAATGCGGCTCTTAGCAAAGGACGGAACGTTTAATTGTAGAAGCATTCAATAATATACTTTATGTTTTGAGTAACAAGTTTGTATTATCTAAAAATTTTGTTTGTTTACAAAAGCACCGACCGCGGCAAAGGTGCCTTACCTCAAAGAAACCGTCGAACGAAAGAAACAACGCCGATAGCTTATCAAAACGCAATTTAAGCGTAGTTGTAATAAGGTCTATTTTATTTATCTTTTTATTAGTCCACTTGCCGACGCGTTGACAAAAGATGCCGAATGCTTTTTATTTAGGTACTTACATAATATGTATGTACTGATTCGATACGCGAATAAAGAAATCTTAGACCGCGAATATAGGACTTGAGTCGCAATTTTTTAATCCGCGAATAGTGAAAACGCGAGTAAAGGAAGCGTGAATAAAGAGCTTCTAGTGTACTTATTTAGTACGCATACTTTCTTTACCTCCTTTCGACCGCTTCTCAGCTAGTGTCCGGCAGTGGACTGTTAAAAGTTGTTGATAATGACGATGAAGTATTATTTTTCAAATAAACTTTACCATTTAGGAGTATTTTAGTATTTAAATTCCGAAAAGTATTACCGATTTAAACGGATTTTTTTAAATATATTTTCTTGAAATTTAAATGAGAACAACTTTGGAGTACAATAAAAACGAATAACAAGTACTCACAAGAAATGTCACACAAGCGGTCAAATAATGTTGCGACTGTGACTTTATGTAAATCCTATTCACAGCAGTGAAATGGCATCTCAATTATAGGACGTTATATGAAGCTATCTTACAATATTACTGTTGTAACCAATTTGTACCGTAATCAATCAGGCAGTCTGATGTCTTAGTGATTAGTGACTAGGGTCTGTGATCACTGAGCCATGGATCGTTCAATTCCCACCCAGGACAAATAGTTGTGTTCATTGCTTTGGTGCAATTTTTTGATATGGCATAGGTCTCTCCTTAGCAAGGAGATTTTTGGCCTACTATACCACGCTGGTCAGACGGGTTGGAATGGGGCTTGTTTCAAGTTTTCCTTCTCTTTGGAATGATGTTGTCTTGCATATTTGGTTCCCTTAGTCGCTTTTTACGACACTCACGGGATAAATAGGGGGTGTAACACTATGTATTCTTAATCCGTCACCATACAGAGTATTTTTTCTTTAACAGGTATTATAAATGTAATAGTAATATAGTAATTTATAAATAAAAAATCACAACAATCTGGTTAACATAGCTGCTTAAAACTGTTTTGGGATTAAGGGCGTCGAGTTATAATTATTTATGACTTTTGACAATGTTTGTCTAAAACAAAAATTTAAGTTTCTATAAATTCTTGCACAGGCCCATAAGACAGCCTCACACGATAACAAACTTGTTCTCCATGAGAAATCTCACACAGAGACCGCTGATTTTTTTGTTTTAAGCAGAACCTATTCAAGCAGAAATCTGTTTCACTCAACCTCATACATTTCATGTTTTATAAAATGAATTAAATTTTACCTGTTTCAGCATCAGCATGCCGAGAAAGATGGAGGAACTTACGAGCGGTCTTCATGAGGACCATAAAAGCTACGGGTGCCGGTACTAAGAAGAAACCGTACTACCTAGCAGACGTGATGCAGTTCATAGTGCCTTTCCTAAGGCCTACAACCATGACAGAAGCGGAGAAACAGAAAATAATAAACATAGAATTGAATAGGGCGGAAAATTCTCGAATCAAAGAAGCAGAACCCACCCCGTCAGTGGAGATAGAACTGGAGGAAGTAAAAGTGGAAAGCATTGATGATGATGATACGGTACATAGCGCGGGAGCAGATTGGGGTAGTATTGAGATAACAAATACGTCACGGAAACGTCCCCCTGACGTCGAAGATCAGTATACAACTATCACTAAGAAAAGACCATCTTCAGTTCAAACTTCTGCGATCGTGCCGCTTGAAAGCAGCGATCCTGTGACTTCATTTGTCAACAGTCTCATGCCAGAACTTAGGGAAATGAGCTCTATGCAATTCAAGTGCTTCAAGCGAAGAGTTTTAGTACTAATAGATGACATTACGACTGAGATACCAAATGCACCAGCACTGGAAAATGATTATATTGTGTTTGACAATTAAGTGAAGTGTGAATAGTCATTATTAAGTATGGGAGTGTAATGTGAAACTAGTTTAAGTACAATTTCTTACAACTTAATCTATAGTTAAGTGAATAAAGCCTTTAAATATTAAAATGACGTATGACTTCTTAACTTGGCAATCCGTCTATTTTTATAAATTACATACATAACGTAGTGAGCGTAAATTAAAATTTAGGAAATTTAAAAATACACCTTAAAACTTGAGTAACATGGGTAACATGATATTACCAACTTGATATATCTATGGGAACTTATACATACATGTTATAAACTTATGGGCATAACTTATAAAAAATATATGAAATGAATATAAAGAAATATGTATTTTTAGATCGGTTTGTTGATCTTGTGAGCAGTGGCCGTAGATCGCAGTTTCTAATTCTCACTCAGGAAAAATAATAATAATAATATCCTAATACCTACATACATACATACACACATACATACTCATAAAAAACAATTGTATAATGAACGAGATCATTTGTTCTGAGTGTAATGTATCTTTAATATGCATGAATTTAAAATCACGTCAGTATCAGCATTCTGGCTACAATTGTACAAGCTGTACGTAGCTTGAGATCAGACTAGGCATAGCCCGTACTACGGTAACCTGAAAATTGTTCTTAACAGAGAATGGTAGCTTTGAATGATTTTAGTCCTTGCATTTAAGATTTGCATTTAAATTTACTTTACAGTATGCATACAAGCTTTAGCATCACTGCATCGTCATCTTATCCATATATCAGAATTACTATTTTTCTAGTTTACTTTCGTTCCAAGTTTCCTTGTCAATATATGTAGGTTGTTTTCTTGTTAAATCTTGATAAGAACAACTGTTATTTCTTTTTAGCATTTACTACACAAAGTAGTCACAAATATTAACAACATAAACCAACGTTTTGATAGTACGTACACTAATATCAGCTGAAATAAAATTCTATTTTTCCACTAAAAATGTGATTGGTCAAATAATTTATTCAGCGACAATCATTGTATAACAAGATATCGTAGAACTTATAAATTAATTCTTTGCGTTAAATCAATAAACGAGATTTTTATAAACGCAACAATTAGTAATACAAATCTACCTAAATATTAAAAATGTTGATTCATTACTGACTGGTCATCAAGCTCTGGGAATACCTAACTTTCCCTAACCCTAAGTTATTTCAAACGTAATTTCCTCTACCTTTAAATTTCTTAAGTCGTCAATTTCTTTCTCATGAACTCCAATTAGAAAAGATATTTCGGTTCTAAATGTCGTTCTCGGTTCGTTTTCAGCTAAGGACATTCACTGAAATAAGCATTTTCATTTGAGCGTTTACCCACTTAAATTAGTCGAGTTTGTGGAAAGTGAGGTTGGGAAATTGTACAAAGGCTTTGTGTAGTGAAATATTACTCCATTAATAACCGTGTCTCATAACAACCATAAGTAATATTATCACTTAAATTTCAAATTCAATCATAAAGAACGAATATAGAAAGAAGAATCTACTATGAACTATGTTCGTTTTTAAATAAATTGCATTGTCCGGTCACCAGCTACGCAGCATAAAATTCTAATGACAATATTACTTTCCTTTTTAATATTAAGTACTACACTGATAAACATACTCAGATATTTCTAAATACATGTGTATTTTAGATAAACTACACCCAGAAACAACACAAATAATCATGCTTATCACACAATATTTGTGGTGAGAACTGAACACACAATCTCTGGCTTAGCAGCCAGGGTCAGTACTAGACTTAACAGGTCTGCTAAATTATTGACCGACCCACCAAAAATATATTAAGAAAAATAAGTTTACAGAAGTACGAGCAACATAAATACACAGCAATATTTACTGGACAATTTAATTTTCTAAATTATAAATAAATCATTATTTAAAACGGTGAAGGACTTAATTACTTGTATCGCCTTAGTACTTCTAAAGGCCTGAGGGTTCAGGTTATGTACTTAGGCCCACGGTACCCGCCCCGTGACGAGTCGCAATATGTTTATTGCCCACGCCGGTCCATCCGTACCAAAACGTGCCACCTGTCTACCCACTCGTTACAGGATGATTTGACCTTTGATCTCTACAAATACGTTTAACTTTATATTGTGCGTTGAGTTTACTAAAATTATAATATTAGGTGCAGTTTACACTTCACATGATTAGACGTAAATTAATCAATTCCCATCATCTACCTAGCCTTTCATAATCCCAGGATTATTTGGGGTTGGCTATTAATTCAATCGGTTTTATCTGAATGTCAGTTTTTCTACAGAGCGACTGGCATCGCACCTCTGCAACCCCTAAGGCGTACTGAAACTTACTTTAATCTAAATATATATACGTATAAACATTAAGCTCCACCATGATATGATGTAGATAACGGTTCCATATTATATTTATCATTTTTTTAAATGTGCAATGAAATATCATATAATATTGTGTCACAGAAAGCTTTGTAAGCACTAATTTCTATGTATCTATGACTCTGAAACTTCCACTTTCATAGGTGGGCGTTCTATTAGAAAAATAAAAGTCGACATACGCTACACTTTTTACCTAACCTTTTAAGGAGATAAATGTTACGTTGCATAAATATAAACGTACTAGGAGTACATAAATAAGAAGAACTGAATAAAATATTTTCAACATCAAATGACATTAATCTTGGTTTAAGTAATATACTTAGTCTGGCCATAAATACTGTTACACTTAATTATAAAAAAATATTACATTTGAATTTCGAATCTGTCATTTTTATACGATTGTTCATTGTGTTTTCTCATTTTGGCGCCAATACATTGTAAAATATTTTGCGATATTAAAATGGTGTGGGGTGATAAAGAGAACCGAATTGCTGTGATAGCATTACACAAAGTAGGTATGGAGCCAAATGCAATTTTTAAAACTCTCCATACACTTGGTATTAGTAAAATGTTTGTGTACCGGGCTATTAATAGGTACAATGAGACCTCCTCTGTTTGTGACAGAAAAAGATCTGGCCGTCCACGTAGTGTTCGTACGAAAAAGGTGGTCAAAGCAGTAAGGGAAAGAATTCGAAGAAATCCTGTCCGAAAGCAAAAGATTTTATCTCGGGAAATGAAGATAGCACCTAGAACCATGTCGCGTATTTTAAAAGATGACTTAGGACTTGCAGCCTATAAGAGACGCACTGGCCATTTCTTAACTGATAATTTAAAGAAGAATAGGGTGGTAAAATCGAAACAACTACTGAAGCGGTACGCAAAGGGAGGTCACAGAAAAATTTTGTTTACGGATGAGAAAATTTTTACAATTGAGCAACATTTTAACAAACAAAATGACCGTATTTATGCTCAAAGCTCTAAGGAAGCTTCCCAATTAGTCGACAGAGTGCAACGTGGACATTATCCGACTTCAGTGATGGTTTGGTGGGGTGTTAGCTATGAAGGAGTGACTGAGCCATATTTTTGTGAAAAAGGTATCAAAACATCGGCACAAGTGTATCAAGATACCATTCTTGAGAAGGTAGTTAAGCCCCTTAACATCACCATGTTCAATAACCAAGTATGGTCCTTCCAGCAAGACTCGGCGCCGGGTCATAAAGCTCGGTCCACGCAGTCTTGGTTGGAATCGAACGTTTCGGACTTCATCAGAGCTGAAGACTGGCCGTCGTCTAGTCCCGATCTTAATCCGCTGGATTATGATTTGTGGTCAGTTTTAGAGAGTACAGCTTGCTCTAAACGCCATGATAATTTGGAGTCCCTAAAACAATCTATACGATTGGCAGTGAAGAATTTTCCCATGGAAAGAGTGCGTGCTTCTATTGATAACTGGCCTCATCGTTTAAAGGACTGTATTGCAGCCAATGGAGACCACTTCGAATAAGCTTTTTATATTTTTAATTGTTTTATATTTATGTATTAAACTGACACACTGTAAAAGTAATAAATGTTATTTGCAGTTAACAATTTTCTTTTTTCTTTATTACAATATTTATGGCAAGACTAGGTACATAGTTTCGTCGCGTGTGTCGACCAGATCTCCGTCCTGTATCCCGTTTTTATATTTGACACATATTTTAAAAGGGTATTCTGATATCCTCATGTTTATCGAGACATGTCTCTGTGATAAATGACAACACATTGTATTGACATCGGATGCTAACAATGAGATGTTCTTAATGCTTACTGGGGGATAGATTATTTAAAGCTGAAGCGTGTATTCAGTCTTGTTTCTTTTGTCTCAGTATCTGAAAGAAACTTACGCCATTTTAGCTGAGTTGGAGTTGTCTATAATGATAACAATAACTTGATAACAAAATATTAATGAATAAAATACATGTTATAGATAAATCACACCTAAAAACAGAACAAGTACACGTGGTCATCGCACAATTATTTCTCCTAGCTGGGAATCGAACCATTAGATAAAAAAAAAATAACTTTTTTAACATTCAAGTAAGCGACACAATGTCATCATGTATACAATATATGAATACATCTAACCGCGGTTAGTTCGATTGTTCGCTATTCGAAAATATAGCAATCTGTCCATGGTATTACCATTGTTGATCATTCACATGATACGAATAAATCAGATAATCAAATGATTCCACTAGTCACGCATCGCTAAGCCAAACGAATAGAGATCTCATATTAGCATCGATAGAGTTTATAACGGATGAGTAGGGTACAATAAAAGTGAAAGTCTCGCTGTGCCGGAGATTTAGCGTACGAAAATCGTTCAAGAAAAATATTTTCCACTCGATTGGCGCTGTAGCCTTAACTTTTAAGCAGCTTCTAGTACACTCGAAAGTCGGTACGACTCGATTCGTTTTGTTAGGCTTCTCTTCATCTGCCCTGTTCGAAAATCTTGCAAACAATTTCTCTGAAACACAATCCTACCTCATTATTTTTAAATTTAAGCATAATATAAAAATAAAATTGCTTATTTTAATTGGTAGATATCTTTTATCGCATACTTATTTAGTATTAAACTACCAGGGTTGCAGAAACTGCTAAGAAGCGTCAGTTCGCCGTCAGATCTAAGGATAAGTATGACAGAGAGAAATGGACCGATCCCAGGCGGACGGTGATAAATAAGGAAAAAACGGACAGTGAGATAGCCCAGTATGTCACGAGGATTACCCGACGGCCCGTATTTGAATAAGAATTGCCAATAAGATGAGAAAGGGCGCTTTAACACAGCTCTTAAAGTGTCCTGCTGGCCAGGGATCGACTCGGGTTGTGGTTTACAGACTAATGGAAAAAGTTTAACAGCGGCGATATAAAATACAGGCATTTGAAAGAATATTGATGTACAACAGAGCCTAAAATTCACAATCACAAAGGTCAAGATACTGTTTCATACACAGATGCTGTTTTTTACATTTTTTTATGTAAAATGATTACGCCCGCATTAGGAATAAATACTGTCGCGGGGGACTTTACAAATATACAAGAGACGGACACAAAGAACACCCAGACTCAGAACAACAATTTGTGGATCACACAAAGTGTTATCCCATGTAGGATTTGAACCCACAAAACTCAGCAAAGTAGAGAGCGGCGTGGCGACCGCATAAACCACTAGGCCAATCGTGCAGTCAGAGTCAATGTTTTACAAGTAAATATGAGAAATGATATACATACGTAACATCACACGTTTCAAAGAATTTTGCAAACAATAACTTTTAAATCAAATATATATTCTAAATTCGTATTTTATACAACTCATACAATCTACATTAGAGTACAGTTTGAGACGTGACTGGGGGTGAATCTTAGCAAAGTTTGTAAACTCAAATGTGTTTTGTATAATACGAGTACTTCTTGAACTTCCAACTCTGAGCTTAAGGTTTGAAAAGATTCATGAAATGGTGCGCTGTCCTGTGTATACAGAATTCTTTTAGAATTAATTTCACCTCTGTACATATTCTAAATATCATCAGCAGTTTTTAATAGTCCACTGTTGGACATAGGCCTCTCCTTAGAGAGTATTAGTTTTATTTTACTAATTTTTATGTGTGCATATATGTATACGTATATATAATAAATAGAGAGAGAAAGAATATTGGTCAAATTTTGCATTGAATACAATAAAGATTATCAAATTATCTAATCCTTAAAACGAGTGATTCTTGTATATATATGTAATCTGAATTTCGGCAACAGCTCCATCGATTTTCATGAGTATGCATGGGGTTTCGGTTTGTTAGTTAGCTAAGTTGGTAACTAAGTTTATTTTTTAGAAAATGTTATTTTATCCGTGTTTTCAGGCAATGAAAACCTGCTACAATGTCATTAGAATACTGCTTTACCGACACAGCAACGCAAAAGCTAAATACTTCAGTAGATGGCGTTGCCTAACAGGTGCGTTTTGACACTTGTCTATGAGATAAAATTCAGGGATGGGAACAAAACAAGTCGGTAAATTGCGAATCAATTGATTTACCAAAAAAATACTGAGTTAAGCTCGGTTTCCATATACTAAACTTTTATACTGTCTGAGTGAAAAATCATATTTGTTACATACATATTTAAAATCTGCACATACGAGTACGTGACATAACTAAACTTTCTATTTCTTTATATGAACTTGGTAGTTATTTGTTACCCAAAATGTAAACAGAGTATAGTAAATCTCTTAACACATAGTAACAAACGCTCTCCGCGAAACTGAGAATTCGAATTGTACAGCGCAAATATTGTTTCTATAAGTTTGTAACTGGTTTGTACAAGTCATAAGTAAACTTAGGCATTGTTCTTGAACTCGTGCTAAACTTGGTTAATGTTTACACACAAATAAAATTAAATTTTATTTCTACACATTTTGGAGGCTAGAGGACATGTGTAGTAAAATTCATAATTGAAATGACCTCAACACTCCCGCATTATGTCTTACATTTGACAAAACTGTTAGGAGAAAAATTGCCGTGTCTCCATAAGGATCATTATCTAATAATTGTGACAGTCAATAACAGTTTTGTGTTCTTGTGTTGTCATTTCGATAACTTAATCAGTTTGGTTAAACTTTTTCCATTTCCATTTTTCACAATCCATTTTAGACAGACCACAATTTTTATAAATTTATGGTATTTTTGTTGTACGTAGTAGTACTTTCTCTAGTTTACCAAACCAACGATATATTACAGGCGAAATGAAGAAAAACGGCCGGCTATTACCCTCCGCTTTTATTTATAAACAGTCCTCATATTTCAAAGGGTCTTCCCCAGCTGCGAGACTGAACCTGATTTGTCCATTATTTTGCAGAGCTAAATGCTTTTGACGGGATTCTCATCCATCCCCATGATGTAATAGAGGGCATTTTAATATCTCAAGTTCGCTTTGAAAGTACTCCATTTTTTCAAGGGTACAAATTAAATTGGTAATTATTTGAACAACAGACTCTGGAGATTTTTTCAAGGAACATTAATTAAATCATCTGAGTAATGGAGCTTCGTGTGACACGCTGAAACCTAAAAAAATGTATATTGTATAATATTTAACTTGAAGATTGGGCAACTGATTTTAAATTCCTTGCGATAAAAGACATCGACCACTTTGTACGAGCTCCTGGCCTAAACATGGACAATTTATTTTTGAAATAACAATATTAATTTAAGAAGTTTAGTATCCAGTTAGCTATGTTATAAAATTCGTCAAAGCAAAAAAGCTAACGCAAACTTACATCCACTGTATGTGCGAACGTATGTGTGAATGACAAGTGACGCAAGCGGGTAACATAGGTTGACATCAGTAAAGTGTTGCTAGGATAAAAAAATCTGTACGCTCGTCGTCATTTACAATCAATACATTTTTTTTATGTTAAGTTTCAAAGAAAAGTTTTTGAGTGTGCTTTTGTAGTGTTTTGAAACATTTTCATAACTTGTTTAGTTTTCTGATCTTGAATAGTTTTTCTACTGCAGTTGATTATTTATTTACGCGACAACACTAACTATTATTACGACCGGCAGTCAAATAAACGTCTTACGAAAATCTATCTCAATATACGTTACTTAGATGCTATTGCATTGTGATCATATTTCATTAAAATATTTAAAAACAACTACTTGTAATTTATATTATTGACAAGTCCGCTGTTCATGTTCAAGCCAAGATTGGTCAGTATCTTTTCCTTGAACAAAATCATAATCACATCTGAAGTGGAAGTAATGACGGTACAAGACAATCTTACCTTAAGTTGTAATAACTCATTCTTTTAATGATAGTTGGATTGTATTTACGAACAACAAGCACCATTATCACTTAGCTTTGTATATATCTGTTTCGGTGCTAACAAAGTAACGTCATTACGAGACTTCCTTTAAAATAATTCAGGGGAGTTAAATCCTTAATATTTATACCATTAAACGTGATATGAATCGGAATGAAATTATTTGCAGTTATATATTAGCTATACCCTTTGGTGCTTGCAACAAACACTACACACATATAACCTATTATGAATTAAAACCACGTCAGTCTTATAAGACACGTTAAGGAAAGTTTCAGGAATGCTGTTAAATTTCATTTCTTATTTTAATTTGTAACGTATAAAAATAAAAAAATCTATGGGCTAATGCCAAGGCACTACCAAATCTAACTTCTAGGTTTTGATTACGATGAAATAGAACGTTTGCTATAGCATACTACACACAACGTTATTTTAACTAATTTAAAATCTGAAATGGGTTGTTCTGATCCAGTAATAGAATCAATTACAATAGTTATTATAAACCATGTTACATTTTATCGTAAATGTCTATCAAAATTTATTAAAATAGGACACAACAATTTATACGACGGTCGGTAGGCATTTATCGAACAAACGCCGTAAATCGGCGTATATTATACATGTACGTAGTGAAATACTTCTTTATTAGTTTGCTTCATTAGTAATACTTTATTTTAAAAATTAGCTCGTTTTAATAACCTCCTTTCAAGCCATCTCGCTAATTCCCACCCCTAAACCTGGCTTCGGCAAGCCACCAACGCCATTAATTAAAACGCAGCTCAAGACATAATTTATTGTTTTTATATGTTACAATCCTAACCTGTACAAAGCTGTGGGCTTAGATATCTTGTCAAAAAACAATTTATCAGACCCGAAGCCTTTCCTAAAGTATTATCTACACACATAAACAAAAATAAATGGTGTTGGTAAGCCGCACCACTGGTAAGATACAGATTTGACTTATTATTCTTTTGTTATACTAATGTGAGTGTTTTTTGTTTTTGGGAAAAATCAACATGAAAATTAGACATACAAAAATAATTTAAAACTCAAAATACATCTGTTAAATCTGACACGAGCCGGATACTAATGTCGAGTTGGGCGAGGCCGCAGGCGACAATTAGTAACAATGAGTATATTATTATCCAGTTATTAATACTGCATTAAATAAATCCTGACGTAAGTGAAAGGTACACTTAACTCATTACACAATGCGTCCTTGTAGATCGTTTTATTACACTCTACACGTTCAATCCAAACCGGTATTTAGTAAAATTTATCAACAGGGGGCGTAGCTCAGATGGTAGAGCGCTCGCTTAGCATGCGAGAGGTACCGGGATCGATACCCGGCGCCTCCAAATATTCTTTTTTCTATCTTAAACACGAAAAAATAAATTACACGCAATGAACAAGTCATTTTCTATATACTCATTCAATAGAACTTCGGTGCTGGCTTCCAAATAACTGGAATTAACATTTTAGTTGTAGGTATATTTTGCCAATTCTAACAAAAACAGTAACTACCCTACATTACACTGAGATACAGTTTCAAAAATATTTTATAGATTCAAATAAGTTTTGTCTACTATTAATTTTCCAACATCCAATGGTTAAAATGAGGCTCACAACTAACCTCGGCATGTACTCAACTAATATTGATCTACTCATTTTTAAGCAATTTTTTAAAAATAATATTTTTGTTTCAAAATCACTCTTTTATAGTACCGAACATTTTGAAGCCATTTTTTTTGCAAAAAATTGTTAAAAATTCTTCATTAGCTAAAATTTATTTTCGCAATCCACAGCTGGACATAGACCTCTCCCACTACACGCCACTCTGATCGATTTCGTCAGCCATCTTGTGCTAACCATCGCTCAGCCTGACCTGTGGACGCCCTACACTACGTTTACAGAGAAACAAATTTATTTTAAATCATCAATATACATTGTTTTATTCAAAAATAAAACGTGTCGATCACAATTTGTACATTCAAAGCGACATGTCCAATAATGTTCGTCTTACTGTTCGATCAGGATTCTGCAGATACTGCACTATTTGTCGAGAAAAAATGTTATTTACAGTTATTGTAGTACATTTTTCAAGGCAACATTTTTAACTTGGATCTAAGCTCGTAATTCACGTTGAATATAAATGAAAATCTAGCGTTTACGCAATTCTTATTGTGTCGGAAATCGAGACGATCCATTCGAGAGTCAAACTGGACGCTGATGGATTCTTACATTCATATAAATAAACTAGCTAACCCGCACAACTTTGTCTACATCTCTAACAAAGAATAAACTTTGCCGGTACAGCCTATAATATGCCTCGATAAATGATCTATCTAATATTAAAAGAGTTAGTGAAATCTGTCCAGCCGTTCACGCGTGATGCCTGACTAAGGAAATTGGTTTTTTTTTAAATGCACGTAAAGATAACAATACTCACCGATCCTTTCCGTCCTGGGAAACTGAAGAACACGTCTGGTCCGTTCCTGTGAGGCATTTGTCGAAGCACGTTCAGCAGCTTAGCAGAATGCCGGGGCTGTAACGGAATACCAATTTGTTGATTTTTGTTACAATACCTATCTCATAAAAGTCAGGTTGTTAAAAGAAAGAGCTTGGGAAACATGACACTGAAAGTTTTTAATATACAATTATAATATACTGTACAAAGTTATACACAAACTTAATGTTCGTTGCTGTTCGGATTTTAGAACAATAAGTTCAACTTCATTATAATGATACGTTGATATCTAGATCATACTTTTCTTGAGGTGGGCGATAATAGCCAGGATACGGTATAACTAATGACTTTATTTACGCGCACAGCAAATAAGATGTTTCTTGTTCTAATAAACATTATTATTAATATACGAATACTTTTGCTTTCAAAAATATTATTATTATTAAATTCAAATACACAAAGTTTATCATGAGTTACAAAAATCAATGTGTCTTTTCATTAACAAACAATACTTCGTAGTTCGTTACTAATGAGATGACTAAAAAGCATCCAATTAGGGAAGTGAACCGTTATGCTTTTAGCGAAGTAATGATCAGTTTGAGTACTAGTATTTTATATTAAACAAATAAATAAATAATAAATATTTTCGGACATATGAGACACATCATCTAGTTTCAAACTAAACAGAGTTTGTGCTATGATAACTAGACTGACTGATAAAATACTTATATACTTTTTTTTTGTAAATACATACATATTATACACAAAAAACACCCAAATTTCGAAACAAATATTTACAGATCATACAAACATTTGGTCTGACCCGGGAATCGAACCCGAGACCTCAAGCACAGCAGTCACATTCACTACTGCTACGTCACCAACGCAGTATTTTGTGTATTAATCAGTACCGTACCCCAACATAGGAGCAAAAAAAGAATATAGCTTTTTCTAATACATCAGGCTCAACGTCGACTGTCCGTATAAGCTTTATTTTTGTATAACATTGTTAATATCAGAAAATACATCAATATTTCCTTCATCAATAATTGCTTCACTAAGTCGACTTTGAACATTTTTCAATCTTACAGATAACAAAGGAAAAAAATACTTTCCAAGTTGAAAGTTTTAAAATACTGCGACATAAACCCTCTCGATATTGGCAGTAACAGCGTCCGATAAAAGAAGCCCCTTTTGCCAACTCAGAAATAAACGAGAGGAAAATTTATCTCATCCAATATTTTTTTCAATATAATCTTAAACTCATTGTTTACTTATTTAATCAAAGTAATAAGATTATCATTTTGATTAGACACAAGGGAAAGCTGAAAAGACAAGCGCTCCTTACTACTAGGGAAGCATAAATACAAAGTGCCTACCGTTTCTGTCGACTAATTACTAACTGCGCTATACCATCTGTAAAATGATGCAAATTTGAAAAGCATTCATGGTAGGGCTAATTGCAAGTTTGTCGTAGCAACCGCATTTATCCGAGTCCTTTCCATACCCCTCTTTATTTTATGTCTGCCTGGTCGAATTACGCGGTTTCTACGAGGTTGGCAGTCACCACGAACAGGGTAAACAAATTTGAGTATGGGTATTTTTACTAGCAGCCTATTTATGGAGTAAAATTTAGTTGCGTAACGTAGGGCGTAACTTAGGTTGGAAAATAAAACGGTTATGTTATTTACTAACATCTCAAACTTAACGACCGTCCTAGAAGTTTTAGTGGCAATAAAAAAGCTTTGTTTCGCACTCAGGCACTGTTGAAGTGGTTTTGTGGCTCAAGAACTCTTGAAACGTCACTTAAACCATACTGGCGGACATGTATTATCTCACCGACTTTCTTTTTAGGCCGAAGCGAAATATCGCGTAAGTGCATTTTGTAATACTAATTCTGCTAACTAATTTAAAGCAAAAAATATACACAAAATAAGGACTTATTGAAAACAACAATACAGATATTCTGTAGTATTATGACCCCAGCAATTATTTAGATACCTGTAGATTGTTTAATTCTATTTTTTTAAAGTTTAATTACCAAATTAAAAAAAAAAACTTTACAATTTATTCTTAACTCACAGCATAGTATGAGGAGAAGAACAGAGGTTATAAAAAGATGGTGAACAAATTATATAAGAATCAATTCCTTACCCATTTGCCGTTGACTGCTTTCATGGCACTAAAAAGCTGTTTAAGTTCCTTGACCGTAACGCTATAGCTGGCCAGAACACCCAACATCTCGATGAGTAAATCTGCAACAAGATTTATCTATTGTTAAATCATATTTATAACTTACAAGAACATAACATCTCATCTTATTGATTAAATGCTACATCAGACAGTTTCGTGTCTAGTTCCTAATTACATTTCAACATTTAGTAAAGGTGGAGTGACGATTTGGAGCAAAATCGATAAGAGTGGCGTGCAACGGAAGAGGTCTACCTCCAGCAGTGTCGACTGCACGACTGCAATATGATGATGATGTAGTAAAACTCTAAACTTAATTACTGGGTTTAAAATTGGAACTAACAAAAGATTTTGATCGCAAAATCAATATTCCGATAAAATGCAAGTAAAAGTGTTAAGCCAATACGAGTACACACTCGTTTTGTTCGTACAGATCAGTTAATTCGAATGAAAATACATTGTAATAATACCTACTGAAGGTTCACACAACGCGTGCATAAGTGATTCAGTTTTGAACAGATCCAAATGGAAATATGTCAGTGACGAGTTCAAATTTGATTATAAAAACAGATCAGGAGTCAATGTGATCCTCTAATTGATTGTAATTATACAACGCTCTCAAAAAACACATTAAATATTTTATATAGTCATATTAAAATGTTATTTGAAACCATCGCCATCATCATCTTAATAGTCCACTGCTGGACATAGGCCTCTCCGTAGCAAGGAGGTTTTGGCGTACTACACACTACGCTTGCCAGACGAGTTGGTAAACGGTATTTCAAGTATTTCTTCTCGTCGCAGTGAAGTCGTTTTGGATATTTTGTTCTATTAGTTGCTTCTTCCGAAAGCCATGGGAATTGACAACCAAATTGAATCATTTTAATTTAGTTGAGTGGTTGAACCTTTTGTTTTTGAAAATGCATAGTAGGGCAGAGAAGTCATATTTTTACATGTACTTACGTGTCATGTACGTGTAAGTAGCAACACTAAATTAGGTTTTATATTATTTTTCGTGTTAGAAGCTGAGAAACATGTCTAAATACAAGGTTAAACTTAAAACATTACGTAAATAATTCCGTGTATGTGACATTTTCTCATAAATAATGAAATAGATGGCTTTTTTAGAATTTTCATTTATTTGTATTCATGTCTTGAACGCGACGAGACATCAAAAAAATACATGAATATCGTGACAAAGCAAAAACATCGACATTACACGTGCTCGACTTATCTATGTGTCGGGTTCTGTACACACTCTTACAACTAAGAAACTGGTAACTATTGAATATTTAGGAGGAAATTTGCGGTGTCTGCCATATTCCTTTGTGCTTACACTCAAGTTTTAATCGTTTGTTTGTTAATTAATAAATAGTTCAACACTAAATGGCTCTACTTATGAACTATTTCAGTTATTTGCATACAATTTATTTGTTACTGTCAACAAAACTTGTTTCCCAGGAATACCAAAAAACCACTGGATGGAGTGAGAATGTCGCCATAGTTCCAAGACACTAAATGGAACGTCCAGACATACTATCGCATTCAAAAACTGGGTCCTCTTGCCTCATTGCGTATTTAACTTTTTGGTTGCGTCATCCGCGTAATAAAGATTCAATTTATCATGTAAGACTTCTCTTACATTAATAAAAGTGACAGCTCCTGAACTTTTAAACTCGAAAAATATTAAATGAGTGAAAAACCATAAGTACTTAAGCCATTTTAACTCTTACTACAATTTAAGACTGACATTCATAAAGAAGTGATCGCCCACTTTAACCTGCTTCTAAATAAATTACTGCTTTGAAACCTTTCTTGTGTTCGGAAGAATGGTTTCATAAAGAAATGGTAACGTCAGACATCGAAAAATTGTTTGCACAAATTATCTTGAAAAGCTTTTGTAAAAGATTTTTTTAAAGAAACCATTCTCACTTGAGGGCCGTTTTTCGAAAACCGCCTGATTGAATAGTACTTTATGACCATAGAAGCCCCACTTACATAGTCCAAAGGTCACGTACCTGGTGTTATGATTGGTTATAAAATCGTTACTCTATCATTAATCTCATGATCCTGAGAGTCACGATGATAAATTTAAAAAAATAAAAAAAAACTTTGCTGGGCGCACTCACTCATATGTAAGTGAAATTGATAAATTAGAAGGTAACGAGAATGGTGTGTTATTTTTAAACCGTTTTTAGCTTAAACAATCAATTTTACTTTTATTTTGGATACTAGCTTACCCCGCGAACTCTGTTCCGCCTTAGAGGCAATAAATAAGCAGATTTTGGATTTTGCCGCGGTCGAACCGCATAAAAAGTATCCTATGTCCGTCTCCTGGTTCTAGGCTACCTCCCCACCAATTTTCAGCTAAACCCGTTCAGCCGTTCTTGAGTTATAAGTGGTGTAACTAACACCACTTTCTTTTATATATATAGATTAAGAGGAAAGTATTTACTTTAAACGAAACGTAAATCTTTCGGAAGCAAAGCACAAAAGAATCAAAATGACTCTATATGTACGTACATACAGCTATATGCTTCCACTCTACCTAAATGTGTCCTCTCCCTCTTTTATCAATCACGTTCACATCGGAAGCCCGCTCCATTATTCGGTTACCTCACGTGTGACCCTTTAAAAAATCACCATCAAAACAACAATGCTGGAAGTCCATCTGTCACGGAGTGGCCGCCACATTGTGCCCTAGTTAATCCCGAGCGTTGTGTCCTGGCTAATCCGTTCGTAATTCCATGTCCGGGATTCTCACTCCTTTCGCTTCGGTTAATGCTGTACCCGGGATATTAAAATGCTCCTGGCGATTATATTTTTCGAATATTAAATGGAGATTTTACGCTGCGATACCGCTCCGGTAAAAAGTCAGGTTTATGTTATTTTTATGCCTTCCACTTTGGTTTACTGCGGTTATTTCTGTCATGCCTGTTTACTCTTTGTTGTTATGTCAGTCGCAGTGCAAAGTATCGAAGGTATATTTTACGAGGTACTAAAAATCTATTAGAACAACAGATTGTGATAATTGCAGGTCGAGTTTATAGCTCATGGTTGGCTTAATGAGGTTAATAATATACGTGATTGGAGGAAAAAGAAAGTAGTATGTGACGACGCTAGGGAACCTACATATTTGTATTACCTAGGACCAGGAAAGGTAGTAAGTAAGTCACGGTAGGAGGTCATCTATTGATAGAAAATGTAGTAGAAAATCTGTAAGAAAACAAAATGGTTTTGCCTTCTCTGCGTTCCAGAATTATGAACATTGGAATCAAGCACCGTTCTTCAGGAGTCCCAACAATCACACCTGGTCTTAAAACTGCACGGTTGGCCTAGTGGTTTAAGCGGTCGCTACGTCGCTCTCCCTCTACTGCGTTAAGTGGGTTCAAGCCCCACATGGGACAACACTTTTTGTGATCCATAAATTGTTGTTCTGAGTCTGGGTGTACAAACATAAAAGAAACGGACACAGATCGTTTCTTTTATGTTTGTAAAGTCCCCCGTGATACATGATTTATTCCTAATGCGAGCGTTGTCCATTAAAAAAGACAAAAATGACACAATTATGCCAAGCTGCTGTCGGGCTTGCTTTTTTAAGAAAAAAACCCTAATTTTTATATCTATATACAACTGAAGCCTATAGTTTCAGTAACAACAAGTTTTTTTTATTTAAATTTATTTGAATAAAAAGATAAAGAAAATTAAAATAATAAAGGTTGGAGGCGCCGGGTATCGATCCCGGTACCTCTCGCATGCTAAGCGAGCGCTCTACCATCTGAGCTACGCCCCCTGTTGATTTCAATACTAAATCAGAGGTCTACAATATTTAAGTACGTATGTTCTCAAGGTAGCGAAGTGGTCTTACGGCATGGCATTTCGTAATAACTATTTTAACTTCTGGCGGGTTTTGTTTTGGTACAAGGGCTCCCTATGTACTACTAACATTCTCTTGTCAAATATGTACAAGTACACTAAATTACATTTCTCGTGCGTGTCGAGCTTTTGCTATTATAATATGAGTTTCAAAGTCGGGGCAAACAAATATTTAATGTCTGTATTAATTACGGCGTAGAATGAAATTAGGGTCTTGATTATTTTGGTTGTATTTTCATATTTATCAAACTCTGTTATATAGTAACCTTTTCAGAAAACTCTTTATTTCATTTAGGGTATGGAACTCGCTTAGACACAAGTAAAAATGAAAAAAAATAGCAAATATATGTAGATAGCTAATTTAAGTTTATAACAGCTACTTTATTTAAAAAAAATATTGTACACCACATAAATAGTGAACATAATAAAATGAAACATTCATATCAAATGCAATCCGACAAATAGATATTATATTCTAACATTTGGTACTAAGTAAATACTCAAATACAACTAAATATATAACATCAATAAGAAACAAGATATCATTAATGTAAAGATTATTAACGTACATCGTTAAAGAGCACTGAAACGTCCCTCTCTTATCAGTTTATAGATAAGCCAAGAGGATAAAGCACCCTGTCTACGGTTATAAATAAGCTGAATAATTATTCTTTATTTATATCATGTTTTGCTAGTTCATTTAATTCTTCTATCAGCCATAATCTTATTGTTTTAATAAAATCAAGGTGATCTCCCATGGTCATATGACAATTGATGAATCCATTACACATAAATTTCTATTATTACGATGTAAGAAGGAGATCTCTTATTTTCTAATACTCTTCATGTTCTGGATAGTAGAACAGGGAAGGCTAAATAAGCAACAAAATTAGTGTAATCGAATATTTAGCAGAGGCATTTTGCTGGCTATACAAAAAAAAGGAAGAAACAACAGGAAAATGGTCAATAGAATTTATAAAGAACCAAAATAGTCTAAAAGATTGGAGGCGCCGGGTATCGATCCCGGTACCTCTCGCATGCTAAGCGAGCGCTCTACCATCTGAGCTACGCCCCCTGTTATATACAGAAGTCAATTTTATGCTGGTATTGAAATGCTACCGCATTATTCACATATTGCTTAAGGCTGTATTGCGTAAATGTAGATCACAGCAGACACGCACCGCTGATTAGCATAAATGTATGTTTATATAATGCAACGCGTCGAGTGTCTCAATTAAAATGGAAAGCAATATCAGCACATTACGTATTTATGTCAACTATTTTAATTTCCACAAATACTTCTTTTATTTTATTACTTTCTATAAATACGTTTTGAGGCAGGCTTAATGTCAGGGGCATTTACTTCAAGTAGGCCTGTCTTCAATTAAACATGTGACAGCCAAAGGAACAAATCGGAAACAGGAATGCCTCTTTTCTAGAATTTGTGATATCTGAAATCAACGTCAAGTGACTAAAAGTAAATCAAGTAACTTGAGAATAGCTTGAGATAATAAAGTATTGACTGCCAGTATCTTCTGAACATTTTAGAAATACAGAAATCCATCACTTGTAAACAATCTGTATTGATATCGTAAAACTTCTCAGCTTACACCTGTCCAAATTCTGAAACAGTTCTATTTCACAATATTGATGTTACGCCTACGTAATTTAAGATAACTTTAAAACTGTATCAATAGGAAAATTTTAAGCAAAATACAAACGATCCTAAAAGGAAGAACAAGTTTGGAGGCGCCGGGTATCGATCCCGGTACCTCTCGCATGCTAAGCGAGCGCTCTACCATCTGAGCTACGCCCCCTGTTGAAATATTAAGTTAAATTTGAAATTACATACAAGTAAAACTAGTAATTTAGTTTTTAAGCAAGGACAATTGAGTAATAATTACAATATGAGTAATGTATATAAAACCTGTCTATAAAGGTCATTTTGCGATTGTCTTTTAAATCGATTTATTTATACTTTTATTGTATGTTTTTATTAACAATTACTATTTATTGGTACAATTAAATACGAAAACTAATAATAGATTACTTTGGGAGTAGCTTAATCTTTGATATTTGCTACATCACAGATACTATTGACACAACTACGATGTTCATACTAAATATGATTATTTTTCGAAAAATATCATAAAATTTCCGTATCTTAAAGAACCTGGATCTGAATTAGAAATTGAACATAAACTCAAGATATTTATTTCCAATCTAAGATCTAACCGGCGCTACGCTTACTAATGACATTGGCAATTTAATAAATAGAAAATTTAAGTCATCACTGTCATCAGTTACTATCAGTGAAATATAAATAAATACAAGCTATCCCAAAATCATATTGATTCACCGGTACTTACAAACGCTTTGAACGTTTCTATTCTCAGAAGGAAATTATATAATACGGGCTTTTGTCTCAGGGAATATAAACAATATTTACTAGGGACGTCGTATCCAGTGGCTCGCAAAAAGGTTTTTAAACACGAAATCTCTATTCATGCTTTAATAGGTAATACTCTGTTGTTTACACTCTCTATATATATAGATATGTCGCTTGTTTACTAAAGCCTTTCGTTTTAGATACCTATTATGAATATGATAAATATAATATTTCGGACATCTCAAACAACGCCATCTAGTATAAAACTAAGCAAAGATTGTACTATAAGTACAACTGGTATAAATACATATATACTTTTTTCTTGTAAATACATACATATTATACATAGAAAACTCCTAAACTCTGAAAAATTTTTGCTGTCCATACAAACATTTGGTCCGACCCGGGAACGAACTTGAAACCTCAAGCACAACAGTGGCATACTTTTCAGTTTACGTGCTTAAGCAATATTGCTGCTGTCGAGCATGAGTGATGAGTAAAATTCACCACTCATTGCTGTGTTGGCAGTTAGTAACTTCAAATATACTGTTTGGATGGTAGAAAGTTAGTACGGGGCAGGCAGCATGAAGGCTAATTATGAAGACGAATGAAATAAGGATGACGTCGACTTTCGTCAAAAATTTTCAAAATTTATTAACATACATATGTATATAACTTTGTATTATATTATTATTATATTTTCTAATAAATCTAGACATTATCTCAATATAAGTGGCAATAGGTTGATGACGATGCCAGTAAAATAACAGGTTAACATGTTCTAGGGTTAATTTGGCTGTGTCAGTGCATTCAGCCCGGCAAAACAAAGAGCGATATTCACATCGTAGAGACGTCCGTTTTGAAGTCTCAATGAGTCTGATTTAAAGAATGGTGCAATAGATTGGTCGTTTAATAATACTTCGAAAAAAGCTATCGGCTTCAATAAATGTAAAAATGATGACAAACATGTTAAATAAGATTCTTCCGTTTACGAGTTCTCACAATGAGAGTTCGTGTAATCACGGCGGTGTGATATTAATCAGAATCAAATTGAATGCTTGTCGCAGATCAACGTCACGTACTTACATTTGAAACAAGCACAGTTTTGATTACTCAACAATTTCATAGTGGAAATTAATTTTGTGGTTAAGTAGATAGGGGGCGTAGCTCAGATGGTAGAGCGCTCGCTTAGCATGCGAGAGGTACCGGGATCGATACCCGGCGCCTCCAACTTTATTTGAATGAGTAATGACTTTTTACATATTATTTTATATAAATAACAATTTTATTTGTCATGGATTCAGATATTGTATTAGGATTCTATAACGCAATTATTCTTTTTAATGCCCTTCAATTCCATTTAACATTGAATATACTGAATATACCTATATATAAATACTGAATTTAGTAAATTGCCTTAAAATCTTTTCTTCATTTTAAATGTGCCGTATGCTGTCAGCTTGCAGAAGTATTTATAATTTTACATTGCTACATCACTGTACAATAAGTATCAAAGTAGCTTAGTCACTCATATTGACTTAGGACTTTTTACGAGTTTATGAAAAAACTTCGACAAAGAACGCGGCCACCGGTAAGTCTAGATTAGAAACTGGTAACTGTCACTATTAGTCCTACCTTCGTATTGTAGGGGGTAATGAGATCTGGAATGAATCAACCGTGCATCATGATCACTTAGTCTTGTCGTTTGAAGGGGGATAAACGAGATTAAGATTAGACAGATTAGTTCATTAGTCTAGCTCCGGGACATTGAAAATGTAAGAGAAACTAACATATTTTGTAATCACGGCGGTGAATACTAACACAATTTGTGTAAGATATTTACAAGTTACGGTAAACTAAACCCTTTTTTGAAATTTTTTGTAAGTCTGAACTAATGATCTATTCAACTTTATACAATTAATATTTTAAACATTGATAACTGCAATTGCGTTCGAGTTCTTCTGTTAACTATCACCGGTGGGGGAGATATAATAATAAAAGTGATTCAAGTGAAGTCACAACCCTGTCCCGTAGCACTTATCTTGGGAAGAGTATCCAAGCAAATCCAAGCAGCAAAGTGTCTCTTGAGTTCATGCTCGTCTGGTAGTTTCCTCCCTGTACTAACGTACCGACTTCCACATACAGTGGAACAAAAACATGCTATAGCGCAATCTACCGAAGACACACCGAAGTATCGAGTAACTAGAGACTGGGTTAAGAATTTGTTAACATTTGAATCTAACATTCTGAGCAAACAAATGCCTTGCGGGGGCGGGGAAGAACATAACTACTAGCTCATTTCTCGGCAATTATGAATTGCTAAAATTAAATACTCAGGTAAACTCATTCATAAATAATGATTTAAATGTTACATCAGTTTTATGTAATTTAAGTTAAATAATGACATAGTTACATTTTCAAACCTATATCAAATAGCGCCATCTAGTTTCTAAATAAGCAGAGTTCAAGCAAGGTGTGGAGTGGTAAAGAGTTTATAAAACATAGGAATCTGTTTTGTTGACAACATGAACGTTTAGTTAATGCAGGTGTAGCAAGTGTTTGAGAAGAACTTCAATTATTTAAGCATTAAAAGTATAGAGCATATAAGAGCATTAAAAATACATAGAAGCATTTAGAAATTTTTACAAATATGATAATTTTCAGAAGTAGAAATTTTTAAATGCTTATAGATTGATTTGCTTCACAAACAGTATAAATCTCATGCTGATTTCGGCCTCGCGCGCCAGTTTTAACGGAGACCAGTCCACAACGCAGGACACGCACAGTTGTGTGCGCAAACACAGATACACTCTCTGTTCTCTCGCTCTCATCATCCAATGGGACGGCTATCCAACTCAATCGGGGAGACATCGGATGCAAGACCGATGGCTTTACGCGCTCTCTGAGGCACTGGGGCCAAGACCCCAACCTCCAAACTACGAGCTATTGCTAATTATTAAACATTTCACTAATCAGAAAAAATAATAACACTATTAAGTTAAGTAAGGAATAAATGTCGTAACGATCCATCACGATCGTTCTCCTTTTATGCACCTTTTGTATGCTCTTGCTTTCCTGGTAAAAGTATAAGAAAAATGATGTAACACGTCTCATAGTGATATTCCTAATTTAAAAAGGTGACACCTACACTTGAACAGGCACTTAGCGGTACATTACGATCAAAATGAAAGAACTTTTAAGACGGCAAGATAACTCCCATTTTTAAGTATATGTCAAATATGCTAAATGTAGATAATAGGCTAGATGACACCTTAGTCAAAATAGTTACTTTTTATCATCTGTCAAAACGACAATTTTGTATGAAAAATGTACTAAATACAAAATTGTGACGTCACTGCTTTAGACTACTCAGTTGAACAATATATTTCACTGTGTATTCGATTGAAATTCGTGATAATAATAAAAAGCTATGTTAATTGTATTTGTCGAGATGTTTCGCGATATTAGTTTTAATGAAGTGGACATTGGTATTTATTTACGAGACAGTCATCTACCCAATTGTCACTGTGTGTGATCACTCAAATATAAAAAAATATCTCTGAATTAAAGAAAGTCTTTCCTAGTTATTCGACAAAAATTAAGTGCAATTCACGTTTGTCAGCCCTATTCTGTAATACCTGTATTACGATTTTGTGAATCTTCTGCTCTTTCATGTTATCCTGGTGTATTTGCGGGAATAATGATGCAACCCTTGGGATGTTTATGTGCGTGTAACGGCAATGTGATATTTCAATTAAACAAAAAACCTAATAACTGTTGCTTACCCTATGTAGGGAACAAAATGTTTCTAAAGAATATCAAATAAGTAAAAAGAATCCACATTTTTGTGTTTACTCCTACTTTTATCAAACGTTGAAAGCGATTATATAAAAAATATTACAAGTTAGGTGTCACTTACACCTTCGACTTCTCGTGCCTCTTTGCTCTCCTAGTACTAGGAAAAAACCACTTACCGTATATCTTCTATTTTTATAACGACTTTGGCGCTTTCTAAATGAAACAATATTTCTTGTCTAACATGGTAACTGTTTGTCTACTTAGTGACCCTGTTTATCTAGAATTCTCCAATTCCTACGTAAAATTTACTGGAAAAGCGTACAAAAAAGGGATACCTATATTTTGATGGACACTGAAATATCCGTAACAGTCAAAATAAAAGAAATTTTAAGTAGATTCAAAATTCGCTAACGTTAGTTAATAGCCATTTCATAGTTAGTTGTGGACTACACAGTTTATGAACCTTCTGCTCTTTCATGTTATCCTGGTATATTTGTGAGAAAATGATGCAACCTTGGTATCAATATGTGTGTATAACGGCAATGCGATATTTCTATTAAACAAGAAACCGAGATAATTGTTGCTTGCCCTTAGAAAAATATTTATGAAGAAGAGCAAACATGATCACAGCATCCACTTTTTCTTACTTACTTATTTATACCTATCACACAATTGAAAGTTATGATGAAAAAAAATTACAAGTTCAGTTTCACTTACACCCCTTCGACTTCTTATGTTTCTATGTTCTCCTAGTACTACTGGGAAAATATAATCTCTTGTGCAACCGCGTATTACTACGATTTTCATTACGACTGGTGCTTACCTTAACGAGGTTACCTAGTATTTAAATGGTATACATGGTTATGGGAATTAAGTACCTAGTGAATGTCAACATTTCAAAATCTGGATTTAGGATCCCTGGTTTGAAAGTCAGATGGCAGCAATTCAATTTGTCTTGAATAATATATGTTTATAATAAGATTTATTATTGACAATAAAGATAACATAGTTACATAGCGGCAACATCGACATTCAAATCAACCTATCACCGTCCACTACTGAACGAAGGTCTCCCCCAAGGAGCACCAACCGTCCCGGTCTTGGGCAATTTGCATCCATCCGTTGCCAGCCACCTTCTTCAAGGCGTCGGTCCATCGCCCTACACTACGTGTGCCCAATCGTGGTCTCCACTCTAGCACACTTCGACAATAATAAAGTGTAACTTCATGTTTGTTAGCCCTATTGTATAATTCTTGAATTACGATTTTGTGCATCTTCCGCTTTTTCATGTTATCCTGGTGTATTTGCGGGAATAATGATGCAACCCTTAGGATGTTTATGTGCGTGTAACGGCAATGTGATATTTCAATTAAACAAAAAAACGTTATAACTATTGCTTACCCTATGTAGGGAACAAAATGTTTCTAAAGAATATCAAATATGTAAAAAGAATCCCCTTTTTTTGTTTACTCCTACTATTATCAAACGTTGAAAGAGATTATATAAAAAATATTACAAGTTAGGTGTCACTTTCAGCCTTTCAACTTCTCGTGTCTCTTTACTCTCCTAGTAATAGGAAAATACGTATCTTTTGTAGAATCGTGTACCTACGATTTTTATAACGATTTTGGCGTTTTCTAAATGAAATAATATTTCTTGTCTGGCATGGTAACTGTTTGTCTACTTAGTGACCCTGTATATCTGGAATTTTCACATACCTACGTAAAATTTACTGGAAAAGTGTGCGAAAAAATGATACCTATATTTTGATGGATACCCAGATAGACATCCGTAATAACCAAAATAAAAGAACTTTTAAGACGAAGTTGTTTTCGGAGGCCCATTGATGTAGGGGTGACAGTTATCGTGGTAACTGTGTAAGCCTTACACTGTCACGATGACTGTCATGCCTTTTACGTCCCCAAGCGGGGTGTGAAAAAGCATCTCACTAGGCCGACATAGTTTGGGTCACCAGACTGCATTGTCTCCATTTGCAATGAGTATGGTGACCACAACTCTTGGATTGTATTCATGCTTTCCATCAGGCAGTATAGAGTCACTTTGGCAGGCTATTAATAAAAAAAAAACTTAACACTTACTTTAAAGTAGATTCAAAATTTGCTAAGGGTAGTTAGTTGTGGACTACACAGTTTGCGAACCTTCTACTCTTTCATGTTATCCTGGTGTAGTTGTGAGAAAATACATACCGGCACCGAATTACTAGAAATGGACTTTTTGGTACTCAAATGTTTATTTCATACCCGATTTCGAAATGAGTTTTGTTTTGCATGGAATATTTCTCTTCGTTTTTAGAAACACTCATCAAACTAGGAATAAATAATTTAACTTAGTCATAAACAGATTATTTCAAAGTCGTTAAAATGGTAAGCTCTAAGTCTTCGATTTCATTATATTAAATCTGTTTCATAGAAATGTCCACAACATTTATTCGCCTCAGGAAAACAACATATTTGAAGTAGTTTGTACAACAAAAATATCACTAATAAATTATAATCAGTCAAGATTTCCAATCATCCTTTCTTATTTCGTCTGTTGTTTATACATGTTCGTAAACTTGAGATTATACAAAAACATTGAAAACCCTAAAACGATTGTATTATTTGAGGTAAATTCACACCCTTACTAAGCAAATACAAGATTCAAAAATTTTGAAGTGAATACGTCTTTAAAATTGCGTCCATAGTGAGACAATTCAAAAAATTAATAATAACAAAATAGGGGGATACAGCTTGGTATTGCTGCTAAGTTTCTATCATATCCATCCAAAATTCAGTAACACCACCGGATAGCTAAAAGACCAAAGAATTTATTACGCTATGTAAGGACTGGAAGTACATCACGTGCGGCGGAAGGGGAAGTGCAACCATTTTGAGATCAGTTTGCTGCGAACCGAGATTTCTATTTGGTATAACTTTTGAGTCGAAGGAGCTACGGCGTTCCTTCACATTTTTCTGTAAATGGGATTTAGAGCTCCAGGCTCAACTCTGCAAGGGTAGGTAGAGAGGGAGGTCGTGTCATCTTCCGACTGATGCAGATACTCACCGGATACAGTTGCTTCGGTGAGTATCTGAATTGGATACTCACCGACGCCGTTATAAGCCGTCGACGGGCCTGTGGACCGCCAGAACGTGGGGGAACTCTAACGGTAGATAGTTTGTAGCGGTTGAGGATGATATAGTGCCATGAAAGGTGCAACCGGGTCGTCACATCAGGATTGAGGAGCGAAATGTTTTTCCCTCAAGATAGTATCATAGGTATAAGGCATGGCGTCGAATCGGCAAGGATCTGAAATCACATGGTCTGGGTCCGCCCAGAGAAGTATATCAGAGGCCGGTCGTCGGGTTTTTAGTGAAAACACCACACACTCCTGACTCCTGAATCACCAAAGAGCAGGAACTCTGGAGACATTTTCCAACCCATCAATAAACTCAACTCTGCTGGTCGCCGTAGAAAGAAAGGCAAGGTATACGTTTCTCGTATCCTACCACTGTCATAAGTTGTCTACTAACTTTCAACCAATTGCTGATACCCTGGTAAAGGTGCGAACCAGAAACCACAAAATTAACTTAAATAGGTTTAAGAAACTTTAAAGTTAGCTAATTTCCATGTCTCTTGCCTTTCTAAATATGATTAAGTTACTAATTTGTTATTTAAGTTTCTCGCAATGACTAGGGTGACATAAGATGGTGGTTCTAAAATCTTTCACACACGAACAGGTAACGTGTGCAAGAGACAGCAATATAAATAAAAACGGTACCCCACCACCCCTAACTCTCCCAATGCGTGACTCCAGCCTCTCTAATGCAGGTAAGATACATAAACAAAAAAGTTCTTTTACAAAAGTAACAAAGACAATTAACCTACTCTCATAATTTGGGACATTTTAAATTTTTGTCTTTGGTCTCTTTCAAAGATTATATACAGAATAAAAGATATTACATAATACAGAAGACTCTATATATAAATAAAGTCTACATTTAATATAAAAATGAATCCCTATTTCCCTTGGTCACGGCATCACGTGTAAACAGTTGGACCAATTACATTCATTCTTGTAGTGTTAGTCGATTTATCATGGAAAATATCGCGCTAAGACTAATAGAGTGAAACATCACTGAAAAATTTAGTAAAATTTGGAATAAAATATTACTTTGAGCGATGCAGACAAAGTTGTGTGGGTTGGCCAAATTAAGTATTTAATCAATTTCAGGGCTGTTTTCATAATTAAAGTTTAAAATAACATTTCAGGTTTCTTAAATGGTACTTCTTTCAAAATAATATTATAATTTTATTCTGTTGTGTGGGTTTTTATTCTATAGGGTTACTTGATATTTATGTATATCATCAAAGAACACATTAAATATACGGTTGATTTAAATTCTTTCTATCTCTTGCGTCTCTTTGCTCTCCTAGTACTATTGGGAAAACACACTTTATTTGTGCAACCTTAGTAAGCAATTTTTTTATGATTAAGGTGCCTCTTAACATAACCTCATATTTTGTATATAGCATAGTAATTTTTGGTCTACTATGTGATCATGTATATCTAGAATTCTCGAATTGTATCTTGAATCTGTAATTTCCTTAAAAAGCTTGTGAAAAAATGATACCGATATTTAAATTAGTGTTTTTATTTACAAAAAAAAAATACTTAAGATGAAGTTACATACTCCGTGCAGTAAAGATTCAGTTGCTCTTTCAAGATGCCTTCCAGTTTTAAATATGTATATTTAAAATTCACTAAGTGTAGATGATTGCTATTTCATAGTTATTTGTCAATAATCAAGTGTGATTTCATTTTGTAAACCTTCTGCACTTTCTTGTTTTCCTGGTACATTTGTAAGAAAAATGATGCAACCTTTAGCGTGCATGTATAACGGCAATGAGTCTAACGTCGATATTTCTACGAAACAATAAACTGTAATAACTGTTGTTTACCTCACGCAAAGAATAAAATATTTATGAATAGCAAATATGAAAAATGGATCTTTTTTTTCTCGTCTACTCCTACTTATCTCAACGTTGAAAGCGATGATATAAAGAACTTACAAGTACGTGATGTAATATTGCTATTAAACAAAAACCATTATGGCTGTTACTTATGTACTTACCTTCAGAGAATAAATGTTTCCGACATCACTTTTATTAAAAAGATCAGATTTGAAAATAGCATTCACTTTTCTTGTTTACCGCTACTTATCATATCGTTGGAAGCCACGATGTAAAAAAATTACAAATTCGGATTCACTTACACCTCTCTGACTTCTTGTATCTATACTGTCCTAGTACTTTGTAGTTAGTAGAGCCATGCTGATTTCAGCACAAACGGGCCTGCTCGACCGGGGCAGTACTACCAGCCCACAGAAGACCACCCCAAAGCACCAGCATCCGTGCTGTCGTGTTTCGTTGGTGAGTGCGAGACCGGAGGCCTATTGACCGCTGCAGGGTGATAGTTATCGTGGTAACTGTGTAAGCCTTACTCTGTTACGATGACTGTCATGCTTTTTAAGTCCCCAAGCGTGGCGTGAAAAAGCATCTCACTAGGCCGCCATAGTGTGGGTCACCACACTGCATTGTCTGCATTTGCAATGAGTATGGTGACCACAACTGTTTAGATTCTATTCATGCTTTTCATCAGGCAGAGTGGAGTCACTTTGGCAGGCTCTTCATTTAGAAAAAAAAAACTACTTGAAAATTACAATCCATTTATGTAACCACATATTACTCTTATTTTCTTTATCCCTTAAGTGCTTCTTTAACGAAACCACATTTTGTGTCAACAATGATATAGCTATTTATCTACTATTTGATCTGTATATCTAGAATTCTTGAATCTGGTCGTAAAACTTTGCTTAAAAATAAGTGACATTTTCATTTAATGTACACTTACATTTCCATAATGACCGAGATTGAGCAAATTTTACGACGGGGTTACTTTAAGTAAAAATCAACTTAGAATTTTAAGATATCTGCCACTTTTAATGTTACCATTGCCGTATAAATTAATCACTTGAACCTATAATTTGACTACCTGGTATTAGAACAGTATACATAATTATGGCCATTAATTATTTAATGAACGTCAAAACTTGAGAATCTGAATTCAGGGTTCCTTTTATGGAAGTCAGATGGCAGCAATTCAATTTGTCTTGAATAGTACTTACGTCATAAATTTCCAACTTGTATAATTAGATTGATTATTGACAATGAAGACAACATACCTTGTGGCTACATCGACATACCAGGATCGAATTACTAGAAACGGTCTTATCGGTACCCAAATCATTATTTTAAAACCGATTTCAAAATGAGTTTGTATTTCAAAGAAATTTTCACTTCATTTCTAGAAACACTGTTCAAATTAAGATTAAATCGTTTATTTATATTATATGATAAACATATTTTTTACGGCAAACAACAGTTTTTAAAATACTAGGCTATAAGCAGCAGCAAAAGGTTACACATATTTTACTGGTAGTACTAGGAAAACAAGGAGACCCAAGAGGTTAGGGGTTAAATTAAAATCAAGAGTTATAAGTATAAGATAGGTTACACTAAATTATAATCATAGTGTACATAGAAATATGGCAAATGAAACTATTTTTATATTTGATCGTTTCATAAAATGTCCACAATATTTAATCTCCTAAGGGAATCCACATAATTACAGTACCTAGTTTGTACAATAAAAATATCACTAATAAATTATAATCAGTAGAGACTTCAAATTATTCCAACCCCTTAACGTCTTAACGTTTTAACTTCTCAGATTGTACGGTTTAACTTCACGAAATTCAAGAAATTCACATCCCTATGATACAAATACAAGATCCAAAGAGGTTTTCTGAAAACGACTGCAGGTCTTCACCCTATGTTTCCGTTAAAAAGAAAGGCAAGTATACCTTGTCTCCTGTCAATATTATACGCTGTCTAACTTTCAACCAATTGCTGATATCCTGGTAAGGGTGTGAACCAAAAGCACAAAGTTAACTCAACTCAGTTTAAGAAACTTCAAAGTTAGCTAATTCCACGTTTCTTACCTTTCAAAAAGATGATTAAGTTACTAATTTGTGATTTAAGATACTCGCTACGACCAGGGTAACATAAGACGGCGGTTCTAAAATCTTTTACAAATAACCAGGTATAACGTGCGAAAGAGACAGCAATATAAATAAAAACGGTACCCTACACCCTTAACTTACCCGATGTGTCACTCGGCCCGCCCCTTTAAGGTGTATAAGATAAATAAATAAAAATGCTATTTTACAAAACTTACAAAAACAATTAGCCTACCCACTTAAATTCGGGACATTGTTTTTTTTCTGAAGAAAAGAATTATTTCAAAAAGTAAATTAAGTCTTTAATCAAATACAGGTTCTTTTCATAATTTAAGTTTTACTTAACATCTCAAGTTTTGTAATTGGATATTCTTTCTAAATCATAATTTAAGTATTTTTTAATTACGTAGGTATTGTTAAATAGGACCGTAGATTACATTGGACAAGGAATATCCGTTTTAATAATTAATGAATTTTTAATTCAGGACGCCATTTTTTCTTATTATATAACAGTGTGTGTGTGTGATAATAAAAAAATCGGGACTAGTTGCATCGGGAGCGCACACTAGTGACGTGGCGTTGCAATGGATTATGATTATAACTGTAGCCATACATTACAACAGGTATTTATACTTTAGGGTTAAATGATACATATTTATTTGTGTGTTTCGATGGTGCAGCGGTTGAGGTCTAGGGTTCGCATCCCGGGTTGGATCAAAAGTTGGTATGGTTTGTTACGAAGTTTTGGTGTTTATTATCATTATATAATTTATTAATTAGTTGTCTAGTACTCATGGTACAAACTCTGCTTATTTATTAAGGAACAGAAGTGGGAAAAGGAAATGATCGTATCTACGCATAGAAGGTATACTTACGTATCATGCGGTTTTACTTGTTCTTAGTGTTTTACTTAGTCTGCAAACCCCGCAATACGAGTATATATTAAAATCTCCACATTTACTCAAAAATTTAAAGATTCACAACCCCAAGTGCTGTTTAATGTTATGTTCATAGCTAAGTTTAGTGACACCTAAATTTAAATATGCAGTTAGATTACCATAATGACCAAACCAGTAGAACTTTCAAGAAGTAGGACTGTTACTGGTTGAGATAAACAGTCGTTTCTAAGGAAATTTGCTCAATAAAAATCAACATAGTAACTTTCAAGATATATTAGAATTATTAAATATTATGAATTATTTTAATTTATAAACAATTTTTGTTTAACAGAAATGGTAATCTTACATAGATATTCGTTGATTATTACATATTTTATTTTTTATTTTCTATATGAAGAGCCTGCCAAAGTGACTCTACTCTGCTTGATGCAAAGCATGAATAGAATCCAAAGAGTTGTGGTCACCATACTCATCGCAAATGCAGACAATGCAGTGTGGTGACCCACACTATGGCGGCCGAGTGAGATGCTTTTTCACGCCACGCTTGGGGACGTAAAGGCATGACAGTATCGTGGTAGTGTAAGGCTTACACAGTTATCACGATAACTGTCACCCCTGCATCTATGGGCCTCCGGTCTCATACTCACCAACAAAACACGACAGCACGATCCGTGCTGTCGCTTCCGCTGGCGCTTTAAGTTGGAATCAGTCACTTCTGTTGTACCTGTCACGTAACGTTAATCTACTGTACGTTACAAAGTACAGTAAGTTTACCTCATCGTACTTACCATATACATGTAGATACCGTTTTTTACCCGAACAAAAAGAGTTATCTCGGTAAAATGCTGTAATACTATATGTGTCTAACGGTAATATTTATGTTCGGCAAAAAATCTTTACAACTCGTGCTTACTTGCAGAGTACAAATTTTATCGACATGTATTTATTATAGAAAGATCAGACGTGATAATATATATGGCACTTTTTCCTCGTTTACTCTGACTTTACACAATTGCGAGCCATGGTATGAAAAGAGCACATTCGGTTTTACTTACACACCTTCGACCTCTTGCGTCACTCTGTTCTCCTAGTACTGCTGGGAAAATACAATTCTTTTGTGCAACCGTGTACTATCATTTTCATTACGACCTTGGTACTTCCTTAACGGCTCCATATTTTGTGTTAGAATTATTTGTCTACTATAGGATAAAAAAAAATGATAAAAGATTTCACCTTTATAAATAGTAATTTCATATTTGTCACTTCTATTTGACTGCACATTTTTTGAACCTCTGCACTTTCATGTTATCCTAGTTTATTTGTGGGAAAAATGATGCAAAGCTTGGGGTGCATTTGGGCGTATAATGGTAATGTGATTTCTATTAATAAACTAAAATCGTAATAATGGTTATTTACCCGTAGAGAAAAAAATATTTATGAAGATCAAACAATAAAAATAGCATCCATTTTTTCTTGTTTACTCCTCCTGCGTATCACTCTATTGATATATAAAATTTCAAGTTCGGTTTTGCTTACACCCCTTCGACTTCTTGTGTCCCTTTGCTCTCCTGGTACCACTGAGAAAATACATCCCATTTATGCAACCTCGTATTACTGTTACTTTCATTACGAATTTGGTGTTTCCATAACGAAAGTACATTATGTATAAAATTCCAAATGGTAGGTATGGTACGGACCATACCTTCAATGGCAGCTTTAATTTTTAGCACTTCTAATATGTTACAACATATTTTGTGAACCTTTGGCATTTTCTTGTTATAATGGTGTGTTTGTAACGAAACTTATGCAATCCTCGGCGTGCATTTTTTCATTTAACGGAAATATGTCTAATGTTGGCATTCCGTGTAAACAAGAAACCGTTCACGATATACGAGTATACAGAGCTAAAATATTTGAAAAGAGCATCCACTCTCATTTAGTTCTATTTAAAAAAATATCACAGATTCGGTTTTACCCACACCCCTTCTACCTCTTGCGCCTTTTTGTTCTCCTAGTACTGCTGGGAAAATCAACCCGCTTTGTGCAACCTGTACTTACTGAATTTTGATAAGGAATTTGTTGTTTCCGTAAAAAACTAATTTCTTTCGACCATTGTGGTAACTATTTGTGTGGGTGGGCCACGAATTAACATTTAAATAATCGTATGAAAAATCATTTGATATATTATAAAAATGTTTATTGACAAGAAAGCTTATTAGTTGGAATTTATTTTCTTAAAATTACAACGTCTAAATGACCACCGTTCCGACGCGTGAACTCTTCTAAACGAGTAACTAAATTTTCGAATACTCGTGGGCAAAGAGTCGACGAAATCGTGGACGTCTCTTCGCTGATTTTTCTTTTAGTTAACATAGTGTACTCATATTTGGTTTATTGATGTAGAAACGATTCTTCAAATAACCTCATAAAAAGAAATCTGTATGTGATAGATCTAGACTTCTGGGTGGCCACGGATGTCGCCTCGTCTGGAAATCAGCTTTTCCAGAAACAAGTCTTTGACCACAGGCAGGGACTCATTGGATGTGTGACAAGTGGTTCCATCTTGTTGAAACCATGTGCAACGATTGTAGCCAGCCAATTCCATTGGCAATGGTCCCAAGAACTACCGTAACATGTCTAAGCATGATGCCAGATTCAAAAGGTAACGTGTTTTGGGCCACCCGATATTTGATATGTATATCTAGAATTGAAATTTTGAAAGGAAATCAATAAACATATATGTATCCACAGCGCCCGAGACAGAGGAACTTTTAAGACGAAGTTGTTTTCATGCAATAAAGATCGGCTTACGTTTTCAGGATACTTTCCACTTCTAATGATGTAATATTGTTATTGAAATTTCTTTGAGCGTAGGTTGCCACATTTTTCTGAACGATTCTGAACGTCCTAGCATTTGAACGGTATATATAGTTATTAACTTGTAAACGTAAGGATTTGAAAAGCTGTCTTCAAAATCCCTACTGTGCAAGTCAGATATCAATAATCCAAGATGCTTTAAATAAAATTTGTATATTAAGCTTGTCTCTTCCTTAATTAAGACAACACAGCTACACAGTTACAGCGTGTACCACCTTCGTCTTAATCTACACTTTCCATCAGGTGAGATGGGGGATAAACGCCTATTCCATTACAACTGTAAAAAAACACACTGGCTCTATCAATATACTGGTATCAAAATAAATATAAAGATATCTATCTATACTAAAATCATAACAGATTTAAACAGTTTTTTACGGCAACCACCAAAGTTATTGATGAATCAATAATAAGCGAAGCTTTAGGGTTATTTTTTTCCAGTAGTACTGGTATAAAAAAAAGATACCAGAGGCATAAGAGATCATTTGACTACGCAGTATTGCCGTTATCGGTTACAAGTTAGAATAAAATAAAAAATTGTACAAAAAAATACGGCAAAAGAATGTTCCCGCGGAATTTATGAAAGCAGTTCTATACTAGCTATCTTCTACCAGACCATTTTCATAAAAAAATATTGGAAACACATGGAACATATATACCAGCAATTATTGGTTTAATAAAAATATCACTAATACTGAAAAGAGACCTTAAATTATCTTCTCTTGAGACTCTTGTTAGCAATAAGTAGATCATACAAACTAGGTACTTGTACACATGCCCTTACTAGGCAAGTATAAGATTCGAAGAGTTTTTATGTAAACGGTATTTGGACCTCCAGACTCGATTCTTCAGGACTCCGCCCTATTTACGTTAAAAAGAAAGGTACAAACAAGTTGAACGTTTCTAGTATTCTATCACTTCAACCAATTGCTGATATCCTGGTAAAGGTGTGAACCAAAAACCACAAAATTAACTCAGCCGTGAAATTGCTGATTTAAAAGACTTTTAAGTTTGCTAATTACATGTTTTGTTGCCTTTCAAAAGACATAATAATTTATTATTTGAGATTTAAGATTTTCTCAAGGACTAGGGTGGCATAAGATGGTGATTCTAAAAATAAGAGATACACCGTGGGTAAGGGATAGCAATATGAACAAAAAACGATACTCCGATAACACGCTCATTTCTCAAGATACTTCATCAAAAAACTTTTACAATGCATAAATAAAAGTGCATCCTATAAAAAAGTCAAATATTTACGTTTTGCAACCATTAGTAACTTCACAAAAAAAATATATTGTGTGTAAATTAAATACTTTGCAAGGCACAGGCATTTTCATAATTAAGGACTTTCATAACGTAACAAATTTGAAAAAAATCTGATATTTCAGTAAAAATAATTGTGTAACTATTATCTGTTGCATTGGTATTTATAGCATAGGGTTATGTGGATTTATTTGTGATAATTATGAAACAAGATCACGGTATTCCTACGTAAAAGAAACAAATACATACTCATGTACATAAATGGTATCGGTTGGTTTTACTCCTACCCTGTTATTAGCAGTATTGTCTCTTGAATTAATCATTTTGACGGATAACTACACCCTAAATGTATCATAAAGTCTCCATATTAAAAAAAAACTATAATAAATTAATAACTCCTAACTAACTAATTTTTAAACTCGTCAAACATCGTCGGTTTACTCGTACAAATTCTACACTGTCCTGAGTATAACATAAAGATATGTCTGTCTGAAATGACACTTAAAAATATAATCGGCGTTTTGGTTACCATAATTACCAAGAGTGCAGAAGTTTCAAGAAGTAGGGTTCCATGTCTGTGATGGGTATTTACAAATAGTTGCTCTTAACGAAATATGCATTAACAGTTTACACTTATGATGTCTTTAAGCTCGTAAGTGATAATTCGTAATTCGTAAATGATTCGAATTTTATTCATTGCCAATAATTTAGAATTAAAAAAGGAAAAATCTGTCCTTATATGTCAAAAATCTGTTATTTCATGTTTGTCACTTTCATGTACACGGTTTGTGGACCTTCTATACCTTCTTGCTACCCTGGTATTTGTAAGAAAAATTGGCGCAAATAATCAAATTGGTCCGTCATTTTTTTTTAAACAATCTAATAATTGTTGTTTTCACCTGTGCAGAATTCAATAGTTTAGACAGATATTTTTAAGATAATATTTTCGAGTGATTTATAACCTGGATTTTGAACATCACACATACAGTTATTCATTTGTGACAAACAAGGTTTGAAACGTGAACCAGAAGTCATTTAGGTTGCCTTAAATAGCACTGTAATAATCTTTTTAAATCTTCCTCTGTCAGAACTAAATTCATTCAATTTAACAACAAGTCTTAAAATTATTATTTTACAAAATATTCCTAAATAGGTCATTTTCATAGGAAATTTCACAGTGCAGATAGAATTACAGAAATGACGATCAAATAATAGAAAAAACAGAAGGTTATTAAAACACTAATCATAAATAAAAAAGTAACATAAGGCAATCTCACAAAAGGGTTCCATTTCTCCAGTAGTACTAGGAGAGCAAAAAGATACAAGAGATTAAAGGGGTTGAAGTGAAACCAAAAGGAAACAACAATAGTAGTTGTTTGTCAAATAAATAATTATAAAAATAAACAGTGTGGACTTAAATTATTTTCTTTAATATGTCTATTATTTATATAATATTTAAAAATTGATTACTTACAAAGAGTTTATTCATAAATGGGACTTGGAGTTCCAAACCCGACTTTTGAGGTCTCTGTCCTAAGTTTCCGTTGGAAAGAGAGGCACGATGTAGAACGATTCGCGTTACTTATTTTACCGCTCTTTGAAGTGAGATAAGGAATTGCACAAAACAGTCATATTTTCTCGATAGTAGAAGGGGTTGTAGCGAATACGAAAGGGAAACAACATAGCAATAGTTGCTCGTGCAATAAAGAAATAGGTAATAAAAAGTGGTTAAAGTTTATTATTGATACTTTATGGATAAAGTCTCTTCTTTACTAGGTAGTGGAGCCACGCTGATTTCAGCACGAGCGAGCCGGCTCGATCGGGGCAGTATTACCCTCCCACTGAAGACCAACCTAAAGCGCCAGCATCCGTGTTGTCGTGTTTCTTTGGTGAGTGTGAGACCGGAGGCCCATTGATGCAGGGGTGGCAGTTATCATGGTAACTGTGTAAGCCTTACACTGTCACGATGGCTGTCATACCTTTTACGTCCCCAAGTGGGGCGTGAATAAGTATCTATCTAACTAGGCCGCCATAGTATTGGTCACCACACTGCACTGTTTGTATTTGCAACGAGTATGGTGACTAAAACTCTTGGATTCTATTCATGCTTTCCATCAGGCAGAGTAGAGTTACTTTGGCAGGCTCTTAATAAAGAAAGAAATTAAAAAAAAATAAGTATGAGATCTAAAGAGACTGTTTGTACATGAGACTTGTAGCTTCTAACTTTTGATAGCTGCGGTCCACGTTTCCGTTATAAAGAAAGGGACGTCGAAGAAATTGTAAGTTTCAGACATCTCACCACTAATTAAAGAATTTGTAATAATTTAAGAAAAGGATGTATTGTCTCTATAGTATAAGGTGAGTAAAGATATGGGCAAAGAGATAGAAGAGTTGCCTTTAAAACGAAAAATCGCCAGGTATGAGATCTAAAGAGCTTGTCTATGAAATTTGGAGCTACGGACACGACTCTTGACGACTCTACCCCGCGTTTATGTTGCAGCAATAACAGACGTTTGGATATGGTGCGGTTGCACCATCACACAGAGCGGTGTGCTCTGCGTAACAGACGAGAACTTTCGCAAGTCATGTCTCCGACCTCAAATAAAACTATAAAAATTAAATCAAAAATTTTGATAACCCTGACACAAAAAACCCCAAAAAGAAATAAATAGAACTTTAATGTTTAAATACCAGTATTTATTATACATACATACATAATGTCACGGTTATTTACCAGAGGGGCAGGCAGAGAAAATTGATCTCTTACTACGGTAATGACAAACGTCTTTTTAAATAAAGATAATTAAAATAATTTTAATACTTAATTAATAAATTTCGTAATACTGGTATCGTCACGTCGAGCGCCCTCTTAGTTAATTTTGTTTTTTATTTTTTTCATTTCATTTTATTTAATTTTTTATAGTTCATATAAAATTATCCAAAACACAATATTATTTTTCAAGTAATGCAAGTCTATCTAATCTAATGATAAAGTGAAGTATGAGCAAAATGTCGGCCACTATTAAATCTAGACTCCAAAGTCTCGTAAAATATACGTATAACTTTTCATCAGAATGTTAACTCGGTGATGTCTTTGAATCCTTCCATCCTATTTAACCGTCTAACCATCGCTAAAAAATCTGCTTTCAAATAAACAAACCGCATCCAAATCTGCCCATCCCCGTAGGAAAGAGACGTAGCGGTCATACCTTTTACACCCTATTTTTTGCATCAGGAGTAAAAAATGGCGTTAGTTTTGGCTATAGCGGTCTCGTCACCACCGGCACGCGTAAGACGAGTAAAAAAAAAGAATGGTCAGACAAGGAAAACAACATGATAACAATTATTTACATTACTTACGCTACTACGGGTTAAGCTAAAAAAATTAAAAATATTAGACAGAGAATATTAAAAATTCTGGCACAGCTTTCAGGTTTTTTATTACCTACATACTCGTATATGGTTTTCTTACTGCTTATAATGAATCGTTCAAGACAAGCCGGCATAATATTCAAAACCTATGTTCAGTGTTCGGAATAAGTATTGAAGTCAAATTAATTTAATACCATAAAAAAAATTTATAATCCTTATGAAATAATTGCATATATTTACATATGTATATTAATAATAGTATAGACTATTTATCAAAAGACATTTCGCAGCACTAAACCAAATTTTAGGGATTTCTTCATATGCGAACATAAATGTTAAGAGTATCCCGTAAAATAATGTTTGTATACCTCTTTATAACTCATAATACCCTAGTAGCTACGAGTAATCTGACCTACTTTAAAAGTAAGAATTAACAATTTTTCTTTAAGGTATTTTTTTATTGTCATCTTGTACACTATCCCATAATTATCTTTTGAATTAATACGACATTTTAATCCTTACTTACATTATGTACTCTCTGTGTTAAATAAATCTCTTTTAACAAAGAAAAAATGTTCTACAAACAACATTAAATGCAGCTTCCTCTATTTGACATCCTGGTATTTTATGAGAAAATTTCAAGTATTCAGCGTTCAATTACCCAATAATAATATGGATGGATATAATAGGGATATTTATATAAAAAACTAACCAGAGAGTAAATAACAGTTCCCCTATGGAGATGTATTTATGTCGTTGTTAGTTTTTGAATAAAAAATGTGAACGACATTTTGTTTCTTTGTAATGACGCCGCTCGCATTAGGCATATATCCTGTGTCGCTAGGAATTTCACAAATATACAAGAAACGGACAAAAGAACACAATATTACAAAGGGAAACCTGGACTTTAGAAAGTAAATCATTGCAAAAAAACTGGTTTCAATTGAAATGTTATTTAGTTTACGTACGGTTAAAATTATATTTTAGATTTACATGGACTGTGTATTAAATGTGGATTAGTATAAGATAATTAATTAATGATTAGTGGACAAATTAATGTTGTTATGTTGTTTTTGTTCTGGTTCCACTTTCGCCCCGTCGATCTCTTTTTGCTATTTTTTTTTGTAAGAATAGACAACGCCCGCATTTTGAATTAATCCTGTATCGCGGGGGACTTTACAAACATACAAGAAACGGATACAAAGAACACTCAGACTCAGAACAATAGTTTCTGGATTACACAAAGTGCTGTCCCATATGGGATTTGAACCCACAACACTCAGCGTAGTAGAGAGCGGCGTGGCGAGCGCTTAAACCAATAGGCCAACCGTGTAGTTTATTTTAGCAATAATGAGAAAATACAACACTATTGGCCAATTGCTTACTTTACAACTTTTTTTTGTGGGGCAGTGTCCAATCCGGCAAACTCGGTCCGGTAGTTTCCCTAGACAAACTTCTTGGCTCACATACCGCCCTAATGCTAGTACTTATACCCCTTTGATCTCTTGTGTCTTTTTGCTCTCCTGGTACTCCTTGGATAATATCACCTTTTCGTGCAATCATCTATAGTATACATTTATTTTATTTAATTTATGATGATGCCGCTTGTTTTAAATAAAAATACCTTCTGTTTTTTTTTTGTTATTTGACCGTTATATCTGAAATTTTATCTGTACTGCGAAACAGTCCACGAAAAGCGAAACTCATTTACAAATCTTTGGCGAAATAATTATTTGAATAGGTACCGTAAACTCCAATTCTAATAATTCGTTGTTGATATTTTTATGAAGCAAAGTTGTGGCTGTGTTGCCTTAATTGTCTGTGGAAATGTACGTGTAACGTCCAAAAGCCAGGTTATAAATCCCTCGAAAACTTTATCTTAAAAAAAGTGTCTCATCATGCCTCATTAATTCTCCGCAACTAAAAATAACAGTTATTATATATGATTCTTTAAAAAAACATGACTTATTAACCGGTAATTATTTGCGCGAATTTTTCTTACAAATACCAGGGTAACAAGAAGACACAGGAGGTCCACAAACTGTATACATCAAAGTGACAAAATTTTTGACATATAACGACAGATGCATTCTCTTTTAATCTCAAATTGTTGAGTGGCATGGAGTTATATGGTTGGAGAGTTAAGTCCTAAAGGGTGACGTAATAAATTTTGACCGCTTTTTGCGTCGGGTTTTTACGGGACGTTAGTTTTGCTTATAGCAGCCACATCACCGCCACTCATCAGACGAGTAAAAGAAAAGAATGGCCAGAGAAAGTGAAACATTCAATTGTAGTTTAATCACTAATAAATAAATACAGACTTCAAATTATCCTCTTCATTCAATTTTTTTTTTTTTTATATTAAGAGCCTGCCAAAGTGACTCTACTCTGCCTGATAGAAAACATGAATAGAATCCAAAAGTTGTAGTCACCATACTCATTGCACATGCAGACAATGGTGACCTACACTATGGCGGCCTAGTGAGATGCTTTTTCACACCTCGCTTGGGGACGTAAAAGGCATGACAGTCATTGTGACAGTGTAAGGCTTACACAGTACCACGATAACTGTCGCCCCTGCATCGATGGGCCTCCGGTCTCACACTCACCTACGAAACACGGCAGCACGGATGCTGGCGCTTTAGGTTGGTCTTCTGTGGGAGGGTAGTACTGCCCCGGTCGAGCCGGCCCGCCCGTGCTGAAATCAGCGTGGCTCTACGACCTATCAATTCATACCTGTATTAGGCAAGTATGAGATCCAAAGAGGTTGTCGTTTTACTTTGAGCTTAACTTTGAATAATATAAGGATTTTCATTCTCAGTTATAACGAATATTTTCTAAAGACTCAAATAAATTTAAAATTGTAGGATATAATTAATTCACTATCATTAATTACCCTCGGTATTAGACAGACGTAAGATTGATTTCCCATTATCTCCTTTGACACAAACTTTCATTACAAACACCGAGACGGATGTTCAGCGGTAAATACCTCCTATTAAACATTTATCTATTGCTGTTATTGACATTGTCCGAGACTAAAAGTGGTGGCTTTGAAGTAAATAGGTCATTGCTGTCATTTCCAAGGTACCTATTACGAACGGTCTTTTCTAGACGTCTAGCTAACTAACTGAAACTATTACAATGATGCTAAGAATAGCAATAATATTGGTTATGGCTGTCTCAATTTATTCGACGCTATTATTTTCTATCTGTTCATAGACAACTGCGATTCATTTAAACTTGAGTTTTCTTCTTAAATTAAAGAAAATCTAAATAAAGTTACAAATAACATTAAACATAAGGGTAGAGAAACTACATTTTGTACATACGTAGGTACTAGGATAACAAAGTAGTTGAAGAGTTTATCCATCGGTAAGGGTCAGAAATCGAAAATGTAAAAAAATATTACCTGAAATATATAAGTGTATTTCTTTTAACTGCATTTTTTCAATGTGCTTATTTACTATTTAATCTGGGCTTTAATGGAATAAGGTTTACATAACGTTAGACTTACGTAGATAGGTACCGAAACACCAAGATAAGTGAGGTAAATACACTGTAAGAATAATAACTAAACGTTTTAAAGTACCAGAAGAGCATGGTGTGAAGAAGTTTCATTGGTTTGTACTATTCTTTGACTTCGTTGTACTATTGTTTGCATTGCACTGCAATAGGGCGGAGCGATACGTTTGGAACTGTTAGACGATGGACATGGTTTTGCCCACACCGTAATTCTAACCAATTATAGGTCTAGTCCAGTTTCTGCGTGAGGTACTCAAAGATTTTCATGCCATTGTAGAGGATGTTCAACCCAGGATGTTTCAATAACAGGAAACTTGATAATTAGTACTGATTAAATAAAAACACGTTATCCCGTTTGCTCTACATTAGAGATTGGAAACAAATATCTATAAATGTATCTAAGAAACCTCTTAGATACAGTCGTGTTTCATTTAGTTTTTTCTACTAGGATAGCAGGATCCGCAAGAGTATCTTAAACTTCGATCCAATTGTAAGATGTGTCGATTTATAAATAATATATAGGTACAAGTATATCAGAAATAGTCTGTTAGTAAACAAGTCTAGAACAGGGCTTTATTTGCTACTATTTATATATCGAAAGAAGGGATTTATTCCTATTTTAGTAAACTAAATATTTTTTATTTTTTCAAAACACTCATAAAATTCGTTTGCGATTCTAGAGCACAAATAGACATTTTGTGTTGATATTATATCTTATTGTGATTTCAGAAATTGCTTTTATTTAATCTATTTATGTATATATATTAACTTAAATTTCAATTAACACATATACAATATAATTACACTAAAATGTTCGATTATAATAATTTTTCTTGTATATTTTATACTGCTGTGGATATTATATTTTCTCAGGACTGTTGTAGATATATTTTTTCAGCATCAGGGTTAATTCTTTAAAACGTAATATGCCACTTTAGTCTATGTGTAGTGTATGATTTTTCCCTTTTTTTATCGTATGATAGGGGCAAAGGAGCAGACAGGACACCTGATGGTAAGTAACTACCGCCGTCTATGGGCACTTGCAACTCAAGAGTTATAAAGTGTTACCACTCCTTAACTCCCTTCGCTAGACTCAAGAGAATGGAAAGTGAGTTAGTTTAACGGACCATAAACTCTATGCTTCATTAACCTAATTTATTGGGTGAAAATAAAAGAATGAAAATCGATGTAAATCTACATCGATTTGAATTCGTAACAAAATGTACACGACACCATGCTACAGTGTGCAAATTTACGCGTGCGCCGAGCCGAATAAAGACCTGCCACATTTACACATCGACTTATTTTTTTAGGGTTGCTGGGTAGAGTGACCCCGTTTCCGCGCACAAAAGAGCGTGCAAAACCAAGGCCGAAAGGTACTAGGGTAGCATAGTATTGACGATAGTGTACGATGAACGAAGCAGATGAAAAGACGCATTCGTCTTACGTGTAAAAAAGTATAATATGTTTTAAATCTACAGTGTTAAGCGGCCATCGTATTTTTAATAATTTCTATCGATTTTTCTAACAGGCTTAGCTGAAATCGAAACAAATATTAAATGGTAATCGTTTAACTGTAAACATACAGGTGTTGTGTTAGACTAATACTATTTATTATTTTACTTTTTATTACTATTTTATGGTAGAATTTTATGTAAGGCCAGAAAATATAAATACAAAATCAAAATCCTTTTTTTTTTTTTTTTTTTTTTTTTTGATAGTGACCTAGCTGTTGGCCTGGGATGGCCTCTACAACTTTACGCGGGCATTACGGTGAGCGCTGAGGGCTCTCAACCGGTCATTTGTTAAGCAACATAGCCCAAGGGCACCCCCTGTGGGATACGAACCTCGGCTTGGGGTGTTGCTGCTACGTTGGGGCGACCTACTCCCATGATTTGTATATGATTTACGCGGCGCGTATTCCGCCCCCGACGACGGGGACGAAAACGCGGACGGTTCCTATTCCTAGATTGCCTAGCTGTGTCCGCTCTACGTTGAGCGAGCGTGATCTCGTCATCTGGTTCCTCTAACGCGTGTCTGGGTCGTCGTATCTTCGAAATCCTACTTGGTGTGTATCCTACGGCCGCAACCACTAGAGGGTTGGGGTGAGTCGGAGCAGAGTCAAAGTAGCTACGGGAGCACTGTTTTATGAATTGCTTGATGGTCGGCAATCTGAGGTCGATGTGGAGATCGACGTTGCGTACATACCACGGTGCTCCCGTAGCTTTGCGCATGAATCTATTTTGTAGTGTTTGAAGCCTATGGATCCTGTGTGGCCTAACGTGTGCGAATACTACGCTACCGTACGTCATTATAGGACGTACGCATGACGTGTATAACCTAACTTTGTTTTTCAAGTCTAATTTCGAACGCGCGTTTAGTAAGTTGTGGAGACGTCCTAGCACGAAGGCAGCCCGGTTGCGGACTGCCTTGATGTGGGGGCCGAAGGTTAGACGGTCGTCGAGGGTTATGCCTAGGTATTTGGCCTGCCTAGCCCAAGGGATAGACTTGCCGAACATCCTAATCTGAGGGGTCTTCTCCAAAGGATACAAGCTTAGCTGTCTTCTGTGAAACAGCACCGCCTGGCTTTTCTCGGGGTTGACCTCTATCCTCCATTTCCGGAACCAAACGCCCAGTGCGTTGGCTGCGGTCTGGAGTTTTTTGGCTACTGTCGAGGGGTTCACCCCCGAGCAGTAGATAGCCGTGTCGTCTGCGAATAGTGCCGTCTGCACATACCGATGCTTCGGAATGTCGCTGGTATACAGCGTGAAGAGTAGGGGGGAGAGCACGGACCCTTGTGGGACACCGGCTCGTATGGGGTGAGTGGAGGACAGTGACCCTTCTACTCGGTAGCGGAAGCTTCGATTCGACAAGTAGTCTCGTATGATGAGCACGAGTCCGTGTGGCACTCCTATGGTGAATAGCTTAAATAATAAGCCGTTGTGCCACACTTTGTCGAAAGCTTTCGCTACGTCAAAGAAGAGGATTCCTGTGAACAGGTTGCGTTGAAGCCGATCGCTGGTGTATTCAACGATGCGGTGAACTTGGTGGACGCACGAGTGTTCGGTTCGGAAACCGAATTGCTCGTGGGGGACGAGAAGATTAGCATCGGCATACGCTTTCAGCCTATTGTAGATTAGACGCTCGTATAGCTTGCCTAATCCGTTAAGCAGACTGATCGGTCTATAACTGGTCGGTTCGGACTTTGGTTTGCCAGGTTTGGGTATCCCAATAACAACGGCTTCTTTCCATTGTTGTGGAAAGATGTTGTTTTTGAGTGCTGCGTTGAAAATGAACGTCAGCAGGACCAGTAGCCTCTCCGGAAAGAGTTTTAACACCCTGTTTGTGATACCGTCCGAACCGGGCGCCTTGCGAGCGTGTAGGCCCTTGACGATCGTTTCGACTTCTTCGGGGGTGACCGTGTCTAGGTCTGGTTGTGTATCTGTCATCCCCGTCGGCGTTGATGTTGATGTAGGAAGTGAGGTTATTAGGCGCTCTACTTCCGAATCAACTTCGGCTATTTGGTCCGAGTCGCAGTGTATTACGCTGGGCGTGCACTGATTCTCTAGACTCTCGGCCAGGCACTCTGCCTTTTCGATATCGTCGAATGCCGGTGGAAGGTTAGGTCTGCTTAGAGGAGGCATACAGGTGACGGTGTCTCTCTTAAGCGAGCGGGATAGCTGCCAGAAGGCAAGGTGGGTAGGTTCGAGGTCTTGTAGTGTCCTATCCCACCTGTCTTGGCGCATTTGATCGATGCGCGACTTGACCGCTCTTTCTAAGCGTCGTAACCTGATCCTGTTGGCTTCGCATGGATATCTGTCGTAGGCTCGTACGGCGGCGTTCTTCCGCCTCAGCAGCTCACGTACGTCATCGGGTAGGTCCCAGCGGCGATCGTTCGTCGCCGGTGCCTCCCGAGTGCATTCGTTAATTAACGATTGCACGTGAGCTGTGAGGGAGTCGATCGCCATCGTGGTGTCCTCTTGGCTAATTATATGGTCGGGTATCCTATCTAGATGCACGGACGAGGTTGCCTCGAGTTTTGTCCCGAGGCGCCTCCAGTCCGTGATTCGTCTAGTCGGGGTACGATGACCTGTGTCGATGGGACCCAGTCTGGGTGCGAACTCCATAACCACAGGTCTGTGGTCTGAAGTTAACTCGTGAAGCACCTCTACTGAACACAAACGTAGGTTTATGTTCTTTAGGAGTGCCACGTCCAGAATGTCGGGTCGGTGAGACACGTTGTGCGGATAGTGGGTCGGTTCGAGCGGGGCGATGATGTCGAACGCTAGTCTATTCGAGAGCGACTCCAGGGCTCTGCCTTTGGCGTTGGACTGGTGACAGTTCCAAATGGTGTTCTTGGCGTTAAGGTCGCCGCCGATTATCACAGCGTCGCTCAGTTCTAGCAGCGCTCGGAGGTCGCTCTCGAGTAGTTGCCGATTGGGTGACAGATAGGCTGAAACTAGTGTGATCGATTGATGTCCGGTCATGCCTATTCGACAGACCGAAGCCTCGATGCTAGTCAGCGCAGGCGGATCCATAGGTACGCAGTGAAGGGACCTTTTGTAATATATGAGAGTTCCCCCTAGCGCAGAGTCAATCCTATCGTTGCGGACCACAGAGTAGTTCGCAACGTTTGGGTTTCTCTGCGAGGGTTTCAAAAAGGTCTCTTGCACTAGCAATATGTCGAGTTGGTGTGCCCTAAGAAATTCGCCAACTTCATCTCGTTGCCTGCTGATGCCGTTGGCGTTGAAGTACCCTAGCTTGAGTGTTTTTGGTTTGACTCTGCTTGTCGGTGTCCTATCCATATTATGGGTTGCACTTGAATGCGGCTAACTTCTCGAGTACGCTCGAGTACCTAACACTGACGCTGAGGAGGGCCAACGGATTGCCCTCGTTTTGACGAATGAGACTAGCGAGCTGGCGTAGCTCGCTAAAATCAATCGCACTCGCGAACCTTGCCATTAGGGATAGGTCCGGGTCGATTGTTTGCGGTAGTTGGTTGAGCGGGCTCCTGTAGTCGACGACGAGCGGCTTGGGCCCTCCCTGGAGAGGTTTAGTGGGCGTGGGCATGCCGGAGGCTGCCTTTGCGGGTACTAGGGCAGGTATGGGGACCTGCATCGTCTTCCGCACGGGCAGAGGTGGGAAGGTCTCCCCCGTCTTCCTGGGAGTGGCCCAGGCGTTCGTCTTCGGCAAAGGAGCAGCTGTAAAGCTCCCCCCAGTCCCTGCAGTGGCAGGGACGACTGGGCGGGGACGCTGAGGTCCTTTCGCCTTGGGGGTTTTAGGTGCCTTCGGGCAACCTCTGTAGTTGGCGGGGTGGCCTTCTTCGCCACACAGCAAATCAAAATCCTTGCTACTGTACTTATAAGTATTATAGTATTTTTTCTGTTATCTTATTATTATATTTACTCTATATTTGCTACCCTTAAAAGTTCATAATACTAAGTTCGAATGTTATCATAAACCTCTCACTTCAACGTCGTTTAGTAAACAAACTCACTCACTTGAAGCAACGCTCTTCCTTATTTGATACGCATGGAGGAGTGCGTCAAAGGAATTATTAAAAAATAAAGTAACAAAGCGGATTCAAGATGCTCATATGAAAATATAAAAATAGCCAGCGACATATCAGAAAAGCTCCTTAACAACGCAAGGGGGTACGATATTATGCGTCACGAGTCTTCGAGTCTTTACCACAACGGATATTGTTGACAATAACGAGTTTTTTACAGAGTGGAACATATTCATGAGAAGAAAATAAGCCAGCGCTTAAATTATTTCAGATTTATCGCTTATATCGCTTGAGATATTCATAACAAGGTCTATTATTTCTATTTACATAATTAAGGAGAATTGTAAATAATGCTTTTTACAATGATTTATTACATTTAAAACCTAAGTTGTTGTCTTAAAACCTTCTTAAAAATTTCTTTAGTACTAGGACAACATAATTTATTAGAGGTGTAGATACAGACAACATAAATGCCAATGTACTTGAGGGGGATTTTTTTTTATCTTTCTTAGGATCAATTGAAGGGCTATACAGTTTCATACATGGACTAGGACAGCATAGAACTGGCTATTACATGAGTAATATCGAAGACATCACAATAAAGGCTGTAATACAGACAAATTTGTTGCGACTGATTATAATGATTTATTAACTAAAGAAAAAAATATTTTTAATCAGTTACAACATAGCGTAAGATGCATAAAAGTATTTTATATAGAGTACTTACCGGCGACAACAGTTTCAGCTCGTGGCAGCCTCTGCAGTACGTGGTGTATGAGCCCAACATCTGTGCACGCCTGTAGGTTGCGGACGCTCTTGCGCAGGATCGCAATGAACACCGACCATATTTCTGCCTGAAAATAATCGTAATTTTTCAGTCATGAAATCCCCACAGAAGAAAAAGTACATATAAATAAATCTTATAAGTTTAATGTTACATAATTTTCGTATCTATGATATGTAATTACTAATGACTTAATTGAAACTGGTTAGAAACGTTTAAACATACCTGTACATGTTATATAATTGCGTAAACAAATAGAAAATAAATAGTATATAATTACGTTACACACTTCCTATGAAACCATACCTACTATATGTATATACACTAATAAAAAACATTTTTGAAAACTAATAATTTGAAGAAATTAATTTTAAGAACCTGTCTAATGAAAAGCATGAATAGAATCCAAGAGTTGTGGTCACGATACTCATTGTGAGTGCAGACAATGCAGTATAGTGACCCACACTATGGCGGCCAAGTGAGATACTTTTTCACGCCCCGCTTGAGGACGTAAAAGGCATGACAGTTGTCGTGGCAGTGTATGGCTCATACACTTACCATAATAACTGTCACCCCTGCATCATTGGGTAACGGGTCTCGTACCCACCAACGAACGACGACAACACGGATGCTGTCGTTTTAGATTGGTCTACTGTGAGAGGGCAGTACTGTCCCGATCGAACCGTCCTGATCGTGCTGTAATCAGCTTGGTTGCACGTCTTGAGATGATAATCATATTTGGAAATTCGTTGTAAGAAATAAATGCAAGAAACTTTGAAAAATACGACAAGACAATTAGCCAAATAGCATTAAACTGTGTATTAAATAAACAATCCACTTGGCGCATTTACTCGTTTATACCAGGCGCGCATCAACGTAAAAAGTTCAACTTGCAAGCTCTCTATTAATAGAGTCTACACTGTAACGACGCTATGGCAGCAAGCAAATATTTTAATATTTTTTTCTATTTCTACAGTGTGTTATTAATTGTAAAAATCGTTGTATTCATCGCTTACCGCTTGCATTGGCATTTTTACTAGTTCTTAAGCAACGGCAAAGTAAATAAAAGCAATTGCACCAAAATTAATTGAAAAAAATATGTTTATTTCTTAATTGTCCACTCTTAGTCCCAAATTGGTCAAAACGATATGTACTCTGTGTCAATTTAAAAAGAAACCAAATCGTTTCCATGATTACGAAGTCATGGTTATGACTTTCTTTTTAGATAACAAATAATCTTAAACTATAGAAATGAAAGCCTTTCTTGCTTCTTTTTTAGAGCCGGTAAAATCAAATCATTTAATTATTTTATACAAAACTAGCATCATCAATATTCTAACGGGTAACTTATACCCCTTGTTACTAGGAGCGCATGAATTTCTTAAAACATACCACGTCATCTTTATGAGCTTCACACAAGCTTATATTTATTCCCATAAATACTAGGGTACCATAACAGCTGAGACGGTAATCATTAGGGTACTGCAGATGTAGCTAAGCTTAGTCCTCATCTAAAGTTTTTTGGTCTTTTTATAGAAAAGAGTGCTGCGTATGTTTTTTTACTAGAAATACGCATATAGACAGTTTTAAGCTGAACAAGTTGATTTCTCTTTAATATTTTTTCTTTAATTTTAAAAATAAACCTTTAAAAATTTGTTTTTACTTTGATTGATTTTCATTACATATAGATACATTAAAATTAAAAAAAAAAACATATAGAAAGGAAAAAAGGACGTCCAGTCGAAGGATGGATGAAATGCCCAAGCCTAAGGGTCAGCATCTTCGACTCGACGGCCGGTTATGCCCAGAAAGCGGTCACAGCAGGTCAAATGATAACACCAAAAAGGATACTAGTCGGATACAATTCTCGTGAATATGTGGTTTAATTGTAAAATATGCGTTAGTTACATATTTTTTAGTTCCAATGTAGTTTGAATAACAACTAAAACGCAAATAAAATCTAATCTAATCTAATCTCTATTATAAAAGAAAATTGAATGTGAAAATATTTATCTGTGTTTAAAAAATACACGAACTTTGAAGACGTTTCATCTTTAGCTACAGACTCGATGAAAGTTTTTTTAGTTTTAGTAACTTTTTAGTTTTGTGAAGCTTATTGTGGCAACAAAGAAATCTTACATACAGTGGTTTTGCAGAATGTTCAAACCGAATAAGATTCAGAAAAGTTTACAGCAAAATAAATACACTGTTTATTTCCATTGTTTTTTTTTTACTATAATGACGTAACACCTTTTTCCGTAGCAGAGCCATGCATCAGTACAAACAGGCCGGCTCAGCCCAAGTAATTCTTTCTTTACTTTTCACCCAACGACTGAGGTTATTGGAGCAAACCCCCTATCTGCCATCTAATTCTGAGTGAAGAGGTGTTTTTTTTTTGTTGTCGGGGTGGAAAATCCCTTCGGATCTCCGGCTCCTCGGGGAGCAGGCGTCAGGAGTATGTGGTATTTCCACTAAAAATCATTCCGGCGGACGGTCTCAGGTGTCCTTCTCTGAAGGGGACCCGGGCCATATTATTTCAGGTCCCCTCCAAAATCAACGCTGCGCCTAGTCAGACCCTATCCTGGGGAGGCCACAAAGGCTTCCCCACCTATCAGTCCGGTTGTTATAATTTGTTGCGGCCCGATCGCATTTCTGCGACCAGGCCGCAATAAATTATCCCATCGCCGACCGCAGCAACTAATCCGCCACCAGAGGTCCTCACTCTCTGGGGGCTCACGGTCCCGTCGACGGCTCATAACGCCGCCGGAGTGAAGAAGCCTATTTGTAACATTTGATACACAGCTGCTATGTTCATACATCGGTCAAAGACATATCCACTCATTGTTTCCGTCAATATTTACTTAGTTTTTAATGTTTGAAGTGCAAAATGTGTAATATAATACATAAGTTAGCAACAATACATCGGTAAGGTACCAGGGCACCAACAAACTTGTGTAGTACTCATACCTTACACACAAAAGCCTTCGTAACAGTTCTAACGAGACCGGTTGTAATTATACATTACAACATTCTTCTGCCGTTAGCAGAACAATCTCGGCTAAATTACAAGTTCACTGGGAATGCCGCAATTCAGTGCGCGGATGGTCGTCGGGTCAGGCATTTTTATTTCTACGACTTCAGAATCTACCTCATTTTCTTTTCTTTTTACGAATGAGAATGTATTATGCTAGTAGCTACATTTAAAAATACTTGAATTAAGGTCATTAGGACTTTTGATTTTATCTCAGCTGACTGCTTTATAATCTTGATTGTAAGGAAAGTGATTCTTACTATATTTATATACTTAAGAATAGTTCGACTGCTGAAACAAAATATTTCTAATTGCACATCAAGCCTCTAGAGATCGATATACACGAATATTCTACGTATCCAAGTAAATTAATAGGCAGTATACATAATGAAACAACAAGGCATACTATTAGAGGCAATTATGTTTCACAACTTAATGAGTAGGTAATGTTCGGCTAGCTCACTAATATGCTTGGAAAAGCAAAAAGTAATACTTCTAGAGATACCTTGGAAAATTACTTGAATGGAGTTGCTTGACCAGTTTTTAATGTTGGATGACGAGAGGTGAATATGCATTTACTAGTACATAAAGATAATCGTATAAGGGATGTATCTTTAAACAGGAATACTTTAATATGGTTCAAAAAAAATTGCCTATTTAATCTGTAACGTATAATAATGTGCGTAAATTTAAAAAGCTTTATAATATAAAAACTCTATTAAATATATTTGACATTTGTAATTACAATTGCTCTGTCAAAAAATATTATTGTTTCAAACTACAGTGCCACGATGTTTTCGGACTTTCGTATTGCTTTTCTGTGTGTGTTTAAAAACAAGTTAAGTTTTTAACTAAGATTCACGAAAGGAATTTAAAGCGCGAATATACGTGTAAGTGTCGAAAGAGGTCCATTGTGAACATTTACCAATCAAATTGATGATGAAAAGCCATGTGAACAGCACAAGGCACCGACGAGCATATGTAGTTATGGATGTGGACGAAACAAAAGAGGTGTGTCAGAAACGTAGCAAGTGAAAATCAATTGTTTCTACCTATCCCTCTGGGCAATAGATGTGTCCTAATGTGATGATTTCTTCGTTCTTCGTGCAGGCTATCCTTTCTTGGAACGCGCTTCCCCTCGAAGTCAGGATGGCTAAAAGTCGCGACTCGTTTAGGGTTCGGGTGAAGAAGCTTTTGCTGGCTGAAACGGCGAAGTCTTAGTTCACCACCTGGTATTAGTATATCTTATAGTGGTAATATGTAGGCACGTATGTATGTATGTGTTATATATTTATGTGTTTATGTAAGTATATTTACTTATTTATGGTCTATCTGGTCTATATATACTTCTCTGGCAATTACTTCTTATCCTTAAGTGCACCTATCTCATATCTTCTCTGCATCACCCAATCCGTTGACTGGCAGAAAATGCTTAGGCATTAAGTCCGCCGATGCATGTATTTGTGCATAAATAAATAAATAAATAAATGATTTACGAAAAAAATTAAGAGAAACTATCGTTGTGAAGTAAACACGTAATTAGTCCCCACCTCTTACGTCTAACACTCCTCAGTAACGTTTAATAAGTATTATCTACTCGACAGAAAGTTTCTACAATTACTGGGCTTAAAAAGATACTTAAGGTACGCTTAAATTTTACAAAAGCCCTGTTAGGTTGTTTGAAAATGATACGTGTTGAAATTATTTTCTCTTTTTGTTCTAAAATAATCAACTTTAGTGTACTACTACTTAAGCCATACTTATCATCATGAACCAGAGAAATGTGCCAGTTAAGAATACTGTTTGACACAACAAAATGTTATTCGAGAGCAAACTGAACTTCTTAATACGACATAATGAATAGAAAAGTTACAAAACTTCCTTCAAGCGGCAAACTTCAAACACATCAAATAACGTATGTAAAGAATGATACTACGTTTATTTAATGTAACTAACTTCACGTTTCATCAAAACTTGGCTTTATCATCACAACAAGTCACCGAACACAAAATAAGTAACAAGATCCAATGGAACAATGTTGAGACCACTTAAATAAATTAATGAGAAAACCGTAAACATCGCCTAATATAACAGCAATTTATCGACATCTTCGACAATGCCTAAAGCTATCAATATTCAACCGTGACTGGTAAAAAAAGTCTAATACGAAGACTAATAAAATGGTTGTGAAGTAAAAGAGGCAAGCTAAAAACTATTCGCTGACATAGTAAACGTCACACGCCTGAGAAGAAAAACATCTCATAAGATGAGTCGACGGATTCCAAACAGTTGGTTTTCGTCCATCACATACTCGTATGAGTGGCTGGAGCGTGCGGCATGTAACTATGTATGTTATGCATGTGACGTATCACTTAATTAGTCAGTGTACGGTAAAAATAACTCTTTAAACGTCTGAGAGCCTGGTGTGCTGAGAACCAGTAATTAATTTTCATATCAAAATGTAATATTTTTCTGTTACACGTACTGGCAGAAATTCGCATCCCTAATAATATTCTAAATGTGAATGTAAGTTTGTTTGTTATGGTTTCACGCGAAAACTACTTGACTGATCATCATGAAATTTTGTACACATGTTCTTGGATATATTAGAAGTGACATAGGATACTTATTATTAAAAAAAATATTTATTTAAAATGATCTGTTACGAAACTTAATGTGGCAGACTACATTTAACGCGAGAGAAGCTGCGGGCAAAAGCTAGTATAATATTATATAAACGTTAAAATAATTTACCCCTGCTTTTCACATTAGTCAATGGTATGTTTTCTATACATTTTTTTCATAACGGCACATTGAATATGCTATCTTGAATTCTTGAAGTTCAGTGGTAATTTATCAGCCAGATATGAGTTTAATGTAGATGCATCTCTAAGTTATAGAATTCATCATTTGGCTCCTGTATTTGGGACATTTGGTCGACGCTTATCTACATTCAAAATTCAGTTTTTTAATTATGTCACGAGCCGTTTTCATCGTAAATGACAACATTCTAAACTCTTTTTACGTCATTATTTTTTTTAAATGTGGTTGACAAACCAATTGTAATTTGATGATCTTTAATTAGATCTTTTCCTTAAATCAAATTAAACATTCAGCATAAACCAAATTGACTCCAATTCCAAATTAAACACATCTTTCACAATTTCCGTTAAAAAATAATTCACAATAAATATCATTAGATGGAAATCATTGTCTTTTAGAATATTTCGTAAGCAACCCTCTCGTGATAAAACTCTTTTGATGTCGTGCCGAACAAATTACATTTCGTACAAGTAAATGAAAATGTATAAATTTTAAATAAGATTTTGACGCGTATGTGTTAGTATATATTTAAATATAAAGAGCGGTGACATGCGAATTTTTTGGAAATGTAACCTTCTTTATATACAAGTAGGGTGGAAATATAATTTTTTCTAGAAAGTGTATGAAATAGATGCTTTACAAATATGGGTCACCTTTTATAATCAAAGACGTATTGGATGCTATTGAACACAGAATCGGCTGACATAGATAAACAACGATGTACGTCGGAGGTATCAAACACTTCGTAATGATACTCTTTTGTGGTGAACGTTTTGAATTCGATTACTATGTTACGAATTTGATTTGAGCGTTAAATATAAACGTGTTTGAATGTTTGCTGAGAATTAAATAAAAATGAATGTGATACTACAGTACAAGCGGTTTGAATGAATATGAATTTTCCCGCAATCTAGTTGTGTTACAAATGTATTAATAGTATTTTATAGAAATTATTTACGATATTTTGTACCATGCTGATCATTTATATGTTATACAGATACATTTAAGAATAATTATATTTACTTTTACATTCAAACGACAACATCATGACAAAGAGAAGGAAAACTTGGAACAAACCCTATTCAAACTCGTCTGGCCAGCGTGGTATAGTAGGCCAAAACCTCCTTGCTGAGGAGAGGCCCATGTCCAGCAGTGGATTGTAAAAAGGCTGTTGATGATGTTGATGTACATTTAAATGTTAGATTTAGCAGTATTTTTGACACGCATCAAACCCGGAATACGAGTGACTCAGAATATGAAAGTACTAAAGTTACCCGTTTCAAGTACAAGACACGTAAATATTAAAAAAAAAAATTATTGAATTGTTAACATCTTCAAATCATTGATTTCTTTTTCACGTGATCCTAGTTGACTAATGATCGGAAATAAAATGTATTGTTCATTTATCACCTCATATTAATAGCGTAATACGCAACAATTCATTCGTATTCGTTCTTCTGTGTATATCTTATATGAAACATTTATCATTTCATCTGGTTATTTCTCGCTATTTCTCGTTAACAGATACCGATTTATACGTTTCTGTTAATTTATCAAGTCTTGACTAACAGGTTTATATTGCTGAATCAGTTCTAAACACAAAATATGTAAAATTTGACAAGTGCCTATAAAATATTTTAATTCAGCAAAGCTATTTCCTGATAACATGCAAATCGTAAGAATTTTCGTAACGCTATCCCTATGGCACTCTTTTATAAGACGCTTCTTAAACTAAGGTCTTATGGTTTCATCCCTCTTCATAAATACAATGTACAATGCAATGTACGAAATACATAAAAATGAAAGGAATAAAACATTTTTAATTATTGGCTTGTTCGTGAATTATCATTAAAATAAATAAACATAAATAAATATTTCGGACATTTGACACATAACGTCATCTAGTTTCAAACTGAGCAGAGTTTGTGCTATGAAATCTAGACTGATTGATAGAATACTTGTATACACTTTTTCTAAATACATACATATGATACATAGAAAATATCCAAATTTCGAAACAAATATGCAAATATTTGTTTCGAAGTTTGGGTAGATAACACAAACATTTGGCCTGACCCGAAGTCAAAGTCAAAGTCAAAGTCAAATTCATTTATTCATTTAGGTCACAAAAGACACTTATGAACGTCATAAAAAAAACAATAAAAGATGAAAGATGAACAATCTGTCGATTAAAATTACAGCTAGCTGGGTTCGCAGATTGTTCATGGTAGAGTGGTGAGAAAAGAACCCAGGAAAGAAACTCACCACCACTCTTTTAACTCAAAATCTTTTAAATATTAAACTAGCAGTTACATTCACAATCATAGGTCTTAAAAAAAGAGCAATTCATTTCCAAACATCTAAATCTGTGACATAGTCTGAAACTGAGTAATAAGCCTTTTTGGACAACCTCAGCTTAACAAATTTCTTAAATTTACTAATAGATAATAATACTATGTTGTTTGGTAATTTGTTATAAAATTGTATACATTGTATACCGAGACCTCAAGTACAGCAGTCGCATTCACTACCGCTGCGCCACCGAAGCAGTAATTACAACAGGTACAAGCACAAGAAATACAAGTAAATCTGACGAAAGAAGCTTAAAGATTTGACTTACACAATACCAGGAAAACATACGTTTAAAATAGGTGAGAATGACGGTTCGGGAATTGTTACAAAAAGGGCAGGCAAACGAAAAAGGTCCCTCAAAACTTTTACACAATCATGCATTCTTTCTTCGTTCTTTTTACCTTAAGCCATTTATTAAATTCCTTGCGTCTGTATTATTGCAGCGACGTGCTTATTGGTCGCATTTTGGATAATATAAATTCAGTTTTACACTGGTATCTTTTGTTAGGAGAGGAGACCGGAGGCCCATTGATGCAGGGGTAACAGTTATCATGGTAACTGTGTAAGCCGTATACTGTCATGCCTATTACGTCTCCAAGCGGGGTGTGGAGAAGCATCTCACAAGGCCGCCATAGCATGAGTCACCATACTGCAGTCTGCATTTGCGATGAGTATGGTGATCACAACTCTTGGATTCTATTCATGCTTTCCATCAGTCAGAGTAGAGCCACTTTGACAGAGTTTTAATATAAAAAAAAATATTACCTGTAAACTGGGTGGGCAGTGGTCCAGCAACTCCAGCATGTGTTGAATATTCTGAGCATCCTGGATGACGAAATTCAGCTCCATGTCGAACTCGCCACCCACCAACTGTAAACAAATTTAAATTTTGAATATATTTTCGGAAAACATTTCAAATTACTATCAATCGTAGCCGCGATATTCTCAATCTTACAGAAATTAAGAGATTAATGTCACTTAAGTTACTCCAAATTTAATTAGCTTAATGTGACACTATAACGTATTGAGTGACTGGGAGGGAGCATGCTTGAGTGCTCGTGAATAGTCACTTAGTCTTTGCTATTCTTTCCTTTTTTACATCGATATAACTTTTGTGAACGAATGAAATATTGGCTGTATCTTGAAAAGCCCACCCGGACAATGGCATGTTGTCCCCATCGTGTTCGACGGACATTCAATTTGTGCGATCGGTCAATCTCTGTATAGTCTCTGGGAGCCTGGTACCCGAGCCTTTTGTGTTCTTCACAATGGTGTCAGCAAGGAACATGAAAAATAGCTAACAACTAATCTAGTCTAGTTTTTATAACGAACACAAATTTATTTAAGCACAACGCAAATGTTAAATTTTGATTTACATTTATATTTTTACATTACATTACATTTTGAGAAACTAAAGCTTATTATATGAAGAAAACTATCCTTCACAGGACATCCATACCATCGTCACTTAGCAATTTATGACTATCTCACTCTAGCATGTGTAATATCTCTTTCTAAAGCCATGGGATGTTGCACTATGATTACGTCACGAATAGTTAACAAAAGAATTTCTACCCCTATGGTGTTGCGGTACTAGGCGAACATAAAATAGAAGAGATGTCGAGTACCATGGGGTTTGTATAGCGTGAAATAGGGGTTGGTAGACAGGCACACATTCACTGTAGTAGCATACGTATAACACACACTAACGTACGAAGTACGTAAGTTTTTTTAATAACAAGGGCATAAACTTTACCAGTGATAATTAGGAGTACATAAAAACTTTATCATTAAATATTATTTATTAACGTTTTCAGTATTAGGTTAAATAAGCCATCTTAGGTAATTACATAGTGTCAATCACAAAACATTGCAGTATAATGTCATGGATGGCCAATAATAATTTCGGTTCAACAGTTAATTTGCAAAAACATTTACCACGCTATATTAATATTCAAATTGACTGAATTAGCGGGCTCGTGTAATTTTATTCCGTTTCACGTTAAAACCACATGTTGGGATAGCGCGCCGGGCGCAGGTAGAGACTCGGGACCGAGACGAGTAAATACGCAGTAGATAGTAAATACGAATGTAACGAAAGGTTTCTAGATCATTAAGCATCCCTAGAGACGTCTAAGCAGAAAATTCACCACATACAATGTAACATTTTCGCGTCATTATTAACTTAACCAAAAAAGGTCTTAGTTTGACTAAGTTACAAAGAAACTTATTCTGAATCCAAGTCAGCGCTCACTTTAACATTTTTATATCTCATTTTGAATCTAACTGTAACAACATCGAATTGATTAGCTATCAAAAATGTTAAATAGCTACGATCAAAATACACTAGAACTTCCTAACACACATAACCCTAAAATGTTCACGTAAAACACTAAAAGAGAGAAAAGTGTAGGAATAAAAGGGCGGTATAATCGCATACACTGGTAACGGGTAGCCACCGTCACTTGTAAAAGTGATTATTACCGGTAGCCGGCCGTCAGCACACGCCCTGTCGGTAATTTGATTGCTTGCCTGCTGGTTATTATTGCCCGTAACATTATATTCGTACAGATTCGGTTACCGCTCTAATAACAATGTTGGTAAACCCCTTGGGCTTATATATTTTCATTGAATATTATATTGGAGAGTTTTTAAAGCGTTTAAAGCATATTTAAATATTCAAAAGTATTAAAAATTTATTTTTTAATTCAGACTTATGGCTATCCATAACCTTTGAAGACTTTCGAAGAACTTTAAAAGTTTGACCAATGAGAATAATTTACTGGCATTACAAATGCATGTTAAAATATCTCTGTACATGTGAATGTTCAGAAAACTTAACCCTTTAAATGTCGACGGCAGTGTAAATATGTTACATGTGTCGCATTCGGTCACAAAATAAAGAAATAAAGGTAGCTCCACATTAACATTCACGGCGCTGTAATTACACGGAGTGGACGCCTAACGAAACAGAGTACAGCCCGGTGGGAAATGGTTGAGAATATATTTAAATAACGTTACCATTAGTTACACTTTTATTTTTAGCGTCGCTTGTGACATATATGAAGAAGAATTAGTTTGATTTAAAAAATTACAATTTTCATTATTATTATCGTTCAGGGTGTAATTATTCAATAAAAAGTATATATTTAAAAATATATCAGTTGTTTGGTTAGGTAAGAACAAGCTCTACCTAGTTGGAAATCTAATAAATTTATTATTCATAATTATATCACCTTAAACATTAAATACATGATTAGCTGTCTGCGGCTTCACTGGTGTTTTTTTTTCTATCTCTTCAAAGTGCTCTGCATTTTTCTTAAATCATGATATCTTTATTTAGAAGAGATGATACCAAGGGCAAACAAAACTGGCAATATCATTAATCATCATCAAGAAACCATCAGAGACCGCAAGTACTCACGGGGCAATCCCAGAGGAATCCCAATATAGTCAAATGGATGACACGTCTTAACCTCAAGTTATTATTAGAACAATTCCCCTGGAATTTCTCTTATTGAATTAATAGAAAAATATTTATATATTTATATAAATATATAGTCAACTCTTTCAAATATTTTATCGCAGATTTGTATTATCCAATGTATTATGATAACTACTTTCATACTGTATGTTATACGATGTTAGACGAGTGTGCTTATCATAGTTAAACAAATAATATAAATGACAATTAAATAAAAAATATATTCAATTTTATTATATTTTTAAGAATTCTATTATATCACATCAACATAATTGTTCGGTAATTATAAAGGTGTTATTTAAAATTAATGTACTCCAGCCCTGTAGTACTGCATTGTAAGTAAATGAATATTTTACATAGCACATGACTTCGGGCGTAAATAAAGCAAAATTCAGTAAAAAGAGAAATAGAAAAATACGTGTTTGAGGCATTAGCCGTGCGTGTCATAAGACAAAGTGCCCGTAAAATCTCACGCACAAGCATCGCGTCCCAGTGATAAATTAAACGGTGCAGGTTTGAACGACGTCAAGTGGGCCGACGGAAGGGAAGGTGGCTGTTTTCCTTGAATTTAACTCATAAAATTGCCGGATATATTTCTAAGATTTTTGCTGACAGTTTTATATTACCAGCAGATGGTGGTTTTTGTTTTACATTTGTTGTTAAGAATAATTAAAAAGGGATATGACAGAGTTACATTCAGGATAGGTTAACATACTGTTAATGTAATAAAAAGGTTTGGAATATAAATAAAAAAATATGATTCTAACTTGAGTTCCTAAAATAAATCACTATCACATACAAAATAATAATCAAAGTCAAATATTGCAGGAATATCAGTGTTTTAAATGAATAATAGAAAGAAAATCGAACACCATTTCTGTTATCGACGCGGTAGCCTACAAGTTCACGAAAGGTTATTCGACCTTAACTTCCAAGCTACGAGAGTCGTAAAATAAAATAGATCTTATTACAGACCATGACTCTTGGGAAAATACCAAAAAGGAAAGATTGTAATTTACTAAACAATGGTTTAAATTTCCTCAATTTCCAAAATCACTTACTGCTTGTTGAGTGTGCTCATTTAATATAAATTATGATGATAATCAAGAAATAGAATAAATATGTTTATTTAACAATAATAGATTACCGATGCTGACTGAAGTTCTATATCCTTCGTGATCATTTTCATAGGAAATTGTGGTACTTCATATTATGATACTACTGTCACATGTCACTGGTACAATAGGCCAAAGCCTCCTTTCCTACGAGGCTTAAGTCTAGCTATGGACTGGACGTTGTTGATGTAGTGCGATTTGAAATAAATGATGTTGGACGTCGATAAAAAGAATCGTTAAATCTTATAATCATATGTAAATAAGGAAAATAAAAAGAGATTATACACTTCTTTGTCCCTCAAGTGCCCGAATGTTCCTTACTGTAAGAATAGTAACAATTGGGATAAGGAAGTTAATCTTATAAGCGCCTGGTATTTTACGCGCTACTGAACAAGTAGTTAGATCTTACAGCCTGTCATGATATTACTGTCGGTAGCTATAAAAGGCACAAAAGAATAGCTACTAGATTAAACCATAATCCTAAACAATGCGAGATTTCGAGAAACGTTTTCGGTGAGCGAGTCTCAATTACCGGAAATTCCGCCTTTAACTGGCCTCTGCCGGATTTGGCCGTTACAGACTTCCTCTGGGATATTCCCGAGAAAAATTTTTGCCTCAATAGAACGGTACTATTATTTTGGTATCACTTTAGTCTAGGAACGCGGTGCGAACTGTTATCTAACACTTTTTTGTTGAACAATTAAAGTAGTTAGTATGCATTGTATGTATCCTCTTTTATCTGATTTATTACTATCAGGGCGTTTATTTTAATTTCAATGATTCAGTACATACAAGTTATTCTACAACATAATACAGAATAGAGATTGTTTGTAGTAACGACAACATGAATGCGATACTAATAAAAGTCATGGACTACGAGTATAGTCAAAGCATGGGGCGTATTTCTATCCCTTGTATTATTTAGTTAACAATAATCTCTTACTATCTCATGGGCTCCTGGTACGTAACGTTTGGATAAAGCTTTCTAAATTACGCAGCTTGGACATAGAGCTTTATGATGGAAAAACAATAATTATAAATAACTTAAAATGTACATACATATTTAAATTTTACTGTTGATTTTATCAAACAAACAAATTCTCAACTTTTGTTATAATAGCACACAACTGTAGGATTTAAATCGTTACATATTTCAGAAATTCCATAAAGTCCAAAGATTAAAATGTGCGTATGTTTACTGAGCTTCAACAATAGGAGAAGCATTAGAAACCACTCTTCCCAAAGAAGCACAAACAAATTCCCACGGGATTATCATAGAACATTACGGATTCACATAGTTATTAGGCGCGCAGATACGCATAGGAGGTTTCGAGACATTCATTTCATTTATATAGATGTGTCTGTAACAATGTTCCTACAAATGTGAGTTTTTTGTTTTATATACATGTATCTATAGGTATTTTAAATTGTAACTAAATTTCTATAATACAATTTCCTGAGGACTGTAACATTTAAATGATGTGAAGGAAACATTATCGGTTCGCACCACAATTTACACAAAACTCATCTATCTATCCCCCTCTAACACTACTCAAACAAAATGTTTGCGAAACCGTAAAAGAGCCATGAATATGCAATAAATGTACTAGGCTGTCAGAAAATAGAGGATGTTAGTTCGCAACAAGGGATGCTGTATAACCCCCTGTGGTTAGGGGCGAAGATCGCTCGAATAGAGAGCGTAGGGTGCATATTTATCCCTGATTCCATCATAGAATGCCAGGGTTGATTAAACATTTACCCTGCAGTATAACAATAAGCAGAACGTTCAAGTAAAGGGATGATCATACAAAGCTATTAATTGTCGACTTTAATTTTTTTTTTTTAATTGTTTTGACTGTGTTGTCTGTTAATTATATCATTCTAAAGGAAAACAGTTAGGAAGTTTATTACATCAATCAATATATTGTATTAACTTACATATGATATTCCGTTCAAACGACTAAATATCTAATGCATGTACAAAAATGTGAAAATAAGCACTTACTATATTCATGTCGTTATGCGGTTGACGTGGGTTAAGGACAAATCAGCTTCATCGCCACGACAACACTAAACGTCAATATATTTCACACAAGTTAACAAAAAAGTAGTGTTTTATTTATGTGAGCAATATTTTACGTATATATTTAACTTAATAACATGTGTCAATTTAGTGTTCATGGCCATTTTCATGGAACTCTTAAGAAATAGGGTTCCCGCCAAGAACTTAGGGCACCAAGTCTACTTCACCTGCAAGTGGTACACTTGCTGATAGACGGACAAGGTGCAATAGGCTCGTCACTTATTACGTGGGACCAAAACACTGGCAAAAAGTGGATGTTAAATGTACCTCAACCTAACCATTCGGGGAAACAGATGCGATTCAATGTATGTATGAATCTTTTACAAATATATTTTTTACTTAAGTACAAAAACATACCAATTGAACGATTTATTTTTCTAAATTTCCAAGGTGATAAGAAAACTGTAGAATAAAAATATTTAAGAGTGTGTGCCCAATAATTAAAGATGAAATGTATAAACACACGCGTATCGGGATTGGGAAATTGCCGCCGATGTCTCCAAGATAAAGTATTTACTGAAACGATGTTAGTGTGACGCCAGCAAGAGCATGTGAACTAAGAACAGATTTTGCAACACAAACTAAATTTGTGTGGCTAAAAACCTCGCAAATTTGCTTAAAAGTCCCTTAAAGTTTGTTTAAAATACCTTAGAAGTAAATAAGAGTATTCTGTATTCTAAATAACCGTCCTAACTAATATTTAAATATCATCTGAGTGTTTTGATAGCACAGAACAGTAAACTGTTCCCATTTATACTGATAACTTTACAAGTTAACAATTTGCCTAGAAAGGCAGCGAGCTGAAAGATTTCGAACAAGATTCTGTTTCGAGATTGTCTAAGTGGTATTTTAAATATACAATTACAATTATTTAAGTGTAAACAAATGTAAGACCGTAGTAAAAAGAAAACTAAGCCTGGAGGGCGCCTACCTAATAGGGGATTGTACTAAAGATAAAAATACTTGGGGCAAATTGATTTCAGACTCGCGGAGTTTAGAATATCTAATGAGATGAAAGTTAGTTAATATGTTTCTTATCTTTAAAATTTCTTTTTATAAACTTAAATTCCGTTAAGTTTTAATATCCCTATTATACAGCTTTATTTTCGTTTATAATATTTGAAATTAATAACATAATAGCGTATATCAAAAGAGTGTTGTAGCACATTTCACAAAATACTGAAGAATTCGACTTCAAGAAGTTTTTTTAATTTTGTTTTCCATCTTTTTTTAACTAAGTATTTCTGTTTGTTATAAGTAAATTCAAATAAACTTATGTGATGACATCCACGTACAGCGTTATCTATATATGTAAGACACACCAAACTACGGAGTTACTACTACTGCTGACGCCATCCCAACAGCAACCATTGGGCCGCATCCCGCAAGGCACGACCACCACGTCTTGTCTGAGTATCCATATTTTGTGATGCAAGGATACGACACCTGTTTCTCTACATTAAATTTTAGCTTTTTAATCAATTCGTGTATTACTCTTACTTTTGCCAAACAAAAGGTACCTACCTTACTAAAAGCATTTTTTACTAACCTAACAACTTGTGTACTAAATTTTATGGTGATTCTGTGGTGACTCTATGGTGGAATTTTATGGTGGTTTAGTTGATAAGACGTGTACGTGTAATTAACTTACAAGTCAAGACAGTATCTTATTTATAATAAATTGGTAATTCATTACTACAATACTACAAAATATCAATCGTCAAACACGGATCTTAGTTTGTAATTGTTTTCGCATTAACATGCAAACAACATGTAATTGGTAAGTAAAAATATCAGAAAATAGACTTTAAAATATCGAGGTTATTTGTATGCCACTCCAAACAACAAGTGACAGTGATAAATAATAAATTCCCCGGACGTAACACAAAGTAAAAATGCATGTAGGGGTGCCATTACGCAGATAAACAAGATTATGAGCTATTAGCTCGGAACGCTTTTAACACAAACGTCCAAGTGACAGCTGAATCGGCCATGTTTAAACACGTACGTTACCCATGGCAATGAGTACAAATGATTTTAGCATATTCCTGTTAATCTTACAGCTTACCGGGAGAACATAATACGCGCAGGCAATTTATCTTCATAATAACTGCGTATTTTTAACACAAATTCCTAATTATCATTCTTATAATATGGTTTGATCTCTGTGTCAGTTTAATAAATATTAAGATAAGTGAACGAGTAGTTTTCAATTCGGGACTGAGTACACGGTCATTTGATCAAAACTCCAACTTCCATGGCACTCTTGTCACATATACCTAGAATCTCTTCAATTTAGTAATAATAAACACGACTCTATAAAACCTTTGATACACCTTTATGTATAAATTATAAACTTTGTAAATATACCTAAACAACGTAGGTATATATTTCGCTACCTATTTATCTTTAAAACGATCTCCTTCAGGGACGTTAGACAACGAGCAAGCCCCAAAGGTTCTTACACTCAAGCTGCGCGACATTTTTGCAAGCCCTTATCTATCTTGTATTTCTTTCTCCAAGGCGCAGTTTAATCTATTTAGAAGTTGTAGAACATTGCGGACTCTTGCTAGCGTAGGTATGGGGGCTTTGCAGGAAAACAGCTAGCAGCCGGCCCGATAAATATCTCATGAATAAGAATATTGCATTACGTATTCTCTGGGAGTGTCCTCGGCGAACGGAGACTGAAAACTAATTTACTTTAAAGCGTATGTTTATAGCTCTCCTCCACACTACTCTTCGAAGGATCAATCAAAGCTATGGAGTTTGTCTTCTCGATATAAAATATCGGTTAAGTTACCAAATGGTATACTTCTGAATATGATTACAACATATGTATAATGTCAGGATACAAATGTAGTGGTTTAATGCCATGAAAATGTAGCGGTTTAATGCTATGAAAATGTAACGGTTTAATGCCATGAAAATGTAGCGGTTTAATGCCATGAAAATGTAACGGTTTAATGCCATGAAAATGTAGCGGTTTAATGCCATGAAAATGTAACGGTTTAATGCCATGAAAATGTAGCGGTTTAATGCCATGAAAATCGCACATAAAGTTTAAGTTTTGAATTAGAACAAGGTCATAATCATGACCTCATATATCTCGTACACGGCTATCTAGTTTTAAATTACGCAGAGTCCGTACTATTGCCACCAGACAGTTAATATCTAAATACATACATATTATAGATAAATTACACCTAGTTACAGAACAATGGATCGTGTTGATTACACTATTATTTTTCTTGGATGTAATTGACCCATCGACCCTCGTATTAGTAAGAATCAGGTCCGTAATGTCAAATCTTACCTTACTTATTTATGATAGAAAGCGGATAGCAACTTGTTACGAATGTTACTAAAATAAAAATATGATGTTACTAACACTCAGAAAGTAACATCCATTTAAAACTTAGAAATACTTATTTGAATACTTTTTTAATTCTCTTTTTAGTTTAAATAAACGAGTTACTCAAATTATTAATGAATGATTTCAAATGTATTAACATCATAAAGACTTAGTTTAAATTAACTCTAAATTTTGTGTATATATTTTCTTCACAAATATGTCATTGTTTCGTGAGAGAAAGTTTAATTAAAAAACTTTCTGGTTGACCTACATAAAACTAACAGAAACAGTATGTATCTTACATCAACAAAAAATAAATCTTTTTTGTACCAAAGAGTAAAATTAATAACAATGTTGATCTATACAGACATTTTTATATATTAAAACCGAGACGGCCGATTGAAAATAGTATCTCATCTATTAAATTCTCATAGAAATTACATCAAAAGCTATACCACAACAATTCATACGAAGTGACATTTAAAGTGTATCAAAGACTTAGAAAAACACTTACACATCCTCCTTCAACGGTAGTTCGCAGATGTATCTAAAACCGTTACTTGTATTTTCAATAATATACAGATACACACATAGAACACACAGTTAATATTGAATTGAATCACATAAGTGCTCTTCGGGGCGTCCCCATTCGGTTGATCATTGTCGAATAGTATCGGGAACACTAAAAGCTCCAAAGCAGTTTGGAAAATTTCATTTATTTTATATTTCGCTAAATCGATTTTCCGCGAACTTTTAAGGAAAGTAAGGGATACACGATTTTATGTATTGACATTGGCTTATCATTTCCACTGAACACTAAGTTTATTATAGTTGCTTTAATGTTAGACGTGTCACTTTGTTACGTGTGAATGTTATTTTAGAACAAAGAATTGTGTGATGAGTTATCGGTTTATTTCTTCTATGTTTAGGTGTATAATGTAAATGTATTTAGGAATGTAATAAGCATGTTTGCCAGCCTACTTAAAACGACTCTACTCTGCCTGCTGGAAAACACGAATAGAATTCGAGAGCTGTGGTGGTATAGTCATTGCGAATGCAGACAATGCAGTACGGTGACCCAAACTATGGCGGCTTAGTGAGATGATTTTTCGCTCATGTTTGGGGATCCAACAGAGTAAGGCTTACATACTTACCACGATAATTACCATCTCTACATCACTAAGCCTCCAGTCTCAAACCTACATACCAACGAAGCACGACACTATGGATTCTATCGCTTTAGGTTGATCTTCTGTGACAAAGTAGTACTGTCCCGATCGAATCAACGAGTACGTGCTGAAATCAGCGTGGCTCTACTATTTAGTTTTTGACCAGACTGCAATGTGCGAAATCATTGTTATCAGCTGAAGTTTTTCTTTAATCGTATGAATTGTGTTAGTACTGTAAGTTTACATTGCTCGCAGTGTATCGTGATGGGTCAGATTAAAACAGCTAAAATGCCAAAAACCTAGGTAAAACAAATATTAAACATAAACCATAAATATTATGAGACACAAAAACCTATAAAATATGAACAGAACTTGTGAGTTTCAGCCGTTTGTCAAAAGCCGGACCCCAGATGTGCAAACATGGTGTAATAAGCATTGCCTCTTTGAAGTTAAGCATCCCTATTCGTCTTGCACGAAACTGCAAAAACCCACATCTATACAACACTGTTTATAACTCTCGTTTTGTTAAAGCTCAACTTAATCCATATTTGGTTTTAATGCTCAGTAAATCATATCATACCCGAAATACGAGTGCTATATTACTGTTACAATACTTACAATAAGGTTTTATTACATTCTTATTATTTTCTGATATTTCTTGGTAACAACTTGTAATACATGGAAAGCAATTCATCTCACGTTAATCTATCAATACTCTTTGTAATTATTAGTTCAGAAGTGGGCGAAATAGTGTGTTAACAAAATAATTAAATATAACAATCTCTTTGTTTGAGTTATAGAGAAAGTGTGTGTGTAAAATTGTGATCCAGTGGCCCATTTTATTGTTAGTCAAATAAAAATTATTTTATTTAAAATAATGAAAATTCTCGACGGTATAAATAATCTTGCAAATGTCTTGTAAATAATATTCGTTTGATATCACCTTCCAACCTCTTTCTTCTAACAGGTAAGGAGCGTACGAGTTCCTAAAATATAGCGTGTTTATGGCTAATTTTCTTACTGCAGGTAAATTATAAGAAAACTAGAACTATGATAAGAGAACTGCTGCATTAGAAGTGGCAGTAGATCCTGTGTCTATCATATTCTTCTAATTCCAAGTTTATAGTTTGTTAAAGTTTATCGTATATTACTTTTTATGTGTGGCTCTTATTGTCGAAATCACTTGAACACACAAAGAATTTTCATAATTGATTAGTTCCGTCAGGTAAGACGGCTGTAGGGTCTGATAACATATAAGCATTATTCAACCTGTTCCCATAAGTTTGGGATATTAATATGTACATACTTAATTACTTATAGCTAGTTGGCCGATATACTTGAGAATTACGTTTATCCGGTACTATCAAATTTTACGGTAGATGTAATGTTATCCAAGTTTAACAGGCATATCACCCCGTTATCCCCCATGCGGTACCAGGCGCGCAGAGCCACTGAAGCGTTTAATTATAATACATTAGAGGAGTTTAGCAACACCTAGTTGAAAGGGATCGTGCCTTGGGCACTTAATGTACCAAACTTCAAATTCTAAAGTTGTCATGTAGTTGATATATCGATAGAGAGAGCTTAATTGTAGGTGTCGCCTATTATGATCCCGATATATGTGATAAGTTTTGAACAGATTATGTTGTACCCAAACGGGGATCTTAACAATGGCGTATTTTTATTACCAAACTTTAGCGATTAAATAGATTTTCTGTTACCATTTTTGTTGCGTGTGTAATATAATTGGACCAACAGGTCCGTCAAAAAATAGATAGGCTACAGTTTCCTAAGAAGACTTGAACGACGCATTGCTATGAATGCTTTTATGCACGCACCGATCCACTTGAATATCAAATATCCCCGGGTTCTTCGGTCATGGCCTCTGATTTAGTTTCACTGTGCAAAAGTAACTAAATCCCACCGTTTTAAACGATAATTATATTAAAAATTACTGCTATACTAAATAAGTATTTCAATAGATTTTTTTTCCGCATGGATATTAACTAAACAGTGTAACCCCACTATATTTTAATTATTAAATTGATCACGGTTTTGCAGATTTTAACATCGTTAAAGTCTACGTGATTCCTGTGATGAATATTTATTTAAGATATCCAACATGTATTCCCACTTCAAACGTGAGAAAGGTACTGCATAACAACATTTGTTGTGTATCATGCAAGCCAGTCACGGTTGTTAGCCCCTACATCAACAGATCAAGCGGCGATTACGTATTAAGGACAAACCATTGTTGAAGTTATTTAATAATATAGATAAATTACTTTGATTAAGTTAGCAAAATTTACTCAACTAAAGTCCTTCAACGTTCTACTACTGCTGTTGTATAAGCATCTACTCCTTAAAATCCTGTTATCCGAGTTTGCAGTCAAACGACATTATCTAGTCACCCAACTTTTCTCAAGTCAGTTACACTGTATTAATAACTGTAATTATAACTCAACGAAGACTTTCGAGATGAAACCAGGTGGTCCGCTTTTGTTTTCACAAGACGTTTAAAGTTTAAACTTTTGCTAGAGTGACACATTTGTAAGTTAAGCACTCTTTCAGAGTCGTAACTGAGAGGTCTCTTGTCAAAACTTTTTTTCCGTCATCGTTATTTTCTATACCCTTTGATAGTCCACTACTGAACGTAGGCCTCTTTTTATTTACTCACAATTTTCTAATACTAATTCTATACGAATACCATCCGAAATTCGATGCGGTAAAATTTAAAGCACTAATCTGCGGTGGTCATTATTGTTTTTTCTGGTTAATAAGAAAATGCAACGAGTATGAAATATGTTGCTAAAGAAAGTTAAAACTTTCGAAAGTTATTTTAAGACGGCTGAACACGCGCCTTCTCAATATGGGTTGAATTATTCCTAAGAACTGTTGGGACCCAATTAGCTGTAAACAAACAGAGAATTAAATCATTAAATCAAATAAACAGACTTAGTCGATTATATATTGAATAGGGGTTCAGTAAAACTGTCGTATCTCGGCGACCCAAATCATAAACAGATAGGCGAGTGGGGCAAATAAAGTGGCTTGGGTGTCCCGGACAAAAGGGAGGTGGCAGACCTTACACTCTCGACAGACATTATGAGACCTTCATTATTAACGACAACAAGGAATTTGCTCCACAGATTTCAAGCCTTTCTCTCCTGCTATAATCGCAATGAAATATCTCTTTTTGTTTATGAGATCGTAATATAGTTTCTTAGGTACTTATTTCTTACAAGAGAAACGTCATGTTATTCGTTTAGTCGCTTTGTCTTGTTTATCGACAGAACTTTGAAGTTACGCTGACATGTAGAATCACAGCACCCGCCTGTCTGTCAAAAAGGATTTCTTTGAGATATGAAACAACATTGAATGTAAGGACAACGTTATTTTATCTTGAGTTTGAAATCTACCTGTTTGACAACGTAATAATAAAACATGAGGAAAAGAAATGAAAAATATTTGGCTGGCACAATACACATTGGTCCATCATTATATTATATTACTATATGTCGGAACCAGATGTCTATAAAATAAGTCAAGAAAATGTTATCAAGTTTTAGTGACAGATTATTTTTGATTTTGTTTTTTAGGTTGGATTTGAAGGAAATAACCAATCGATTTCTATTGTTAATTTAATCTAGCAACTTTCTGAGGACTAAAATTTCATTTAAATAAACAAATAACCTCACTCATTCCACACACGGCTGTTTGATTCCAAATTAGGTAGAGCCTGTGCTATCGTAACCAGATAGATATTACTGAATACTACTTTTAATATACTATACTATTACTATTAATATATATATTTACATATTTATATTGACTATTATTTAAATATTTGTAAATACTATACTAATATTGTATACTATATGTATTTTAATATTATAGATAAATTACAACCAAATACAGAAGAAATAATCGTGCCATCACACAAATATTAATCCTGGACGGGAATCGAACTCTTTTACATCAATATCTCTATATTACGTGTGTGTATCATATTGTTGCAAAAATTTATTCAAAGATTCCCTAAACGTTACTCCACCATAGTTGCAAGGCTGTGATACATCCTTAGAGTCATGGCTTGTTTGCCACCGAAGTAAAGAAATTACATGAGTTATTAATACAGCAGTTTAATCTCAGACTACTACTGCAACTGCCAATTACATATACACATCGAATTGTACACATTAACCTTTAGTTATTATCCAATGAATTTATAATTTTAACTTATTTTTATACTGTAGAAATGTTGCACGAATTAAAATCACGATTGCGGCAAGGCAACAATATACATTTCCTAAAATAGTTTAAGAAAACTATGGAATGCAAAATACGTATCCACGATTTAGCCGCATGCCTACATGGAACAGCAGTCAGCGCAGTCGGTGATAGAAACGGGACAGTTTCAACAATGGCGTTAAATCGCACCGAGAGAATTAGTTGGAGCGAGCCACTTTGTTGCAATTTGCCTCAATTTGCCACCATTATTTCGTTATATGGCTTACCAGGACTTTGTGAAAGCCAATAAAACCGGCATAAAGTGGATCACCTTAAATATAGCATGTGAAGTAGAAGCTTAATCCTGGTACGAGTCAAAATGTACGGGTATAAACAAGGAAAGGATGTTAATTATTTATTTATAAATATTACTAAAATATTGGTCATACATTTTTGTAATATAATAAAGATTTGTAGACTTGTGTATTGTAATATTATGTACATCACAATACATATATATTTTCTATTTTTAATATGATAATCTAGTAGGTTTACAGTAATATTCCTAGTAGGCCAGCTCCTGTAACCAAAATACAGGTACTTCGCGTTCAATTCCCTTTCTACAAGCGGTAATGCCTCTATTATCTTGTATCATTGGTTATTATATTGTTTTGACCACGTGACTTAGTGTTAAGAACAAGAGTTCTGGACATTTTTTAGTTTTCTAAAACATTTACGTTTATAGAATGTCAACTTGGCTATGGGCGCAGAATAGATGATGAACTGTAGATAGTGAAATGCATGAATGATGACGCAAATATCTCTACTTGGAAGTGAAGGTGACTAACACTATAGAGACGTACATATACACTCTTTAACCCAGAAGAAATAGACAGGGGTGATTTAAACTCCCACACTACCGTACAATGCTTTATAATCCCTCTTTCGTAAAAGGAGGCAAGCCTATATGCTAGTCAATTGGGCACATTCATATACTTCTAAATACGTACACATATACATATTATTGTAGATAAATCACACTGAGTCACACAACAAACAATTGTCCTCATCTAATAACCTGTCGTGGATGGATTCGGATGGCTTTGGCTCAGGACGGAACAGAGCAGAAAAGACAGGAGGACACATTCTTCAGTTTCGATTAAAATTGAAGTACTAGTCGCTTTAATTCTCAACAACTAACACCTAACTGACAGGGCTGTCGTATAAGCTTACAGATATGTTACACTCCTCATCATATGCCTCGGATGGGTTTAGATTAACGATAAATCAATTTAAGGTCTTCCTTCATGAGGATGGAATAACAAAGGTGTTTAACTAGTGGGTCTAATGTACTTCACTACAAGTTGGACAGGTGATTAGTGGGACTATGTAAGTGCGTGTCATCCTTTCCGTATGAGAATGTTTGATAGATTTGTGAAAACATGTGTGGTGAGCGATTCGAGGATGAGTGTCTCGTGTATTAGTTTTTCTCCATTTTCATTTTAGGTGTTAAATACTTGATGACCCTCCCGAATGATAAACTAAAAACATGTAAAATGTGAAAAGGTTTTTCATTCTCGCTTTAATGGAAGTATAACATTTTAGATTTTAATGTATAATTATCAGTAACTGCTTCTGAATAGCGTAATCTAACAAGAAACGACAGATTATACTTTCTTACCTCCCTTCGTGTGAATCATCATTCTCTTCGTCTAAAATAACAACCGCTAGTCAAGAATCGGTTTATTTTTGATAAGTCTACAAAACGTGATCCAATGAAAAAAATGTACCTTATTGTCAATATTCGTTTAAACTTTTTTTTAATTAATTTAAAAATAATAAAATTTAAGATTATAAATCCGACGCATTTCTTTTTACTTAAACGTAAATAATAAAATTTAAACATGCGTGGTCGCTATAAGAAAATATAAAACAAAAGAGCTTTAATTCCATTTCTTCCAGACTACCAGGGTAACATAAAACACCAAGAGATCATTCATGACAGGGCTCAGTTGCATGCCGTTTTTGTTTACCGAAGGGATGGTAGGGCGCGGAGACAAGACAGAGACAACAAACATAAACTGTACTATTCTACATGAACGGCTACGCCTTAAAAAAGGGCCTACTTGCATTATTCATACGGATGCTAATGGAAATGGCGGGTCTTAAAACCGTAGACGTAAATAGCAGTGGACTTTATTGTTTTTGAGAGAAGAGGGAAACTCTGACAAGACCCTGTTCATAAAAATATGTTGTGTCAGAGCGAAAGGGGCTGTTTGTCAACAATTATCGAATACGTTTGCGCATTTTATGGTACGACAGATAGCGGGAAGAGATTTAATGGTGTTCAATGATTGTTTTCAATTGTTATTTTATATTTTACTGTTTCCGTATCGTTGTTGGAGTTTATTAATCAAATTACAATTACAATAGTCTGATCATTAACGTTTTTAAACAATAGATAATGTTTGTGTACCTACAGAATCAACTGATCAGGCAGGTAGATTCAAAGCATATTAAAATAAATAAATAATTAGGACATTTAACACACAACCCCATCTAGTTTCAAACTAAGCAGAGCTTGTACCATGATAACTACACTGAAACAGACGAATAAAAAACGCACAAATGCTTTTATAAGGAATCTGTCTTTTATGATAAACATATCCACGAAGAAGTCAGCGATTGTATACCACACATTCACATGAATATTTAAATAAACCAACTACACTATATACTATAGTAACTACCTAGTCTACCTATATATTTGTATATCCACTACGAGTATTTGACAATTGCCTGAGCATGAATACAAATGGCAGTGAGAGTTCTATAACAATACAGATCATCACTCATCCATCGAAATATAAGGTCTGCCACTGCTAGGCCCATTGTACATCGCATCGTTGAACCGAAACTATCTCCGTAGTGCAGGACTATATATTGCCAGAAGTGCCACTTGTAAATAAGCTTCAAATAGGCGATACTTTATTATTTATGAAGTTAAAATATATTTTTAATTATACGATATTTTACAAGTGACTTCATTTGCGTTAATGTCACCATTTCAATGTTTATCTTTTTAAGAAAATATATATTTGTATGTAAACATAAATCAAGTACTGTCAATATTTCACCAAACAAAAAATTTAACATGGGCTCATTGATGCTGCAAGGTAAAATAAACTAACAGCGAAAGTTCAGTGGTTCTGATGTCTATAGTAAATGTTGATACCATACTTATACAATAAAACCAACTGTCTCCTTTCTATATGCTCTTTGAACAAATTTAAGTAACATGAAAAATTAACGTCATTGCTAAAAAAATTATTTTACAGCGATATTGAAAACCTAATTGTACCATTAACATAATAAATGTAACTAAAAAATTAATTTTCCACTTTCACACACATGCATAAAGAGACACATATGTATATTTATGTATATACAAACAATCTCACTTACACAAACACTCATATACAGAAGCTTACTGTATTCTCTCAAACACGTATCCGCAAAACCGTTACTGTATGCCTAACTTAAAAATAAATTAAAATATATGGTATTTCTCAATTTCATTGTAAATTGTTACTAAGATTCGCCCAGGAGGTAGGAGCCTAGTGATCTGTGACACAGGGTTTTCCTACTACAGACACCACTCTCTCACAAAGGTATGAGAGTGACTTAACTAGTATTGTACCTATCCGATAAATTGTACTTACCTTTGTAAATGAGATAAACAAATAAACTAATTATTATTAATTATTACTTAATTATTACTGTATATGAGGCAATTATTTTTGTAGGTATTTAATTTTTTTATTAACTAGAAACCTTTAAAAGGTTATGTAATAGAATATACTATTAAAATTACCATATTTATAGTCATTTGACTCATATATCTAGTTGAATTTTTCTGTGATGCTAATATGGCCTATTAGAATGGAATAAGATGTAAACTATATCTTTCTTCGTAGACAGAAGAGCTCTTATACTGTAACCAACTTAACACATACATAATCCACGTAGCCCATTAGAAGGGGTGAGCGCAGGTCTTTAAGCACTAAAGAAGATTACATTAAAGAATATTTTTAATATATTACTGCGCTGTAAATAGGCCAAGTAACTGTGTAATGCAATGCTCACGTTATTTTTAATAGTTGCATTAAAAGTTTAATTTAATCCACACAATTATTGCCGAATAAGTCAATATTTAAGTTGGAAGAAGGTATATTTTTCTTGTCCGAGTTATCTGAATCAAATCATCTCACCGTTTCCACTGCATATGCCATGATAGGATACAGTAGCTTTAGAAGTAACGTCATCAACAGCCTCTAATAGTCCACTGCTGGGCATAGGCCTCTCTTAGAAAAGAGGTAGGCATAAATGAAGTCGGCTGGATTCCTTGCTGGCCGATCGGATTCTTTTGGCGGAATACAACGGTTGTATATATGTACATATAAAGAATCTAGTAATTACAATTTATTACATAGTGTTATTTATGGTGTAATAACTAACTGTATCCACAACTTTGCTCGCATAGGATTTGAATTTGAATTTTTACCTAAAGAGACGTGATTTTTGCTGTGCAAATTTCAAGCTCGTGTTCAATCCTCCTTTATCTTGTAGTAAAAGTTACATTAAAATTGGTTCAGCGGTTGCAAAGATTAACTCGGATCAACAAAGAGACAGACAAAAATGTTAAAAAAGATAGTTTATGTTTCAGTAAAGACTTAGGCACTTCAGGAAATATCTTTTTTAAATCACAGATAGACACTTCTATTTTATTTATATATATTGATTTATGCATAATGGTATAACTCCAACATTATAAATAAACAAAAGATACTTTAAACAATATTAAACACTAAATAAAACAAAAGAAGAAAAGAAAACTTATCGAATAAATACTCGTGTTAGAAAAATTAGATTTTATTATTTGTATGTAGTTTCCAAACATATTGTTGCATATTTTCATAAAATCTTATAAAATGTTTATTTTGTAAAATAATTAGAATACTAAGAGACTTATACTCATATATTAAAAACTGGTGAGTATTTTTTTATATTTTCGCAACTATACCCGCTAGAAAGTATCCCACAGAGGGCTCTTAAACCTATTTCCCTAAACAGCTATTTAAATATCTAAATAAAAACTAACAAAATACTTTTAATGTTTGTTTAGATATTTTTTTAAATATTGCCTCGTTTCTAAATTTTTGTCTGAAAATATTTTTGTCAGGTTCATCAACTCCTAAATAAAAATATCTGCTTTTCGGCTCAAGCTAGCATCGCATGTACTAGGGTTGCAGTCATAAAACGAATAAAGGCGGACGGCGAGTAAGGTGCCTGTCGACTAAACCATGCAATATTGATGGCTGGGATCGCTAGATGTCAAGCTAAGCCGCCACTCTATGCACAATGTTGCATAGTCCGGTAATTTGTAACTGTCACCAGTGGTGGTTCGAGCCTAAACATTACATGCAACATCGATTGATTCATTGTAAGCCGGAATGTGTATAGCAATGTTGTCGATATATGAAGATATATTTCACAAATTGAAAGGAGTTTACAGGGAATTTCTATGAAAAAAGTCACCACTAAAAGTCGCATAAGCAAAAATAAAATTTGCATTCGCTACATGTGTACGTGAGATCGTTACAGCAACATCTGTGACCATTTGATAATATTGGTACGGCGACCGTTTCTTCCTATTCTTTGAATATTACGGCACCATAATTAATATACAAAATCTATTAAAGAAACGAGATGCAAGATGCAACTCTTATATTAAATAAAAGAGCGAAAATAAAGGACTTGTATTGTGCTCGTACAGTATTGAGTGTGTCAACAAAGTCAATCTAAACAATGACTTGCGTTGTACGCCGTTATAGACTTTTGACTTGACAATACCTGGACCAACAGGGTGAAGCACCTGATAGGGGCAGGTTTTTGTCATATTTACAAAAACTAGAAGTACCTTGTACCTATAAATAAAAAACAAAGAGGAGTTGCCCTTATCAGATTTTTCTATGAAACGTAGCGTGACAATTTGCGGGGTGAGGGTGTTAAACTCCACCCATTTCACTTTTTTTCATCTACCAAACAATAGTAAAACCATTTGTATCGTTCTATCTCGACGTTTCTATGTAGTTACACTATCTCACACTGTGTGTAAGATGTACGGACGTACTCACAATTCCTCTAGAATCTAGAGAAAATCATCTAGAGTCTAGATAATTTTCTTTTTGCTTTCTTTCAGCCTTTTTTGAATTTATTCCATCGCTGCTTTTATAAGGTAAAAATAATCGTGAACGGCTAATTTTTTTACTGTAACAAACAGTTGAAGTTTCATTGTATCCATCAAAAGTCCGGTACACAAGCAATTCAGTATTTCATTTTTATATAAAACTGAAATTCTGTTCGTTAGTCTAACTAAAACTTGAGAATGTTTCGATAAAATTGGCTAATTTTGGTCTCAAAATATTTCTGGTGTGAATAAAGTATTTAAAACAATTGTTTTGTTTTGCCATACAAAGAGTGCGCGCCACGTGCGCTTAGGCAATTTTGCCAAAGAACTTCTCACTTAGGATTCATAATATTATATATTTGTAGTGCTTTTCTATTTTAAATTGAGTAAAGTAATGTTTATTTTTACTTCATTGTGTTCAGTGGACTTATTATATTTCAATTCCTCCAGTTTTCTTGTGGTAAATTTTGTTGAGGGTTTCAAGACAACTAAATCTTGGAACTTACCGAGTGTCATAACTCGGTGTGTTCGGGGATCACTGCTGTTGATCCTGGTGTACAGGAGTAGCACGAAATGTCGGATTGCCTCAAATAAAAAACATAATAATATTAGAGTTTCAAATTGACAATACATTTACACATCTATTCAGTTTCACTGATTTAGATATAAAAAAGGGTGCATTTAGAACTTTGTTTTGTTACTAAACTTGGTTTATCAAATTTTACAAAGACAAAATAAATGCTCGTAAGTATATATAATGGAGTATTGAACCTCCTCCTTTTTGAAGTCGGTTTAAAATAAGTTTATCTTGTATTCTAATTACGGCCGTATTTTTATTCTATTTATATATGTTCTTGTTGTTGTTGTAGTTGACGATAGACAACCGTGTATTCAAAAAATTATAACAACAATTATAAAACAAAATATACTCTATTACATCTTTTTTAGGACTGAACACATAAAACATTCTAATATCTTTGTACGATTATTTTACTAATACTCTTCATATTACCTTAATATTTTCATAGTTTGCATTACATAAAGTTTTACCATCTAGTGGCAAATAGATTCAGTTATATGACGTCAGGATCTTGTTTTTGTCACGATGCACAGTCGCTTAGGACCTCTTCTCTTTGTATTAACTCCGCGTGGGACATTCATAAGAAGTGTCTTAAAAAAAAAACACAAAAAATATATGAATCTGTTTGTATATAAAACCAAAATTTGAGCCTATTTAGGGTTGATTTTACGTTTTTATAAAAACAATGAAGAATGGAGCGTGTAAATGGCGTTCTTAGAATTCTCATTTCAATTTCAACTCGAATTTAGGATTCCATGTAAGACCCAACGCGTCTAAATTAATTAGTTTACGTTAGAAATTTAATCAACTTGTCCGACCACATGGCTTCCGCATCTTCAGGGAAATTAGTTAATAACTGGGACTCGAGACTTGCAAGTTTGTGATAGAGAAAAGAAAACAGGAAACGGGGACTTTTTGTTTTTTCAATCAGAAATTGTTGTGCGTTAGAAAATTGAAAACATTTAGAAAATATAAAGTAATCGTAGCAGAGGCAAAAGTTGCTTTCCGATAAAATTTATTCTTAGATTAACATCAAAAATAATAAATACGATTGTAGAGAGTAGGCCAAGAACTCGTCAACATTTGAATCTAACATCACGCGCAAACATGTTACGGGAGTTCTCGAGATCAATGCTACTGGAATTTGCTGGCCACAATCAAATCTAAAGATGGAGCCACTTATTACACATTCATTGAGTCTCTGCCGGTGGTCAAAGACATGTAGCCGGAACAGCTGATTTCTAGACGAGGCGACATTCCATGGCCACCCAGAAGTCTAGATCTATCACCAGCAGACTTTTTATGGGGAAAATTTCGGTATTCGCTTAGAAAAGTGCAAAATTCGGAACGGTGGTTATTTAGTACGATGTAATTTTTAAAAAATAAATTCCTACTAATTAGCTATTTTGTAAATAAACATTTTTTACAATATATCAAATAGTTTTTTTTTACCAGTTTTTTTAACATTAACTAATTCGTGGCCAACCCTATATATATGAAACACATAAATATTTAGGAACATTAAAAAACACTTGTTAATTAACCAATTAATATTAAAAGAGTAAAACATCTCTGATACAGAAATTTCTTTATGACACAATCCCCATAATGCAATTAACCTAAGACGTGTTTCGCGCTTCGATAATTCATTTTCTTCACTAGAAATACTATTGTATGCAGTAGGGCACGCAACAGTATTTGTAGTAAAATTAATAATTTATACACTTCTACGATTTTTAAACAATTGACACTTTGTCAGTCATAATTGATTGCTATCTAATTAGATACTTTAAAATACGTATACATACTTTGAATTAACTTAAATTTCCAGCACTGAATTGTGGTGTGAAATCAAACTGTAAGTAGACAAATAATCGCCTATCTATTTTAAGCCTACATAATCGTTAGCAACTGAAAATAAACAGCTATTAAGTAGAGCCGGCCAAGACACGGCCGGTATTGTACTGACCTACTTTACAGAGCTTTGCAAGTCTCGGGCGGGTATTATGCGGCATACACAAGAGCGAGGGCAAACTCCAGAGATCTCTGTCAAACGCCTCGCCTTTCTGAGCGCCCCCCGGTAGCTGTCAGACTCAAGGCAAAGCGGCACAATGGCGGTGTTTCCGGGCCCGCGGCCGGCTCCACCTCCGGCCATCAATAAGCCCGCTGCCGTATCCGGCGATGGTAAACAATCTCTGTACCTACGTGTACAGAGAATAAGGGATAGCTTGCAACTGAATATGAAACTATACTGATACATAACCAATTTCTTATAAAAATGAATACTTTTAAATCGAGTTTCAAACAAATGATGAGGGTCAAACAAATTTCTATTTATTCGATTCAACAATGATTCTATTTATAATTGATTTAATAAATTGTGATACCATTTTAGTATTTCCTTTAATTTACTAGCATCCTATCCATATGGTGAACAATTAAGAAAACTTAAAACTCATACCTTTTCTTTATGCCCCGTCGGGCTGTCATTCTACCAGGGTTTGCGGTAGATAGAAATAAAATCACAGTGTGGCACTTTGTGCTTGAGATTGGAGGTAACCGGGAATACCTGTTATTAGGACATTCAGACCCTTCGTAACGTGACCTTCACCTTCGAATGAGCTCTCTATTTAGTCGACGTAGCGCACTCGTAGATATCACCGCTTCGCGGCTAGGCACTGTACTGAATGCCAGTCCGTGTAGCGAGTGTCTGTATATGGCTAAAAATAACAGTTACAAACCAATACTAAACTATGAAATTATGGAAACTAGCTAACAAAGTTAAATTACTTTTTTGTATTTTACGTCATCACACTCGTGAACACACGACCTTACGAGTTGGCTTCGGACCGAACTAGCTTTAACGAGGGCTCTACTACCGACAACAATTACACTGAAGTACAAAATAATGCCGCTTTAATCTTTATAATCCCTTCACTAATAGCCGACGAACGGTTTTATTAAATAAAGCCAATTTGGACTTAATAGATGACTTTAACAATGTACAAATTAAAATAATTGCGTAGCCCGCTTACTGATGCAGTAAAGTTTTATTATCCATTCAGGTTTACGACTGAATGAAATCATTTAGTAACTTACGACATTTTAGAACGTCAACGATCTAGATATAAGGGTATAACTAGATAAATTAATTTATGACAATGACTGTACATTTACGATAATTCAATTCTGTATCCCTTTAGCGCTCCGTTCAGTTGGCGTTAACATGAACGCGTTTTGCCTTTTTTAGACAAAATTCCTACGTGTAGAATAATTATGTAATCTTGGCTTTCTTCAGTAAATCTACGAGAGGTATTGAGGTATGGTAGAAAGCAATGCAAAGAATTAAAAAATGAGACATTTTTTTAACCTGAAGGGTCTCGTCAATGAGTCGTTAAGTACAAAGAATATGCAGATTCAAGTTAGAATAATAGTTTATTAAGAAAGTACTTTTGCCCTGTTGCCAATACAAAATATTAAAAGCCTCGTTAGTACTAAAAATTAATTGCTTTCTTTTTCTCGTTATTAGAAGAACGCAGTTCCAACTGACTGAGTTTGAAAGTTAAATTGCCGAAGGAAACAAAAACGTTATTGAATTACGTTAAATCATTCGCCTTTTTTCCATTAATTGAATTAGATATTCTGTTTCATCAAGATATTTAAAAACACAGCTTATAAACCTTTTTCTTTAAGTAAATATTAAATAAACATATTCTAGTTTAATATTATCAATGCTCTGGAAAACGCAACTTTGTTAAAACTAAGTCTTGTATTATGAATGTGACTGTCAAATATCTGTCATCTTTGAATTCGAGTATGACGTGTTACATATTATTAAGCAACAAAAGTATTTAAAATATTATTTTTGCATTATAGAGCTATGATACGGAGCACGTGGGTTTATGAAATACCTATTACCTGTTCAAACTTAAAATAACTTAGGTAATTAGTTCAATGAGCTTCGTCCGTGTATTATTAATAAATATTATTACATAATACCATAAACCAATAGAGTTACAGTAGCCATCGCTTTAACTGTTGCTCATAAATTTTATCTGTGTCCATGCTGACGATGATAAAGTTAAAACTTTATGAATACTAAATTCACTTGTGTTTCCTTTCTGGAACGTTCGTTATAAGGTTTTTACTTATAAATTATTTTAATACACATACGATGTTTATCTGAATTGTACTTTAAGTAGTGTTCGTACTTTGGTAATGTTTGCGTGTATTTGCAATTAACATTAATAATTATTTATTCCTACAAACAAGCATTTGATGATCGAAGCGCAATGCTGATGCGGAAACAAAGTGAATATGATTTCGACAAGTAAACTTTATACAACAAGTAAAGCTGCAGAAGTAAAAAGAAGTGGTTTAAATTTAATTAGTTGACTGAAAGTCATCCTACAAGTCTTTGAGTACCCCTTTAAGAATCGCTTATATAATTTATAAATTGCTAACACTTACACAATTTTCGGTAGGCTCTCTCAACATTGCTATGGCAATGAAGTCAACAAGCTGTCGATTCTTCTTCAACTTTCATCCCTGTTCAATGTCTGCGTGATGTAAGCTCTGGACTATGATATTTAACTTGTAATTTGTTCTTCAACTAACACAAATATACAGCCCGACTTAAACATATTTGATAATTAATATCATACATCGTTGTTTTGTCGAATGAAGAGTGTGTGGTCAGTTTCAGAAACTGAAGAGCGGTACGATGCATTAATTATTAAATGAGCTATGTTCACTGACACTTAATATCTATGATGATGATCTAATACTACTATAACAGTCTCCGAAGTAGAGAGATTTTCAATGTTAATGATTACGTACACAATGGGATTAACTTTTTGACCGATGATTACTCGGGAACATTCTGTTAATGGCATATTAAATTGGTTTAGCCACGATTATTAAGGATCACCCAAATTTTACTATGCTTATAATATTACAACATAACATATAGCTCATAAAAAGAAAGACCTAGTATTTGATGGGTACACGTGAATAGCTCCAAATTCATTCAAGAAAATATTAAAAAAACTTTATTTATCGTCATAAAAAGGACTGTGTGCTACCCTATTTTTATATATTACACAAGAAAACAAAGAAACCTTACAAATGCACCTACTCTGATTTTACTGAAAGTTTTGAAACGGGAAAAAAAAAAAGAATGAGAGAGATTGTCAGATGTTTATCGATTTTATCCATATATTTTTGACTAACGCAACCATTATAATATTAAACCAATACTAATCAAAGAACAAACTGGAAGGACGGCAAGTGCTTGATCTAGGACGTTACTTATGTCAGCAGCAAACTGCCGCACAGTGCACTTCCTGTCGGCCCACGGAGGACGCTTGTTATAGGAAAAGGAAAAAATATGCAGCCTTGGTGCAGCTTTACCATTTCATTCTTGTAGTGGTGGAGGCCTTGGCCGGTTGGGCTACCAAAACTAGAATAATTGAGGCAACTGGGACGCAGACTTATGAGGTTAATGGAGGTGTCTCGTGTTTTCTGAGGGCACGACAGGTATCTAAGGCAGCAGTCAAGGCAAATGCATCGAAGGAGGGACGTAAACGAGGGCTGCCCAAAAAGCAACCTCTACTCTGCAGGTGCCATCGGTGATGGAGACTACCACGAAGAAGCCGCGCAAACTGCAGGTGCCTAAACGCGCGGCTGGGGTGGTCACTGTGTCACCGGAGGCGGCTAGCGACGGACTGTCTTCCGCGGCTATTTTCCAGAGGGCTCGGGCTAGTCACGCCAAATCGTTTGGGACGGTAGGTGTCAGACGGGAGCACGAGCTCGAGTTTCCTGGAGCTGAAGGAGCAAAGACGGTGGATACGTTTGCTGAGAAGTTGTGAAGAATCTTCGTGGCCACGGATGTTGTGATGATTGCCACGCCTACTAAGTGCGCAGAGTTGTGCATCTCGGGCTCGACGCCTCCATAACAGCCGAGGATATCCGCGTTGCAGTAAGAGAGAAGATGGGTGTAACGTGGACAATATTAGGGTCGGCACCATCCGCCCCGGTCCAGGAGGGCTTGGTGCCGTGTGGGTCAGCTGTCCCGTAGTGTCGGCCAAAATTTTCGGTGACGCCGGCAGGTTGCTCATCGGTTTCGTGAGCGCTAGGATCTCGTCAGTCTTGGCGGCGAGACCGATGAGATGTTACAAATGTCTGGCATCGGGACACACACGCACTAAGTTCGTCAGTTGTTTTGACTGCAGTGCATTATATTTCCGATGCGCTCGACCGAGGTACAAGGTGGCAGCCGTGGTGCTCAGCCGCCCTCCACTGCACGGCGCTTGCGGCGCGACTCTCGATAAGCATCGGGACCTAGCCAGTCGACCCAGGTTGCCTCCGAGGTCGTTCGCACGTCGACATCGCCACCTATGGAGGAGATTATAAAGATGATCCAGTAATGGATCGAGTCTCCAACCTCCTTGTTCAGACGAACTTAACCACTGTGTCGCGGCGCACGATCTCTGCCTGTAAATCGTGGCATAGTGGTTGATCAATGTGCTCCGTGGCTACGCCACGGAGCAAATTGATCAGCCACGGGCCAGGGAGCCCTATTTTGTTCCTCCCCATCCAAACTGGTTGGGTGATCAGCAGTACTCCGTGGCAGTCGTCGGCTCCACAGCGGTTTATTCCTCGCCCTTATCGTTAAGAGACAAGGACACTGGATATGTTGCTGCTAAGTGGGAGATCACTGTATACGGTGTAAACTTCTCCCTCAACCGGAGTTTGAGCGACTTCGAGGCTTTCGTTAACAGCTTGGAGACCTCGATGCGGCGACTAACGTCTGGCATATCCTTGTGCTGGGAAACTTCAACGCAAAGTCCATGGTGTGGGGTTCCCCTAGGATAGACGCAAGGGGCGAGGCCGTAGAGGAATAGGCAGCCTCGGTAAGCCTGTCTGTCGGTCTGACAGCAGGGGGGGGGGGGGGGGGGGGGGGTCGATAGTGGAGCTTTCGTTCGCTACCCTTGGTAGGGGCGGTAGTTCAAAAAAGAAGATATTTTAGTCTATTAAACTGGCCAAAGCACTCAAAGTTAATGCAACTCATTAGATGTATGTATGACACCTAGGAAATTGCGTCACTAGAATATCTAGTGAACAGAGGCATTTATACATCCGTAGTTTCACAAACTCCGCCGGCGTGGCACCGCAGCCGGCGCAGCGTCACAATGGCGGCGTAGCCGTTTCCGCTTCCGTCGCGAACACACGCTAGTTTCCGCCCATCAATAGAACCACCAACTTGTATCCGCCACTGTGTCTACGGAACACTGCCTTTTTCTCTTTGTACACCTATAAACAGTTCATGTTCACCCACCAAACCAGTCACTTTTCTACTGTAATTGTGGCCATTGTTCAGTTTCTGTTTTTAAATATTTTATACTAGCTTTTGTCAGTCGCTTTTGTACAAACCTAGTAGACAAAATGTAGCAAACGTAGACAGGTATACAACTCATATGATGACAGAAAGTAGTCAGTATATTATGTAACACTTCTGCGTTAGCCAGTTATAGAAACTTTTTGATGTCCTTAAATTATTAAAGAAGGAAATAAGGTAGGTTAAAGATTCGAACGAGTTCCTGAGTTAAAAAAAAATGCCAGGACTAAAATTTACCACTGTTACTACTATCTATCAACAGTTCTTGACAATCTACTGTTGGGTATAATGGAAGCTCCCCTTAGAAAGGAGATTATTTTACTCACATATTTCACTGTATTTTCAAACCTATTATAAATATTAGGATATCTTACAATAACTTCATGTATTTTCCAACGAAAAATGCACAGTCCTGCTGAATTTCAGCTGTCAAATTATATAAAAGTTACCGTGAATTTGTAATAAATTTCGTACTTTACGTCAAAACGTTAACAAATTCAGGGAGCGGAAAAATAGTTTATGGTACGCTTGTCTTGGCACTTTACCATAAAGCTACCAAATAAAACCAAGATTAAGGATGTTTATTTTTCATTGATAGCTTACGATACCTTTATTTATTAACATTCTCGGGAGTGCAAATTTATACATTATAAAAGATAAAAAACCGTTCATAATTGCTCATTAAACATCGTACTCAATTTGAAAATAAAAATCCTAAAAAGTTCAGAAGACGGAATCTAAAACTATATTCAAAAACTTTCCAAAGACAACTTTTAAAACATTTTTCCTCTTTTTGTGTGATTTCTCATACGCGTAAAACTTATAAATACGAACGATAAAAACAAGTATGCAATGTTTCTTAAAAAAAACGATCGCTTTACTTAATATTTACGATACAGCGTACATCGTGCAATGCTAAGCGTACAAAAATAGTTATCCACTAAAAAGAATGAAGAAAGCCGTAAAATAAAGAAATAAGAAACAGACCAAGTCACCGATGGACAGCAACGATAAACTTTTATACGAAGTATGAAATAAAAACGAGGGTAGAACTATAACTGAAACGACATCCCGTAAAATGAAAGCGGTCAGGTCGAATGCGCTGTTTCGCCCCAGCACTGAACTTTAATGCCACGATCATTACTTTTACAGTTCAATTCTGAACGAATACAAACAGAGGCATATAATCAAAGGTTATAGAAATTAACACAATGCTGTTTGTCCAGCTTCTAGCTGTGTGTCGTAACACCAGTAAGCTTGAAACCTTTCAACTATTCAACGGGTCAATGTTGGACGCGCCGTGATACAAACTCGCGGCCTTTCGACACAGGAATGCCTTTCATTGTCGCGGTTATTCAGTGACGCGGTCACAAAAGTTTTGGAGTTCGCAATGGCCATCGGATTTTTAAAGCATTCCAATTATTTAATACCGCTGGATTTTCAGCGATATTTAAACGTTTTTTGCAATGAATAAACTCTAAGAAAAGTTCATAACCACATCAAATTCCTACTCGAGTGGTACTCGTGAGACTTAAACATATTGAAGACAATGGATGACAAGCATTTATTGTTACTGTTAATAGTTACTTATTGCTTGTGGAAATTCTTTGGATTGAGGGTATTTATAGGAATAGAAATCCACGGGTGAGAGCGTGAGATACCGTTTAAAATCAAGCGCCACATGTGATATGTTATGTGCTAAATAGTTTTTTATGAATTACATGACATGATTTATTACAATTTCGCACTCAAATTTTCTCAATTAATTATCATTATTTTGCATATTGCTTATCAGCAGTAAAAAAAAGGATGCATGGGTTCCTATGGTACGACACATTGATCGTACGGAGGAAAGTCTACGTGCAAAAGTTAGTTAAGAAATAAAAAAACATTAAAACATTATGCACGCACCAAAGCGATCAAGTTGCAACTATTCAGTTCACAAACTCCATTAGAGGATGAGCCAAGATGACATTGTTTGCGCTCCACTGGAAAATCGATATTACACGGAGTCCAGTTAGAGGGCTAACTGCTTCACTGCTAATATTTGATCCTGCATATCAATGCAAGTATTGAATCAATTACATTTAAAAGTATATTTTGTACAGTTGAGGATATTCCACAATCATTAAAGAGCAAGGTATTTGACCAGTGGAGGATTGATCCTATCCATAATGACATACGGAGCCGAGACGTGGACACTCACCATTGGACTGATCCACAAGTTTAAAGTAGCTCAGTGTGCGATGGAGTTTGCGATGCTGGGTGTTTCTATGGCTGATAAAATTCGTAACGAGGTTGTTCGACAGAGAACGGAAGCAACTGACATCGCACAGAGAATCAGTACGCTGAAGTGGAAGGGGGTCCGGTCATGTCTCCAAACGAACCGATGGTCGCTCGAGTCGAAATGTGCTAGAGTGGAGACTACGACTGAGCAAATGTAGTGTAGGGAACCCTGCGGCGCGATGGACCGACGACAAAAAGGTGGGTGGCAGCGGATAGATGTGAATTGGCTAAGACCAAGCCGGTTTGCGCTACTTGGGAAGACCTTCATTCAGTAGTAGACAGCGATAGCTTGATTTTGAGCTGAGGATATACTCTGAGTTCTATGTAATGTCAAAACAAAATTAATGAAAAGTTCTTGATAATATTTACAAACTTCGATCTGAATTTTACAAATAAACCGCGCAAGTCAATAAATACTTTACCAAAACTAATTAAACTTTGTATATAAATACAATATAGTACAATATGTACAGTATGTTATCTGTTATGTAATCAGAATTTAAAATTATGTTTATTTTTTGTTGTAAGTTACTAAATTCTGAAATGTTTTATGCGGGACGACGTGCCGACCCATATCAGTCGCAAAAGTCAGTTGTGCTCCGGCGCGCATAAGAAGAATCCGTCTCGCTCGCTCTGTCAAGCATGTTCCTAAGAAAATATAAGGTAGATGCGCCAGTTTCGCGACCACTTGACGTGGACAACATTTATAAAATTGGTATGTATTAGATTGAAGTTTGTGGACGTTGTATCGCTCATGCTAAGATACATTAATGTCTTTATTTCAATTGTGTTGATTAACGACCACTTTTTTAGCCTATATTTGTACTTTACTCCTCAAGGTCGTAAAATCCTACTAATATAAATATAAGTTTGTGAGGGTAGATGTATAAATGTTTTGATGTATGGATGTTTGTTACTCTTTAATGCCAAAACTACTGAACGGATTTTTATGAAACTTTACTGTAACATAGCTTACATTAGAATAACATATAAGCTACAATTTATTGAGATTTTGTGTTATTGAGTGATAAAATAACGATAAGTATCGAGTAAGTCAAAAAATTCATATTGTCTAAGAGTTTACCTTGACATGTGTTGCTTAAACCGCTGAAGTTACACGACAATAATATATCGCAGGATTGTTTGTCTTAAATAGTTTTCTAAAAAAAGTCCGCGACAGCATACATCTGCTTTTTATGTGTTAGCCAGTATATTTTAAAAAGTAAACCATAAACACAGTTAGGTTGGATACTTTTTCAACGACGCACATTTCAGAGTATTTATAGTTTTTTAATTACAAGTGATACATTTGTCACTTTCAGTATTTAACGTAGACGACATTCGTCTAATAAGCTAACTAACTTAGACGAATAGATTAAAAATTATCACGATAAGATTGACCTGAATAAAACGCCGTTAAGCACCTGTGACAGAGCGCAGTGTGAGGGTTTAGTATATAGTATGGATACTCTGTCTATCTGCTACATTGTCACAACTAAACCACTACATCGATTGTAATTAAATCTTGGCATTTAGATATTGTGATTTTTAAGTAAAGATATGGGCTACCATGTGCAGACCACATCGCTCGTAGAACCGACAACCGTTGGGGAAGAAATGTTCTCGAGTGGCGACCGCGTACCGGAAGATGAAGCGTAGGTAGGCCTTTTTTTTTTTGTTCACGAGGCGGCAAATCCCTTCGGATCTCCTGCTCCTTAGGGCGCAGGAGACAGGAGTATGTGGTGTGCCCACTAAAAACCGCCCCGACAGCCGGCTTCTGGCACCCTACTCTGGGGGGGACCCGGACCATATGATTTCATAATGATATTTCATCCATATGAAGCGTAGGTAGGCTTACCACTAGATGGATCGACGACATAGTCCGAGTCGTGGGGAGCCGATGGGTGCAGTTGGCGTCCAGTCGTACGGCGTGGCGTTCTAGGGGGGAGGCCTATGTTCAGCAGTGGACGTCTTCCGGCTGATGATGATGATAGACTACTATTTACCTCGATAAATGACATAAACGCGCTACTATTTTTTTTAAAGCAAATTACATCTTTTTAAAATAAAATTTGAAATTAGAATGTTTAGTCAAACAAAAAATATTTTCATTTAATGTAGTCAGTATTGTGGAACGGCAATAGCTATTTTTTTTTTATCATGTGGAAACCCCCTCGGGCCGTCACCCCACCGGGGTTTATGGCGAGGTGGTGTGTCGGAATCGGACCGACTAAAACCACACGGTGTGCCACTCTGCACCTGACACAGGAAGGATCCGGGAACAGCTGCTATTACGACATCCAGATCCCAAAATGGCAATATCATAGGTTAACCTTTTATTTAAATATACAAAAATTAGAGGTAGAGGAAGCTATCGGTGGTTAGGGTTCCTAACAATTGATGGGCTGGCAGTGTGGCGGGGGCAAAATTTGGATCCAAGCCAGGGTACTGAGGACTTTTAACATGGCATGCCAAGACTTGTTCATGCGTGGCTACTGATACTATTAAGACAGCGGAAATAATTTATCTTTTGTCATGTTTATCAGCGGTCATATTTAGTATCAAGACGTGTGGAGATATTTTTATTTATTTGTGTTCATCTAAAAGCATACACTATCATTTTTAAAAACTATATTTTTATAATTTGTAGTTTATTTATATGTCAATTATAATTAAAAATATGAGTTTTTAGAAAAGATTTTTATTCCAGTGTCTTTCTAACCTGTGATATATATGTAATGAAAAATATATTTTTCCTTAATTTGAATTGCCGCGCAATAATGGTTCTTGAGCTGACCGCAACATCAAAACAGTTTATAGTTCTACGTTTAAGTCTAATCTGTGGTAAAGAAAACTTTAAGGTAATCTATGGACCTCACCAAAAATGACTCGTCATTGTGGATAAAATTACTATTGATCCTTTATTGTGATTTAATTAATAAACGACACAATTATAAACATTAAATATTGTTTCTTTATTTACAGGTACGATCTTATGTTGGTACTAAATGTGAAATTGTAAATCATATATCTATGTAAACTAATTTCAATAAAAACTTTATTTACAGAGAAACTCAATTGTGTTTTGTGACGCCTAAAACTTGGGAAAATACCTCATATACATAATGTTTAATAATGCATTTAAAACAGCCAGACACAGATTTGTGAAACGCATCGATTTAGTAGCCCACTCATAATGAAGAGACACTCTGTGAGGTCAAATCCACTTGTCCGTGATGAGCCTTTGAAGAGTTTCCAATAATCGGTACGGACCCAGACGATATTAATCCTTCATACGCTTAAGGTTTGAGTTTCATTGGGCTAATTATTTGTGGCTAATTGTTTACTAACGTGCAAAGTCTTTAGACCACAATTAGGCAAACGTAATAAGGTGACCTACGCCACAATAGACTAAGTTAAAGACAGTGAGTGACAACAAATAAAATTAGCAGAATTTAAGTATATTTTAATTAAAGCTTCTTTGTAGCTTGTGTAATAATTTACGCAAAATTGTATTATTACCTTAAAAATATACATTACATGTAGTCAACAGAATCAGAAACAGTTTGCAGCTGACCGGCAGACTAGTGTGATGAGACTCTTAATCCTGATATATAAATGGGAGACGCTACGAAAGCATTATCCTGATTACTATATAAAACGTTCGTAAAAAATGTGAAGCTATTAAAAATGTTATTGCTTAAGCAAGATTAATGACCTGCATAATGTGAGTTTGTCATCAGACATTTTTGATGTTGTATTAATAGAATAATAAATCAAAAGTACTGTAGTATATCAAATATTATTCTATGTCTACGTTATTTTTTATGACTTACAGATGACGTGTTAACGGGTCACTTTAAGGTAAGTGACTATCGTCAGCCATGGATGGCTGCGACTGAAGTCACAACTGCGTTGCCGACCTTTAAGGCTTGTAGTCTTAAAATCTATGGGCGTGGAGCGTCGGTCGTGGCGGCACGGTGAGCGGCGTGATAAGGTAGGCTCGCTGCTACTCCCCGCGCCGCTACCTTCGATAGCAGTTCATTATAAATGCATATATTGGAATGTGCCACCGCCTTGCTCCAGCTGACTTCTTGTCCGTGGTTCAAGAATCCTCCATTCACCCAATAAGGTGAGTGGTTCAAACAACGGTAACTTCACGCACTCAAAGCAACGAAATAATTACTTAACACCGATTTTCTGTGACTCCGTAGTATCACACCTATAGCCCCAGGCCTTTATATACCAAAACATGGTACTCTCACACTTTTCCAAGTACTTTTTATCCAAATAAGGCATCTAAAAAGAAGGGTAATTATTTTGGCAGCCTATTTATGTACATATGTTCCACCGTCCCGCCTAAACTACTGAATTGATTTAAATAAATAAGTATTAAATAAAAAAATAAAGTTCAAAAACTATAACCCGAACTCACCCCATCACGGCTCTACCTTGAACATTTCTGGTTTTCTATTTAGTTAGTTAGTTTTTTAAACTTTATTTGTTTGTTAAAAATTCGCAAATGTTTAATTTAAATGCCTATTTTTTATTCAATATATAACTTTACACAACCAAAATAAAGGAACAGTATCGCTAAAATATATGTGATTTCTGTTGTGGCGAGAGAGCAGACAAGACTAGTATTTATAGCACGCTGGTGGCCTGTCATTCTCGATACAAAGCGTGAAATAGACTACACGATCGGTGCAGATCACCCTCGAGGCAATCTCGTAGCCGTTTACCACGTGAATAGCTGACTGTAGAATGTAAGCGCTTAAGCGCACATCGCTCAAGCAAGTGTCTCTAGTGCACTACGTTTGGTTTGACACCTGACATTGTTACGCCACCGCTTACTTCGTGTCGTATAGGGCTGCCTTCTGTTGAACTTTATATACACTTTGTGAATTGTGTATGTATTTTCGAATAAAATTCACTCTTAACTAGGACGTAAAGTATGTAGACGTTTAATTACGTAACAATTATAGAAGTGAAGTTTGTTTGTTTTAACGTGTTTATCTTAATACCTACTGGTTTGATTACATATCGATTTAACGTCTTTGGCAAGGTTAAAAACATACAGTAGCATCAACTGTCCAAAATTCTTAAGAATCACAAGAAAATTTTGTTGACACTAACCTAGTCTCGATACAACAAGTCAATAAATTAAATTTAAAATATAAAAAATAATCAACTCCTGTATTATTAAGTTTTATATTTCAATTTATTGCCATTTAGCAAATATAGTATTTATATATCAAAATATGTCGTAATAAGTTTATTAGGTTTTTCTCATGCAAGGTTAGGTAATTCCTTACGAGAAAACAAATCATCTCAAATTGGATAAGGAAGCCATTTTTTTGTATTTAAACAATCTAACTGTAGGGGTTTAAACGGCGGTAGCTTCGTATCGAGTGTGAAATCCGACTGCCGCGCGCGCACCTCATTCTTAACGTCGCGCTTGATCGACGCTGCATCGGTCGTAATAACAATATGTGTGTCCGAATGTAAATTACAATAACACACCACACAAAGCAAGAAACATATCTCGCCATACTAACCTTAAATACGATCACAATCGTCTATGATGTTTTGTATATACAAATGTACAATGACGATAACGTACGTCCTAGCTGATTGATCACGGCGGATAGTCTCAATGGAGACTAACCAGCTATGCAGCAGATATTACAGTGCACACATGTGCACTCTCTGTTCCTTCGCCCTCATAATAGGATGGGATGGCTATCCGACATGATCGGAGAGAGATCAGTCGCAGAGACGATGGCTTTACGTGCTCTCCGAGGCACGGTGTTAGTTTTTTGTACATTCAATAGGCATATGTACGTGTGTGTATGAGTAAAGATATAGACAATACTAGAGTTAAACATGGCAGAACGAAATGTAATTTACAGTTTATTTAAATAAATAATTTGTTGGCTATTGTCTACCATTTCTAATTTGTACGTCCAATAGATGAAACTCGAATAATACTGAAAGTTATTGACGTAACTTAAACTAACTTTCTATAATAGCAAGGAGGTCTTAAAACTTAATAGTAGCTAGAAGGTAATTCGATTAGTTTTCAAGTAAACTTTATCGATTATCTTGAGTATACAAATAGCCAAGAATTTAGGAATATAATAGGCTCGCTATTTCACTTTTTAATGACATAAATACTCTCAAGAGCAGCAAGAGTGTATTTAAAAAATATTACAATGAACTGGAACTTTTGGTTTCAAAGGTTTCGGGGAACATCATATGCTTCTGGGTTTTATCTTTTTTTTTTTTCAAAACTTTACATACATACATTATTTATCGATATCGAAGCTCCACGCTTCGAACAAGCAATGTGAAGGTCATATTTTTTGTATGTCCTCCACAAATATAAATCATTTTATCGCCATTTTTACTTTGTTCCAGATGACTGTGTTAAGAACTTACATTACATTGGATCAGTGAAGAGTTCTTCATTGGAAGTACTTACCTGGAAAAAGAAAGAAAGAAATTAATAACATAATTAAGCATTTTTTTATTCATTATTATACTTTCACTAAGTTAGGCCTCAAAATTTGCAGATAAGTTTGTACCACACGTGAATCGCTGTGGATTTAGTAGTAACTTACGCTAGCAGCAGTGCTGCCCTGCTTATATCTGCAGTAACAATAAAAAAATAGCAATAAAGTAAATGTGTACAATATTTTCAATTCATTTAATAAATGAACTTAACGTGATGTGTTCATGTGTGAAATAAATTAAAACTTAATATAACAACTTACGTGATAGCATCAGAAATGAGAAGATCCGTAGACGAATCAAGGTCAACGATATTGCCAGTGAAGTTGCTAAACTTAAGTGGCATTGGGCGGGGCACATTACACGCAGAAACGAAGGCCGTTGGGGTTATAAAGTTCTAGAGCGGTGATCGCGTACTGGGAAACGCAGCGTTGGTGGGCCCACAAGGTGGTCTGACGACCTGGTGAAAATCGCCGGCACCCACTGGATGTGGGCGACACGTTATCGACTGTTGTGGAGAACCTTGGGGGTGGCCTATGTCCAGCAGTGGACGTCTTTTGGCTGAGATGATGATGATGATGATGATGACAACTTAATACAACTTACACACGGCCAACTGATCCCAAACTGGACAGAGCCTGTAATATGGTAACCAGACCGCTTATGAACATCACAGATTAATTAGATTCTTATTACACATTTATTTGTTCCAGTTGTGAGTTGCTGCTTATGCCAGCATGGTCTCACAGTTCACCCCATGGCTTGCGCTTATGGAAAATGTTGATCGTTCTACGACTTCCAGTGCCTGAGGTGTCAATCGGGGTAGCAGCACGACGCACTATGGAGCGCACAAGCCCTTCTAGTTGCAGAAAGAGAACATCGGGATTTCCACAAGGAGTCTTTCGAAGCCATAGATGGCTCGAGATACGTTGGAGTTTCAGAGATATCCTTTCTAAGGTCGATGATTTCTAAGGGGATGGTATCCCTGGTTTCCTGGCTACCTGAATAACAGAGGTAACGTGCGGTTTTTAGTGCGTTTGAGTCCGACAGAACCACAAGTAAATGGTATTTGGAGTGAGTACCGCACGGGTTAAAAGAAAAAGAGTTCATAGTTACTCCTATTAACTTTGCTCTGACTAAACACCCAAGAAAACTAACAAACCATTCAAGGCGGCTTTCAAGAGACATTAAAAAGAAAAATCTCATTGTATTATCATTACCTTCTACATACGTCTCAAAGTTATCTCACCACTAACAATACCATAAATAAACCATTTGAAATACATATCCCTATGAAGTACGAGCAGAAGGCACCAGGCCAACATGACTGCAGGGGATCATCTAGATCGTTGTAGCACGTCGTGTTGGAAGCCTTCCAACCGTGTTAGCAAACCTTGATCGTATCGCGGGCACGGTATTAAAGAGATAAAAGCTGACTACAAAGAGCTTAAAACTGCCATAAAAACTCAAATGTTTCTTGCATATGTCTGCATTACTTGTATAGATATATGTATATACTAACTAGTCTATAGTTCAAAGTATGTGTGGACGTCATTTAACTGAGATAATGATGAACAAATCATCATGATTAATGATGTATGTGTATATGTACGTAGGTTCGGATATTTAATAGTGTATTGTTTACTATTTTATTTTTTATTACATCTTTTCATAACACCGTCAATTAACTGCCTGGAAAGCGCATCGATAGCGAATGCGACTGTGAGGTTCGATTCCCGTGTTGGATCAAATGTTTGTAAGATCTTCAAATATTTGTGTCACAGTTTGCATGTTAGTAGTTAGTAGTATTTACTATCAGTCAATCTAGCTGTCACAGTACAAGTTCTGCTTAATTTGAAGCTAAACGGCGACGTTGTATGACAGATGTCCGAAATATTTATTATTATTCATAATTTGCAGAAAGTGTGAAAAATGAAATACTTAATTTATCACATTAAAAAGACTACCATGTTGTTGAAAATCAAATTGTTTACAGCCACTTTTAGTCATATTTTAACGGGATAATATAAAAAAGCTGCAAAAGCATCAAAATTAGCACATATTGAATATCGGCGATTATCGCAACGTCATTTTGTCGGCATTTCCCTGTGAGATTTCCCCAATAAACGTGCACGAAGGGATCTCGAAATACTTTACCTACGCCATCCGCCGCGGGCATCTGTATTAATGCATCATATAAAAAGCCATTAGCATTTTAAATGACGTCGTTACCGACTCTGAAGTAGGGGATTTTTATTTTAATATCTATTCTGATTTCCTCCCCTGAAAATGACGTTACAATAGAGACAAAGTCGTAGCGCTGAAAGCGAAACCACGAGAGCTGAAAGCGATCGTGGTTTTGCTCAATTATCAAGAAACTCCACTAATTTTACAAGTGTCTCATAGTGTAAGCCGCAATTTACCAGGAGCCAATAAACGAGAGACGATGTAAGCGTGACAACCGACGTGAATTATGCACCCACGTAGAAGGCAACACCCCCGTGGAATGTCATTGTGCGCTCCCCATGTTAATTTAATTTAGCTGCTGCGTACTTTGCCACGCAATACGATATTGGCTCAATCATCTACCGTCTCAAACACGCAAATTATTCAAACACGTATGTTAACCTGTCACTTGGGATTATTGTGTAATTGATACAGAGATTACTGTTTGACTGACGGGGCTTATGATGCGATTACATTAATCTAAGTTTGATTATAGTTGATTTGATTCAGATGCTGTAAAAATATCGACAGAGGTTTAGAAATAACTAAAGTAAATATCTCAATGATCATTTAATCAAAATTGTATTCACCGATATATTCAAACCAATGACAATGCGACATAAGAGAACTATTTGAGCAACTTATAACTTAAACAATCGCTATTTAGTGAGGCACTGTTTTGTGCCCACAATTTCACGCTACATTAATAACATACTATCTGAAATTTCAGGAAGGAGAATCGATTTCCACAGAACTTTCACTGCCATATACTTGATGGAATAATGAACAAATCAGGTTTGATTTAAAAAAAATAAGTTACACTGCGCACTAACTGATGTGTCATTAAAGTATTTTATTTCATTAGTATTTACTAATAACATATCTGTATTACTTATATACATATACTATCCTATAGTTATATAATTATCTATGTAAATGTGGAAATAAAAACATAGGTTTAAAAAACTACAGCCCGACTATGTTAAAAAGGGATCTAAACAAGAAATTTAGAAAGATGTTTTAGTTATTTTATTTTTATTTATATTAGAGATTTTATACGTATTCGATTTATAGTTTTCTACGCTCTATTTTTTTTGTTTAGTACTTTTCCGCTTCCTAGACGGGCAATATCTACATCGTCGCATTCTAAGAAAGGGTAAAGAACGCAACATCGATAGACATCGCGCGCTTTGTACGACTGCATTTTAATTGACACAATATATTGACTTAAAATAATGTATATATAGGCATATTTTTAATGTTTCTTAAGACCTTTCTTTTGGTAACAACCATGTGATGATTACCTCCGTTTAATTTTTTTGGAGGTTAGAATCTGAGGTTAAATTTCGTCTTATAAAATGTTGATAAAATTATTACAACCTCTGTCACCCGGGTCATTATGATGAATCTATTGGCATATAAAATATGTATTAAAATACAAAATTCGTTCAGTAGCTTAGGCACATTGCGTGGAACATACAAACATATATTGATTTCTTAACATCCTGGCATAATTTGAGTGTTCAAAGTATGTTCAAATTTAAGTTAACATTGAATAAATCAATAAATTATTATTCTACATACATAGTCTACTATCACTCTCTTTCTTTTGGTTTCACCGTAGTCGGGTAAAAATATTACAACTATGTATTAAGCAAAGAGGTAGTTGTATTCAAGTAACGTTAGTAGTATCGAGACCTAAGCACCTTAGATGTCTCAAAGAAAGTGGGCATCTCAATCAATAAAATTTCTGTTTCAGTAAACTACTAATACATTTAAATAGAATAAAAAATATTAAATAAACATTCATACACATTTTCACGCTAATGCAGACAAACTACAATTTATTTAGCCGCGATTGCCACAAACCGAGCATACAACACGCGGACACAAAGAGGCGTGTCGTCATTAGCTGACCATTGTTTACCTGACTGACAACAATACCTTTGTGCACACAGCTTAAGGGCGCAGTTGTACATGGCAAACCACACTTTATATGCGTACATTACGTTCGTTGTTCGGTTCCTTCTCAACAAACGAGAACCTGGATCCCATACTGCACAGAACTAATTGCTACGGCGAAAAAATCCTTAAAAATGTTACAAGTATTGAATTGAGTCATTTATTTAAATTATTATTTTCTTTATTTCCTATACACATATTCATTACATTTTTAAATACAATATAAAAAATAAAAATTACACATTTAAAAATATAAAAATAGTAGACTACCGACATCGGGTACAGGGATCAACACACCGGTGGTTAGGGCTCCAAAGACAGGAACCTCCTCACAATACGAGCCGTGTCAAGGACTGCCTTCTGCATCAGACCCTTGATCCAACCTTCTAAAGTAAGCCTCTTAAGGTGTATTAATTATTATTATTATTGTACTTTAAGGCACTATGTATATAAAGGCGAGTCAAGTGTCATACATATGTAGGTGAGTCGGCTAATTTTTCAGCTGAATAAAGTCTGTCTTACGTAATACAGTTGTACGTAGTGTTATAAATAAATCTCTGTCATAAAAACTGACAGTGGGTCATAAGCTTTCTTGAAAGCAGGCAATGAATTCTTTATTTATTACATAGGATAACAGAATTATATTCTAGGTTTATTTGTTTTAAGTGCGCTCGGTGTGAATTCGTTCTTAACGTTCAAAACAACATCATTCTTGTGAAATGCTTTAAGTAGATTAAACGCCAACTTTAACGGACGGGTGTAACTTACTTTTTTCAGGAGCCCTCGCAAAAATCTTAATGGCACGCCACGAAACTTTTAATTAATTCTACGAGTTAAGTATGCTTTAAATAAATTATAATAATAAGCATTAGTTTTTTAGAAGATGGAAAAACGTTACCGTTTTGATGAACATTTTTTTTTCTATATTAAGAGCCTGCCAAAGTGACTCTACTCTGCCTGATGGAAAACTTGAATAGAATCCAAGAGTTGTGGTCACCATACTCATGGCAAATGCAGTTAATGCATTATGGTGACTCACACTATTGCGGTCTTGTGAGATGCTTTTCACACCCCGCTTGGGCACGTAAAAGGCATGACAGTCATCGTGGCAGTGTCAGGTTTACACAGTTACCACGATAACTGTCACCCCTGCATCAATGGGCCTCCGGTCTCACAATCACCAACGAAACACGACAACATGGATGCTGGCGTTTTAGGTTGGTCTTCTGTGGGAGAGTAGTACTGCCCCGGTCGAGCCGGCCCGCTCGTGCTGAAATCAGTGTAGCTCTACTACCTAGATATGATATGAAAATTCTGACCATGATCTGAAAAATCTAAGCTGTGGAAAATCTATTAACAATGTATTTGTTAATTTAACTTTAACACATAGATTTTCAATCTTAAAACACATAACAGCACGAACGTTATAGAAGCAATGTAGAAAAGGAACCAAAAAAAATGTTTCACAGTAAGCTTATGTATTCCTAGAATGAGAACTAGGCGAAAAAGAAGGTATGGGTTGAATTTATCTTTGTGTAAGACATGTATTTGAAGAAATCTCAAATTTCAACTATGTTCACATTTGTACATAATGTGGTCTTGATTATATAATTAGTGGACAGTACTATGTAAAAAAAATCGAAAATGAGTAGTAGTGCGTTTTCAGTACTATTATTTTCCTCTTAATAATGCACAGAAATATACTGTAAAGTTTTAAAAGAAGACCATTTAGATTTAACACAATAAAATATTCGTAAATTTTTAACAAAAATGTCTACATAAATTACATAAAATTAGGAAGTATTCCCCATTTTCCTGTTGCAAAATTGTTTTACAAAGTGAGGTTTTAAGATCGTGCATCCCGGCGGTCTTTCAACGTCTTCAGCGGCTTTTTGTGTGATTATGTTGTTAAAATTTAAAATATAATTTTTCTCCCTTCTTACTTTAACCGGTGATTTTAAAAACAGCCTATTATTTTTTATTTCTAAGAAATGGTTACAATCGTTATTTCTGTAAAATTGTTTGAAAGTACACTTATATATACCGACATTTGCTTGCCATACAGCACCATGTCATCTTAGCAAACACAGCATACAGCCTAGATCGTTTTAGCGTGGGTCGCCATACTGCATTATCTGCATTCGCAATGAGCATGGCGACCACCATTCTTGGATTCTATTCATGCTTTCTATCAGGCATAGTAGAGTCACTTTGGTAGACTTCTATAAAAAAAAAACACAAAAGAAAATTTCTTAAAAAAAATATTTAAAAAAAGGTGCGCCATCAAAAGGCAGGAAATCTGTAGTTGACATAGACGATGTAACTTAAAAACGTAACCGGCATACGCATATAACCAAACATAAACGAATTGTGACAAAATAACAATAACTCGTTACTTTATAGCATAAGGGTTTTGCACAATTTCATTTTGTTCGCAAATATCTTGCCAAAGCTTACAAGTCTTTGAAGTGCCATCATGTATTCACGCAGGTGGTTCGTTTGACTACGGGCGTACCCCACTACCAGATAATTTGTTTTACGATGGAGCCATTAGACCCGCGGGCATGTGCACCCCGCACATTCACTTATCTCACATAAATAATAAAATTGAAGTGTATGTTTGTATTGTCAAAATTTTATGTGCACTAAAAACAAACTTCTAAATAGTGCGATAATTTTTTTAGAGGACTTAAAAATTAGATAAAAATAATTGAGGGTAAATTATTTTAGGAAAATATTTTACTTCCACGCACACATACTGGGAAACGCAGCGTTGGTAGACCCCCCACAAGGTGGTCTGACGACCTGGTGAAGGTCGCGGGAAGATGCTGGATGCGGGCAGCGTGGGATCGGCTGTTGTGGAGAACCTTAGGGGAGGCCTATGTCCAGCAGTGAATGTATTTTGGCTGAGATGATGATGATTATGATGACGCACATATTTATATATGTGCACATTTATATATGTACATATTTATATATGTACAAATACGTATAACACGTTAATTACGCACTGCGCTCGACTCGGCTAGAGTAGAAATTTTGTACTCAAATTAACTGTAGCTAATCATTATTGTATTGGAAACGTAGTTTCTTGTATTCATTTCATCGATTTATTAAAATAATTGGTATTTTATTTATCTATTTTAATACTGCTTTTCTCTGCTGTTAGTTTGCTTGTACTCTCCGCAGCTATGCTCAGTTTTGTCAAATAATTTTCTATAGATAAGCAGCCTTATTTTTTTTATAATTTATGATTGTGTCAAATTACTTATAAATCAGGCCATCATATCCATTTTTCTCGAAGATACTGAAACCTTCAGTCTCTGCAGTATCTGCAGTTGTAAAAAGATGTTGCCTCTATGGCAGTCCTCTATCGCCTTTATCATTGAGTGTTCTGATGAGCTCTTTCAACTGGTACCACCTTCTGTCTTCCTCTGCTGGACTACTCATGTTGGCCTTGGAAACCACCGTTTTAACCAATGGTTTTAACATACGCTCCCGAACTAAATGGTTTGACTCTTCGCTCCTGTGCAAATCAGTTAAAACCTGGAACTCACTACAAGTGCACGTGTTTCCGTCCTACCATGGAATATGAGTACGGCTCTTGGATTTTATACATGCTTTCCATCAGATAGAGTAATCACTTTGGTATGCTTTAAAAAAATCTAAATGTCGATCACAAGTTAAACAGTATAAAAGATATTACACATCCCTGTTTGACGCCTTTTAAAGTACCGAACCAACCTGTGTATGCTTCATATACACAGACACAGGCTTTAGAGTTCTCAAATAAAGATTTAAGAGCCTGCACCATCTCGCTGTTCACCTCATACGCAAATAGTGTTGACCACAAATCATCCCTCATCCCTCGGTTATAGACTTTCTCGAGATAGACAAACACGCAGAAAACTTTCTGACGTTTGGCGAGGTTCAATGATTGAAGCGAGAAGACCTGAGCCGTACATCCCATTTCCTTCCTAAACCCGCTTTAAGCAATTGAATGCATGGTTGGCCTAGTGGTTTTTAGAGGGTTCAAACCCCACATGGGACGACATTTTGTGTGGTCCACAAACGGTTGTTCTGAGTCTGGGTGTTCTTTGTGTCCGATACTTGTATATTTCTAAAGTTCCCCACTCAGGATTGATTCCTAGTGCGGGTGTTATCTTTAATAAAAAAAAAGCTAAAAAAGAAAGATTAAATATATTTTTTGAAAACAGTTATAGTTGAATACTACTGACAACTATACATATAATGTATTCTTAATAATTGTTTTATTAATATAACAACTGATAATATGTGAACTGTGTAACACATACAGTGTGGTTGTTATTACTAAAACTAATTAATTCGTCTTTTTCACTGTACTAATATAATGTTTAAAGAAGCATATTTATTTGTACAACTGTTAAATATTCAATATAAATGTGAAAAAAATCCTAATACATATATCGCCATACTTCGTAGCCCAACCATCACCTACAAGATTAAGGTTTGTATGTTTCGCAATCTAAATTTTGCTTATTTGATTTTATCCCTAAACATAAGGTGTCCCTCGGGTGTGTCGTACCAATTCGAGATTCCTGTGAAATGCAATGCCTGTCGTTTCACTTTCCTTTCAAATTTGTTTTCGTGGAAAACTTCAAAGCAAAACAAAATCGCAAAAGATCACTCACTCACAAATATCAATCCAACACAGAAATATGTAATTACTTTCTTTGTTATGTAAGGGTGTAATGTTCTTAAGAAGTTGGCAAAGGTTATTCTGTTTTTAAGTTAGGAATTACATGTCTACTTAGACATTATTTAGACTTTATTTATTTAGATTGTAGCATTGGGTGTAACAGTGTTTGATTTGTAATGATTCATTACAGATCAGTCATTACTAATGACAAGCGATTAACATGGTGTAATATTATGGTCACGGTACAAGCTGTTTGCCCTAAATTGTCGATTTGCCGTTACGCAGGGCACCCAACACGCTTAAAACTCACTTCTGTAATGTTGTTATTCGATACCACCATGCAAAACAAAGAGTACTGATACAAGAGCATGTCGATAATTCAGTGAATTTGCAAAGTGGTTGGTTTAATTTATTGATGTAAAGCATTCGCATGAGTGCAGTACACACACACTGGTACTTACAGAAACAGTGACTGTGAATAATATCGCAGACTGTTTCATAAATCTGATGCTGACATCCAAACTTAAAGATTAAACGTTATTCTGATTCTTTAAAAATGTATTTGACAGCTGCAACTTATAAACTTTTATGTTATGTATTTGACTTATAATTACAAATACGTTCGGGAGTTAATGTTATAATTTAATAAGTGATATAAGTGTATCTTTGAATAATCATACATTTCGACTGACTGCCCTGAGTGTAATTGGAGGCTGACTGTCAATTGTCTCAAATATGTCAAATTAAATTGTGGATTAAAGAATATAAACCAACCAAACTAAAACTAATTTATAAAAGAAAATTCTTGTACCTTTTTACTTTTTGATATTATTTTTTGTTATTATTTTTTGCTTATTACTTATTGTACTACTATATTCATAGATTTATCTTATCTTATCACTCAGTAACATATACCATTAAATGTTAATAGTTTCAGCATAAAATTTATTTGGTAAGTAAGGAAAATAGGAAACAGGATTTCTCAGAAATTTCGTAAACGTCAAAGCAACTGTCAACAAGGTGTTTCTGAAAACTTATTTTTATGGATATCCCGTTAATCATTTTTCCCTCGAGTCTTTTTCCCAAACTTAGTTGTGATTATCTCTTAAATCTACTACGATAAGACTTAATTTCAGATTTTTATGCAGAGCGACTGCCATTATAGATCTCAACAACCCTAGTATTAGCAATATTGAACTTCTGTAGATATACTGTTGTTGGGATTTTTTAGGAGTCCAACAACTCATAACGATTGTCACAAATGTTTGTATGGCAAGTGGGATCAACGACAAAATGTTAAGGATGGTCATCATTTCAAAAATCGCAACGGCCAGAATTGCTTACGATGCAATGAGTTAACCTACTCAGTTAGCACTTTGCCACGAACCCCTGTCAATAAAGACGACTAAATATTTACCTTGAACAACGAGTTTTAAAATAGTACAAGAGCGGTGGAATTTGTTGGCGTATTGTTGGAGCAACGCGCCCTATTCCGAACGGATTATAAAGTTGAAATTGGTTTACGTAGGCTTCGTCGCCGGAGAACAATCTCAGGCCTTGCATCGGACTGTCACACGTAATACAGCCTGGCGGTAAATGTGTCACACGAGAATAGGGTTGGCAATACACTGTGTAAAAAAGAAATATTCATATTTTTAATAAATCAATTTGTTGTACAGTTCAAAAAAACCAATGATTTAAAACCTGAATTACAAAATTGGTGCAATATAACAATAACTTCGACATTTGTTGAAAAATGTATTGTGAATACTATTTGATAGACAATTTCTTTTTATCATCATCATAATCACCAGTCTATCACAGTAAACTGCTGGACGTAGGCCTCTTCAATTGCAAGTCACATGGTTCGATTCTCGGCTTCTCGTACTAGCTCCTGCTATCTTACGCAAAACATCACCCCACCTGGTCTGTGGACATCTTACATTACGTTTGCCGTGATACGGTCTCCACTCAAAAACATATTTACCCCAATGGCTATCGCATCTGCGGTTAATATAATAATTTGGTTTCGAGTTAACAAGTTTACGTGCTAGTACAACGAACTCAGTACAATATTTTGTATTACTTTCACATAAGATTGATTGTACACGAAAACTGACGTACAGCCCTGTGCAGAAATAAATTTCGTTGCGTCAATTTAACACGTACTAGATTTATGATGCGTACGTGTTAGAGAACTCACATATAAAGGACAGGAGAAGCCCTACCTAAGGCACTGGACTACATAACTAGATTGCGATATCTTTATTGAAAATAAGGTCGTAGACTAGAAGTTGATGAACCATGATTTAAAGTACTAAGTAAAGAATAAAAACGAATTAGTTAACCATATAATACAACTTTGTAGTGATGTTCGGTCGAAGAGTCTCGGCGTACTTATAGAAACCCTTATCCTATCTCACCTGATGGACACTCTCTACTACACCTGATGGAAAACATGGATAGAATCCAAGAGTGGTGGTCGCCATACTCATTGCGAATGTAGACAATTCAGTATGGCGATTCATGCTATGGTGGTCTAGTAAGAAACTTCTTCACTGATTTGCATTTGTTTGACTGCACTGAGTTTTAACTGATTTGAACAGGTAGGAAGAACCGAACCGTTTAGTTCGGAAGCATATGTCTACCTTTATAAAACAGTGACTTCCAAAGTCAGCACGAGCTGTCCTGCAGAGGAAGAGAGAAGGTGGGACCAGTTGAACGAGTTCGTCAGGATACTCTCTACGGTAGAGACGATAGAGGACTGCCATAGAGCTTACATCTATCACTTCGCAACTGCAGAGACTCAAGGGAATCAGTGCCTTTGAGGTTGACGATAATTCAGACTGTTTGCCGTTGTAATCTATCTAAAGCTTCCACTACTGTGCGGACCCATTATAAAGATTAGAACTGTACTCCACGTAGGGCGGCTGTTTATTGACACTTTTCAATGTAATGGTAATAGTATTTTTGTGAAATAAGTGATTCAATAAAAATATAATGTACGTATACATGTTTGGAACACCATGTTTTTTTTTATATATTTTACAACAAAAAGTAAGATTAACACGTGACTAGATCAAGCTTGTTTCGTTAAGTTTATATTATGTTGAATTAGAAACCAAAATAAACATCAGCTATAATAATATTTATTACTAAAGCTTTCAACTAAAACTACGCAAAGTCGTAGCACAACCTACAAGAAAATATTTCTGCAAAAAACAATTGGGTAATCAAGTTTCCACGGCACCCGGTCGATGCGAATTATACATATGCATCTGTGAGTGGAATCTTAAGTAGGTCGAGGTACACTTCCGATCAATTCCCTTGCAAGTCGTGACTCGCAGACAACTAATTAATTAATAAAGTACAGAACTCACCTGTTGATCGGCTAATAATGAACGCGTTTGTACAAGCCCCTGTTCTAGCTCGAGCGTTGATTAATTGATAATGTGGGGAGTACATATTTGCTGCCAGATATAATAGGCTAACACTGACCCAGATCAGACACCTCTTGGATAAGAGAGTATTATAGTTGCATGGATTTAGGCACGTAAATAACACATGTGTGATTCGATAAAAGATTTATTTGAGATAGATCAACTTTGATTGGTTACATGTTCAACCTCTATTATTTTAAACTATAGAAACCCATCAAAACCCTTTTTTTGTGTAAAGACTATTAACTCTCACACTAGGATTATTCCAGTGTTTCGGGGGACTTACCAAACATGGGTCAAACGGACCAAGTCAGACTCAGAACAACAATTTGTGGATTACACAAAGCGTTGTCTCATGTGGGGTTTAACCCTACAACACTAAGTTACAATCTAAAATATTGAGATTTTTCAAATCTTAAAAATACAGATACAAATTGTTAACCACCCGAACATACTTCAAAATCTACATTTGTACTAAAATAATATTTTAATCATACCACTACTGATTTAGGGATTCTTTAGCCTACACTGGTTTATGGAGCAAACATTAACAGAGTTGACAAAGACAGTCAAATAATTATTACTTCTCTTACGTTTGTAGCAAACCATAAATCATGGCAAAACTTTCATACACACAGAGAGACTCAGTACACACACAGCTGTTGTTTTAGTAGTATCGTGAGACGCAAGGGGTAGAAAGGCATCGTGTGACGTAACTCGGCGACGACGCGACGTCGCGGCGCCACAATCTGACAACGCGGGTACGGTTCGTTCACACACACTGATATTTAAACTACATTTTGGTATTTTGGAGACAACATTATTTGTTCGATAAGCCTATAGATAAATCAACAGACGCCACTTTTGTTCTGTCAAATGATTTTTAAAATGTATTTTATAACAATATGAAACAAACCCTAAAAAATCCGACAACAGTACGTACAGAGAATTTTGAAAACGTCTACTTTTTGGGCTGTAGAGGTCTGCGGGCAGTCGTTTAGTATAAAAAAAAGTCGCGATAGACTAAAAGCCGAACTCAATTCGTAAAAAAGATTCGCTGGAGAACAAAACAACAGTACAGCAGTAATGTTCACTAACCGATTTAAGGGCGTGGTTGATTCTGTTCGCGTACGTATTGAGAAACAGTTCGTTAATTGTAGGGGATATGTCAAACTCAATTTAGCTAAGGGAGTCTTAACTAATTTGAACAAGTTGACACTGTATTTACACGGCTGATTCATCTAAATACGTCATTAACAAATTTGTAGCAGTAATAGCAAGTAATTACCCGGTCCTATACGCGTGTAGTTCTTTGTGCATACTCTTAGCTTACTTTGAAACTGTCACGTTTCATAACATATAATATTTTTACAGGAATTAAAGCGACCAACGACTGAGCGGTCAGATCGTAACGGCCAGTACCACCTAGTCGAAACGCCAGACATTTCAAAAGTATGTAAACTCGCAAATATAATATATGGCCTATTTTTGCAATTTGAAATTGAATTGCAAAAATAAGGAGCATTCTATAAAGAGTATAGTTTCATCTCTGGCAGCGAAACCTAATCATAATATCTTCAAGGCAACGTTTGTGTGATAGTAATGTTAATTTACGTTTGATCATTTTATTAATACAGTATCATCACACCATACAAAAGGTTTAACAAACAAATCTAATTAAAAAACTTCATATAGCTTTAGTACGTCTGCAAAAGCACTGCGTCCAACTGTATACATTTTTAAACAAAGTAATTATCTGCCGCCGTTATACACTACAATATCGCAAGTGCTTCTTTAACTACGGCTGATATAACTATTTTACGAGTAGCACTAACATTTCATAGAGATGTTACGACATATACATGTTGTATTAGTATACATTATAAGAATATAAACGTATATATTAATGAAATGTACAGTAGGTATTAATGTTTTTTCTGATGTAGAAGGGAAATAAGCAGACAGATTCTACTTCATTCCTTATGGTGACCACCGTCGTCCATCCGTTATTCTGGAAAACTAGACCACTAAGCTGCCATAGCGTGGGTCGTCATACTGCAATGTCTTCATTCGCAGTGAGTACGGCGACCACCGCTCTTGGATTCTATTCATGCTTTCCATCAGGCAAAGTCACTTTGGTAGGTTACTATAAAAAAAATAAATAAATAGAGGGGTGATGTTCTTGAGTTAGGTTCACCCGGTGAAAAGTGACTCGGTGAAAATAATTTAACACCAGTTTTTCTTGAGGCTGTGGTACTCTAGTAGAGCCGGCCCGTTTCTGTCAAGCATTGCTCTCCCACATACGTATTCATATTTAAAAGCGTTTTATATAAGGAGTAGAAGGTTGTGTACAAAACAGTAATTTGCTCAGCACAAATAATTAAAGGATTCCGTGGGGAAAAATCAAAACTCGAAAACAGTTTGGTCAATACAGATGTTAAGAAAATATATATAATGTCATTATAAACTTTAGAGTTCATTGAAAAGACTATGCTATATATTTCTACTGCGTTTAGTGTTGTGGGGTCAAACCCCCATACAGGTGAACATTTTTTGGAATCCATAAATCGTTGTTCTGAGTGATGTACAAAATGTCAGGCATGTATTAAACTTTTATAACATTTACACATCTCATGGTAGGAATTTATTGTTCTATTTATTTGACGGGTGATATCCCGACATTAACCGTTTTAATTTACAGATTTTGATAAAAAGTTATTTCAGTTTATAGTTGGTATGAGATGGCGTACAACCATATTTTTAAAATCAACGTCATTTGTGATTTTTTTAATCTGTCAATAAAGCATTATTATATATATTTACGATCGATTTACGATAATGTTTACGATCAATAAAGTGATTTAAACAAAAAATTACTAATAAACCTTGGTTAAATTAATTGATTTAAATAATTCATTCATTTATTATAATAAATGTAACTGTCTCACCTGTCTCACGTGCTTTATAAAACACAGGAAGAATATGTTTTGTTGTCAACACGAACGTTTAATTATTGCAGCTGTAACAAGTTTTTGAGAACAATTATCATTATTTTAGCAAAGTTCTAAAAACGAAATAATTATTTGAAAATATTTAAGATTATTTCCTTTATACTCGGTATAAATCTAATAATCATCAAAGCAATACAACATTAAGTTTCATAAAATATTCACGAAAATAATAGATCATTCAATTATCCATAATAAAAGACTCTTATTCGTTGAAATCAAGATTAAGACAATATTGTCATTTCCAATAAGTCGCAAGCAGATTTTCATTAACAAAAGTAATTGTTCAAGATAAGACATCTCATTACTATTTTTGAGCGAACTTCAGAATTAAAATATTCTCTAAAGGACGAAACAGCTATTTAAATAGTACATTAACGACTCGACTTGGACTGAATGCATTGTTACAAAGCTTAGAGTAACAAAGAGCTACGATTCAAACATCATTTCTTATTGTCTCGAGTTGGTTTTAATCCAATATTTTATTCGTCTGTATCTTTTTTGCAGCGTGCAAGTTAGTTGTCTTAGAAATGAGAGTTTCTTGGTTAACAATATAAATACGTTAAGGAGGTTAACAACGTAGCAAATAAGTATTCATTTAAAGAGACTGTTTACTCTGTTTTCTTTTAAAAGACACCTCCAGTACTAGGTATATATCCTGTGTCGCGGGGGACTTCACAAACATCCTTGAAACGGACACAAGAAACTCTCAGACTCAGAACAACAATTTGTGAATCCAAAATATTTAGCGAAGTAGAAAGCGGCGTGGCGATCATTTAAATGTGTCTGTGCAGTCAAATTCATTTAATGTAACTGTAAAAATATGACAGCAAAATAGTATATGCAGTGTATAAGAGCACAGCTGTTTCCAAAACTTCTCTGCAAGTTCACCATTGTGAGTGGTAGTCTGACTTTCGGCAAACATTGGGTTCGAAATGCAAAAGGAACATTCCAACTTTAACTTATAATTCACTTCAATTTATAGATCACCCAAGTTTTGTCAAGCGTAGGAATGCAACACTTCACGTGTTACATAAAAACCAAACTTATCTACTTTGCTTTGAATGTCGATATGATATACAATAATATAACAATATTTTGTCTAAGAATGTAGGTCCTACATGATTTGATTTTGATTTTCATTCTTGGTCAAGTTTTACCCAGTATGTATTCAGAAAACGAGCATAGAAGAGGAATCTGAAGAAAATAGAATATAAGCCGATATGATTACTGCGAAGTCTAGTAGTGGGACTATAAAGATTTAGCAGAAATACTACAGATTTCAATTTAATTATCGCAGAATGGAAGATAAAAACGAGTGGTAATTAATTGTTTTTTGATCTACGCGCTATTTGAAATGCTTCATAGAAAATTTAATGAGAACTTATAGGTGTAATAGAGACATAGAATTACACCATAGAGACATAAAATGTACAGAAGAAATAGACAGGTAGGCATAGATTATAATTATTATAATATGTACAACACTAGCGGCTAACTTAATTATAGGCAACACGATACAATTTTAGATATTTTCTTTAATAAACATTTGATTTTTAGACAACGTAAGCTATTTTAATTTAAATATGCACCACACCACACAAATATAAACACGTTTCTATGATAATAATTGATGAAGGGGTGACAGTCATCGTGGTAGCCTTAATGTGCCACAATGACTGTCACGCCTTTCACGTCCCCAAGCGGGGCATGAAGAAGCTAATGAGATGCTTTTTCATGCCGCCATTGTGTTGATCACCATACTGCATTGTCTGCATTTGCAATGAGAATAGTGACCACAACTTTTGGATACTATTCATGCTCTCCATCAGGTAGAGTAGAGTCACTTTGGTAGGTTCTTAATATAAAAAAATATATATAAACCCTACTCAAAACATAAATTTTTATCACAATAATTGTTACTCGACTTGATTTTTCTTTTCTTTTCGATCTAGAATGGAAATAGTCTTTTAATTCTAAAGAAAATACAACACAAATAAATAAGTCTTTTTAAGAAAAAAAAAGTCTTACTCAGCGGTCATTGTACTGAATGTCCCCTGAAATAGCAGACGTAATAAAAATAATTCGTCATCCATCTGGGTTATTGATTTGGGATTTGTATTCGTATTGTTTGATTTGTGTTCATTTCAATAGAAACCGAAGGAATCGAATTCTTTTCTGTTTTACTTAACATACATTTGAGAGCTAAGTACTGCAGAGACTTGAAAAGTACGCAATATTTTATATGAACGAGTATTCAGTTCATTTTTAAAGACACAGTACACATACTGTTCGCTTTAATTAAAATAATTAAATAGTCCTATAGAAAATGCTTTTTAAGTCGTACTTTGTTGTAAAAATAAATTGCACACTTTTTAGGGTTCCGTAAACAAATGGCAAAAAATGGAACCCTTATAGATTCGTTATCTCTGTCTGTCTGTCTGCCCGTCCGTGTGTCACAGCCACTTTTTCCAAACTATAAGAACTATACCTACTGTTGAAACGTGGTTAGTAGATGTATTCTGTGAACCACATTAAGATTTTTACAAAAATAGAAAAAAAAATATTTAAGGGGTCTCTCATACTTAAAACTGAAACTAATTTTTTTTCATGAAACCCATACGTGTGGGACATCTATGGATAGGACTTCAAAAATGATATTAAGGTTTCTAATATCATTGTTTTCTAAACTGAATAGTTTGCACGAGAGACACTTCCAAAATGATAAAATGTGTGTCCTCCCTGTAACTTCTAAAATAAGAGAATGATAAAACAAAAAAAAAAATATGATATACATTACAATGTAAACTTCTACCGAAAATTTGGTTGAACGAGGTCTAGTAAGTAGTTTTTATTTAATATGTCATAAATCGCTGCTACGAAACCCTTCATGGGCGAGTTCGACTCGTACTTGACCACTTTTTTCTGTCATGCTTAAACAAAGAGAAGAATTATTTCATTAGACAAATTATTATTACTTAATTATTTTAAAAGTAAGGTTATAAAAATTTATTTCAGCTGTTATATTAAGAAATATTGATAATGATTTGACCAATCTAGAGAGGTTGTAAGTCTCTTTAAGTGTTACTCTTAGATTGCCATTGTAAGTAAAACTTACAAATTATTGTTACCACTTACAATTTATACTCAAATTATATTGATTACATAGTATATTTTAAACTTGCTATACAATTATTTCTTTAAATTTAATATTTAACAATAACTATTTAAAAATCTACAGAAGTTTTACCCACGAAATGAAAAAATGTATTCTTGATTCTAATTTTGGCTGAGTACAGAAACAATACATTTTGTTTATATACATTATATATTACGGACATTTGACACACACCGCCATCTAGCTTCAAACTAAGCAGAGCTTGTACTATAACTAGCTTGACGGATAGAATACTTATATACTTTTTTTTGTAAATACACTCATGTTATACATAGAAAACATTCAAACTCCGAAACAAATATTTGGTCAATAATAATAACATTTGGTCCGACCTAGGAATCCGAACCCGCGATCTCAAGCACAGCAGTCGCATTCGCTACTGCTACGCCATCGAGGCAGTCAAAATTACAATTATACTTTCATATATAATGTATACGAGTACATATATACATTATATATCTTATATAACTATGGCCGGAGAGCATGACAATAATCCGTTTAATTAAATATTTTTACAAAGCGACCAGCATCGAACTTATGGAATTACTCATTTCAGACAGTTACCATTTGGCTACAAAAGACAAAACAGCCTCCCTCCCACACAATTATACATCTTCAGATCGTATAAACCATCTCAAGTTCAATCATGTACCATGTCATGTCCTTTCCAGAGACGACACGATTAATTTACTGTCTAGTATCGCGGATAATAGATTGACATAGTTAATTACTGCTGCGCCTGATAATTCAATAGATTAATCCAACGACTCAATTCAAAACTGGACTGAATTAGTACTAGTAATCATCGTGTTGTGAGTGATTCTTCATGGTAGGCATTAATCAGGCTATAGCAATGTGGCCTGGACAACCAGATCGGTGGAGGAACCTCTATGGAGTCCCCCATGATCAGGCGCAGCGTTGGTCTTGGCTGGACCTGAAATAAAATGGCCCGGATCCCCTTCAGATTAGGACGCCTGAGACCAGCTGTCGGGGTGGTTTTTAGTGGAAACACTACGTGCTCCTATCAACTGCGTCCCTGAGGAACCGGCGATCCGAAGGGATTTTTCACTCTGTCAACACCAACAAAAAAAATAGGCACACTGGATAAAAAATGGCACCCATTCGATTGAACTAACCAAGATGAGAACTGCCAAAACCCTTTAATTACCAACAATGTTAAGATTTACCATACCGATTTATTTTTTAATAGTCATTATTCGCTATGTTTTACAGCGCTAGACCAATAAAAGCGAACGAGCAAAAACATTTATCAGAATAGACAGTTACTTCGACTTGCCGCTAGATTGATATCACTTACAATACTCTACTCAGAGTAAATTAAATTGCCAACCTATTAAATTAAGTACGCAGGTTTGGGTCGCTCATAAGTAGGCTAACGAAAAAGTAGCTACATATACGTTATTTGTTACATCTATTTAAAATTTAAATTCTAATAATTTTCAATAATAAAGACAGTTACAGTGCTCAGTCTATATTAATCACACATGTCATCGTCAATGAGCTAAATAAGATGAAATTAAAAGTGATTTATACCAAAAGAACAGGAAATAAGGGAGGTATATTCCAAGCGTCTGACAAAAAAGGATGCCATTATGTAGTTGTTTTTTTTTAAATAAGAAACCTACCAAAGTGACTCTATTCTGCCAGATGGAAAGCATGAACAGAATCCAAGAGCGGTGGTCGCCGTACTTACTGTGAATGAAGACAGTGCAGTATGGCGACCCACGCTATAGCGGCCTAATGAGGCGCTTAAAGGACCCGTAATCGTAGTGGGAGGGAAACACGTGCGCTGGTAATGAATTCCAGGCTTTAACTGATTTGCACAGGAAGGAAGAGCCGAACCGTTTAGTTCGGGAGCGTATGTCTACCATTCTGAAATGGTGACTTCCAAGGCCAGCACGAATTGTTCTATAGAGGAACGGAGAGGATGGGATCGGTTGGCAGAGTTCGTCAGAACACTCTCCATGATAAAGGCGATAGAGGACTGCCATAGAGGCGATATCTCTTTGCAACTGCAGAGACTCGATTCAGTGACTTTCGGGTTATTGATAATCCGGACTGCTCGCCGCTGTAACCGATCCAAAGCGTCCAGCAAATACTGCGCGGATTCATCGTAAAGATGAGAACAGTAAAAAAAAATATACACAAATACAAATCAAAGTAGGTTAAGGGAATGGATTTGATGTTAAATACTTTACTTCAAGAATACCTTTTACGACTTTATTGCAATAATAACTGAAATGTGAACAATTTTTAATGTAGGATTTGACCTTCCGATGATGAACTGATGAACATTTATTAAAATTTCAATAGATGAAACAAGACAACATCAGAAGGAAATCAACACTTTATTAATGGTGAGAGTTATACGTTTACCTTGAAATATATTAGTACGTAGAGATGGCAGTCCCCGCACCTCCCAGATCCAACAAACAGCAATTATTCGAAATAGCTCAACCGCTTTCATAATAGCCTAGCGTTAAAAGATTGCGTTCGGCCGTGAATAATTTGCTAATGAAAAAGTTTAACAGCCACCAACTCAAATCAGAATCCTAATCTGAGAAGAGTTTGCGAGATTTCGTTAATTAATGCGATATTTCATAAGCAGATGACTCTTAGATCAGATTTTAATTTAAAAATTAATGAAATTATACAGGATCAGGAATATTTCATAATACAATTTAGTAATAGCTTCCTCTTGGCGTATTCGTTCTTATCGTATTGTATATAATAACTTTCTTAGACCAGAGTTAGTTTTAATTTGTGACCAAGAAGTTTGGATTAATATTGTGTGCCTGGTTTTAGACTTTTGCGATTTTTACACATGTACATAGTTTTGTTATACAGCGGCTGTTGTCTTGTCATAAAATTATTTAAAAGGAGCCGATATCTTCTATTTTTCGCTGTACACCATAAGTCCCCCTAAAAACTCTTGAGTTTAGGTAATAATTATGTAAGTAATATGTGTTTATTGCATATATTATTGTGTGTATTTGTAAGTCATTATTTTTCAAAATAAAATTAGAAGTTAATTTTTTATTGTTATTAAGCTTTTAAGTAACACTGATGTTCTAATAATATTTTCAGTTAGTATGAAATTGAATACAACATTTTCCTTGTTTCCTAAAATTTTGGCAGTTAATTCTCTAGCTGCTAAAAACGTCTAGCTACCAGGGAAACACTAATATATATCTCTACTGGAGGTAATGACCATGTCGGTAAGAACTGCTCACACCTTGACACGTTATGTGACTGTCCGACAATATTGCTTGACGTGACATCCTTCAAATACGTTTTGTCTTCATGGTTGACCTCGCCGCACCGCTCTCTACTGCGCTGAGTGTTGTGGGTTCAAACCCCACATGGGACAATACTTTGTGTGATACAGAAATTGCTGTTCTGAGTATGATTGTTCTTTGTGTTCATTTCTTGTATGTTTGTAAAGTCTCCCGCGATACAGGATTTATTCCTAATAAAACTGTGAATTACACAAAACTGCATTTCGTGAAATCGTCGATACCACGTCCCACACCAAAGCAGTGTTCAGAATTATTACGTTGCTTTTTAATGAGTGCAATTAGCGAAGCCCAAACCTGTCATCCTAGGGAGAGAGACTCGCAAGGGCAATAATACACTTTAGGACTCTTGCATGGTGTTTATGACGTCGTGTTTGCCACCATCAGGTGCCTCTTATGCCTGTTTGCTCGTTCACACATAAAAAATACATAAAAAAAACATCAACAGAAATCTAAACAAAAAAAAGAGGAATGCTAAATACATGAAACTACACACTTTTGTAAATACAAAAGTATTTGATAAAGAATTTATATAATAGAGAGTAAGTCAACTTTGTTCGTTCAGATTTTCATTTAAACTTTTTAGCAAAAGAGTACTCTGAAAGTGAAGCGCCTAAAACAAATTCCACAACTAGAATCCTTTCAACAAACAAGCCGTAACATTTATCTGTCATGAAGGGTCCTCCCACCCCAGACGAAACTATTTTACATGGCTTAGGATAGTTGTAGAGTTCTGATATTTGTACTGCCATAACAAGGGTGAAGTTAAAGCTGGGGCTCATGAGTCTAATGTAAGGGTTGCTTTTAGTTATGATATTCAGATTACCTACACCGACGAGTTAACAGTTCCGGCGAGATTTTGAGAAACTATTTACAGGAAAATTTGTTCAGAAAATAATGGAAGAGAACTTTCTTTTATTCAATTTTTACGGTTAGGAAAGTTAGAGAGGTAATATGTAGTTATATCGGCTTAAGAATAAGTTTATAAGCTCATAAGAAATTACCAGTTAAAATTACTTACGTCTTATTTTAGACATGTATATTAAATACAGTAGCGCTCAAAAGTATTTTGACAAGACTACTTTTGCAGTTATCTTTTTACTGAGTACTTCAAAATAATTTTAGTATTTTTTATATTATGATTTATAATGTATTTCATCCTCTGTGAGTTACAAGTTGGAACTTGTTTGTTTTCTCTCTTTGTTAAAAACAAAACACGTCTATACATGCGCTCAAAAGTATTTTGACAACCATTCAGTTCCTTGCTGGCAGCGGTTCTACTCACACTGCATATATTTTTGTCTATAAGATATAATTATTCCGCATTTATCAACATGCCTAAGACTAAAGAATATTCAAATGATATTATAAATGCCGTAATAACTGCCCTACAAAGTGGAATGACGCAAGCAGAAGTTGCTCGAAGTTTTTAAGTGTCACGACAACTTGTTAGTTCGTGGTACAAAGCTTACAATAAACGTATAACTATTGAAAATAAGCCTCGAAGTGGCCGTCCGAAAAAAACATCCGCTAAGGAAGACCATTTGACAAAAAGGTTATCGACAAGTGATGTCCGAAAAACGGCTGTGCAAATAAAAAACGAGTTACAGAAAAATTACGACGCGAATTTACACGTTTCAACTGTAAAACGCAGACTAAAGGACTTCGGATTACATGGACGACGTCCAACTGAGAAACCTCTAATTTCTGCAAGGAATAGGAAGCTGCGCCTTGCGTTTGCGAAACGGTTCAGATTATGGACGAGTTCAGAATGGTCCAAGGTGTTGTGGAGTGACGAAAGCAAATTTAATTTAGTGTCATCTGATGGTGTACGGTACGTGCGACGTCCTGTAAACAAAAAATTTGATGTTCGATACCAAATACCCATAGTAAAGCATGGAGGTGGCAATATTATGATCTGAGGATGCTTTTCTCGCCGCGGAGTCGGACCTTTAGTTAGGATAGAAGGTACTATATAGATATATTAAAGCAACAAATGCTACCCTATGTTAAAGCAAATGTGGCAGGCACCTGGTTGGTATTTTCAACAAGACAATGACCCAAAGCACAAATCTTCATGGGGACTTCAGGGAAGGACTTCATGAAACTCGCTAAAATCAAAATTCTCAACTGGCCAAGTCAAAGTGCCGATTTAAACCCGATAGAGCATCTTTGGGAAAAACTGAATCGCCGCATAAGATGTCGAAACTATTCAAATAAAGATGCTTTATATGAAGCACTAAGTAACGAATGGAGCCGAATACCCATTGATAGTTTGCAGAAACTAGTTGACTCGATGCCGGCGCGTTGTGAAGCGGTCTTGAAGGCTAATGAATATGCAACAAAATACAATAGTTAATATCAAAAATAATATTTTTTTTATTTTATAAAATAAAAAACTTTCCTTGTCAAAATACTTTTGAGCGCTACTGTATATACCGACAGTGGAATCTACTACAATTATCTAATACTTCTAATTTTACCTTATCTAACTTTACCTTACTTTATCTTACAATCGAGATGGGCACTTGCTGGGAGCGCCCTCTGCCCCTTCCAGGCGACATCAAAGAGAATAAACATTTTACTTTATTAACAATAGGCCAAAAAAAATGTTAAATGTACTAATATTAACAAATCCCGAACAAGCCGGATTCCGAGAAGGCTTTAGTCCCATAGTCATTCATACACTGCGGCAGGTTATACAGAAGTCCGAAGAGTATAGCCTTCCACTATGCTCGGTGTTTGTGAACGTAGCCGTACTGGGAAACGCAACCTTGGTAGCCCCCTCCCCCCCATAAGGTGGTCCGACGACCCGGTGTAGGTCGCGGGAAGCTGCTGGATGCGGGCGGCACTAGATCGGTTGTTGTGGAGAACCTTGGGGGAGGCCTATGTCCAGCAGTGGACGTCTTTTGGCTGAGATGATGATGATAATGATTAACAAATCATTGAAACAGTATCTGACTTTCAACCAAATATCGAATAGTATCTAGAAAAGTTAAAATCGTCATGTTAACTCAAGAGTATTATTTACAAAAGATTAAATTCAATGAATAACACACATAAAATGTCACAAGAACAATAAAATCTCAAATTTTTATCCGAATATTATTCGTGTTACAATTTCTGAGCATAGTCCAAGTTGTACGAAGGCTGGTTGCAGAAGAAGAATTAATAACAAAAGTAATAAATTTATACATCTCACACGCGGCAGTGGGATCCCAAATGAGACAGAAACCGTACTATGATAACTAGATTAATAATAAACATATTAAAAAAATATTTCGGACATTTGACACACAACGCCATCTAGTTTTCAAACTAAGCAGAGCTTGTACTATGATAACTAGACTGACTGCTAGAATACTTATTAACTTTTTTTTGTAAATACATACAAATTATACATAGAAAACACCCAAACTCCGAAACAAATATATGCAGATCATACAAACATTTGGTCCGACCCAGGAATCGAAGCCGAGACCTTGAGCACAGCTGTCGAGTTCGCTACCGCTGAGCCACTGAGGGAGTTATCAAATGTTATAAATATATATATTGTAAATAACTTACGTCCAGACACACTGCACATTTTTAAACACCAATATTCGTTCTTGGTGGGCATTAAACCGACGACCTTAGAAGTCAGGGCCACTAATCACAAGTTCTGAGCCCGTCAAGAATATAAAAGTTTTTTAATTATCACAACGGATTCGTGGGTAGCTTGCAGGTTGCGGTACGTGTTTTGTGAGAGTTGTTCGTACTTACACGATTTTAATGTGTGTTTTTAAGGAAAAAACTAAGAAAACGGTTGTAATGATTCATATCTCGAAGTTAAGTAGCATTGTAAAGCGAGTTGACATGTTAATTAATATTACAGAAACAGTTTGTGATGCGAACTTATGGCATATTAGCTTATACGCGCGTGTATGTCAGTTATAGTCGTAAACAGTAGCCTATGTGTTATCCTGATGTATAGGCTATGTTACTGTATTGTTTCATCTAAATCCGTTAAACGTTCTTTGCGTGAAAGAGTAACAAACATCCATACATCCTCACAAACTTTCGAATTTACACTATTTTCTATATATATAAAGTAAGATAGGATTGTGGTAGTTTTTCTTCAAAATTAAAATTTACATGATGATTACTTTTTGGACTTCAATTCAGGATACACAAGTCAGGACTAATGCCAAAAGCGAGAGTTGCTTTTAAAAAAATAATTAAAAACTATAAAAGTAGTACAGTATATTTATGAAAGAGGAATGCATTAAATAAACAAGTTGCTTTCGGTAAAAGTGTATACAATTCTGTACATGTTTATACATACATTCCATGATTCTGGTGAGAAATCTCTAATAAATAGGAATGAAAGTCAGTTTGCTCAGATGTATCATAAATAATTAGAAAGTAAATCATTGAACTATACCGTGAATATGATGCCTGATCTCAACATTGTTTAATTTCCACTTACAACTAGTAGTAGTGATTTTCGTAAAATATTATTTAATGTAAATATGAAAGTTTAACACAGTGTTGATTAACGGACGAAATAATAAGGACGAAATCAGTCCAATCAAATGCCTTTTAACTACCACACGAGTAAAAAACCATTTAGCTAAAAACCAAAACAACTTACTGTCAAACTCTTGTAATAATTTGAAGCGCTAAATAAATAGCCATAACATTCTTGAAACTTTTACCAAGTCCAAAGCTGCAAAGATTTTAATCAAGGCGAGAATATTTATTAGTAATTAGCAATAAACGCGAATTTAGTTCGGCAATTAAATTTACGGACGAGGCGTGATTACTTGCTACTTTTGCAGACATTGATGCCGCAAGTTTTCCAATGAATAGTTTTATTGATACAGCTATTTTGAGTGTTCAATATACGTGTACTGAACATTCAAAATTTAATTGAGAACTAAAAATATGCAAAGGTTAACTAATAACTTAATATTTAATGTAGGAAAATATCACTGATTAGACTTCTTTTGTAAAGTTAAACTGTACAGGTATACCGATGGGCAAAATGCTTTTCCAATGATTTAAAGAGCTGTGAAAGCCTGCACAATTATGCAACATACACGCTTCGGTTTACCTGTAAAATTCAACTATACAGGCAAAACTGTCAGGTACAACTCGACCGCTACTTTATGAATTGTATGATTTGGCATGAATGCAATATCAAAGAACCTAAGCAGTGTAATATTGATCGTTGTCGGGGTTTCAGGGATTTCCTTTCTAGGGTACACCTGGTTCCCCGGCTACTGGTACCTGAAACGGCATGTGGTTTTTGGTCGGTTCGAGTCCGACATAACCACCAGTCGGTGGTAGCCGAGGGGATTTCCGCACAGGAAAAAAGAAAAGTGTAATATTTATTGTTTAGGAGCAAACCACTAAAAGAAAACAATAAAGTTTCAGTTTTATATGTATATTTCTTAAGAATATATTTAAGTGTTCACGTTTTTAACGAAATAAATTTAGATGGAGGTTCAATTTCACTTAAAATCAAAAGGTTACCAGCTATTTTTTAATATAAATTTTATCGGCTACGCAACGTATAAGATAAAAAGCAAGAGAAACAATTGAAGCTACACAATTAAATTATGAACAAAGAACAAATAGTAGTTCTATTAAATTCGTAGAACCACTAGTGCAATTAATAGTGATTTCATTATTTCTACAAACTTTTATTGACTTAGAGTAGATAAGTTGTAAGAAGACGGTAACGTCACGCACTTCTATTGTTAGCAAGCCTCATAAAATGTAAGTTACAACAATAGGGCTTCTTACAGCCGTAAATCAGACTAGGCGTCTGTGATCCCTACAAGAGTGCGAGATTCAATATAATGTGTTCATCTCATAAAAATCTGATTTTATGGGTTTTATCAGATTGGGTAGATTTAGCAATATGCCTTAATACAATAAATTTTCATTGCATTGATTATGGTTTTTCTTTTAAAAAAGACAACTAAAAATTTTCTTTTGTACAAAGTGACATGTGATATACTTGGTAACTATTATAGAATTTAGTCAACTATGGTCTAAATTTCATTAATTTTGACAACAAGTATATACAAGCCACTATAAATATACACAACATTCCTAAAGAATGTTAGTACTTTGCAAAAAGTTTCGACAATTTCCTCAGAATCCCATCATTTTTTTATGATTCCAACCACAATATAACCAACCACAATATAATCATTGTGTAACATAAAAAAGAGCGTGACGAATAAAGATCTTAATTTCTTTTGATTTTTTCTTAATAATAAACGACTGTAGCCTTTCAATGACTATTTTCATTACCGAATAGAAGTCTCACTGTTGCGGTTAGAACTAGTCTGAAATCGATAAACTGCAGTTACCTAACAAAGAAATAAAAAAGAAACCAGACCAAACGGCAATTCACGTGCACTAATTGAAACAAACTCAACTCAAAGTTTGTCGCACACAAAGGCGGTTCCCTAGAACTACTTGTCAGCAAAAAGTGGCGTCCCACACCTCCATTTTGAAGCGATATTTACGAGCGATGATTTAGTAAAGCGAATTTTTCGCACCACAACGAACCTCGTCGTTCATAACAGTAGCTGAACACTAAATTTAACTAAGATGCCGACGAGATGAATTTATAAGATAATTAGCTTTTCCCCACAGCTCCGCTCCCGTGTATGTAAAGAGAAGCTCAGGTCGTTCATCAAGAATCAAAGTGTCTCGAAGCTAAATTTCATTAAAATTAGTTCAACGGTTGAGCCGTGAAAACATAGTAGACACGCACGAGTTATTTTCACATTTATATAATACTAGCAAGAATTATCGTTAGTTACCGAAATGAAGAACTAAGAGTGCAGAAGAATTCCTCCGTAAGTAGTGTCAGAGGATGATTTATTTAGGACGTCACGGTACAAGCGGCCGAGAGGCTGACAAATGAGGTCCCGCGACACCGCACGTTAATCACAATTTTAAACATAGGACTTAGACCAATGTTGTACGTACCATTATCCTTTGAGGCAAATAATTCTTAGATTTAGTAATGTAATCCAATATTGGAATACTTGCTTCTACAAGGCAGATGTTACTGAAAGTATCTCGAGTAAGAATTTCGAAGGGCGTGTGCATCGAGCTGTCAAAATTATTACTCGCATATGCTCGATAGGTGTGTGTAAGTTCAAACAATATTGTTTTGCTCATTCACACGAGAGAATCTAGAGAAATTTACTATCGATCGAGGGGACGGTATGAACGGAATATCTTATTATTGCGAGTTCAATACACGGACCATTGCGTCTTTAAATATGTAGCTAACTTTCGCAAAGTCAAGAGATTCTGTCCTTTAATCTTCATTTTCAGCTAAGACAATGAGCACATGAGTCGCCAATGGTAAGGGACTAGCGATAAAACTTGTAGCTCGAGAGACAATTGCGTTGCCACGTTGAAGGTTTGAGTTTGTAACCTCACTTGCTCGGTAAAAAGCAGAGAAAAGACGACTAACACTATTTTTCAAATATATATTGAAATGATGACACTTATAGACCTGTGTCTTCCTAACTGTCTTCTTATTTGCGTTCTCATTTTCAAACACCTGTAAAGCGCAAGCTCATGAATTACGTAAATGATAAATTATCGCGACGGTATCATACTTGAGGCAGTTTGATACACCTGCGTGTAACTTTCAGCTATTGGGGCCTTTCAGCTATTTTATTCTGTAATTGCAGGCTTCTTCTACAAGAACGGCAATATATTGATTGTATAGCAGCGATTTTACTATGGGTTTTTTGGTAGAACCGGCCATAAAACTTACTTATCAAAGTTAAGAAGTACCAAAGAATAGATTAATAGTTAGTTGTAAGCAAAAGAAATCACAATATTGTATTTATTTTTAAATTGTAAAAACAAACATCAATGAAATATAAAATTAAAGAAATAAAATTCAACTTGAAATACAAAGCGTATGTATAAGCAATTTTTATCGGGCATTTGAAATGAAGCCTGAGTGTAACACGTGTTAGATATAAACGGACCTCACCGAGGTAATATTTGTAAGATAAGACCTTTTTTATACCTTCATATACACCTACAATAAAATCCAGCTGAAATAGAGAAAAGGGGAAAATTTATAGAATGTGATTTTTAAGATACTAAATGTAGTGTTTCTATATTTCTATATTAAGAGCCTGCCAAAGTGACTCTACTCTGCCTGATGGAAAGCATAAATAGAATCCAAGAGTTGTGGTCACTATACTCATTACGAATACAGACAAGCAGTGTCGTAACCAACACTATGGCGGCCTAGTGAGATGCTTTTTCACGTCCCGTTTGAAGACGTAAAAAGCATGACAGTCGTCGTGGCAGTGTAAGGCTCACACAGTTATCACGATAACTGTCACCTCTGCATCAATGGGCTTCCGGTCACGCACTCACCAACGAAACACAATAGCACGGATGCTGGTGCTTTAGATTGGTCTTCTGTGGGAGGGTAGTGCTGCCCCAGTTAAGCCAGCCCGATTGTGCTGAAATCAGCGTGGCTCTACTACCTAATAAAATGAATGTTGAACATTGTTTATTTATTTATTTATTTATTTATTTATTTACACTTTATGCACTTTGTACATCGGCGGACTTAATGCCCAAGGCATTCTCTTTCAGTCAACCTTAGGGTGGTTAAGGAATATTGTAAGGGAGGTGCACATAGGTTATATTGACAATTAAAATATACAATACATGAGTGCGTATACATACATGAACACATACAATACCTGCGTTCCTATTATTTTTTAGCTTTTAGAAGTATCACCGTATTAGTATTGTATCATCATTATCAACAGCCTCTGTCAGTCAATTGATGGACAGGGTCTTGAATATCTACATTTTAATCTTCAGAGTATAAAAAAGCTGATTTTGCCAAAGGTTTTCAAATGTTAAAACATGCATGTAGTAATCACTTTTATTATTTCTCAGAACATCAACGTTTCACGTTTTAAAATGTTTACAGTTACATATACAAGTATATAGCGAAACAAAACTTAGTTATAGTAACATACCTGTTTTCGTAATATCGCACACGAACACGCACATGCACACGCACACGCACACACATTGTATCAGAAAAAATGTGGTACTCTGAAAGTCACGGTTAAATTATTTTTTACTAATTTTTTCATAATCGAATGTTATTTCTTCTCTTTATATCTTACTAGCTCATGCCCGCGGCTTTGCTCACGTGGGATTTGGTCTGCCACTTTACTTTTCGTAGCATATCACTTTAGACAAATATATACATTTTTGACATCCCATGTTACTTGTAATATCTCCAAGAATATGTGTACAAAATTTCATGATGATCGGCTGAGTAGTTTTCGCGTGTAACTGTAGCAAACTAAGTTATATTCGTATTTATAATATTAGTAGGGATATCGATCTGGTCACTCGTATTGACCGTTACAACACTACTCCCAAGTGCGGTAGCATCGTGTAAAATAGCATACAAATTTCTTATAGGAATACTCTAATTTACTCTCGACTGGTAGTTTCAGAGATTGGCACGTTTAAACATTCACTAAATAACCAACGAAAAATGAAACTAATCAGCTTCATGATACTAAAAATCAATATAAATGAGAAATTTAGTTTGCTTTTAAAAGTGAAAAAACGTCGTGTTTTTCCATCAAGCATGTATTTTATCTCTGTGGTAATCAGTGTCTAACAATTCCGATAACACTTATTTTTTTCGTGCCATTTATCAGCTAACAGTGTTTGTCACCGCAAACTTATTCATAACGGAGACACTTCAGCTATCGCACCTTATTATCAGCTATTCTATGTACAGCGTATGATTTTTTTTGCTGTCAGGGTGGAAAATCCCTACGGATTTCCGACTCCCCAGGGACGCTTGATCATGATAGCGTATGATTTGCCTTCTGTCTTGGTTCTTCAACATGTAAATCTTTGATTATCACTGTGTTTTTCTCTTACTCTATATTTCTCTTTTTAGACAACTCCCGCACTAGGCATATTCCTGTGCTGCAGAGGACTTTACAAACGTACAAGAGACGGACGCAAAGAACACCCAGACCTAGAACAACAATTTGTGGATCACACAAAGTGTTGTACTATGCAATGATTGAAGCCACAATCAATTAAGTCAAATAATACTTATTAAAACTAAAACAATGATATACTTAAACTTTGCTGCAAATAATATTAATTTTATTTTGTTTCCGATATCCAAAATAAAATAAAAATCAATAAATACCGCTACTTTCCTTATTGATATACTCGCTTTTGGCACTTGACCTTTAACTTTTGACGTGGGCTTTTGACATATGGCATTTAATAAACCTCAATTGTTTAATCAAGCCTTAAAATGCTTATGTAGGTATATATTTGTATAAGTACAACGTGTTTATATTTGTATCCAACTTTCTCAATTACAAATTTGAATCCAATCCATCTCCAGCCATGCTTTAGTATATATGAAATAGACTCGACCGGAATAATAGCAAGGGTACTACAGAAAAATTGATGTTGCGCAAGCAAAAAATTATTTAATTGCATTTTATCAAGTGTACAACACAGACTGGTGCCGTAGCTAATGAAACATTTTAGTATAATATTCATCATAATCTTTTTTTTTTGTTGCCAGGGGTTAAATTCCTTCGGGTCTCCAGCTCCTCAGGGACGCAAGAGCCAGGAGTATGTGGTGTTTCCACTAAAAACCACCCCGGCAACCGGTCTCAGGCGTCCTACTCTGAAGGGGACCCGGGCCATGTTATTTCAGGTCGCAGTAAACTTCTTCCTAGTTTGGTACTAGGTCGTTTACCTATTGAACCATGTCTTTTGAAAGTATACCATCCACATCTATTACGTAAGTTATCGTGCTCATTTGGAAGAATTCTAACTACAACTTATTCCATAAAATGATTTTGTTTTAACAGCTCATTTCCACATCAGCGATCCTAGGCCTAACCTAAATGTAATCAATCAATCTTCCACCACAACTAATTTACACACATGGCAACAAGAAAAGTCTTTATCATCAACTCATTATAGCGATTCTCCGATGTCTAGTTAGAGAGAGCTGTAATATTAGCTATCAGAAACAATCAGATGTACTTCGCATAAGCTCAATAAAATATCTATTTGACGCTATTCGCTTCGATGTAATAACTAATGGAAATACACATGGGTGACACCCTCTTGTCGTTTGTATGATACAGCCGCGTGAGTGAGTTGTATATGATGGAGTCCATTGTGATGGTGAGAACGTCAATAAGAGCTGCTTAGATCTTGCAAGACCAAATGAGAATGCCATGAAATTGTAAGGGAGGGCAAATTTAACATACATGATATATAAAGTTTTGGACATCAGACACGGACAATATGTAGAGCTTGTATTGTACATATTAGATAACTGATATAAATACACACACGAGTATATATTTTTTTTGTAAATTTATTTGTTTTAACTTTTGGAAGTTTAGCTTGTATTAATATTAACATTTAGTTACGATGCACTCTTATTGATGGTAGATTTTTGTCTGTATTAGAGCTGTTCTTTCTAGTTAAACTGAATCCGTATTTAATTTCTTAACATTCTTTAGTGTAAAATCCCTTTACAGTTGTTGAGCTATGAGACTTTCTTTAAGATAAAAATATCTTTAAGATAAAACAAACGTATTTTCTAGATACGGTCAACTTTTCCTTTTATACAATCAACTAATATTTAAAGAGTCCTCGTTTCTAAGTTTATTTTCAAAAATCTTTCTTGAGCTACACAGATTACTGCAGATTGTAATTATTTACAAATGATTACAAGGGTATGACATGGTCGCTTTTAATCTTCTAAAATTATTACAAATCACGTAGTTGGTGCGCAAATAACGACAGTCGCTAAGTCACTCGTAATGCTGTCTCTATCACCAAGACAATTAAGGCTGTACAATGTGTACATGTTCATTATACGTATATACATTTAGATATATATGCCTGCGATTAACATTTGTGAAGTGAAGGACCACATAAGCTTAATAGTAGTGAAAAAAAAACTTTATTAAAATACTCATAGAGGTCATATTTACAGGACATAAATAGAAAAAGAAAAAGACTATTCAAAATTGTAGTACTAGCTTTTAGTGCCTATAGAGACAAGACTCCTTTGTTAGCGGATAACAAAAATGTGAAGTCCGAATGTGATAATTTGTCATCTCGATAAAAGAGCAGGGAGATAAAAATTTAAGCAGTAAATTCTTTTATGAATCCAGCCTTAATATCACTCAAGTATAAGATATGACTTTGGACAAAATTGGACAAATACTTTAATCAGGTACTAGAGGCTCTAGCTAAAAGAGCTACGCTGATTTCAGCACGAGTAGGACGACTCGACCGGGGCAGTACTACCCTCCCACAGAAGACCAACCTAAAGCGACAGCATCCGTGTTGTCGTGTTTCTTTGGTGAGTGTGAGAGCGAAGGCCCATTGATGCAGGGGTAACAGTTATCGTGGTAACTGTGTAAGCCTTACACTGTCACGATGACTGTCATGCCTTTTACGTCCCCAAGCGGGGTGTGAAAAAGCATCTCACAAGGCTGCTATAGTGTGGGTCACCATACTGCGTTGTCAGCATTTGCAAGGAGTATGGTGACAACAACTCTTGGATTCCGTTCATGCTTTCCGTCAGGCAGAGTAGAGTCACTTTGGTAGGCTGTTTATATAGAAAAAAAAATCACATTGCATTAAAAGGTTGTACGAGATACATAAAGGTCATAGTTGCTTTAAAAAGCGTCATGTGTGCGGATAGTCCTACGAAGAGAGAATAAGAAAGGAAACAAAGTAAGCACGTAGCATATTTTACATTTCATCGTACTAATTATGTATCATATCGATGTTTAGAAATTACTAGCACCTCACATCCAGCCTTTAACAGTGCGCTGCTGGAGAGAGCCCTCTCTTAAAAATGAGGTCTAAATTATAACAATTATAGAAACAAATGCAAGATCAAAGCAGTTATATAACATGCACCGTAATATTACGTTGTATGCAATCTGCCCTTACATTATCGCAAGGAGTTCTAGTCGCGTCCATTTCACGAATCAGTGAATGCAATTCCGGATCCGATATAGCATCGGACGACATCAATTTGGATGACGTAGCTAAACGGCTTTAAAGAATTTCAGGATATGCTGCCAAACGGGATATCGACTACCACAAAACTCAATTTTGTATACTTTCGTACAAATACAACGTGTTTTTGGCAACATGTCGAAATTTTTCGTATTAGAACGAATGTATTGCTATCTATGCGCAATATTTTTTAACTCGACTGTCTAAAAAGGCGCAAAGTTTTCGAGTTTATGTATTTATGCACATTTATTGACAAGATGGCTTAAACGGCTTGATTAATTTTATTCCATGTGGAAATGACACTGGGCTTATGAAAATTACAAACATTTAAATAGTCGGTTTATAATTTCAAATGTCATTACATTTGCCAGCAATCAGGATACTCTAGACCACGCACAAAATGTCCAGTTTTCGCATACCGTCCAGTTATAATCCTATCTAGACTCCTAAAGAACATCATTATATTTTTCCATTGTAAAAACTCAAGTAAAATGAACTGATAGAGAATATTGGAGTAAGTTAACTGAGGACAGGCACACGCTAAGTAAGTAAAATAACACCAGGCTCCAACCAGCGGGCTTCACCTGTCGAACAGATAATTCTATCACGTCATGAAAACCTGTTAAGTAACCGAAGTGACTAGAGGCGATCGAAAAGGGTAAAAACAATTTGCGAGTTATACGCTATGTTTACAATTTCTAAAATTCACTTTCTAAGGTGAGGGTTATGTCCAGCAGTGAACTTGTTTTTATTTCTTATTCAAGTTTAAAGATTACACAATCGAGTGTTTATCACATATGTTAATTTGTCATGTGCGTTGCCAGTTATTTTTCTTATTATTGAGGCAATATTTTACATTCAAAACTGTTGTGCTAACGATTCTATTAGCTAAGGTATCACCACACTTATTCATTGCATTAGTGACGTAAGAAGCGACCAAGGGGACAAACTACCAAGGCCAACATTACTGCAAATAGATGGAAAACTTGTAACAAACTTTTTTTTTTTTTAAAGTATCAGGCAACTTGTAACAAACCCTATGCCAACTTGTCTAGCCAGCGTTTTATAGTAGGCCAAAACCATTTTAAGGAGAGGCTCATGTTCAGCAATGTACTGTTAAAAATTATTGATGTCCGATGAACTATAAAAAGAGGTTCACAATTTCTAAGAAAAATGTCTTGATATTTTACTATTGTAGAATTCTTACAGATATAATAAATGAAATAGTAATATAAGTGCGCCCATAGCACTGAGTAACATTATATTTAAAGAGCTTCAGTTGGAGACAACTGACGGTTATTCAATTACGACTAGTCTCAAGTGAATTACGTCGTACAGTAACATTATACCTCAAAAATAGGTATTTCTTAAATTGACATTGTAATGACAATAATCGTATAAAATTGGTATATTAAAAAATGTTGGCTTGAGATGATATGTAAAATATTTTTATCTATACGCATTGTTGCCTCGTTTGGTCTAAATTTTGGGTAAAAGTGTCTCAAATTAATTGAAAACCACGCACCGTTAGTTACGAAACCTTATTTTATAAGCTTCAAGTATACATGAGATAAAAAAAAGATATTCCTGTATAACTTATTGCAAAGTAATCTTTCCACAATTACTTTAAAACATTTTTGAAAATACCCCCTATTTTTATCGTATAGAAACCCCCTCGGGCCGTCACCCCACCGGGGTTTACGGCAGGGTGGTGTCGGAATCGGACCGACTAAAATCACATGGTGTGCCACACTGCGCCTAAGATAGGAGAGATCCGGGAACCGCTGCTATTATGACATCCAGATCTTTGAAAATACCCCTGCGTCCATATTGCCAATTGAAACCAGTTGCAAAAGATAAAAAAACTTTTCTACGCAATCAAGTCGCCAATGTGACTCGAGAAAAAAATACTATGAAATAGATATCAGGAGTTTTCTAACCGTGCCGAGAAACAAAATTCCAATTATTAAATAAACGTCAATTTGCGAGTATCATCAAATTTGCCGTCAGTCCGCGACTCGATCAATATTTAGATCACTGTAAAAACTGAATTGTCTTAACAAAGCGAAGGTAAAAATCGCGATATTTAAATACGAAACCAATTAATTTTCCTCCGATTGGCAACAACTCCTACAACCTTAGCGAGCTTCAACGAATAAAAACAAAAAAGCCGCGAGCGAGGCATTTTTATAAAAAAAAGTTTATCAGAAATAAAATCCGTTTGACTGAGCTTTCTTTTAAATCAGCAACTTGGATTTTAGACATTTTTGTTTGATAGTATTCGGTCGTACTGTAAAGTCATATAAAAGTTGGGTCATCGCAAGGGCGGATGAAATTACTTTCTGAAAATAAAGATACAATTGCGACACATTGTACTTTAAAAATTAAAATATTAAAAATATATAATCCTCAAACAAATTACGTATACCAGTTGTTACTGGTATACGTAATTTGTTCACTTCACTTCATTTCACTTCTTAGGTAGTAGAGCCACGCTGATTTCAGCACGAGCGGGTCGGCTCGACCGGGGCAGTACTACCCTCCCACAGAAGAGCAACCTAAAACGCTAGCATCCGTGTTGTCGTGTTTCGTTGGTGAGTGTGAGACCGGAAGCCCATTGATGCAGGGGTGACAGTTATCGTGGTAACTGTGTAAGCCTTACACTGCCACGATAACTGTCATGCATTTTACGTACCCAAGCGGGGTGTGAAAAAGCATCTCACAAGGCCGCCATAGTGTGGGTCACCATACTGCATTGTCTGCAATGAGTATGGTGACCACAACTCTTGGATTTTCCATCTTTCCATTATGTAGAGTAGAGTCACTTTGGCAGGCTCTTAATATATAAAAAAAAGGAAAAGTCACGGATTCATTACATGCGATAGCTTATATATTAGCCTGTTTCAAATTGAGAGAGGGCTAAGGCGTGACTTGTTTATTTTTCTGTCTTTGGAATTTAATTTCAGTTTTAGGTAAGTTCAAAGGGTTTTTAAATACGACATCATAGTACAACGTACAACATATTAAGCTCGTTACTAACATTATACATTACCCATTCCGAAGTCTATGAAGAAGACTTCGCAAAAAACCACTTTATGGCTAATGTACATTAATGTTTCACGCATTTATCTGTAAAACGGCACATGTGTTATGTTCACAAAAATACTTTATCGCGTTTACCCTTGTACGTAGAACATAAATGATAGGGACACATTTCCAATCACGTTCCGTTGTGTATCTTATTCAGCTTAGACGCAAACAATCATTGTCACCCGAACGTGTTCTAAAGGAAACGTTTTTCCAGCATTCATATAACGATCTTTATTTATTGATGCTTCCCTGATAGCTGTCTCGGTGGCTCAGTGAATGCGACTGCTGTGCCTGAGGTCTCGGGTTCGATGCCCGGGTCGGACCAAATGTGTGTACGATATGCAAATATTTGTGTCGAAGTTTGGGTGTTTTCTATGTTTAATATTAACAAAAAAAAGTATGTAAGTATTCTATCAGTCAGTCTAGTTATCACAGCTCTGCTTAGTTTGAAACTAGATGTCATTGTGTGTCAAATTTCTATACTTCCCTTTCTTTCTAAAGTTCTTGAAGCCTGTGTTCATAAACAACTCTCGCACTTTGTTTATAAACATAATCTCCTTAGTCCGCTACAATCTGGCTTTAGACCCGGTCATAGCACAACCACTGCTCTCCTCAAAGTGACTAGCGATATTAGGGAAGGTATGGAGGACACCAAAGTCACAGTGCTGGCTTTGGTAGATTTCTCGAGTGCTTTCGATACCGTTTGTCATGAAGTCCTACTGGCCATCCTCTCCTATCTTATGATCTCCTCAGAAGTTCTGGAATGGTTCTCTTCCTATCTTCAGGGACGTCAACAGTGTGTTCACATTCATGACTTATCGTCGAGTTGGTGTGAGCTTCTCACCGGTGTCCCTCAAGGCGGTATATTATCTCCCTTATTATTTTCAATTTTTATTAATCTCGTAACCCAACACCTTCAGTGTGCGTATCACCTGTACGCTGATGACCTACAGATTTATACAATGGCTAGAGTTGAAAATATATCAGATGCCATCAAGAAAATCAACAAGGACTTAGAATCCATAAGAAGTTGGTCTACGAAATTTGGTTTGTCGGTAAATCCAACTAAGTGTCAAGTGATTGTCGTGGGGAGCAAACAAATGCACAGTAGGTTGGGCGTGGCGACTATCCCACCTGTTGTTTATGACAACCTGACTATACCTCTGAGTACAGTAGTAAAGAACCTGGGCCTATATATCGACTCGACACTTGATTGGCGTGCACAAGTTGCACACGTGAGCCAGAAAGTTACCTCGTGCCTCCGCGCTTTGTACCGTCTGAAAAATTTTCTCCCTATTAAAACCAAGGCTACACTTATGCAGTCCCTAATTATTCCCCTGATCGATTACGGTGATGTGTGCTATTTTGACCTGAATGCAGACCTCCTCAATAAACTAGATCGCCTTCTCAATAACTGCATTCGATTCGTTTACAATCTTCGCAAGTATGATCATGTGTCTGCTTTACGTTCCCAGCTACAATGGCTCCCAATTCGACAACGCCGTAGTTTACGTGCACTCACTTCTCTTTTTTCTTTCCTCAACTCTCCATCGCTACCTGAATACCTTGCTCCTCACTTTCGTCTCTTATGTTCCACCCATGATCGAAATCTTCGGTCAAAAAACAACATGCTTCTTCTATGCCCCCCTCACACCTCCAACTTTATCAATTCATCCTTCTTGGTGCAGTCAGTTCTTCTGTGGAATGCACTTCCCGCCGGTATCAGGATGCCCTCAAATCGCCACACATTTAAGGCAAAAGTACGTGATCTACTTCGTAACAATTTGGTGGAATCGTCGTAACGATAGTACCCGAGTAAGCATTTATATGGAATATTGCATTAATTTTGTATACATGTATTATATGTTTATGTATTATATATGTATTGTTTATGTAAAATATTGTATTGTTAGTAACGTATGTCATGTCAACTTTTTTATTTTATCTCTGCACCTACCGCATCGTGTTTCTACACCAGCTGAAGGTTGACTGGGAGAGAATGCCCCATGGCATTAAGTCCGCCTTTGTACAACATGTGCATTAAGTATAAATAAATAAATAATAAATATCCGTAGTATTTATTAATTTTATATCTTTTGTTATTTTTTCGCAAATATATTTTATTAATAACAACGCGTCTCATCAACTATGCCGCATGAAAGTCAAACTGGTTGAAATGGTAATCAAATTCTTGTTTTTGTTGGACCGACCTTTTGCTTAATTTAACGAGCTCCCGTCCTATGTAAACTTTCTGTTCCTTTGTAAATAAACACAGCAAAGTCTCACAGAAACCAGGTGTGTTATTTTTACAAAAAAAAAAACTAAATAGATATCAAATGCCGATAATCTAAAATAAAATAAATATAAACTTGTTCAAAATCCGTGGATCATTAATTCTTCGAAGTAGTACTAGCTGTAATACTTGTTCTTTTACTGTCATTAAACTGCGCAGTTCAAAGGTTGAAAAGAATATTATGAACAAAGTAAAGCTGCTTCATACATAAAATAACTACGATCATTCCGTGTAACCGCTACACCCAACTTTACCCAAATCGTTGTTACTTCCAATAATCTCAGTATAAAGTAAGTTATATTGATATTAACGCTGTTTTCGGTATTCGCATACCATAAATTGTAAATGTCTGTACTTTAAATTTACGATAATGTGAATTGTTCGCGTTCGTCGTATCGTAAGTGGATCGCTTCGGTAACGTGACGGTCGAGATAGGAGATAGAAGCAGTATCATAGTGTAATAAACGCGAAGCGATATCGTCGAGAACGGTACACGAACAGCGATTGTCTAACTAAATGAACCTGCGAGGATTTCGGCTAACAGAGTTCTAGCACATTTATGCGATTGGTTTACGCTACTCTGTTATTCAATGTTTTCTTTGGGTATTTTTGTAATACATATTAATATATTTTCTCTCTAGAAGCAAAAACACATTTACGTTACTTACTACTGTAGAAACATCATACATATTTGCCGTGAAATAAATATAGCATTATTATTGAGACATTTTTTGAGGCATTTTTTTTACCAAAATTCATAAAGTTGTTGGGAGTTGATAAGTTGTTTACACATACATACATATATATAACAAACTAACTGTCCCACCTATTTCGTAAAGCTTATTAATTTAAATTTGGTTAATAAGTAGGTAATTAACCACCTGCACTATTTCAATAACTTTGCAATTGTACGTGGTTTGTGAATCTAAAATTAAAAACTTATATTATCCCCAACGTGTATTTGCCAATCCAAGCAGAAGCTAACTCTCAAACATACTTTCTTCTGAAAAACTTAGAAGTTGGTTTTAGTTCTTGGAACTGACAAAACTTAGGTGTGATTTTTATTCAAAAGTTGCAACATTAAGAAAAGAAATCGTTTTGAATATTCAAATTTTGTTTACCGATTCTATTCAGGACGCAGCTTTTCTCAAGTTCCTGCATGTCTGTCGCAATTTGATTTTACTTGCAGGAAACTTATGAAATTCTTGTCAGAAATCTTTGTTTTTTGATATTAAAATAGTAAAAATGTAAAAATTTTCTATGTTAACAAAGGTTAGGTTGTTTCACGAGGCTTTACTCGACGCTCTCTATGGATTTGTACGTTGTAAGCACCATTAATGCGGTTTACAATGCTGGGTGGTCTCTTGTTGTTTTGTCTGCAAAGTTTTTAAAGCCATTTGTCTAACCGGCTTTCGCATTTAGGTGACGGCTATTTATTGTGTATGAATCATTGTCAGGCATATTAATTTTAATAAATGCATGGAATCGACGTGTTGTGACACTTTGTGACGATAATAATTCGTTTGATACACATTTACCCAAGGGTTCGGCAAGGTAGTGAAACTTTTTAAATTAGTTACAGCAAACAATTTAACAGTCTTTAGTACTAAATTCATTTCTAACAGCGTTGAAAAAAGTGTTTTGTAGCAGTTTCTATATATAACACCTTCAGAGAAAACGTTTTATTTGACTACACCCAAAAGAATTTGAAAATGTAATTTAAAAAGTATAATTAATTAAAAACAATTCAAATTAAAGTGAGAGAATTAATAAAAAAAGAATGTGCCCGACTGGTTCTTCGTTTGGTTATCTTTACAAGTACTTATTAACACTTTTAAACGCAAACACAAAAAAGTAAAATTAGTGAATACGAACAAACTACCAACGGTTGTCAAAACTTAGCTCTCACCAATCTGGTTGTCACCGATCATTACAACTCGATTCGTAAATATAAACTAGATTTCTTTGCAATTAGATCACGCTTTGCACCTTAAACGTCCTTTTTGTATTGATATTAAAAGTGATAAGATGAAGCAAACATTTGATTCATGATAGAGATTTTCTTTAAAATCCCGACATTCTCATCAATACAATTCGATTTGCAAATAAACACATGCAGACATAAAATTCATTGATATCGACGGAAGCGTAATAAACCAGGTGTATCGAGGGGATGGCGCTCTCTCCCTTGCCTAATGCTCACAAATTAGCCACGAATCGTTGCTTCCCGATGGGAATGCGAATCTCAGTCGAGATATACCGGACAGAAATAATTAAATTATCTAACTGTCTATCAAAAGGACAACAGTGTAGATATGATTTTAGGTATAAATGTACTGACCAATAAGAATATATTGTGTGTAAAGTTTAGCACAATGCAATGGGCTATACTTCAGGTAACGCGCTTGCTACGCGTCTTTTATTACTCATTGTATACCAGAACTAGCACAACTAGCATTAATCAGTCAATTGCACCATTTTATTTACTCACTTTCTGCCTTTTATGTACTTTACAATTATTTAAACAAATATTATTTGTTTGAAAAGTCCTGTATACTTTAAACGTGGAACATAAATGACGAGACTAAACGAAAATAAATAAAAAATGTATTTTTGCCGCCAGCTCTTATCATATTTGCGTCAGTGTCGTTAGGTGTATAACCAAGGTTTCAGAATAAGAGCGGATCCCTCGCCTAGGGCGGGAATCGAATTTAGGACCCGGAGCTACCCAAATTGATTTATCCGACCCTTCCAGCCACGAGGTTACGCAGATTTCATATTTGAGATCGTGCCCCAAGGTGTGAACTAGTGGTATGACATAAATATAAAGTATACTTTTGTAAATATAGATTATAGTTTGAACTACTAAAGAAATACTTAGATAAAATATTGTTATTTTTAAATCTGATGTGCCTGACGATGTTTTAAGATCAGTCTTCGACACCTATGAGATTTTCGGTACAAGTAAACGCCTTCAAGTTGAGGTAAGAAACGCTAAATATTGCCTCTCTGTTATATTTACCCACATATTCATAATTAGTCTTAGTACAATAGATGAAACAAATAAAAATAAACATGTGATATGTACAATGATCACTAAGCAGCAATGCGGTTACAGTACATGATTATGAACTATTGATCAGTCAGTAAATGTATTGCCAGCGCTGAGCTTGTCATGTTAACATTCGTAGGCGAGAGATATCGCATTGTTTATGGCGAGAGCGGCCCGTTGCGGGGAGTGCAGCCACACGAATGCATACTATTCAGCAATGGATTGCTTTAAATGTTTGGGAACTATCTGTCATATATGTATATCAGTCTATTTCGAATGTGTGATTTATCAAAACTTTTAAGGAGATAGTAAGGATTTATTTGTAGGAATTGTAACGAGTTATGACCTTTGAATGAGTGAGTGAAGTTACGTGAGTCGATAAAAGATAAACAATCGATTTAGGAGCTGTTCAACTTCTCACACAAGTCTTGTAAACCTAACTAGAATAAACCTTTTTACTGAATACACAAGCATCACAGTCATACAATTGTGTTACAACCGAGTGTTTTCTTCAGAACGCTTGCAGAGCGTTTGAAACAAAACCGATCCCGTACCAAAAGCTATTAATCGAACCTAACCACAGTAAATATAAAATATTAACAAAGTAGATTTTTTCATTTGTGAAAAATATATTTCACAAAAGCATGCGTTTTACGACTCGTTACGGTCAATTGGTCGCGTAGGATCGGGGAAACCAATCAACCTAGCGATTCACGCGCCAGTTACGGATTATGATCGATGTTACAATGAAATCCACTCGATTGGAATAAAACACAAAACGACTCTGTTTCACGGGCTCATACTAACATACTAACATATATAATATATATGTTAGTACAGTGTAGTACATATAATACTAACATATATAACTGTAACATACAATAAATAGTTACAGTAAATTTCAATATTTAAGTATAAAATTTATATAATATTGTATTTCAAATATGTATTTATTCTTTTTTTTAGGTATTGAATTGAATTCAGAGTACGGCATGAGCTTAGCTGGACATCCTTAGATCCAAATTAAATACAAATCCTGGAATACAGATTGAAGCGAATATAAATTCTAATCTCGTACGAAAATTTATCGTCAAAAATGATCTCTTCTGTCCTGTATATCGATAATATTTGAAACCCTTTTTCGAATTTATTACATTCTTAACGTTTATTTATTGCTACAAGATGATATATATCGTTACTCTTCTATATTTCTATTAGTTTCTGGTTTACCTATTAGTACCGTTGAAACATATCAGTTTGTATTAAATATTAATTTGTTTTGTGTACGCAATCATCCTCAACATTCTAATCCAAATTCTAGTCCAAATTCTGATTTTGCTACCGTGTCACTGCGCTATCGTGTAACCGCGCAGCCGCAGATATCTCGCCGCCCGAGTTTACCACGAGGCAGGTGTCACCCGACGTACAATAGTGTCAGACATAATTACCGTACATCTAGTACACATAGACGGTAAATGAAATTATTTTAAGTATCAAGGACCGGTTTTGGATACTTTATGAAATTGTAGAAGACCTGTATGAACTATTATGATCATACTTGACGATCGGCCACGTGATAGCAATCTAACGTTTTTTCATAAGTACCAATCGAACCTATATTTTCTTAGGTATATATCTAACAGGTAGGTCAGTCGACGAAGTCAGCGACGCGGCTTCCCAGTACGAACGTCAGAGCGCGACTAACCTTTGCGTCGAACACGGGTCGAACGTCGCACAAAATATTTCAGAATTTAATTTCTACTAATGAAAAATAAACATAATTTACTGTACAATGTAGTATCTACATACAAAGTTTAATTAGTAGCGGTAAAGTATTTATTGATTTCTGTGGTTTATTTGTAAAATTCAGATGGAAGTTCGTGAATTTTTTTTAATATAGTAATTGGGTATTTGCATGAAAATGATTTTTCAAATAAAGTTCAGTTAATAAATTCTTTGATACACATAAAATACCTACGTAAGATTAAAATTTAATTTTTACAAATAATTTTTAAATAAATAAATAAATAAAAGTGGTCAAATATGATGTAAAAATCACGTGATGTGAAACGTGATGTGATTGGTCTGACGTCATTGTGCATATTATTGGCGCGTCATTTGAATGCATGATAAACGACGAATGATAAATTATTGAAAAAAATTTTAAGTTGGTTTTTATTTAAAGTGAGTTTAATTATATTTTACCATTAAGATTAAAATTTACTGAAAGTAGCGTAAATAACAAATAACAAATTTAAATGGAATATGCACAATGACGTCACATACGCAAGAGGGAGCTACCTATACGTTTAAATTTTAACAATTTTTTTATTGTTAAATAGTTTAAATGTTTATAATAAAAAAAAAAAATTTTTTTTTTTCAAAAATTTTAAAAATAATAAGACAACTATTTAATGGATTGGAAAATCATGCAAATACCCAATTGGGTTTTCATATCGCATAGGACTCCTCGAATGTATCTACTATATTTCACTAAACATTTGTTTTCAATATGACTGATTGAATACTTTTATTGATATGCTGGATCAAATATGAGCAGTTGTGCAGTTTAGTAGGCAGTATAAACCCTGAAACTTTGACACGGTATCTAACACGCTTTAAGTGTGGTTTTATCTATTTTACAACCAAAACGTGCTACAGTGAAGCGTGGCTGGATATATCTAGTATACAATACAAATAGCCTCCAATCTCGGCGAGCAATTTATTTCAATGATCACCCCGTAAGTATCACACAGAACCTTAATTCAAGAAGAGTATTAAATACGAAAAGTATCTTTTTCAATGAGTAGTAACGCGAATTGCGTATACCATGCACAAACAATTGTTTTATATACAAACAAAAAGACAAAGTCGTGATAAACACGATAGCTCTTTGTTTTCATTCAATTACTTACAGCTTGCAGCATATCTGTGAATTTAGGAGTTCCTATCTTTGCGATGTACGTTTGTCATTCGGCGTTGAAGTCCGCAGACCCACCCTATCGAGGAACCCTTTTGTTTTATAAATAGACTGTTTCCACCCAAAGCAACGCTTGACTCTGATAAATAATACTTTGCCCGTTTTAAATGGGCGGTAGGGGGTGTTTGTATCCAACCGAGCAGACGGACCGCATGCTACAAACTTAATAAATCGTTTAGAAAGCTGTGACAGTAGTAAAGTGAAGAACAAAATTAAGAGATTTACTGCGATTAATAAGATTTTTCTGTAAGGAAATGAATTACCAAGCTGTTACAAATAAATTGTAAGTTTTTTAGGCCTTCATACTAGATTAGTTCTTGTTGTAAAAGAGAAAAAGTATTTTATTTAATATAAAAATGTTAATCAACTGAGCCGAGTAGTCAATACACGGTTCAATTAAAAATTCCACCCCCTCTTCTATGTTACATTCTCGGGATGTTGTGGTACATGATTCATCGTAAAGTTGGATATCCTCGTTAGGAAGGGTGGCCATAAAACAATTAAAATATTTTGAGCAGAAAATATGCTTTACGATTGCCAGAAAATCTAGAAATGAACATTTTTATGAAATTACTTTGGTTTACCCAGAATTACTTTTTTGTGTAATTTCTCCGCTCATTAAAGTCTTTTTACACGCGTTTACAAGTTATACTTTACGTCGGTTAGGGTCGTGTCGTGTGAATAGATTCCACTGTCCGCCATTTATTAGAAGATGAACATTGATCTATTATACAACTTTATCAGTTAAAAAAACGTACATTGATAGTGTTTTTTCCTAAAGTTTCAGGTTATGATACAGTATATTTTATAACGTAGATTTAAATATAAAAACCTTTACCAAAGGAATAAAATAAGGTATAATTTATTGAAATATATATAGTTAACGCGTGTGTCTGTAAATTAACTCGATAGATACCGGGAGCGGGGAAGCGCTGAGGCGGTGAAGATACGGCAATTCAATCATGCGGCCATTACGCCACACGTCGTCTCTTGCTCACCCTCCCCGCGCCCCTCGGGCAAAACAAGCTAGGGTGAGAGCTCTCGCGAAATTGCGAATGCACCTCTTTGGCGTCTATAACGTCCTGGTACATATATTGCACATTTTTCGCTTTTCCGGTCCAAAATATTGTATTACCACGGGGTGTAAGTGCTGTGAAGATGCCTCTTACCTGAAAAGAAAAAAGTTCACCGTCATTAAAGTGTCCAAAAGAAATTTAGATTTATCAATAGTACATTTTACCAATAACTACAATGGATAATGTTATTAAAATAACCTTTAATGCTAATACGTTAAAAGAAAAGTGCGCTATTTATTTTTCTACAGAATCACGGACTATACCTCAGACCAAGTTTATCTCAATAAATATTTTTCAATACAACATAACTGAACAAAAGAACTTGCAAAGAAGAAAATTCTTTTATTAAAGGTTCATTTTTTTCAAAAGTAATAGACAATTTTCAACTAGAACTTTCGAGTATTATTTAAGAGCAAGTGCCAGGCTAACAGCGTCACGTAACGTTACCGCAGTGCAGCTTGTATCGCAGCACTGCACAAACTGTCTCGGAAATGCAACTTTCTTTTTACTTTACAAAAATTCCTCTCTTTGTACGGCTTCAAAACTTAATTAAAAATTCTTTGTTCAGACAACGGCGGTTTAACAAAACGTATTATATATATTTGTGAGTTGTAACAATGCGTACAAATATTTAACGAAATAAAAAATAAAATTCTTTTTTTGTTTAACAAAATCACGAATGAGAAATTTAAATGAAACCCCGAAGAAGTACAATGGTCGTGTCATTTGCCAAGAGCAAATTGAAGAAACGGGTATAACTGTCACAGATCCTACACAGTGCAATATACCGTCTGTAATAAAAATGTTGTAAACACCCCAAAGGCGGGGACGAAAATGAAAAAGAAGCATTTCAACGAGCTGTAAACTGTCGACTTATTAATTTAAAAATCGTAAAATAAGGACCTTCTGTAGGCGCTTATTAATAACAATGTAATGAGGGCCTCGAACCCTCGCACAAAAACGTGTTATAAAACTCACTTCTACATGTGTGTAATCTTAAAATCCTCATCATTTAAAATCACAAAAGGAAGTTTGATGATATTTCTTCTACTTTTGTTTTAGTTTTCTCTTCAATATAAAGTTATACAATATTAGTAAACATGAACAATGAATACCTTTTAGTACAATGTATTAGATACCTCCATCCTAGCGTACCGTTAAAAGAGTAGAGCACGTGAAAGTTTCAAGTTGCATGCCTCACAATGACGTTATAAAACATGTCGCAAGCAGAAGCTGAATTGTTTTCGATCTCTGACCTTTTCCTCAGGTATCCTCACTAATATTATATCTGTATGTTCACTATTTATAATCCTCATCAGATTAACATAAAAAACATATAAATCTACCCTCCCACAGAAGACCAACCTAAAGCGCCAGCATCCATGTTGTCGTGTTTCGTTGGTGAGTGTGACACCGGAGGCCCATTGGTGCAGGGATGACAGTTATCGTGGTAACTGTGTAAGCCTTACACTGTCACGATGACTGTCATGCCTTTTACGTCCCCAAGCGGGGTATCAAAAAGCATCTCACAAGGCCGCCATAATGAAGGCTGCCATACTGCATTGTCTGTATTTGCAATGAGTATGGTGACCACAACTCTTGGATTCTATTCATGCTTTCCATCAGGCAGAGTAGTCACTTTGGCAGGCTCTTAATATAGAGAAAAAAAATGTAAGGATACATTAAACTAGACTTAAAATTTAAAAGTAAGTGGAAAGAAAAGTTGAGTAGTACCATGGAAGTGTTGCACGAAATAGTTATTCAGATTAGGCCGAAATAGTTTAGACTTGTCTCTCTATAACTTGAATTCGTTTTGTGAAATGTAAATAGTTGTGCACAGTTGAAGTACAGATCAGTGAGCATACCTCCGGCACGTGCAATGCACTTCAAATAAAACAAACAGGCTCTGTGCTGTTTCCAATTATTCGGAGTCGACGTCACATCACGACAAAACTCATCTAACTTTCGACCGTGGAGTACGCTGCCTGCAGATGTGAATAATTCGTTGGAATTTGTGAAAACTCACGTTATGAAGCGTCAAGTTTTTTCACTTCGAAGCTGCGGTGTTAGAGGTTTAATATTGTGCTATCTCCATTCCAGTATAATTTGGTTGCATAATAAACAGTTTGGTGGAATATTCGAGACGAAAGGAGTAATTATATTAAAGGGGACGGTTACGCGTGACTTACATAACATAAGGACTGTCAACAATGTTAGTTAATAACATATTTATCATATCTTTTGACTGCCTCGGTGGTGTAGTTGTAGTGTAGGCGTATATGACTACCGTGCCCGAGGTCTCGGGTACGATTCCCTGGTTGGATTAAATCTTTGTACGGTCTGCAAAAATTTAGTTCGGAGTTTGAGTGTTAACCTTGTATAACAAGTAAAAAAGTATGTATGTACTTATATCAGTTATCTAGTATCCATAGTACAAGCTACACTTTGTATGCGACTAGATGGCTTCGTGTGTCAGAAGTCTGAAATATATTTAGTAATTTATCTACTCTAAACAAGAAAACAAATGTTACCACCAAAATATATTATTATTATTATTAAAATATAAAGTTCTAGAAAATTGTATCAAAAACCGCAGGTGTCAGATCGGCAGTGGAGATATCAGCCACTTGTGAGGTGTATTTTACTTCCGGAAGGCAACCATATGCCAGGCGGCTTCCGTCTGCTTCCGCGCTGGCAAAATTGAAAACAATTTCCTCTACGACACCTACGTATTTATACCTATTCTAACTCTATCGTACGTTCAGTATTTTGATAAATATTTAATTGTTTATGGGCGCTTATTTCTACTCATTTCTTTTTGTTCAGTTTAGAAACTGTATTATGCTACTCTAATTTAAACACTGTCTGATACATCAACCAATTTAAAAGGTAAAACGACATTTAATGAGCTTCTCTTCAAAGAAATATTTGCTTGCTTTTACTCACATTTCAAATTCCCTTACTTCGCAGTCGTCCTATACAAGGCCAGAATGGAAATAGAATGATAGCCCAAAGTTCACACTTCTTGTATAATTAATTTCGAACGACCAATGTTGTGAACAGAGTAGGTTTCTTAAGCTTCTTGTTTAAGTAATGTATTCCATGTCGACATCAATACATCTGACTCTTACAACATCAACGTTTCTTGTTAGCGCATAATAAGTCAGTAACTAAACGAAATTAAGTGTAGGGCCCAGTCCGTCGAGAATAAATACAGCCTCAGAAATAAAATACACAAGCTCGTTTGTCGGAGCACTCCTTGTCATGCTAATTTCATTTGTCCCCGACGACTACCACCATTTTTGGCATGACTTTATATTTCTCAAATGTTAAAAACGGTAAACGAACCATTTGCGTTAATTTTCTTTTTTTTTTGCAACGATCTTATTTTTTTCTGAGGTAAATTTCGAAGAGACCTAGTATTTGTGAAAAAAAAAGTCCCAAAGTATGTAGTAAGATTGTCAATCAGCATTCTATTAAAAAGTTTTATACTAAAACGCTGGAAAAAAAACCAAATCTTATTTAGTGTGTCAGAGGGGCATTGAAAAGGATCGTTACTGGGCGATAAATGGTGCTCCATGGGGGATTCGGAGTCCCAACAGACTTGCCAACTTTTCCAATTTAGCAAAGAACTTTAAAGACTGAAAGTCATTCATGTCTGAGGAGATAGTATTTCTTTAATAACCCAGGTGTTTGTGTATTATTTAAAGACTGAAAAGTATATTTAACTGATAATTTGTGATAAATTGTTTAAATCTTTTGAAAACAAGTTACATTTGTGTGATTTTATTTAAAATATTTTTATGATACTTGTTGCCCATCGTTTTGATGAACATTTAAGTATACATTACTACTAACTATTATACATAAGACACCAGTTATAACCTGTATTGTTTTACATCAAAGAAGTATTTAGTAGTCAACATTGATCTCTGTTTCGTAAAATTAAAAAGTAAGTTGGTTCCACAAATTTAATTTTATAAATTAACAAGATTATTGTATTTTTAGTGTTTTTCACATTCTCACTGAGAACTTTTGTTTCATAGATTTCATTTTATTTAATTTTTCACATCGTCAAAGAACAATAATGGTCACATAATTCAATCTTTCTACACGCAAAATCTTTATTAAAACTTCAGAAAGGATGAAATAAAAACGTGATAAGATATATAATGATATTTGTCTGTGTATAGTGATGTCTCGCAGAGTGGCGGAAGCACGGCAAACAAAATTGTCAGTACAAAACATTGTGTAACATATATGTACAACTGTGTCACGTGAATTCTGTGTAAAGCGCCGCTAGCTGAAAATAAACAATATTCACTGCACCACATGTGATAATATTTAAAAAAAAAACACAAAAACTTTTGCGGATTCGGTTGTATCATATTGTTTTTTTCGTTAGCCGAACTGTTCCTATACTAAATATGTATATAAGTTATGAAACAATGGCTGTGTAAATGTACGTCTCTACAGCTAATAAAATAGCCATGAAACAGTTCTTGTATGTTTTTATTACCGGTAGGTACCGGGCTGTAAATATTTTCAAATTAAATGACTCTAAGTCAAAAGACACATAGAGTTCAATCAATGATTATTAACACATCTAAAACCTCAATTTTTTATATTTAAGTGACATTTTTAACAAGTCACCTTTCTTTTTTTCTATCCATCATGTGTGTGCACTTGAATAAAAAATAGGTTTTTGAAAGTTAGTAGTCAATATTAAACAAAGACCTGTTAACCCTTAAAGGGAGGTCACCATTTTTAGTACCGCTGTCAAGTGCGTTGTCTCTGAAGATAAAGATTTTCATAATTTCTGCTTATATTATGCAAGGTTTAGCCTAACAATAAAATATCTTTCATCGAAAAATAAAGTCCGGAGCATTAGAAGAATCGTTTTTCTTCAGTTTCTTTTTGTTGCAATGGTGTAAGAAGTAGCACGTGTATATTCCAGGGGAAATTCAGATGAAATATTTTGAGTGGGTTTTTGTACGTAAGTCAGCTCCCGATTAAATCATCATTAATAACAAATATTTAAATATAATGGCTTTATGAGCGAACTATTAATTTGACTTTTGACATGACCTAACAATGCTATACTCGTAGTCACTTGCTTACATGTAACCAAGAACGTGTGTGAAATACCTAAATCAATATACATTTTACTTTAAAAAGTGACTGTAAAATACGATTCCACACCCATTAAATAGAAACATTTGTTTGTCGATGTGTTTACTGTGCACTTAGACTACGAATAACTACGGTAATTATATATGCAAAAATTCAACACACTATGTGTTTACTAAGTATTTATATTCAAAAGTATAATTTTTGACTTCTGAACCGCTGGTTTTACAAATGCGTCGGTTTAAGAAATATATTTCTAATTTTCTTAAGTCATAGATTAACGGCATCATATTACAGTGATAACACAAAAGTAGATGAAAAGTGGGCGTTTAATATGCATCTGCCTACCCCTACATTACATAAGTGACCCAATTGATTCAAGTAGAAAGCCAAACAACACTATCCGGAATCATTCACATATTTACATCTGACCTACATAAGTTCTACGACAACCGACGTTCAAACTATCCGGATCATTAGTGTCCGCAACTTATAACGAACGATATCTGCATACGCTAATTTCGTCCTTAAGTACACAAAGTTTTTCATTGCTGATAGATGTATATACCTACAGTATTTTAGGAAATATATCTGTACAGATTAAATTCAGAATAGAAATCGTAGGAATGAAGTTCGTATTAAGTTTCACGACAGTGGAAGTTAAGTCGGTTTCATGAGATTTATCAAAGATAAATCAATTTGATCAATAGACGTAAAGCCATTATGAATGTTTTTTACGCTCATTCAAAAGCTTGTATCGTACTACAACACATTCAGGAATTAAAGTTTTCTAATCTTTTATTTATTTTGATAATTCGATAAATAGTCAAGCAGCAACAACAAAAATATCGAATTGAAGACAGTGTATAGTAAACCTCTCGAGACTCAGTTTTACAAAAAAAAAACAGGTTAAGGGGGTATTTTGCTTCAAATTCGATCCGAATCTTCAAGAGGATAAGGTCTAAAATACCGGAACAACCTGCACCGTCAATCATTCTAAAGGTTTCTACTGTTTGTTAGAAGGTAGTGGGCGTTATTGACGTCACAAATATCGAGTGAGTATATAACGATCAGATAATCAACTAAAACATCGATACTAACATACACTAATGGAAAAAATTAAGGGATCAAAAAAAAATACCAAATTTTTGGGCAATTTTCAACAGGTCGTAACTTCGAGAGAAATGGTCGCACAGGAAATAAAAAAAAAGAAAATTGTAGCTCCAAGTGTCTAGTTTATGGATTTGAACTTCAAAATTTTATAGCCTCCGTGGTTTTTGAGTAATCGCAGAAAAACCAGCAACAAAAAAATTTTCAAATTTTTTTTTGTTTTTTTTTTGGTCTACGGACGTGGAAAAAATTTTTTTAGCTTAACCATTATAAGAATCGGATACCTTGTTCATTTAGCTTTAATTTGCTGTTTTATACACCCTGATATGCTCACTTCTCGCCGAGATATCGGCTTTCAAATGGAAAAGGATCCTTTTGTCTTTGATTATCGATATCTCAGCAAACAATGATCGCACAGAAATTTAAAGGTGGGTTTCAAGAATTTGAATAAATTTTTCTTAACGACTGGCCATTGCTTTTCCGAAAACATTTTTTTTCTTTTTGTCACATGAATTTGAAAATGCAACAAAAAAAGGGCTTTTGGTGGTTTTTTAGAAAATCAAGCGCTGGATCGAAAATATTGAGGAAACCACTAATGTTAAGTGTGCCTTTTACAGTTCAATATGTCCACAAAAACCCTACAAAAAACCAAATTAATCCAGCTAGCCGTTTTTTTGTTTCACTTCACTCTCACAATACACCGGCGGAAACGCGATAAAAATGATTAGGCGATGGTTTTTTGAATTTCCTTAACTTGTTGAGGAAAAAAAAATTTTTTTTTTAATTTAAGCACGTTTTGGAACAAAAATGTGGGTAAAGCTAGGAAAAAAATTTTTTTTCTATTTTTTAAAAATTACGAGCTTTTTAGAGCAAAAAACGTGATCCTTTAATTTTTTCAAAAATTCGATCGAGTGAAACAAAAAAACGGCTGGCTGGATTAATTTGGTTTTTTGTAGGGTTTGTGTGGACATATTGAACTGTAAAAGGCACACTTAACATTAGTGGTTTCCTCAATATTTTCGATCCAGCGCTTGATTTTCTAAAAAACCACCAAAAGCCCTTTTTTTGTTGCATTTTCAAATTCATGTGACAAAAAGAAAAAAAATGTTTTCGGAAAAGCAATGGTATTAATAAAACAACCGTATTGCTTGTCGGACGAACGAGAGAGAGTGTTTATTGAGAAAAAAATACATTCCATGCATAGTTACATTATGCAAACACAGATGTCGCCACTTGTAGCCTGCACAAGGAAAAACATAACATTTTGATATTACCTACTACATAATATTAACACCCCCACTATATCAAAATATTACACAGTAAAATACAACATACAAAAAAAATGCTAAATTAATTACATTTACGTTGCACCCCCATCAGGTCCAAAAACTTATAATGTTTTACACTGCTTAAAGATTTTGTCAAAACATCTGCAGTCATATCAGCTGTTGGTAGGTACTCTACTTTAACAATGTTGTTATTAACACACTCTCTTCCAAATTGATATCTAATATCTACATGTTTTGTCTTACAATGAAAAACGTTGCTATGTAATAACTTATGTGCACTTTGGTTGTCATTAAATATAAGAATAGAATCAGAACTACCAGTTATTTCTTTGTACAAATTTCTTAGGTAAATAGCTTCTTTACAACTTTCAGAAAAATCAATATATTCTGCTTCTGTGCTAGACAGAGCTATGTTATTTTGCTTTTTACTACACCAAGAAATTACACCTCCTGATAGAGTGAAACAAAACCCCGTGTATGACTTTCTATCCAAAGTATCACTTCCCCAATCCGCATCTACATAACCAGTTATATTTTCATTACCTGTACCACAATATTTAATACAATAATCTTTTGTTCTGTTTAAATATCTTAAGATTCGCTTAACATGAGCCCAATGCTCTCTACTATAGCAATTGTTAAACTGACTAAGGTATCCTACCGAGAAAGCAATATCTGGACGTGTAAGTATGGCAAGATACATTAAACAACCAATTAATTGCTGGTATGGTAAACTTTTATCACAATTATCGTGTTTAGCTAACTTCAGTCCACTTTCCATAGGAGTATCTATTGGTTTACAATTTTCTAAATTAAATTTTAACAATAACTGTTCTATGTAATGAGTTTGATCCAAAGTTAACACTCTATTTTCTTTATCATAACACACCGACATACCAAGGCACTGCTTTATTTGGCCTAAATCTTTAATTTTGAATTCGGACTCTAATACACACTTTAAGTTATCCATTTCCTTAGAACAATTTGAAAAAATAAAAAAATCGTCGACATATAAAGCAATTATAGTCATATTTTTTTCTTCTTTCTTTACAAATAGACAAGGTTCATACTTTGATTTCAAATAACCATTTTTTGTTAAACATATATCTACTTTGTTGTACCACATTCTTGATGACTGTTTCAATCCGTAAATGGCTTTCCTCAATTTGAGAACTTTATTAGTATCTGAACAACCAAAACCTTCAGGTATTTGCATGTAAATGTTTTCATGAAGTTCGCCATTTAAGAATGCAGTTACCACATCAAAATGTCTAATGTCAAGTTCCATTTTAACTGACAAAGCAAACAATAATCTTAAAGAACTATGTCGCACCACTGGTGAAAATGTTTCTGCATAGTCTATACCTGGTTGTTGGGAGAAGCCCTTTGCCACCAATCTTGCACGATAACGCACTTTATTATCGAGTTCTATTTTCTTTTTGAGCACCCACTTGCACTGCACAATTGTACCACTACTAGGAACATCTACCACATCCCAGGCACCATTGTCTTCGAAGCACTTCAGTTCATCTTTGATAGCCTGCGACCACTGGTTTCCCTCAGGCCCCTTCAATGCTTGCTTCAGTGTAAGATCAGCTCCACAAACCACATCATTCTCCGAGTAGCAAATTCCACCAAAACCATACCTATTTGGGGCACGACGTTCCCTAGCAGGCGGAACTCGACGATAGTTATCATCAACAGTTTCCACCGAATCCTCATACTCACTCGGCATATAGTCTGAAAGAGAATCTTCTTCGGAGAATTCTTTTAAGGTTGAATCTGTGTCATCCCCCACTGAATCTTGTAGATTCGGGCATTCTTGTGTCATAACGCCACTCACAGATTCATGATCATTGCCTTCAGCTGCAACCTCCATCATGATTGATTCTTTTTCCATTACAATCACATCTCTGCTAGACAATATAATTCTCTTCACAGGATCATACACTCGGTAGCCCTTGATATTCTCAGGAAATCCAACTAGTATACATTCAGTGGATTTCTTAACCCATTTTGCCCGCTTCTCTTTATTGACATGGATCATAACTGGTGATCCAAAGATCTTGAGATTGCTAAGATCTGGCTTCACACCCGTCCACAATTCATATGGTGTTTTACCATTCAAAACAGATGAAACTGTCCGATTATGCAAGTATGAGGCTGTATTACAAGCTTCAGCCCAGAACTTTTTATCCATCATGGCATCGTATAACAAACATTTCGCCTTCTCAATGATGGTTCTGTTCATTCTTTCGCATAGTCCGTTTTGCTGCGGTGTATATGGATTGGTTTTTTGGTGAATTATACCTTCCTTTTTTAAGAAACCATCAAAATCTGAATTACAAAACTCCTTTCCATTGTCAGTTCTGAAAAACTTCACTTTTCTATTAGTTTGATTTTCTGCCATCGCCTTAAACTCTTTGAAAAATTTCAAAGCTTCATCTTTATGCTTCAAAAAATAAATGAAGGTCATTCGACTGAAGTCGTCAACAAATAATAGAAAGTAGGATGCGCCTCCTAGTGATTTCTTCTCCATTGGTCCACAAAGATCACTGTGTACCACATTTAGTAATTCTGTACTTCTAGTATCAACTTTTGAGAAAGGTAGCCTACACTGCTTGCCCTCACAACATGTTTTACATGATGATTTGCTTATATCAATTTTCTCATCAAAATCCATTCCCGTTACAGCATTCTTTGTTTTCATCAAGCTATCACTGTTCACGTGACCTAATCTGCGATGCCAGATGTGCCCTGAAGTGGTGGCCGCCGCTAATAACTTCTCTTGTGTGTTCAGTCTATAGACACCATTCAACAATGTAGCAGTAGCAATTAAATCGCCATAACTGTTGTGTATACGACAACCATCTTTATTGAAATACACTTTATTTCCTTTTTCTATCAGTTTGCTCACGGAAATAAGGTTAGTTGTCAAATCTGGTACACAAAACACATCTTCAATGTTGACGTTGATTTGACTACCATTCACTGTAGTTATTACCTTAACATCGCCAGCACACGTAACTGAAACAGTTTCTTGATTCGCAATTATGATTTCTTCTTGGACTTCACGGTGACGACTTGATATCCAATCTGTGTTAGCGGTTAAGTGGACGCTAGCACCGGAATCGATATACCAGTCCCTTTTATTAAAACTTCCGCTGAGAAATACAGCTGAGAACGCGTTCGTCTGTTTACGTTCTTCATTTTTATTGTATAAATTCGAGTTATTTAGTTATTTAGTACATTGCGTACGGTAATGTCCAATCTGTTTACAACGATAGCATTTGACATTGACAGTTTTCAAGTTGACATTACTTGTCTTTGGCAAATTCGAGTTCGAGGCGCCATCTTTATTTAGTGTTGTGGATGCCTGTTTCTTTTTATGTTGCCATTTTCTAGACACTGCAAATGCACCATCTTCACTACTTTTACCGTTTCCCGTCTCCATATCAAGAAGTTTGGTTTTAATGGCGTCCGTTGTCACTTGCATACCTGAATGCTCTATCGCCATAATCATAGGAGAGAACTTCTCTGGTAATCCAGCTAACATGATGGAACCAATCCACTCGTCGTTAATTGCAAATCCCGTTCCACAAAGTTTCTGACCTGTCTCAATTATTTGGGTGACATACGAGGTCATGGAACTGCAATTATCCAGACGGATAGAAATTAAATTTCTCAGGAGACTTATTTTTCTGGTGAAACCGGAATCATCGAAAAGAGTTTTCAATTTTTCCCACAGCTCTTTTGTAGTCTTGACTGTCTTGATGTGCACGTACAACGATGCATCTATCGTCAAAATTAATTTCGCCTTTGTCTTGGCGTCATCTGTGGCTGATGCAATAATTTCCGCACCATCGGCGTTTAACTCTGGTTTGATACACTTCATCATTCCTTCGAGTATAAGAAAGTTCTCCGCCGCAAACAGCCACTCGTCGTAGTTTTCCCTTCCTCGTAACTTCGGCACATTCGCAATGTAATTGGCCGCCATTACGGTTATGTGCAACAGCAAGTCGGTTCACTGTTCGCAAAAGGATTCGAAGTCTACTACGTGGAAACTAGCCCGATTAACTGCGAAAAACACACTAGCGTGTCGTGCTGCAACTTTTTAACACAAGTCACTTCGCGAAAAAGAAAAAAAACTAGTATCTCTGGGCACATAACCTATTAATAAAACAACCGTATTGCTTGTCGGACGAACGAGAGAGTGTTTATTGAGAAAAAAATACATTCCATGCATAGTTACATTATGCAAACACAGATGTCGCCACTTGTAGCCTGCACAAGGAAAAACATAACATTTTGATATTACCTACTACATAATATTAACAAATGGCCAGTCGTTAAGAAAAATTTATTCAAATTCTTGAAACCCACCTTTAAATTTCTGTGCGATCATTGTTTGCTGAGATATCGATAATTAAAGACAAACGAATCCTTTTCCATTTGAAAACCGATATCTCGGCGAAAAGTGGGCGTATCAGGGTGTATAAAATAGCACATTAAAGCTAAATAAACAAGGTATCCGATCTTTATAGTGGTTAAGCTAAAAAAAATTTTTCCACGTCCGTAGACCAAAAAAAAAAACAAAAAAATTTTTGAAAAATTTTTTTTTCTGCTGGTTTTTCTCCGATTACTCAAAAACTGCGGAGGCTATAAAATTTTGAAGTTCATATCCAAAAACTAGACACTTGGAGCTACAATTTTCTTTTTTTTTATTTCCTGTGCGACCATTTCTCTCGAAGTTACAGACTGTTGAAAATTGTCCAAAAATTTGGAATTTTTTTTTGATCCCTTAATTTTTTCCATTAGTGTATGTTAGTATCGATGTTTTAGTTGATTATCTGATCGTTATATACTCACTCGATATTTGTGACGTCAATAACGCCCACTACCTTCTAACAAACAGTAGAAACCTTTAGAATGATTGACGGTGCAGGTTGTTCCGGTATTTTAGACCTTATCCTCTTGAAGATTCGGATCGAATTTGAAGCAAAATACCCCCTTAACCTGTTTTTTTTTTGTAAAACTGAATCTCGAGAGGTTTTCCATTAGAGTATATTCGATTGTGATTTCTGTATATTTAAAATGATATCCAAAATGGATCTCTGAACATAATCCATGATCAGTCATGGTCAGGTTATGAATTATGTTCGGGGATCCACTTCGAGTAAAAAATCTAACCTTTTTTTATTCGAGTTTTCCAAAGCAACTCTACTCTGCCTTATAGAAAGCATGACTAGAAACCAAGAGTTGTGGTCATCATACTCGTTGCGAGTGTAAACAATGCAGCATAGTAACCCATACTATGGCAGCTTAGTGAAATGCTTTTTCACTGTCTGCTTGGAAACGTAAAAGGCATGACAGTCATCGTGGCATTGTATCGCTCATACATTTACCACGCAGCAATAGGCCTCTAGTCTCGCACTCATTAACGAATCAAGACAGCATAGATGCTGTCGCTTTAGGTTGGTCTTCTGTGAGAGGGTAGTACTACCCCGGCAGTGCCAACCCATGCGTGCTTCAGCACGCATTTCGGATTTCAATCCGCGTGGCTGTACTAGAAGACCAGTTGTACTTTAAGTATTCTTTAAAAATAGTAATATTACAAGATTTTTTTAAAGGCTCACTAGGAGTACAATCTGTATCGCGAAGGACGTTACACACCTACTAACATATGTGTATATACATAAAATTAGATTCAGACCAACAATTTGTAGACTACATAAAGATTTGTTCCACGTGGAAAACGACCCACAATACGCAGTACGGTAGGAAGCGGCGAGTTGATTACCAAAAACACTACGTCATCCGTATCATTTTGCTGATTTAATCATTTCAAATGATTGAGTGAAAATAGATGCAGATTTCTCTTCACTCAGATGTAGGAACTGGCGGAAAAGCCGGCCGCTCGGACCCTTTTTTGTTTAATCTCGTTAAGGATGTAGCTTTGTAATGTAATGACTATCGATTGTTCGCCAAAAAGGTCGAATCTTTACTAAGTTATGTGTCGTCTACCCGTAATCCTTGGAAGCGATAAAGATATAGGGATAATCGCCCCGATTACTTACAAGTATTATCCACTACCTAATGATATCAAAGCAATTAAGAGATTATGTTCAAAAGCTTTTTATGTCGCTCTGAACAAATATACTCTGAAATATCTCACCATTTATTTATTAGCACACGTGAAAACATATTACTTATTTTCACATAAATTGAGTGTGCTCAATATTTTTCAAGATACAAAAAAATTCAAATTTATGTGAAAATAAGTCACATGATATTTGATTTTCATGTCTACGCATACCTTAGCAACAATATATTTCTATTGTAGTACTTCAATGTATTTTTTCTTGTCTGTTTCACATGCTTAGTTTCTATGATAGACTGAGATATTATATATTATTAAAATGAAGTGATCAACTAGAATAATTGTAAATGGTAACCATGCAATTATTTTTAACAAGCATGTTACAAATAAAATGTACACGTTGTTGTTAAAGTTGCAGAATTAACGTAGAATAAATTTCTAAGGACGTGTTTGACGTGCTTGGAAATATATTTCTACGATATTTTTTTCAAGTCGTACATAAAGTGATCTATGTTGACGATACAATAGGTCTACAGTTAGAATATAACGAGGAGCCTAAGTTATAAAACGACGTAGATTCGAGGTAATGCCTAAAAATAATTAGTACATTCCAAAATACTTTTATAATATCTATTACTTTTTTGTTAATACAATATGTTCGTTTAAATTGCAGCAGTTTTTATATTTCAACAATAAATATGAAAACCTCAACAAAAATACTACAATTTGTAAAAAAAAACAAATTTTGTTTTGAAATTAAAAGGTTTTAAACGTAATGGCCACAAAGGCTATCAGCACACGCTCCACCCGTGTCAACTAATTAAACTATCTACGATCTAGTACAAGTTCTAGAAATTTAATCACGACTCAGGCTATTTTGGTTAGTATGTTATGTAAACTGTAACGAACCCACAAGCCACCGCTTTCGACTAATTTGCTACTAACAATTGTTTTATTGTGTATTTAATTAGCTCACTAAAACATCGACACGCTGAATTTTCTGCGCTGAATGCGTCTGTACAAGTAGCTTATATAGACATTGTCAACAAAGGGATGAAAATGCCGTCTGTTGGCGCTCAACAAGTTCTACGTGTTAGCGCATGACATTGTCAGTTTTATGACTGTGTCGCCGCGGTTAAAGTAGTATAGTCATCGTAGAAACTGTCTCGCATTCTGTTGGTTTATTTGTTACGTAAATACGTTTTAAACTATTCACATAACATAGACTCCATTCCCTTCCGACATCTACTTATGTACCTTTCCCACAAAACTATGACAACGAACAGAGTTGACTTAATATATAGATGTTACATATATAACGAAAGACCCGGTAATAGGGAGAATGGTCGTTTAATATCGCTTCGTACGAGATGTATGTCCGCACGTCCTTATGCATAATTAGATTGCGACCATCCTTCGTCGTCCTTTGTTCACTACTCTACGAGTGCTTCTACCTACCCCTAGGTAACGTTATTTGTGTTCATTGGTACGCGTACGAGTGTCTAGGGAATTGAGATTTCAGTATGAAAATGTGTAATTAGAACGTCATACGACGATAATCTTTAAAAATTGAAATCATCAAATGAGATAAAACGAATATTATACTCACTTACTTCTGTAGTCGATCGTCAAAAGCCGTAATGTTTTAAAGTAAAAGTGTTATCATGGTAACTGTGTAAGCCTTACACTGTCACGATGACTGTCATTCCTTTTACGTCCTCAAGCGGGGTGTGAAAAAGCATCGCACAAGGCCGCCATATTATGGGTCAGCATATCGCATTGTCAGCAATTGCAATGAGTATGGTGACCAAAACTCTTGGATTCTATTCATGCTTTCCATCAGGTAGAGTAGAGTCACTTTGGCAGGCTCTTAATATAGAAAAAAAAACTAATAAAAACCAAGTAGTTTAACTTTTAATGAAAAACTTCACACACAACCCAGTATAGTTATTCAAAACTCTGATAAATTCTTGAAAAGTAAAGCATACGAACTAACGAAAATGTGAAATCAAATTGATTTTTTGTAAGAGAAAATAAAGATAGACTAACAACTTCGTAGAGAGTATACTCGTATCTACTAGTTTCTGTTTAAATTTCTAACAGTTTAATAAGCAACGTGTAACGCAATATAATATCTATTCCGTAGGTACCTGACACGGCACAATTAAAAGAACGATCTCGAAATACAAACATCCGAAAAACATAACGAAGCAATTACGGGCTCAAACGATCGCCATTTAGTCCACGTCAAACAGAAAAAATAGCTTCATTAAAATACCCTCCCTTTACACAAAAATGGACAAACAACTGGTATAGATATCTATTGATGCTGATGCTGGGAGGATTACAAAGAAATCTTATTCGTTAAAGTACCTATATCGCTTGAGTAAACACTTCGAACGTTCCTTGAAATTTAATGAAAATGGTAACAATTTGAGAAAAAATGTGAACGCAAAACGTAGTTTAGTTAACGGTACGTAGTTAATAACAAAGAAACAAATAAAAAACTCTTTCAATAAAAACAGTTTTAACGATTCACTTTGTTATAATATGTTAAATAACTCCTGAACAAATGTAAATATTAATTATAATAACAGTTATATTTTCTGATTAATCTGCTTTAGATGTGACTTTAAGAGTTTGGAAGTGAAAAAGACAGTGAGTATTGTACATTTAACATGTAGTGATAAGAACACGTTAGGGAACTAACATCTGCACTTATATAAATATATATATAAATAATATTTCTACTTACTATTACACACATTCAAGACGTCGAATCACAATAAAGTAACAAAGAATTTATCTGTGGCTACGACACCACGGCAGCCTGATAAATGGTATGACAATTATGTATTTAAAGGTTGTATATATGTAAGTATTTTATATTTTCATGTATTATTTTATATACATTCACATTACCGAATCCATATACATAAATGTTTTAAACCTCAGTGCATTAATATATTTCATCCTTAAATCCACATGTTATTTCTGTATTCTTCATATTATCGTATCATCTCGCCGACATTTGTTAATCACGAATTGAATATACCACAAATTGGCACAAAAAATTTTTCCTTCGTGCTACCATTCTACAACTGAAACTTTACATGTCACAACTGCTTGGTAAGTAAATTTAATTCCAAAAACGAAGCGGAGGTCAGTTCACAATTATTCACGGTCAGTGAGAGTAGCTTTTTATTTATTTAATATAATAATGAATTCTGCGGCAAAAATAAAGTACTGTAATAATAATATTCTCACGTATTTCTGTAAAAAGTCTATGCCAAAACCTCTACTATGGTAAAGAAAGCGCTAATAAAAATACTTATATATTCCTAAATATATACATACAAATTATACCCAGACACAGAACAAATGCTTGTATTTATCAAAAAAAGACTTATCCTTGGTGGGGTATCGAACCCACGACCTTTTGATTATCAGTGGGGATCACTAACCACTACACAAACAGGGCCGTAATAGTAGAGTGCTGTCATATTAAAAGAAAACCCTTTTATATACAAAATAAGACAGTTTTTATTCCAGACACAATCTTGGCTCAAACGTGGTGCAATTTGTAAGTTCATAAATGGTTAATCGCAGAACACATCTCCCAACAGACATTTTTCCCTAACACAAGTTGTGGCTACGTCGGACATATCGCCTTAATTTGTCGTAAAACGCACAGGTAGGTTGTAGAGCAACAATCACAATGAAATATTCATGCGGTAACTATCTGCTTCGACCGACTGGACAGCAGAGGAAACCCGCACGTGGTAAGAAAGCTATGATACTGAAGTTACTTGTAAGTCGCTGGCGTACATTTTAATTTGACCGCATTGGTGTGAGCATACGTTACTCTATAAGGGTGAGCCCGGGTTATGTCTACGTAAGGTGGCCGCCATAACAATAAGTATAATCTAAATGGCTAGGATTTGTTCGACATGTGAACTCACAGGGGGTTCGGTCGTGTGGTGTGCTGATTGCTCGGTAAAACCTTCCGCTTCAAAGGTTAAGTAGGTCCTTTAAGGAAGCCCTTTGATGCGCGAAATTTCTTTAATATTTTTTTCCTTTTTCTTTTCGACGTTTGAGTACCTGGTATAAATGTTTGCTCATCGCTAATGTCAATACTCTTAATTCAATATGATATGAAAATCTGCTCGTTGAATATCGGTAATGCGTATTAAAAGCATTTATGATTATTTTATATACCTCATGAATATTGTGTAAAGTAGTAACATACGAGTATTACATTTCGTATATGTGTAGTTATCATGTAGTTCTATAATCTTTTTATTTTAACACCATGAGAAAAATAATAATGCAAAAAGAGCATCATCATTGTGCATTACTTAAGTAATTATTTAAAAAAAAAAATTTACATGTGAAAACAGAAGAAATCAAAAGAATACTTTAAAGTACGAGTTTGTATGCCGTGGGTAAAATTAAGAACTTTGATAAATTGGTTGTTTCAGTCATGTTAGATCATTAATAATCCTTAAGCTTAAGTTACCAGGCATAACAGCAATACCACATGAGAACGTGAATCTTAGGTATCTATGGTTTTTGAAGCTCACTCCAATAGAATTCATTATCTTAAGCCGTGTACCTACAGGATAATCTCGCGATGTGTTTCAAGCTCTAATTGCATTGCGATTGACTCGTCTGAGAGACTAATAACGTTAATACCCAGCAAACGCTACTCAGACATTACGAACATAATTCTATGCGTGCTTTCGTGTAATTTACGAAGCCAGAATAAATTACAGACTGATTTAAAGAAATGGTATTACTTCCTTTTGTAGAGAGGAAGAGATGTTTGTCGATGGAAAGTGATGATAAGCCGACTATTTGATATATTATAAAACTTTAGGAGAACTTAATCTATTATATCATCAGCCTTCATCACCCCAAGTGGGCATGCTCGAATTGACTGAGGCAACAACGGAGACGAGGTAGGCACGCATGTAAAAATCGTACCTTTGAAATTGCCAAAATTGTATTAAATATTTCATTAGATAGTACAGGGAATCCAGAAAGTGCCTGCATCCTATACTCCTATAAACACGGAAACGTATAACATTTTAGAAGTTAAAAATAGATTTATTCATGATATCTGACAAAAATAGATTATTGGAAGAATAAAGTAGGTGTCGAAAGTTACGTGGTTGCGATAAACAAAAAAGATGAGACTTGAAATCATGACGTAAAGAGACGAATTCGATGAATATTTCACGAACGGGAAATAATATCGACAAAGGGAAAATATGAAAGTAATAGCCCAGCCGTTCGACGGCTCTTTCTTCACTGACGACGCTACAGACTGATTTGTCGAAGTACCTTTATTATTTATCCACCACAATCTCATTTACATAATAGATATGTACTTATAATATGTTAGGACGTTTAATGTTTTACACGACACTATTATGCCTATTTATCGGTGTAGTGACATAAGAGCCGACTGAAGGAGCAAGAAACGCATTACAATCGCACTGCATAGAGAAGAAACACTTGCCACAAAACCTATGTCCAGCAGTGGTCTATTAAAAAACTGTTACTGATTATGAGCTGTTTGTAAACTATTAACATCTTTACAATATTTACAATTATTAAACAAACCTTGAAAATTCTTCAACAATAAAATGGCTGTCTATTTAACAACGGTAACGTGTTTTAGCGATAGAACGGGCGATATTAAACCCCCCGGTATGTTATTCCAATTCAAGCTACAAGATAAAGTTAGCGATTAACTTGACGTCTAGAGACGCGGCGAGTTAAGCGACCAAGTGAAGAGTCACTTGCGAAGAGGCCGAGAGAGGTCGAAAGAGGCTGGCGAGAGGCTAAAGGCCTAATTGGCCTTAGTGCCCGATCTAACCCTCGGGTCGAGTGGCCCGTCGCGCGCGCTCTCCAGTTTGATACACTCATTTTATATTTACGGCGTGCATTATAAGGTGGTCCTACGTTAATGAATGAGTATTTAAGATTTTATACATGTATATACGAATATTTTTTAGTAAATTCTCTCCCATACCATCATCTGGTTGCGGTTTTTGTTTTGATTTTGCTGTAGAAAAATTATAATTTAGTAAAATATGGCTTTATAAATGAAAACACTAACTCAATCAATACATTTAAAGTTTTATTTTAAGAGTTATTATTGCATGGCGCCTTAAAAATGATAACCACATAGGAGCAAGTAAAATGAAAAGTTAATTTCAAAAGCTATGAAATAAAAACGTACGGCTCGTTATACAAGTTAATGCTGCTTTTCCATTGGGGTTATTACGTGAAGCTAAACGATGAACCAGTTCAAAGCTAAGCTTAAAACTTTGTCTCTTTTTTCTCCAAACTGTGACGTACAGCCAGGTTATGAGTTAATAAGAACTAAGCCCTTAATATGAGATACTGTGCAAAATAAGGATATTATAGCGAGATATGAACTGTTTTGCTAACTGCTATTCTAGATGTGTAACATTTAACGACTTCATGCGTCAAACAATCAACTCGGATCATTCTTTTGATGAATGTAGGCAAGACACACATCATTAGCAGACATCCTGGCGTTTTTAAAAACTTGAGATTAGCTTTAAGATAATTTTAAACCTTGTGATTGCAGGCGCAGAGCATGTCCCTCGGTTAGCTAAATATTTTACTAATTCTGGGCTACGGAGGGTTTAAAATTCATCCAGAGATTTATAGCTTATTTTATCGACGCTTGACAGCAGTGTTATTTGTTAACAATGTTTGCCATCTAAATTGTAAGGTTCTCAAATACTAGCTATATACAATTATTATTATTATGAACAATCCGCGGTATAAATAAAACTAAGAACAATAGCACGTAAGGAACAATGGCAAAAGTATATTACGGTAGGAACAAGGTGAAAGAGGCTGTATGAAGAAGTATCATTATATAAACGTATGTGATATGGGTTCAAAGGGGTCGAAAACAACTAAGAAGAAACGACAAAATAAAAGAGTCAGGGAAACGTAATACAATGTTGTGAAAGTGATAATTTGTGAGAACTGGAGTGGAAGGAACAAGTAATAAGCGGGAGGCAAGCAATAGCGATACGTTATTACAGAAATGATAATTTAGAACGTACAAAGAGAAAAGACGAAGATAGAATAAGAAAACTAAGGTTTAATAAAATATATTACTTTCAATTTATCCGAAGATCTACTAAAGTAGCAAAGAGAACGCGATATAATTTATTTTATTAAAGCGAATCAAAGGCGACACTCGCCACAATTAATTTGAATCGTAAGATAAAGTGGTACGACTTGAAAGTGGCAAAGAAAGTCAACATTCGCTGGAATATCAAGTATCTAGACAGTTTACGTGTCAACAATATCATGTTATTAGTGAATATTTCAAGGTTAAACTTGAGATCTTTTAGGTATAATTGTCATGATTATGATAATGGTTTTTGATTGTCACTTACGACGAAAAGAAAATTTAATAGATCAATAGACAATATCCTTCGTGTTAGTTGGACACAGTGGAGGCAACCAACCCATGTCCCAAATGCAAATAGAGACAGTGGTACTGTGTTATGAATATTTCTCCCTAAATCTGGAGGTCTGGCAGAAATACTACTGCAGAAGTCTGGGATAATGATAATATACATATCGGCAAAATCAATAAGATCATATCCAATACAGCGGTAAGCATGTTTGCATAGCTTCAAACGCATTTAAGAAAGCTGTTAATTTTGAATTATTGTCAATATAGATTATAATAAATTTTAAACCGCGATAGATGATGACCAGTTCTGTAAGAGGTCATCTTATTAAATGTAATACAAATGATATTCGTCTTTTATATGTCAATTTATTATCATATAAGCTAACTTGATATTTTTTAATGTTACAACTGGTGTTACAATCCTAATGAAGGTCCAAGAATTAGTTTACTCTGTCTGTCACTGTTGATGCAAAAGGTTTATCTAATAAACTTAGGTTGTGTATAATTCATGGCTAAATGACGAACGCTAATTCAGAAGGACGGTTGGATAGTAACGTCAACAACTTCAATAAGAGAGTTCATAATGAAATGGATCCGAATTCAAGCGCATCCCTATTAATATTATAAATGCGGATATAACTCAGTCTGTCTGTTAAGTTTTCACACCTTGAATACAGTATCAATTTTAATAAAATTTCTTAAGAAGATACTTTAATTTTTGAAGAAAGACATGGTTACTAACTGCTATTTTTCAACGTGATAACCGACATACACATAGGCAGAGCACAACCAAGTATCGTGAATATCTTTTTTTTACCAGCAGGACAAGTTTTACCAAAAGCTTTTCTTTTACAAAAGAATATGACAAGCAGTCTATTCGAACTAAAGATAATCCTTGACAAAAACGTCCATACTATTGACGAATGTATAGCCAGTTACGGCCTACGAATACAGTTAAAACAGAGAACAATGGAAAACTGAATTTCGATAGGGTATAGCCTTGTTGGTAATAACTAGGAGGAAAGTTGGTCGGGAAGAGTTTCCAATACCTGTTAATTAAATTAACATGTTTTTGATATCTGGAATTCCAGAATAACTTTCTACAGATTCATAGTACTTGTTTTCTTAGAATTTGTTTGCTAACTACATGACGTAAAACTAATAAAACAAGGCATAATGACAAGAGAACTCAGTTTGATCTTTCTCTGGGATATTGATTCCATGATAATCAATACAATAGTTCTAGTCATTTCACAGAGTTTGATTCAAATAACTGAGACGAATGCATACGACCTAGCTGCAGTGTGTGGTCCTTAAATACTGAAAAAATATTTATCGTTATTTAATTTTAATCTTTCTACAGAGACAGTTTAACAGATGATCAGTCGATATTTTAGGCTGCATATCATGATTGGCATTGTTTTAAAGATAGATTGCAAAGTTTCAGGATGGAGGGTAAATATAATTACTTATAGCACATTGAATTATTTAGAATATCATCACATACACCCACATACCACAGTACTTGTACTGATAACAGGCAACAATGGATGATTTGAAGTTCATTGTTTTTGCACCAAACTAATTCATTTTCATCTAAGTTTCATATAAACTTGTGCGCACAATTGTGAAACCTCAGCGAACGGGGGCGTCTAACTAATCCTCTCAGCTTACATATCTAGATAAATTGACACATGGAGCTAAACGTCATGATGAGTTAACGTCCGAGAGTTATCGGAGCGACTCTGTTGGAAGAATTGATTGAAAGTTAATGCCCCAGACGGGGTCCGATTAGTCTAAATCGGGCCATAGTTCTAAATAAAAATGGGAAACTTGGTTTATAACTAAAATCCATCATACGCATAGCTTTAGGATGCGACGTATGACGTTAGAGGTGTGAGTGTTGAATAAGTAGGCAAACTTTATGTAATATGAGTGCTCGTAGAAGTTTCATTGTCTTGTCACCTGTATACGACTACGTTAATATTTCGGACATCTGACATACAATGTCATCTAGTCCCAAACTAAGCAGAGCTTGTTCCATGGGTGACAACTGATATGAATACATGAACACTTTTTTGAAAATACACACATATTATACATAGAAAACACTCAAACTCTGAAACAAATTTTGTGGATTGTACAAAGATTTGGTCCTACTCGGGCATTGAATCCGAGATTTCAAGCACATCAGTCGCACCCGCTATCGCTGCGCCACTGAGGCAGTTTAATCATATGGCAGTTACATGGTCAGTATTATCATCAAATAGAGAATTTATTTTCTCTATTTTATATCTGGGTGATTAAGAGTTTATCTGTGTGTATGACTGTATTATACTGTAATCAAATTGATTAGGAGAATTGACCGCCGAAGAGGCGAATACTTTGATATTATTTTGTTGGCATTTAATAACATCTGCTTAGATTCAATGATATAGTTACAAAAACATTCAGAATATTTATGAAAGTAAATAAATATAATAAGTATAAGGCATATAAGGTATGTAAATAAATCTCAAATCAATCTATCGCCGTCCACTGCTGAACGAAGGTCTTATTTATTTATGAGACCTACGTAAATACATCTAGCCACATATAATTTTCTTTCCAAAGTGAATGATCGAAAGTTAATATTAATATTCATAAAATTATGACAAATTTAAACAATTTTATAAAAGGGTTTATTTCTAATCTATAATAATTATTTTCATCTTGTTATGAAGTCACCAGTGGACAACAGGGTAGCATAAGCCTGGTGGCGAATTACTAAACGTGAATTACATTATGCGGAACGCCATCCCTCATCATAGCACCCTCATCATCCACACAAAACCGACCAAATAATCCGAGACCACTTACGGTTATAATAAATATGATACCTACTCTTTATAGTTTATGTATACCTACTAAACAGACATGATAACGGTCGTGAAGTCTGTAATGAATCATAAAGAAAATTACCTTCCTGCGACAATGAGATTTGATTATTTCAGTTGTATTCCGGGGACATAAAAACGAATCATTTGCTTTGTGTGCTATTGTATTATGTGGATTGTAGACATGCATGATTTCGTAGTATATAATTAAAACTGGGTTCAAATAAGTTTAACATAACACATAACAGATTTACATAAAAAAAAACTTAAAACGTGGAGTCGCCTTGTCCTCTTGAGACGTTTAAAACTTCCGTACATGTTGTTGCGCCTATTGCGAAACTCACTAACGAGTATTCAATAAAACATAAGTATGAATCGATTTATCAACATCGTGACGACGGATTTGTGTGAAATTCTCGCCTCCTCGGTACAGTCAGCTCTAAGTTTCGGCGGTATAATAAAAAGCCGATGCTGATAATAAAGTATTCTTATTTTCACCCCATTAAGCGTTTGGGCGCGGATAAACGATAAAATGTTTAAGTGATACCGATTTAGAAAACGACTTTTGAGTATACAACGACAACAAAAATACAGAATAAAACGTGTTGCTATTTGAACAATAGTAACTTATTTAATATTATGTTTTTAAGTTCGTCGAATGGAATAACAATTTCATTTATGACTATAAGGGACATTACAACGATATTATTAGACTTAACAGCGCTGTTATGCTTATATCTAAATAATAAATGTATTTGTTTTACTTATTTCTCAAAGCTACAACGTCACAAGCTCGCAAGATTTAAATATTTTACAGTTCCAATAGCAATTTTACTTTTAATAATGCATATAGTGTTTTAAGCAAAGTAAACATGGCAGTGTAATCGAAATGTAATAATGTAGGTAAGTCATAAGTAGCAAACAAAGCAGTATGAACAACTTTAAAAAAATATTAAATATTAATAATGACTGCCTTAGTGGCACGGCGACTGCTGTACTTGAGGTCTAGGGTTCGATTCCCGGGTTGGACCAATTGTTTGTATGATCTGCAAATATTTATTGAGGAATTAGAGTGTTTCCTATACGCAATATGTGTATATTTACAACAACATGCTTGATAAATATCACAAAACGGTAGTATGCCCGAAAGATGTCCACCGCACCATCTTTCACTTATTTATTAGTGCAACGTCCATGCTGTCGCTTTAGGTTCGTCCTCTGTGAGAGGGTAGTACTGCCTCAGTCAAACCAGCCCATTCGTACTGAAATTAGCGTGGCTCTACTGTCAGAGAAATTTAAACCCAACCAGTGTAAAACTTTTTAAGTTTTGGAAACATAAAGAATTAAACTTAACATTTTAATATATTATATATTGATAGTATGTTTATTTCACAATTGAATGTACCTTGCAAGAGTCTACAATCTAACTTTACGAATTGCTCAGACATTAGTTGGTTGAGATCAGCTTCCAGTCCGACCGCAGAATCGTGCTCAAGCCTTTTTTTTAAATAAAAATTCGTGTTAGGTTTTGTTTTGTACTAAATATACCAGTTTATTAGTATATTCCGTAGTTACTAATGACATGATAGCCTCCAGCGATTATTATTCCTTGAAATATGAGAAAAGATAATCTTCAACAAGAAAATTTATGTTTTAAAAAATATATTTGTTGAAACTACAATTTTATTTTTTAAAGGAGTACTTATAAGAAAAGTAATTGAAGATATTATTAAAAATTTCTTACAAAATGTACTTACTTTTTGGTATAAAACATCAAACAGACTAAGAAACTTGACATAAGACGACCAATTTTGTATTCACTTACCGATACCTTCAGATATAACGTTTTTATTTCTTATAATGATCTGCTGAAACTGAAAGTTCAGAGATCGCAGGTCTACCTTGTGTGAAATATTAAGAGCATGCCTTGGTGGTAAACCTATTGTACCCACTCTGTAATACATACTGGCGGTGCAGCCGAATGTCTTAAGACTGATGTAAGGTTTTCATCATTCCACAGTTTAAGGAGAAGGAAGGAGTGCTCAAGTTACAGAAGAATCAGTCTTCTCAGTATCGTTGGCAAATTTTATGCTAAGTTGTTGACTGAAAGACTGATGAAAGAGGCTGAGAAACTGATGAGTAAATATGGGATGTGCAAGATGAGTTGAAAAAGGAATTAGATGTCCGGATCAACTTCTCTTCTATCAATCATAGAAAAAGACCTCGCAAAACAAACCTCGCAAAAGTATTACTAGCATCGTCAACGAACGAGATGCAGGAGATGATAACTCTTATGATTGAGGAGTTTAAATAAAAATGAAAATCGTACGATTGAAGATAACAGAGTAGAAAAAGTGCGGCTCGACCTAGGTAGTACTACCCTCCCACAGACGATCAACCTAAAGCGACAGTATCCGGGTTGTCGTGTTTCGTTGATGAGTGTGAGACCGGAGGCCCATTGACGCAGGGGTGAGAGTTGTGGTGGTAAGTGTGTACAATACAATGCCACGATGACAGTCATGCCTTTTACGTCCCCAAGCGAGATGTGAAAAAGCATCTTATTAGGCCACTATAATGTGGGTTACCATACACCAATGAGTATGGTGACCACAAATCTTGGATTCTATTTATGCTTTCCATCAGGTAGAATAGAGTCGCTTTGGTAGTCTCTAAAAAAAAAAAAAACAAGGAATGTAGTACGAGTATATATGTAGATGTTATAGAAACGAGAGTGAAAGCGACAAATAAGGTGAACAGTGCTGTGAACTCCTCTGTTGCCTCCAGAAACGTGTCCGAAAATGTGTATTTAGCTGTGCACAATGGTGTGCTGGTCCCAACCCTTATGTATGGTAGCAAACCTTGAGTATAACAGACGAGGCATGACAATAGAATTAATGCTGTGGAGATGTGTTTGCTAAGAAGTTTGCGTGATGTGAATGTTAGGGACAAAATCAGGAACGTAGTGATAAGAAAACGTTGCGGACTGAAAGAAGATGTGACTAGAGTTAAAAACGGTATTCTTTGATAGTTTGGCCACGTAGAAAACTCACGAAAGAAATATAAGGAGCGATTGTGCATGGAAGAGTCGGAATAGTTTGTCCACGCCGAAAATTTACTGATTAAAGTGGTGATGTTCTGACGAAGGGCCATGTGAGAAGCACCAGGAACCGATGAGCATGCATGCAGCGATTGATGAATGTGAATGAAGTAAAAGAAGTGCGTCAGGACTGTAGCAAGTGCAGATCAATAGTCTCTGCTTCTGAAAAATAGGTGTGACTTCATGTTATGTTATATTAAGATTTAATTTAAAAAATAGGCCCCAAGTTGTTCGCTACTTTAAACTAAATTAGTTATTTAAGAACACGAGAAGACCGCTATGGAGTTACTTAATTTACTATTAGTTTTAACAACACTAAATAAATATTCAACCAAGTTTAACAATTTATTTCTAATTAATAAATTCCCTACACCTCACAATAGGTACATATCAGCTATTCACGGTTCTTGTGAACTGTCGAGCGTTAATTTAGCTCAAATTTATCACCAGTCCACTCCGCCTATGCCGCAGAGAGCAATTAAAAGCATCTCTGAATGGAGAACACTCGGTGTGTTCTGTATTTCAAGTGAACGCATATCTAACCCTTATGGGGCAAAACGTAATAATAACACATATAATGCGATATATTTTGATGGTTTGCTTACCTTAACGTTTTACGCTTAAATTAAGAAATTGAATAATTTGTATGCTACGAAAATGATAGTCAGAAGGACAAAACGGAACACAGAGTACCTTCTATGCAGAAAAGAATGCACGCAAGCGATGTCAATTAGAAAATAGAATCGAAAACCAACAGGAAAAATAATCGAAAGTTAATAAAGATAATTGAGTTTTTATGGTACTAAATACAAATGATATTTAATGTTATAGAAAATAATATGTACAGAGCACTGTTATTAGACCCTGTCGTAAGCAGGTACAATAGGAAAGAAAAATAAATAAATCAATTTAAAAGAACAAAAATGGTGATCTTTATCGCAATATTTTGGAAATTATTAAAAATATATAGAAGAGAAAGTAGTTATAAATGTGGAAATAATATATGAAACATACATTGATAAATTAAATTTACTTCTTATAAGTAAAACTTTTCAGCGTTTTTATTTACCAAAGACTGACCCTGTGTTGTAGTGTTTTTTTAAGTTCATAAATATTGATTAAATATATAAACTATGCATAACATCTACGTCTACATATCATAAGACCAAAATCTTCATAAAAATTCTGATATAGTCTCTCTAGTATTCGATATACACATTTTTTACATTGTAATTTACACGTGCTTGTCTAGACTGGAAACTAAAGTACCATTGGAATTTTATATAAACCACACACAAAACATTTAAACAGTTTACATAACTAATTGGAAATATACGAAAGGAGATGATGCTTTTACACTATTTATAATTTACAAGAACTGGTTATGCTCCTCACAAACATCCCAAACAAAACATTGATGTCTAAAAATACCCTACCTTCCTCCACAGTACATTTACACAATGTAATTCCCCCTCAAATCCTCAAGTAACAGTCACGGGATGTCAATCTCTCAATAAACGTCTACGAGAAAAACAGCGCTTGGTACGCAAACAACCAGTTCTAACGGCACAGCGCTCAGTGGGTGGTGCTTAACGCTTACAAAAACATGAGTAAAAGAATACCTTCCCATTGCACAAACAATTTGTTGTAAACTAATTGCCTGCGCTGTTTGAACTAGAAGAAAAGTATTGAAATTAAATTTCAATACGTTTCTAAGACACTGTGTGACAACTTACGAGTGCTGTACAAATTTAACATTATAAACAGTTCTTCATTAGTTAGAAGTTACTTTTTCATTTTTTATTCAGAGCCTGACACCGTGACTCTATTCTGCCTACTAGAAAGTATTAATAAAATCCAAGAGTGGTAGTCACCATACTCATTGCAAACAATACAGTAAGGTGACCCACAGTACGGAGGCTTTTTTTTATTGTTGACGCGGCGGAAAATCTCTTCGGATCTCCTGCTCCTTGGGGTGCAGAAGTGAGGAGTATGTGGCGTTCCCAATAAAAACTAAACTGCCCCGACGGCCGGCCTCTGGCACCCTACTCTGGGGGGAGGGGCCGGGACCATGTGATTTCAGGTTCCCCCTCAAATTGACACCATGCCTCGTTAGACTATATCCCGGGGGAATAATATTTCTCCTTCACAGTCCTGACGTGGCGGCCCGACCGTAGGGTTCTACCGTTCAGGCCGCCATCCTATCTCCTATCGCAGCAACTAACACTAAGGAGGCTTAGTGAGTTGCTTTTCACGCCCAGCTTAAAAGACGCGAGATCATAGTGCAACAGAAACACGTGCCTGGTACTGAGTTCCAGGTTTTATTTCACCAAGTAACATGTTCGCTCGTTTGCCTCCTTTTACCGTAAAGAAATGGTATAGATATACAAAGTTCTTTGCTTTGTAACCAAGTTATTTTTAATAAGATAATTTTTAATTATTGTTTAGAGTGCTATTCACAGCCTAACGAGAAAGCATCTCAACATGAAGTGCCGTGCGCTCATCAATCAGACGTACAAGAGTAAATTTGCAATTTTGTCAATTCACTGTGCCGCGCTGTTACCAACGGTTCGACGTCAGCTGATTTCTTGCGATAAAAATCTCGACAGCTGATGCTAACTGACATGGTTTTCGCATCAGGGCTATAAACGTATTTTTTAAATTCGCAGCCGTCGTTGAATAATATTAATGTCCTTAAGGTTTTAATGAATCTTGTTATTTTACCTATTTACCTACCGAGCTACCATTTTTAAGTTAATCTTGATTATTACCAATAGAAAGAGTACACGGTTCAGATTTTCAAGCGCAAATTCTTACATACTTATTAGGGTGTCCCTTATATGAAAAAAAAAAATTTTTTTTCGAATTTCGAAATGCATACCTCTATAATTTTTACTAATGCTATAAGATACTTAAATATAAAATTTTATCAATCTAGCATAATTGCAACCAGTGCCGACCGAGCTTCAAAGTTTAGTAAAAAACGTGTTTTGTCCTAAAATTTCAGTCTGCTATAATTTCACTATAAATGCAATGAATTAAGTGAATAAAATTAAATAATAAATTAGATGAACATTAATCTTTAATTAAAAACATAAAGAAATAAGAATCATTCAGGGTAACTTCTTTTTAGAGTAGTTTTTTTACAGTCTGGATACAATTTTAGATGTTCCTGGACACAGCGCAGCAAGAACTGTTTTTGTTCTTCTTCAGCCGTGATAAGTCCGTTAAAATCTTGCATTAATTTAACAGCCCTTTCAGCAGTATCATTTACAACTCTCAAATAACTTATTCTTCTTTTAGCCTCCAGAAAAGCAGCATTGTTATTCCAAGAAGATACATCTTCCTTTAGAAAACTGTCGTCGATCTGCAGTCGTGATAAAAATTGTTTGCTCTTTTCCGATACGAAATCATCCAGTGCTTTGTCTAAAAAAAAAAGAAAATAAGTTAAATAACAAATAAAAATCAACAACAATTTTGAAAATAAATAAATAAGTATTGGACATTGAAATTGAAATCCAACAAAAAGTCAATTTAACTTACCAAACAACTTTTGAGTCAGTTCTTCCTTCGACGGGTCATAGCGTTTGCTAAAATCCGAGATTTTGTCCCTGTTGAAGTTGGCAATCATCTTCTTCTTAGTTTGGTTGTCAACTTCATCATCAAATAGTGATAGAATGACTGTCTCTTCACATAAATACCACAAGTGATGGCTGAACTTGCTTATAGAAGCTTTAGAAATTGTTGCGTCAACTTTTTCATACTCTTTTAACATCTTCAAGAAGCGCAAATCTTGATTAGGTGCTTTGGTCGCCACTGTACATTCGAGCCAAGGTTTAACATACAATATTACGAGAAATAAGCAAACATCTTGTAGAGCCTTTTTGTCCTTCGCAGTTACTCTGCATTGTGACTGAAGTAAACATATTTTTAAAGAATAGATCGCTCTCGCCATCCAGCGTGCCTGATGTATAGCTCCGGGGGGCCTTAGTTTTAATTTTTCCTCTGTGTCTCCTCCTAAAAATATTACGCACAGTTCGACCAATTCGCGGTAATCATCTCTTACAAAACCTTTATCTAATTCTGCCCTAATAAAATAGTAACAACGCTTGAATGTCTGTCTCGGCAACCCGTGCTTTTACGAAATTAAGAGATGGTTCAATTTTAGTACAATCAATGTTTTTCCAATTTTCTTGGAACTTTTTGAACATCCGAATCTGGGCTACTAGTAATTTGCTTAATCTTGGTTTCAAAGACAGCTTTTAGGACCAATTCATAAACATAATGACGACAGGCGAAAAGCAACAATTCTCTTCCTAAAGTTTGCTCCAAAATAGCACAAGCTCCATTGAAACGGCCCATATTGGAAGCTGTTGTGTCGCAGCACATTATTTGCACTTTATCATAGAGCTGCTGATACAGCCTTCGCTTGATGTTTTCCAGAAGAACTTTCTAGTTTCGGCACTGCAAGAAGCTGCTCTCTATCGTCAAATGAAGCTATAACTGGCAAGCGTTCTTCTTTTGAACTCCGTACATCCAACCCCGGTAAAAGTTTTCCATCCCAATGGACTGTGACTATGTCGGGTACATTGTTTTGGAAGTTAGATTTTATTGCTTCTGCCCTTGATTTTCTAGTTTCAGTACGAATTCGCTGAATCGAGGATTTGTTAATACAGAAATCATCGCTGCTCAGACCAAGCGCTTCTACCACCGCATTAAGAATGTAAACGATATCTCTAATGATTCACTGGCATTGATCTAAAGCTGCAACTAGTTTAGGTGTTATAAGATTCTTTCTACCTCTTTTTGAACTTTGTTCATGGCAGGGAACGTCCGGCAAGCTGAGTTCAGAATTCAAGATCTGTTCTTCGTCTGAATCTTCTATACTGTCTAAGTTATTTGTAGTGGAAGTAGATGCAACAGCTAGTGATTCTCTTTGTCCTACAATCCTTTCCTCTTCTTCCAATCATCGTTGTCTAGATCTTTGTTCTTTTTCCGCCAATTTTTTATCTACACCACCTAAGCATCCCGGTCGACCTGGCTCTCTCTGTTTCATTAAAAATAATTTATCTTCCTCTATTTTCATTCTCTCAAAAGCATCAGCATGTGCAATATCAAACAAATTATCAAGATTAATTATAAAATTGTTCTCACGACTCTTAAACGTAATCTGAGTTTTCTTACAATTTTTTTGCAACTCTCTCCAAACATGATATAAATCAATAAGTTTCTTCACGCAGTTAGGAAATGCCCTTGTTGGAATTCTTGCTTTTTCCCAATATATGATGCACTCCCTAATCACAAGATTTGCACTTTCACTAACAGTCAATTTAACCTCACGAATATTGTAAAATAGGACTGAGAGAACTTGTCGATTAGATGGTAATTTTGCACCATTTATTTGGTAGCTAGTCAATCCGATAAGAAAAATATTTTGTTTATCACTCCGTAATTCCACTGACATGTTTACGCACTAAACAATGAAGCACTAATAGTCTCAAAAATCACGTACGAAATGGCAAATAAAACATGTCGTAACAGGTCACTGGGCAGTACTTAAGCAACTTGTATCGACAAGTTTAAATAGCAAGTCGGCACGGGTTATCGTTTATATATCGAACTAATATTTTTTTCTAGACAATATAGGGTTATTACGAAACTTTTAAGAAGGTATGCGTAAAAAAATATCGAACTTGAAATTTAAGGGACACCCTAATACATATATTATGTTAATGGTGTCTTCTGAAAATGCAGACTGACAATTACATCCATTGTTAAAAAGTTTACGTGGATAAAATAAATGAAGGAGCTGCTGTAATAAGAGCCTGGAATTGTATAAAATTTGTCACCTCAAGCTCACAAAGCCAGTAAAATAAGTTAATAATATTTTAAAACATATTGCACAACGTTTTCACAGCTCATACATGACTTGTAACTGTAATATTTTTCCCAGAATAGATACATGATTTTTTAAGATATGTAATGTATGCGGTTTTCGTGGTAAAAATTAACCTATGAACTTATCGAAGTTATTTTCGCATTTATACATTTCACACCCTTGAGGGAGCACTTCGGGAATAAGTTATAACACCTTTCTGGACAAATTTCATCTAAATCGGTTCAGCGGTTGAAGGGTGCCGAGAAAACAGAAAGAAAAACATACAGTATAAATTATATACAGCTCCACCCAGATCATTACTAATAGACATAACAAAGCTGACACCTTGGACGTCACATGAGTATATATTAACACAAAAACACGTTTCCTGCCCAAGTAGTAAACAAGTAGACGTTTTTCCCTTCCAAGGTTATAAGCAAGTGCTACGTTCTCACGTACCAAAGGTAATTAAGGAATCATAAAGGATAGGAGGGCGTATAGGTGACAGTTACCGTCTGAATGTCAATTAAGGTAAGTTTCGCAATATGGCGATCGGCGCCGACTCGACCTACTAGACGATAATGAAAGCTTAAAGGCGTTATTAGTCTTTAATTTCAATACAATATACCTTAACTGTTGCGCTAAAGTCTAATAGCTATTGAGCTAATGGTTTTAGCTGAGCTACTTAAAAAGTGATTTCGAAATCTATGCAGCTATTGTTGTTTTTGTTATAATTAAAGAATTATAACGCAAATCTTGTTTCTGAAAAGCTTTACTTTTTTTGTGGCACAGTGACGCTATAACTATAAAAATAACAACCCTGAAGTATAAAAGTGTCTCAATTCATCATCATCATCATCTCAGCCAAAATACGTCCACAGCTGGATACAGGCCTCCCCCAAGGTTCTCCACAACAGCCGGTATAGTGCCACCCGCATCAAGCAGCTTCCCGCGACCTTCACTAGCTGGACGTCGGACCTCCTTGTGGAGTGCCTACCAACGCTGCGTTTCCCAGTACGCGGTCGCCACTCCAGAACTTTTCTGTCTCACTGTCTCAATTATAGTACATATTTACTTACAAACATTCTTTTTAAAATGGCAAGTTTTGAAGTGTTATTTCAATGAAAACGGCGGTAAGACTTTAAGTTCGTGCAACGACTGTGCACAATAATGTTTTCAGGCGGTCATATCTCATCATCTGGAAAGACAAGTATATTAAAGAGATTTCTTTACAAAAAATAGACTAATACCAAATAACATTTACCTTTATTTTGTTGTTTCCTCTTCTATGTGAGTTTTAAACTCCCTAGTTTAATAACTATCCTACTATTTGAATACACGCCAATAATAGAAAGGAGCTTTGCACAACGATCTACTTATTGACACCCACGCTCGATTCTTATAAACATCACCGTTTTAAAGCTTATCATCTTAATGGATATCTTAATTAAAATATTGTCTTCACAAACCCCAATTGTTTTTAAAAAAACCTATCCAATGACACCTCACTCCATGGGGTTGGTGAATTTAAAATGTAACATCTCCACTACAGACATTTTTTAAGATTTTATGTTACCATTTTCTTGGCATTATTAGTATGTTTCTAGTACTAATAGTATTTGAGAAATAATGTAGACAGATATAATACAGTGCTTTATTAGATTACAAATTTGTTGATAGTTGTACTAGTGATTGGTGGAGATCGGAGATCGGATTTGAGTCGCTCTCCGTTGGGTATGGTCCAGAGGGAGACGCTGATGACCTCATGGCGGCCATCGAAGTGGGGACTCTCGCTCGGTAACATGATTGCGGCCATGATACGGAGCGACAGCGCGTGCAACTCCGCCGTCTCTTTCTGCGAGCAGCTTATGCTTGCGAAGGAGATGGCGGAGCGAGACCGGGAGAGTTCTAAATCGGCAAATCCCTTCGGATCTCCGGCTCCCCAGGGATGCAGGAGTTAAGAGTATGTGATGTTTCCACTAACATCCGCCACGGCAGCCGGTCTCAGGCGTCCTATTCTGAAGGGGACCCGGACCATATTATTTCAAGTCCCCTCCAGAATCGACACCGCGCCTAGTCAGGCCCTATCCTGGAGAGTCGTCATCCCAATACTGCCTGAGGGATTTCGGGAGTTGCTCTCAAGATTAACGAAGTTTAACTTCCGAACGAAGTAAACATATTCTTACGTTAAAAGACGTTTAATTACTGTTAAATACGTAATTAGGTACAATTGCTTCATTTATAATTTAAGAGATTAATTATTATTTTGCTTTGAACAGGTAGACGATTATAGAAAGCTGCTTAAGAGATTTTATTTGTGGCTGGTGGTATATGGGATGAATTGGTCCACTTTATTTTTAACCAGTTTTAAGATGAAGATACTGTTTTTTTTTTATCATTTATTACTATAAGTTTTGCAAAATACGTTTATAAAAGATTTTGATGAATGCAAGCTCTTTTTTTTGTATTTAGCGGTACACTAGAATGTAAGTAGTTTTTTAAAGGAATCATAATATGTACAATTTAGATAGGGACTAACATATTAGACTTAGTTCGAAAATAAAAGAAATAACTTTAAAGAACTTAAGGAGCTATTTTTAATTTCACTTCCAATTTACGGTTCGGTATATATAAATAATAATTTGTATGATAATAGTATTTAAATATTATTATTATTTTATTATAATTTTCAGAAAACTGTTTTTATGACTCTAATTTCTTAAAATATGTATTCTGATACTAAATGTCATAAAACAACTTTCCTACTGTTACTTTTTTCTATTATCTACCCTTACAAAGTTGTATAATTATCATACACAATATAACTTTAGTGAATTTTGCTTAATGTACCAATAATTAATTAGTTAACCGTATTTTGGTTTATCAGAAATAATAGCTAAACCTTCATAAAATAATTTAAATGTACACCAACAACCACTAAAATACATTTCATAACCAGGTCTCAATACTCAAACAAATGTCTAGTCTTGTTTATGATACATACCATGCCACAGACACCTCAAATATTACGAGGGCGTTGGCGCTCATTGAGTTCGTCGGTCCAAAATAAGCGAGAGGAGACTTTGGGCTCCAGTAATCTCATTTTCTCAGTGAAAAACAACGAAAAGTTACTTATTCGACATAGAACAATAATATCTATATACAGAAATAGTTTTTCAAAATAGAAAGAAATAAAGCTGAACAATTCAAACAGCGGGAGATTGGTTAGTACTCGATCCATCAAGATCCCGGCGCTAATCTTCTCAATTACACGGGGACACCATGAGTGATGGGATATCCAGGCCACGACTCGTTAGAAAATTGTTAAGATATTAGTTTTCTGGACAACAATTTTCACATTAAAATTAACATTTAAATGGCAGGCAGTAGATTGTATTTATAACGGCATCAAGAGAAGGCCAAGTGGTCCTTTCAAAATCTATTTTTGTACACAGTACACATGCCAAATGAGGGTTTCCAAATAAAAGTATTAAACAGTATTTGCTCTCTATTTTTACTGGGTCAGAATTAATCAAGCAGGTAAAACACGTTTTCTTATTTTTGGTTTCGTAGAAAAGCGCGTGATTAATCTGATGATTATGTCCAGTACAGTAGTTGTTCTACAAATATAGCAGTTATTATCTTTCTGAAAACAAAATGTAATCCTTCACACATACAAGTAGATAGAAACTATTTATCTACCTAATTTTTATAAATTTTATCTAAAATGTATTAAACCGGGACATCCACTTTGAAATGTTGATAAGCGTAATTTTGTATCAGTTCATAAGAGTCCAACAATTTTCACACACCTTTTTTACATACAGATATAAATTGGTTTATATACATTTCAAAATATAGTTACAATGGAGTTAAAATTCTTACATGATATACAATATATTTTGAAAATGATTTTCGTCTATTATTACAATCACAATGTGCCACCACTTAGCGTGGACGGGTACAGCGACTTAATTACAAAAATAAATAAAATAATGTGCGTTTTATAACACAGTCCACAAAAAAATTGTAGCTACTCGCATGTCATTTACACGGTTAATTTAATTTTTAAAACGTCATACATAGTTATCGAAGTTGGCTCCAACGTTCCCCAGTGGAGTGTACGAGTTCAGAGGCCGAAATAATTGAAATTCAATCAATCACCTAGGGGTTGTGTCAGAATGCTCCGGATAGGCCGATGCACGCGAGGTAGTCCGGCAGGCAGCCAAAATAACAAATAGCCGGCGCCAAGATTCAATTTGCTGTGCACTCCAGCTCTGCCGGTCGGTTTAAAAGTTGCCAAATTGGACAATCGTCGTATGAAAGCTGAACCGAGTTTTCAACCGTTTGAAAACTAACTGAATTTGCCTAACTAACTCAGCTCCTGAAGTTTGTTTTTTACAAATTTGTACACAGACTGATAGGAGGTAAGCAAAATTTTAAGAAGTACTGAAAGAAGATTTTTAAGACTGATTTTAAGAACTGTTTTTGAAGAAAGTCCCGTTACCATTGAAAGTATCAGCAATTTTTTTATATCCTGCCGTTGTACGATGAAGATATTACATATGTAACACAATATTTTGAGTAAATAGAAATCAATGTCGACATTCTCCTCTCAAAAAGCCTCTGCGCTACAATCTGCATTATCTTATTTCAAGTTTAATGTTTACATATGTTCAAGCAGGTACGAAACATAATAACATCCAAGTAATATCGTAGAATAATTTGCAGGCAAATTTTCTGAAGACTTAATGAGATATTATATATAAGACCCTCATGTAATAACTACCATTATATATTATTAATAACAAGGAAGCTTGGTCTATGAACGTTAAAATTTAATTAACATTAACACAATACGTAAACACAATTCCCAAATTTTAGTTATTTACACAGAGTCAAGATATAAACTGGTTATTACGCCCGCTGCTAAGTAGCTGCCAACTCTCCGGCTAGGGAAAATTGTTAATATCCACCGAAAACGATAATATTACTTAATATGTACTTTAACATAATAGATATAAGGTACACATTGCAAGGGGAGAGACAGGTTAAAATTTGAAGAAGGTATAATTTCAAAAGTACATTGCACTCTGATTTTAATTACTAAGATATGAATGCGAAGCCTTAATTATATAAAATTATATCGCTTATTTCACTGAGTACACTTGCTCCCTTATTGAGACATTATCGTTAACAATTCTGTCACTAAGCACATTGTGTAACCGTAACATGAAGTGAAGTTTTTAAATTAGCATAAGATATACACCCTAAAAGACTAAGTCTGGTCCGGTCGCTTACAAGATTTGCATCATCATCACCACAGCCGAAAGACGTTCACTTCTGGACTTAAGTTAGTAGAACTACGCTGATTTTAGCGCAGTATTACACTCTCACAGAAGACCAACCTAAAGTGACAGCATCTGTGCTGTTATGATTCGTTGGTGCACGCAAGACCAGAGGCCCATTGATGCTTGGGGACAGTTATTGTGATAAGTGTGTGAGCCTTACCACTGCCATGATGAATGTCGTGTCTTTTACGTCCTCAAGAGGGGTGTAAAACAGCACCTTACTAGGCCGCCATACTGCATTGTCTGCATTCGCAATAAGTATGGTGACTTCGCAACTTGGATGCTAATCATGCTTTACTTCAGACAGAGTAGAGTGACTTTAGCAGGCTCTTAAAAATAAAAATAAAAAAAAGCCGGCCTCCACCACGGCTCTTCCACTAAATGAATTAAATGTATTTTTCAGTTGTCACATACAGTCAGACATAATCAGTAAGTTTTTGTCTTCAGAGATTCTTGTCAGTGGAATATCTAAAAAAGTGAGTTTGTTTACTTGGTAGAACGCGTTAATCTCAGGTACTACGGATTTGCTTTAGAAAAATATTTCAGTGTTAGATAGTACAATTATAGAGAAAAGCTATAGGCTAAATATCATCAGACCACAAGGAGCGGCGTAAATTATTTCTTCCCTTCGTGAGTTTATATTGCGTGTGCTGTGTAGACGGTTAAGGCGTCGCAAAAATAATGTATTAAAAATTTGTTTCCCTTTAAAAGTTCTAAAAAAATGCAATGGCAATGGGACACGCAGACGAGGTCGCGCGGGTCAGCTATAATATAATAATAATCACTCAATCAATGCTTTAACTGTTACCTCTTTTATAATTTTATCACTGGTAAGATAAAAGCAACGCAGGTAGTATAACGACAGAAAGAACATATACGGTTCAAGTGCTTTAAGTAAAGACATATGTCAGTGTCTAATTTTTTTTAACTATATTTAGAGCCTGCCAAAGTGGTTCTACTCTGCCTGATGGAAAGCATGAATAGAATTCAAGAGTTGTATTCACCATACTCATTGCAAATATAGACAATACAGTATGGTGAACCACACTATGGCGGCCTTGTGAGATGCTTTTTCGCATCCCGCTTGGGGACGTAAAACGCATTATAGTCACCGTGACAGTGTAAGGCTTACACAGTTACCACGATAAGTGTCACCCCTGCATCAATGGGCCTCCGGTCTCACACTCACCAACGAAACACGACAACACGTATGCTGTCGCTTTAGGTTGGTCTTCTGTGGGAGGTTAGTACTGTCCCGGTCGAGCTGGCCCGCTCGTGCTGAAATCAACGTGGCTCTACTACTTAGCAATTAATGAGACATTGTTTAAAATAATTAAACCGATTCATACGATAGCTTATATTTAAAAAAAAATCCAGATCTCGAAATGACTCGCTCCTAAAAACACATTTAGTAAACCAAATTTCTCATTACAAACTGAAAACCGTAGTAGCAAAACCTTGTTCATTCCAAACCACATGGGATTAGTAGTAGGTATTCAATGGACGTTACGTAAAAATTGAAAGTACTGAAAAGATCTAAAAGTACTATGTGAATTAATTGAAGAAATACCCAACAAAAAAAGCTTGTCCAAACTCGTTAGAATTTGCTGCTCACACAAATGATTGCATCGGATTGTCATTGTTAATGAAAATTTGAAAATGTCAGTGGTCATAGTGTAAGTAGAAAATTTAGTAATAACGGAACTCATCACTCTACTTTCATTTGTTAGCTAAGAGGCTTAATACAGAAACATTTACAGCTATAAACAAGCATTCTTTCTTTTGAGCAACCGTGACTTCTTCAAACCCTAAATACCTTAGCAATGTAGTAGAGGTTAAAAAAACTATAAGATAATAAAGATCTAAATTGACTTCATCATATCGAAGATGAAGCAAAAATTTTGAAGCTATATCTCTATGATCTACATGTAAAAACCGAAAGCCATCACCGACTACTTATAGGCACAAAGCTTAAAAGATAGCAGCAGGTGACGTACACGTTCCGATCATCAAACGACCCGAGAGCTTTCAGCTCGAGCTTAAACACCGCTTCGAATGACTCGAGGTCTGCATTGACACCAACTACAAGTGTGTCCTGCCTGTAGCAAAGTAATTGATAACTTATGATAACAGTACAAATTAAAGTCTACACTAAAAGGTCATCGAAAATAATTATATTAAAATATACCAAACAGAGGCTAAACAGCTCAAGCTCAAAAGTAATTTGACAAGACTACTTTTGCAGTTATCTTTTTACTGAGTACTTCAAAATAATTTTAGTATTTTTTATATTATTATATTATTTATGATGTATTTCATCCTCTGTGAGATACAAGTTGGAACTTGTTTGTTTTCTTTCTTTGTTAAAATCAAAACACGTCTATACATGCGCTCAAAAGTATTTTGACAATCATTCAGTTCCTTGCTGGCAGCGGTTCTACTCACACTGCATACATTTTTGTCTATAAGGTATAATTACTCTGCATTTATCAACATGCCTAAGACTAAAGAATATTCAAATGATATTAAAAATGCCGTGATAACTGCCCTACAAAGTGGAATGACGCAAGCAGAAGTTGCTCGAAGTTTTAAAATGTCACGACAACTTGTTAGTACGTGGAACAAAGCTTGTAATAAACGTAAAACTATTGAAAGTAAGCCTCGAAGTGGTCATCCGAAAAAAACATCCGCTAAGGAACACCATTTGATAAAAAGGTTATCAACAAGTGATGTCCGAAAAACGGCTGTGCAAATAAAAAACGAGTTACAGGAAAATTACGACGTGAATTTACACGTTTCAACTGTAAAACGCAGACTAAAGGACTTCGGATTACATGGACGGCGTCCAACTAAGAAACCTCTAATTTCTGCAAGGAATAGGAATCTGCACCTTGCGTTTGCGAAATCGTTGAGATTATGGACGAGTTCAGAATGGTCCAAGGTGTTGTGGAGTGACGAAAGCAAATTTAATTTAGTGTCATCTGATGGCATACGGTACGTGCGACGACCTGTAAACAAAAAATTTGATGTTCGATACCAAATACCCACAGTAAAGCATGGAGGTGGCAATATTATGGTCTGGGCATGCTTTTCTCGCCGCGGAGTCGGACCTTTAGTTAGGTTAGAAGGTACTATGGATCGCTTTATGTACGCAGATATATTAAAGCAACAAATGCAACCCTATGCTAAAGCAAATATGGCACCTGGTTGGTATTTTCAACAAGACAATGACCCAAAGCACAAATCGAAACATTTTAACGACTTCATGAAACTCGCTAAAATCAAAATTCTCGACTGGCCAAGTCAAAGTGCCGATTTAAACCCGATAGAGCATCTTTGGGAAGAACTGAATCGCCGCGTAAGATGTCAAAACTATTCAAATAAAGATGCTTTATATGAAGCACTAAGTAACGAATGGAGCCGAATACCCATTGATCGTTTGCAGAAACTAATTGACTTGATGCTGGCGCGTTCTGAAGCGGTCTTGAAGGCTAATGGATATGCAACAAAATACTAATAGTTTATATCAAAAATAATATTTTTTTTATTTTATAAAATAAAAAATTTTCCTTGTCAAAATACTTTTGAACCGTGTCGTAAATAATTTTTCTTTGTTTTCTTTTTGTGTAGAAATACATTACATTTAAGTGATTTAATTTGTGAAACGTATCATTACTTCAAATATAATCTTTGATTGGAAACAATTTTGTTATCATTTTTTGTGATATGGAATAAAATTGAGTTGTCAAAATACTTTTGAGCGCTACTGTATATAAAATAAGTACAGAAAGTGAGAAAATACGAAATAATAAAATCTAAACAAGTAAATGATTAAGTTAAAGTATAGGCGGTAGCGTCACGTATCGAGCTCAATTCACGATCGGTTAGCTGCGTAACTTGGAGGAAAGAAATAAGCTTTCTTCGCTCGCTCAGAACGTGGCTGCACCACGGCCACTGTAATGTAGGTGCAAATCCTTTCGGTTTCTTCGACACACTAAAATCATATTTTAGAACATATATGTTCAGTTCATAACATAAGCTAGTAATTAGTACTATATAATTTGCAACGTAAGACAACAATATCATTGAATAATTAAATTAAAAATAAGTACTTATACATATATCAACACAAATAAAATTAACACAAGACTTACAATATTTTAATGTTATCAGACATAATTAAACATAACACAAAGTAGGGTCCAAAAGTATGCACCAACGAACTAGCTGACTATCCATACAGTCGGGTCTCATTTCTTTTTTTTTTTGTTGGTCTTCTGTGAGAGTGTAGTACTGTCCCGGTCAAGCCGGCCCGTTCGTACTAAAATTAGCGTATGTTTGTACAAAAACTACAGAACCGGAATTTCGAAACTCATCCAACTGCAGCGAGAAGTGAGACAAGGAGACCTAATATCTCCGAATCTGTTCACCGCGGCAATGGACGATGTGTTTAGGCTTCTCGACTGCAGTGGACTTGGCATCAATATTATTGGTGAGTACACCACTCATCTTCGATTTGTGGATGACGTAGTGGTCGTAACTGAAACCATCGAATACCTTAGCACAATGTTCGATGATAATTAGTAATAATTCTAATCGAGTGGCTCTTTAAAAGATTATGTCTCACGTCCATGTCGCACCCATTCCAGTCAAAATTGAAGGCTACGCTCGCAGCTGTAAGCGATTATATAGTATACTGGATAGTCTGCTCTAGGTAAGAACAGACTATCCAGTTAGGTCAATTAGTTAGGTCAAGCATCGTAAAGAAAGCTACGTAACTTTTACTCCTCCAAAATAACGCAGTGTCTCAAGATGAATGTTTTGATCAATGTGTTAATCACAATGAGCCTTATAAGACGGTTCAAAGTCACTGAAAGAGTAACGGAGTGGTCTATGCTTGGAATTTCTTTGCGTGATCGAATCAGAAATGAAGATATCCGCAGAAGAACCAAGGTCACCGACATTTCTCGGAAAATCGCTAAATTTAAATAGCAGTGGGCGGCGCAGGTGGCCCGTAGACAAGATGGCCAGTGGAGCCAAAAAGTTCTGAAGTAGCAACTACGTACTGGACGAAGCCGCATGGGCAGGCCTTCTACAAAGTGGTCTGATGAACTGGGGAATGTCGTGAGTAGCAGGGGACCGGTTGTATTCGAGCCTTGGGGGAGGCCTTTGTCAAGCAATGGACGTCTTTCAGCTGAGGTGATGATGATGCTGAAATCTATGATTAAAATTCTACTCCTTATTTGAAATAAGAGGTTGAAATTCTCACAAGCGGAACGCTAGTCGTCACGTACCAAACTATTTATGTCAGAAGCATGCCAGCTAGTTTTTTGCAATTATACGAGTACATATTTCTTACGAAGTATTATTTTCTTTCAAATTAATCCTGAAGATTAAAGAGCACTTTAAGTTATCCTGAATAGTAACGTACTAGCAATACTTGTAGAAGATAAATCATTTTTGACTGAGTCTAAATACTGCAGAAGCGAAGCTACAATTTTATTTGAAGAAGAAAAATGAGTTTCATCATAAAGTAGCGACTGTTATATTTTTAATCGTACTAACCTTAAATATGATAAATCTTTCGTATTTTATACTAATTGAGGAAAAAGTAAAAGAAAACTATACGGAGGTAAGAAACATCATCAATCACGATCCGCTATTTTGTAAAGTGACGATACTAGGGGCACATAAAAGTAGTAGTGGTGAATATATTAAAACTAATTCCATTATTTCCATATGTACATAATAAATACAAAACGGGCGGACGGACAATGGCGTCTGATCCTATAAACAGCGCGTTAACAATTCAAATACATTTATCACGCGTCATAAATTTTAGTCTAACAGGGAATAACTGAATTGGAAGAACAAATATGGACGTGTATTTTCCGGGATAAAGGGATTTGTAAATACCACAATATAATCGGAATACTTAGAATCACTTCTTTAATCATATTACACAATTCGCATTTCGGTACAGAGAGCCCAGCGGGACGAACAAGGGCCACTCTCGTATATTAGTGTATATTTGACAAGCACTTGTAAAAATGTTTCATGTCGATCTAATTGGTTATTTTAAATTGGTTTATAGAATAAATGCTTGATTATTTGTAGACAAAAAATGAGTATCTTACACGTAAACTAGAATTCAACTTCATCATTTTTTATATAAATACTTAACCAAATGGCAACATCACCGTAAAACGTTCATATTTACCTGTAACAAACGTAAAATAATATGTTAATAACTTTTCATATTTATCTTATTCATAACTGAAATCAAGTTGACAGAAATTCAATTCAAAGTTATGAATAGCTACCGACAGTACCAGGGCAACATAGCAAACAAGATCTATTATGTATACACATTGGAAAAGTTTGACAACTTATGATAAGTTTATTAAGGTCGACGGAGCTACAGCGTGTGTACCGCAAGGTCATCATAACAATCTATTGACCGGAGATTGGAGCATCGAATACAAGGGTGTCGTAGTTTTTCTACAAAACGATCTTCTGCGTTTCTATAACCAATTATATTTTGAGGTGGGGTAATCTACTGGTGTGAAAATATATGTGCAGAAACAAAAATTGTGACTGCTCCTTTTTTACGAAAAAACCAAGATGTTATATTCTAATTTGTCGGTATACACATAACAATAGTTGCCTATTATAGTGGGTTTTTTATTGTTTTAAGTAATTATATCGACGCGAGTCACGAACTCACATGCCTTGTTCTGTCTAGGTGAACATAGTTGTCGTGATTTTACCCGTGATCAAGATAAATTTTGTTTTTATATTCGGTAAATAATATTTGGTAAATGATGAAATTGGTGATTCTGAAAAGGACTCGTGTGAAAAGCACTAAGAACCGAACATGCATGCAACGACTGATAATGCGACACAAAACAAAAAGGTAGACTCAGGACCGTAGTGAGTGGAGATCAATCGTCGCTGCCCCTCTGAGAAACAAGTGTGATATTGCATGTCATGTATGTACTATTTTGATAATTTGACATGTAAGAAATCAATATAAATGCCAAGTCTCTTCGTTGTAATACATACAGTAAGAAATATTTTAAGTTGAAGACAGCCGCGATGTTTTGCACAAGGTAGTTAGTTATTTATAAGTAGCAAAATTTTCAGAAAGGAAATTACGGGTGCGACCTTTTAATTCGTACAAGAAATTGATGCTGACGACCAGGTCCCTGACGGCCGCCGGGTTGGGTGAGATTCAGCGCTGTCGTCGGAGATGAACGAAATCAATACGCAATCAAACTGTCGACCGCAGAGTTCGTTGCAAATATTTTCCCATTCACAATTCTAAAAGTTAGTGAGGGCGGCCATAATTTGATTTCAAGCAACTCCCTAAATTATTCATCATTTGCATTTTTGGCCCCAACGCCTCCGTCACGATGTTGACTGCCTTGTACTACACGATCAGTTTTTTTTACAAAATAAGCAAACTCTTTGAATTTATATTATAGTGTATTGTTAAGACAGATAATAGAGTGAAATAATATATCCTTCACAAAACGGACAATAGAGTGTAATTATATACCCTTCACTAAAATGTTCTTCTGTCTATAATGGGTGGAATTCTGAGCGGTATAACATAACACACCTCCTTTCGCATTCACGGTATTTAACATGATATCTTCTTCGCATGTAAACAATGAAGATATTTGTAGACAGGCGAAGTTTCACATCACTTTTGCGGATACGAAGAATAATATCGTGACCATCAAGTAAGACTCCCTCGTCGAGTAGAAAAAAATAAATTACAGAAGTATGTAAGTTTGTTCCAAGCGTAAAATATAACTTTTTCAAACAATCATTTCATTCTGACCAAAGAGGAGACTCGAATAGAATTGTCGTTGACGAGTTTTATCAAGCCCACAGTACATGTATAAGTTATTTTTTTTTTACGTCTGTAGTGGAATAGGCGTTTGTCCTCTATCTCACCTGATGGAAAGTGCAGATGAAGACGAAGGTGGTACACGCCCATCCAAAAGATATCTGTTCACTCTACTCTTAAAGGCTCCAGAGTTCCTGTCACCAGGAAAAATAGACCCAGGCAGGTCGTTCCAAGTCTTGGCGACTCTGTATGTGTATGTATAATACATGAGTTTCATTAAAACACAAAATAGTAAGAGTGTTTTTCTGTTAGCGTTCATTCCTTTTGTTTACGAATATAGTACTTTGTCGAAAGTGTTGTAATTCAATCAGGTGTCTAACGAAACGAGTTAGATGCTGCGAACAAAAACTAAAATTAATTGAGTTTGACTCACTAATGGAGTTATATTTCGTACACTAAATCGATTACTGTTGATTCGTGACTTCGTTTGAATGTTACAAAGGCTCTTTGACAATACCTTTAGAAATCTTTGGAAATTTGTATTTTATTTTAAATGAAATTTTTGTTACACAAACTTGTTAAATATACTTTTTTATTAGAATGTACATTTGGATACAAAATTGAATTTCACTAGAAATAAACTTACTAAGAAGACATTTGTTAAAGGGTAACTATTTAACTTTTCGAAAAACTAATACCTCCATAATAATAAAATGTTTAACTAAAATAAGTTAAAGCCCAACTTGAAGCCAGAGTGAATTATGAAAAAAACAAAAGAGTAGAGACGTCTCGTCTCATCATACCTTTTGTTCATAAATATGTTTTATTATCGACATTATAAGCCATGTACGGTATTATTATGGGATGGGATATATAGAAGTATTACACACGATACTCATTTAAGTGTCATCGTCATCAACAGCCTCTAAGACTCTACTGCTGGCCATAGACGTCTTATTAGGAAGGAGCTTTTGGTCTACAACACTATGCTGGATAGTATAAATCTTAACCTAACGCAATCCAAGTTATACTGGTCTAAGTCACTTCAGCCCCATGACAGAGATTATTATTTTCCATTAAACATTAGAGTTCCGAGCACGTTTTCGTTCGGTAAAGGTAATAAATTCATTAAATATGTTTCCGCAAACACTCATAATACATATAACGTATACAAATAGGTGGTTTGAGGAACGGGAAAATACAGATTACATAACAATTTCTTGGTATTGTTTAAGGGAAATGTGGAAAATATAATTGGAGGAGACCTCTCACACCGAAGTTTATTTCATGGTGTGTTAAGTTATCTTTATCAAACGTGAGTAAGTAAAAAACTGCAGGACTAACACAGAGATCTGGAAATATCTTCACACATCTCTAATATAGCCGTCTGATCCCTAGGTAAAGCCTGTATACTATGGTAAACAGACTGTTCTACATACATATTATACACCAATTACACCAGACACAACAAATAGTAGTGTTTATCACGTAAGGATTTGCCCTGGGTGGACGTCGAACCGATGACCTCTAGCTTAGCAACCAGGATTACTAAACATCAGATCAAAAGGCCTGTCTTGTGTTGTGTTATGTTATATTTCATAATAAAGTTTATTACCTCAAAAATTGATTCTACATCATTTTACGCAAATTTATTAACAAAATATTTAATCGATTAATGCTTAAAAAAGAATATATTACGCTTTAAGCGTGAGCAATTTTCCTACCTACTAAGCATTGTCCGGTTAACTTCATACATTAATTATATAATATATATAATAATATTAGCTATAAAGTAAAATATATTCAAAACATAAGGAAACCAATTCTACAATACGTAATTCTCATTCAACTACAAGAAAGCATAATACATGTGTAGAGGGACGGGTATCTTATCCCTCCGACACAAAAGGAGGATCCTCCGACCAGGCGAGGTGATCATGCCTGGCGGGCCGCGGCCCAACGGTTGATGTTGGGATGTTGTATATATACTAATTGCTACGCGAATCTCTATTTCGCGATACAGAATTAGTAGTTGCTTCGTAGTTCATCATACTACGTAGTTCAATGTATCTTCACTAGATGGCGCTGTTGTATATTTTTGTTTGTGCTAAATGTGGAAGTCGCCCTACATGGTTAAACCATAGTTTGAAAAATAGTTAACATAAAGTACTTTCTTTAACGATCACACCTAGTTAGTTTAAAAATAAAACCCGAATTACATCAGGTGTTATTTCAATTTGAGATTTGATCCGCACAAAGTCAGTGATTTCTGAAAAGCTCGTGCCATTTGAAAAGAATGCTCAAATAATTTTATTTCTGATACGACCTTTTTTAAGAAACCTAATAATAAATATATTCGGATACAGACCTTTGAGTAAGGAGTTTATTATTTAAAAATGGCAACACCGTGTGATCGATAAGCAAGAAACATATCACAAGCAAATAACTGTGGACATGAGGCCCCGGAAACAGTAGTACTAGTCGATATACTTGTAAACTATCACTGAGTTAGATAACTTGAATAAATAAGTATGTATTTACAAGGAAAAAACATATATTTTATATCAGCCAAGCTAGGTATCATATTAGCATATTGTGTCAGATCCCCGGTAATTAAAAAAAACTGCAATATGTATTTTAAAATATACCAAAAAACTTACAAACTTAGATATACCCTAAAGATGATGTGACGATTATACATGTATAATAATTAGAATATTACTTTTACTGGCCTGTTGGCCTGGTGGTTGATCTTTTTCTTTCTGTATTAAGAACCTGCCAAAGTGACTCTACTCTGCCTGATGGAAAGTATGAATAGAATCCAAGAGATGTAGTCACTATACTTATTGCAAATGCAGACAATGCAGTATGGTGACTCCACACTATGGCGGCCTTGTGAGATGCTTTTTCACACCCCACTAGGGGACGTAAAAGGCATGACAGTCATCGTGACAGTGTAAGGCTTACACAGTTACCACGATAACTGGTACCCCTGTATCAATGGGCCTCCGGTCTCATACTCACCATCGAAACACGACAACACGGATGCTAGCGCTTTAGGTTGGTCTTCTGTGGGAGGGTAGAACTGCCCCGGTCGAGCCGACCCGCTCGTGCTGAAATCAGCGTGGTTCCTCAGATGATGGTGATGATGTTATTGACTGCTTTCGAAGACAACAACAGTCGACTTCCACTTAGGTTAAATAGTAGTTGGCCAAGCATGATTTACTATGACGGGTATATATAGAACTATGTATACAAATATGCTTATCAGCAGTCGGACACTCATGTCACTCACAATCACAATACTTACGAGATTTTACTAATAGTAGTTTGAGTAACACAAACCAAAGTGTTACAACTTCGCTTTACACTTAAACAAAACATAAAAAATTAAAATGGTCACGTTCCATTTCTATATAACAATAACAGAGAGGTGACGTGTTTACGGTCCGTCAGACCGATTAGAAGGCGCGGTGGGTAATAGACGCTTGAAAGGTTGAGAGGTGGCAATGGGAAATGAAAAGAAAACACCGGAAGTGACGCAACTGTTGGTACTAATGGAGTAACCCTTTTGTCGCTACCTAATGTAACAATTGAGTGGACTGTTGGTTATGGAATAGGTAGCATTCTTTTAACTTCTCAAAACTGAACATTCCCTATTATTCTGTATATACGTTTATTTTTATTCACTTTATTACATTAATATACAAATTAATAACAGTTTTAAATATATAAAAAAGAAAAAAAAACATATTTAAGAAAATTTATCATGTATTATTACTATTGACTACCTGGACAGTCTCTGTAGTGGTAGTGTATGCCAGTGCTGTGTTTAAGGTCTCGGGTTCGATACCCTAGTCGGACCAAATGTTTCCATGATCTGGCAATATTTGTTACTAGGTTTAGATGTTTTCTATGCATAATATATATGTTTCTTTTAAATATTGTATTTACATCAAATGTCGGCGTTGTGTCAGATATCCGAAATATTTGAATATTTTATGTTTTATTTATTTAATTGCCTCGGTAGAGCAGCATTAGTGAATGCGACTGCTGAGCTTGAGGTCTTGGGTCCGATTCCCGGGTCGAACCAAATGTTTGTATGATCTGCAAATATTTGTTTCGAAGTTTGGGTGTTTTCTACAAAACAAAAGTATACAAGTATTCTATCAGTCAGTCCAGTTATCATAGCACAAGGTCTGCTTAGTTTGAAACTAGATGACGTTGTGTGTCAAATGTCCGAAATATTTATTATTTCTTATTATTTATTTATTTTGTATTCCAATATTTTTAAAGATTTGTATTTATGCCGTTGAATTCATTTATAATTTTACAGCCCTTGAATTACTATTGCAATGTAGATATTTCTCATGATACATAGCAGATATTTTTTTTTGAATATGTCATCCTATCACATCAACAGAGTCCTTTTCTATTTCTCTTTTACGTTTAATTTCCCAAAAAAAACAATTTATTTTACACATTTCTTGCTATAATTTTCTTAAAAATGTCTTCGATAAAGCGCAGAAATATATCGCATGTTCCACAATCCTTTATTAGGAGGTGTACCTCTTCCTTTGTTAATTTTTGGCAAGGTGTTGTTTAGCTCCGTACCGCCCGAATACGGGGCATTCAAAAATAACGTGTAGGACGGTCTCTTGCTGAGCTGTGTCGTAGACACATGACGGGCTCTCCCGACATAGACAGAGCTGATATTACAAACTCTAATATTTAGTGTCGTTTCGACGAGATTGCACTGGCTATAGTTAGCAACGGACTATTCCAAGATAAGTATAGATAAGATAATACATGTATTTAATATCTAATCATTTATTTCTTCTTAGACCTTGTTTTTTTCCCCCAGTGACCTTGCTCTTCTTTTTTAATGCATTTTACCTGGATCAGACGTACTAAGTGGAAAACCCTTTTGGATTTAAATTTTTATTCGTACACTTTTACTCTTCCAATCTCTTCTGTTTATGTTCAATATACAGATTTAAGGATCAAAAATACTTAATCTCTATAGACCAGAAAAAGCCATTATATAGGTGGAGAGTATAAACAAATCTTAATGGTTTAACGTATGTGTTTATTTCCACGACGGTGGCAGTGACGTTTCACTCATTGAAAAGGAACCCCGCTGGGTCCGAAGCTATCGGACTTTTTCGAAATGTACACGTGAGTAAAAACAACTTATCTGATATTTAAAATACAGAAGTATTCTCTGGCACCTAGACGGACCTGTCACCACTGCGCCCAGCTCTACCACTTTGTCATTGATAGACAGCCCGCTCCACCAGGCACGTACTTACCAAATAGCTTTGTTTTGCACTTTAAACCGTTCATAGCCTTTGTAGAATCGCTGACATGAACAAGTTTACCGAGATGACACACGCCGGAATGCCGAGCGAGTTTCATAATTTCTAAACACATTTCATAACTGAATAACGTCAGTTTATTCTGAACTTCCTTTGCCAAACTTTCTGTTTGTATGGTGGTTACATAAAGGGAATATTCCGGCAACAACACAAAATTAAGCGTCATTTGCTGATTACATTAATTCTGCGAGTTACGTTTGCTGTCAGATCTCACGAAATCGGTGTTCCCAAAAGTAATACTTTGAGAATTCATCATTTGAACTCGTTTAATAATTTAGATAATTCTTAAGTCGGCCTACACAGGGCAACTCGTTTCCTGGAGACTGGAGCCCCTTGCCGCCCCTCGCCCTCCTAGACGTAATGTTTTATTCATAATCTAAGTAAGAACTCCCAAAACACCGATTTGGCTGAAGTCCATTAAAATCCCGTCGGAGTGAATTTAAATTGGGTAGCCACTGTCGTCCGTTCGCTACCGATCGCAATAGACGTAGGCGCGATGTTATTGATTTGCCCCTACTTTTACTGAACATCCGTTCGTTAAAAATCTGATTTGAATGTTGTATTCAAAGTTTCTAAAGCAAGATTTTTAACCGTTAAGTTTTGCTTTGAAAGCTATGATTACTTAAATACGATACAAATCAAAATAGCCACAGTAAATGTCTAACATCATTGCCATTAAAAATTAAATTCTAAATTTCACGCTTTTTTTTAATGTCAATAAAACCTGGTGTTTCGTTGGTGAGTGTGAGACCGGAGGCCCATTGACACAGGGGTGACAGTTATCGTGATAACTGTGTAAGCCTGTCACGACGACTGTCATGTCTTTTACGTCCCGAAGCGGGGTGTAAAAAAGCATCTCACTAGGCCGCCACAGTGTAGGTCACCATGTTGCATTGTCAGCATTTACAATGAGTATGGTGACCACAACTCTTGGATTCTATTCATGCTTTCCATCAGGCAGAGTAGAGTCACTTTGGCACCTTTATTTACCATTTTATATACATATTTCAGTATCTTCCAAAATTAACTTGTAGTAAGAGTAATTAAGAAGTTTACTATATGTCAGAAATTTTTATACAAAAAAAGTGAATTTCTAGTTTCAGCCGTTGAACAAGGCAGGTTCATTAAATATGTAACGAGGAATCATGAAGAGAGTGGAACAATGAAATATTTAAGTATCTGTGTGTACCGAGCACCGTCTCATTTAGCATAATATAAAACAAGCAACAAGAGCGGCTCAACTCGGAAAGCGTAATTACTTTTAGGTCCCATCATGTTTCTTAATAAATTCTTAACGAATGTACATCATTGTTCGTGTATTCTCTGCTATTGTCTTCTATACAAACACCACGCTTATTACTAGGTCAAAATGAAACGATATTTCCAATGTTAATTATTTCTGTAGGGTTCCGTAGATTCAAATGTGTAAATGGAACCCTAAAGTCACTCGGGCGTCTGTCTGCCCGTCTGTCACAGATAATTTAATCTGAAGTTCAAATTCAGGACACATGTCAATTCTTGCGGTTTTTAAGATTAATTTTGGAGACGATATTTAAAAATTTACAATGTGTCATAACAAACGACATACGTAACGTATGTTCGACATTATTTCATAACTTTCACAAATTCATTAAAGTGCTGGGTACCAACGGACATTTTTAATTGGACTGTTTAGATCATTCAACTACTCGGTTTGGTTTTCATCGTTTAACACTCACCTAGCTGGTTTTTTACATTCGTTGGATTCTTCTTCCACATACTTTGTGTTTATTTTTATAAAAAAAGTCAATTTAAAAAGAGTTCATCATTGGGTTTTAAATCTACATTACAAACGTTTAAAATATATCTTGTTTGGCTGCTGAATGGCAGAAAAGTTATGTCGTAAGTGAATAGCGGGTGTCTGTAATAAATTAATGAACCGCTGTGCCTCCCTCCGCAAGTGGCAACTTCGGCGATAACTCAAAACTTAGTGGTGTATATCCCATAACTGGTTATAACTACGATCAATGAATACTGTCTCATTAACTTTATTGGTCAGAGAATTTATGTTATTAGCACCGAAAGTTATAGCAAGTTTTACAATCTAAATCTATACATATAAAATCATTTGTCCGGACTTACTAGTTCATCAAGGCAAGTTCATCATTTCTGGTAGTTGATGCTTTTCATTATGTAAACACTCACTAAAAAATTCCACCCTTAAAGTAAGGGATAAACGATTGTGTAGAAGTCTGTAAATTTTAAAGTTAGAAACAAGAAATAAGAAATAATAAGAAGATGGTAGGTAATAGTATTATTTTATGGTTGAGAGCATTAAATACCGGCTTACAGAAGAAGGGTGATATATATAGTTGAGTATTAAAATGTTCTAGAAGGATAGGGGTGCGTAATCAAAAGGTATTAAAGAGGATATACAAATATCGGCAAGTTTTTTTCCACGATAAAGGTATAATCTTCAATACTTTGGTCACGTCGTAAATATGACACCCTTTCGTTTTTTTTCGTTGAGGTGGGGGAAAATTCCTTTGGTTCTCCGGCTCCTCGGGGATTCAGGAGCCAGGAGTGTATTTCCACTAAAAACCACCTCAACGGTTGGTCTCAGACGCTCCACGCTCGAGGTCCGCCCTCTCTCGATCCCGTTCAGTGATCTCTTTCTGAACCCTTAGCTCTTCTAACCCGCCAGCGTGGCAGGTACGATTACTGGTGGGGATAGGTCTCGTACGAATTGGCCGACCAGAGCTTTGCGTTCGGACGCCCACGCGTGGCAGTTCTTCAGTGTATGCAGGATGGAGTCCTAGCCGGCTGCACAATGGTGGTATTGTGCAGTCTCTTTGTGTCCAATTCAATTCCGATACTCAAAGAAGCAACCATGCTGGTCGTGTAGCCGGTAGGCGACATGATCCCTCTATCCACAAAAGTTTCGAAATTAAGCAGAACGGCACCAACATTGCGTTGGTGCATATTCCGAGGCTGGTCTAGTCGGGCACACCACTTTACCTGTTGGTGAGCGTACATTGTACCGCTAGATTAGGCAACAGCCTCTTTTGGGAAACCGTTACCACTCCAAATGATGTAGTGATGATCTGACAAAGTGGACATCTCCTCCGTCACCCTCCATCTGGATAGTTGGTCGATGACCGAGGGACGCCCACGTTAGGTTGACGATCGACTGCCACCGTACTCGTCTCCTTTTGCGTTGTCTAAGTGATCTCTCTGTCTGGAGCAGTTATTAAAATTATCCAAAAAAAGTAAAGAACGAATCAACAAAGTAACTTCTAAATCCATCTAAGTAAGCCTCGAATGCGGGGAGGCCGGGATTCAGAGATATTTAGCAGCTCACAGGGCATAGTGTTTCTGACAGTAGAGTAGGGATTCTACTGTCAGAAACACTAGCCCACTCTGAAAAAGGACGTAGTTTTATTCACATACTTAATTGTTATAGCAATCAATTGTTTTATCGACAACCTCAAGTCGATGACGTTGTCATCCTTTACTGCGGTTGCACAAGTAACAGTTGGGTCTTCCTAACGGTTACACTGATGTAACCTGCGGTGTTACTACGTGAACATGCAAGAAAATTGCCCGAACCACGCCCACTAGCAGGAATGAATAGTAGGGCACGATTTTTTCCAAACGTTCGGAAGAATATTTGGGTCAAAGAAGGTCAATAGATAGTGGTATTTTTAGGATGGGTGGCTGCCATAGTTACATTAATAATGCAAACATGGATTCCTCAGTTTTCCAAGTAATACCTCTGTGCACGGGAGGGTAGTAAAAACACTCATCTTTTCGAGTGTTCCACGTGTGTTACATTAAGTTACAATTTTAAATATATAAAAAAAAAAACTAAAATACATATTTAAAATACTAAATATCCCTCGGCTTCGGGTACAGGAACCAAGACACTGCACGTTAGGACTCCAAAGACAGGAACCACTACTAAACGGCCATGTCAAGGAGGACTGCCCTCTGCATCAAACCCTTGATCCAACCTTCTAATGTGAGCTTCTTAAGATTATCATTATTATTAGAAGAACATGTTCCAAAATATTTAGATATGTTTGTCACGTAGCATTACTTATTTAATATTTCACAATCTTGTACAAACGGGATCTGTATTCGCCACACGCACTTTGGCCGAACTTAATATTTGAAGACATTCTTTCAAGATAGATTATAGTCGCGGGGAGGGATGATCAACTCATTTATATGTATAGCAGATACAAAAACCGTTTAAATATTTGTCTAACTTCTTACAGATCATGGGTATCCTAAGGAAAGTCTTTAATACTGAAGACAACTAAAACTCGAACCCTTCAATTTCTAATTTAAGACTTCATTGTAATTTTTTATGATAAAGTATTTTTAGAACAATGTAGACTTAACCTAGATTAGGACATACTAAAAAACATAGTCTAATTTTTGTTCTTTCTTCATATATTAATATCAAATTCTACGGCGAGGAAGAAATTTTAATCGATACGTGTACTTTTGAATTATTACAAACATAAATAAATAAATATGTACGGCTTAGTATGGCGTGTACCATGGTGAAATTCAAGGAAAATTGGAAAAATATTTCGCCGAGAGAAATTTTCAGGGGTTTACCTCTGTATTAATTATGTAATTTTCCACAACACTGAAACTCTTCGTTTATTTTTTCTTATTCAGGAAATTTTGGATTCAAAATTAGCACGCAGCGTTTTTGAAATTATTTATCCACCCGTTTGCATGTTTCAGATTAATTAGTACAGATTAAATATAAGTAACCGGATTATTTAATGTGAATACACGTTTCAGTAGAAGAGGTCTAACGCTTTAAGTGCCCAGGTGCTAGGTGAGCAGAAGTACAAAAAGCATAACTCAATTGCTGATGTTAAGAGGAGTTGCGGTTTCACGCCTACTTGTTTGAAAACGTATTCAGATATTTTTAATGTCTGACCCTTTGCACCTTTTCCACCTTTTTCGTATGTTGATCTATTAAATAAATAAATAATTCGGACATTTGACACACAGTGCCATTTAGTTTCAAACTAAGTAGAGCTACTGACTGATAGAATACTTAAATACTTTTTTTTGTTAATTAATACATATCATAAATAGAAAACACCCAAATTCCGAAACAAATATTTGCAAAATATACAAAAAATAAAAATAAATAAGAACTCTTGAAGTAATTTTGTCATTACATGATTTTTAATTACTATCTGCATCGAGGGAAATGAGTGTACGTGTTGTATAAATATTTTTTAATAATATTTTCATGATTTAGAAGATAAACGAACAACCGGGTCTCCTGAAGGTAAGTGAGTTCTACTGCCGAAGGATAATGAAGAGTAATGGAGAGACATCACTCGGTGTAACGCAAAGAAATTATTACCAGTAGCAGGTGAGTATATCAGTCGTTCCTCATTGGACTTTAGAACATTTTATGTACAAAAGCTGCAGGTTAACCTGTTATTAACAGAGAGCGATACCTAGATGAAAATCCAGATTCAGCAGTAAGTGTTTGTTGCCTACCACACTGATTCAGATAACGCCTCGTGACACAACTAAATTTTACCTTCAAACTTATAGCCTCTTATAACCATCCCTAATATAACTTCATAAATCGTGAACCTTATCTGAAAGTACAAAGAAAAAGGTCTAATCTAATATGATAAGTATAATCCGTGTGGAACTAAAAGGGACTACCTAAGAGTAGTTACTGACTATTGAAAAAGGATTATCTACTTGTTATTGAGATCGAATAGCGCGCATTAAGGCACAGCATTGACATCATCTGATACAACTGTTTTTGTTTAAATGATTTTTTGAACACCTCTGATTACAAAATCAAAATGCCCAACAGTTTCCCTTTTGAAGAAATATATTAAAAGATTTTTCTAGACAACTTGCCCAAAAAGACCGATTTGTGATGTTTAATTGCTTCTATTTTTCTTCAGTGCTATCAACGACATAGTCATTGAATAAATATGTATAATTTTTAATGTTGACAACAGTTTTAAAGTCAGTATCTCTTCCACTAAGAATTTCAAATGAAATATAAAACTAGAAGAGCAGTTATTTTTGTAACATAACGTTTCTTATGAAAATTCTGTTTAACTGTAATAGCTAGTGGTGAAATTATGATTAACAAACATCAAAAATTAATCACCATTAACCTTAGATTTTGTTTGCCAAGCTCTTATCTCAGAAATAAAACTTAAAGATACAACAACTTTTAGAATGATTATCCCAAAAACAGTTTTATCTAAACAGACGAAGTAAAGTCTTGAGGTAATTTCTGCCTTCATTAATAACTGACAAAGCTCCTCGTCTTTTCTAAGTCCCTTGTACAGTAGAAACTCGACTGGCTCAAATTGAACCTACTTGCGCTACACTTAAAGCTCTAGTTGCCCGACTATTCGAGAGCATAATCCTCTTGCCGATCCATTCTCTAAGAAATATGTACTTACAATTAATACTTTACATCGTTTGAAATCGTTTTCAATTATCAGGAGATCGTCAGTGATACATTAAGCTTCAAACACCAGATCGGTTGGTTTATACTAAGAATTACTTACTTACCGAAAAAGCCTTGAGGAAGACAAGACACTGGATTATTCCTTCCATGGTGTCGCCGGTTAGACAGAATGTTCCTGTGAGATGTCTGCCTTTTTTATCGCCTATAGCGGGTGCTGCTGCCAGACTAGCGTGCACGAGAGCACCGCGCGGCCTCGCGTCTCTCGTGGCGCCAAGCACGCCCGGGAGCGGGGCGCCTTCCATTAGCCTCGCTAGCGGGTCCATACCCGCACCACTAACAATAGCTCATGATACACACACACACTACACAACTGTTTATTTAGGATCGATGAATTATATTATATAATGTTTCTATATAACACTTGAATTTCGTATACTTTACATGAATCGAAAGAGAAGTTCGAAATTCACGAACGCTCGATAAAGTCGATACGCGACGACACTGACAGCACTGAGGGCGTGATAGTGCGGTTGAGGCAGAGGCTCTTGCACTCCTCACACTGACACTTCTGGTGATCGGGATTCCAGCACTCGCTTTTCAGTAGGAGAGTAACAAACGTATAGACCAACACAGCCATTCCAACTATTATGTATATTTCCATGCTGCACTTATACTTTTTGGCACTATGTTTGGCACGTGATTACCTGACGAATAAATTGATTACTATTTCTATTAAAACTTGTATCTTTGTGTAGTTAACTTTAATATCAGTGGTGTTTACATGACTCAAGTTGAACATCAGTTGCTCCATGTATCATTTTCACGGTATTTTTTGAAAAACAAACGACATATGGCGTTCGTGTCGATGTAGTATTTACATATGACGTGGAAATATTTAAATGGAATTATTACGAACATCGGACACTGTTTTACATACAAACTCTTTAGACGCCTAACCAAATATCACAACAAAGCCTATTTGAAATTGATGAAACAATTAAGGGACCAAAATTACTTGTTTTCAAATCCTTTTAGTCTTTTAAACAAATATTTGTGTTACGTTTGTTTAAACACGACGCGCGTAAATTTGCAAGGCTGGTTACCCAATCAAGGATACGGCGTACTATTAAATCTGAACCGGGTAATTAACATATCTGCTCTAACCCATGTGTATTTACTGAAACGTGGGCTAGAAGACGTACGGAGAGCTTGTATAACAACAAACTCATTCTCGACTGATTGGCCTCATTGTGAGAGGAATCGCGGGATTTTATCTCCTCACGTTCCGGCGTTCAATCACGACGTATTCAATCGAACGACATACACTTACCTAACTACCATTGTATTATATATATTAGAGACTGGTATGAGGGAGGCAATTTTCACAAAATACCGAGGGTAGAAAATCGATGTGATGTTTGGAGATTTTCGTTGATAGAGCTGTCATTACAGTTATTTTATTTGTTGTGATGTATCCATCGTAGAAGCGATTTAGATCGTAAGAAAAAAGGTTTACTTTGTATACATGTATGTTCAATCATATGGCAAACAGGTAGTGATTTATAATTAAATTTGAATCAACGTTATATTAACAAAAACAGGAAGATTTTTTAAGTAAATTATTACAATAGTATAATGTATGCAGTTTACAACGAAAAGGTACACACCATACATCCACTCTATCCATCACACATTAAATTTGCGCGATAAGGCATACGTGTAGTGTGTAAATATACGAAAGGATCATAATCCGTTGGATATAAAACATGAATAGTATTAAATATTCATCTACGTACATACATACATACACATGCTCTCACGCCTTGTTCCCTAAAGGGCTCGGCAAGGGTGTATTAAACATCCAGTGGCAACTGTAATTTGGCACCACTCACGTAATGGGGGCAATGCTATTGCCATCCCGGGCACTTTGGGGGTTAAATGTAGATAAATGGGGAGTATATTGAAAGCGAAACACGGGCAAGAAGAGAAGGCAAGGGATATTGATTATACGGTTCTAAGGTTAAAATGGTTACCTGGAATTCTAGGCGCTCTGACTTATTCGTAGGACTCCGCAAAGTAGTACATTTATATTTAAATAAAATTACGGTATGACTATATAGAAATTTTATAAATAATATCCCTATATTAGTATTAATTTTAAATATAATGCTATTTTAAAAAATCTGCATATACGATCTACTATCCGAGTAAAAATCCGAGTAAAAAATCTACTATCCGAGTTTCGATTATCCGAATACCTTTTTTATTGTTGTCGGGGTGGAAAATTCCTTCGGATTTCCGGCTCCTCGGGGACGCAGGAGCCAGGAGTATGTGGTGTTTCCACTAAAAACCACCGCGGTGGCCGGTCTTAGGCGTCCTACTCTGAAGGGGACCCGGACCATATTATTTCAGATCCCATAATCCGAATACCTAACGACAATTGTTAGTCCAGTTTACCGGAACTCCATGTTACGCACGCTTAGTCTTTTTCAAGAAAAATCTCAGCGTATTTTTTCGAAATTTTGGCTTCAAATCAAGGAATGGTTTGATATTAAAGAAAGACATAGACAGAAGCAGTTAACAAACTTATGTAAAGTATAAAGTCTATGACAAAATAATCAGTTAACTTCAGTAGAACGTTCAACGAAGGTCGGCGTAACTAATGTGTGAGGTGCGGGTATTTCAAGATAACTTAACTAGTAACAAATTGAGACGTTAACACATGAGTCCCTCGCGACCGACGCCGCTGGAAACTGTACGGCGAGCTCATGCAGAGTTACTTTAAACGTTTACTTAACGGTTGCGTATGAAATATTTATGCTTGGAAAGGGTTTGAAGTACACATAATAGTTATAGTACCTACTTTGTGTGTCTTCTTCTTTTTATTATGGAACAGGAGGAATAGTCATAAGTGTGCTTCGCCGTCCTTTGAATATTACATGTGTGGCTGGTTACCATTCTGGCTAACCTGGCTGGATGTTTATTTCTGCGAGTAAATCTTTTATATATAATTTTATGTTGAACTTTACAAGCAGTAGTTTCCTAAGACTGGAAAGATACGCCGAAACAAACCACAGTAGTGTCTTTATTTTTGAAATCCGTAAACAGTGAGTTAACCTTTTGAAAAAAGGACCGTGCAAGCCGCAGCCATCGTGGCAGCTAACCAGTATTAGTCCAGATTAAAGTGCGATACTATCGCCAACACGACATTTAGATAGGTCGTGGTAACATTCAAAACCACTAGAAAGACACTACATTTGAACTCATATTATAGGCCTATATATAAAAAACTTATTATTACAATTTGACTTACATGTAAGAAGATAAAAGCAAATTAAATATGAAACACAACAATAAATTAAATGTACATCGCTTTCAAACACAACAAACGTATATGTAGGAGTGAGCAGCATTAATCTCCAGCAAATTTGTCATTTAAATAATCTTAAACTGTGTTGTAAGGTTTTTATATAAGTGACAGTTATATATTGAATGAGGATGAGGACAAGTTGGTTTCAAAGTAGGTTTCAAGGTAATAGAGCCACGCTGATTTCAGCATGAACGGGCCGGCTCGACCGGGGCAGTACTACCCTCCCACAGAAGACCAACCTAAAACGCCAGCATCCACACGGATGCTGGCATTTTAGGTTGGTCTCACCGACAACACTGTCGTGTTTCGTTGGTGAGTGTGAGACCGGAGGCCCTACACTGTCACGATGACTGTCATGCCTTTTACGTCCCCAAGCGGGATGTAAAAAAGCATCTCACAAGGCCGCCATAGTGTGGGTCACCATACTGCATTGTCTGCATTTGCAATGAGTATGGTGACTACAACTCTTGGATCCTATTCATGCTTTCCATCAGGTAGAGTAGAGTCACTTTGGCAGTCTCTATATATATATTTATAAAAAAAAGAACTTGATATCATATTTACTATATTGACAACCAGTCTTGTCTGCGCCTTCGCTTTGAAGATTTTTCTATACGCAGACAGCAGTTTTGATTTAAATGGAAAGTAAATCCTACTTCTGTGTTTGTGATAATGTGTATAAAATTACAGGACGATTTATTAAATATTAACTACCTCGGTGGTGCAGAGGTGGTGAATGAGACCGCTGTGTTTGAGGTCTCGGGTCCGATTCCTAAGTCGGACCAAATGTTTGTACAATCTGTAAATATTTGTTTCGAAGTTTGGGTGTTTTCTATATATGTATTTACGAAAAAAAAAGGATGTAAGTATTCTATCAGTCAGTCTAGTTTTTATAGCACAAGCTCTGCTTAGTTTGAAACTAGTTGACGTTGTGTGTCAAATGTCCAAAATATTTGTTTATTATTATTACTACATTAATAAGTTATGATAACAATAGTAATTTTACACATCTCACCCCTACTGATCTCAAACTAAGCAGAGTTCGTACCATACTCTACTAAACAGACTGCTGACAAACTACTTATATATTTCTACATACAAAAATATTTAGTATAGTTAATTAAAATAAACTTTTATGTTATCATATTCTGTTTTATATGAGTATACACAAAAGGGTTATGTTTAATTTAATAATTATCAAATATCAACAATGTTCTACAAATAATTGCTCTACAACGCTGTTATTAAATCCCCTGCTCCTCCTTACTTCGTCTAACCCTCAAAGCGTTTATGACAATATTAAGAACAAAGTTCAAAGTTTTCCGCTTTTGATATAAATATTACTTTTATAAAGCGTAAAGTTGATTTTAATGTTGTAATGCAAGCCTTTAGACATTTAACTTTATATAAACTTCGACGAGGTCAGGTCAATCACAGGCTGCCTTTTGAATCCCTGGTAAAGAAATTGACGTGGATTTCCTTTTTTATAAACATGCTCCCATACTACATAACATTTAATTCGATTTCCAATTACAAAAAAAAATCCAATTGACGTAAAGCCGGGCAATAAGCCGCTTAGACCACACGCTGAAAGAAATTTACCCTAATCACCCCACACCCCCGTACAATCTTTACAAATCGTGTAATTACGGATTTTCAATCAAAACATTTTCCCGGTCAAATGGACTTACGAATTCGAACCCTATGATTACATGAGAAAAATAGATTACTGGAAGATTTTTTTTTAATTTTCAAATGTTTCGCGTGTTTAACACACGACGTCAACGTCTAGTTTCAAACTAAGCAAAGCTTATACTGATATACTGATGATAACTAGACTGACTGATAGACTACTTTTGTAGTTTTTTTATAAATACATATATTATACATAGAAAAGAACTCCGAAACAAAGAGTTCACACAAACATTTGGTTAGGCCCGGGAATCGAACCATCAAGTACAGCAGCCGCCTTCGCTACCGTTGCGCCACCGAGGCAATCGAGGCACTTTAAAGTGAGATTTGTATTTACGCTAAAGACATTTATATATTGTGTAAGATGTTACTGTTGCGTTATTCAATAGTATATTTAGTTTAGTTCAAGGTCTATGTGAGTGTTGACACTCACTGGAAGTTTGATACAAGACACTCAACATGTCATAGCCAGTTTCTTGTAACAAATTAAATATTCATCTCGTATGCGATGCGAGACGCTTGCGGCTCTTAACCTAGAAAGGTATTCCATTGCCATGAAATAAAATATGTATATGTAATACACTCATGATGAAATATTTTTATACTTTTGATAATATATTTGAGTAAAAGTGGTGGTAAATTTTCTTTAAAAGCTTTAAGTCGTTTGTGTGTTTTTGTAGAACGACAACTGTTAGTTTTTATGGTACTATTGTGGTAAATGATTTAAAATTTATTTGGTATACACCATGCTTTGGTATGTAACTACTCGTATAACAGTAATTATACTACGGAGCAGAGAAGGTGACTTATAATATGAGTTTCTACCTAGCTTAGGCACGAGTCCTCCGAAATATTATCTTGAGAGATTGTATTATTTACTTTTTTTTTTAAATCTGTAATGGAATAGGCGTTTGTCCTCTATCTCACCTGATGGAAAGTGCAGATGAAGACGAAGGTGGTACACGCCCATCCAAAAGATACCTGTACCTTAAAGGCTCCAGAGTTCAAGTCATCAGGAAAAATAGACCCAGGCAGGTCGTTCCAATTCTTGGCGATACTCGTCAAAAAAGAGCTGTCAAACCGTTTAGTTCGACTTTTGGGTATGTCATGTCATTACTGAGCGTAATGTTTGTAGACAATTAAAATAATGTGGAGAGAAAATGGATATTTTATTTTATTTTTTACCTAAAGCCGCCTAATGGCAGGCCATCATGTTCTCACATATTTTTACACTAAGATAAGTATTAAAAATTTCAGCTAAAACTGCTTAAAATACTTTTACTTTACAAAGCAATGTTTCCGCAGTTTGTCGAATGATTATCTGACTTTGTATGAAACATAAATTACATATATAATTCACTTCGACTGCCACGACGACTGACTTTGACGTCGCTAAGAAGGCGTGAAAAAGCATTTCAATAGGTCGCCATACTGTGGGTCACCATACCGTATTGTCTGCATTAGGAATGAGTATGGTGACCAGAACTCTTGGATTCTATTCATGCTTTCCATCAGGCAGAGTAAAGTCACTTTGCCAGGCTCTTAAAAAAAAAAAAATATTTTTAAAAAAACTTTATAACTAAACTGAAATAAAACAGGTGCGACCACGGGTCGCGATAAACAAACAAACAGATAGTTGAACTGTTTAATTTACATTTTAGTGGGGATCAGGTCGTTTCTTGTCGCTCGTCGGAAGCGGGTAATGAGGGCGGAGATGACGTAAGCATTTGCTCAACACGTGCTTTGTTACGAGCTCATTGAAAACTGCTAAAAGGTATACAATAATTACGATCTTAGTAATATTTTAGTTTGCACAGTTTGGCTCAGTTTTAGAATGTAGTTAAAGCCCTCAACCCGTCATCAACTGTTATGTTGACTGAAAGTATGTGACGTACAAAACTCCACTTAATGGAGTTCCACAATACTAAGACAACAGACACAAAGAAACAAACTAACAAAGACAGATAGCATGGTGTTGTCCTAAACAAACCGATAGTAGGCCATATAACGTGACACAGGCGACTGCGTAAACATACACAACACGACGGTATTGTGCCGAGCAAATTAACCGTATTATGCCGTCAAGAAAACCAAAACACAAATAGTTTGATTTAAGAGCCGACACATTCCGTCTTTGTGTATCTAGGGTCACCGAAAGGATGAAACAAGGTGAATATTGGACGCGCACAGAAGACTAATATAGAGTGGGCCAAGAATTCGTTAACATTTGAAACTAAAACCCCGCACAAACATGTTACGGGAGCTCTTGGGACCGGTGTTACTGGAATTTTCTGGCTACAATCGCAACACATAGTTTCAACAAGATATAGCCACTTGTCACATATCCAAAAAGTTCCTGCCGGTGGTCAAAGACACGTTTTCGGAAAAGCTGACTTCCAGACAAGGTGACATTCCATGGCCACCCACAGGTCCAGATCTATCCCTAGCAGACTTCTTTTTATTGCGTTATTTGAAGAATCGTATCTACATCAATCAACTAAATACACTACGTCAACTAAAAGTAAAAATCAGCGAAGAGGTGTCGGCGACCTCGCGGTCTCTTTGCCGACGAGTATTCGAAAATTTCGGTGCTCGCTTAGAAGAGTGCAAACGTCGAAACGGTGGTCATTTAGACGATGTAATTTTTAAAAAAAGAAATTGCAACTTATTAGCTTTCTTGTAAATAAACAACTTTTATATTATGTCAAATGGTTTTTATACTATTTTTCAAATCTTAACTAATTCGCGGCCCAGCCTATATCACAATTTGTTAATGTTAAGAAAATGTGACATCCAGACTACAAGAGCCCTAGTTACAGTCTCTATTAACCGCTCGTGGACTTAATGACTATAATTTCTATTTAAATTTAATTAAAACCGTGTTAAACTGCATTATTAATAAACTGACCATTTATTTTTTTATATATTAAGAGCCTGCCAAAGTGACTCTACTCTGCCTGATGGAAAGCATGAATAGAATCCAAGAGTTGTGGTCACTATACTCATTACAAATGATGCAATCAAATAATGCAGTATGGTGACCCACACTATGGCGGCCTAATAAAATACTTTTTACACCCCGCTTGGGGACGTAAAAAGCATGAGTCATTGTGACAGTGTAAGACTTACACAGTTACCACGATAACTGTCACCCCTGCATCAATGGGCCTCCGGTCTCACACTCACCAATGAAATACGACAACACGGATGCTGACGCTTTAGGTTGGTCTCCTGTGGGAGGGTAGTACTGCCACGGTGCCGGCCCGTTTGTGCTGAAATCAGCGTGGCTCTACTACCTAGAGAAATTAACAAACTAAAATATTTTACTGGGGAAAATGGTATTGAAATGACTGGTGACGTCATTGTATGCTTATGTAAACATCATGGTAGACTTTCCATCAATTTCCGCAGTAAATTTCCTTGATCGCAGTAAATATTTACATGTATGTGCTACAGGGACAAGTTACGCGACCGTATCATGTATATTATGTATTCTTTCCAATAAATTATTTTGAGACACAATTTCTTACTTCCCTCGTACATTTATAAGCCGATTTAATATCTCTTATTCCGAATTGTGCCAGTTTTAAATCCACTTCGGTATATACATAATTGGGTAGATGACTGTATCGTAAATAAATAGCAATGTCTACTTCATTAAAACTAATATCGCGAAACTTCGCGGCAAATACAATTAACAGCTTTTTATTATTATTACGATTTTCAGTCAAATATACAGTGAAATATATTGGTCAACTGAGTAGTCTAAAACAGTGACGTCACCATTTGGTATTTAGTACATTTTTCATACAAAATTGTCGTTTTGACAGATCATAAAACGTAACTAATTTGGCTAAGGTGTCATCTAGTCTATTATATAACATATAATTCTTTGCAATTTTCATTGTATGACCAAAAATTAATAATTGCAATACCGAACAGAATCCTTTATAACTGAGTAGCTCTTAGTTTGTATTTCGTGTGTATATGAGTATTTAAGTATTTGCAAGTATTTTGCAACCAAGCATCACGTACACAACCTTTGTTTGCAGTTTCGATGCAACAACTTAAAAATAATTGAAAATTGATATTTGCATGTTGAGAGCTACTGAATGTACTCCATAAAACGTGAATTTCATTCACTTAAGTTCACCCTGTTCACATAATGACATGAACAGACCTTGAATCAGTGCTTGCAAGTGTCAGTAATACAATTAATAGTCTTTTGCCTATCCCGATAAAATTACATTTTTTTTTATTGGATGTATGTATTCTATTGTAACTTATATATCTTTATTTTCGTGGCTTAATATTCCTTTAATCCGGCTATCCTTTATTCAACATAAAATAGAGTCTGCATAAAATCTCCAATCTCTAAAATATCCAATACAGATTCCAAAAATGTTATCCGTTCTTTCGTCATTAATTCGGTCGTGCCAGCCCGGAGGCAGCATTCCCCGACCCAGTTTTGCGGGCACACATAATTAAAGGGAGGAACTAAAAATCTCCCACAAAGTGAAACAAAGAGTTGGAACGGAGGCTTTAAAACTGGCAAATGGCGATCAGTGAGCCTCGTTTGTATAGCAATCAACGGATAGAACAATTACTTTAAACGTAAATAACTCTTACAGTACGTGTTTATGGTAACATTTATTCATGCTAATATTATAAAAATAAATAGATTTTTGTTTAGTTGAACGTGCTCATTATAGGAGCTATTGGTCCAAATTGAATTAATATTTTATTGTTGGATAGGTCAGCAATATCTTCACGTTACCACCAATGACAGTAGACCATCAATGAGAATTGTAGTAAAAAGTTTATTCTTTGAGACACAGACGAAGTTGCGGGTTAGCTGGTTGAATGTATAAGATACAGAATCAGAAAAGAAATGGGGAGAAGCATTTCAAATTGAAGTAAGCCAAAATGATTTTGTGTGTCCTCTCGAAAGCTGGTCATTTCGATAAGTCGATTTGTATCAGGGATTACGGAAGGCAATTTGTTTCAGAATCAATTTACAATTGATAAATTGTTTCATACTCATGTTTATAGACATAATGCTTGGTTTGAAAAGAACTTTTCAAATGAAATACCTTTCTCAGTCACGCTTTTCATCTACCATACTATAATTTAAGCAGCTTTGGAAAGCTTAGACTTATTACAGGAACGCAAGTTAACATACGTTAAGGTTACCGCTGTGCAATAATTTCTAGGAAAAGCTGTCATTTTCTTTTTTTTATGTAATACTAGCTTTTGCCATATTAAGTGTCGTAACAGATCATTTTAAATAACTATATATTTTTGTTACTTCTAATACCTCCAAGAACATGTGTACAAAATTTCATAATGATCGGTCGAGTAGTTTTCGTGTGAAACCGTAACAAACAAACTTACATTCTCATTTATAACCAGTAGGGATGTTTGTCTAAAATGTGTTTTTGAAAGATTATCGTCGCTTTGTTTACTTTCCATTTGAGAAATAAAAAACTCATGTAAACAATATTGTCTCTTAAGGCTTAACTTTGTGTTAGTAACCTACTTTGATTTACAAAACGCAGACACGTAAATATTTTTAAACAGACCATTACAAAAGTAACAGTGCTAGACCCTCACAGTTGCTACCTCTTCTAACTTAACAACGTTATTAATTTCTTCCATTATCTTGGAGTTTTTACATATTGTGCTACCACACCAACATACTATGTTAAACCTGGGAAGCATAAAAATGATTTTGAATATGTATCATCATCACCACCGTGTCCTTGTCCCAATTCAAATTGAGGTCAGAGCTATAAGTTTTCTTCCTCCTTTAGGTAAATTGTTATCGTATATATGTATATTTAAACAGGATACATTATTCTGTACCTAAAAGAAAACAATTCTTCTTGTGTACCATAACATGCTGATAATTAATCAACTTAGACCACATATACGAGTACATGCGTTTTCTTATTAAACCTTCCTGTTGTTATTATTGCCGTGTAATAAACCAGATGCTTATCAAATGTGAATTTCTGATTCCACGGATTCCACGGCGTTGTGACAAGTACATTTAAGTAAAGAAGACTCTGTACTAGCTAACGTAATTTTCAATTTGTTTGATAAGCATAAACTGCCTTGGTCTAGTGGTTAGAGTATGCGACTACCGATAACAGGACTCGGGTTTGATTTTCGGGTTGGGCTTTTTTTTATTTTAAGAGCCTGCTAAAGTGACTACTCTGCCTGATTGTAAACATGACGTAATATTGAGCTTTTCTGGTTACAGAAATATTTTATAACAGACCGCAGTTTGGGCGTTGGGGTCTTAAGCCCCGTGCTTTAGAGAGCACATAAAGTCATCGCGCCTAATTTCGTCTCGGCACTGTCGGATAACCGTTCCATCAGATTGTGAGAGTGAGGGAACAGAGAGTGCACCTGCGTTTGCACGCACACTTGTGCACTATAGTATCTCCTGTGTAATTGACTAGTGTCCAGTGGGATTGGACACCGTGGCCGACATCGGCTAGCATAGATGAATTTATCTTTAGTTTATTTACATTGCTTTTACGTATTTGTATTGTACAAGTTTATTTACTCGATACATAGGTATATGTAAAGAAAAAAGAAGTTCTTAGAAAGATATGAATTTATTGCTAAAGGCATTTTGTATAAGGAAAGGTTTCGTTGATGTTGACATTGATTGTATAGGTCGATATCATCCCTTACACGTGTAGGGTACGTACTACACATTCTGCTGATTGTTTTTTGCATAAATACCTGACCTAATAATGTCTGAGAACCAATAGTGTGATTTATTTTACATATTTTTTTTCCAACTACAACCTCCAACCTCGTGTTTCTTTGTGTTTGTTGTGTGTTGGTGAGTGTGTGACCGGAGGCCCTTTGATGCAGGGGTGACAATTATCGTGGTAACTGTGTCAACTTTACACTGTCAAGATAACTGTCACGCCTTTTACGTCCCTAAGCGGGGCGTGAAAAAGCATCTCATAAGGCCGCCATAGTGTGGGTCACCATACTGCATTGTCTGCATTCGCAGTGAGTATGGCGACCACCGCTCTTGGATTCTATTCATGCTTTCTTGGTAGGTTATCTTCGTGGTGTGGTCAGCTTAACATTTCTTGTTAGCGTTACTTCTAAAGAACGTATTCTTTACTTATGTAAGTATGAGATTCACGCACACACTGCTATATAAGTTTGCAATCTCCTTTTAACACCTCTTTGTATCTCATCATATCCTAGTACCCCAAAGTTTTTAAAAGTCGTTCATTATTGTTCATCGTGGGTACCAAACTTCCTCTGACGAATCCGAAGCTCGTCTCCAAATTCTTTTCATTCTAAAAGTTTTAGTTTGACAGATTCTTTTAATAAATGTTTATTTGTCTAGCGAAAATATATAAAAAAACGATGTTTTATGGAATTGGGATATATTATAAAGTGTTTCTTTTATATATAAATATTTGAGTTTTGCTTGTCTGTTGAGCAATTTGTATAATAACACTTCGAACTGGAAGTTATTTTAGCAACGTCAGTTCTCGATTTTTATACAAGTCCCATGCAGAAACACAAATACAATAAGACGTTAGGAACAAAATAAAATGAAATAAAATAATTTTTTTACGTCCTATATCACATATGAAAACCGAATCATCAGCTCACAGGTTAACTATATTCCGTCACAAAGAAGAAGCCTTAGAAAGCCAGCTAAACCGCGTCTAAAAGGCCTAGACGAGGGCTTTTATATCCTTAGACCTACCAAGTCATGCAGATCAGAGATCATTCTTAATTCTCTAGTTCGGTAGGGCGTAAATCCCTAACAATAATACTCAAATTGTGTTGCGATAGTATGAGGGTCCGGTAATTGCTCTATAATTTGTACTCACTACAAGTGAAACAAACTTTTTTTCTCCTCAGTGAGACAGAGAACACCAACATTTGAAAGTTAAACAAAATCGTCACATTGTGCAAAAAGGATTTTACATGAGGCGACGCAAGTTTTATTGCTACAGCCTGTTCTGGCTATATGTTGGCGTCCCGGAGGATATTGCCCAGAAGCACATGCGACCAAGTGCTGCCTTCCATAGTATTTATGAAACATGTGGAATTCAACTTCAGTTATAATAGCGTGTAAGTTTTACACTTTCGGTTAACAAGTCGATGTCGATATTAAACTAGTATAGATAATGGTAACCTCATAGCATCTGCAAAGTAATTTAATATAAATGCAAGGTGTTAAACCCGACTTTTCGAACCTTGAATAATCGAATGATCCAGTTAATACAGAGTAGGATTTAAGTGGAACGCAATTTTTGATTTATTTACTTCGAATACTAACCAGGTTTGACGTTTATCACAAGAATTTAATTTTCTTCAGTTATATAACTGTTTAATTACATTCTGATCATTTAATTACAAATCTTTAGCTACATAACTTCACTCTTAATTCTGGAGGGGTAGGCAGAAACAATTGATCTCCAATATATTAGTAACTGTTTATTTAAAATTACTAAATTAACAAAAGTCGGTCAGCAAAACATTGTGTCTTAAACGCTCTACTTTAGCAGCTCCTATATTTTGTGCAGTTAATTCAGTAGCATGTACACACCCTTTGCACCAGGATGCAAAGTAAACGGAACAGTATCACGAAAATTGTAATACGAAACGCTCACTTCGACGCAGAACGGTTAATACAAACATTGTCCCACTTGTGATAGACCGGCGAGAGTAGTATGATATGCAAACAGTGAGATAGAAGCTAACAATAACCGCGTGTTTGTTCGCGAGCGCACCCACAACAACACAACTAAGTGCTTTGCATCAACAACACTAGTGACTATTTTACCATAAACACAACATTGCGCTTACTGACAGTGGAATTTTTAGTCTTTTCTTTTACTGAATAACTTCATGGATGTAGAGCTAGCAGTTAGGTCGGGCGGTTGTGGCTTTTCGAGTTTTGTCTTACTTGTTTTATGTCTGAAGCTGACAAGAAAAACTTAATGGAAAACTAGTAGTTCAGTAGCTAGCTGGAAGGTAAAAAGGATTGCTCAAATTATATTTGTATACTTGTTATTGGGTAGACATTAGAAGAAGTCTTGATATACAAGTATAATATATGATAGAATTGATAAAATAAGGACTAATTTTAAAGTGTAACTGTTACATAATAATATTAAAATGTCAAAAAAAATCAAACTCAGAAATTATTATTATAAACCACGCCTCAAATAATTCTTAGACAGATTCAGTTAGTGGTATCAACATTATCAACAGGTCATTTGAGCTGTTGAGATTACACTTACTTTTGACATACAACCGATACAAATTACCGGTATAAGATACCGACCTAATCAATCTATGCCTGAATGCCTTATGCACATGAGACCAAAATATATAATCAAAACCACCAACGCGTTTACCTTTATCTTTTGGGCATACAGGCGTAAATAATAGTAACAATTAGATAACACGTTTAAAAATAATGGGTTGATATAATATCTATGTCTGTCTATGATATTTCCTGGACATTGTCCCTTCCTAAGTTTCATTCAATAGAATTTCGCAAAAATATTTCAAACATGAATGTGAAAAAACCATAGATTGCATTTTCTATGGACGTTTATTTTCATCCAAATCATACCGCTATGTAACTATTACTTATAAAAAATACTTATTTAGTTGAATATCTCAAGCGGACAACATCATAGAAATATACATACATATTAATAGGAATATAGAAATAATCTTTTATTCAGAAACCTTTACGTGAGTGAGGCCTAAAACAAAACTAAGGCTAAATTAGTAATAAATTATAACACATAGGTAAAACACACTTACACATTATCTACTGAAAACTGCTATGTGGTAACCGCTAATCAGAGTGAAGTGATAGGCGCATGCTGTCACCTGCGTGCTTTTGTCACCCGAGGGTGTTCTGAGAACTGTTCGTATTACCAAAAATAGTGATTCACGAGTATGGATTAACTGAAATTGCAGCGCTAAATGCTCGGTCACTCTTTATATTTCAACAAAATGAAACTTTATTTCGCTTAAATGAAACTGCAAATCGTACGCATGTCCGCTGAAATATAACATGGTTACGACTTTCAACTCTAACTCTAACAAAATGAGGTTAATTTTCTATTGGCATTTTAAAACAATTGTAACATTTTGATTCTAAATCTGAGGGAACTATAAGTTGAGCTTGAGTTACTTAACCGATTGTTATAATTTTTTAAATTTGTATTTTACTGGTACAAAAAACACAAAACATTTCTCACAATGTATTTTTTTAAAGTTATCTAATCTAATTGACAAAATCTATTTATATCTACATATTACCGTCAGCAAAATCGGAGCAATAATTAATTTAATGTATTCCAGGAGTTTATTTTTTACAGACATTTAAATTAGTAAATTTGAACAACAAATTTCTTCGAAATTCTAGGTCCCTTCAATTAATAAAAATCTAACAGAAATAAAGGTTTAAATTTTCAAACTGTATCTGTTACTTTTGAAAGGTGTTCAATGTGATTAATTAAATCTATTTTATATGAAGGTTCTAATGTAATATCGTGTTCTAAAGAAGAGAAGTCTAAATAAAACCTTTGTTATTTTTGTAACCTTTTTGTAAATTTTTACTGTTTATTGTAAATTAATTATTTACATTATATAGTTACGTAGTTTTTATTATGTAGAACAAGCTACGAGCTACGTGGCTACTGAGTTGTAGCTACATCGCTACCGAGATATTACGTTCCGTTGCAAGACGGCCGTGCCGCGGCGGTATGACTAGTGTAACGGTGCGATAGAGCTACAGTGGGTCTACGGCATTTATTTGATGACAGTCTACGGCGTAGAGGTTATATCACGGTAAAAATATGTTACAGTATTTTATTCGCATACAAATGCGATGTGAAATAAATATTGGACTGCACAATTGGCCTAGTAGTTTAAGCGGTCGCTACGCCGCTCTCTACTGCGCCGAGTATTGTGGGTTCAAACCCCAAATGGGACTATACTTTGTGTGATCCACAAATTGTTGTTCTGAACCTAAGTGTTCTTTGCGTCCGTTTCTTGTATGTTTGTAAAGTTCCCCGCTATACAGGATTTATTCTTAGAGTGGATGTTGTCTTTTATAAAACTAAAAAAACTAACTAACTAAATGATCGGAAAGTGGGTCATATGTACACGTTCAGTTGCCGATGCGCTGCAGTAACGAATAGACATTTTTAATTTTAAACCTAATCGTAAAGAGTTAAACCACCGTATACGAACTTCTTCATGTATGAATTTAAAGATAACATGAATAGAGCTACTTTTTCCAGCACTAGGGTAGCAAAACAGGCACGGTTTGATAATTCGTTTTATAAGGATTGTCACGTGGTTTTTCATATCAAGATTACCACAAAAATATAATAACTATACTCATGATTACTATAACAAAAAAGTTTATATACACACACTCTGGGCGATTACAAAGACTGAAATTTAAATGTACTCAAATTTCTTAGAACTTTAATTTGACGCACTTAAAGTTAGGAAATGAAACAAAGTTATTATATCCATTCTAATATAAGTTGCTCACATTAACCTCGAACAACTCTTCAGTCAAGTTTCACCAGTTCCTGATGAAGTTTCAGATAGTTATCTGTCATATAACACCATTTAGCAGATAGAGGTAGCTGATATACAAATGATTATTTGTCATATTTATCTTTATCCGAGACTTTTGAAATCGAAATATGTAAATATTTGGCAGATAAGTAGAAAATAGTCTATCAAGAACTTTTCAGTGGATGGTGAAACTGGCCCTTAATATTTCAAATTGTATTAACGAGTAACATTTAACCAGTTCAGACAAGAGTAATTTTAAACTCGACAGCATTTAAATTATTTCGTTATATATTCAATACGTCTTGCTGCAATCACGATTTTCAATTAAAATGGAATATTTGAATATATTTCAACAAGTTATTATAAAACGAACAAATTTTTAGTTGATGAAATTCTGAAATTGAACTTTAAATCGGTGGGGTGTTGTAATTATTGAAAATTTACGCCTCAGAGAGCGAAAAGTTTAATAACTCGAATAATATTACACCCAAAAACATTTAATTCATTATACTTGTATTACAACAGCCCACTATGTTTTATAAAAATTAAGAAATAACAATTGACATTAAAAAAGAGTCATCGACTTGCACTTGTTGTTTTTCTTGTGAGCCTGACTCATTACGAATGCAGCCAATGCAGTATGGTAGTCCACACTATGGCGGCCTAGTGTATTTTCATGCTCTGCTTAGGCACGTAAAAGGCATGATAGCCGTCATGGCAGTGTCACATACGTATCTATTTCTAAGAAATACTTTACACTCTGTTCTTAAGGATTTCAAACTTCTGAATACTAGACGCAGACAGAAATTCCAATTTTTCATTTTTGATATCACAAAAAGCCGAACTAAATGCAAGCATTTCAGCAGGTAAATTGAAGGACAAATGCTTATGATCTTTTTTAATAAAAAAAAAACAGATTTAGTTACAGGTGTGCTACTCTGACCTGTTCGTGTAGTTGCTCCCCAATCCCAATTATATTGGCAATACCTATTGCCATTCATGGCTTCTTATCTAATTTTAACTTTCAATATACACTCTCAATTATTCCAAAGTGTTCGGTTGACGACAATAGGCTTGTTCCCTTTTATAATGCTAAAAAAAACATAGGTGAAAAATGTGAGTGTTAAATAAAGTATATCCATTTAGGGTTGAATGCGGGCAGCACAGGACCGGTTGTTTTGGAGAGCCTCGAGGGTGTTCAGCAGTCGACGTCTTTCGGCTGAGATAATGATAATGATTTAGGGTTTAAAGCATGAGCCATGGCGTGATGTGTAAATAGTCATCGCGTTTTTTGATATCAACAACTTCTGTATTTAGTTCTAAAGAAGCTTCATATAATAACAACAAAGAACCAACAACAGTTTTCTTGTACCACAAGCATATTGTTGAGTTCAATAGTTTCGTGTAGTTAATATTTCAGGCTTTAAGTTTGTGTACGGAATAAAATAGCAGGCGCCACACGAGTGTAGTTAATTTGCATCCCGTGAAGAGGAACATTTATTACGTCACCTATCACGATTTACTGAACACGAAACGGTCTATTAGCGACAGGCTTGTGTACACCGAGCGAACTAAAGGTTTATATTGAAAAGCTTGATTGAGACATCCGATACGCCTTTTCGACATTTCGTTTTTTTGGATACTTTCTGTATATTAATAAGCTAAGTGATACTTGTCAAGATATTTGTTAGCAGTGGTTTAAGTTATTTTGAACAGAGTGTTAATATCAATAGTTTCTTGAGTTTTGTTTGAAAAATAACTCTCTGGAGTGATATTTATTGGAGGCTTCTTACGCCTGTTACCGTCGAATAAGATCGATTGCAAAATGGTTTTACTTTTATATGGCCGGCCGCCTACCATCCGCCAACCCTCCTTGGGAAAAGTCATTTTGAACAAATATGGATCTTTTCAGGAATTGCAGTATTTAAGGTAAACTAAATATTTAGAAGGAAAAAGTACAAATAATTTTGGTATTGTATATATTTATGTATAAAATGAGATCATGTGCTTCACTTTAAGAAAATATTCTAAATATATATTAAGCCCACCCACTGCTACCGGCGTGAATATTAATGAAGACAGCTTAAACAATACACCTACGCTTAAATAGATGGTTCCTAACGATTTTATAGTTCTCATATAATTTTCTATTACTAAAACAATTCTAATAATAACCATACTTAGTTTGACAAAGACGAGTTTTTCAAAGACTTAGGGCTGACAGAAACGAATTGTTTGCCATTACTCAGATGTTTTAATCAACATTTATTCAGACGTAACTGCTCTTTATTTAGATATCATTTATGACTGTTTATACAAGGCTATGAAACAATAACTCCACGTGATCTTAAATTTTGGCGAAATGACAACAGAAGTAGGATAACATTAGAAGAATAATGTTCTGGCTGCAAAACTGCTAGGTGTGAGGACATAACAAAAGTTGTAAACACGTACAGTTTCGAAATTAAGGAGCCAAATTTTAAAACTTAGTTTGTTTTCGTTTCAAGTATGTTAAAAATTTTCTAAGGTTAATCATTTAATAAACTTGGAAAACTGACCAACGAATAATTGACTGCACTTTTTTAAATTTTGAAAAATAATTAAACAAAATTAATATTTACGCGGCTTGAATAAAATCAATTCGAACTGCACTTTTATCAACATGTCTATTAATGTTTTGGCTCTCATCATAAATGCAATTCAGTTCGGTTTTGTGTAACAAACGATCCGTATTCTTACGCTTACAAATATCATTGAAAGCTTGGGATAATGTGTTATGCACACTAATCTAATTTCAAAAATAAAAATTTAATAACCTAGCTTCATGGGTATAATGGAAATAAACGAAAAGATTATGAACGAAATAAAAAGAGACCCGAAAACTTTAAGGAATTTTTGTCAACGCACCAATATCTGTTCCTGAATAAGATAAGATAAGAAAAGCGTGTAAGAGAAGAAAGAGTGAAAAGAAGAAGAAAAGAAAAAATATTTCCATTGTAATCATATCTCTCTTAATTGTCATTTTATTTAAATCAATTTGTTTTTGTAAATAAATAATGAATCATAAAGCTAAAATATATTAAGTCTCGTTTCCAATAAATTATTCTACTCTAGCAAAGACAACTGTAACACAAAATAAATGTAAGCAATAACTACACATTTTGTACATTATTATTACTGTACCTCTAAAGATAAAAACAAATCCTAATAACACACACACATATTTACATATATACTTTTAAATAGACGTCATAAACGTAAATGCGGACAAGTCCAGTGGCCCACAGATAACTATTTACCCTCACTAAACATAATAGTGGCAAAGTTTTAATATTCAACGCTCTAATTTTATACCATGGTGGGTAACTTTTGTTGGCAACCTTTCATTTACCTTCAATAAGAACTTTATAAACATGTGCATTTTATCATTCTACTAGCTGTGTCCGCGACTTCGTTCGTGTAGGATTTGAATTTTGTATTTTTACCTTAGAGTTATTGCTTCGTGAACCCTGATCCCGTGGGAAATCTGGGATAATAACCTGCTCTATCTCCTAGTGATAGTTCCATTAAAATTGATTCCACGATGCCAGAGATTAGCCTGGATAAACAAACTGACATACAGACAGTCAGATAGTTTATGTTTAAATACCGTGTAAAGAACCGAAATACCGTGTATGTGTATTGAAATTGTAATAAAATTAGTCATCTCAAGAAGGTTTTAAAGGCTGCACGTTACTCGAGTATTTCTAATATGTTAACATAAATTGTATTCCTAGTCAACACTTGACTCAACATTTTGCAGAGGCAGCAAAATCAAGCCTGGATCATATTAAAATCTCGGATCGGTGTAGTAAAGGGATATAATCCTAAATCCTAATAATACACACACATATTTACATATATACTTTTAAATAGACGTCATAAACGTAAATGCGGACAAGTCCAGTGGCCCACAGATAACTATTTACCCTCACTAAACATAATAGTGGCAAAGTTTTAATATTCAACGCTCTAATTTTATACCATGGTGGGTAACTTTTGTTGGCAACCTTTCATTTACCTTCAATAAGAACTTTATAAACATGTGCATTTTATCATTCTACTAGCTGTGTCCGCGACTTCGTTCGTGTAGGATTTGAATTTTGTATTTTTACCTTAGAGTTATTGCTTCGTGAACCCTGATCCCGTGGGAAATCTGGGATAATAACCTGCTCTATCTCCTAGTGATAGTTCCATTAAAATTGATTCCACGATGCCAGAGATTAGCCTGGATAAACAAACTGACATACAGACAGGCAGATAGTTTATGTTTAAATACCGTGTAAAGAACCGAAATACCGTGTATGTGTATTGAAATTGTAATAAAATTAGTCATCTCAAGAAGGTTTTAAAGGCTGCACGTTACTCGAGTATTTCTAATATGTTAACATAAATTGTATTCCTAGTCAACACTTGACTCAACATTTTGCAGAGGCAGCAAAATCAAGCCTGGATCATATTAAAATCTCGGATCGGTGTAGTAAAGGGATATTAACGAGCGTTCATAGCAATATTTGCGAGGGCCTCTGATCCCTTTGTCGAAGGGTCTGTCGAGGTCACGGGGCAAGACTGACGGAATCCCGCGGCACTACCTACCGAGGCCCGATGTCGAGATAAAAAGATCGATTGATTACAACGCACAGACAAATGTAGAGCATAACTCTTGCAGTGGGACGTGTTCTAACTCCGGCCAAATGAAATACGTGACTCGCCGACATAAAGTCTAAAGTCTATTGACAATCCTAATGTAGAAAACGATTACGGCAGATTTAAAAATGGTTAGTGGCGAACCGAATCCCATTTGTGATATATTGCTTAGAAATTCTATTAGCGTCGATTCTAACTTTTATACGTCTCGCTTTAAATAATTTCCAGCAATTTTTTAGTCGAAAACAAAGTGGTATTTTAATCTTAAACAGTCAAAGCGATCTAGTATTATATGTAAGTATACATATTGTGTTCACGCCGCTAAATGGGCTATCTTTTCGGTCGCCACGAAAACACGGCAAGGGCCACCATTTTGAGGACCAATAGCAATAAATTGTCTTTATTTTGTGTGGTTGCCGAACGCTCAATAGCCTCTATCTAACGGGGGTTGCGAACCGGAGGTCGTCCATAGACAATTCTATTAATTTTTATCGGACGTTTCTCGGACTCTATACAGGGCAAATATTACCATTTATATGAGAGTAGAAAGAATAATACAAAAAGAAAAATGTTTCTTCTCTGCGTTATTTTCTGTTTTAACAAAATAACATGTATATATATTAGGTATTGTATAGTTGATAATAGAAATGGGAAGTGACTCGCGAGTAATGTAATAAGAAACACATATGGCAAATTATTATCGATCTGTTTGATGGTAAGCAGTAACCATTGTATTTACAATCTGATCACACGTGTGCAATCCTTACTTCCCAGATTACTCACCAACAGAAACATAGTGGTATGTAAGTACTAAAGCATGATTAGGACTGGGTAATGAAATTTAAATCGACAGACTTACAAGTCCAGTGGTCAGTGGTCATAACTATAGAGCCTAAAATCAAACGTCGTTTCCATATCAGAACAATTAATTATGTGATGGTAATTTTTCTTATAACATTTTTTTATCGACATATATTGTTCATCGCTTGATTTTCAATTATTTATTTTGATAGGTATGTATCGGGCACGTATGGTTATCTTGGTTCTGCCTAGTTTGAGATTAGAAAGCTCTGTGTGACGAGTTTTGAAAATAAAAGCACTCAAGTCAATGTCGTGAATCCTGTACGCTGCGTTACCAAACTCAGTTAAAAAATTTTGAGACAAGAAAAAAATGAATAAGACAATTATAACCTCTTCTAAAGAAATATTTTTTTACTATATATCTATTTCTCTCGAATAAAAATTTTTCATATTAAGGCAGAGCTGGAACCGCTAGTGTTTTCTATTTTCTTTTACAACGATTTATGTGGTCGGTTAACAGTTTCCGTGTTAGGAATATTGGAAAACTAATACCATAAAGTGTTTTTTTGATAGCTGTATAAGTCTCACGTGTGAGGTACATAAAGCTATTACAGAGGTCCCGCGTATTTATCTTTAAATATGCAATAAACTACGTCTATATATGATACTTCACACTGTTTAAAACTGTACAAAACAATGCATACTGATATCTAAACTAAGTAATACCCTTCACTGACTTGCTCTCACTGAAACGTTCCCACTAATTGTGAACTTTATAATTCAGTTTAAGTCACAGGTCTTGTGAACTAGCGACGAACTGCTAGATAAATCTGTAAGTTAACTCTGAAAATTGATAGGATTCTCAAAACAGGACGTCTTACTCAAAACTTTTATCTGAGCAGGTAAACAGATACATACAAAATTAGTAAGAACATAGTTTTAAATATACTTTTTTCAGTGTATATTTTTCTTGAAGTAAACATTGGAATTGCGTGGAATAGTAGGCCAAAACCTCCGTGCTAAGGAGAGGCCTATGTCCAGCAGTAGACTTTAAAAGGCTTTTAAAAGGCTGTTGATGATGATGAAACATTGTTCAGTACATATAGGTAGCTAGATATCTTTATTATGGCAAAAAACTTATTGTAGTATGTTACTGATGCTGTACTAAAGCACAGAAAAGTACAAGTTGACTAGATCTACTAATCTTAGTCATAGCTAGGTTACAGGTGACAAATGATATTCTACATAATTTGGACCATATTATACCATTTAAATTATTTATTATATAATATTCATTTACACGCAACACATCAAAAACTTACATTAGAGTCTACATGAGCTTAACCATGACAAGTATATATATGTGAAGGTACGTAGGATTTTAATAAACACACGCACACTCCCTGTCACACGGGCTAAAAATATTTCATATCTGAATGACAGCCCGACAAATGGAATCTGCAAAATCCCTTTGGAAAACCGTGAGATAAAACCCGTTCAACCTGTCGGCGATTGACAGACAAGTTACCTGTTTTTTATTCATCACATCAACGGCCTTCAACTGTCCATTGCTGGACATAGGACTCTCGGTAGTAAGGAGGTTTTGGCCTACTATATAACGCTGGCCAGGTTTGTTGGTATACGGTTGTTTCAAGTTGTCTTTCTCTTTACAATGATGTTGTCCTGCATAATTTTGCTCCCTTAGTCGACTCTTACGACTCTCACGGGATAAATAAGAGTGGTGACACTCCGTTTTCTTAATCCATCACCACACAGAGACGAGGCTTTTTATTAATTAATAAAATTTGGAGACGCTTTATGAAAACGTTGTTTTTAAATAATAAATTACGATTAATATTCAACAAAATTGTAAAATCGATAATTAAATCTTGATTTTATCAAACCATCCGTTCCTCAAATGCTTCTGAAATGTGTGTCGGTTAAACCAACACTACGAACATCATAATCAATCGAAGGTACCATGAGGAGCATCTACGTATGACGGATCCTCTACAATAACACAATGTTGGCATGCGCGGTGAGCGCGTTTCATTTAGAGAACGTAAACACCACTGATATTTAGAACAAAAGTAATCACTGTTATGTTATAGCACCCTGGTGTTACACGTACATGACGTGGAGGTGTCGCGATTCGCGGAAGGGCGCAGGGAACGCGCACAGACGCGGGCTGGCGCCGGAGCGGGCGACCGAATACTGAAAGGCGTCCCGGGCGCCGCGGCACCCCGCCTCCTCAGCCCCTCATGAAACCCGCACTGAAACTCTAAATTATTTTATTGGGAAAGCTAATGAGACGAGAGTTATCCACAGTAATGCCTGTTATTTCCGTGGTTACGATATATAAAACTACAATAGCAGTCAATCGGGCACTTATAGATGAAGTATGCTGACTGTAACATTCCAAAGCAGTATATTCGAACGGAACAGTCGTAAATGCCACGAGAATAAGGCATATTTATGGTAAGAAGAGAAGAATTGAGAATTGCTTCACTTCTTGGGACTGTCATTTAATAAAAGAAAATGTTTTTCCAATCGTCCACCGGGGACTTACCCGTATCGGTACTTTAAATATCCCAATGTCCCTGTTCTTTCCTTATTTGCGTAATATGTGCGCGTGACGGGAATAACAAACATGTCTCACTTGTTACGTTATCAGTTACAAAATGTTGTGTACCTTATAAGTTTTGGGTGAAATTGATGACTAGATTTTAACGTTGCCCAATATTACAAAGTCTGCTTTCTCATTTCAGGCTCCAGGGTCCGGTCATTATAACGCTAACAGAGATTAAGTATTGTAAGAGTAACAAACTAGACAGACTTGCGTATTTTCTCATTTGCAATATTAGTTCGAAAGTTTTAATGTGATGTAGCGTGCTTAGGATTTCAAAATACAATGCAAGTTGTAATAACTATGACTAGTCTGGCAGAAAATGAGAATTCGTTGTATTTCCTCGATCTGAATATGATTTATAACAGATTAAATCGCAATTGTAATAACACTTTTGAGAATGAAATCTCTAAATTTTCTGAGGATAGATCAAGCACGTAAAAAAGAAATTTGAGTAAAGAACTGAAGACAATAGCGAATGGTCACTCCGTAAGGAAACATGTCGGGGAATGGCTTGAGGGTATAAAATAGGGTCGCCGAGGTCGGACCGCTTCTGTTCGCTACACATTTGGTTGCGGACCACGTAACATATGATTGCCTTTTACCTGAATATCGATATGTACTCGTAAATAGACTATAACATAACCACTCATGGATTATGTCCGACGAAAAATGTAGCAAACATTTGTTTGATGTGCAGACGATACTGCATGTGAAACTTATTTACCATAAAGGTTTCAGTAATAATATGTTTGTAATCGCATATGTAACATAAATGTAATTGTAACTTATCAAATTAGCGGGTGTTACTATTAAAACTTAAGTAAAAGATATGCAAACAATTATTTTAAAAAGGTTACGATACCATCTATTTCCCGACGTTTCAAACAGGTTACACAACTTGTGGTCACGGGTAGACTCGTTTGAGCTTAGCGACTAGCGTTGATTGTACAACAAAACTATGTGTAAAATCGCGGATGTCTATAAATAGTTTTACTCGAACTGCTTTGAAGCTGTAAACTCAAAGAAAGATAACAGATTACTGATCAAGTCAAATTAGCCCAAGAAATAGGAGTACTCCTGCATAGATGCCCAGGTAGCTGAAAATTTAAAGAAACGTTAGGGATTCCATTATAATGAAAGGTCAAACGTAGCAATGGTTTTCTTTTTGGATTTTTTGGCCAAATGGTTAGTTTTGTCAGATTTACCATTTTTGAGTAAAAGCCATTCGAAAATCAGCTGAAACTGTACTCTCTATAAAATGCACACGTTTCCATGTTACCTATGAAAAAATAAAATGGCACGTTTTTTTAACGTGGTTGCCGCAGTGGGCGTAGTACGTTGACCCTGGAGCGATTAGATTTCGAATCAGCTTTACGTGACGGCTTTTGGCATGAACATGAACTCTTCCACATACTGTTCTGTTTCCTCAATGAAAGCAACGTAGCTATGGCTATACGACGCATTAATTGTGGCATTGATGTTACACATCGCAAAAGACAATTTGGAGTTCTTAGAAGTACCGACAATAGATTGCTTCTGAAGTTTTAAGTAAATACCTATTTATTCCCAGTTTTAAATGTCACCAATGCTATCAGCAGGGTAGTATCAATACATAAAGAGTAATATTTTTCTTATTTACAGGTCTCAGTTCAAAGCATAGTCTGCTGTTCATGTTTTACGTGTGGCATGAACAGATGGATGCGCTGGGCAAGGCCTGAAAATATTGTAAGACCTGTAGCACAGTTTTTAAATCATATTTGAATAATCTAAATATCTGAATAAATATTTAGTTCGGTTGTTTTATTTTACACTGACGCTTTTTCATGTGAGTTAGTGCCGTTATAACATATGCAAATCAATTACAAAGAAAAGAAAATACTAATATTGTAACCCTTTACTATGAATATTATTTATAGTCGGTAAAATTTACTATTTCTAGCATGTGTAAAACCATTGGATTTGGTAAATTTGTAAAGCAAATGACTTTGTTTTTTTTTTAAGAATCAGTCATTTGCTAATATAATCCCATACAAAGCGAACAATTCCTTTTACACGTCCAATAATGTACAGAGACAGTGCAATCATGTATATTGTAGAGAATACAGCCCCAGCCTATTTTTGAATAGCTTTTTCTCAGAAATACTAAATCTTAGAACAGAAGTCCAATCATAAATTTCTTAAATAACCTGACTTACACTTTGGTCTGAGCTATTTAAACCGTTTGGCCTAAAAATCCAAAAAATAAAACAATTTGCAACTTTTAAACTTTAATTTTTTTTCACACATGTGATCGATGCAGACTTTTCATAATTTCTTTGTAATGGTAGCCTACTGTTCATATAAATTTTCAGCTTCTTAGGAATTGATACAAGGGTGAATATCTGTTTTAACCGAACTATACTATATTGTGTTCTTGGAGTATAATATTACTCCCTCGGCGTTGGAAGGGTAAGGATAAATAAACCGGCAAGGGAAAGTCCAAACCGCAGGTCACGCCAATGAAATCCCCTATTTCATTTAATCGATAAATTAGCTTGATTTATTTTAACAAAAATTAGGCCACTATTAAATATAATATATTATAAAATTTTATTCAATTACATATATTTTTGCCTTAACCAAATATTATAAGTACGTAAGTAAGTTTAAAGTATACCAATTAGGTTAGACTTAACAGAAAGTCTGTTGATCGAGAAAGCAATTGCCCACCATAACGTAAGTGGTACTTAGACATTATAGCCTGTAAATTGTGGGCGTTTAATATTCTTCTGCCTACTCCTTTAGGGATAAAATCGTAATAGAAAAATAACATAGCGGTAAAGCTAGTTTATGATAAATAAATGATATTTATTTTTGTTATTAAATCTTTTACAGATATTTTAACAAGTTGGACTTTAAAGCTAAAAAGTGTCTTGTGGTAAAAAAACACTTTAGATAAATATAAAATTTTCTTTTGCTTCCCCAACACTCAAGTAAGTTACACCTTTATCAAGTTTTAATTACAATATTTTCACATTTCAATTGACCGTATGTTACATGTTCCAATAAAGTTAAAAGAAAAATATCAGCGCACAGTTTCGTGAGTTAAGTTTAAAAAACAATGCAACGTTTGTTTCTTGAAAAGTGACAGGTAAGGATGGATTACCTCCTGTCGTAGGGACGATAAATGAGACGATTCGAGAACTGCGGTGCTTAGACTTGAGATAAATAATCTCGTAAATGTAAGATAAATATTAGTCAACAAAATATATCTTATGAACGTTAAAAGGTTTAGGTTGTAAAGAAGAAATTAATTTAGATTTCAAAAGGCTCCGTCGGTCCTTTTTAAAGCTTATGTGAGGACATAAAGCTACCACATTAATTTGGTGGTAGATTTTTATATTTTATTAAATATCACTGATTGGAAACGAAAATATCAATTTGTACTATATCTCTGTATAGTGATCGATATGAATGAATTTCTCACGTACTGTATCCTTAATTAGAAGTGTTGAAACCTATTTATCCTTAATTAGAAATATATTGGTAATCAATAATGACAGACATTGAATATTTTATAGCTTAGCCTTTAACCAGTGACTTGATTAACTATAGATGAAATAGTTATATTCAGTAAATTTATAAACATGAACAGAACACACAAACACACACACGTGTACACACCCACAAACATACATACTCACAAACACGCGTATGTCAAACACAAAATAGTCTATAAATGTATCTGTTATATCTTTCTCAAAATGTTATACAATAGCTTGCTACTATGTATTACTAAAAAAAATATTGTTTTCCTTGTAAGCAACGACTATACTATGGGATGCCTGGTAGTGTGAGACACAGACACCTAGTATGGATACCAGTTTCCAACAAAGGAAATAAAAAAAAAAATATATTTTTTTAAGTTTTAATGTTCAAGAACCTTTGTGGAAGAGAAAAAAAGTTCTACAATTCTAATTTATTCGTATTTAAGTTATGTCAGTCGTAGAAATATTTAAATTTGCAGATTTTGAACAAAATAAACAGTCTATATATATATGTGTGTCATAGATCATAACGAAAGGGGTACAAAACGCAATTCGTTTTTAATATCACATAAGAGACATTCGACATGTGAAACTTCCCTTGAGGAATGTCAACACAAGTTCACAGTATCTTTACAGAACATTTAACCTCACATAGCAGCCACATTCATTTTTATTTTAGCCACCAATAAAGAGTAATGTATGTTTTATGTTTGTAATCCCTCCAATGTACATTTTTGTTGTATAAACATTATAAAATGGCGTCATTTATCATAATAACTTTCGCTAATCGCTGTATCGTCGATTCGCTGTGACACCCTTTCGTGCGAAGCCAGTTAACAGATGTGACCCTAACATTACAAAAAACTCTGGAAAATAATTACAATAAGAGACATACACCTACACTTGGCCAAAATAACGCAACAGAAAAAAACACAGCTTCTTATAGTTGCGAAATAAAAAAAACATTTCCAGAACTGATGAAATGTATCATTATTACAGTATCACTAGAAAAGTGATTTTGCAAAGTAATTAGGAAAGTATTAATTAGGATATGTGATAATTCAAGCGCATATTGGTTATAATTAACACATGCCAGATGCTGTTCCTGTCTTAACGCATAATACAAGCACAGGACTGATAATAGACGTGAGACTATGGTCGCCTAGAGCTATTCCTTAACTTGGCTCTCTATATTAATAGAACGATTACGTTTTCAAGGGGTCAAGCTCATCAACAACAATAAGGCAAAAAGAAGAAGTCCGAACTATAACAGTTAATGTCGTAATATTATACTTTGCAATAAAATTGAGAAAAAGACAAATAGATGATGATGAGAACAATTCAAAAGATAAAAGAGGTGTTAGAGGTTAAAACTGGTCAATGTAATCCCCTCAACACAAAATTTACCTTACCTGGTAGAATTTTCCGTCCATCAGTAGAACAGTAGAGCAGTGAAACAAATGCCTGCATAAAATTAAAAACATAAATGAATTTGCTTGAATTATGTATCTACACTGAAAAACATCAGGAACATTTGTACAACAATTGAAAATGACGGTGATTATTTACACAGCAGGAGCGACGGCGCAGACCAACGGCCTAATTTACGACACCTCGCGCGGCGAATAAGTCTTGTGGTGTAATTACAGCTTTACTGCGAAAAAGGTGCTTAGCGTCGGACGATAGGTAAATGGCGGTCCATTACCAATTTAATTGCCTTCGGAGAAGAAAACACATACATCAACGGTTACAACAATATATTCCAAAAATAATTAATTTTATTCTAATTGAAATCTATAGACGCTGTCATCATCTGTCTCTAGTTCAGGTTTAACATTAGCCTTCAAAGGACAAAAAAGTAAACCCAAGTGGGTTAGCGAAGACAAAGTTGTATCTTATTTTATACAAATTTATGTACTCAAATCAACGATTCATAAAGTAAGTAACAGGATTTCTAAAGTCGACAATAATTAAGTTTTCAATATTTTTCTTTGGTAGTTTTCCAAAGTCGGATTATATGTGTAGACTTTTTCTGTAAGGAATTATGTCCAGTACGTGTTAATCTTCGTATTTTGTGTGTATACATTCTCTGTGATTGTGCCAAGGCTCTGTGAGTTGTGGCTGGCAGCCTATATATGCAAACGTAGCATCACAATGGGGATCAGAACCAAAGGAGGAATTATGTAGCGAGTTTACGTGCATCCGAGATCTACAAGATTCTCTCAACGGCCCCACACCTGGCCACACAAATCCAATGTGTGCAAATACTAGGTTCACATAACATTAACTCCGGATACGTACTTTGTGGTCGAAAATTCTTAAATACATTTTTTGCTGTACTGTAGTAGTTTCGAACCAATAAAAGAGATGAAAAGAAAGTTTTTGTAAGGGATAGAACATAAAGAACTTGTGTGGTGTAAAAATAATGAGCAGGCCTTACAACGAAAAGTCTAAAATGTGTGTTTCAAGCTACAATCACTATTGGGTCAGTCAAAACGTTTAATATTCCGTTCAGTCTTCATTAATCATTAAACCATTTTAATTATAAGTACACATGAATATGAATAGTAGAATCTTTTCCAAATATGTTTAATAAAGAGAATTTTCTGTGTTCACAGTTCGTAATAATGAGAAAACAAGCAAACTGACCACGACATGGACGTATGGTGCACTTACAACACTCATCATACCTCTCTTGAAAACACTAAAGCTTCTCTTTGAAGGTATTACCGTGAGTTTCCCTAATTATCTTCATGAAATACGTATTACGACGGCAACCTTTGACGGTTTGTAAGTAGAATTAATGTTTAATATGTACTTTTCATTATGTATTTAAGACCATTATGTAGTAGTTTTATACAGGTACTAGCTGACCCGGCGAACTTCGTACTGCCTTAGCGTAGCGTACCTTATTGATTATAAAAATAGTTTAATTGATAGTAAATATTATTTTTCGCCGTAAGAATCTTCTCCTAATAATAACAAATACAACAAAAAAAGAATTAGTGAAATCGGTCCAGCCATTCACGCGTGATGCCGTGACCAAGAAAAACGGGTTTCATTTTTATATATATAGATGTTGTCCTTCAAATAAATAGAATATATCATACACACATATGTACACAAAAGTAGCCATTATATATTTTACAATTGCCTCCATTTATAGCCACATCGTCTTTCACATAGTAGGATATACGCGCTCTAAACAGCTCAGAGGCTTACCTTTGAATCACTATCGGGATAATATGGTAGCGATGTTCGCTTCTGAACGAAACTATTTTCAATTTAGCAACAATTTCGAATGATACACCTCTCTTATACCATCTCACCTTCGATTGAATAAATCAAGGAAACTTAATATAAAGTTTTTGGATTTTATTTCTGTTTGACAGCATTTAAAATTGCAAAAAGGTGACGCGTAAGTAACTGCTAAGATACAATTTATGGCTCAAACTACAATCGGGTTAGACTGCACTGAAGAACATTTTTTAATTAAAATATTCTTCAAGTTTGAGATAGTAGTATCATTTAGTTGAACCGCTAGCGGCTCAATGCTAAACAAAAGAGGCGAAACGAAAGTAATTTAAAGCAAAGAGCGCATAATAAGTTCAGAAGGAAAGTCAGAGGCGTAACATTGTGAGGCTCGTTCAAAGTAATCAGAAGCATCCACTTTTCACGGTTAGGGGTTCAAAAACTTTCATATTAATCATTCTCATTTCATTTACACATTTCTGCAACGAACATGTTCCACAGCAGTTTACAGATTTACGTTTTACAAATAAAAAATTAGTTTAAAAATACATTTTATCTATTCCGTACTTATAAAAGAGAAATGTTTCTCAAACCGATTTCGATACAAGTTAGAACCTTGATGAGAAGATAATATGTCATGCAATTGCCAAAGTTTCTTTATTCAATAACTTGTTATTCTTACATGTATTATTTTGTCTGAAGTCTTATTGCAAGTATCTCTGTATGTATTACCAGTAATAAGTACCAGTACCAGTACCCGAATAACAGCGAAATGGTGCCTACACAGTTCTGTGGGAAAAAAAAACTGAACCGGCTATTAAACTACAAGAAAACTGTAAAGGTGGCACACGAGTTTTTAATATTGCGAGTAATTAATGATAGGTAATATTACCCCTTAAGATACATAAATGGCTAAAAATGTCGTCATTAGTGTCTCTTTTTAAAAGAGTGCAACAGCCTCTCATATTTTTAAATTAGCTTGCATAAAACTTTCAGGATGCTACCCTCGTCAAAATAATTGTATTAGATAGTCGTAAAAACTTTTTGCATTTCTTTTTATTTTTTTTTTAAACCTCTGCTATAATACATAAAAGCTACAAAGAACTTAATACGTCATTATCAATAAATTATTTCAAGTAGATGTATCCATTAGCTTTGCGAAAAGGCTAATTTTTAATATAATAAAATGGTTCAAGGTGTGAAATTTTAAGGAATGAATTTGAAACGACACACGAGAACTCCAACGGAAAATGAATTACTTGTACGTTTGTAAAATCTCAACGAGATTAATATTGTACGTGGAAGAAATGGAGTAGGAACAATGTTTTAATTAAGCTCCGGCGGCCTTCCCTGCAATGTATCGAAATTGTTAAATCTTTTTGTAACTTGTCGGAAACTCAAGTCAACCCTTTGTGGACGGCAGCAGGAACTCTTGTTATAATTAATTTATAAAACCTATGTCTAAAAAAGGTAGACACTTTAAATATTTTTTTATTATACATCTTTTGAATATTATTAAATCTTAATTAAAACCTTGGCGAATTTTGCGTTGAAATTTATACAATTTTGAAATAAAAGTATCATATAAATTGTTGCTTTTATACACCCAATAATATATATTTTTCTTTATATTTTATATTGAACTAATAACTCAAACCCTTAACCATTGGCTGTAGTTTTTTACCATTCGGTCAACGTTACAACTTAATAACCCAATAACACTACAACGTATCTAACAAGCGACAACCTGGCACCCTGGAGAGCAAATTGGTTAATGTTGTCAAAGAGAGGTGAGTAAAAAAAAGGTATAACAGGTGAATAAATAAAGTGGTAAGTGCAATGACGGCAAACTTAAACTAAATACGGAAACTCAAACTATTTCTAAAGTTATATGTAATACGAGCCGATGAAGATCGGATCCCACGCATCTGACAACCAGATAAGACATTTTCTTTAAATAAGCTTGCTTACTTATATCCGATCGTAACTACCCAGCAAGCAGATATTAACAGATTAATTAATAAAGGAATAAAATAATACTGTATTTAGAATAATGCATAACTATTATGTGAAAGCTAACAGCTTCTCCATCGCATGGTAAGAGCATCCCTTAAACTAACACCAACTAAAAGGCCTAGAAAGTATATCACACCATGCAGTATGATCCATTATCCAGAAAACAATAAAATAATAGCCCGTTCCCTATCAATACTCAGCAAGGAACTACTGAAGTCAAATGAAAGGGATTTTAAGGCAAGCTACACGAAATTGCAGGACCAACTTAAAAATTTTAACAAAAACAAATCGTCAAAACATAAGTACATATTAAGTAAAGAAACACTACAGCTAATTCAGGAGAGAAAACAACTGTTTGATAGCAAAATGAATAAAGAGAATATTCAACTTATCACCAAACTAAGTAAAAAAATCAGGGAAGGTATCAGAAAAGATAGAAAAACAACAAGACTACAAACATTAGAAAAACATATTTTAACCACTGGAGGTACAAGAAAAGCTCTAAAAGAATTACGAGAATCAAATCCATGGATACCAAGCTTGAAATATGACCACTGCAATGTAACAAACCGAAAAGACATAAACAAAGTAGCTACAAACTTCTATCAGAATCTATATTCCAACCGAGACAATACATATCAAAGAAACTATAGAATCCTTACACCTAACTCATGTTCTTCAGACTCAGAACCTGAAATTTTATACAACGAAGTCAGGAAAGCAATATTAAGCCAAAAACTAGAAAAAACACCAGGACCAGATAAGATTACTAATGAGTTACTAAAAGGTACATCAGATGAACTGGCTCCTGTTCTAACTCAAATCTTCCATAACATTATGTTATCAGGATATATACTAGAACAGTGGGAAACATCTCATATAATTCTTATATATAAAAAGGTTCAAAAGAAGACATAGGTAATTATAGACCGATAAGTTTGATGTCCAACATATATAAAGTTTTTTCTAAAATCATCCTAAACCGTATAAGCACCAAATTAGATGAAAACCAACCAATAGAACAGGCCGGCTTTAGAAAAAACTTTGCAACCATTGACCATATACATACTGTAAAACAAATTATAGAAAAATACAAAGAATATAACAAACAATTGTACATGGCCTTTATAGACTATATCAAGGCCTTCGACAGTATAAGCCACGAAGCTATTTGGGAAAGTCTAAAAAACCAAGGAATCCCTAAGCATTACTTAAACGTAATCAAAACTATATACTCAAATAACAAAGCAAAAATACAACTGGAAGGTTTGGGAGAGACTTTCAATATTAAGAAAGGGGTCAGACAGGGAGACCCACTGTCACCCAAGCTGTTTTCAGCAACTTTAGAGAATATATTCCGAAAGATGGAATGGGACTAGGTTGGTTTAAACATAGATGGACGAAGACTTAATCACTTAAGATTTGTAGACGACATAGTTCTTGTCGAAGAAAACCCTAAAAAATTAGAGAAAATGATCCAAGACCTAAACAGAGAAAGCGAGAAAATTGGGCTATCCATGAATATCACCAAAACAAAGTTATTAACAAACTCAAGCAAAGAAGAAATTACAATAAATAACCAACCGCTTGAATATGTAGAGGAGTACATATACTTGGGTCAGATTATCTCCTACAATGATCAAACAGACAAAGAAATTAAAAAACGAATTGCAAACGGATGGAAAAAATACTGGTCACTCAAAGAAATCATGAAGGCCACCGATCTCAGTATGGGCACAAAACGGAGAGTCTACAATACCTGCATTCTACCCTGCATTACATATGGCTGCGAAACATGGTCTCTCTCAAAACATCACAGAGCCATGCTGCAAGGATGCCAAAGAGCGATGGAGAGAAGCATGACAGGTTTCAAAAAACAAGAAAGGAAACAAAACACTTTTATAAGAGCCAAGACGAAGATTATGGATGTACTTACGAAAATAGACCAATTAAAATGGAGATGGACAGGCCATATGCTAAGGAGCACTCAGGAAAAGTGGAGTAAAATTGTAACAGACTGGTATCCCAGAGATGGAAAAAGGAAAAGGGGAAGACAACCCAAGAGATGGGAGGATGAACTGAAACTAACAGCAGGCCCTGCTTGGAGAAGGGTGGCCAGAGACAAAACTCAATGGAAAATGTTGGAGGAGGCCTTTGCCAAAAGGCACACTGAACTTAGAGATATCCTCTAACAGAGGAAACATATCTTCCACAACTATTTAAGTTCAGGATAAAGGGCTTATTGTATAGTATTGTAACAGCTTCTATACTCTATGCTTTTTTTATTATTTAAGCTGTTAATTGAAGTGACGTAATCGAATGCGATGTAAACAGTTTAATGAAATTTTTTGAAGCTTCATATTGCCTTTTTCCTTGACAATTTTCAAGCTTAACCAGCCAGCTTTTCAAGTGTCAAGTAAATTCAACATCTTTGTTGTATTAACCATGTAGATAACGAGTGTCGTGTCCCTACAACACAAAAGAAGAATCCTCTGACCAAGCGAGGTGATCATGCCTAGCTATCCATGATCCATTTTGATGCTACCACAAACCTTAAAAAAGGTTTGTTAGATTTTTTATATTTTATATATTTTTAAGTGGAGAAGTGATAATAAATTATGATTAAGAATTGAATAATGTGATTTTTCTACATATCCGTTAATTTTTGTAATTAACCTATTTATGTCATCTGTTCATTTATAACATCATAAGGTGGAAAGCTTGTTTGTTTAGTTAGTTAAAATTAACTGAACTGAACTGAACAAAGGCGAACCACCCACCAGACAGCCATTGGTGAGCTTTAAGATGTGTAATCCACTTAGGATAGCCACAAACAAGGTTGGAATCCAATTAGGTCTAACCTAACTGCTGATGATTAAGGTAGATAGGTACACGAGTTAACTGATCCATTAAGGCGATAGAAATAACTTTTAATGTGCAAACAAAAGTATGTTACGCACTTTTTTTGATTTACTATATGAAGCAAATCCGTGTGGTGACGGAGTTAGCACATAGAGTGTCACCAGCCCTATTCATCCCATGGGTGTCGTAACAGGCGACTAAAGTAGCAAATTATGCAAGATAACATCTCTGCAAAAAGCAGGAAAACTTAAAAAAAATCTTCAAAGCAACTGCTTCAAAGAGCAAAAATCATAAAACGATTACAACAGGTTAATAGGAAAAAAGAAACATAAAAATAGGCCCTTTTTTTCGTACCTTTATTTAAAAAATAGGACATAAAAAAGAATCCTTTACGTACGGTCATATATTTAAAATTCGAGAGCTTAACGAATAAAAAACTTACATTCGATTTAGATTAATCAATTATTAATCAGCTAGGATATCAATTTTATTGAGAAATTCAAACTAATTGCCTCCAAGCCTCTCGCCAAGGGTGGATATATTTATCTCGAGTCTTTTAGTTCAGTAAGTTCTTGCTATGATGCGAGGATGTTCATGTTCCAGTTAAAAATATTAATTAGTAAAAATGTACTACTAATGTGTGGTTACCCTAAACTTGAAATTGTGACGTATGGTGGACACAAATTTTGAATGTAACTTCATACATTTACAAAATAGTTTCTAACTTAATTAACAATGTTATTAATCATGAACTTCTAAGACGTATAAATAGTTTAGTTGAAACATAATAATCTACAATTCGCACAGACTAAATTAGACCCAAATATTCGTGCCCTTCCAAATTCTACCAACTTTACTGACACAATCAAGGATGCCTGTCATTTCAAGCAAGTTAATCTTTGTTACAATATCAAGTCATATTTACTCGTACCTGTTTCCTTTCGTACAATTACTGTTCACAGGATCAAATCTAGTTCTGACAACATTCCAAACTGACTTAAAGAAATGCTATCATAAAAATAGTTAACTACATCTTTTAACTGATACTTACGATTTTCATTTCTACTACGAGATAAAAGCAAATCATTGGACATGTAATGTTTTGCATGTAGGAAACCACAGCAGTTCCATGAGAGCTGCTTACCTTTATGCTCATTCAGTGATTAGAGATATTATTGAGGCTCAATTAAAGTAAAAAAAGATGGTCCAAAAACCACACTTGTCGTTCGTCTGCTGTGGTAAAACGAATTCGCTTTATCTCATCACATTATCACATCAACAGCTTTTTCTACAGCTGGACATAAACCTCTCCTTCGAAAGGAGGTTTTGGCCTATTATACCACGCTGGTGGTATAGTTAAGTTTTCCTTCCGTTTGCAGAGATGTTATCCTGCATAATTAGCTTCTTTAGTCGTCTGTTACGACACCCATGGAATGAATACGGGTGGTGACACTCTGTATTCTTACTCCGTCACCACACGGATTTACTTTATATAGCAAGTCAAAAAAATGTGTTTCGTGATTTTTACCGAAACAGATTTATGGCATAACAAAACGTGAAAAGTTAAGATTAAAGAAAAATTCAGGATTTAGTCTTTTACATCTTAAGAAAATATGCCATTCAAAAGCAGAACGATATAAGAAGATCGCACCTTGAAACAATTACGTCATTCCAACGTAACATAAACGTAAAAATACTGAAGTTCCTAATCGCTTTTAAATTACACCGTCTAGTAAAGTCGAAGTTAAACTCGCCGAAAGCCGTGGAAACTTAAATTGGATTTCTTCACTCTGTACTTTGTTCACGATCGACCAGATGAACAAAAAAAACTGTGATATCAATGCACAAATTTATAATTTTTATCTTATCTTTTGACAAGATAAGTTATCTAATTAAACATCACGTAGGGCACCTTTCAGAAATACGACTGATACATAGAAATTCAACAAAAACCCAAAAGATTAGTAAACTACTACCCGTTTCTTTAAGTTCGCCTTTGTTTTTTCCATGTTAACGAATACGTTGTAAGTTTAGGTGCAGTTCTATTTAGAAGGTCGCAAAGTGTACCTAATTTTGTTGAGATTCTCATGTGTATTTACACAAGTATTCGTCTATTATAAATCTACAACTGATAATAAAGTTACTAAATATTACCTAGATTTAAGGTAAGTTGTTTTCAACCAGTAATCATAATGATGTTTGATCCTCTTACTATCACTTCATTTCATTCCAAAATTTAATCGCCCCTAGATGAACAAACTATAATAGAAAACGTTAAAACTTTATATGAAATAAAATATTGTAAAATTTTCCAAGAAAAGAAACTAATTAGTCGACGATATTAAACATCGGATTTGAGACCCTTTTACGAGTACAACGAATACTGAGCTCCCAAATACCAGGAGTGAAGGAATTCTAGGCGTTTATAGACAATGCTTATAAGGTTCGGTCGGATTTAATGAACAATTTACAAAGAACCAGATTGCCAATTTATTTCTTAAATCAATTGAACACACCTACTTGTTAAACGTACATGGTGACTTAAAAACAAAAGAATTAAACTTTGCAACACAAAACTTTGCGATATGCTTGGCAACTAGAGCAGAAATGTCGTGATCAAAGAAAACACTAGGTAGGCTCACCTCCTGCCGTTTTCTGAATACCTAGCACGTAGGGGTCGTACACTATGCACATGTCGTATGTAGGTCACAGGGCCCCAGGGCACGTGCCATAATGTACGGTAGGGTTTATCCATCTCGAAAATATCTTACATTTTGAAATACCGCCCACCCATGTACTGGAAAATACCGTTCGCCAGTGGGAGAGTAAAACGTTTGCTATATTAACATTTCAGTCATAACAAAGCCATGTCAGTAAACTTACCAAGCGTAAAATTTTCAAACGTTAGCATTTCATGTCAACGATTGGTGCACGTCAGCAAAATCCTTATGAATACAGCTCTAATAACGTATACTGTGCCGTTTATATTTATACGCATATGTAAATTGCTTAATCAGGCACGATTCCAAGGAGGGTTGGAATTAATACCTAATAAACTATGTTATGAGTGGTAAAACACGATAGCACTACAGTATGCCTGATAGAAAACCTTCATTACATGACGATAATTGGTTTTGCAGGAGCGTGTCGTTTTCACTATTTACTTTGTAAAATACGCCCTATAAATAAATCTGTCAATATTTAGTTAACTGTTCAATTCAAAACATAGATAGAAACAAAAGGTATAGATAATTTTGGATATTCTCTCTTCATTTAACTTTCAGGAGTTTGAAATAATCAGAATATTTTATACACTTAAATCACTGCGATACGGCATCAAAAATGTTGTACAAAACAAATGTGGATTATCAAAAAGCTGAAAAACACCAGTGCTAAGTTAGTTAGTTCCGAGTCGCGTCGCTAACAAAGCGTCTTGCGGTGAGAAGGCTTCACGCTCCTGACACCTCTTCACTTAGATGACGTCCTGGTGTCGTGTTACAAATGCAGTATATCGTCGGCAAACAGAAACAAATAATTCAAGAAATAAAGTTATTTATTAATAATGAATAAGGTGTTTTGCCTTTCTAGATACTTATTCGCTGTAACTCTCAAAAGTTGTTGAATTTATTATATAAGAGTGAGTAGGTAGTAAGTACTGCCAGATACTCGAAGGCACAGGTATCCAAGTAATAACTTTGATTAGATACTTTATTACATTATTATTTTGCTAATTCTCCTCAGTGGTATTACGTGTAAATATTATTAAACTACCAAGTTTATTATTTAATAAGACTTGCCTAGCTAAATTAAAAACCGAAACTATATATTTTCATTACATAAATGGACACAGAAGTTTTCCATTTAGGTCCTTATTCAAAAATCACAATACATACAAATTTAAAACATATTTTTTTTTCTATATTAAGAACCTGCCAAATGGACTCTACTCTGCCTGAATGTAAGCATGAATAGAATTGAAGAGTTGTGGGCACCATACTTTTTGCAAATGCAGTATAATGACCCACACTATAGCAACCCAGATGCGTTTTCACGTCCCAATTGGGAACGTACAAAAGGCATGACAATCATCGTGATAGTATAAGGCTCACACAGTTACCACGATAACTGTCACTCCTGCATCAATTGGCCTACAGTTTCGCATTCACCAACGACACACGACGCCACGAATGCTGTCGCTTTAGGTTGGTCTTCTGTAAAAGGGTAATGCTGCCCCGGTCGAGCTGCCCCGTTCGTGCTGATATCAGCGTTGCTCTACTACTTAAAGTATGTTCTGTTTTTACTCCTAATTGATAATCGATATTTTCTTCAAATGTAAATGGTCATAAAATACAATTATAATGTAATTATATAACGTAAATATGAGCTTAAGTCATTCATTAGTTATCTAACTATTCTTAAGTACGTCTTATATCTTAAAACCTAATCTTAAAGTGGATATTTACTTAGTCCTGTGTGCAATGATAAGTTATTTGCTATATTAAATTAAATGAAATATATAAACAAGTAAGTTTACTCAGGAGTATAAATTTAAGTTCATGAATTTTAAAAACACTTCTACGTGAGTAATTTTCGCAGAAAATTGAAATAAATTTTCTAAAATAACAAAAATCGTATTTTGAAGCTTTAAAAATACAAAGCCTAGCTTTTGATATAAAATATTATTTAAGTATAAATAAACAAAAGGAAAATGAAAAAGTAACTAGCACCGTAGTTGGTCTAGGTACCAGGCGCGCAGACATGACAAAGAGAAAAAAATATACCAGAAGAGCTCTTCAGAGTCCTTTTATACAGTGTTACGTTTGCGCCGAGTGACTCGTATCAAAGGCATACATACACTGTATTATTTATTGTACTGTTGAACATAAAGTAATTGTGAAAAAACAAACAGTTTGTTCAGTGCAAAGTTTAAAGATAAAACTAAAAAACGTGTTCATGGAACAAGTGAATTACATTTCTTTTGTAATTAAGAATCCAGGACCTGTGCAGTCGTACTTTTCAAGAATTATACCCGATGGGTGACCAAGTGGTTTCAGCGGTCGCAGGAAGATTAAGTCTCTCACTACCTGCTCGGTGGCAGTGTGAGTACACGCCGATCCCGTTCTCTTTTCTCCACCGCTGACAGTAGAGAAACTACGACCCGTGAAAGGGGTCCCACCTTCGTGATTTTTACCAAGATTTTCCTCCTCATTGCTCCGAAGAGCGAAAAGCCATCAGAGGAACCGGCAGATACACCCTCTCTGTTAGACCAAACTTCAACTGAATGGTCGAAGAAGTAACGCTTCCTCTTCGTGCTAGAATATTAGCCGTTGGCTGAGACGACCTCTTCCAAATAACAGAGAAAGAAATAACGTCACCGTCGACGGGACGGGTTTTCCTCTCCATCCGCTATAGTGGCCAGGTGTGAGGAGACCACGTCCACGTGTGCCTTACGTCGCCTAAATAGAGAGTTTATCCGCATATGGTACCTGTGGTAGCGGGCAGGCGCTAGGAGGGATGTGGATGTCGTAATAACAGCTGTTCCCGGATCCCTCCTACGTCAGGCGCAGATTGGCACACCGTGTGATTTTAGTCGGTACGATGCCGACATACCACCCCGCCGTAATCCCCGGTGGGGTGACGACTCGAGGGGGCTTCCACACGTTAAAAAAAAAGTGGTTTAAGCGGTCGCCACGCCGCTCTCTACTTCACTGAGTGTTGCTAGTTCAAACTCCACCTGAGACAACACTGTGTGATTCATAAATTATTGTTCTGAGCTGGGTGTTTTTTGTGTCCGTTTCTTGTATGTTTGTAAAGTCTCCCGCGACATATGTAGTATTTATTCCTAGCGCAGGCCTTGTCTTTAAAAAAAAAAGTATTTTTTCAACCACGTGTTGACTACTTAATTAGTATTCTGCAAAATTGCATCCAGTTCGATTAGCAATAAAATCGATATTTCATTGGCTTAAATCGTTATATAAAACCTTTGATTGTATTTTTGTTGACAATGCTTAGCTAAAATTATCTTACATAGTTTAATATAATAAATAAAATATATTCATCAAGTGTCTATTCTTGTCTCAATTTTCGTACGAGCAAAATGGATTTTGTTATTTTTCTTTTTCATACATCAATTCACTGCTAAGGTAGTAAGGCAATTCTTCTAGTCATGTCATCCGTCTCATAGTCTCTGCCCTCGTAATCTCCATGCATAAAAGTCACTACAATACATTTTTCTCATTAGTTAACATCACATGTCTATACCATGATAATCTATTTCTTGGCAACTAACTTTTCAAAAACTATAAGATCTGCACCAATTGTGTTCAAATTTTACACATCATGACGTCATCAACAGCTTTAAATAGTCCACTGCTGGACATAGGCCGGTTACAATAGAGGTTTGCGTTTACACGAAATGAAACACGTTTCAAAGATAGTTTTTATGTATTTTTCTCAATCAATGCAGACAGTCTGCCACAGCGATGAGTGGTAGGGTTCAGTTATTATAGTCAAAATAATTGATCATTAATATCACAACGAACTTAATTGTAATTTATAATTACACTTCACTTAATTTTAACATCTAACACACAACGCCATCTAGCTTCAAACTAGATTGACTTAGAGAATACTGATACATTTTTATAATATATACAAATTATACATAGAAAGCACCTAAACTCTAAAGTAAATATTTGCAGATCAAACCAATATTGTGTCCTACCCGGGAATTAAACCTGAGACCTTAGGCGCAGCAGTCGCACACACTACCGTTGTGCCATCGAGACAGGTTGTATTACCTAACATGCATTATCTTTCATTGCTAATTAGGCAGTTTGTAACAAAACAACCTTCACATTTTACTTTTCTAATAGAAAAAATATTATAAGGATTTAGAAATACCTAACACACATGTTAAAAAAAACTTTGATACAGTTACGTTTTGAAGTAACTGTCGAAAATAAACGAACTTGCGAAATAGATGGAGAGTAGTAAAACAAATTTTAAATAAGCAAGCTCCCGTAAGCATAAACATGAATTGTTTAAAGAGATTGGTAGTTCTGATTTGACATTATTGTATAATAAAATCCCTTTACAAAAGGTTGGGATATTTTGTGAAAATGTTGGCGTATAAATCATCCGTGTTCATGGCCTGCTGTGACTTGAATTATATTGTAGTCTCATACCCTGACAATCGATGAACCCTTAGCGTTGCAACACAACAGCATCTACCAGCACTTTAGTGTACTACTATCAAACTAGTTTGTATATGTTTCTAGCGCCATCTCTGCGTTACAGCAAGAACTAAAGCGGGAACCAATTCAAAGTTTCTTAGGGTGAAGAGCTGGCTCTTCACTAGCGAATTTCTCTGGAAGTACGATACGTTTAACATAGATGGCGCTGGTTAAAAGAAAAACGAGCAAGACTACCTCCATTTCTACATGAAGAAAGTTTCGTTCTACTTGTGTTGATTCAACGATAATATGTAATCTATATGCAATTTCTGAGTTTTTCACTTACTTTGCGAGGCAATGACGCGTTAAGTTTGAAGGATTACTTACCTGAAAATTAAAGAGATAAAGATTAAACCTCAGTCTCTAAACATGGCAACAGTAAAATGATCACAGATTAATATAATAACGAGTGTATTTTGTGCACATTTTAGTTCAATATTAGTACAAATAAAAGAGAAACGAATTGTGTGTTTCTGAAATATTCTGAACTTATTGCAGCTTCTTAAATTATTTTCATTGCTGTATAAAACTCAATTTATTGTACAAAAACAAAAGGCATGTTTTCCCCCTTTTTATTTGTTAGCGCCTGCGAGCGTGCGAATCTTTACGGTAAGTAACTACCAGCGGCTATGGCCGCTTGCACAACTCAAGAGTCAAAAATGTTCTAATGTGCTTTAAGGCCCCCACTACCGGAATTTTGGAGACTTGTTTAAATCGATATCATTCTATTTCTCGAAATTCATTTCAAGTAACCTTGATCATTTATTTGGCCACTTTGAACATTACTTTGTGTGACGATAAGTTATTTATATAATTCTCTTAGGTTTTGCTTTATTCCACTCTACAATGCATAAAAATTTATTAAAGGCGAAGTGTGAAAGTCTACCAAACTACTAGAGCCACTTTCGCATTCATGGATGTACTGTGGACTAAGCTTGACAGGCCAGCTCATAACACTCTAGTACGTAGTAACTAAATCATAAACTTTATAATCAAATGAATCACAAAGATCGTACACGATTCATCTAAGTTTGCACTTTATGACAACGAATTACGGTGTAAAATTACCTGTCATACTACAAACACAACACTGATGGTCTCCAAGACAAAATGTAAGTCCCTGGCATCTTTGCCCGGGTTAACAACGTCGTATACAGTAATGAACTTTATGAGTGTTAAACAAAGTTTAATTTTAGTTACATTTGGGCAAGAAAACGAAATGTCATTTCAAAAGTTTGTGGCTCATTACAAAATGAACTTAATTCAGTACAGATGCACTCAATAAAGTTTATATATTTCGTATTATCATTTAAAAGTACTAGTTGACTGTATGGATGATTGTAGTGGCATAGGTGGTCGTCTCGCCGTTGCCTACTGCGCTGTATTTTATGAATTCGATCCATAAATGGTTCTGAGCCTGACGGTGCTTTGTAAAGGCAACACAATATTTTTAATTAGTGTGCGAATTGTCTTTTAAAAACACGGCAAAGTAGCTCTACATAGACAATGTCACTTATAATATAGTATACAATGGCAGAGTTGATCATTTGAAGTCAATTCGTCAACAACTTAACTAGTCCTATTTAATAACTCACGTTAGAAATGACCCCTGGACACCATACACCGTCGAGCATACAATACGGCTTGAAGAATTAAATACGTTTATTATTAAGACGCTAATTAGTAGACGATTAGATCCACTTTTTGACGCAGAAAAACTGAATACTGTGTGTTAAAAGACGTGCATTCGTATTGCATGTGTTTGTATTTTGAGAATCTTATTTTTTTTATTGGTATATTATGTATATTATTCATTGTGCCGCCATACCATACAAATCCATAATTACTATTTATTTACGCAATTTATATATCTAAGAAATATCGTCACGTTTGAAACTTTCCTTGACTTACATATAGGTCAACTGCATTTAAAATTAATAATGACTTCACAAATTCCACATTTCCCTTCCACTATGACCCCGCATCCCTTAAGCGCTTTCACTAGGCCGCCATAATGTGGGTCGCCATAATGAATTGTCTACATTTGTAATGAGTATGGCGACCACCACTCTTGGACTCTATTCATGCTTTCCATCATTCAGAATAGAGTATAAGAGTGATTCTAAACTAGGCAGAACCTGTATTGTAACAACCGGACTATTGATTTATGTGCTTATATATTTCTTAGAAGTACCTTAGAAGCTTGGTAGTCTACGAATAGACGACAAAGTTAAGGACGTTCAAAATGCATGACATATGGAATAAACCTTTTTTATATAAAATATTTATATCTCAAATTAACTTTATCTTTAACAAAGTTATTTTCCCCTTCTAGCGAACCAAACCTAATAAATATTTCTGTACCTAATGATATAAAAATTCGATTCAGATTTTTTTTCAATGCCTTAGATGTTTTCTAAGAAATCGGTGTTACCATTAACCACCATACTTTTAATCAGAATTGTTTACGCCCATCCACTTTGAGTTTAGCCTCTTCACTGTCATGTTAAGTCAAAATTTGCTTTTTCTACACCGAAGTGAAACATCCCTCTGCTATTAAACTATAAGCAAACAGAAGAAGAACAAAACAAAATATATACTGTATGATGGTAACTTGTTTTTCGGAAAACAGGTTGTCTAATAGAGAAAAAATCATGCATTTCCTCTATTTGACTGTCATCCAAACACAAACTTCGTGATGTAATATTCAGATTACCGTACAAAAAGCTATTATAGTAACTAAACATATTTCTGGATATTAATATATATTAATAGTTATTAGTTATAGTTATAATATGGTCCTGTTGAAATAAATAAACAATTCTTATTAAAATAAAATTGTTATTGTATACCTATTGTTTTTTCTTTTTTAAAAGACAACGCCCGTATTAGGTATATATGCTGTGTCGCGGACGACTTTACATGTTATTTGATGACTTTGTATGTCTTACAACGGACTCAAAGAGCACCGAGACTCAAAACAACAATTTGTGGATTACACAAAGTGTAGTCCCTTGTGTGTTGGAACCCACAACACTCACTCAGTAAAGAGCAGCGTGGCAACCGCTGAAACCACTACGCCATCCATTCAGTCAACTGCATCTGACAATTGGGTAGATGACTGTATCATAAACAAATACCAATGTCCACTTCATTAAATCTAATATCGCGAAACATCTCGGCAAATACAATTAACATAGCTTTTTATTATTATTACGAATCTCAATTAAATATTTAGTGAAATGTATTGTTCAATTGAGTAGTCTAAAACAGTGACGTCACAATTTTGTATTTAGTACATTTTTCATACAGAATTGTCGTTTTGACAGATGATAAAAAGTAACTAATTTGACTAAGGTGTCATCTAAATTATTTTATATTGATAATTATTTCTAGCTAACTGTACCCCGCCTTGTTGTTGTGGCACATTGTGCTGTATTCGAAGCGGGTTGTATATCGTCTCAAAGTCGAATCTCAATCGGTACAGAATTTTAGACATTTTAGTATAACCCGTCTGAGCCAAAGCTATCAGAAGCATGGCTATCAAATAAAAAACTGAAAAGTTTGATATTATCCTCTACAAATAGATGAATTATGTGGATAAATATAACTTACTAAATAAATGTGTTAACAGTGTAACAAAGTCATCAGTTCGATTACCCTAGGGCTGAAGTAATGAGGGCTCGTTAGTGGCTCCCGGTGTCGGTTAGAGCCTACATGATTAACACGTAGCGGGGAGCCTCCCGCCGTCTTGTCGACAATGTTATCTACTAGAAAATAATTATTTCACTGACAGATAATTAACTTCGGGTTACAGACCTTGATCAGAGGCAGTTCGGTATTTCAGATAAAAACTTCTTCGTATAGGGCGGGCCAAGAATTAGTTAACATTTGAAAAACTCGTATAAAAAAACCATTTGATTTATTATAAAAATTGTTTATTTACAAGAAAGCTTATTAGTTGGAATTTTTTTTTAATATATTATCTAAATATATTAAAAAAAAACTCCGTTTCTGTTCTCCGTTTCGACGTTTGCACCCTTCTAAGCCAGCCCTGAAATTTTCGAATACTCGTCGGCAAAGAGACTGCGAGATCGCCAATATCTTTTCGCTGATTTTGTCTTTTAGTTGACGTAGTGTACTTGGTTTATTGATGTAGACACGATTCTTCAAATAACCTCATAAAAAGAAGTCTGCTGGGGATAGATCTGGACGGAATGTCGCCTGGAAATCAGTTTTTCTGGAAACATGTCTTTGACCACTGGCAGGGACTCATTCAGTCACAAGTGGCTCCATCTTGTTGAAACTATGTTTTACGATTGTAGCCAGCAAATTCCAGTAGCATCGGTCCTAAGAACTCCCGTAACATATTTGCACGGGATGTTAGATTCAAAGGTTAACTAATTCTTGACCCACCCTATATTAAATACTCGTTCTATGGTGTACTGAGCTATTTAATGATTAAAAGCTTACTGCCACTTTATGCGACTAAAATAGCAAAGTTGAAATGGTTGTGTTGATTTTCAATTACGCCAGAATAGCAAAAATGATCTGAATGAAATTCAGAACAGAGATACCTTATAACCAGTAATACGTATTATATAGGTACTTTAGTTATCTTATAATTACCATAAACCGTGTGGTGACGAATTAAGAATATATAGTGTTACCACCTCTATTCATCCCGTAGCTGTCGTAAAAGGTGACTAAGGGAACAAAATATACAAGACAACATCATTACAAAGAGAAGGCAAACTTGGAACAAACCCTTTTTTTTTTTTTTTTTTTAACGTGTGGAAACCCCCACGGGCCGTCACCCCACCGGGGTTTACGGCGGGGCGGTGTGTCGGAATCGGACCGACTAAAACCACACGGTGTGCCACTCTGCGCCTGAGAGAGGAGGGATTCGGGAACAGCTGTTATTACGACATCCTAATCCCTCCTAGCGCCTGCCCGCTTTCGTGGGCGCCATCTGCGGATAAACTCTCCATTTAGGTGACGTCCGGCACACGCACACGTCACCTCCTCGCGGCTGGCCACTATAGCGGATGGAGGGGAAAACCTGTCCCGTCCATCCGCGGCCACACTCAAGGCGGCATGAGGCGCTGGTATGCGCGTCTCCGCCGCCCGGCTCGCCGGCGGCGAATTGGGTCCGAGTGGATATCGTCCTCCCGGGCCTTCTCCGCCGCCTCCTTCCGCGAAATTACGTCTTCGCAGAAGGTTGCGACCGCGGTAAAACAACTGTCGCTACCGGCCATGGAGCGTATGACGGCCGGTAGCGAGAGATCTCCTCCAATAACTGCAGTGAGGACCCCACGCTGCGCCGCCCAAGCGGAACAAACCGCTAGCGTGTGCTGAGCCGAGTCCTCACTGCAGTCGCAGTGGTGACAGGCGGGACTCAATTCCCTCCTGGCGACCGAGTGCAGATACTTGCCGAAGCAACCGTGCCCGGAAAACTTGGAACAAACCCTATTCCAACCCGTCTGGCCAACGTGGTACAGTAGGCCAAAACCTCCTTGCTAAGGAGAGGCCTATGTCCAGCAGTGGACTGTAAAAGGCTGTTGATGATGATAATTACCATAATATACCACACTTCTACGCATATTCTAATTTCTATAAGAGCTGACAAACTTTGCAGAGGCTTTTGACGCCAGGCCGAGGAAGATAAAGTGATGTTGAAAATCTTGGATGAGAAACGGTATTGATAACACTGTAACTTGTAGGGGCTGGAGTTGTTTATTCGGGTGGTCGTGAAAAATTGACGATAGCACTAGGATAGAGACATCATATTACTATACATCAACCTATATATTAAATAACTTTGTATCATATAACACATTACTATAAGACATTCAACATGTAATTAAATATTAAGTATTTTTGCTGTTTCAGAAGTTTTAAGCTTATGGGGCCATAAGCTTAAAATCGCTTTTTTTTTTTATTATTAACTTCACAAGCAGTAAAATGTCTAGATCACATTAAGTGCACAGATTTAATAACAAAGATAATATAAATTGTATGATATTTATTGTAAATTTATAACTAGTTTTATTAAATATTTATAATAAAATGAAACAATGAATTATTAATAAACGTATTAATATTAAAAAAAAATGTCCATTAGTGGTACAGGTTTTTCTCGTGTGTAAATATGGAAATAATACAAAAAATATTTTCTTTATTTTCTACGTTATTTTACAATTAGTTAATTTGATACGGCTTTTCCTTCTAAAACTAATAAGGTATGCTATTGTTTTTATATTACTGTAGTTTACGTAGAGTAACTGTGTATAGTATTATATCATAACCAAAATAAGAGAACATGTTTTGTTTATTTTTGTTATTTTAATATACATCTCAATCAACCTGTCGCCTCCCACTGCTGAACGAAGGTCTCCCCCAAGGAACGCCAACGATCCCGGTCTTGGGCAACTGACATTCATCCGCTGCCAGCCACCTTCTTGAAGTCGTCGGTTCGTCGCGCCGCAGGGCGCCCCACTACCCTACTTTATGTACATATTATATAAATATATTTATAGGAGCCTTATTTTTTAAACGATTACTATATTTTAAAAACTAGGAAACGTGATCCAGCTACTTTTTAGTTTTTAATGTTAGGTAGCTGTATCACTTTTCTTGGATTTTTACATGACTTAATAATACTTATTTATTGCACTATTTAAAACAATTTCATTTTGTTGTACTATAATGATGTATTTATTTAGGGAAGTAGTTCACAAACAAAAAAATTAATAGCTAAATAAAATATAATAAGAAAAAGTACAATAATTCGTTAATAATATTTCAGACATCTTCATATTATTATATTAAGTAGAGATGTTACGTGACAAACACACTAGAAACCAAAGTAAGTTATTGTTTTAGCAACCTTCTTGGTAAGAGAACTATCGACTGCCGTGCTCATCTCCTGACTGTGGACGTGACAATGAAATTAAATGATATAAGTGCTCAAGTACCTAGCTGAGATATTTTTTTACTGAATATGATTGATGAAACAAATAAAGTGATGCAATGTTGTTGGTAGTATAAAAAATGGTTTTATAATCTACCAACAACATGCTATCTTATATTCAATCTTCTTAAGTCGTTTTCAGCTCAAGAAAAAGGCAATTTTTTTATTTTTTGGCGACGTCCTATTAGTACCTACTTACATCAAAAAGTTCGATATATCCTTTTCAACCGCTACCTACTGAAACAAATAAATGTCTTCATTGTTCAAAGGCCTTCAAACTTCAGCCAAAGGGAGTATATATTTTTAATGAGGCCGGATTCATATAAAAAAAGCCTTAGGAAACTCTACAAGAAATATGTGACTTTTGTGTGTCTTCTATAACTTTGTACCGTATGTCTGTCTTTTTAAATACATCCTATTCTTTTTCTATGTACCTGGATGTTTATCCAAAAATGGGCACGACAAGTTAACGGGAACGAAAATAGAATTTTCTTTTCGTTACTTAGTATAAATATACAAAAATAAACAATTCATTCAAACAAACATAACTTTAATTTTCGTACGTATTCGTAATAATAAATTGCATTTTGCCGCTAAGACTTTTGTCTTAGTCTGATACCAACAGAATTTAAGACCTTTTCCTCTTTTTTTTCAAAAACCTTTTCACTTAGACCTTATCCAACACCATCATTAAGCCTTCAAGAGTGTACTTCCACTGCAAGCGCTAGCAACCGTTCACGAGCACCAGTAGGCATTTGTAACAGGTAACTTACATGTATTTGGACCTAATACCACAAAAGAAAAGAACAAAAATAAATAGTCAAATCAGTTGGGTCGATCACAAACGATACCTACGTACATATACGTACATAAATCAATTTGCGCCGTGCAGATTTTAAGCTCAGCTCTGAGCTGTCGCTTGCACAGATGATACTATCACCGTTAATGGAATATGCCAACGAAATATTTTGCATCTTTGTTGCGGTACAATTTAATAGATTTCATATTGAAGAAGAACGTATCATAATAAAATGAAAATTGGTTTTACATAGCATTTGAATACAATGAAAAAAATATCTGCCCAGTCTAAATAACTAAGGGATTAACAATCCTTCGATGAATCCAAAATCCAAATTGAATGAAATTTAGTTTCGTAATTATACTGTTTCGAAAAAGAAACCGTTTTGATTTCCATGTATGTGCTTATAGACTAGTAGTAAGATATTGATATGAGTTCCAACAGAATTGTCTGTCAATGTATTTCGGACATATATCGGTCATCTGACACACAACGCCATCTAGTTTTAAACTAAGCAGAGCTTGTACTATGACAGCTAGATTGACTGAGAAAATACTTATGTACTTTCATTTGTAAATAAATACATATTATACATAGAAAATACCCACAACCCCGAGACAAATATTTGCAGATCATACAAACATTTGGTCCGATCCAGGAATCGAACCCGAGACCTCAAGTACAGCAGTCGCATTCGCTACCGCTGCGCCACCGAGACAGTCAAGTCAAGAGGTCTTCCAGCCTCAAACCGCTCTCATAGTCGGGATAATGTCGTGTAGATTTGTTATATAAACTTAACTAGTTCAATAAGAATCCTTATTCAGCTTACAACGAGTCAGTTACAAGTTTATTCTTAGTTTCAATTTTCGGTGATTTCTCTCAAAGTTGACCGGATATTTGACATTCGTTACTCGACTGGGCCAAGCAGAATTCCGTTTCATCTTCAACATTTATAATTATCGACGTTATAATTTAATTTTGAAATGCCAGCAATCTTTTAACAAATAAATTGATGAATAATTCAATGGAATAAGTATTATCGTATCGTATATCTACAAAATATTACCGCGAACAAGTCCATCTTATATGTCTAATACGCATACAAATACTTGGTATGTTTACATAGAACCTCATTTCAATTGTGAATACACAGATCAACTATTTGTTTAGTGTCGATATAGTGAATTTAAATACATTTAACGTTAGGTATATGTACATAAGTATACTGGAGCGTAAGTCGAGCGGCAGACACGTCCGTTCTCCCACGTTTCTGGTTACACGCTCCGCGGCACAAACTAAATTATTTATGAACGCGACCCTTTGCTCGCGACGGCCCAGAACCAAAGTGATATTTGTTTCCCTTACTTATCCCAAGTACTCTTTCTCTTTTATGCTATCCTAGAATGCGTGCGGGCAATGGATTGAACTGGAAAGGCTATACGAGACAATAGAAAGGTTTCGGCTAACTCAAACGGACGAAAGTGTGTCATATTTTGCAGACGTGTACATTTTGAACTAGCTTCAGATCTGAAAAAATTACGAACACTATTGATAAGGCTTTCTTTTTTCTTTGAAAACATTTGCGTTCAATTTACTGAGTTACTATGAGGGTAATACGCAAATGACTGTCTGTCATGATGATGATAACTAAATTGACTCCTTTCATTTATTCGACAGAAATGCTTGATAACAGTTCGAAGTTTAGACGTATGGGTTTTATTCCCCGTGCCTTGGAAAGCGTGTAAAGCCGACAGCTTTAAGTCCTGCGCCCGATTTCTCCTCGGTCGAGTCGGATAGCCGTCCCATTGCACTGTGGAAGCGAGGGTACAGAAAGTGTACACTTGTATTTGCGCACACACCTGTGCTACATTATATCTCCTGCATAGTTGGATGGACTATTCTGTGACTAGCCACCGTGGTCGAAATCTGTTACGTAGTAGAGCGACGCAGATTTCAGCACAAATGGGCCGGGACAGCACAAAAGATCAGCCTAAAGCGCCAGCATCCGTGTTTCGGTGGTAAGTGCGAGACCGGAGACCCATTGATGCAGAGGTGACAGTTGTCGTGGCAATTGTGTACAATACAATGCCACGATGATTGTCATGCCTTTTACGTCCCCAAACGAGGCGTGAAACAGCATCTTACTAGGCCGTCATAGTGTGGGTAACCATACTGCATTATCTGCATTCGCAATAAGTATGGTGACCACAACTCTTGAATTCTATTCATGCTTTCTATCAGGCAGAGTAGAGTTACTTTTGTAGGCTCGTATATAAACAAAAAAATAAAAAATCGCCTAGGAATACAATCAGTGATTAGTCTGACGACCTGTGGAAGGTCGTGGGAAGCCGTTGGATGCGCGGTTTCGTAAACGCCAAAGTCACAGTTCTGGCGGCGAGACCGATGAGGTGTTTCAAATGCCTGGGCGTAGGACACACCCGCATCAAATGCGACAGCTGTTTTGACTGCAGCGGACTTTGTTTCCGCTGCGGTCGACCGGGTCACAAGGCGGCAGATTGTTCTGCTGCCCCTCACTGCCCCGTGTGTGCGGCGGGTAACAAACCCGCCAATCATCAGATTGGGCAGGGGGGTTGCAAACCTCCCCGCAGTTCTCGGCAGGCGTCAGGGGCTAGCCAGTCGGCCCGGGCTGCTTCTGACGTCGTTCGTGCGTCTATGCCGTCGCCCATGGAGGAGGCTGTAGAGACGGTCGAGTAATGGCCCAAGTCTCCAACCTCCTTGTCCAGACTAACCTGAACCACTGTGCCGCGGCGCAGGACCTTTTCCTGCAAACCATGGCACAGTGGTCGATCGGTGTTGCCGTACCCGCGGAACCCTACTACGTTCCTCCCCGCCCAAACTGGTTGGGTGACCGAGACGGTTCCGTGGCAGTCGTCGGCTCCACAGCGGCTCATTCCCCGCCCTTGTCGCTAAGAGACAAGGGCACTGGATATGTTGCTGCTGAGTGGGGGGAGATCACCGTATACGGTGTGTATTTCTCCCCCAAACCGGAGTTTGAGCGACTTCGAGGTCTTCCTCAACAGCCTGGAGATCTCGATGCGGCGACTAATGTCTGGGCACGTCCTTGTGCTGGGGGACTTCAACGCAAAGTCCGTTGCGTGGGGTTCCCCCAGGACGGACGCTAGGGGCGAGGCCGTAGAGGAGTGGGCGGCTTCGGTGGGCCTCTGTTTACTAAACAGGGGCTCCACCAACACGTGTGTGCGACAGCAGGGAGGGTCGATAGTGGACCTTTCGTTCGCTACCCCTGCCCTCGCCGCACGAGTAAGGAACTGGCGTGTCCTGGAAGAGGTTGAGACGCTCTCGGATCATCTCTATATCCGATTTGAGCTCTCCCGCTCCCAGGAACCCAGAAGGGGTCACGTGGCGCGGCGTTCTTCTCGCTTTCCGCGGTGGGCTATAGCCAAACTGAATAGGGACCTACTAGAGGAGGCAGCCATTATTCACTCTTGGCCGTCTCCGCAGGCTCCGACCGAGGAGTCGACTTGGGGGCTGGTCGTTTCCGCGATGCGATTACGCAGATCTGCGATGCGGCCATGCCCCGCATCCGAGGTTGTCGGCCCCGATCTGTCGGACGCCCAATTTGGTTTTCGGGCGGGGCGTTCGACGGTCGATGCTGTGCTGCGCCTGAGGGCCGTTACCGAAGAGGTGGTGAGCTGTGGCGGCGTGCTGTTGGCGGTGTCGTTGGACATCGCCAACGCATTTAATAGTCTGCCATCTAGCTGCATCAGGGAAACACTCCACTACCACGGGGTGCCCGAGTACCTGAGGCGGCTTGTGGCAGACTATCTTGAGGAGCGTACCGTCGTGTACGAGGACCGAGATGGTATTCTGAGGCGGCGGCCCATGTCGTGCGGTGTTCCACAGGGGTCCGTCCTAGGACCACTCCTGTGGAATATGGGATACGACTGGGCCCTTCGAGGTCGTCTTCCCCCCGGGCTGGGCGTAATTTGTTACGCCGATGACACATTGATCACAGCCCGGGGGGCGAACTTTCAAGAGGCGGCGCGCCTGGCCACCGTGGGAGTCTCTTTGGTGGTCGGGCGCATTGAGGCGCTGGGTTTACGGGTGGCCCTAGATAAGACGGAAGCCCTTTTGTTTCATGGGCCCCGTCGTGGTCCACCTCCCGGTGCCTCTATCGTTGTCAATTCGGTCCTCGTACCGATTAAGGCCCAGATGAAGTATCTGGGCCTCATCCTTGACGGCAGGTGGCTCTTCGACGAGCACTTCCGACAGCTTACTCCAAAGCTGGTTGGCGCCGCTTCTGCTCTTGGGCGACTTTTGCCCAATTTGGGTGGAGCCAGCGTCGCGACGAGACGGCTATACACGGGGGTTGTTCGGTCAATGGCGCTGTATGGTGCACCGGTGTGGGCGGCGGCTCTGACCGCCCAGAACAGGGCTCGCCTCTGGCGCCCTCAGAGGATATTGGCGGTTAGAGCCATACGCGGTTACCGCACCGTATCGACGGAGGCGGCGTGCGCCCTGGCCGGATCTCCCCCGTGGGATTTGGAGGCGGAAGTGCTCGCCGAAGTTTATCGGCGGACGGCTGACTTCCGGGCGGGTAGCAACATACGGCCCCCGCCCGAGGACATACGCGAGTGGCGTGAGGCCGCTCGTCGAGCCACGATGGCTCGTTGGTCGTCCCGGCTGGAGGCTCCACGTGCTGGCTTTGCCACCGTGGAGGCTCTCCAGCCGGTCATCGCCGAGTGGGCAGGGCGGCAGCACGGGACCCTTTCCTTCCGACTGACGCAGGTCCTTTCCGGGCACGGTTGCTTCGGGAAGTATCTGCACTCGGTCGCCAGGAGGGAATTGAGTCCCGCCTGTCACCACTGCGACTGCAGTGAGGACTCGACTCAGCACACGCTAGCGGTTTGTTCCGCCTGGGCGGCGCAGCGTGGGGTCCTTACTGCAGTTATTGGAGGAGATCTCTCGCTACCGGCCGTCATACGCTCCATGGCCGGTAGCGACAGTTGTTTTACCGCGGTCGCAACCTTCTGCGAAGACGTAATTTCGCGGAAGGAGGCGGCGGAGAAGGCCCGGGAGGACGATATCCACTCGGACCCAATTCGCCGCCGGCGAGCCGGGCGGCGGAGGCGCGCATACCAGCGCCTCATGCCGCCTTGAGTGTGGCCGCGGGTGGACGGGACGGGTTTTCCCCTCCACCCGCTATAATGGCCAGCCGCGAGGAGGCGACGTCCGCGTGTGCCGTACGTCGCCTAAAATAGAGAGTTTATCCGCAGATGGTGCCCGAGGTACGGGCAGGCGCTAGGAGGAATCTGGATGTCATAATAGCAGCGGTTCCCGGATCCCTCCTATCTCAGGCGCAGAGTGGCACACCGTGTGGTTTTAGTCGGTCCGATTCCGACACACCACCCTGCCGTAAACCCCGGTGGGGTGACGGCCCGAGGGGGTTTCCACACGTTAAAAAAAAAAAAAAAAAAAAAGCCGTTGGATGCGAAGGCACGAGACTGGTTGCTGTGGAGAACCTTGGGGGAGGCCAATGTCCAGCAGTAGATGTCTTTTGACTGAAATGACATCTCATTTGAGAGAGATGATGAAAAGATCAGTGATTGTTATTTATATTTATTGGCAAGCATAAAGAAACACCTATGATCATTAATTGTCGTACTCATTCTTTATTCATAGAACATGGGAGACGTCCATGTGTTGTGGGCTAATTGCTTCGAAATATCACTTCGAAATTTAACTATCAAATAAAACACGTGTTTTCCTTGCTTGCCCAATATTTAACAACAACCTTTTTCGCTCATTAATCCTGTGCCACGTAATTCAATAATAGGTAATTCGGCGACATTAATCACTGTACGGTGATAAAATCAGAGAAAAGTAAACATCTGACAGCAAGAAGCCGGGAGTGTTGTACAGTCATATCCACATATTACTGTAATATGCAAGACGTAACATGAAAACTCTTACCAACGTATTAATAAATTGCCTCGTAACCTTTTGGTTGATGGAAAATTTGAAGAGGGGGTCTCCCTATGCTGGTGTCGGTGTTAATGATCCGTGGGATGGCACACGCGAGAACACTTGATTGAAACGTTAATGATGTTACATATATTGAGGAAAGCACGTTTCAGAAAGATTAAAGGAAAAGTAATACATGAGCAGTAATGTTAATTCAACATTTCACATGTAACCATTCCACATAATCCATTTTTATTTTGCTATTAATTTAGTGACAATTTACTCAACAAAATATATTAGAAATAAGATAAAAAATGTGTGATCGCACTCAAATACCTGATCTGTAACTAATCAAACGAATGATGATGATAATGATGTACTCCTAACCGATTTCGGCCACGGCGGTCAGTTTCAACGGAAAGCAACCACATACGCAGAAATATTATAGTGTACAAGTGTATCTGCAAGCACGGGTGCACTCTTTGTTCCCTCACTCTCACAATCCGATGGGACGTGGGATTTGATCCGACACGACTGGGGAGAGGTCAGGGGCAAGAACGACGACTTTATGTGCTCTTGAGACACGGGGGTGAAGACTCCAACTTGTAAATTCCGGATTATTATTAAGTATTTCTGTATCCAGAAAAATTCGATAACACTTTTTGACCCGACCTGGAAATCGAACTCAAAACCTCTTGATCGGCAGTCGCAAATACTAGCCGCTAGGCTTACGAGACGGTCAAACGAATAGTATACAGACAATAGAAGTAAAATAAAAACAAATAACAAATGGGTATATTGCGCTCGTATAATAGATTCAGCTTCCGCTATAAATTTGTTCACCTACAAAAATCTGTAAATACCGTTATGGACGCGAAGGAAATCCGGTCGCATCTTATTTATAAAATAGGAAAGATCGTGATGGTCAATTTTAAGTTTTATCCCAAGAAAATAAATCATCAATTGCTATAAATAGTATTTACAAGAGATGGGGCAATTATCAAATTATAATTTAATTTATAAAATAATAAATATAGAATTGATCGTTACGCACATTCACACTTGGATACTTAATAAATCTGATGCTGACTGTACAACAGAGATTATTTATAAATATTTTTTTTTAATTCAAACGATGTGTAGTTTGATACAGTATGAAACAAAAAGGTTAAGTCGAAAAGAAACATGAACTGTTTGTTTCGACTGTCCATAGTACATCACAGTACTCCTAGCAAAAAGTCCCCGTCGAGTTAAATAAACACACGTGATTTAAAAAATTGTATTTCGTAGTAGAAAAATACTCGTCCGTGATTATACTCGTATGTAACTTGTACAATTTTATTCTCATAAAATGCTATAATGACTTACTATACTATGCTACTTAACATATAGAAAATTTAATATTGCTGACGATTAAAATCTTCATCCTGTTAGAATTCTCCCATTGCTAAAACTCAAAGTTTTATAAATTCAAAGCTGGGCGAGAGATGAGAGAAAACGCTGAAAAATTCATGGTGTGTGCAGTCAGGCCCACCATCCTCGCGCTCTCTTACATGCATAAAATATAAGCTATACGTCAATTTTAGTTCCAGATTTGATTTCCTTTGAGTTCAGTAGCTGCACTCGTAATTCGATCCCAATTTAAGTTTGTCTTACGTGTGGAGACGGATTAAAAATACGGAGTTAAACCACCCCTATTGAAACGTTGCATGTAATATGCATATGCATAGTGGTTTAACTTAACTATTTACTGTACCGCGTGGGTTCAAGTGTTATACTTTATGTGATCAAAATAAAACGCCATACATCCTGGGAGTATTGTAAGAAACCAACTAAGAGGGCAAATTACGTAGAGAATCAGTGTTGCATACGGGAAAACTTAAAATAAATTCTGTACCAACCCACCTAGCAGGCCAAAACCTTCTTCCCATGGCCAGTAGGAAATTATTCAAGGCTGTTAATGATGGCGATAGGTTTTTTTTTTATGGTAATTTGGCAGAGGCTCATTGATGCAGGGCTGACAGTTATTGTGGTAACTGTGTAAGCCTTACACTGTCACGATGACTGTCATGCCTTTTACGTCTCCAAGTGGGGTGTGAAAAAGCATTTCAGAAAGGCGCCATAGTGTGGGTCACCATACTGCGTTGTCTGCATTTGCAATGAGTATGGTGACCACAACTCTTGGATTCTATTCACGCTTTCTATCACGCAGAGTAGAGTCACTTTGGCAGTCTCAAGAGACTGCCAAAGTGACTCTGTGACTATCAAGATATAGAAAAAAAAAGAGATCGCGGGAAGCGGTTGGATGTGTTTGGAACGTCTCAAGTGTGCAAATCTTCGGGAGGGCTATGTGCAGCAGTGGACGTCTTTCAGCTGAGATGATGTTGGGTTTCGGTATATTTCTTTCTTGTAATATTTCCTTAACTGTTAAGTATATCTTAAACTATTGCTTTTAGCATCTTAGTACCGAGGTATTATATATATCGCATTCCTCCGTGGGAAAACTTTTGTTATTGGAATGTACAAAGGATTCGCTTAACGTATAAACATCAATTTGTGAACACAAGAATGTACTTACAGGTGTTGGAAAATAATATATCTCAATACGGCAGCTCTCTATCGGCTATCGGAGCTATCGGAGAAAACTTTTAGATCTAAACATAAAAAATACTACAAATCTACCAAATAAAAGATATTATTTGGTACCAATAGATTAGAGAATGCGGACCGGTCAACTTATTTAGTAGGCCATTTTCCTTGATGACGTCATTAATCCCGCCAAATTGCGATCTCGGCACGCCTGTGACGTCACACACCCACACGCTTGTACCAGGCGTACATAACTAGGAGGTGGTTTCGCTTCCGCAATATCTGAGGGAGAAGCCTCTCGAATTTGAAGTAGGCGATCAAAGTACTAAATTCGGTTGAAGATTTGGCTTTAAAATCTTCTTGAAACTTGAAATTCAGAGGGATATTTATAAAAGACGAGTTATATTTTAGAAATGAAAAAAAAGCTTGTATATTAAAGGGACCGCGGATATGTGGAAAAAGGTACCCACATACCCTTTTACTGTTAAAGAGGGATGGAATTTGTTTGATCTTACATCCAGTAAGGGGTAATTTGCTCAATTGGCAGCCAGATTGCGTCTCGGAAACATTCCATTAACCGGTAGCAAGTTGGAACAGTCTAATTTATTGATATTAGAATATTAAATATTCTTTTACCGTACCGTTATAGAAGCATAAAATGATTATTTTCATATGAAAGTAAACTTTAAACAGGAAATATGTAAAATCGTTTGTTTTTAAACATTTCTCAGTTTATATACGTGCAGTAAGTCATCAAAAGAAAGAGATTTTAAAACTTGACGTTGGTTCAGGCTTTCGAAGTGTTTTAGAATATAAAAAGGTTATTTTTGCTGGTGTAAGCAATGAAAGGAAAAATCTAAAATAATTAGTATCGATAATGGACAAAAACAAGAAAATACACGTGTGTATCTTTTTTCCAGTATTATACAGTCTTTTGTATTGTGTTATTAAAGCCATACACTTCTGAGTGAAATTCCGTGAATATCTAATAAGGGAAGGAAAATATATGAAATATACAATCGTTTTTATTTTATTATAAAATGTATATATTTATGTTTATCGTTGGTCAGGAACTGTTAACATACGGTTCTGAAACAGTTTCTTTGTATGTTCAACTGAATGCGATAATCTTAGAAACTACTGGTTTGAACTGAAAAATTACTTTACTGTTGGATAGCCCAATTATCACACTACGAACAATAGGCGTCAATAAAAATATTATAAAAAAGAATAAATATTTATTTCATTAATAAACCTATTAGTATTAAAATAGAAAGAATCTTTAAACAAATGCTTTGTTAAAACATTCTGTTAGTAGTTATCTTCACGCCACCATAGGTCTATGTTCAAAGAGGCGATTCAGGGACAGTCGGAGTCAACGGTCGCATGGACGAGACGGGATGCTTAGCAACGTGGATCACTTTAGCTGTTAAAACTAAAACGCAGGTCGAGTGCAGGGTTCAACGGTTGTACAGTAACGGCATTATATTAATATAAAATGGAAAGAAAACTAAACACAGTTTCTATTTCTCATAGATTCAAAAATGAAAGAAATACTTGTCTCTTTTTAAGCTATATATTAAAAGGTGTTGCTAAGCTAAATATTTGTAATTTAAACGCTTGGGCTATTTAAGCGCGACTCCTTAATCAATATAAAAATATGAGAAATTTGAACAGATAAAAAATATGAGAGATTTGGACAGATTTAATTGAAGTCACAGTGTTGTCATTTATTCTGCAAATTTCTATATATAATAAATAATCTAGCTGTCATAGTACAAGCTATGCTTAATTTGAAACTAAATGGCGTTGTGTGCCGATGTAATGTGCGATTATTTAGTTATTATTATTAAGAATTCTTGAAAATGAAGCGCTACACAGTAATTGTATTTGAATTTTTCTTCTAGATATTTTTTAGTAAATATAGTTTTTTTAGGTAGAACATAATATTAGACACAGCTACGTAAGGCCATCCACCCAATCCCTTGTCTTAATTCAAGTTGACATAGCAATGTCACTAAGTGAAGAAAAAGTTATAAGCCGTATGGACTTTTGCAAGTGAATTAACACCACAGGTTATGGACTTGCGGTATATTCAAACACATACCATAGGTAACTCAACCAATGTTGGTGAATTGAAAGCAAACACTACAAAGCAGTTTCCACAAACCAATACAATACATTAATTCTGTGTACGCTTCAGATAAAGCTTACCAATTAATACACAAACACATTTGTGAACACCGTAACACGTTAATTGCCAATATTGATGCCGAATCAAGTAATTGTTTAATTATCTGAACTTGTGATATGTGTTTACACGTTTTTATTGGAAAACATACGTGATCTTGATTTAGAATTAAAAAAAAAACCTCACACTTATTCAGAGCCTGTGCTATACTTCCTAGACGCCTGATAACACACTTAAACAGTTTAAAACACATACACTAATGAGTGAAGTTGCCTTTCCCAGTATTTTAAGTTTATACATATGATAAATTGTTACAAACGACTTTAGTTTGTCACGAGAGCTTAATATACACCCCTTCCTAAGAACAGTGATTTAGTCAAACAATTTATAGCTGTGCACAAATTGAATTTTACCCAACGTTGTAAAGGATCCCGCGAATCATATTTATAGAACACATTAAATATTTGTCGAGTGATGGTGGTAGTAACGAGACGGTGCATTCCAACATTCACATGGCGTTATACAACCGCGTGAGAGTAAATCTCAGTCTTCAAGACCGAACACTTTAACGGCACTGAACGTAAACTGTGTATAGATTCCGTGAAGTACTTTTTCGTGTTTGTGTGTACGTAGACTAGAAATAGTTACGTATTTCTTGAAACGTATGTCGAATATTATTGGACGCAAGTAAGTTTTAAACTTCACGCGCATCTGATAACTACTTTGATCTCAATAAATATTGTAAATATTAAGCATTTCTTTACAAGAACGGTAACCTAGGTGTGGAGGGACGTGTGTCATATGTCCCTCCGACACATAGGGAAGAACCTCCGACCAGGCGAGGTTGATGTTGGCATGTTGTATATATGCTAATTGCCACGCGAATCTCTATATCGCGATACAGGATTAGTAGTTGCACTGTAGTTCATTGCATTCATACGTTTCGTTCATACTTCGTAGTTCGATGCATCTTCGTTAGGTGGCGCTGTTGTATATTTTTCTTTGTGCTGTAATGTGGAAGTCGCCATATAGGTTAAAGTGTAGAAGACTAAAATGTGTAAAAGAGTATTGTGTTTACAGATACCCATATGTCATAGATTTACTTTTGATCCTTTTAATTTATACAAAAAATATATTCACCTATTCGAAGTTTTGGCAGCCTCTTTAACATTTTACTTTGGTTATTAATTTCAGAAGATTTTAATATTTTCTACTCTTCTTATATTAAATATCTCTACCGACAGAAATCTATACACATTATGTTATACATTTCAAGCATTGAATACACAAATTTACCTCATAATGCCAATTGAGTTACTCAACGTACTTAATGTAATATAAGTAAAAGCAACACATTTACTCGGAGCTCACAAAATCCCCAACTAGAAGTAATCTTTCTTCGTCTTTGGTATAAAGCACTTCGCCGTAGTTAGCGATAGTTTCTGAGCAGAATTATCTCGAGCGAGGAATAGCTAACTTACATTCGAAGATACACTAAAAAGTTAACTTTATTGAAACAACTGTAACAAAATCATTACGTTCTTTTTCTTTCTTTTTGTTTATTTTGACAATTATACATATTAGATGTGTAAACTGGCTCTTTTAATCTGATCTGATCGTTCAAGTTGTAACTCAAGTTCACTTGTGATCACTATGATTTTAATGTGATTGTAAATTACCGATTTAAATGTTTAGTTATATATGAATATAGATAACCAAGATAAAAAGTTAAATTATATTTCTTTAATATTTGGTATAGAGCCAAAAAAAAGGTGTTTTTTATTAATTATTATATTTTTGACATAGTTTTTCTACCATGGGCAGATATTTCGAGGAGCGATGATGCGATGTTAATCGGTTGAACGCTTCGAAAAACATTTTGGCCATTCGCCAAACATACTGCCATCAAGCATCAATACACATAACACATACGAGTATATTCACTTTGAACATAAACGAACTCTATTTACTATAACATTAAAAAGAAAGAAAGAAACTATTTACTTTGAGGGAAAAATCAAATACTTAAAGACGCTTATTTAGACAAGTTGATCACAAGGTAGCTTTATCGTATTATGCCTATCTCATATTTTATACTTCTTTAAGGTAGTAGAGCCACGCTGATTTCAGCATGAACGGGCCGGCTCGACCGGGGCAGTACTACGCTCCCACAGAAGACCAACCTAAAGCGCCAGTATCCGTGCTGTCGTGTTTCGTTGGTGAGTGCGAGACCGGAGGCCCATTGATGCAGGGGTGACACTTATCTTGATAACTATGTGAAGTTTACTGCCGCGATGACTGTCAAGCCTTTTACGTCCCCAAGTGTGGCGTGAAAAAGCATCTCACTAGGCCGCCATAGTATGGGTCACCACACTGCATTGTCTGCATTTGCAATAAGTACGGTGACCACGACTCTTTGGATTCTATTCATGCTTTGCATCAGACAGAGTAGAGTCGCTTTGGTAGGCTCTTAATAAAAAAAACTCTTATGCAATTATTTTGTATTGTATTGCATTTACTCTGTTTCATATGGTGTACAGAGCAAGTGAGCAGACAGGACGCACACATCTACGACTCATGAGCCACAAGTGCAGTGCCTCCCTTTGAGATCCCCCCAGAAATAAGCAGACAGAACTCTTGGCTTATGGTAGCCTCACACGGTAAAAAGGCAATGAAAACTAGTTTAACACCGACTTTCCTATTTGATGAACGCAAATCCTGAATCCTTACGTAAATAGCAGTTTTTATTATGATATGACACTGTATATAACAAAGGTATGGCTACCAGAGTGCAGAAACATACCTGTTATAAAATGATAAACTTGATTACGTATTCTTTGATTATTCTATTTAGCAATGCAAATAGATCAATACAAAGATTTTTAATCCGATCCCAGCACAGATAACACTGCAGAATAAAATATACGCTTGACTAAATGGCTTACGGACTACGGACAAGACTGAAGCAGTGTTCCGACCGTCGAGTGCAATCGCCGTAGCCTCAAGATCCCTTGTTACACAGCACCGTGCAAAAAGCAGAATCTACTCTAATACCACACAATAAGACGCTGATTCGAACAGAATAACTCAAAAAGAATAATACGGAATACGGCTGAGAAGTTTCAGATTAAAGTGCTTTATTCCATTTTAACTTTCATGTAATTGTTTGAGCGGAATGCTGAAGAAAATAAAATTTAATATGTATGCTAAAACGAATTTAATGTATGCTTTTTTTTGTTCAGATGTTAAGATTGCTCTTAAAACGGTTTGAATGTTAAAAGTAAGTGGTTCCGTTCTAAGAGAAAATAGTCTAGAACCAAACATACCCTATGTTTCTTATACAGAGCACGTTTTATAACTGACTTCGATGTAACTATTGAACTTATGGCATTTTTTAACTTTCTACTTTAATAAATAACGTACCAGGGTTTTATATAAAACGCAAACCTGCCCACGCTCTCTACGTGACTATTTCAACCATTTGATAACCTATTCATCAATTTATCCTTGTAGAGGCACAGCAATCACCCTCCAGACATTTGTCACGCTTCGCGAGCTTTTGACCTTTCAACATGTAAATAAGACCTATAAATGTCACTGACAGGAAATGAACACAGTCATAAAATTTGAGCACCTTATATTTTTTGGGATCTAATGCTAGATTGCGGTACTTTGTACTACAAAACATGTTTCTGATGTTAATTCAAATCTGCAACAATATTCATCTAATTACAATCACATACACAGTCCGTCAGAAATGACAAGAACACAATTAAATGTCAGTGTTTTTCAGACATAAACAACTGGCTAAATTAGTTTTTAAAAGAAAGTATAAAACTCGATTACGACTGACCAGGAAAGAGATAAAATTCACTCGTTTTAGAAAAACCATAAACTGTGCTATCATATCTAAAGAAATACAGATTTATTTAAGTACTATGAATACGCCTGCATGCCTCTGTCTACCCCTCCGGGGATACAGGTACTATACATTTAAAACGCCTGTCTATTTTCAAACCCAAACCAGAACTTTCTTGGAGGCATAAAACGTCCTCTCGCAATAGTGGACTGTGTTATCCTAAACAATGTTAGGATTAGTCGAACACCACCAAGATAAACAGAGGACTTAGAAGTACATAGTATACTCTTAATAACTATGAATACCGCTTACAGAAGCTTAACATGACATCTTGCAATAGGAATTCTTGCGTTAAAACTACACTGCACTAGTCATTCACAAATTTAACAAAATCTGATTTATAATTTTAATCTGTAAAACAATAAATACCTAACCATAATAATTTGAGTTTGTCTTTTTCCATCTTACATTAAATGACTGACAAAAAAAGTGCCAAAATGGAAAACAAAAATGCAACTGATGGCAAATTATAAGTTCTTGTAATTCCTAATAACTGTACTAAGTTTTAAACTTTCACCTTTCACGATATATACTAATTTATCGGTCACAGACCAAGATTGAACCGGCGTAAGTTTATCGTAATAATATTATGCAAAGTAATACCAAGTATATTACCGCATTAATTTTCATGGTTAACAATTATATAACGACTATATTATTACATAATTAATCAAAAATATACGATATACGATAATATTAAACTAATTGACAGTCTATGAGGAAGCAATACTGAATATGAATTTTTAAATAAATAAATCGGGACGAGTATTGAAAATATAAGCCGCAAATACGGTTTAGCAAAGTGCAGGTTTATGAATGCAGCCCTGAAATTCATCAAAGTGAATCGAGGATAGCGGAGGTAAATGAAAAAGAAAAAATACAGGAGCAGGCTCAGCTTATTAACTCTCTAATGAAAGATTTATGAAGTTACTGAGGCTTCGTAAACTCTGTGGAGCCTTTACTGACAGCGACCGATTAAAATGTACTGACGTTAAACGAGTTTTAAATTCAGGTATTCATTAGTGTAACCCACTTAGATGTATTCTATCATAATTTGATAGTATAAACAACAAGATTTGTGCGTTGAAATAATACCCAGTTTTCGACTGATATTACCTTTTGAACATCCAGTTTGTAAATTTATAAGTGAATAAACAGCAAATGATGAAGGGAGATTTCAACTGTTGATATGATGGTTACGCATTTTGGTTAATATGAACAAGAAAGACGTTTTTGGTTAAACTTTGTATATGTTTTACAATTTATGTACATATTTATTACACATTATCCCGTCTATGAGCCGATGATTTATAGACGAAATATAGAAAATTGAATATTGGTGAAGGAAGATCATCTTAGGACATTATTGCAGAGAGATTTGTCCACAACAGCAATCCATATAAAATAAGCTTTATTTATCTATTTTTTTTGCATCACACTATCACTGCTAATACCATAATAAACACATAAATACTATCTTCGCAAACATGTTAGTTATATTAAGTCGTTTCGCAACTTCGCACTACTTACTTGATATAGTGGATAGATTCCTTCGCTTCTCATACTTTATTTAGCAGTTAGCCGTCAGTAAGGTTACACCATCCATCAAGTAAAATACCGACCTACACTACTACCATCACATGACCATAATACATATTTCATGTGAACCTTCAATAAAATTGTTGTGTGCTAAAACCGGCGTGATGCTATCTCACACAAAACACTATGATAAGCAGTTCTTACGTGGTTTCTCACCAAGTGAGTAAGGTTACCTACCAGGGGATCAATATGAGACTTTCTCCGGCATCATCTAGCATTATTCCAGTCGATCTGAACGTAGCATGGCTTTGCCAATTTAATCAAAAAGGTTATCATGAAACAGACTCAAATATAGTTACGTCATAGTAGCAGCCTCGGCCATCTTCCTGCAACATTCAACCAAAGTATATTGATAGGTGTCAATTTTCGAAATTTAAGCACCATCCAATGTCAGAGAATAATAGAAAATCTACAGAGAATTAAATAGGAATAATCAATGTGAAGTGGTTACCACCACTTGGAGTAGAGATTATGACAGTGGTAAAACTATGTGTATATGTTCAAAGCACGAAAGTTAAAAACAGTTGTAACAGAGGTTATCTCATTATCACAGCCAAAAGACGTCCACTGCTGGACATAGGCCTCCCTCAAGGTTCTCCATAAGAGCCGGCTCCATGCCGTACGCCCGCACCAGGTCGTTGGACCACCTTGTTGGGGGCCTACCAACGCTGCGTTGGCCAGTACGCGGTCGCCACTCCAGAACTTTATGGTTCCATCGGCGATGGTTTCTGCGTGGTATGTGCCCCGCCCACTGCCACTAAAGTTAAGCAACTTTACTGCCAATATCAGTGACCTTGGTTCGTCTGTGGATCTCCTCTTTCCTGATTCGATAACGCAAAGAAATCCCGAGCATTACCCTCTCCATTGCTCTTTGGGTGGTGCCAGTGGTGAGTTTCATAAATACTAATGCGTAATTTCTAACGTTATAAACTTCTAAATTTTTGATTATTTTTACTCATAAAGGAAAACCATTTGAAAAATGAATCAGCACAAAATAAATGCAAATCTAGTGCTTCGGTATTCCGATTTACATTTGAGTCGCCCTCTCAATAATAAATTCAATCTATTTTACGAGTGGCACGGATAAAATAAACTCGAAATGAAAACAGCCGACCGAGGTCAGTCAACTTAGTGATCCAGGTTTTTTCAGGAAATGTTGGCGAAAGGCCAACGAAATTGTCTTGTCATGCATTTTCAAAATTCAGTCAAGGTAGACTCTGAGAAACATCTCAAACTCAACAAAAAGAAAAAAATGAAATGTAATTGAAAATAGTATGTGTAAACCTTCAATATATTTTTTATTTCTTTTCAAGAACAGAGATTATAGTTTTTATCTCTTCGTGCAGAGGACATGGTATCATTATACCGTTTAACCGAAGACGTGGCAAAACCGTACCAATAACATAGGTTTCTTAAGATGCAACGTAAGAATAAAATTAATAATATTTAGAGGAGATAGGCAGATTTGTTGTGGTTCGGGATAGCTAACAGACTGTTGAGTCACTAAACCCCGAACACAGCTTCTCTTGCCAATAGTTGTCACTTGAAACATGAAATGAGGATGCTTCTCTTACATACTTAATATATTAGTTTTTACAATTTCTAAATTTAAGTAAAAAAAGTTTTTAATCACTTGTCAAACTTACAAGTGATTAAAAACTTTGTTTTTATTTAACAACGTTAGTAAAGGTCGGCCTGATGTCCAATAATTGTTGAAAATGAATTAGCAAATAAGCTCAGTTCCGATAGCATTTAACATTAAGCCAAATTACAAGGCCCGTTATTAAACCCATTAGAGGTTTGGGACGCTGTCTAATTGCTACTGTTATATACCTAATATGTATCTACATTTAAGCTTTACCTTCAGTACTTGATCTAAACAACATGTAACCACATGGAAATAAACAAAAATCATTGCCGAAATTCACACATTTCTGGCTAAATTTGACAAAATCTGTTATAAAATCAGTGAGGCTGGGTTAACAAACTCAAAGGATCCACAAAAACATCACATAAACCAGTTTAAAACTTATAGAAAACATAACTTGAGTCATAAAACTTATCATACATTCTACACAAGTTTGGCCGTCCCATGAGATACTCACAAAAATTTTTACAACTATCGTACGATTCCTGTGTTCAAAGTATAAAAGTTAGCTACTTTTGAACAATATATTTAACAGAACAGACTTTGGCGTATAATAAAGTGTTGAAAATATCACGAGAAAATAGCAGGAAATATTTTTTTACTTATCTGAGACGTTAAAATTCTTAGCCAGTAACCAAGTAAGAATTTTGACCAAGTTAAAAAACCACTCGGCATTTAATTTGACACATGACACACACACAACATGTTCAAGAATGAAAATTGAACTCACCACTTTTGGATTAGCAGTGAGACTAACTTAAATATATTTGCAATATGATAAATAAATATTAATAATAAGCAACTAAAACTTACTCTAGTAAGTAACCATAATTCTCAATGTAATTTAATTGGAACTTACCTGAAACAAAAAAATACGGCTTCGTTAGAATAGGTATTATATGATATTAATAATGTAACACAATACAAAACAAAAGTGAATTCCACTTAACTAATTCATTCATCCAAATATTCAAATATTAGTTACTGTTATTTAATAAATAATTACTTTGACTATACGGCCGGCCTAGTGGTTTAAGCGGTCGCCACCCCGCTCTACTAAACTGAGTGTTGTGGGTTCAAACCCCACGTGAACAACATTTTGTATAATATACAAATTGTTGTTCTGAGTCTAGGGGATAAGTACACTATATAATTAATTAATTAATTTTCCTTAGAGGAATGAGAAAATAAAGTTGTTGCAAGTCATTGACGTGGGTGCTATTTTCAGAAGTGACAAGTGAAGTGTCATTGTTGACACTTACCTGCGTAATAAGTTTTTAAATATATCCTCTAAAATTAATAATGAATGAGTAATACGAGTACTTGTATTATAATATTCTAATAATAATAATAGTGTTGCCAAGAAACTCTAATGAGTTTGCTTAGAAATGTTAATTCAACTAACAGAGTCGACTTCAGTCCGTATTATTGGCAAATTACGTTAGTAGACATTTCAAAGCTCACATATTTGTTTGAGGCACGTGTTTGTGAGAAATATAAAAGCTAGTCGTATGATTGTTCCTGGATAAAAGAAAAAGAATCAACAATGTAAGTGCTGCATGTACCCTTTTCAGCATCATTAAAAACAATTAGCAATTTAAGAACTCCTAATACGATGAGCATAGATAAAATAGTGAAATGCTTAAGTTTACCAATTGCATGATGTTGATTTATTGGATGAACATATTAATTTGAAATTCATCTAATCTTCGGCATTTCTTAAGCTTCTGTCTTAAGATATTAAAATCGGTCATGTTTATTATATCCAAAGGATAGTGTTTTTAATATACTATTTGAATTTAAAACTTTAATCAGAAATTCAATGATTTAAAAGAATAAAAGTCAAAAGACATAATTTTTAATAATGATGGATTCTATAAGAATAAACGTTGTCTGAACTCCATTATAAGAAAATAATTTAATAATGTTAGTTTTTTTGCCAAAAACTCAAACAATTGTACCAGGGCACCAGATGCCGAAGAACTTTGTTCATTAATCAAATTATTCGAAAACAAACTATACACAGACGAAATATTTAAGTTTAACGTTACTCGAGATTACTTATGGTTTACGCTGATAAATATTAAACCATTTATTAAGACATTAGATAAACCACAATATTTAAGCTCGTGTTATGAATATATACGCCATTTCAGTATCTCATATATAGAATATAGTAGACTACCATCCTCCCTTGACCCCCTACACAAATATTTCCAAGAAAAGTTACACTTTTTTATCTATTTAATGAAAAGTAGTTATGATTAAGGTGACAGATCTGTCACCTTGTTTATTTATAAAATATTGATCAACTTTCTGAGAGAGCAGTCTCTTCCATTACTTACCAAAGCAATCTACATAAGTGGACTGTTACACAATAACAAGTATAACATAAATAAAAACTGGAATGAAATGAAGGTTCGTGTTTATATATGTATAAATTTAACCTATCCTATTTATATATATTATATGTAAGCATCTCTATGAAACAAAATGTAATTTGAATGTTATTTCTGTCGAACTACCCGTATAATCTGTACAAAAATGGCAATTAAATTACCGAAGTAAACCTGAAAATATCCTACAGTAGGTATTGCAACAATAGAGCCTGTTTCCTCTAACACACGCATGTCAAACAACTGTAGCACATTAAGTAGGAGTCTGCTACGTAGCAGCTACGTCGTTACGGATAAGCGGGGCGTAGCGTATTGACATCGTAGGCGTGGATACGTAGAGCGGAAAATGCAATCTCGTGGGTATTAAGATAGACGTAGACTTGCTGCTCTTTGTACTAACAATAGTTAATGCTGCATTGTTTTAGTCGTTACTTCAATAAAGAGAAAACCTCACATTCAGAGTAAGTACTAGAAATACGTAGTAGGTCTAACTATTGACAGATATGGTGTTTGACTTATGACCACGACAGTCAATGAAAATTTTGTATTATATCATTAATCAGTATAACTTGAACCATACTAATTTAAACTACTTACGTAGTGACGGGTCAATATGTAAATTGTAGGTTATTTTGGTAGTCTCCGCACAATCTTTAAATTTATAAAGCATGTTGATTCATGCTATGGTAAGGATATCTGTATGCTAAATACCGTAATAATGTTGTTGTTGCATGAATGGTACGATAATACAATGTTTAGAGCCTAACTATGTCTAGTGATATGTTTTACGTAAGTTTCGAAAAAAGCCGTTAACCTCATACATTCGTTGTATTAATGTAATAAAATTTTGGCGACCGCCACCTTGGCTGTGAGATAGGTCGTGATTTTTCGACAATTGTGGGGCATGGGTATACTCTAACAATGTGGTCATAAAAACTCAAATTCCGCATTGTCGCAATATGAAACCGTACAGAGCCGTGACAAGTGGTTGCGCCACTTGACGATCTTTTGTTCGACACAGTGCCAGGTAACTGTTTGATGCAAGCTGAAAATGAAATGTACAATAGTTGCTATTTTGAAATCTGCCGTAGTTTCGCGTGACTTCAACAGTCTTTAGTATTTTTCAGTCCATTGACAAAATAAAAAATACTTGTTCGACGGAACGCGCCTATCTCAGGAGCTAAAGGTTCAAATTGAAAATCCTTTAGTGTTGGACAAGTCATTTATCGTGTAAGGTTGTATAAAATCATGCTACAATCGACGCAGATGCAGAGCATCAATGAGAAATCTTGGAAAAACTCGAAAAGAGTTATTCATTTTCAGAGAAGCAGCCAAAATTGCGTGGATCAGTTAGTAAACTTATGAACGACCTCATGGTCACCCCTTGTATTTCTAGCCGTATTAATGAAGTGACGTCATAGGTATTACAAGACTTTATATTATCTATTAATTGGTTGTTTCAAAATCTTTTTTACTCTTTATACTTTCAGTAAAATAAGTACGAGTTTTAAATGCGCATATACAGAATAGTGTTATAAAAGTGCAATCAATTCGTTACACTGGTAGAAAAGGCTGAGTCGGTTAATGTTTTATCTGATTTATTCTCTAATTTTATCTGTCGACCGCCATAAAATAGGGCTGTGTGTCTGAGTTATAGCTTGCGCCGCATACGATTTTCCTCCCAACTTGGCAAAGCGATGTTTGACAGTGTCTGAGAGTTAGAAACAGTCGTAAAATATACATCCAATGATGATTATTTCCTGGTTCAGTTAATTTTGATGTAAATCACATTGAAAACAAAAAAAAAAACAAAGGTATCTTTTGGCTAGTTTCATGAAAGTAGTAGAGAAGTATGATTGATATACAGTAGCGCTCAAAAGTATCTTGACAAGACTACTTTTGCAGTATCTTTTTACTGAGTATTTCAAAATAATTTTAGTATTTTTGGAACGAAGTTCCTTACGGCAGGCTTGGAGGGGATAGGGATTTCGCTGCGGGACCGAACTGAAAAAAATGTGATAGTAAAACCGTAAGAAAAAATTCGTGGAAAAAGTGCGTGGAATAAATCTGTGGAAAAAAGTGCGTGGAATAAAACCGTTAAATGAGACGTGCGCAGGCGCGAAAGCGCGTCATGTGTGCTACGTTTCATACTATCTATCACGTACTTAACATTCGTACTATTTCTACCTCTTTTTTCTATTTTTCTATTTCTATGTAATTTTTAATTAATAATAATGTTGACAAAAAAAAATAAAGATACATATTTTTTTGTTATTTCAGTTGAAATTTGAATTACGATGGTTTTTTTTATTTTAAGGAATTTATTATTTTATTATTTTAAGGAATTCATTATTTTATTTCCTAAAATACTGAATTTCCTAAATACTTTCTTGTACTTAAATAAAAACTAATCAGCAAAATTTAAGAGAAAAATCAAGAAAACCTACATAAAATTGAGCACGATTTTTTTTGCAAATTGTGTCGATTCCACATTATCCGAAGGAACTTCGTTCCTACCTGGTGTCCCACGACACCATTCATTTTTTTTATATTATTATTTATGATGTATTTCATCCTCTGTGAGTTACAAGTTGTAACTTGTTTGTTTTCCTTCTTTGTTAAAAACAAAATACGTCTATACATGTGCTCAAAAGTATTTTGACAACTATTCAGTTCCTTGCTGGCAGCGGTTCTACTCACACTGCATAATACTACACTGCAAAAATATATTTTTTTTTAATTTATAAAATAAAAAACTTTCCTTGTCAAAATACTTTTGAACCGTGTCGTAAATAATTTTTTTTTATGTTTTCTTTTTATGTAGAAATACATTACATTTACGTGTCTTAATTTGTAAAACGTATCATTACTTCAAATACAATCTTTGATTGGAAACAATTTTGTAATCATTTTTTGTGATATGGAATAAAATTGAGTTGTCAAAATACTTTTGAGCGCTACTGTATATACATTTTAAGTCCTTTTATTCCTTTATCCCTTTCTACAGTCCCGCAATACTTTATAATTGGTATTGAGTTTTAACACTAGAAAACCTTACCTAATCTGTGTTCGAAATTACTCAAGACAACTTTTTTAATCATTTTTATCTTCATTTTCATTTATCAGTTTTTTTCCATTTCTTTTTTGTGAAAGTCCAAGCTCAAACACTGTACAAAAATTAACTCGATGCTTTCTTATCGCCAGTCGCCAAAAAAAGGGGTAAGGAAAAAACTTAGATGTTTAATCTTAAACTTATTTTTACAAAACAGTCATCTAGTGAGCTTTCACCATAAAGCTTTTGTTACAAGTACACCATCTTCTATTTGTTTAAACAGGGATAAACATTCAAAATATCTTTTACATATGCGTGGCCATTGGCCAACAATATTACCTTGTCTTAGAACTCCATCGCGCCGACTTAGAGAGATAACTTTGTCTCAGCCGCCCATATGACGTAAGTGTACACAGTTAAGTCAAAAAATTATTTTTACAGAAACAGATACAAAGTACCGTTTTTTAACAGAAATGAGTAAAGTTTTCGTGTAATTTAAAACAGTAGGTCACTAGAGTTTAAAACTCGGCACTCCTAAACTCATCATAAAGGCATCGTTTACGCAAAACCTGAGAGTTTGGAGTTCGTGAAGCTGTGACGTAATCCCTTTTAGGTCGCCTCGTACGGTTACAAAATTAAGTGTGTGTGAAATTCTATGAATAAATTTTTGTGTGACTGACAAAAGGATTGGTTGACAAGGCTTTGAAAAATTTTGTTTTATGATAATTCGATCGAGTGAAGATATATAATATAATTTATTGGTTCTCTATAGTCCATCTAATCAAAGAGGTACCGTATGACAGTTCTGACGGTTTAAAGAATTGAGAGGGTGTCAAAGAAATCGAGCACTACAACATCCAAATCTCGACATCATTCTCTTGTATTTACATATCGATTTCAGTTTTATAGATATGTAGGACATACAAAATAAACAAATCGAATTCCCATTCATAAAAACCTCATTGGTTAATAAAGGAAAAAACTTATTTTAATTATGCGTTTTTATTGACAGTTGGATGTTAGTTGGAATATATATATTATGAAATTAAAGAAACGTTTGGATTGAAAGCAATTAGTTATTAAAAACTCGATTATGCGGACATTTTTACGACGACTGGTATTGAAAAGTCACAACACTATGGTAAAGGACCTAACTACGTGGAGTTATTAAGATTTTGGGAAGTACGCCTAAACAAGTTGTTTCGTGTTGTAAGAGTATGAAACGTCATACAATATCTTAAAGATTAGATGGACTACAGCACGTTATTGATGTGTATTCTGTATTGATTCAGAGGAACCGCAGTTCTTAAATAATCTGAGATGGTGTCTGAATATTTTAATGAAACTCGCCACTACATTAACGACGGTTCTCCGCAAGGATCCTAACTGTTTTTGTAAAATAGTACATAATGCGGTAGCAAACAAGAAACATAAAAGTTTCATCTTAATTTTGGAATTCTGTTATCAGCGCTTGCAATCAGTATCGCAAATACGAGACACAGTGTAAAGACGTTGTAAGTGTACTGTGTACAAGTACTAACAGTACAAACAATCAACGTGACCAAATGCGGGTAGTCACACCTCGTGTATCACGAAGATGCCGCTAAGCTCACACTAGCCCATGCGTAACCACGAGTGGTACAACCCGTTCGAAACATTGGGAAATAGAAGTATCGTAACTTTTAAACAATTTTATCGTGAATATTTTCCACTGTACAACAAAAATATAAAAATTCAAATACAAAAAGTACAAACATATGTATATAAATATCTTTAAACGTTCTGTGTTTTAGCTAATCTTAAGACTCGGTGAGTTTAGAACTGTCATACTTAGAACAGGAACCCATGTCTAACTGTCAGATAAAGGAAATGCCCCCGGTTACTCCGCATGTAGATGTAGAAACTGTCGTCTGTGAATATGTATGTGAAGATAATTGAATAAGATAATTGAAGAAAAATATTTTACTTCGTTTTTCTGTATGTTTTTTATTAAATGTGATGATAATATAAATAATCCATATACAATTAGACCTGAAGGTTTTCAAGACTGGCAACTTTAACTCACACTAGGCAACCCAGTTTTGCTAAGACGTTTGGACACAGAAAAAGTAGTCGTTAGTCCAAGTAACTAAACCCAGATAAGATCTTTCCCACAATACTCATTATCGTTGTAGTAAATCAGGTTACCACTCGAACTGCTTCCATTAGTATACCCGTAAGACGTCGATTCTTGCTCTGGGAAGTATTTTATATCATTATATCAATCAAATGGTAAAAGTCCAGTCAAAGTTAGCCTATGTACATAAACTGCATGATGTAAAAATAAATAAAAGAAAAAGCTCTGATTCTGTAGTTTTAGACTGACTCATTTCGTTAACAGTTAAACACAAAGTAAATGTGTATAGTTATAAGTATATAACAATCTAAGATTTTTGAGGCTCAGTAGAGACGGTAAAACAACATTCGCGTAGACCCAGTGCAGCTATATCTTCTTCCACATTCATCGAACGTTTCAGGCACTCCCGTCCGTCACAGATTTTTCAGAATACCGATCTGGTTAACATATGTCTTTGGAGGCTTACTCGTACCTTTATAAAAATAATATAACAGGTAGCTCAAGACGTACAAGCTAAAACAGCAATCAAACTCCAACGTTTATACAGGAAACACACCAACTCACCTCAAAAGTAATCGTAAATATTATCTTAAACAATATTGGAGACATCTTAGTTGTATGTCCTCAACCCTAACAGCCACTAACTAAGTTGAATAAGGTTTTATTCAACCGCGAAGTTCAACTCAAAGCGCGCCGAGCCGTACCCGCGGCACTGGGAATAATTTAACGCAGATTCATACCCATACAAGCTTAAATAATACAGTTCTGTTTCACAGAGAACTTGCTGTAAGGGTTTTACTTAGATGGGGGGTTAATTAAAATGGCTTGTACACCAGTATAGGTACGCTGTGCTCTGTTATCAGACAATATGGGCCTATATGGAATATATTGAAGAATGTATAGGTGGGCCAAGAATACGTTAACATTTGCATCTTGCGCAAACATGTTACGTGAGTTCTTGGGACTGACGGTACTAGAATTTGGTGGCTACAGTCGTAACACATAGTTTCAACAAGATGGAGCCACTGGTCATACATCCAATGAGTCCTTGCCGATGGTCAAAGACATGTTTCCAGAAAACTAAATACACTATGTCAATTAAAAGAAAATCAGTGAAAATATGGAGGCGATCTCGTGGTCTCTTTGCCGACGAGTATACGAAAATTTTGGTGCAAACATCGAAACGGTGGTAATTTAGACGACGTAATTTTTGGAAAATGAACTCTAACTACCAAGCTTTCTTGTAAATAAACAATTTTTATAATATATCAAATGATTTTTTTATGCAATTTTTTCAAATGTTAACTAATTCATGGTTCGCCCAATAACACATTTTGATTCTCGTCACGTAATTAGCGATTAGATAAAGAAACCCGATAGGATTTAAAATGATTAAAATTGATTGTACATTTGATCTTAGTATTCTAAAATGTTAATTTCTCTCCATATCACTTCATTAAATTATTGTTTGACATTAACTTCACAACAAAATATTATTTTCCCTATCTCTAACAAATGTATTAAAAGTTTTATAATAAAGCACTCAACTGGAGTGGTATACGGGCTAATTATAATATTAAACAGAAGCTACGTAGTTATAATTACAATTTGACTGTATATTTACCTTAAGAATCTATTCACGCTCAATTATAATATGAAATTCCACGACCCTAGCAGTTTCACACAAAGCCTTAATCTTCTAACATCGTTGATAGTCGATAAATAGAGCTCGATATCTCTGTAGAGGTAAGTTACGGCGGGATTTCGTATACATTTACGTTAAGTTACGGTTAATGTACAATAAAGATGTCACTGAGATAATGAACTGCCAACTAGGATGTAAAAAGATGGTCAATCTTTTTTGTCAGATAATATTACCATACCATCACTTGGTTACTTGTTAACTGAGTTACATGATACAACTTAATTACGTTTGTCGATACGACTTTTTGCCGTTATTTCTAAATAATAAATAAGAAGGTATTAAAAGAAAAATAAGAAAATTAAATATCAAAAATAAGAGTGGTACTTGTAAAAGTAAATGATGTGTACTCTTATTTTTCAATGCGATATTTAGTTGATTCATAACGTATTTATAATATTATTACAATAAATACCGCAGTTAACATTGTTTTATTTGGAGTGACTTTTTTTATGAAAGGAGTCAAGTGAATTTTGTTAGTTGCGACAAGTTTTTTGGTTATTTTTCGTACATACCGATTATGAAATAAATCGAAACAGCTCAAATTCATTGGACTTTTTGTTTTATACATAAAATCACGCGTTTTCCCAGAGGGGTACTTTTCCCAAGTGTTTTGTTTCCACGTAATAGATGACGAGCCTATTGCCGCTAACCGGGATGTTTGCTTGACAGAGTTTCGTCTGTCGATTAGCAGGTAAAGTTGAAATGGGGCCCTAAGTTCTTGGTAGGCTATTTTTTTTTGTTTTATTTGTGAAGAATTTACTTCAAGTTCAAATCGAGAACGGCCTTCACCTTTACTAAATAACATTACCAATTTGTAATTTGGTTGGAGCAAACTTGAGAATATTAACAAATCTTGGGCAATAAGTTATTTAATTTAATATGTGTACGCCATTTAAGAGGATGGTCTAAAGTCACCGCTCCAACCACCGCTTTAGAAAATGGAAGAGAACAAACAGATCATGTGATAGACTGTTCTTTCTGTCTAACGAAACTGAAGGGACATTCTTATAAAACAAGAGATAAATTGTGTATCCTGATGCGGAACCCGTAATTAATTCTTTCCTCACACTGAAGAGTGTCCACCACCACAACTTCTAATAAAGAAAAAGATGCAAAGAGGATTACCGACATCGAATCAGATTGTTCAACTGGTCTAAGTCGAACAATTTAATTCAGATCTCTTCGTCATCAGATTTTGTTGTAACTGAAAATGAACATTTAACACGTCTAGGTGAATTAAATGTTTTATTGAGAGTGAATTTAAAGTGAACTTTAACTTGTCTAAAACTCAAGCGGAACTCTTAGGTTCAAGACTTCAGCAATGGAATCTACATTATTCGAGTACACAAACTTCTAATTACATAATAAATACTAATACATAAGTAAAAGAAAGTGGTCTTATATATGGCAAGATGTGCAGGGTACTATGAATAAAGAAGGCTATAACAATACACTAGATAGTGTGAAAAACACTTTATTTAGTGTATACTTATGTTTATTTATTTAGTGCATTATATAGTGTACAGTTAGACTACATAATGGCAAAAGATTTCAAGGAAAATGGCTGCTGATTTTTGTTGGACACTGAAATGAAATCTATCATCGTGTAGTTAGAAGAAACAAGCAAAAGTACCAAAAGCTTTCAGAACAGTTTTTCAAAAAACAATTTTTGTCGAAAATAAGTCATAATTATTTTAATAAACATTTTTAAAACGTTAATAGATGTTTGGTTTTTTTTTCACACATATTTTGACTAATTTTATGCCGACCTAGAGAAAAAACAGTTGCGAATCGCGACAAAAAATTGTTTGTTTTATTGTCCAGTGTTATCATATAAATTAATAATGTGGGGCTACTATTTACTTTAAAATAACTAACGTACGAGTATATGAATGTATTTATAAGCAGAAATTATCGCACCTATGACTAGGTGGTAACACTATACATAATACATATAGGTATTTTTTTGTTTGAACTATTTAAATACAATACTGTTACTAAGAAATAGAAGACATTTGATTTTCTTACTAGGAAATTATTTTAATGTAATTTGATTAATAGTTATAAACAGTGATTTCTCTCGTGGTGGAAGACTAGGAAAGCCATGTATTGTGTTAACTGAAAATCTGTTAAACATATTTCAAAATTATAAAACTATAGTTTTTACAAATATATTACAAATATATTTGTAAAAACGATCATAGCCACATCAAGTAAATTTTTTTCGTCATACATTCACAGGTGGTCCTTACCAAATTCAATTCACAATCTCTAGCTTTAGCAGTCAGTTTCACTGACCATTAGAAGAACAATCCAGTCAATTTATATACTTATTAATAGTTACTGAAAAGTGTCTCAAACGTGGTTTTAGAGCCGATGTAAACCGTCGATCTAATCTTAAGTGTTGTGATATTGAATACAAATCACACTTCATCTAAGGTAGAGTTTTCTAGAGCCGTTTACGGTTGCCTGAATCTTTTGCATCCATATATTTTACCCAAATCAGAATCCCTAAAAAGGAGAGATATGATCGATACAGGTAGACAAGAACAGCGAGCTTAGCTAAATCTTCGATTGTATACAGAGCGAAGAAAGTAATGGTTTACGAAGGGAAAGGAAAGATCAATGCGGATAAGCAATGGTGTGGAAACCTGAGCACCTAACTGTTAATGGAGTTTCGATGGTGACGGGCATTTCTTCATTTAATCTACAGTCACATTACAACGCTATTTAGGATAAAAGTATTTGTATCTAGAAACGCTTGACTGTCAAAATGAGTATGATATTATGAGATAAGCGAGTTTGTGTATAGAGTTCGATAAATTATTCGTATCAAGTGTAGGCATTGGGTGTTATATTATGACGTTAAAAGTATGTAAAAGTAACTTCTAATTTTATTGATATGTACGAGTAGAATCGAAACTTTATCTGAACTGATATCTTGGTCAGAAATGCGCAACGTGTATTTAAAAAACGGCAGACGACTTAGAACAAAGGCTGTTAGAACTGATGTGAATAAGCTTAAGCAGCAATGCATAAGCAATGAAAATGATACCAAAACCTGCTTAGAACGTTATATAAAGCTGAAAATAATATCAGCCAAGGCATCCCTGTAGCCCGCTTATAACGACAGAATTTTGTTTTTATTCCTTATTTAAATTTCCTATGGGACCTTACGTTCGTTTAGGTTTCGTAAGTCCTGACCTTAAAATTGTGTTAGAGTTGGCGAAAAGTTTACCAGTGTTAATAATAACGCCCCACCCACACCCGTCTGATGAGGGTTTACGCAAGCTTAAGGTTGACACTTTTCTATGTTACCTTAAAATAGAACGAAGCCATAGGTTTTTGTCCCTTTTCTATTGTTGGTTTTATTTATACAGAGTTTGAAAATAAATAATTTTTATTAAAGAAAATCTTCCGGCACTTCGGTAATTTTTTTTTTTTGTTGACATTGGAAATGGACTAAATGTTCATTGCTATTCAATGAGGCAAAATTGCCATTATTAAGGACACCTTTATATTGAACGGGATATGGAGCGTGTTATATAATTAGTTTAATATAAACTGTTTAATGTTAAATTTACATTAACAAAGTTTAATTCATTTATATTTCTATTTGACAGTATTTTAGTTGTGTTATTTACGTGTGTAAAAAAACAAAACAAAAAAAATAAAAATTGAAACTAAGAATACTAGAAATATGGTACAAACCATATTATGAGTCAATTTATAACAACAAATAACAAACCCAATAGTTAAACAAGTTAAGTAAAGGAATAAAATAAATTGAATTCAAGCTTACATTTTTATTTAAAATACATGGCCAATAGCGACGAAGTAAACACATCGTCAGCAACTTGTGCAAATGGATCCCGGGCATTAGTCGAATGTTTATTTTTAAAATGCATTTATTTCTAGAATGTTACTGAAACTGTACACTGAGAAAGAACATAAAACAAATAAAATAAATTGTTTTGTGTATGTTGTGTATTGACCCTCAAGACATTGAAATGGAAGATTTAAATGTAACAACGTAAGATTTGGATACAATTCTTGCGAAGTAGAATATTTTTATTTGTTTGTGTATTTAGATAAATAGCGAAAGTTAAACCCTCTGAGCAGCAAATTTTTTTATAGGACTTATTTTACAATTTAGACACTTGGAAAAAATGCCAATATATCTAATGTCGTTTATGTACCAGATATATTTTAGTGCTGATATGGTGACAAATATATTTATTCTATAAAATTGTATTCAAAAACCGTGTCGATGTTGCTACGTACTAAAAATACAGGGTCACCACTATTATTCACCCCATGGGTCTCGTAAAAGGAAGGAAAACTTGAACAAACCCTATAGTAACCCTTCTGGCCAGAGTGGTATAGTAGGCCAAAACCTGCTTTCGAAGGAGAGTGAGACCGAAGGCCCATCGATGCAGGGGTGACAGTTATCGTGGTAACTGTGTAAGCTTTACACTGTCACGATTACTGTCATGCCTTTTACGTCCCCAAGCGGGGTGTGAAAAAGCATCTCACAAGGCCGCCATGGTATGGCTCACCATACTGCATTGTGATGACCACAACTCTTGGATTCTATTCATGCTTTCCATCAGGCAGAGTAGAGTTACTTTGGCACGCTCTTAAAGTAGTAGAAGATTATGTCCAACATTTGACAGTTAAAATGATGTTGTTGACTTATTTAAAAAATTTTACCTTTATGATATAGAAATAGACATTCACGAGACATAAAAATAGACGGGGCTTAAAGATTCAAAAAACTTAAAAGTTGAAATGTAGCCGAGGATAACAGTTTATAAACAAATATTATTAGTATGAGAATTTTTGTTTACGTAAACATAGGTATAATTGTATTAATTTAAAATTTTATGGCTCAACATTGCTTTACGATGTTTATCTCAGAAAGTAATATCAGAGGTAAGACGGCAAAGACTCTTATTTTGAATGAACTTTTTATGTTTTCTCTTTATTACAACACTGGAGCTATTTTAATACATCAGAGCTTTTAATGCAATATTCCTGTAAAATATGTATCTATAGTGCTAGGATACTATAAACAATATACCATAATTATTACTCTCAAAACTTTGAAACTTGAAAACCTAAAGTGTAAAGATTTTAAATCGATTTCTAGGCAGACTTATGTAAATTAAGAACATACTATAAACGTCATAAATTTTAAATTTAATATAATAGTGTATTTGTTTTTATTTTGTTCATTTTCACTAAGGTTAATTCTGGTTTATTGAATTTAATTGTTGTAATTGCTACACAATATTAAACGTCTCTGTAGATTTTATTTTTGTGTTTTTTTCAATTAGATACTGTTAGTATATTGTACATTTATATTGGTAACACTGTTTTCTCTCTATCTCTCTGTTTAAATATGGACGAATGCTAAGTGTAATTCCTGGATAATAAAAACAAGTTTAACTAGTAAACGCTGTGTATATTAATTATTACAACACTTACACTACACGAAAATCTTTAAGGGAAATTGTTAATAAGACACTGTTCCACTATTTTGAAATATGATTTTTTAGACAGGCATCAGAAGACAGTTGTTGTCTCTTTCTTATTCATCAGATCAGTTATAAAAATAATTCATATCTTAGTATTGTCAGACGTACGCAAAGCATCAATCAAGCAATAACAGAACAGCTGCAGACTATTAGGAAAGTTACGTTAACTTTTTCATCGGAGCTTGGTACAATTCAGAACAGTAACAACCGAAGAAGATATATTGCGGACTTGTAAAAACTGCGCTATAAATCACCAGCTCAGTTCCACAGCTACTTGAAACCTTTTGCGTCTTGCTGGGAGCCTGGTACTTATCTTACTAAGTTTAAAAGTATCATTTAGATAAAAAAACAGCACAGTGTTTTTTAACTAGGCCGCCATATTGCACTGTCTGTATTCGCAATGAGAATAGTGACCACTACTCTTGGATTATATTCATGGTTTGCAACAAACAGAGAAGTCATTTTGGTAGGCTCTAAATTAATAATGAATAATTATAAAACCATCGATTGGCAACGAAATAAATGTTGGAGAGACTGTTGTTGATAATGACGATGTATAAATTAAATGTTTTGTTTTATAACACATGCCTGTATATATTTTTTACATCAATATATTTACTTTAAAAGACTGGTAGTTGACAGTATCTTTTTTGTTCAGAATTTTTCCATGCAACAGCTCCGGTACAAGCGAATAGGTCTTGCAAAGTTTCATTTATATGAAAGCTAATATCGCGCTACAACGAAGCAACGTAAACGACAAATAAAAATATAAATTGGTCAATATATAGTCATATATACTCAACGCTATAGGATAATGAATAAATACAATGGTTACTGTTTAGGGTTAACTACATAAACTATGTCGTAATTAACGATAACCTAACACTATTGCCAGTCTGTGACCACAGCCAATAATTCCTAGTCAAAACACAGAATTAAAAGACACTTGATATCTATTTTTTCATGAAAATAAAATACAATAGTACCACACGAGAATAACTATTTATGTCTTTAACGAAACAGACAATTATAACAAACAATTTAGTTTATAGAATCATATAGTCCTATGTGTGTATACATTTACGATTACCTAATAGCGCAATCTAATAGAGCTATGTATGTGAAAGTGTCGGAAGAAGTCGTCCACGGCGAACGTTTACCGACCACATTGGTGATCTTCTGAAAGATCGTGTGAAAAGCACAAGATTAATGAATGTGGACTAAGCAAAAGTTGTATCAGGACTGTAGTGGGCCAATTGTCTCGGCCTATTCCGCTAGAAAATAGCCGTGGCTTTATATTATCCAATCACGTCACTTTTTGAATTCTTTTCTTTTCTATTGTGAAATTTTAAATTTATCATCACAAATGTTACCACTAATTTAATGTCAAATTTTGATTGTTCTACAACGAAACATACAACTTGTCTTTCCTTATTACTTAGTGAGCAATTGAGTAATAAAAGGCTTAAAGAGTTAAACTTCATAATAATAATATGGAGTACATAACTCACACACGGCTGTCCGATTCCAAGTTAGACAGAGCCTGTGCTACACGTTAGCGGTTTGTTCCGCCTGGGCGGCGCAGCGTGGGGTCCTCACTACAGTTATTGGAGGAGATCTCTCGCTACCGGCCGTCATACGCTCCATGGTCGGTAGCGACAGTTGTTTTACCGCGGTCGCAACCTTCTGCGAAGATGTAATTTCGCGGAAGGAGGTGGCGGAGATGGCTCGGGAGGATGATCTCCACTCGGACCCAATTCGCCGCCGGCGAACCGGGCGGCGGAGGCGCGCATACCAGCGCCTCATGCCGCCTTGAGTGTGGCCGCGGATGGACGGGACAGGTTTTTCCCTCCATCCGTCCGCGTGTGCCGTACGTCGCCTAAATAGAGAGTTTACCCGCAGATGGTGCCCGCAGTAGCGGGTAGGCGCTTGGAGGGATCTGGATGTCGTAATAGCAGCTGTTCCCGGATCCCTCCTACGTTAGGCGCAGAGTGGCACACCGTGTGGTTTTAGTCGGTCCGATGCCGACACACCACCTCGCCGTAAACCCCGGTGGGGTGATGGCTCGAAGGAGTTTCCACACGTTAAAAAAAATGGTAACCAGACTGTTGATAAACAACTTATATTACTTAGTAAATTAGTTTCTAATTTTAGCGATAAGATCGGATCAGAGTATCAAAAAGGTCGCTCTTTTGTAAGCTAATAATAGCAACTATCCAACCCTCAACGAACAATGACGAAGTGTTTTCCAAGTTAATAAAGCTCCCATCAATATATGAAATAAGGTTTATCCAAATAAGTAGGAGGCCTCTTGAAAGGAAAGCGAATGTAACACATAGATTTATATAGATTTAACGACCAAAAGAATCTCAAACGAGGCGATTAAAGGGTTGAATGAGAATACAAGTTTTGGTGACCACAAAAAAAACATGATGTAAAAGGAATGTATTTCAAGAGTTGGACAGTCGACCATTAGATATTGTATATTTTTTTTGAGAAGAAAATATTTTTCATAACGCTACAAAAACGTTAGCTAATGGAATTCGCTTTGAGATATATATATATATACCATTAAGAGGAACCAAATGATTGATTCAATAAATAAATTGTAAAATTACATTTGTATGTCCTTAGGTATGTAGGGATGAACCTGATATCATTACGTAACATTATTTTTTTTACTGCCTCGTTCATATGATACTACTGCCGATCAAAAGGTCTCGGTTGGGCCAAAAGCTTTTTTTGGGTATTCTTACAAGAAATGCCTAATGACAGCCCGGAATGTCGCAATTTGATGATGTTTCACGCCCGCTCCTAGGAGAGCATCCTAAGCGATAGCTTCCCGTAGATGGTTAATGGCAATCGTTATCGAAAGTCAGTACCCTCAAATATACTGACGAATAATACAACCTTGAATTAGTAACCGACCCCATATAATCTTGGGAATAATAAAGGCTAAGAATAAGAGATGTATTCGTAAATTGTCCGTGTGGTAACGGATTAAGAATACATAGTGGTACCACTCTTATTCATCCCGTGGGTGTCGTAAAAGGCGACTAAGGGAACATAGTATGCAAGACAACATCATTACTAAGAGAAGGAAAACTTGAAACAGACGCTATTCCGACCCGTCTGGCCAGCGTGGTATAGTAGCCCAAAACCTCCTTGCTAAGGAGAGGCCTATGTCCAGTAGTGGACTGTAAAAGGCTGCTGATGATTCGTAAATTATTATAAGTATTTGTAAAGACTCGTATGGGTAAAAATAAACGTAGATCACTATAAACGTTTATCAGTTTATATATCTATTACTAAAAAAACAGTAATAAAGAATCATAAAACCCTTATTTCATCAGCATTTGATTTAAAGTTACAAAATCTAAATAGATACACTAATATACATTGACCTTAATAAGTTTCAAATCAATGTCAAAATCTAATCTACGAGTAATGCACGACTTTGGTTCTTGTACTAAATTGGTTTAGCACAAGCAGAAATACATTAAGCTGACGTAACGTCTCTAACAGTATTTCATAAGAATATCGCCTTTCTGAATAATTTCATTTTCATAAATAATATTCAAATCAAAAACAGTGCTTTAACCAATACAAAAGTTGTAACAGAGTTTGGTCAAAGAAAATACAGAGACACTCGGTAAGTTATGCAAAGTTGCCAAAAATAAATTATTTCCGGACACAGGGTGCGGCGCGGCTTCTCCTCAAATCTTCAATGGTTTCATTTATTCAAATCTTAACTTTAACTTCTTAACTTCTATCTTCCGTGTTTAGGGTATTAAGTAAGTTTATGTTACGTAATATCTAAAGAACTTTTCATTCAGTTCTAGTTTTGGGTCTCGAGGTCGATGTTCTAGATAATCCAAGCACGGTTATTGACCGAAATTTGAGGATTAAGTTATGTTACCTGTGATCATAATTATAGCAGTTTTTAAAATTGATCGCAACTTAAACGCTGTACTTTGAACCTGGCTATATTTGGAAAATATGACACCGTATGGTTTTATGAATATATAAAAATGAAACTAAGTAATATTATTTAGAATAGATTTTTAAAAGTTTTGAGTAAACTTTCACTTCCATTGGTACACAATACTAGATACTTTTTTATAGAAAATGATTACTTATTTTACCAACACGTGATTTTTAAGTACGTTTAAATTTTCCTTAAAAACAGCAAAAAATAAACAATTTTGTGCTTACATATGAAAATATTTGACAAAATAAATAGGATTATAACATAATTCATCACAAGATACATTTTGACTTCAATAAAGCCATTTCATAATATTCAATGAAATAAAAATATGTCAAATGAAATTGAGCATCTTTCAACCTACTCAAGTATAAACAAGAAGGCAAATGCGAGCAATATTAAATAAAAATGATATATTTGACTGCCTCAGTGGAGTAGAAATAGCGTATGTGACTACTGTACTGAGGTCTCGGGTTCAATTCTCGAGTCGAGTTTATATGATCTGCAAATATTTTTTTATAACTTAGAATTTTTTTCTATGTACAATATATATATATGTATTTACAAAAAAGGACAGTTCTATCATTCAATCATGCTATCATAGTACAAGCATTGCTTAGTTTGAAGCTAGATGGCGTTGTGTGTCAGATGTTCGAAATATTTATTTATTAATTCGAGAGACAGTAATGGATGTGAATTTGGCTCAAGTAGTGATTAATTTCGTTGCTCCTTTCGCTTACTTTAATTATGATTCGGTAATAGACTTACTGATTGTATTGTGCCGCAGGTTCAAAGGCTGAAAACTTAAGATGATTTAAGATAGATGTTAACTTTTTATAGCTCATCATTTAGGTATTTTTGTTATACATATTATACATTTTAGAAAGCTATGTGTGTCTGTTATTGCATATAGGTAATAGCCGTTATCCTTCCTTAAGAATCCAAGTATCTCCATGCCAAAGAACCATTGGCAAAAATGTATACAAAGACACATAAAATCACAACTGTTTCTCCGGAAGGGTAGGCAGAGGCATATTAAACGCCCACTATTCAGCAGTGTTTTGGTTCCACGTAATAGGTAGCGAGCTTATTGTCGCTTATCTAGATGCTTTCTTCGCCAGAGCCTTGTCCGCCGATCGGCGCGTAAATTATATAGTACCTGATCAATTAGATGCTTACTGACATGTTTTCCAGATTATCTGTACATAAAATATGATTTTTGGGTTAAATGTTTCCAACGTAGAAGAGGACAACTTTCTTTTAAGAAAACATCAAATATTCTTTTGTACATTTTTATAATCTCATCTAAATGCAGGGTTAGTCTATGAAAGACTATATGTAGATATAGTCTCAAATATCATATTATAGAGATGACATTGTCACGGCTCCCTATAGTGCGTCTACTCGTTAGACATGTTCAATAGTAATGTATAGTCGTGTTTCTTCTTATTAAACATCTTTCCATTCATGTATAAATGTAATATGTTTTTGACATGACGTGTTGAGATTGCACTCACCTCTAGGTAGACCCATACGTTAATTTTCATATTACATATTACATTACTGCAAGTCTTGCACGTTACTCTGACGATGTCTTTTTTAATTTAATAGAGATTGTTTTCACCAAAATCTTCGCTAGCGTACGATCTGCAAAATCATGAACTGCCTCGGTGGTGCAGCGATAGGGAAGGCTACCGTGCTTGAAGTCTCGGCTTCGATTCCCGGGTTGGACCAAATTGCTGTATGATCTGCAAATATTTATTTCGAAGTTCGGGTGTTTCCTACGTATAATATGTATATATTTACAAGAAAAAAATTATAAGTATTTTATCAGTCAGTTTAGTTATCATAGCACAAGCTCTGCTTAGTTTGCAACTAGATGACGTTGTGTGTCAAATGTTCGAAATATTTATTTATTTAATAGGTAGTATGGTAAGGTCTTGTAACTAAGGATAATTTTCGTCCATTGTCTTAAACGCAACTAGTTGTCTGTACCGATTTTTAGTGTCACGCATGAAAGGTTTGGGGAGTACTCTATTTATTATGCTCGCAATGTCACGAGCAGTTCTATTACTAGTACTACATATATATAGCTACTTTATAAAATGCATTATTAAAAGCAGCTGCAATTTTAAAACCTACGAGCATGTGAGGGAATGCTAAGAATACAGTGTCACCATTCCTATTTTTCCTAAGCGACTAAGGCAATAAAATATGCAAGACAACATCACTGCAAACCATTTTTTTTTTTTTTTTTTAACGTGTGGAAACCCCCTCGGGCCGTCACCCCACCGGGGTTTACGGCGGGGTGGTGTGTCGGAATCGGACCGACTAAAACCACACGGTGTGCCACTCTGCGCCTGAGATAGGAGGGATCCGGGAACCGCTGCTGTTACGACATCCAGATCCCTCCCAGCGCCTGCCCGCTAAAGCGGGCACCATCTGCGGATAAACTCTCTATTTAGGCGACGTACGGCACACGTGCACGTCACCTCCTCGCGGCTGGCCACTATAGCGGATGGAGGGGAAAACCCGTCCCGTCCACCCGCGGCCACACTCAAGGCGGCATGAGGCGCTGGTATGCGCGCCTCCGCCGCCCGGCTCGCCGGCGGCGAATTGGGTCCGAGTGGACATCGTCCTCCCGGGCCTTCTCCGCCGCCTCCTTCCGCGAAATTACGTCTTCGCAGAAGGTTGCGACCGCGGTAAAACAACTGTCGCTACCGGCCATGGAGCGTATGACGGCCGGCAGCGAGAGATCACCTCCAATAACTGCAGTGAGGACCCCACGCTGCGCCGCCCAAGCGGAACAAACCGCTAGTGTGTGCTGAGCCGAGTCCTCACTACAGTCGCAGTGGTGACAGGCGGGACTCAATTCCCTCCTGACGACCGAGTGCAGATACTTCCCGAAGCAACCGTGCCCGGAAAGGACCTGCGTCAGTCGGAAGGAAAGGGTCCCGTGCTGCCGCCCTGCCCACTCGGCGATGACCGGCTGGAGAGCCTCCACGGCGGCAAAGCCAGCACGTGGAGCCTCCAGCCGGGACGACCAACGAGCCATCGTGGCTCGACGAGCGGCCTCTCGCCACTCGCGTATCTCTACCGGCGGGGCCCGTATGCCACTACCCGCCCGGAAGTCAGCCGTTCGCCGGTAAACTTCGGCGAGCACTTCCGCCTCCAAATCCCACGGGGGAGTTCCGGCCAAGGCGCACGCCGCCTCCGTCGATACGGTGCGGTAACCACGTATGGCTCTAACCGCCAATATCCTCTGAGGGCGCCATAGGCGAGCCCTATTCTGAGCGGTCAGAGCCGCCGCCCACACCGGTGCACCATACAGTGCCATTGACCGGACAACCCCCGTGTATAGCCGTCTCGTCGCGACGCTGGCTCCACCCAAATTGGGCAAAAGTCGCCCAAGGGCAGAAGCAACGCCGACCAGCTTTAGAGTAAGCTGTCGCAAGTGCTCGTCGAAGAGCCACCTGCCGTCTAGGATCAGGCCCAGATACTTCATCTGGGCCTTAATCGGTACGAGGACCGAATTGACAACGATAGAGGCGCCGGGGGGTGGACCACGACGGGGCCCATGAAACAAAAGGGCCTCCGTCTTATCTAGGGCCACCCGTAAACCTAGCGCCTCAATGCGCCCGACCACCAAAGAGACTCCCACGGTGGCCAGGCGCGCCGCCTCTTGAAAGTTCGCCCCCCGGGCCGTGACCAATGTGTCATCGGCGTAACAAATTACGCCCAGCCCGGGGGGAAGACGACCTCGAAGGGCCCAGTCGTATCCCATATTCCACAGGAGTGGTAACATCACTGCAAACAAAAAGCCCCTCAGGCCAGTGTGGTATAGTATGCCAAAACCTCCTTGCCAAGGAGAGGCCTATGTTCAACAGTGGACTATTATACCACAATATATTATTGTTGTGAGACTCCAAAGTCAAGATACTCAGACAGCAGGAATTTTGTTCGTATTATATTACATTAGTTGCAATATTCTAATATTTAAGTTATATTACTGTCAAGCTACTTTTTTTTAAACAACTTTCCTTCAGAAACATCATACTTGCATCATAATCTACAAAATCATTTCGAGATTCGAAAAATAACGACGGTTTCAAAACCATTCTTAAATGTTTGTTTAAATATTCCTTGGTTTTTTTCATGTAGTATTAATACCATATACCTAGTCAAAAATTGTGGTGTTTAATTCGATAAGTTGCTAAGTCATCAAGAATGGTGTGCCCATAGCTTTAGAACGATAGAATCTTCATTATGGGGGTGAGCTTGCAGATTGTCACAGTTTGCTTGCGGATAAATGTCGTGGTGTCAACTTTAGCCTTGTGTTTCGGGCAAATTTTCCTCAGCTGTCTAAAATTCAGCCATATTGACTGCAAAATAACGTTGCTTTTTATTTGAAAACAATCGTTTGGCTACTCAAGCGTCGTTAGCACAATGTCGACCTTCCTAAGACTGGTGATGATTATTAAAACATTGAAATAAATTTTGTTTCATTTAATTTGTTCATACTAATCACGATTAAGTCTTGTTGGTATATTATTTAAAATAAATGGTAGCTAATTTGACAAATAAAATATTGTTTGTGCGCTATTGCTAAAATAAACAAATAATATAATTGACTATTGAAATGTTTCACAAGTCTCTTCTACTAAATAAACTCATCCGATTTACCACAAATCCATAATGATTACCGCTTGGCTGTGCTATATTTCTTGACAACTCTTCAGTACCTGTATTTGCAAAGTTCTAAACGGATCGTGACCTGAAAAGCTCCTCGGACTCAAATAGTAAAATAATAATTTATTAGAACTAACCCTGTAGCTTACTTTTGTTTCTATGGTCGATTACTGCTATTACAATTCTCAATAACATAATATATTATTTATTTAATACTACTACCATGCGTAAGTGCTATAATTTCGTTTAAGCACTCCATTAGCTCATAGTCTTAGCACTTAACTTGTGTCGTTAATCCACAACTGGTTTTTCGAACATATTGGCTAAGTGCTTGTTTTTTGTACGTTCATTTTGTGACGTAAAAACAAATGAGTAGCAAATATACACCTAGAGTTGTAAATTTATTTCACAGTTTCACCTAGTTCTCTTTGATTTAATACTGCAATGTTATAGATGATAAACTTAATAAAACCAAGATATAAATAAACTGATACGATCTATAACATTACTGTCGATGAATAAATTCGTTGCGTACACATACATACCTATTGAATTAATACAGATATTTTATTGGGAACAGATCAACATCAAATGTAATGTACACAAATAAATTTAACATGAAACTCGTATACGATTGCTCTTGTATCGCAAAATGGCTTTTCGTCACACGTGACAACTTTGTAAAAAGCATAGACTGTATGATACTGTACAAACAGGATCACATTACTTCGCATTCAATTTTTCTCGTGAGTGTAAACCCGCCCGATCCTCTTCACATAAATGCTTGGGCAAACACTGGATCAATGGATAAATATTAGCTTTAATACTCACTACAATTGCAATAATAATTTTGAGTCACATACTTTGTACACTCAAACGAGTTAATGTTACCGTCTCATAAAACAGTGTTGAATAATTCAGCTGAAACACAGCAGTACCACAACGACAATGAGATGTATTTGTATTTTACTCTTTCTTCGGTTAGAGTAGTTTCTTCTATTCTTACGGGCCAGCAAAATATGATTGAGTCAAAACTTGCATAGTGTTCAAAGACGGCGGCATATAGTGACAAAAGGTACGTGTGCTTAACTTAAGATAATACGAGTATATAAGATATTCAACTGTTGTAGTAATACACCACAAAGGCAAGCACCTTTAATAATTGGCGTATCCGTAATACTGTTTACTAATTAGGGTTGGGTTCGTCTGGAGGCCAGTGATGTCACTAAAATTTAAAAAGCAATCCCGGCTACTCTTACCACTTTTACTATCCAACACACGCACTACAGAATTAAATTAATTATGAAAAAATATAGACACGCACGCAAGCAGTTTCACATCAAACCATTTGTGGCTGGTTAAACATCGCTCGGGGATGGGTAGACTAAATGAAATTGTGAAACAAGTTGGGTATTTTACGACATTGGCTTTTCTATATGCTGACGGTTGAATTGCGGGCATCCTTCACAAAGTAAAAGAGACTATACTTTCAATTAGTTTGTGACTAAATGTAATCTACATGGTTGGAAGTGTCCCGAACAGGAACTAGAGAAATTTATTAGTTAATAAATACGAATAGTTACTGAGTAACTTATTTACTACTAACCAAACTCTTTAGACCTTAGAGCTCTTGTATTGACCTTATGTATCGTGACGTATGTGTCAATGAAAACTCGTAACGCATACTATTTACTAATGTTGGGTTTCTGTATTTCATTTCTACATTAATCTTAGTATTTTTAACTTCATTTGTGCAAACTATATTTGGTTAAAAAGCTGTTTTACAATCTAAGTTTTTTTTTCTGGTGCATATTATCATTAGCGTGCTTAGGGTTATTTTAACTATAAGGTTTTACTGAATAGGTGTTATATCGACTATATTTTAATTCAGAGCACCCAGTAAACCGACTCAAATGTACTACACGCAAAAAATTTGCGCATTTTATTTTAAGTACGAGTATGTAAGATGTTATGCTGTCTTTATTCACTGAACTGACACTCGTTTTTTATTTAAAAAAAGACAATGTCCGCATTAAGAATACATCCAGTGTCGCTTAGGACTTTACAAACATACAAGAAATGGACACAAAGAACACCCCGATTTAGAACAACAATTTGTGAATCACACAAAGTGTGAACCCACAACACTGGGAGCAGTAGAGAACCACCTGGCGACCGCATAAACCACTACGCTATCCGTGCAGTCGTGTTGCATTAAGATATTTTTGTTGAAAACAATTTAACAATAATTTTACTATTAACAAACTTTCCCATAGCAGCATATTAGTATTTTACCTACCAGATTTCTGTCTAAATATCCAAAAATAAGAAATTAGATCATCAAAAAGAAAATTTAATTAATACGCCATTTCAAAACATTTGAGATTTCATGAGTAAGTTTTTCACAAAGACGCTGTGATGAAAATTAAGACCGTTGTAAAGATTTTTTAATTATTCAAAAGTTCCGTCAACCAACTTCTCAGCTGTGTTAATAAGGCTTTTCTTTGTCCCATCAGTTGATATCAGTAGAATGAAATCGCAAGTTAAAAAGTCGCTATACGACTTGTGTTTGGAGAACTTCTTTGAATGATAACGCAGATGATCTTGTCTTGTTGTTTTGTCTTACAATGATGTAGAATTCAAGTAAAACAAAAACCTTATCATGGTTAATTAAATGTTTAGTCTTTAATGTACCTGTAAACTACTACTGTTGGAATTTTCGTAGACACTCTAGGTAGTAGAGCCTCGCTGATTTCAGCACGAGCGGGCCGGCTCGACCGGGGCAGTACTACCATCCTACAGAAGACCAACCTAAAGCGACAGCACCAGTGTTGTCGTGTTTCATTGGGGAGTGTGAGACCGGAGGCCTATTGATGCAAGGGTGACAGTTATCGTGGTAACTGTGTAAACCTTACACTGTCACGATGACTGTCATGTGTTTTACGTCCCCAAGCGGGATGTGAAAAAGCATCTCACAAGGCCACCATAGTGTGGGTCACCATACTACATTATCAGCATTTGCTATGAGTATGGTGACCACAACTCTTGGATTCTATTCATGCTTTCCATCAGGCAGAATAGAGTCACTTTGGCAGGCTCTTAATATAGAAAAAAAAAGATACGTTCGTGTACTATCAACAGCACCTCTTCTATGATTAAATGACCTGGAGTCAAGAGAGTGGAATCATCAAGCACCGATGAGATTTAAGGTAAGTCTCTACTTGAGCCAAGAGTGTAGTCATTTTTTCGAACGTAGGAGTAGAATTACCTAATACTTTCTCCAGTGAAATTTGGTGGATTTCAGACCTGTCTCCCATAGTCAGACTGATTACATACCTGACTCTACTCTGCCTAATGGAAAGCATCAATAGAATCCAAGAGCGGTGGTCGCCATAATCACTACGAATGAAAACTATGCAATAAGGCGACCCACGCTATGGTGGCCTAGACTTCTTTGCAGCTACTAAATGCTGAAGTACCTAAGATATAAAATTAGTGCTCCTGTCGCTTCACATATCTTCACATACCACACTAACTGTGCCTCGTCGAGAAACAAATCTTTTAAAACTGATATAAGATCTAGGAGTTCATCCTTAACACATACTGTAGCTTCTCATTGTTGTCGGAGTTCTAATTCTAATTTTGGAACTGATTTTATAAATGATTATAATATTCCATGTACAAACGTCGATGCCGAGATATTTCAGATTATGTAAACACTCCATTATATCTAAAAGCCCCTTTATATCATTCGAATACACAGTAATGTTGGGTTGACTTCATTGAAGGCTTTTATAAACGGTTCGATAATATCTTTTGTTACTATACCTATGACTTAATATTGACGTACATTCATTAAAATTATCCGAAGACACAAATCATGATCCGATTCATGTCCAATAAATTGTTCTGTCACACCCGACAATAAGTCCTTCAAATGGTGCATCTTTCGGACATCTGCCAAATTATAATTGTCATGAATTAAAGAATAAGTTTTCTTTTAGTAATCAGTAAAAACAAATTAGTTATCAATCTATCTTAACTTATATGGCCTTTGTATTTTTTTTTAGTACTCGAGTCATTAATATATCGAGCAACTTATTTACGATATACTTACGTTGATGTACAGTAGACTGGTGTGTTCAATAATTGTATTAAGACAAGAAATGGATTCACACATACCTGAAACAAAATCAATTTGTTAATACAAATAATTATTAACAATTCTTTTGTGCAGCAATATTAGACGTAATCTTTCCAACTAAAGAGTATTTTTTCAAACAATAGCGCTAATTCCAAAGGTTGGTACGTTTACCAATAATTTAGCGTGGCAATTATTTTTGATAATGTGTACGGTAGCTTAAGTCACTCTCTATCCTTGTATGTCCCTGAACTTTTCTTTAACATGTAATGGCAGCAATCTGAAAGTGTACCGTACAAAAATAAATAAAAACAAGCGATAATATCCCCATATTATACATAAAGTAGTTTACATAATGTCCCCAAAAAGGGCCTCAAACTTTTCACTTGAAATACTAGATAAACATGAAATAAGAAGGTTGGAAAATAAAATGTCCGTGAAGGTACAATCTCAGATCTCATAAGCTTGCACGAGCGATTAAGTGATGTGTCTAGTCTGATGTGAGTGCTGTTACCATGACAACGGTGGTAGTTTTAAGAAAATGCTAGACATTTTGTATAGCCTATTCAGTACACTTGGAACTAGGAGATTACACATTGTGGTGTGGCTCTATTCAAAGCAACTGGAAAAATTCTTATTTCATTTTGAGATGACATATGATCAGAATATTCTTGAGTAAATTATGGTGAATGAATCAGAGAGTTAAAAATTCATTAAGTAACAAATATGTAAGTAATCAAGCTAAAATGACTGACTGCACTCAGTCTTTGCCTTTACTCAAAACAAATGAAAAGTACCAAAATTAAAAACATATATATAAACTATAAATGTCTTAAAAAAGTCTATTAGATTTAAACAAACATCTATATTAATTTTTATTAAAAAAAAGTATTAAATAATTACAGTATCCGGTACGAAAAGAGTACATACGTCTTTAAACTTACAGTAATTAGTTACCAATTTAATAAGGGTTTTTGAAACTGAAACAGACAGTTGTAAAGGCGATGAAATTTCAAACAGACAGTGTTGATGTCAACAGCAGTCGAAGTAAATAATAACATGACTTTATGTTTCTCTTTAGCCATAAAAGCGAGTTACGACCGCAAGTTACTCCGCAGATCTCACTCAGTTTAAAACCTCCCTTTCGACACCTTTATTATATAAAACAACGTTAAAATTTCTAAAATTATATTTATAAAAAAGGTACAGACTTCCTTGTGCCTCAATTATGCTTAAAACTTTCTTAAGTTACTTTCACACCCTAGGGGTGTATGTTCAATTATTTATAAACAAATGTAGGCCTTCTCTGAACGAAATACCAATTTTTTTATTCTTCAAAATGTAAGTTCTCCTAACTTCATATTTTTAAAATTTCAATAACTACCGAACTTATTTTAAGGGTGATGTTAAGCACCCCACGCTTTTTTCTATTATTAAGTTTAATTTTGAATTACATGTTGTTTTATATGCTGGTTTCTTAAAAAATTTTTTTTTTAGTTTTGTACTTGATAAAGAATACGTTAAAAGATCTCATTACAAATCTAAAGGTTGCAGCTAATAGAAGAAAGGGTGAATAAAAACGAAAAATTTTGAAAATAAATTATCAAAAAATAGTTATAAATTACTTATGATATTTTCTTTAACCGGTTAATAATGATACAAATTATAAACTGCAAAAAATGTGAAATTCAATCAAACATAATGACAAAAATATTGTAACCCGCTAAAAATGTAAAGTTCGATAAATATAAAACTTCTAAAAAAAACTTACATTGCGATTTATTACTACATTTCGGATATCAGACAGCCAAGAGTGATCCCGAAAGGTTCAAACTTAAGTGTAGATTACAGGGATATTCAAAGTTCAAAGGACAAATTTTGAATGAAGTGTTCAAGACCTCTTTACCATTTTTTTTTTTTGTATGCCACCTTAATATTTCAGAACTGTTTTCCTTCCCGTCGTCCACCTGGTTTTGAAATCTTAATTATATTATTTCCCCTCAGTCGGCGAGTGGTAACTTGTTGGTAATATTTCAAGAGGTGCTCTTAAACTAATTAGGAAGCTCGAAATTTTATTCCGCGTTGGACAAATTGTCGATGAGTTCCTTTGTGAAATGATCTTTTTCGCTGATCTCTGTATTTTTGAAGGTATAGGCGAGTTGCAAGGAAAATAAGTGATGCTAACATCTAATTGTTATAATAGTACAGTAGTTTGTGTAGGATCTAAGATATATCCGTAATATATTGCTCCGAACCTTATCATTGAGGGTTGATAATCTTGATTAACGAGGTCGATTTCGACAGGATAATTGCAGGACGAGTACGATTGCTTGTTGTGCGTCTTCGCATGCATTAAGCAATAAATATTTAAGTATGTTTATTAACAGATTGGTTAGCGTAGTAACGACTTAGTTTTAATGTCGGAAAATGTCAAAAATTTGTACGGGGAAACCGGATTGAAAAGTAATTAAAAGTTTTCTGAAAAGTGGTAACTGTTCCGTTGTGAACAAAACCGTGGCATTACAGTTGATAATAAACATTCATAAATTAATCATTAAAGTAAATTCAATGTAACCCATTATTTTATCTCAGTCATAAAAACGTAGACTTAAATTACGTCTTTCATCTTCTATGCTGTAATTCTTTTGACTATACTTGTTAACAGACTACAGAAAGGGAAATTTTTATCCTCCCTAACGTATATTTGCACAATTGTTGTGCCAATTTAGAGACGAGGAAACGCGCTCCGTATAAATGTATAAGGACAAAGTCCAAAAAGTTTTAAAAGTATTTCGACGTTATCTCAACGCTACTCGCATATACTCTCATTGCAGCTAGTTAAATTTATAGTATGTGAGAAAACTTTTTATTTCACTTTCCAAAGGTTATAAGTATCCAATTTTTATGTTCTTCTGTTAAAATTTATTTTAGAGATATGGACTGTTTGGTTATTGCTGAAATGAAGTGTGGCTAGGTTATACATAATAGGAGGCAGCCATTATTCACTCCTGGCTGTCTCCGCAGGCTCCGACCGAAGAGGTCGACATGGGGGCTGGTCGTTTCCGCGATGCGATTACGCAGATCTGCGATGCGGCCATGCCCCGTATCCGAGGTTGTCGGCCTCCACGGAAGGAGGTTTACTGGTGGTCCCAGGAGTTGGCGGACCTCCGCGGGGCCTGTACTCGTGCCCGGAGGTCCTACACCCGTAGTCGGCGGCGACACCACGTAGACGGCGAGGAGGACCAGCTTCATGAGGAGTACCGAGAGGCGCGGCAAACTCTGAAGCTGGCCATTAGCCGCGCCAAAGAAGTGAAGAGGAAGGAGATGCTGGAGGGTCTCGATCGTGACCCCTGGGGTCGCCCTTATCGTGCGGTGCGACAAAAGCTCCGCACGTCGGGCCCCCCTCTTACAGAGACACTCCAGCCCAGCTTCCTGCGGGAAGTGGTCGAGGGTCTTTTCCCGCAGCGGGCGGAGCACACACCCCCGTCGATGGCCTTCATGGTCGAAGACGACGGGGGACGGAACGAGGATAATGTTCCGCCCGTCAGGGAATCGGAGATAGGGGCGGTCGTTCTACGGATTCACTCTAAGAACACCGCCCCTGGGCCAGATGGAATACCTGCCCGAGTGTTGGCGCGAACCCTCGACCACATGTCGGATCGCCTCGGGGAAGTCCTAAACGCCAGCTTGGCGTCCGGACGTTTTCCTGAGGGCTGGAAGAGCGGGAAGCTGGTCCTACTACGGAAGCCGGGACGGCCGGCCGATTCGGTCGCGGCTTATAGGCCCATCGTGTTGCTGGACGAGGCGGGTAAATTGTTTGAGAGGATAATCTCTGCCCGCATCGTCCGGCACCTCTGCGAGGTGGGCCCCGATCTGTCGGACGCCCAATACGGGTTTCGAGCCGGGCGTTCGACAGTCGATGCTGTGTTGCGCCTGAGGGCCGTGACCGAAGAGGCGGTGGGCTGTGGCGGCGTGCTGTTGGCGGTGTCGTTGGACATCGCCAACGCATTTAATAGTCTGCCATTTAGCTGCATCAGGGAAGCACTCCACTACCACGGGGTGCCAGAGTACCTGAGGCGGCTTGTGGCAGACTATCTTGAGGAGCGTACCGTCATGTACGAGGACCGAGATGGTATTCTGAGGCGGCGGCCCATGTCGTGCGGTGTTCCACAGGGGTCCGTCCTCGGACCACTCCTGTGGAATATGGGATACGACTGGGCCCTTCGAGGTCGTCTTCCCCCCGGGCTGGGCGTAATTTGTTACGCCGATGACACATTGGTCACGGCCCGGGGGGCGAACTTTCAAGAAGCGGCGCGCCTGGCCACCGTGAGAGTCTCTTTGGTGGTCGGGCGCATTGAGGCCCTGGGTTTACGGGTGGCCCTAGATAAGACGGAGGCCCTTTTGTTTCAGGGGCCCCGTCGTGGTCCACCCCCCGGCGCCTCTATCGTTGTCAATTCAGTCCTCGTACCGATTAAGGCCCAGATGAAGTATCTGGGCCTGATCCTAGACGGCAGGTGGCTCTTCGACGAGCACTTCCGACAGCTTACTCCAAAGCTGGTCGGCGCTGCTTCTGCCCTTGGGCGACTTTTGCCCAATTTGGGTGGAGCCAGCGTCGCGACGAGACGGCTATACACGGGGGTTGTCCGGTCAATGGCGCTGTATGGTGCACCGGTGTGGGCGGCGGCTCTGACCGCCCAGAATAGGGCTCGCCTCTGGCGCCCTCAGAGGATATTGGCGGTTAGAGCCATACGCGGTTACCGCACCGTATCGACGGAGGCGGCGTGCGCCTTGGCCGGAACTCCCCCGTGGGATTTGGAGGCGGAAGTGCTCGCCGAAGTTTATCGGCGGACGGCTGACTTCCGGGCGAGTACCGGCATAGGGCCCCCGCCCGAAGAGATACGAGAGTGGCGAGAGGCTGCTCGTCGAGCCACGATGGCTCGTTGGTCGTCCCGGCTGGAGGCTCCACGTGCTGGCTTTGCCGCCGTGGAGGCTCTCCAGCCGGTCATCGCCGAGTGGGCAGGGCGGCAGCACGGGACCCTTTCCTTCCGACTGACGCAGGTCCTTTCCGGGCACGGTTGCTTCGGGAAGTATCTGCACTCGGTCGTCAGGAGGGAATTGAGTCCCGCCTGTCACCACTGCGACTGCAGTGAGGACTCGGCTCAGCACACGCTAGCAGTTTGTTCCGCTTGGGCGGCGCAGCGTGGGGTCCTCACTGCAGTTATTGGAGGTGATCTCTCGCTACCGGCCGTCATACGCTCCATGGCCGGTAGCGACAGTTGTTTTACCGCGGTCGCAACCTTCTGCGAAGACGTAATTTCGCGGAAGGAGGCGGCGGAGAGCGCCCGGGAGGACGATATCCACTCGGACCCAATTCGCCGCCGGCGAGCCGGGCGGCGGAGGCGCGCATACCAGCGCCTCACGCCGCCTTGAGTGTGGCCGCGGGTGGACGGGACGGGTTTTCCCCTCCATCCGCTATAGTGGCCAGCCGCGAGGAGGCGACGTACGCGTGTGCTGTACGTCGCCTAAAATAGAGAGTTTACCCATAGATGGTGCCCGCATTAGCGGGCAGGCGCTAGGAGGGATCTGGATGTCGTAATAGCAGCGGTTCCCGGATCCCTCCTATCTCAGGCGCAGAGTGGCACACCGTGTGGTTTTAGTCGGTCCGATTCCGACACACCACCCCGCCGTAAACCCCGGTGGGGTGACGGCTCGAGGGGGTTTCAACACGTTAAAAAAAAAAAAAAAAAGGGTAATACTGCCCCGGTTGAGCCGGCCCGCTTGTGCTGAAATCAGCGTGGCTCTACTACCTACTGAACTACTTTTAAATTTATCTGTGGATCAATTGCTTCTACTTCCCTTCTCAGTATGTTATGATAGTTAAATATATAACAGAGAAATTATATACGATCTATGAGGCAGAATAAGTTAATAAAAGTAGTTCGTAGTACAGTTCAGAAGAGGACTTTGTCCCCAGCCTGCTTCCAGCCACGATGTGCACAAAGCATGCTATTTTACATAAAAGTTGACTATGCTACTTACTAACTCAGATAATAAATATAATTAGTGTTTGACAAACGAACAATTATAATACATTAAAGCACTTTTGTAGTTCTTGTGGTAACAGTAAGAATAGGAAGTGTCACCACCCTGATTCATCAACTCACAATGTACACACTCCACCCTGTTCATCTAAGCAAGACAACAGTGATGTAAAGAGAAAGAAACTTATACCAACCCGTCTGGCGAACGTGATATAGTAGGCCAAAACCTCCGTTCTAAGAAGATACCCAGGCCTACATCCAGCAATAAACTATTAAAGACTATTGATATGATGTGAATTGCAATCCAGATTAGTTAGTTAAACAAAAAGCTAACACAATGTGATTTTAATCAGTGATTTGGTTTATTTAATTACATAATGCAAAATACTATCATTCTGTCCCTCCAGTGTAAACTTATTTCAACACTATAACTATGTTTAGAGGAGATATCGAAACTCTTTATCTGCAGTTTTGCGTAATCAAATGCATATATGATACAAATATTCTGTCACTGCCATTAGCGATGGACACGTAATTGCTTTGAAAACTTGATTTTTACTCTCGATAACTTCTTTTACCGTCATCGGTGTAGCTCATGTAATAAACTGGGACGAAATTACCAGTATTTGGAAAATAATAGGGCTGCGCATCTCGATCCTTTTATGGTGAAAAATTTTGAATGATTAATTCATCCGAGATTGTCATGTTTTAAAATGGATGTGGATGCATTCATGTTTACAAGAGTCCATGAATGGATGAAATAAAATGCACAGTTATCTATCGCTTAATTTTTCGTTCAAGTAAAACTTATATATAAGATATTAAGCCCCTTGATGTCACGTTCGAGAGGTTGTTGGAGGGGCGGTGAGACGCAATAGTCAAGGTAAGCTCCCTCGGGAGTGATAGAGCACACAAATTCACTCGTTTGATCGTAAGAGTGCTCATCAGTTTTGTGGTGCTTGATGTCAGAAAGTATACGATTTTACTAATTTTCCTAGATTTTATTTCAAAACTAAGGCTGCAAATATATGAAAATAATTATTATCTATCGGAGATAATGACGGAAATGTGGTGACACTCTAATAGGCACAGGACACACTGACATATGGTGCCCTAGTGGGAAACGGCTACCCATATCAAATATAAATCCTTTATTCATTATTTTTATTTAATTATTAATATTTAATTTACATATCGTTATTGTCATATAATTTCTTTCAGATAAGTGAAGGCAAATGTATATGAGTACATGACGGTAAACAAGTTGTGACGTTGATTCTCATTCGTAATAGACCCAATCAATTACTATCTTTTCAGGACATCTTGGGTATCATGTAATAGACTGTGTGTGTGATATTTAACTCGATTCAATAAGATAAATAACACGGCCGCTAAATCGTAAATGAGACACCTCCTATACTATGGTAACCAAACAACTGATAAACATACATATTACATATGTGGTTTAAAACGCATACATATTACATTACTTTTGAGAGTTGTGACTCGTGAGGATTTCAAACGGTGAGCATTACAAACTTCTGTCACACCATACTTCGAATGAAGTAAATGACCATACGGCCTATAAACAAGATCTTTGCAAGTTCAGAACTGTATTGTGAAACATTTAATTACACAACTTTGTCGTTTTGCCTCAAAGACATTAGTTAACAATTCTGTTAATCACTCTTTCCCAATTAAAATTAACTTAATCAACACTTGAAAGGATAACTTGTTTACTTTATAAAGGTACTGGAGTTTATAAGTAAATTAACGGCAACTCATTATAATAACAGCAAATTTAAAAGTTGGTTTTAACTTTAAATCAACCTCTGAAGTTAGGTATTTTTAGTTCATGCTAGTGGCATGATAACACGACTGTTTTTGTTGAAACTAGATTTAAAAAACTAATGTACCTCCTTAAACGTTGACTTAACACGTGAGAAATATAGATATCATATTGATAAGCAATTTAATTTTAAAACGTGCCCCTTATCAGTTAAAGATATAATGATAATCGTATTCCAATTCAAATATTCCCTTCCGTTGTTAACTGCACAAGTAATCCTCAATATACAAATGTATTGTCCTTGTGGATAGAACAAAAAATGTCAAAACTGATATCGGTAAATTGGAGCAGGCCATCTCTCAATCAGATAGTTCGCTCGCTGACATCCTTCACTTGGGTAACATTATGTAACTTCGATGAATATGTCAACGTCAAAAGTATATTTCGTTTTATACACATATATATGATAGACATGTAGATACTTATTTTAATGAGTAAAACAAGAGATCTTTAGCAATGTTACTAATTAATAACATTTGCAATATTTTATTGTGATCTTGCTTTTTCTTTTTCCTTTATCTTGTGTCTGTTATAATACTATGTATACATAACTCGTTACAGAGTTCGTTTAATACTGTACCTGAACACGAGAGATGCAATTATCACAAAAAGTAACAATACTCACACCTGTATTGCAAAAAGGCTAGGCAAAAGCGAAACACGAATATTTTGTCAACTACAATTTACGATTTATTCATGATGTCACGTTAGAAGTCATTCTTAATATAAGTTACTTGATTTTATTTCTTGTAATATTTAATGTTTCACTTGCTAAAATACAGGCAAAGGTATGTGACGAGTACTCGGCTTACAGACGAAAGTAGCGTCAGAATCTAACAGAGTCCTTACGATAATTATAGATTGTTTAACTTCGAAGTTAGTAAAGTTAGATAAAGAGGTTATTGCAAAGTTTAACTTTAAAGTTTCCAGAATTTATTTAAAGTAAAAGCTGCGTTCATGCCTCGAAATTAAGGGAGGATAAAATTGTACCAGGGGGCCAGAAAAGAGCAGTGTCAGGTGACGTTGTGACGGGTGGTTGTCAACACAGATGCGAAGGGACGCCTTTGTTGGCACTCCACAAAATGTTTCATTAAAACAAATTAAATGTACACGAAAACGTTTGGAGTGAGATAATTTTTTTTAGTTACTTTCTTTTATTCGACGAGATCAAGAAGTTTACAAAGCCTGTAAATGGAAATAATTTAGAAAGAATTTCTTTAAGAGGGAATAAACGTTGTTTGTTAACAGAATAATTTCTTCATTTATAATAAATCTTGGGAAAATAAAGCATCTTATTTTCAAAAGATTTACTTGAAAACAATTTAAGGGAAATTACTGTTTAATCTTCTATTGTGCTCGTTAAGTTAATTTTGACTTAACTACACTCACCGGCACGGAATCTTTGTCAAACTCGTAATATACAATAATATTTTTTTAAAGTTTCTATCTTCTTATCATGTAGGCACTAGGTAAGCAGAAATAATGTTTACTTTAATCCTAAGAAGGTAATTAACAAACTTGAAGTGCCTTTTGGTTTATTTCTTGCAGTTTAGTTGAGCGGTAAATGCTAGTGAGGGTACGGTGAAAGACGTATCATCGTCATCATCATCATCTCAGCCAAAAGACGTCCACTGTTGGATATAGGCCTCCCCCAAGGTTCTCCACAACAGCCAGTCCCGTGCCGCCTTCATCCAGCAGCTTCCCACGACCTTCACCAGGTCGTTGGACCACCTTGTGGGGGTCTACCAATAGTAGTAATGTACCCCGCCCACTGACACTTAAGTGTCAGCGTTTAGCAGTGTTTAGCAATTTTACTGGCAATATCGGCGATCTTCATTCGCTGAGGATCTCCTCATTTCTGATTCGATCACGCAAAGAAACTCCGAGCATTACCCTCTCCATTGCTCTCTGGGTGACTTAGAACTTTCTTATCAAGCCCATAGTAAGGGACCACGTCTCTGTGCCATAAGTCATCACTGGCAACACACACTAGTCAAAGACTTTTGTCTTGAAACACTGCGGTATTAGTGACGAGAAAACGTTGCGTAGCTTCCCGAAAACTGCCCAATTCAGCTGGATTTGATGATTGAAGCTCGGATCTCGACGTTAAAATTCTGCCATCATCGGTCCTCAGTTTTGTCAACTGGTTCTGCCCAACAGACAGTGCCCGTGCGAATATTTTAGTCCCTTGATTTCGCTCTATAGCCTCTTCAATACGCAAAGTATTATGTTGGCGTAGGTCTTTTGTCTGACACTTAGATATCTGTCTGTTGAGCTGCCGGTATTTAGATGCATCGACTGAAGACTGCAGTCATGTTTCGCCTTTCTTGCATGAGATGAGCTTGAGAGTGCAGTCAGAGAACCTCTTCATTCTATTTGTGAGACGGGTTTTGAGTAACTGACACCCGACCCTACGGACAGTTTCCACTAGCCTATTACTGAGTTCGTTCGTATCAACGCAGGATTCGAGAGCTTCGAAGTGATTCTGAAGTTCGAGCTGAAAGTTTTCGGGGTTTTGCATATGAACAGGTGACGGTTGGAACGTAGGCTTCATCAGCCGCGACACGTAACAATGGTGTAGTAAGTTTTACTCATATATATGAGCCTACTGATGTCCTCATACATAGTCTCTACCTAATTATCGGGGTGTGTCGCAGTCCGAGCGTATACCTATATAACCTCCAGCGAATACTTCTTGGTTATTCTGAGTATAAGGTACGAAACCCTCGACAACACGTTCTCGATCTTGACACGTTATTTACGAGGGACTTATGTACGAGTACCAAGAACGCGACACCGCCTTGGAACTGATGATCGCCCTGCCGGAAATAAAGAAAGACGTATAATGGAAGTTCATTTGCTAACAAGAAGACTAACCCGTGACCCGCAGCATAGAGCAGCTCGCCTTCAAATTCGTGGCCAACCAAACACACACATGTGTCCTATTTAGATTTTTCCAAACCATATCACTTTCGCAATCGGCTTATCTCTTATGAAATCCTCGTTTTATCGCTGCAATATATTACAATTATCTCTTACTTCGTTTTATTGGTTTTCACATGCAAAAAGGTAGCAAGAAATCACTAGTCACCCAGCTAAATCATTGATACTGTTTTATAACGGAAAGCGTCTGTAAACACATCATAAACATTTACGAGACAACTACAATATACCTTGTAGAACATTTACAGATACCCGCAGATTGACGACGCAATTCGCACATAATAAGCATACCACTAAAACCTTGGAAACGACAGACAATAAAGGGACGTGTAAAAAAAACAAAAGACGCTACACCGCGACGTATAAACCATATTTGTGTCTTATATGTATACGCGGAGTGTATTCACCGTCATAGGCGTACGTCTGAACATTAAATGTATGGCAAATTGTGTAAAGGGATTGTTACTCACCTTTTTTGCTTGGGTAGTTTCTAATATACGATATTATTTATCAAGTGGAAATTTTAATTATAGACTTTCCTAGGTGTACTGATTTAGTTATAAACAACGAAAATGATGTGTCTATTTCGTTAGGCTTGATGCTCGTAGATGATATTATTGATGTTAGATATTGTTAAACGACACAGATCGTGAGACGAAAAGAAAAAAGATAAAACAAAAATATGATAAAATTTCTTTAAAAGAATTCTTGGTTCTTTTTACTTATTATCATCCGTCGAATTTAGTAAGAAAATTGCTATCAGACATTCATTGGACATTTATTGGACATTGTAAGACTCGTTAATAGATATTTACTAAACAAAGAAAAATCCCGAAACAAAACAGTGTTAGGCACTGAATATTATTTTTCTACCTACATACATAGAGATCGCTTTGTGTTCCAATTTGGACGATAATTCATGAATTATTAATTTTCTGGGTTCATTTCAACGACCAATATATTTTGAACTGTTATTATATAGATTTACGTACGACGATAGGTCAACATGCAAATTGGACGCTTGTAGCTTATCATTTTTTTCAGGTATTGCTTTTATTTGTAAACAATGTTGCTTAAGTTTGCTTAAATTCTTCTGTAAACAAACTTTAATATCTCAAACTTAAATAGAAAATGTTTGAAAAATCACTAGCCCACATAAAATTGTAAAAATACCTAAATACATACGATTTGTAAGATATGACTTTTCTAAAAGCTCTGAAGTCTTACGTCTCTTTCAATACCTTGAGTTTGAAACAACAAACAAACAACAAAATTGAGTTTGTCAAAACATTGAGGTTGACAAACAACAAAATCAAAACTTTTCAAAATTAACCTTTCATTTTAATTTAGGTCTTACTAAAAGCTCTCGGTAAGTTACATCTTTACTTTAGAAATAATATAATAAAACTGGTACAACATTATTAGCATTAACGCAAAATTTGATGCCAGAGTCAGTTATGGCAAGACTACCAGGTTCCTTCTACACACATCCTATACAAACTAACCATCACCATCATTAGCAGCCTTTTACAATTCACTGCTGGACATAGGCCTCTCCGTAGCAAGAAGGTTTTGGCCTACTATACCACGCTGGCCAGACGGGTTAGAATAGGGTTTGTTCCAAGTTTTCCTTCTGTTTGTAATGATTTGGTCTTGTATACTTTGTTCATTAGTCGCCTTTTACGATACCCACAGGATGCATAGGGGTGTAACACTATGTATTCTTAATCCGTCACCACACGGATAAAATAATACCAAGTCAAAATATTTTAAATTATCAATCAGAAACTCGTCCAACTACCGACATGTCAAAAACTAGTAAAGTGTTGTGTACTATTGACGCGTAGTCAGGCGTAGGTACTTTACACATAATAATGGAAATATCTTCTTTACTAGAATTTTTATCGCTAAGACACTTCGAGAAGTTATCAAACACACCGGTTTACACTTTACCGGCTAGTATCCGTATTACCCACTTTTAAAACTAATGAAAGTTATAAATGTGAAGGAGAGTTTGTTTGTTAAGCTTTCACGGTTAAACCGCTGTATCGATTTTGTGGCATTTGGTGAAGTCCTGCTTTGCTATTGTGGAAAAAGATGGTCGATATACAAACCGTGGGCGAAAGCTAGTAAAATATAATCATGTTTATACTACACTGCTTACATTGCACTGATCGTGTTCATAGTCAGTATTAGACCACCACCCTTGAATGCTGAATTCCCGTAAACATAATCATAATATCTGTATTGTTCCCTAACACAGTAGTGTATATTGCATGTGTATTCATCGTCAACATTAGCTTACGCCTGAGTAATTGTATTAAAAAAAAATGTTTCAGAATTTTGCAATGATAAAAATTATATGCGTAAACCGAGATTTCGTTATAACAATATTTACTAGGCAGACCTTGCCACGATCTGTACAATTTAATTTATCAGACAACCAAAATCAATATTTCACAGATCCAAAAAAAAAGAGAATAGTTTTTACACATTTTCAAGCACAGACGCGTTTTATCTAAGTCAATTCAGTGACCATAAAACAACGTTGCTTCTTTGAAGTCTAAATAAATATATTTTCCTACTCGTTGATAACAATAAATATACACACGTAATAAGAATACTTGTCCGTCGGGACACGCAGTCAATCAAGCCTCTTGGGAAATTAACGCAGAGTTAGTGAAGAGTCAGAATACATACACAGACGAATCACCTGTACATTAACTTACAACAAACATTTGTGTAGGTGCCAGTACTCTGTTCATCGTAAGTAATTATTTCACACCCACACAACTTGGTTTCTTGATTATAAATTTAAAATAAACACACATATATGAAGAACACCTCTACTTGTCTATCTAGGTGAGTATCGTATGAATTGTAATATTCAAATAAAAGTATAAAATAATCCCTTAGGACACCAAAATATCTTTCTTGTATCTGACACACAATGCCACTTGTTTCTAACTTAGCAGAATTAGTTTCTAACTTGTTCGTATTTGAACATTAACAGAATATACTGTCAAAGACATTGAAGTAAATGCTATCCTAGGTACAAACTTATAGGTATTCCAAAGACGCCGTTTCTTGAGAGAATCTCTTTGATATTTGCCCCTGACCACTCTTACACTGATGTCTCTGGGAGGGACGTAGGGAGGCGGTAGGTTGGGCAACTTTATATCGAACAACTTGCACAATGCCCAACACTATTACAAAGTTAACGCTACTAAGTACACTCCCGAGTATTGCTCCACAACTGTTATTCTATCAAAGTCGCTACAAGTTTTAAGTACTGTCCACGAGTTTATCTAAATTTGATCTATTTACATCTTATTATTTCGAGTTATTAACTTAGTCATCCTTTTCACCTTCCTGGAGTTTCCGACAAAAATACTTCTAATAGAAACTCTACAATTATTGACACAGTCGTTAAAAACAAAGGAATAAAACATATGTCATTAAATATTTTTATTTTTAAGAGTCTGCCAAAGTGACTCTACTCAGCCTGATGGAAAGTATGAATAGAATCCAAAAGTTGTGGTCAGTGTGTATGGTGGTTTATTGCGAATGTAGACAGTACAGTATAGTGGCCTAATAATATGCTGTTTCACGCCCCGCTTGGGGTCGAAAGCATGACGGTCATCGTGGCAGTGTAAGGTTCCCCACACTTACCACGATAACTGTCACGCCCGCATCAATAGGCCTCAGGTCTTGCACTCACCAACGAATAACAACAACAAGGATGATGTCGCTTTTGATTGGTCTTCTGAGAAAGAGTAGTACTGCCCCGGTCGAGCTGGCCCGATGTGCTAAAATCAACGTAGCTCCGCTATCTCCTCCATTGTTTAAGAGTTAAGGTGCACTTTACAAAAAAAAGTAAGAGAAGACATATATTTCAAATGATAAATGAGCAATTTACCAGTTCTAATGAAATGCCAGCGAACACTGAAGACGGACATTTATTTAAACGACGTCCATTCGGGAAAATCTTTCAGAAAATCTCGAACACAGCTGTTATCTTGCATTGATTGCGTCCTCGAAGGACGCTGGAAAACGGTTCGTAATGGCAAAAATCAATAAAACTGTTTGCCCGTGTGGGCAGAGATCTTGACCTCTTGATTAAAGTGAAATGTGTGAAGTGCTGAAATGGTGACTAAGTGTGAAAAGTTTGCCAACCTCTGCCCACGCCAGAAAAGGTGCTATTTTACAAAATTGATACAGTTTCAATAATCAATAGATTAGTTCGAAAAGTGAGATTTGTTTTTACTAATGTGTAAAAGTTCTATTTAATTGTAACTATAAATATTTTCCACAACGACAGATGAAGATTTGTCTTTAAAAATGAATGTCACGAAATAACTACTTACATTACGACAGACGATTTTTCGGATATTAATTCCTCCTTATCTATTTATATCTTTCTAATTTATTATTTTAACAGGTTTATTATGATGTCTGGATGTCGTAATAACAGCTGTTCCCGGATCCCTCCTATGCCAGACGCAGAGTGGCACACTGCGTGGTTTTAGTCGGTCCGATTCCGACACACCACCCCACTGTAAACTCCGGTGGGGTGACGGCCCCAGGGGGTTTCCACACGTTAAAAAAAAAGGTTTATTATGATGTAGAGGCCCAAACTAGCCGGGTGGACACCTATGGACATCTGCTACTCAAAGTCAAATATGCGTCAATAGAGTTTCAGGCAAGAATACATTATTTCTTTATCGAGTTCAACTGTGACAAATTAGATCGAACTGTGAACTGTTTTAATCAATTTTAAAGTAGACACATATTTACATACTTGTTGACTCAATTGAAACCGATGAGGCAGTAAAAGATGTTTGACAACAATATTTGTTTTAATGAAATATATACATACTTAATATACATATTTGTATAAAGTGAAAACTAACAAAAATTCTCTTTGTACGCGTTATGATTCATGTTATTTTACACATTAATTTTTTTTCTGTCAGTCTCCTTTTAATTTTCAGTAGCTGTGTTTGAGCAGGTTTAATACTCATACTAAAATTACTGAGAACATCGTTTCGCAAGTTCAACGTTTCATTACTGAGAAACTTAGTACATTGTAAGAACCGGCACAGCTTAATTTAAAACTACATACACTCGTCTAACGACATAGTTGAACATTTTCTTTTATCTATTTATAAAACTATGTTAATTAATCTGAAAACGTTCACTCACAAGGTTACGCATCAACTTAGCAAACATTTTATAATAACTAAATCTAGCTTTTTTTTTTTTTTATGTAAGACAACGCCCGCGTTAGGAATAAATCCTGTGTCGCGGTCGACTTTACAAACATACAAGAAACGGACACAAAGGACACCCAGACACAGAACAACAATTTGTGGATCACACAAAGTGTTGTCCCATGTAGGATTTGAACCCACAACACTCAGCGAAGTAGAGGGCGCTTTAGAAGAAACTTCCGCCCTTGCTTGTTAATATTATAAAGGCATTAAGAAACATTAATGCATTAAATGCATACTAAAAGCTTCGACAACTTCATGCGTCCCTATTAGCTTCAGCTGCATGTAAAGTTGCTAAATCGGTGGAACTGCAACATCGACACAAGGCACTAATAATGCGAAGTGACAATTTCCGCACGAAGAGCGCATATTACCTGCTAGGTAATTGGACTGGCGGTGCTTATATGAAAGCGCTGGAAATTCTGTTAGTTACTGCCATATGGTACCCGGAGGTTTTCGGGTACACAGTAGAATTAAATTTTGGGATTGAGGTCTCATTATTGCTGTTTAATTCGTAGTATTTGTAGAAAACTAAAATTAAAGCAAGCTGGAGTGTTGGATAACGTTTAATAATTGAATTAAGTCCTTCGAGTTTTTAAGTAATTGCTTTTATTATAGAAAAAGCCATGAGTTTGATGTCTGTTGGTTCTTTGGTTCCTGTGCATTTCACTTTAAATTGTATCTGATAGATATTGTTAGTTAACTTAGTATGAATTGTAAAAAAATGAAGTTGTTTCGTTACGCTTCTGTGTAATGATTGACCCTTCGATAAAATATAAAAAAGATGGATGGCTGGATACTATATTTTAATATCGTAATATCATATTGATATGAACCTTCATGAAAAAGGTATAATAATATTTCCGTATAGAGATAACGGTTAGGACAAGGGTATGCCATTGTTCCCCATGTACGAGTACTATAACGATTTAGGCAATATCGTCAATCATTACACGGATATCAGAAGCTATGTAGAGTTTATTGATTAGCTATTTATTGAAGGTACCTTATTAAGTTTCAATTATGAATTAAAAGAAATAATTTTAATAAACTGTAATTTGTTCTGTATGAAGGGGAAATTAATATAACGTATCACTTAGAATTGCTCAGTTCAGTAGAAAACAAGAAATTGAATGAAAACAGATTCGGGCTCGGTTATTTTCATCCGACTCAGCTCAGAGAGCTCCGATATGCAAAAGTCAACATCGTTTTTTTATGTTTTATTAGGAATATATATTTCAGACATTTGAAGTCTTCGGCAACACGGCAACAGATAAACCTAATTTTAATTTTTTATATCAAAAATACACTCTTAAATCATCCTTATGGCTTTAAAGTCGTCTTAATACAAAAAATATATTTATTAGTACCCTTTTAAAATGATCTGTTTGGACTCTTTAACAAATGAATTTTTCACTATTCTTATAACGACCCTTAAAAAGATTAAGCAATCAGATTTTCTTTTTGAAAAATACAGGTATCAAATGACATCACAATACACTTCAACTTATACAAAGCATTAAGATAAAGTACTCATGAAAGATAAAATCAAATAAAAATGTTCGACTACATATTCATTGACGTAATACTTTAATTTACGTAAAGGCGCGTTTATCGTCCAATTATACGAGTGACGAAATAGGCCTCTCCCTAAGCACCGATCGGGCGAGAGGGAATGTAACCTTTGTGGCGATAAACAGCTACAAAGTAATAATTAGGGAAAACTAAGGAGGGCGTGTCGCGCCGTGCGTTACTTCACACAATGTCGGCATCGTTTGACGCACGCTTCAGCCTTACGTTCTCAGCATAAGAGTTTTATTTAAGTGTATTACTTTTACACGTTACTAGCTTTTGTCCGCAGCTTCGTTCTCGTGTAATTTGATCTGTTACATTATGTTTCGTGATAGATCAGTTTAATTAAATATATATACAAACAATACTACGGTACATCATCTTTGTGTAACTCCAATGACTTAGGCAGCGTACACCAAGTTAACTCTCCGACTTAATTGACATGTATCGTCATATTACGGCCAAAATTACATAAAATCATCATAAATTATAACCTGTTAGTTATTCCGATGTATGACCTATATTACTGTAAATATTGTCATCCAAATTTTAGTGGTTTAAGCAGTCGCCACGCCGCTCTCTACTACGCAGAGTGTTGTGCGTTCAAATCCCGCACGGGATAACACTTTGTGTGATCTACAAACTGTTGTTCTGAGTCTGAATGTTCTTTGAGTCCGTTTCTTATATGTGTGTAAAGTCCTCCGCGTGACACAGGATTTATTCGTAGTGCGGGCGTTGTATAAAAAAAAGAAAAAGAAAGAAAAGAAATTCGTCCAGTAGTTTTTTCGTGAAAGAGTAACAAACATCCATAATTCACAAACTTTTGCATTTATAATATTTGTAGGATTGCATTTGTAAAAGATCAGAGAAATGTCAATTTAGAATAATAATATTTACTTACACAGCTTAGAATATGTAATTTCCCACATCTTTACCGCTCTGCCAAATAAGTTAACAGAATTTGAACCGTCGCAGTCTTTTACTATTAGATTTCAAACAGAAACAAGTTTCAAAAGTTTATATACCGTCTTGGTTTACTTTAGGTTTTCATTATCAACAATTTTGGGCTATGCTTAGCTCAAGACTATGTATTTTATTAAATCATTTCAGTAGCTTCCACAAAATTTTTCGTCTCATTATTTTTTTAAACTTCCTCTTTTGTGTTGTGGTACCTTAATTTCTTTATAACTGTATCCATAAAAGGCACAAGCAATGTTTGTTTAAGTGGAATATAACTTACCTCTAATAACTGTTAGGTAATATTATAAACGTAATTGTATTACTTTTCTAAGCCAACTAATATGAATAAATAAACAATGGTTGACCACTACCAACCCTAAAATCTAAAATGTAAGTAACTAAAGTGCTTTTTGTCCCACTTTTCCAGAAAAAATCACAGTCTAGAAACAGAACCAAGCTAATAGAACTGTAAGGAGGTTAGAATAAATTAAGGTGAATAACCCAACTAGATACATCGGTCGGGTGACGGATGACCGCGCGCGGCTGCCGTATAATGAAACTGTCAGGCTAAGCCAGAGAACAAACGATCCCCAACCTGCTCGGAGCTAACTACTGACATTGGATTATACCTAGTCGGTTGACTTTTGTTGATCGCTTATTAGGGTAAGTAACCAAATAACAGGGCTCGCCCTATAAACCAAATTACTTAACTCAAACAGCCAAGTTAATTTACGTTATACATATTTAAATAATTAGTATTCAGGTACTTGATTAAAGAATATAATAGAGAAATAAAATTATACCTGGACAAACATTGTTTCAAATCATTTGAATGTAGACATTTGAATCAGCCTAAAAAAACAAGTGTAGGTGTGCGTTATTAAAGTTTCTAATTAAGGTTTTTTTTTCATAAAAGCGTTTAAAGTAAAATGTTTTTAATTCCTTTATTATTTTATTGAAACTAATTTATAACTGTCTTCTCTCCCATCGAATGTTGACTCAAAAGGAATCAATTTGCATTTCAGATATTACAAAATGATAATTCGGTATAGTAGTTAACATAGATGAGAAGGTATCTATTATTAATTTTAGAGTTAGTTTAAAATGAATTCTGTATTAAAACATACATACATTATATGTTAGCGATAGCATTGTATAGCTTAGCTATGGCTCTTGTTCTCTTTTATACTAACATTATACAATTTTTCTACAACTCAATGTGTTGAAAGACACAAGTTTCGATTTTTCACCATAGTCGTCTGACATTACCTGAAATGTTAATACAGTGACGTCATGCCCCAAATGCGAAATAGGGCCGGACCCATCGTGTTAGCTGTGACGTAGCAATAGCAACACTGGAAGTGTTGAGAACCATTTGTTAATACATGAAATAAGCTGTAACTTTGATAATTAGGCGATTCTGTTAAGAATATAGTACAATAGTTTTTTACATTCCATCATTTGCTCTGTTCTTTGTACGCATTATATGTATAGGTTTTATGAAAGTTCACGTATTCCATCCCCGAAGTTATAGACAAAGTCCTATTAAACTCCCACATTTTGTTAACTATAATTAGTTTTACTTATATTGTGGCATAGGAGGCAAGCTCATGTAGGGGCATGTAGAGTCACTTTGGCAGGCTATAAAAACCATGTATCCCTAATAAGTATATGAGCCATAACAATATGAACATGATCAGTATAGCTTTCAACAATACACCTTATCATTTTTAAATATAACCATGCTTCTTGATGCTTAGCTTAGCTGTTCAGAGGTGTGTCCTAAGGTCTCTTCAATGGTGCCCTCATAAGCGATTGGAATAAGGACATTTATTAACGACGTAGCTATAAATCTTGGCCGGTTTGTTGTCCCCGTGAAAATAGCCGCGCACCCTATTGAAATCGTACGTTGGATGATCTTGTACTGCAAAAAAAATTGTTGGTGCTCAGAATTGCAATATATTTTAAAGAGGTTGTTATTTTAGCAGTTTACGTGGAATGCTGTAAGTGTAGGTTTATTTTTAAACATCAGAATTATTATTAATTTTAGTGTCTATTATTATGATTTGGTTTTTTTTTTCCTTTAAAATTTAACACTTACTTTTATTAACATATACATACTATAACCTCTTTAATTAAAATTTTTTAGACAATTTGTCAAATGTCAGTTTAAGACGTTTGACAGATTAACTAAAAATGACAAATTTTCCTCAAACTGCTTATTTGTTTATTAAAAGCATTTAAAGACTCACAGTTACAAATATCAGGAAATTTAAATTATCTGTAACCCAATGGAAACTTTTAATTTCTAGTTTTAGACTAATATATTGTACGTAAGTGGGTTCGAAACAAAGCAATAAAAAAAATACACGACGTATAAGTGCCAAATTCCACAACGACTGCATAAGCGTAGATTTAATATGTCTATTTGAAAAACTGAAGGCCTAGACGCCTCCTCACCGAGGACACACTAATTAAAAAGAGATCAATGTCATGTTGTTTACATAATTAATTAAAATTTCTGGTTGCGCGCACCAAATGGCTGTTCTGTATTTTAATTATATTTTAGAGTTTACCTCATTACGCTTGAGATTAACTCTAAAATATGATTACATTTTAAAATACGCTTTTGTCATGTGTTTTTAAATTTACAAATGAGATATGAAAGCGACACGCACAAAGATAAACAACATGATTTAAATTTTTTTTATCTAATTCAATTAAAATTAAAAAGTATATTGAGAGCCTGTTACGGCTATAATTCAGAATTTAGTCTCGCTAATAGGAACATATCTTCGCGTGTTCCGACAAGTCTCGCCATACTTAGGGTAATGGACTGTCTACGTCACTCGAACACCGCGCCAGCGTAGAGTGCACTTGTTTCGTAGCATTTGTCCGTAGTGCTACGGACACGTTATTTTTTTATTTTTGTTGTATATTATATCACTCATGTACATATGTGTTTTAAGGAATGCATTTTGTAAATTCTTTTGGGTTTATATCCAATTTCATGCAAATGAGCTACGTTTATATTTCTTTAATACTACATATAATTATTAGCTCCTATAGTTTTTAAATTATGTAACACATCTTTATTAAATTGTTTTACAGATACATATGGCGTTTATTTTTACAAGTAATCGTATCAACTGCCGCTGCATCGGAATTTTTATGAGTCCCAAAGTTTTGATAGTATTGAATTTATGTGTATGTTTTGTTCGATAGTCCAACTCTCGAGATACAATGCCAAGTTTAGAAAAGCACAACCCAATGTCGCAAAACATGTTATATTTACCGCTAAGGTATGTTACATTATATTAAGTAATATCACATGTTAAAGTATGAACTTACGTGGTCGGTATTCATAAATCTCTCACGTATGTTCCAATAAACTGAAAAGCGTTTTTACAGGTGTATAGAACAAAAGATAGGTGAAAATTGTTTGATGATGTTGATTTTTATTAACTAATCATATGATCATCAATTTTACCTTTAATAGTCAATTGCTAAACATAACACTCTCCTTAGAAAAGAGATTTTGGCCTACCATATCACCCTGCTGGACATAGGCCTTTATTTTTTTTAACGTGTGGATAGCACTACGAGTCGTCACGCCACCGGGGTTTACGACGGGGTGATGTGTCAGAATTGGATCGACTAAAACCACACGGTGTGCCACTCTACGCCTGAGATAGGAAGGATCCAGGCATAGCTGTTATTACGACATCCAGACCCCTCTTAGCGCCTGCCCCCTAGCGTGAGCACCATCTTCGTGTAAAACTCTCTATTTAGGCAACGTACGGCACACGTGGACATCGCTTCCTCGTGGCTAGCCACTGTAACGAATGGAGGGGAAAACTCGTACCGTCCACACTCAGGGCCGCATGAGGCGCTAGTGAGCGCGTCTCTGCCGCCCGGTTCGTCGGTGACAAATTGTGTACGAGTCAAGATCGTCCTCCCGGACTTTCCCCGCCGCCTCCTTCTGCGCAATGACGTCTTCCGAGAAGGTTGCGACCCCTGTAAAACAGCTGTCGCTACCGGCCATGGAGCGTATGACGGTCGGTAGCGAGAGATCTGCTCCAATAGCTGCAGTGAGGGCCCAGGAACAAACCGCCAGCGTGTGCTGAGCTGAGTGCTCACTGCAGTCGCAATGGTGACAGGCGGGACTCAACTCCCTTCTAGCAACCAAGTGCAGATACTGACTCAAGGATCTCTACAATAGCCGGTCCCGTGCCGCCGGATCCAATGGCTTTCCGCGACCTTCGCCAGGTCGTCGGAACACCTTGTAGGGGGTCTACCAACATTGCGTCTCCGTGGACGTCTTTTGGCTGAAATGATGATGATGATGATATCACACTGATTGGACGGAATGGTATTGAAGTTTTTTTCCAGTTTTCCTTCTCTATACATTGATGTTGTCCTGCGTGTTTTGCTTGCAATGGAACAAATAGTAATGGTGACACTCTGTATTATTAAACCGTGACCACCAGACTTAACATATGCTTGGATTTTCATAAGGTATGCCACAACCTATACTAGATTACGTTATATAAATATTCAATAGCCTTTATTGTCATATACACATTTAATATATAATTTGATCGCCAGAGATCATTATGTTAATGTTATGATGGCTATTGGTCTAATTAATTGTCGTTGTTCGGTACAATTACAGAGCGCTCTAGCGTATAGGTTAATTACAACATGTGTGGCAATTGTCAGATCTACGAGGGGGCGTTTTTAAGTTCGCGGAATGGAGGGTATTGAGTAATAATAAAAACACAAAATTATTTTTCTTTTTCTATATATTCCCCTGCAACACGAATACATTTTTCAGATCTTTCAATTAGTTTTTTTATTCCTTCGTAAAAAAAAGTTTTATCTTTGTCTGAAAAATACGCCGAAACCGCCTCCTTAACCTCCTCATCAGTTGAAAATTTCTTACCACGTAATTCTTTTTTCATTTTTGGAAAGAGATAATAATCACTCGGAGCCAAATCTGGACTGTAGGGTGGGTGATTCAAAATATCGAAGCCCACCTTATGCAGGGCAGCCAGTGCGACTCGGCTCTTGTGAACGGGAGCATTGTCATGCAATAGCAGGACACGTTTCGTTAATTTTCCCCGTCTTTTTTCTTTGATGGCTTCTTTTAACTGTTCTAAGATTGCAGCGTAGTATTCCCCCGTTATAGAAATGCCTTTATCTTTATAATCTATCAATAATATTCCTTCTGAGTCCCAAAAAATCGTTGCCATGAGTTTCCCAGCCGACTGTGAAACCTTAAATTTCTTGGGTGGTGCTGTGCCCTTTTTGTGCCACTGCATGGAGTCTTGTTTGGACTCGGGTTCATAATGATGAACCCAAGTTTCATCCCCAGTAACAATTTGATTCAATACGCCATCCTTGTCTTCATTGCAGAGGTCCAAAAACGCACGTGAACATTCCACGCGCTGTTGTTTTTGCAATGGCGTGAGCATTCTCGGCACCCACCGTGCGCTAACCTTAGTCATGCCAAGATGATCGTGTAAAATTTTAAAAATTGTTGTATCCGATACTCCAACCATTTCTGCGAGTTGTTTCTTTTTTAGTCGAGCATCTTCCAATACAATTTTTTCTACTTTTGCAATAACTTCTGGCGTAGTCACCTCAACGGAGCGCCCCGGCCTCGGGTCGTCTTCAAGTGATTCCCTGCCTTGTTTAAATAAACTATGCCACTTGTAGACCATTGTTTTTCCTGGGCAAGAATCCCCGTAAACCGATGACATCTCATTGAGTATGGTTTGAACAGACTTTCCTTGCTTAGTAAGGAACTTTATCACCGCACGAAATTCAATTTTCTCCATTTTTTTCACTTCGTTCCCGATTAAAATACTTGGTCAACGATAGTTTAATAACTAATGATCCAATCACAACAAATTTTACTATGCAGACTAATTATGAGTCACTGAATACGGTAGGCATCAAAAGAGCGCGTTTACCCGCCTTTTTCACTGTCATTCTGCGAACTTAAAAACTTACCCTCGTATGTCCAAATTTCAATGTAAACTTAGGGGTGGCTTTGATGTAAGAATGTAACACGAATAAAGCTATTCTTCTCAAGTTTAATTTTTTTGTGTCTTGAAGTGTTTAAGCACTTATGCTATGCTTAATGCATTATTGTTAGCTAATGAGATACTTATACATGTGCTAATTGCACGATCCTATGCTGAAAATGTAATTACAACAGTACATTTACAAGCTGCTTCGTTGCTCTAGCGATTAGCGTATGTGATTGCCAGTCAAAAGATCTCGGGCTCGTCGATTACCAGATTAGGCTAAAATGTGTTATTGAGTTTTTTAATTATAGAAATGCTTAATAACTAACAGTTCGGAATTTGGCAATTCAGTTCTTTACTCTTAGTTAACTTTTTCAGGGCTCGAATAGCATGTAAAGCCATCGGCTCCGCACCTGATCTCTCCCCAGACGTGTTGGATAGGTGTTCCATTGGATTATAAGAGTGAGAGAACAGAGAGTGCACCTATGTTTGCTCACTATAATACTTCTTGCGTAGTTGGCCGCCGTTGAAGAAATCGGTTAGGAGTACATCATATTTACAATCAACTGGTTGAGTCCATACCTATAATTATTTATTTTATGTTGTTATTAGCATCTATATACATAGTCATGTCTATTTCCTAGGGGGTAGACAGAGACAATTGATCTCCACTTAGTACGGCCCTTTTGGACTTCGTCCACATTCATCAATCGCTGCATAATATCTACATGTACTCGTATATATTTATATAAGAAGCGTATATTATGTTTACATATATGTGATACACACCTCTACATATTTAAATTTTAAGCGAAAAAGACTCATCTCCCCATGGAGACCGCTTTAAGCATTAAGTCCGCCTATGTACGGAATGTCTTTAATAAATTACAGAAGTGGTTAAACATACCTTAATTTACTTTCAGTGTTATAGTAGAGAAGTAAATATTATCGCCAAACCAACATGGGTAAGTCTGTCGTTTAATCTTCCTCATCGCGGTATCTATTTATTATGTATAATAAATTTTCACAGAAAATGTCAGGACATGCATGTACTACTGAAGAGAGAAATTCGTGCGAAATTTCAACTATTATACAGTCTAAATTGCATTTGAAATATAATAATACTTCGTGTGTGCATTTAGTCAGTCTTTTTGTTCTGTAGGACAAAATTACTTCCACTGAAAGAGCCGGAAGATGTTCATCAAGAAAATTTAGGAAAAATGAACCAACGAAAGTGATGAAGTCTAAAATTAATAATAAACTAAGTCTAAGATACGCTTAGTCTCGTTTGATATTACTGTATTGTTAAAGACTACAAAGCGCCATTAACTTTTTCAGTAACAGGAGTTTTTTTTAGATTATTTCACGCAACTGAAGTCTATAGTTGATTTCATAAAAAAGGCAGGAATATTAAAATCACCCTTGAGCAAAAAGTTATCGTTGAGCTAACCGTGTAACATTATTTTTTGACAATTACAGTAAAATTAATAGTTTAACGAGTTCAATTTGCGGAGTCAAGTAACAAACATTCAGATTCGGGACACTGCACTCATCTGATATCAACCTTATTCAGGTATCCTTCATGTCAGTTTACCACAACTGTCGAATAACTTTTTTTTTTAAACGACTACCACACGACCACTTTCACACCTAGAGGAAGTCGTGCTCTCATGATCTCGTCTAAAAGTATTACAACGAGGATCAATAACTTCTTCATCAAACACACCTGAGTTAAAGATAGTTTCTGGTAAGCAGACAATCAAAGTTTGTGTTCAAAACGTTCATTTAAAATTGTGTAAATTTACTCTATATTCTTGTTAACATTTTGGTAGCAGACACTAATCATTATGAATTATTTATTAATACAAAATATATAAATCATATTAGAGGGAGAAGAGTGTACATTTATTTCAATTTATTTAAAGTATCGAGTTGTTTTACAACGATTGCTGGACTTTTCTCTTCTTTACGAATATAAACCTAGCCAAAGTGCATTCAAACAAACATAAATTGCATTGCCTTACGAAACTTTCTAATTTTGCTGTTACTCTGTAGCTTCAGGAGATAAATGTACCGACAAGTAGATTGGCCGCACTACGTGTTGCTGCAAGTTTCTCAACGGGAATAAGAGGACAGGATGAAATCAAGACGTCTTTGTGAAGAAAGTCTAATCAAAATATTGCGTAGTCATTTTGATGACGATTTCATCTTCGCATCACGACACAGGCATCGGCACAGGACCTTGTATCATTTCCAGATGTCGTAACAGCAGCTGTTCCCGGATCTCTCCTACGGCAGGCGCAGAGTGGCACACCGTGTTTGTGGTTTTAGTCGGTCCGATTCCGCCACACCACCCCGCCGCGAACCCCGGTGAGGTGACAGCCCAAAGAGGTTTCCACACGTTAAAAAAATCCCTAGTATCATTATCGGGAACAACAACCCGTCAATTTTTTTTTTAAACAAAGTTTACATTTTTAATTTTCTGATTTCAGGCACTTTATGTATCATTAACTTTAAGCTTCGGGAGATTTTCTCCATATTAGATAATCATTTGATTTGGAAAGTTTTTCTTCCAGATATTTAATTAGAAGTTTAAACTGCCCAAAATTAAATCTATATCCATCAGTTCTGCAAAGGAAAAGTCAGATGTAACTGGGTAGCCACTTTTGCGTTTCTGCACTGCTCGACCCACTTCCGCAGACATCACTCCCCACATCTTTCTTTAACGCAGATCTATTAATCATTATAACGGAAGCGAGAGCAAATTTAACATCGAACAGTTTACTAATACACTCTATAGTGACGAGCTCATTTGCTAAATAAACGCCTGATAAAATAATGGATGCAGTGCTCGTGTCAAATTTCTCGGGCTCAAGACCCTCAAATTGTCCATACCCGGAGCATGTTGTTAAAATTTCTTATAGAAAAACCCAACAACATTTTTTGATCTGAACCGGAATCGAATCAGAGGTTTCTTGATCGGCAGTGGTATACCGTAATCGCTAAACTAACGAGACAGCAAAAATATTAGTCGTATAATAATTAAATCAATAACAACAAAAAAAGAAAAAAAAAAGGAGCAATCACTTACTAATATGTTCTAAGATATTTGATATTCCAGCTCTAAGATAATTTCGTGCCACTGAAAGTGACAATTCAACAGACGCGGCTTAGCCAATCTGACAAGTTAATTTATAGCCTTGATTTTCAAATTAATAGCTTAGATTTTGCTGGGAGCCTTGCTTCCGTGAATAAAAAGTGTAGTGAAAATTCAATTAAATTACTTTTTATGTCAATTCTTTACATCAATTGAGAGAAGTACCTGAATTACAGTAACAGTCTGTTTTCTGGATGAAAAGTGATAAATGATAAATAGAAGACGCCGGCATTTCCTAAGACTTAATCTGAGAAGAAATTTCGAAACAAACCACAGCGTATCCCTCACTGAATTATTGAATAAAAACTAAATGAGTACAATATAGAGCCTGGGTTGGCTTCTTGAAGAAAGGACCATAGTTTTGATTCCATCTGTCCACACAGGCGGCATGTGAACCCCAGCCATCGTGTCAATCAAGATTTACGACCAGAAGCGCGACTCTACGTCAGTAGGACATTTGAGTAGGCGGTGGAAAGACTCAAAACCACCAGAAAGATACTAAATATAAACTAATTCTAAAAGCCTAGACTACACTCACCTTCACATTCATAAAAAAAATGTTTAATTTTCTTCCTTACACCCATACAATTTGTAAGTAACAGTTAGACAATAAATACAATAAATAAAGATGGTTAACCACTTATTAACAGATACAAATGTTAATAGAAATAAATATTGAGAAACAAGCAATAGTATAAATAATAGAATAGTATTCCAGTACTCCAGGTTTAGGAAAACCGCATGTAGTAATTTCCCTAGAGGATGAAATAAAATCAATTAGGAAATAACATCCGTAAAATAGAAAACAGAGTGCTCCCTACACTACACTATCTGTTCCGTTTTTGATAGGCAACGTGATCTCTTGTGGTTTCAGATAATTTTAGGAAGAGAAAAATGCAATATGAAAAATTTTCAGAAAGAGAAAATCGATGATCAGATCAGATGAGAAAAAACATGATATAAAGAAGAAATTAAAATTCGCTTATGTCGATTTCACCTGGGTTATATCACCCCAGTTAACATAGTGGAATAACTCCTGCGGCTTTTAACAAACAATATTTGAATCGGATTTCGTAATAGTAAAAGGGTCACCCGTGCCGTTTCTACTGCATTGAGTGTTGTAGATTCGATCCCCACATGGAACAACACTAATTGTTCTTCTGAATCTGGGTGTTCTTTGTATCCGTTTCATGAGTGTTTAAGTCCTCAGCGATACAGGATATATGCCGAGTGCGAGTGACTTGCCTCTCACAAAAAAAACCTACCGCTAAAATACCTAAGAACACGCGTTGCACAAATCTATAGCAAGTCGTTTTTAACCAAAACATTTGCGCGCGGCTAGGCGTCTTGGCAAGGACCTCTGGTAAGTGTGGGTTGTACAGACTGTCGCAAGCTGTGTTACTATATGAAAATGGGAGATTTTTAGATTTGTAAACCTTAACACGATGTATAATAAACTAATTTACTCATCACTTGAGTTAAAGTAGAAGTATTTTTTTAGAAAAGGGCGGAGGGTACTCAGTGTTTTTATTTGTTCTTCGCAATATCTACGTCTTTTATAAAATTATTTCGATCTGTCTCTTTTGATTGAATCAGTTTTACGAGCATCGAGATGGGTCGCATTTAAGTTTGAAGGACATATTCCGGGGTCTAAGGGTGGAAACTTAAAGGATGAAAATTATAACTTATGACAATTAATCATGAATTTAGTTCATTCAAGTTGCTGATACTTGTATAAAAGTTATCTATAGCACTTAATATTTAAGTTTCCTTTAAACCCCTTGAGGACGAACTTAAAAGAAACTTTTTCTCCTAAGAGTCTTACTCTTCTGTTGCGTTTATGCGTTGGTTAATCATTTAGATGGAGCTTGCTTTTATAGCCATATATTTAATATCCGTTACATTCTATAAACAGACATAATAATATATTTTTGCAACGAACACACTTACTCACGTTAAAAGGCTAAAGAATGTGTTTGAAAAACCATTCTCAATAACCTAATCTTACCAAATCAGTTTCTTTTTTGATATTATGTACGGACTGTATAAGACGCCCGTTATTATGCATACAAAAATCTTTTTTTTTTTCGGACATTTGAGACGCAACGTCATCTAGTTTCAAACTAAGCAGAGCTTGTGCTATGATAACTAGACCAACTAATAGAATACTTTATACACTTACTTTAGTAAATACATATATATTATACACAGAAAACACCCTAACTTCGGCACAAATATTTGCAGATCATACAAACATTTGGTCCAATCCAGGAATCGAACCCAAGACCTCAAGCACAGCAGTCGCATTCACTACCGCTGAGCCACCGAGGCAGTTGTTTCCAAATAAAAGTAAGAAACAAGCAAAACCACCGATTAACATACATACTATTGTACAAAATTTCTAATGTGTACATTTATTTATCAGACAGCTAAATCAACAAAACCGATCCCCTAAATATTGTGTGCTAAAATTGCAATACACTATTGCGCGTGTTCAATGTGGCGAATATTTTAGTAAAATGCAAATATTTCCCCTCTGTTTGTTAGTCACTAATAAGATATTAGGTTAGTACTTACTATGTAGAAAAATTAGTCAAAATAAAGTCAACTGAAGTGAAATATCGACTGTGAGCCGGCAATATGTCCGATCTTAAAATTTAAGCAATAATACTTTTTAATGGGACACATCACTAATCATTAATAACCCCTAACTGTCTACTGTTGGACATAAATCTCTCCCAAGAAAAATGGTTTGGTCAACTACTCGTATATCGCGCAGGCCAGACGGGTTGGTGGTTAATTGTTTGATTTTAGTTTTACTATACTTTGACTTTAACTATACTTTTAATTCTTATTATATTTTTTCTTCTTCCTGAAAAATTGTCAGAATGAAGATACCAAAATTTGCCTATTCACAGTCTATATGATACTAACAAACAGACAGAAGTACAAAAATCTAAAGATTTTGAAAATATAAGTTATGTTTGGCATCAATAATCCACGAAGGTCGACCTTATCGCTTAGAGCAATTGTTATACAACAAATGTATTTCTACTAATTGACGTGTATACCAAATGTTGTGGAGTTCTAATATTTTTTTTACTGTAACTTAACAGAATACCTTACATATGCAATACCTTTCAAGTAACTTGCCTATTATTAACCTTTAGATTCGCTTGCGTTACAGTAACTGTTGTCAATCAATTTTCTATGATAAAAGCCTATGTCGTATTTCAAATCATAATCTACCCTGATAAACAGTCTCTAATAGTCCATAATTTTTTTTCTTTGTTTAGTACCAGCCAAAGTGACTACTCTGCCTGATGGAAAGCATGAATAGAATCCAAGAGTTGCGGTCACCATACCCATTACAAATGCAGACAATGCAGTATGGTGATCCACACTATGGCGGCCCAGTAAGATGCTTTTTACGCTCCGCTTGGGGATGTGAAAAGCGTGAGTCATTGTAGCAGTATAAGGCTCACACGGTTACCACGATGACTGTTACTACTGCATCAATGGGCCTCCGGTCTCGCACTCACCAATGAAATATGACAGAATGGTTGGTCTTCTGTGAGAGGGTAGTACTGTCCCGGTCGAGCCAACCTGTTTGTGCTGATAGATTGGAGTCCCTTAGCACTCAGCCTCAGTTTATTAGCCTATTTAAACTTCCGTATTTTTATTAGTAAAGAATGTTTTTAGTGATTGCATCATAAAACAACATTTTCTTACATTCAATCACAGAAACTAAAAGTTATTTTCTAGGAAACAATGTCCCCCCATTTGTTGTTAAACGAACATTATTAAGTATCTTCATAATAAACACAAATATCATGTGAAAATAACATCAGTATTCCAACTGGCATTCCATTAAATTGTCTTGACTTCACGCTGTTGAACTAAGTACTTACGGAATCTTGAAGGGAGTGCCTACAAGACATCGTGGATTTAGTGTCAACCCGAGCGAATGCTTCGGTACTTAAGGTTTCAAATATTCAGTAGACTTTCGAATTTTCACGTTAAAGTTCATCGTGAAACATCAAGGACCGTAGCCAAATGAATGTATTTGACAAGTTATAAAGTTAAAAAATATTAAACACACTTTATATTCGAAGGAAATTACGTGTACTTTCTTACTATTAGATGGGTCTAATCGTGTTTTTACCAATCACACTGTGACCTTTTCTTTTTTTCCTGTGCGGAAATCTCCCCGGATACCACCTACTGGTGGTTATGTCGGACACGAACCGACCAAAAACCGCACGCCGTCTCAGGCACCAGTAGCCGGGGAATCCGGTGTACCCTAGAAAGGAAATCCCTGAAGCCCCGACGTACCTCGGGCCATCTACCTACGGCTTGCAGATGATCCCTTTTCTGCTCCAAAAGAGCGTGTGCTCCGTAGCACGTCCCGCTGCTATCCTGGCCTACTTCTGCTCGGGTGACGGATGGCCTCACCTATCACCCCCAGCCTAGCGCTTATGGAGGACGGAGATCGTTCTGCAATCTCCGGCGCCCGAGCCGTCTGTGATACCGGACACGTTCCCGGGCCTGGCGGACCGGGAGAGTTCTAAACCTCTCCCGGTCTCGCTCAATCACACTGTGACCTATATCCAACAGTAGAGTATCAAAGGCTGTTAATGTAATCATGTGTGATGTGAATCGTGTGTATATATGTGTCCACTACGTCACAGCCACTTTAATGTCTACGGTCCCTGCCACTCGTTAAAGGGCTTGTTGCTTATTACACCATTTTGTTAGCAAATAACATGACAATCTTATAAGGAAACATAATTATAATGATCACTTTTATTAATATGTTTTATAATCGCGTTTTTCAGCAGCTTGTGTGGATCATTTTAAAATTTGTGTGTCGTGTTGATTTTTATTCAAATGTTTAGTACCAACACGAAATATTTTCTTGAATAATGTTTCTAAAATATATGTTTATCTTTAAACTAATTAAGTCTAATAATAATTTACAATTACACTATACAATTTTTTGCTGTTAATTCTGGATCAAAAACAATAACGAGGCATGAATACGCCATCCTCTTTTGTTTTTTTCTCTAATTTCGGGATCCTGATCAATAATCAATGGCGATACGTCAATTACTCCGTATAAAATGCTAAATAGTTTTTTTAATGCTATGCTAACACTGTAATGCAGTGTTTTCCATCTATCATCGGTAAAGCGTTCGTATACTGTTTTGTTTTTATAGGCTTTGTGCCACTATTTCTATAGTTAGCACTAGATCATTCATCTTGGTATGTGTTAGTATTCAATTGACTAACAGAAAACAGTTTCATAGTCGTGTTTATTACAATTACGGATTCTTTTAAGTACCTGCAAGATTATACAACAGATTACGACTCTGAGTTGGTTTCGCCGACTAAACCATCAAAGTGTTTGTGTCAGCAACTTGTCACACCTTACATATTTATAAAATGTCAAAAAATGATCAATAAACATTAAAATTTCACATTTCTAATGCGGAGAATTAATTATTTATTTTCTTAGAACGTTGTATCAACCAAAAATCTCCTATACTACTCTCAACAGTCAACTAAGTGTAGTGTAAGAGGCTAGTTGATACTGATATGCCTTCATATTCGTAAAACTTATGGCTTTTGGAACAACTTCTTATCTTTATTATTATTGAAAACTGTACACTATTGTTTAAAGATCTGTACTAAACATAATAACACTTAGGTACACCAATCGTTTATGAATATTATATGAATACTAAAGAATACTGGCACTTAGATACTTTATGTATGATACTTGAAGGTAATTCATTCAATTTAAACTAGGTAGATCATTTTTGTCTTGTTTCTTCCAGTACCATCAACATGTGAAGTTTCATTGCTGTTGGTGTTTTGAACAAAAACTATGTGTTAAACATTAAGAACTTCTGCAAACAATACTTTGACAGAATTGCGATTATCCACTTCGGTTTTATTTCGTTATAATACGAATAAAACATTCGTATTCAAGCGTTAAAATCTGCCACAACCCTTCTAATAATTTTGAAGGAGTGTGAAAATTTTACCCACGGTAACAAAGTGCAAAGTGGAAGGGTTTAGTAGAAAGTAGGTAGAGTTTTGTGGGTTTATCAGCCCCGGGCTGCGAAATACTGCTGTGCGGTAAGACAACATAATTTATGGTGCCCAAGATAGACTATTTTAAAGGGGGATATCATTTATTATGCAGTTTCTTAACGACGCAGGCACATAGCAAGTATGTATGTATATCATAGCATTTACCTTAGAATCTTATGTTACGCATTCGCAATATAGAATACCTTCTATAATTTAATTCTAACAAATACTCTCTTACCTCGAAATAAACTAAATGATGTCATTATCAAAGTAATGAATAAATTAGGTGACCTCCAAGTTATTATAACTTCGGGACAAACTGGGAATATTAATTTTTTATCAATTTCTCACTTACCTTATTATTTTAGTTTGTGAATTTGTATTTTTTCCGAATATGACATAACCAATTGGTCCAACTGCTTAATTAAAATATGACATAAAATTATAAGGTTTCAAACGTATCACCGATTTTAGAGCGCCTACATAATGTTAAATTGTGATAAACTGTTATCTTCATTTCTTAATTCTACGCCATTAGGGGTGGTTCTTTTCCTCAATTATTTTTTAAAATTCTTATATTTGGACCGAACTGACAGTATGCCCTCTCAAATTAAAAATAATAACATATAATATAAAGTACCCATGTTTGTCCGCTGTTATAAAAAAATATGCAACCGAATATAATTCTTTACACTGTTTTTTAGTCACCAAAACAATACTTTACGCTAATACGCTATCAGCGCAACAGAAATATTTGTTTGACGTAGCGAAATTGAAAATGGTTACATCGTAAATTCATCACGCTTCACTAATACCAATGTTTCTTTGCGATTACGAGGGGGATAAAGTTCCCCTATTATGTTAGGGGCATGACTTGAATACCCTTGGGAGCAATAAATGCAAGTTAACGTTCCTCATCTAAATCACAAATCTACATATAAAACAAAATAAACACGTTTATTATCTCATACTATCTAGATTTTCTCCAACCCTACAGTGTCAATATAACTTTTTATTGAACTTTCCCAATATCATTACTTCGTGTTTCCAGTAGTCACTGTTGTCCGTAGTGTACAGAAGTTACAGTAATGGATATGTGAGAGAATAGTTCTATTTATAGCTGAACATAATGTACTTATTTTGTACAATCATTGGATTAATTCTGTGTTTTTTTATCATAAAGAATTAATCAATCTTTAATACACATTCTCATATGCGTGTGCCCGCTTACCTATCACGTGTGTATCCGTAATATTAGGCAAATATATTGCGGTCCAAGGGCACGTTTCATTTCATGTGTCTGAATTTACAGAAAAACAGAATTTGTTCTAAACTAACCTTCCTTAAATTAAAACTGGTGGTGAAAGTATAGGTACCCTTTTACTATAATTTTAAAGATATATAATAAATAAATTGAATAAAAAGACAACTGTTAGAGGTGTCGTACATTTTAATGTTGTGACGAGAAGAAAATAATACACAAAAGTGATAAGAATCGATCGAATTTAAATATAAACTAGGGTATACTAGATTGACTATTTAAAATGTTGCCTTTACTAATAAAGTAGACTAATCTACAAGGCTTTTTAGTCTTCACTTTCAGACTAATAGTGAGTGTGATTTAATCTTAAATACAAATCCACAACAGTAAATAAATCAATGTCAAAAGCACATAGTTCAGGTATCACTTCTTCACATTCAACAAACGTTTTATTTAATGCAAATGTTGGTGAAAACTTCCACAGCCCATAGAGCGACGAGCGCTCATTAATAAAACGACTAGGCGAGCAGAAACGCACAGGAGCCTGCGGAGTTCTTAAGTGCAGCTTACAAATATGACGCCGAGTAACAAAAGCGCAACCACCGACGACCTATAAAATCATTGGACTATGTTTCACAATACGAACAATGGAATTTTGGGATAAAACAAGTGTCTACATCTGAGATAACAATACAACATTTTGTTGGATTTTTCTCACAAATATTTTACGTACAACAATGTAAGCTCTGCGGGAGATGTTTTATACCACTCATTCTTTCTGTATATAAGAATTCCAAAGCTGATGTATCATCCATAATCTGTGAGCTACGAGCGTAGCACGTATAACCCACCTACGTCGTAGCCATACGACAGATACGCACGTAGCGCTACTGTACAACACTTTCCGCGATGAATGGTTGAAACTTACTGTCGTGTTTTTGTCATCTAATTTCTGAAGTGGTACTAAAGTTGGAGCGAAAATACAAGAGAGCCGGAAGTTACATATTGAGGAGAATAAGGAGGATACGTCAAGTGTCTTGTCATGATTAGTGTATATGGTGTGTATTATAAATATCTCAACTTATTCTTTAACTTACCGTACTCCGATGTACTTATATTTATTTTGAAAAGGGTATGACCGTTTTGGATAAATCTAAACGGAATAGCACCTAGTGTTTTATTCTGAACATCTTTTTTCTTATCTTCCTTTTATCTTTCTTTTGTTCTTATCTAAGATGCGATAGAATTTGGTTTCACCAATCAAAGAAAATTATATTCCATGTACAGATAGAGAAATTAAAAATGCCAAAACATACTACCCAATTCCTCGATCACTCCTCTGTCCTAGCAGTTCGTTCGTAGAATGTCCTATCAGTCGCAATAAGACCTACGCAAACACTAACTGCCTTTAAGAGACTGGTAAAGGAATATTACCTGGGAGACGTCAATGCATGTAACCAACTTAACTCTCAACTAGCTCACAATATTCCACTTTAGTAAGTATGTATTGAATATCTATTAATTTCACTTATAAGAGATTGCCTTCGAGCAATAAGGCCGCCACTTGTACCTCCTAGTTTTAAGTTATCGTTGTAATTAATATGGTGTACAGTAAAGTGATGTAGACAAATGCAAATAATGCAATAGAGGCCGATAGAGATCCTTATATATCTGTAAGTGAAATATTATTAATCTTGTTTTGTGTTACTTCATGTCTATGTTTACTTGTACTACATCAACATCAACAGCCTTTTACAGTCCACTGCTGGACATAGGCCTCTCCTTAGCAAGGAGGTTGTGGCCTACTATACCACGCTGGCCAAACGGGTTGGAATAGGGTTTGTTTCAAGTTTTCCTTCTCTTTGTAATGATGTTGTCTTGCATACCTTGTTGCCTTAGTCGCCTTTTACGACACCCACGGGATGAATAGAGGTGGTAACACTATGTATTCTTAATCCGTCACCACATAGATTACTTGATTACTTGTACTACATAACTTGATTTTGAAGGATCATTTCGAAAAAAAATTAAGACTCCACTTGTGATATATTGTTTGTGTCTTTTCTTCATCCGATCATAATGTTTATATAAAAATATCTTCTAAAATCTAAAGATTTCAATAGTAAAACAAAGTGTTTTACGTCAAAGGTATTCCATTTCTCACAATACTAATTGTTATGCAGATTTTCAATGGATACATTATTTATCCACTTATACAAACCCTTAGAATAGCGAATAAATGCCTGTAGTTTCAAATACAACAACGAATCGACATTCTTGTCTCTATGAGAAACATTTGGTGAAATAAAAGGCCACATTTACGAAACGCGTTTCCCTTTCAGTTGATGAAAATATTATTTCGTATTATCATTGCGAACACGAACTCGTAATATCCGACTATTTACTGAAAGGTAAACAATAAAAAGATATATTTTGTAACATAAGCATCGTAATTGTTTTTACAGATATATAATCGTTATAAGACTCAAGTATACTTACACTCACGATTTAGTAAGACTTAGAAACGATAGGAAAAGCAGTATTATGTGCCTACATTTTGGTAACAATAGTTTTTGTCCCGCCTACGCAATAGACGAGCATATTTTTGTAAAGCGGGCGTTCCAGGTATTATTTGATAAGAAAAATAAATATAACCAGGAAGTCGTAGACAAAACACCTAAATTAACATTATTATTTGAAAGTAGAAGTAAATTATTCCAAGTACCAAAAGTTATTTCTTCCATTAGTGATAACAATAGTATCATCCATTTTCAGTACTATTTCTGTCTGTCTGTAAATATAGATTGCGAGACGACTCCTCATCTCGTTCTTTTCTACGTGAATTTTTAGTCCTGAATGAGGAGTAAATATTTTTGTTTGTTCGCGGAAATTTTTTGACGAGCACGTCGCAGGCAATGTTCACTACACATTAGATGTTTCTTAGATTTTAGTTCCAACAGCTGAATCAAATATTTATGTTTAGATATAAGTGTTAGAATGCGCTGTCATATAAGCGAAGTTAGGTTTTACTTTTTATTTAAGTTAAGCGGCACTAGCCTCATCCAAGTTTACTACCACTTACTTAAAGTAAATAATAAACTTATAATAACAGTGCATCGTTTTTACTACGGCAATTCCCTTGACAAGAGATATCCTTTGCAATTTAAATATGAATGACTTTTGAATGGTAAAAAATCGTTTTTAGACATTTCTTTCACCATATAGTTGTAAATGAGGCGAATTAAATTTGGTTGAAACTTCTCAATGGCCTGAAAGGGCGTCATATTCCTCTAACACAAAGGGAACCAATGATTGATGTTGGGATATTGTATAATACGCTAATCGGCGCAAGAATTTCTATATCGCGATACAAGATTAAAAGTTACTTTGTAGTTCAATGTCTCTTCGACAGATGGCGCTAATATATCTTATGCTTGAACTGTATGTGAAAGCTGCCGTAAGTACAATAAGACATTAATACACCAAATGTACATATTCATACACCCATAAATTACGTGGTTATTTCGTAGTTCCAAAAAGCATTTTCCTTTATAGACAAACCTGAATGTATAAACCTATAATATTCTTACGTGTTAGGGTTCGTTTAATTTAAAAAATAAACCTTATGTCGACTGAAAGAGATTTTATTACCCTTAGAACGTTCAAATAATACAACACAATCGACCTTGATGATCGCAGAGGTCGCTGGGTTAGTCACTTAAATCACTTCGATATTTATCGCAGTGAAATTGAACCAGGTCGGTCAACCCTATTGTACAAAATGAGGGTTTTTAGACTCGACAGAGATAATGATAATGGAAACAAGAATAGTGATATAATTTTGGCTGTAAAAATACCACTGAAAATATAGAACTAAGTTTTCTTTTTGTAATACAAATACTACGTTAAGAACTAGAAAATAATTATGAATTATATTTTTGATAAGTCAACAGTAGCTCAGAGGATGTTAATCGCCGTAAATAATATTTACTAATAATTTCGAGGCTTGCAATATTATAAGAAAATGTTCGCCGCCCCTCCGCACCATTTATCTTGCAATTTCGGTTTATTTTCGATAAATAATCGAGTACTCCGTTTCTCCCTTGCAGTACTTTGGTGTAATCAAGTGTCATGTTGTTGGATAAAGACTCCAGTTCTGAGAAAGTGACTCTTTTACATTATTTTTGTTGTTTTACAATGTGTTCGTGAATGAGAAAGTGTAAATTTGTGTAAATTGTTATATTGACAAACAAATGGTTACAATAAAGTTAGACATTTATTGCACTCTCTATACTGTGATGATGTTGATCGCAGACTTCATTAATAACTAGATTTCTACAAAATTACAAATTTAAATCAGCATACTTACATTAACTTCAAGGAACCCTTCGAAAACAGTGCTTCCAATTTTGAACCCTAATAGATTTGCGTCATCATCATTATCTCAGCCAAAAGACAACCACTGCTAGACATAGGCCTCCCCCAAAGTTCTGCACAACAGTTGGTCCCGTGCTCTGCGTCCAATAGATTTACATACCCATATATATATAACATATAATTTTGCAGGCTGCAAATAGATGGTGCTAGACGCTAAGAAAAAATTTCGAGTAAGCTTTCGAACGTAAACAAGCCAACCCACGCTATAATATATTCAACCTTATGTTTATTTCACTAAAGTTCATTGTTCTGTAAATTTAATCTAAAATCGTATGGAGGAACCGACACTACTTTGTAGGGAACCTCCCACTTGATCCGCAGTTTAGGAGACTGCCTATTCCCATGCGTTATGCACCCAAACCAAACATTTTCAAAACAGTTTGAATTTGAACGCCAGTCGGTCGGTTGACGTGGTTTCCTCCGCGCCAGTCAGTACTCGCCTCTTAGTCCTGGCTGTTACTTTTTCCCTAATTTTCAGAGGATGACATGGCTTCGTCACCCTTCTAAATCAACTCCTCTAGACGATTATCCATTTTCTTTAATCTGGTCATCTGTAAAATTCTTAGCGAGCAATTAAGTTGTAGGTGACTTCACTCACCATATCTATAGCATATAACCCCAGAGCCTTTCTTAAAGAAAACTTGACTTTTAACGCTTTCTCTGTGACTTCAAGTAAGTTGTGGGTCGGCTGGATGTTTTTCCTTCGAAGAGTCGTCGTGGTGAATTCTTACTGCAACTCTCACCACTTAGTCTCTGATACCGTTCCGAAAGTCATGATAACAGTCGCAGCCACTTTGATCGATATCAATAAAAAATGCAAAAAAAATGGAAATGTAAAAAGAGAACGATACATCAATCTGCTGTCAAACCTTTTAGATACGCAAACAATAAGTATATGAGTACATATACAGTGAACTCCCTTCTTCACCACAGCTCTGTGGTCGTTATAAATAACGTTATCGTGTCAAATTTGCCAATACAGCAGGTTTTCTCGACACCGGTGTATATTTTATATTTTATGATTCAACCGGAACGGGTTGAAATATAAATTTTATTTTTTAGTAACCCGATTGTCAATTGTGAAAACATTTCAATCCAAACACTGTTTTGTATTACAAATTTGTCCTCTTGAAAAAGGCAAATGACACAGATGAGGTTATACCACGCCATTAATAAAATATTTGTATGCTTATAATAAGCTAAGTTAAGTCATGGTCGTGGCTGCTAAATTGTCGCTGTAGTTTCGATTTTGTGTCTCGGTGCAATATGTATGTTTTTACAAGTACATATGTATGTTTACCAGCAGTCCAGTTCCCGCGCTATAGACTGCCTTTTTTTTAACGTGTGGAAACGCTCTCGGGCCGTCACCCCACCGGGGTTTACGGCGGGGTGGTGTGTCGGACCGACTAAAACCACACGGTGTGCCATTCTACGCTTAACATAGGATTGATCCGGGAACAGCTGTTATTACGACATCCAGATCCCTCCTAGCGCCTGCACGCTATTGGGCGACGCCGGCAGACTGCGCCACAGTGCCTACGAAAGTCATATACGAGATGTGTAAGGTTATTGCTATGCTACCACTATTACATACCCTATACATACTACTAGCTATTAAGCAGCAGTTAGTAGATAACGATCGATAAAAATCATCAACGGCATCAGCAATCTTTAACAGTCTACTGCTGAACATAGAGCTGTCTTTAGCAAGGATGTTTTGGTCTACTTATAACAAGCTGATCAGACGGGTTGGTTGATTTCAAGTTTTCCTTCTCTTTGCAATTACGTTATTCTGTGTAGTTTGCACCATTAGTCGCCTCTTACCACACCCATGGGAAGAATGGAAGTGGTGACACTCTGTACTCTTAATCCGTCACCACAGGGAGTACATGCACACTGATACACTATGCACACATGAAATTTATATCCATACAATAATAGAAGGAAATAATAGCAATAACGGATGACGTTTGCAATGTAAATACGGAAAAATGACTTTTACATCAACATCATCAACGGCGTTTAACAGTCCACTGCTGGACATAGAATCACAATGAAAGAAACACGAGAAACTGACAATAAGAATATGTTGTTCACTTTGTTTAGTTCTAAATAAATATAAGATGTCAGGGGTTCCCGAACGGTTATTGTTCACTTTCCCTCGACGGAGCTCGTCCGTATCACTTAGGAAACGGAATGAAAAAGAAAACATTTTGTTGGTTGATTCACATTTTGATAGAGATGAAAAAGGGTTAGTGGCTTTTGGAAGATGGATTGTGCCCAATTTTAGTTTCTGAAAATATTATGACTAGAAATATAAACATCTAAACAGCTTATCTATAGATATAGCAAGTTATACAGGTCAAAAATGTATATTTTGACCAATAAAATTACTATTATTTTTATGTAAAAAATTATTGTATAATAGGTGTTGCTACTTGATTAATATCTACAGGTATTGGTAACCGCCAACCACGGAGGCGCGTGCACTATAAAATCAGGGTATTTCAAGCTAATTATTTACGCATATGGTACGTGGTTCTCAAATATGATGACAAATACTCTATAGAAAGAAAGAAAGAAAGAATCGAAGATATACCCCTTTCGACTACAATTTCATGAGATCAATCTACCAACCCTATTATTTATCAACAGACAATACTTAATAGCCTTTAATCATTCGCTCGACTGACACACTCACGGGATCTCAAAATTGACAGTTTCCAATCGATTTATGTCAAGTCAATTAAGTACAAGCTCTCGAAAACAGCTTAAAACTAGCGTGTAATTTGGTACTCTGCAAGTATGATGAACAAGTCAACATTCGAGGACTCCGGGACCCGGGCGCGCCATGTTGTGGTGACATCGAGAGGGTGACGGGCGGAACATCGATATCCAGTTAACTGAGGCGCCACGACCGCAGTATTAATGACCGCACAATTACATCAAATCTACCACTCCGTTTCAAATAGTTTGCTGATTGGTGTGTAATTGAATTTCGTTATGAGAAATAATTGCTCCAGTAGTGTAAGCTTTTGATAAGATTTAATTCAATTAATTATCAAAAAGAGTTAAAGACATCAATCAATCAATCAATCAATCATCAACAGCCTTTTACAGTCCACTGCTGGACATAGGCCTCTTCTTAGCAAGGAGGTATTGGCCTACTATACCACGCTGGCCAGACAGGTCGGAATAGGGTTTGTTTCAAGTTTTCCTCGTCTTTGCAATGATGTTGTCTTGCATATTTGGTTCCCTTAGTCGCCTTTTACGACACCCACGGGATGAATAGGGGTGGTAACACTATGTATTCTTAATCCGTCACCACACGGACTGTAAAAAGACTATATAAGACATCAATATATGTACCTAATTCATACATACACTACCTCATATTACCTTTAGAGGTGACTTTTGTCACTACTTTTTCTTAATCGTTTCATAAATGATAATTAAAAACAGAACCTTTTATGTTAGAATTTGATTAAAAATATAATTAAATGAAATTAAAAAACTAAATCTGCGTGTTCGTATCAATAAAATTAAAATATAAAAATTAATTAACTTTAGATATATAGAATTTGTCTACTATAATTTTACCGTAGTAGGTTTAATAAAATGAAGTAAAAAAACTAAAAGTGTGTGTTCATCAATAAAATTTATTTGTAGAATCATAGTTAGAAATACTTAGAATTACCCTACTATAATTTAACCTTCTGCAGCACGAATGAACGACGACTTGAAGGTGGCTGGCAGCGCATGGATGTTTATCCAAGATCGGGATGGGTGGCGCTCCTTGGAGGAGAACTTCGTTCAGCAGTGGACGGTGATAGGTTGATTTGAAATAATTTAACCTACTGATCTCCATCACGAATCCAAATTTCTATTTTTATTTCAGTTATATCGACAATCACAGTTATTATAACAACACTAATAAAAAATTAAAAGCAAAGAAATTCTTTTGTAACAAGATTTTATTTAAACACGCCAAAAAGAAGAAAATAAACTTTTCCTAGAAAACGTCCATCAGCTTATAATGTCATTACACAAGCATGATACAAACATTAATACAAGGATAAAATTTAAAAAATTAAAACGGAACCTAGATTTATTTAACTAATTAAGTTGTCTATCTACATAGGTTTTTTTTTATAGCAACCTACCAAAGTGACTCTGACTTTTTAGGTAGTAGAGCCACGCTGATTTCAGCACAAGCGGGCCGGCTCGACCCGGGCAGTACTACGCTCTCACAGAAGACCAACCTAAAGCGCCAGCATTCGTGTTGTCGTGTTTCGTTGGTGAGTGTGAGACCGGAGGCCCATTGATGCAGGGATGACAGTTATTGTGGTAACTGTGTAAGCCTTACACTGTCATGATGACTGTCATGCCTTTTACGTCCCCAAGCGGGGTGTGAAAAAGCATCTCACAAGGTCGCCATAGTGTGGGTCACCATACTGCATTGTCTGCATTTGCAATGAATATGGTGACCACAACTCTTGGATTCTATTCATGCTTTCCATCAGGCAGAGTAGTCACTTTGGCAGGCTCTTAATATAGAAAAAAAAACTCTATTCTGCTTGATGGAAAGCATGAATAGAATCCAAGAGCAGTAGTCGCCGTACTCACTGCGAATGAAGACAGTGCAGTATGGTGACCCCCGCTATGGCGGCCTAGTGAGATGCTTTTTCACGCCCCGCTTAAAGGACATAGAGGTAAATCTTGTGACAAGTTCTTATATTATATAAATTGTGTAACGACATTATAAGTTAATGGTGATAGATTTCAAGGACAAAAAGTTTATTTCATTCCTGTTTAACGTGTTTAAATAACAGTTTTTAAAGATATTTTTTTTTACTTTTCATATATTTTTTACTTTTTGGCTATCACGGTACATATTACTTAGTCTGTTCATCATGAAATTGACATTTATAACAAACAGAACGAACTTATCTGCCCAAATCTTTTGGGGTTGCATACGAATGTTATCTAGGATTAAAGTACTCATCAAGAGAAACCAAAAGAGCCCAAAGTCGGAGCGGTTACGTCGTGTTATTAGTGAGATTCTATTATATTATTACCTTTTAACTTCATCATTAAGCCCTGGTGGCCATTTAGGTCTAAAGTACTCGTCAAGAAATGAAATGAGATATTTGACGGGATTGGTTCCTTGGATACCTTCTAGAGACGAAGTTCACGTCAAGACGAATCATACGAGACCAAACTCGAAAGGGGCAATTTCGTTTTATAAAAGAGTTCCTATAGCCACTCTTCACTCTTCAGCTCCATCATCAGCCTCTGGATACAATTTAAATACAATATACTCACCAAGATGAATCAAACATGTTCAAATCCGATAGGGTTGCATTGTTTCATTACAGAGTATCCGCTATACATCCTATGGCCACCATCCAGACTCATCATCAGATCAGGTTCATGTCAGCATAATATTGCAATGTTGACGTAATACCCATATATATGTAAACTTTCAGCTTAATCAATTCAAATTAATGTATCTGCTTCAAAATTGAGTTGCAAGATTCCAACATATGCAACATAGTTACAGCCAGCATACATTGCAAGTTAAATAAAACCTCGTAAAAAACAAAGAGTATAAATAATGCAACGAAAAATAAAAACTCCCAAGTAAATTATGTCGCGTCGCCTGTTATCTTTCGACGATTACATGGTGAAAGAATATAAATGATGTGGGGAAAAGGGGTCCACATCTCAAATTGGCAACGTAACCATTAAGTAATCTCTACGAGGTAGGCTTTGTTAAAGGCTGGACTACGGTTAATCAGAACACCGATAATTACAAAAATGTCTAATTTGGAGTGGAATTATTTTTAGTGGAATTATTTTTAGTGTACAAAAAATAATTCCACTCCTAGTAAAAAATTACGGCTACAAATACACATTGTTTTTAGTAAAAACCATTATTAAAGCTTAGTCGTAGCAACATAATATTCTGCCAACAAAAAGGAGATAAATTGAGAAAGTCCTCTTTTGTGTTTTTGAAGTCGGTTCTAAATTAGCAAACTTTCACTGTAATTGCTAGTTAGACGGCTCAAACAGAGTACATATGTACAGTTATTTTTTTATAAATACACATATATTAAGTATATAAATATCCTCTAGAGCTGTCCTCAGAGATATAGTGTTAGCATGAAATGGTGTGTAAGTATAAATCTAACTTCCTATATGATATCTCACATAATAACTTCATATAACCCATATAAGACGAGGAATGTAATGACACTCGTAAGGTGTAAAGATAAAAGTAAATAAACTGCTGATATCTCCGTTAGGTAAGACTGAGTTTGTGTACAGTGATTATGGAGCAGACATGTAATATTGAACAAAAAAAGACTACGTAAGAAAATAGCCACAAACTTTGTTACAGGTGGTACTTTGTCATCAGTGCCAATGCCTTTCTGATCTATATGGTCTGAGAACCATTTTGCGTTATGTAGGTTGGTTCACAGCACTTGTGACTTTTAAATTGTATGTATCCATGAACAGCGGTAGTCACTAACTGTCAACTGGCCCGTCAATGCCTGTCTATCATATAAAAAAGGAATTCACTTGGAAATCTTAATACTAATTATACACACCTATAGTTAATTCTGAAGTTTTTAAAAAATAATCGTTTTAATAGGTACATTAATCGATTTTATTTTAAGACGTAATGAGCATACAACGACGTCCGTGCTTACAAAGCCAGCGTCTATGCACATGATGCATGGGTGGGTTACGACGCCCTCGGGAGTCACCGGCAGAAGCATATATCAAAAACACAATAGCTAATTTGCATAATCGTAATATAGGTACTATTCGTAATGGACTCGTTTGTTTATGGGCTATGCAAAATAGATCCTCACCGATAGCGATCGCATTTAATTATATACGTTGACACTTAAATAAATAATAAATATTTCGGAAATTCGACATACAACGTCATCTAGTTTCAAACTAAGCAGAGCTTGTGCTATGACAACTAGACTGATTGAAAGAATGCTTATATACTTTTGTTTTGTAAATACAAACATATTATACATAGAAAACACCCAAACTTCGAAACAAATATTTGCAGATCATACAAACATTTGGCTCGACCCGGGAATCGAACCCAAGACCTCAAGTACAGCAGTTGCATTCATTACCACTGCGCCACCGAGGTAGTTGAAATAAATGTAATCAATATGAATGCTTTTATTACTAAAAATGACATTAGTACTCGTATTGAATTTTCATTCATCGATACCTCAAACATAACTAATTATACATATTAGTCATGCGTAATTAGTCCTTTGTTATTGATTCTATCTAATAAACTGAGAATAGCTAGACCCCATGTAACTTATTTGTCGTAACGTGATATCGGCAGCAATATAGTAGATGAAAAATCTTCTTTTGTAAGAAGAGCTCTATATAGAGCAGTAGATTTTAAGAAACTGTTGGTGTATGAAAAGATGCCCGCCACTTGCCAGAACGACAATCGGAATTTACGACCAAAAAAAACCCTTTTATGTGACTACGGTTTGTCCTACCACTTGTAAAAATTTAAAAAAAAAACCACGGCGATATTTAAGTATATTTAACCTTCATTTCGATAGGTTGAAGCGAATTATAAAATATGCAAGAGAACCTAAGTAAAAGAAACAGCTTTGTTGGTTCAAGTTTCGCATATTTTCATGATCATCAACAGCATTTTACAGTCCACTACTGGACATAGGCCTCTCCTTCACAAGGAAGTTTTGGCCTACTATACCACGCTGGCCAGACGGGTCGGAATGGGGTTTGTTTCAAGTTTTCCTTCTCTTTGTAATGATGTTGTCTTGTATACTTGATCCCTTAGTCGCCTTTTACGATACCCACGGCATGAATAGGGGTGGTAACACTATGTATTCTTAATCCGTCACATTTGCAGGATAGGTGTTCATTAAATAATTTAAGAATTAAAGCTATTACAATTATCTAAACTATCTTTTATTCATCGAGTTAAATACCCTATCTATTACAATACAAATTAATCAACATTATATCGTAAAGTTTATCAAGTTATCAGTTACCCTTGGCTATTACAACACATTCCACAAAGTTTCAACACATTTACTGATGTCACTTGTCAAGGAATAATCATAATTATTATTCGGTCACAGCGCTCATACCCAACTGTTATATTTTTCACACTTACCGTATCATATTTCTACATCATTTGAATGTTGATTGGGAGAGAATGTCCCATAGTATTAAGTCTGCCATTGTACAACATATACATTATGTTTTAAATAAATACGATAAAACCCATACCTCTTTCCTAAATACTATTTATGACCTACGATAACTAATTATCAATTTTTTAAGGCATCCAAAGATCGTTTACAATGTTGACTGATTAAAATAATAGAATCCTAAAACTGTATCTGCTACTAATCTTAATTATAACAGTTCGCAATTTTGTATTTAACTTATTCTCGCCTCTTAATTCATTGTTGTTGTTTAGATATAACTTATGAATATCCTACTAATATTATAAATGCGAAAGTTTGTGAGTATGGATGTTTGTTACTCTTTCACGAAAAAACTACTGGACGGATTTGGATGAGACTTCACTGCAGTCATATAGGTAGGTTATACATCGGAATGACATATAGACTACAATTTGAAAGGATTTTATGTAATTTTGTTCGTAATATGTCAAATAAGCCGGTAAAAATTCAGGCCACTAAGAGTTATCTTGGCGTACGCTGCCTAAACCATTGAAGTTACACAAACATGATGTACCGTAGGATTGTTTATATGTTAAAAAAATATTTATTTAAAATAATCTGTTACGAAACTTAATGTGGCAGACCAAATTCCACGAGAGCGAAGCAGAGGGCAAAAGCTAGTAACAAATGTAACTCAAATATATCACTGATAAATTCAGTGTTTCTTTACTACATTTATGAGACAACTTCGAGCATATGAGAGCTACATAATCAACTAATTGTTACTCGAGCCATGCCGTATAAGATTGTTTTTTCCGATTTTTGATGGTCTGGAATCTATAACCATTCTTCTGATTCAATTTCTATTGTCATAAGCATACACATGGTGTGAATTAAATGTATCATAATCATATTATGTTCACAAACCGCTCCATTGATGACTGTTCGATACGCATTAGCTATTTATACAATCGATTCTATTCCTGATCGAAGGCACAGATATACTTCATTACTTTACAGTCAGTATCGTTAATCAGGCGAATAAATAATCATTAAACTGGTACGCAAACAACCAGGGCTTGATTACCGACGCATTAGGGAATTAAAACTGAAAACGTTTGAGTAAATCGATATCTCGATCACTGCTTAATATAGGACGAGCCACGAATTAGTTAACATTTGAAAAAAATGTAAAAAAAGACCATTTGATATATTATAAAAATTGTTTATTTACAAGAAAGCTAATTAGTTGACATTATTTTTTTAAAAATTACATCGTCTAAATGACCACCGTTTCGACGTTTGCACCCTTCTAAGCGAGCACCGAAATTTTCGGATACTCGTCGGCAAAGAGACCAAGAGATCGATGACATCTCTTCACCGATTTTTTCTTTTAGTTGACGTAGTGTTTTGTTTATTGATGCAGACACGATTCATCAAATAACCTCAAAAAAAGAAGTCTGCTGGAGGATAGATCTGGAGTTCTGGGTGGCTATGGAATGTCGCCTTGTCTGGAAATCAGCTTTTCCGGAAACATGTCTTTGACCACCGGCAGAGACTTATTGAAAGTATGACAAGTGGCTGTATTTTGTTGAAACCATGTGTTACGATTGTAGCCAGCAAATTCCAGTAGCATCGGTCAAGAACTCCCGTAGCATGTTTGCGTGAGATGTTAGATTCAAATCTTAACGAATTCTTGGCCCACCCTACACTTTGTATTATCTCGCAGTTTACCATAGTAAACACAAAGATTTTATTCACTCGATTGTCAGCACATGGTGGAACTTGATAAAATATATCATGAAAATAAAGTCACTTGTACCTATATTCTACTATTTAAATAGTGTTTTGCCAGCGTCAGGTTTTCATCTAACACAACGCAGATTTGGGTCTGCTTTTGTCACTCGAAAATTGTTTTACGTCGCCTATTTTTTTATTTGTTATTTTTTTTTTCTTTCTATGTATGTTAATGTGTTTTTTATATAAGTAAATACTCGTTTCATAAACAGGTTTTTAAAAACAGATTACCTGATGGTTACAACTGTAATGACTACCGCCGCAACTACACATGCAACTTAGTCCTTCGATAATCAAACTCCGTGAAAAATGACAAGCGATATACTTAACACTACTTTTCTGTGAAGCCGTGTTGGAGCACGGTTTTACCATCAACATCTACCGGGTATTTTAAACAATGACAGTGAAGTATTCGTGAGGAATAAGTTCATGAATAACTGATAAAGTTTTTTCAAGTACTTTACATTATTTTTGCTTCTCTGATGTCTCTGAAAGTAAGAAGTAGCAACAATATTATCAAAGACGTATATGTATAAGAAATAAAAGCGTCTGACGAGATAATAAGCAACAGTTGTTTTTAGCGTATAACACAGTTTCATATTGGAGGTTTTGTTATCATAAAAGTATATTAATACAAAATGAAAGTAAATGTTAAAATTCAGCCTGGAAGCGACAGTTTCAAAGGATTATTTTGGAAATTTGCATTGTTTAAGAGTATACCAGCGGAACCGAGATTTAAGCAACCATTTTTGGCACTCCATGTAAATATATTTAATAGTTAGATTTTTTCAAACCGTTGAGTTAAAATATGGTATTTTATTGTCTGTGTGGTGACGGATTAAGAATACATAGTGTTACCACTCCTATTCATCCCGTGGGTGACGTAAAAGGTGACTAAGGGACCATGTATACAAGACAACATCATTACAAAGAGAAGGAAAACTTGAAACAAACCCTTTTTTTTTTTTTTTTTTTTTTTTTTTTTAACGTGTGGAAACCCCCTCGGGCCGTCACCCCACCGGGGTTTACGGCGGGGCGGTGTGTCGGAATCGGACCGACTAAAACCACACGGTGTGCCACTCTGCGCCTGACATAGGAGGGACCGGGAACAGCTGTTATTACGACATCCAGATCCCTCCCAGCGCCTGCCCGCTAATGCAGGCACCATCTATGGGTAAACTCTCTATTTTAGGCGACGTACGGCACACGCGGACGTCGCCTCCTCGCGGCTGGCCATTGTAGCGGATGGAGGGGAAAACCCGTCCCGTCCACCCGCGGCCACACTCAAGGCGGCATGAGGCGCTGGTATGCGCGCCTCCGCCGCCCGGCTCGCCGGAACTTGAAACAAACCCTATTCCAACCCATCTGGCCAACGTGGTATAATAGAACAAAACCTCCTTGCTAAGGAGAGGCCTATGTCCAGCAGTGGACTGTAAAAGGCTGTTGATTTGATTCTTCTTCTAACATACTAAAGATGACATTTCTAAAGAAAATCAGTTATTATTTCTTAACTGAAGAAAAACTCTTTGCAAAACTTCTTCTGTGACATTTCAAGCACCTTTTGCTAGTTCAATTATCATCAGCTACAGCAACTTTATAGCGATTTTTCTCTGAAAATTAAAATAATGTATTTTTTGTTTTTGCTGATTAGTGTTCATGCACAAGATATGGGCAAGTACAAAATCAGTGCAATAAGAATTAGAGTAACTGTTCTTTGAGGAAACCACCACCCTTAGCTCTCAGCAGGCGAGCAGTGACCATAAACGTATATGAAACTGCGGCAACGGGTCGCTGTTTATACGGTGTATCCTATATGTCGAGGATATTTCTTTCAAACTATGACTATGACGTGACGATTAAGTATCAGCTTAAAGCGGGTTCTAGAACTCATACTAACATAAAACCATGGACGAACATAAACTGAAGTAAAACTTCACCAAATCAAAGTATAATAAAATACTTTCGCTACTGTGATTGTTTACAATTTTATTATATTTTTTATGTTCGTATACGTGTCACAATGTGATAAATAAACCTTAAATCTTATCAATCAATTTATATTAATGGATTTAACTGATAAGGTAGGATTAGTGGCAAACCTAATCCACTACCATTTTGTGTGCCTCTCAAATAAATATTTTGAATAAGTCTCATTGTATGTATAGTGGAACCAGTAAAGCTCCATTTTAAATTTTTGAAGGTATTACAATGGTTTCCTACAGTATCTTTGTAAGTTTATTGAACTAACACAAATCTACGCTTAAGTTTTATCATGACACATTTAAAATGCCTGAAATCCTCTGTTAAGCCGAGATTCCTGAGAATAGAGATACCAAAACATTCTACCAATTTTTATACGAACTCATTATTCGTAGAAGCTGTACGTTTATGGAATGCCTCACCGATTTCTATTATATAAGACAGGCAATCTGTTATCACGCTCAAAACTATGTTTTCCTAACATTACCCGTCTCTCATAGTTGGAAATTTATGTATCTATGTAAATAGATTTAAATTTATATATGTATGTATATATTACTGTGTGTATGGGTATTTGTTTTAGTTTCATATATTAGAATTTATGTATGATAAATATAATTATTTTGTAGTTCAAGACCTTATTTATTACTCGAATTTGTACTCTTATATGCTTAGCATCCGCTTAAAATTAAATCAGTCCATCCAAGGTTTGTCTGGAAGAAGCTATTACAAGTAATGAGGTAGCCATTACTTCACCATTGTTTTTTGTTTTATTACTGTATAATGTTTGTAAGCCCTGGCGTACAAATCAAATAATCTATCTATCTAATTCAAGATTATACACATTTTGTCTTTTATATAATAATGAAAACCTTAACAATTATTAAAAATTTTCCTTTCGTTTCAAAAAGCAGTAGATGTTTTTGGTACATAAAATAATAATCTGCACATTTAAACACATCCAATTTAGATAATAGTTTTAAAATAATAAACTACAAATAATAAAAATTAACGTTAAATATATTTGCGCGGACACCGTAAAAAATCAAAGCATAGAAAACTTATGCCATAGTGTAACCTTGCCACAGACAACCTCTCGAAGCATCCGGGCAAGATTGTCGGCTCACAAATTGATACCGGTAATTGGTTCACACGTTCGCACAAAGTGTAAAAATCTCTTCTCTTTATTTTCCTTCAGAAAAATCTTTATGAAGTGCGTATTTATCTAACCAGTTTCGTCTGTGCAATGTTCTTTATGAACGGCCATGTTTTATCGTTCGTTATCGGTTCACTTCCACAAAGCGAGTCGAAGTGTGTACAATTAGTTTAAAATCGATACAATGAATGCAATGTCAGTGCACGTGGTAGGTACAGAGGCCGTGGTAATGTCCAAGTTTATATCGATCCTGCACTCACGTTAATACGATACAGTATATCATATTAGCTTGCTCCATTATATTCATAGCATTCTTACTAACATATTGGGTGTACTTTACAATAATTTTTATCTTAGTTTATGTTAAAAATAACAAAATGTAAACTTCCCTTAAGGACTATTCGTAATAGATAGAGAATTCTAGGATAAAATTTCATTCTCATTTGCGAAGACGCGGGCATAGGCTTGAAACTTTATTTCTGAGTATTCTTCAATCTATAAATAGTTAACAACAAATTACATACAGCCTTCAGCTTGCCATTGCATTGCACATAAAGAAAAAGCTTCCACACTAGTTCAAGAAGTTTCAAAATGTGCAAATAAAACAAATCAATTATCCTTGAGACTGGGCGGTATTTTACCAAGAACGAGGGCAGTGGACACTCCCACCGCAACAATCAATCAATGACCCACAGCTGAACAAACTGTGATAGTGACTCACCTACACAGGTATGAAGGACGACGTGACAATAAGGTAATCGATTTTCGTCTTTATTACGACTGAATAAGAGGGTAAAATTACCATTGCGATGATTCGGTCAAACATTTGTTAACTAGAAAGCTGTCAGGTGAAAAATGAATGAAATAGTTGTAGAGAAATAGACTCTATTAATGATAGACCCCAATTTTTAATAACTATATTTCAAAATTAATAGTTTATTGAAGATGTTTGATGATAAGAATTGTTTACAAACAATTTTTATATAAACTGTTTCCAGGTATGGTTTTAGATTAGGGGGAAGTTTGCAGCTTACCCCAGGTAAGGTTCTAAATGAGCTTAGCGACAATTCTGGAAGGACCTGAAGTCAGGGGAGCTTCTAGTGGAAGCACTACATATACCTGAGTCCTGCTTTCCCAAAAGCCAAAAAAAAAAAGTTTTTCCAGCTTTGTTTACGTAAAAGGCACATTTTTGGATCCTTGTACTGATCTTGTTTAAATTTCACCTCATCACTTAATGCCCTGACCTGGATTCGGTAAGCAGCCAAGATCCATAATTTCATCAATACAATGGATGAACGATAACAATCCTTTGTTTTGTAAACATTTATGACCGTCACAGTCCTCAAGCCTCCTTACAATCGACATAAACAATTCACATACTCTTTAAAAGCTCCATAGTAGTTTAAAACGTGAAAAGTACCGCCTTTTCGCTGTTTTAATCGCAAAGTGAAAACAATTTAGCAGAATATTAAGAAAAGCATTCGCTGTAAGTGTCAAAGAAACGGCCTCCTTCGGGAGTTGGAATAGGATCTCTTTAAATATAAATTCCTGGTTGCAAGCTTTAATGAACGGTAACGCTAATGAGCCATCGCGGGCTTTATATCGACCCGCTATAGAACCAGATATTTAGTATGCAAAGTACTGTATTATTAACTAACGCTAGGAAGCTATTTGTAAAGGTAGTTTTGTACCTACATACTCGTAGTTTTGTGTAAACACTATTACTAAAAATTAACAAACTAACCAATGTTATTACTTATTTATTAGGGTTTTCACTGTACAAAGGGTACACTTTTACAGGGCTAATTGTTGTATGGCTTTATGTTTTACATTGTTAGCAACGATGCGAAAGCGGATAGTGGTATATCGAACGGAGGCCGGGTGCAGTCCATTACAGGTACTCGGTTATCGGACATTATTAATTAATGCAACGTTGAAAGCACTTTTCATATTTTCCTGCTGCTTTATAAATACGCTATAAACTACTCATTAAAAAACACTTCAATTATTTGTTCAAGTCAGCGCAGTTTGGTTTTTCTCGTGTTAAAAAGAATTGCATAAAACGTTTGATATTAACTCACACAGTAAGAACACATGAGAATACAAGAGAGTTGTACCTACATAGACAATCCAATTCAACTACAGTGCGCTTTAAACCTTTAACTGTACTGCAATTAAGTATAATGATAAAACTTAGAGCATAATCTGCTTTACTTATTGCAATGCTCTGTACTTTTGTTTTGCTCCTAATATCTAAGTCCATTTAAGAACAATAAATATCACGATGAACTTGGTACTTACTTTTTTCTGGAGCTTTGAAAGCGAAAATTAATTAGAAAGTTTACGCGTCTCAAAGATAAGTGGGCGGTAAGATATTAAAAGGCGAATTTGATTAAAATCGCCGTAAAACTTTAGATATAATATGCTTGAGTATTTCGAAGCATCTGGCACTAAACAAATGCTTTTTCCAAGATCTCTTCTAAGTACTTATTTGTGGTCTTAATTTCTGAAGATATTTCACGATATCGATTCTTTTTCTAGGAATAGTTTTTTTCTTTTGTATAGGCTCAAACGGGAAGCCTTTTTAACCGCCTATAAACAACTGCAACTCAAATAGTCCCAAGTGCTTTAATGGTCTTTAAGCGCCGGGAGTGGCTCCTATGGTGATATCCATCCACTGCTGGACATAGGCCTTCCCCAAAGCTCTCCACAACACTCAGTCCTGTGCTGCCCGATTGTATCCAAAGAATTGCTAAGCACCAGTTCTCTATGAGGCCATGGTATCACACAACTCGACCCGACTCTTACACACCAATACATACATAACTTTATTATATACATAGGTAATAAGTATTCATTATTACGTATTCTCCTTTAAATATTTAAAATCGTGAACTGCTGGTACTTTATTAAATTTTAGTTCATTGGTTAGCGTTTACACAGCCACTATGATCATAGTAGGATTGAGAGGTTTCAATTGCATTGTAATCTTTGATGGCATTGTGTTATTTTACGCCAGTTTTTGTATACAAATAAAAACAGAACGTAGATTTTAGAAACTATATATTCGTAGTTTATGGATATCCTTGAAAGTCCTTTCGAAGGAGAGGCTATCCAGCAGCGTTTATTAAAAACAGCAGCAGCTATTAAAAACTGTCGATGATGGAAATCTTTCTACTTTCGTATGTACATATGCATATACATATATATTAATACCTACACCTGCGTCGTTGGTGGAGCGGTTAGCGTATGTGACTGTCGATTAAGAGGTTTGGGGTTCATTTCAAGGATCGGGCCAAAAAGTGGCATTGAGTTACCCGATTACAAATTTTTTAATATCAGTCCAAAGTTTGGAAGGCGGTCTTAACTCCTGTGGCTTAGAGAGCACGTAAAGAGGTCGTGTCTGATAGCCGTCCCACTGGATTGTATGAGTGAGGGAACAGAGAGTGTACCTATGTTTGCGTACACATTAGCGCACTGTGGTGTAGTTGACTGGTCTGTTGCTGGTCTGGTAGTTTGTGTGGTTGGTTGGGACGGCTAAAAATATATCATCATCTGTGGTTAATATTAACTTTTATAAACCAAAAAATAAATTTGTTACTTTCCTTCTATTCTAAGTAACTTAAGTATTATATTTAACATATTCAGAGGTACATAACAATTTTAAAGTTACATTACAACAGGCAAGTTTATGCGTCTAAAATGAGTATAGGTATTTAAGACTAAAGATTCAAGATTTGTTGAGATTTAAATGTATACCATAATTATAAAAAAAAGATTGGTCTTTGTCGTATTTAGGACCTACGCTGGCTTAAAACAATGCTATTGTTTGGATCGCAAGGGATCAATTGCCGTTAAACTTCACCTGAAATAGCGGGACAGGGAATTCAGACTTTAGAAATTGCCGACAGGTATACACAGTGATATGTTCAAAAAATGTTATTTTGTTTTCTTACAGTAAATATTGACTTGTTAATCAAGACTATTTTGATAAGACATGATCGTCTGTAATTTTCCACAATTGGAGGTGGCATTTGTTACCCTTAGGAACTTCCTTAAGGAAATGCTCTTTTATATTCATGATAACCTAAATAAATTAATTAATTAATAATTAAATATATATATATATATATTATTTTTGTTCCCTAGATAAATGACAGACTTAACAAACCAGGTAATAACACAGCCAATTTGATAAACTTCTTTTTTTTTTAACGATTAAAACTAGTATTCGTGTTATGGAACTAAATTACAGTATATAAATGTTATTTAGTTTTTATACAATTAACATCGGTTGCTTTATCTATAACCTGTTTGACATATCATATTAAAATACAACAAGGTATTGTTTCAAGAAATTGGGACATAATTACATATACACATTAGACTTACTAAAGGAAATAATTCACAAGAATTGAATTTGAGGACAAAGATACTGTACTGCATCCGTGTTAATAGCACCCGATCAGTAATCATTAAGCAACAATCTTAATCAACTAAAAGTTCAAATGTATCTAAATACTAATTGAACATTATTTCTAAGAAGAGGCCTACGTCCAGCAGTGTCTATTGAAGGCTGTTGATGAAGAAGTAATAATTAATAGCCAGAAACTTAGCACTGTCCTTGGATAATAAGTTGCTGAAAAAAATATTCACTCTAAAAATGAAGGCATATAGAATTCAGATAAGTGAAATTGCAAGCAAAAGTAATGTCTTACGCCTGAAGAGAATACAGGACAACAAACTAAAAAGTACTTAAGCTCAGTATTGTAACAATGGAGTCTAAAAATGTCACAAATGTCGTCACAAGATTAAAAATAAACCACACATTATATAGACTATGAGACTGACGTATTTCCTTCCTTCCAGAATCTTCCAACGCATCTGATTGTAATCGGCCAAATCTAAATGGATAACAAAAACAAAAAATAGCAACAGTTTATTTAGCAAAACGATGTCTCTATGTAACATCAATTTTGTAGGATAATATTGATAACTAATCTTATTTATATTTTGCAATTGGCAAATTTCTTTTAGAGAATTCTATCGTCGATGTTAGCATTACTTCGTTGCTTTTATTTTAAGTGGGTTGCCAGTTTACTAAAGACTAAATATTCAAATATTCATGGTATATATTATACCATAACACTATAGAGAAGATTTTCTGTCCTATAGTTACAATGTTTCTTCTTTAGAAAAAAAAAACACCTAAATTTTTTTTATCTTCCTTTTTATTGTACGAACGTAGATAAAAATGATGATGATCCCCCATTGATGCAGGGCTCTCAGTTTACGGGGTTCGAGGGTTCAGGGGTTTACGTCCCCAAGCGAGGCGTGAAAAAGTATCTCACTAGGTCATCATGGTGTGGGTCACCATACAATACATTGCAAATGCAGACAATGCTGTCTGCTGTCTGTCATGCAGACAGCATTGTCTGCATTTGCAATGAGTATGGTGACCACAACTCTTGGATTCTACTCATGCTTTCTATCAGGCAGATTAGAGTCACTTTGGCAGGCTCTTAATATAGATATATATAAAAAAAGGGATATTGAATAATTCAAAAGGAACTAAAGATTCTTGGATTACAAAAAATTACGAAATAACTACTAACAACGTGACGTTAGCGACGAACACTCAATTATTGACACAGGGATCACACCTTAGGAGGCTATCACCGAATTAATAGAAGTCAACATTGTAGCGCTGAATAACGCAAACAAATTGTTACGAACGTCGACTGCCACTGATATTATTTTCCTTTCATCTGTTACATTATGGTCCAAGAGCCCGTGAGTGCCAGACCTTCGTCATTTTATAAAAGCTGAAAGTTCTTCTATGTGTGTCCCTAGTACAGGTAAGAATGATCCCCAAACATGAAGCTGAGGCAGCGGTGGCTTTGGCAGATAACAGGCAACAAAGGTATGTAAAATTCCATCTCAAATTCGTCATAATATAAAACTTGATTTTTTTATATTTGATTCATAATAATATCAAAACTCGCGTTGCTCATTGCCAGACAGTTAGTATGGTTCCAACCCTCTGCCGGACACCCCTAAACTATTATAATTTATAATTATACTTACGTTATATTATAAAACCTAAATTTAATATATAATTTTTTGGGAGCCTACTAAACTATGTTTACATAGTAGCCGGACAGTTTCGAAGGTTCTATCATCTTGCCAGACGCATTCAAAGTGAGCAGTAATCGGGAGAGCAAGGAGCGAATACAGTAACTAAACGTTATATTATAAAACCTAAATTTTATATATAATTTTTTGGGAGCCTATTAAACTATGTTTATATAGTAGCCGGACAGTTTCGAAGGTTCTCTCATCTTGCCAGACGCATTCAAAGTGAGCAATAATCGGGAGAGCAAGGAGCGTATACAGTAACTAGTGCGAAGGTTTTTCTATTTTTAGTTTCTACTAAATAGCAATGGTAAAAACAGTAATAAACAAGAATCAAGCATAATTATTAACGTCCTTGGATATTTTAAGCGATGAAACGTACGTTACATACGTACCACGTGATTTATAGGAATATTGTATAGTTTTTTAGAAATAATTTACAGAAATGATGCATTGGAAACAAAGTAAAATTTATATTAACTGAGATTAAACGATACCATGTTTTGTTCTGCGTACATGGTCATTGAACCGTTGACAACTAGTTATGAACTTAAAGTTCTCGCGAAAGAGGAGTGAAGAAAAGACATTGTATACAAGAAAGTACGTCGATATCTAACCAGATTAAGCCTAGTGATAAATCGTGAACCTGAAATAGACTCATTATTATTACCCACAAGTCTCTATTGATAAGCCTGCTATTTATTAACAACGGACCTATTCATCCATTGAGCCGTAGATACACAATCCGAAGATAAAAACACGTTTTCTATAGAACTAAATTGGCTCAATGAGCAGACTTTTCCAATTTCCTCTTGATTCCCCGAATTCTCTAGATAGATATTATTTCTATTCGATCATTTCCTTTGTAACTATATTTCACGGCTTTCGTAAAATAAGTTAACGTAAAACGTGTGAAGTTACTAAAATCATCTTCTCAGACAAATCTTGTGTATGGACAATGGTTTGGGGGTTTGAAATGGTTATGCGACAGTTTTGCTATGAAATAACTTTGGCTGATGTCGATCCGACCTTCAAAAAGTGCACATTATAAAACTTACTTAAAATATGACGTAGGAATAGCTTTAAATGACTTTTTGATTACTCTTAGAACAAAAGAGAACCGTTATGGATACCATTCTACACGGTGAAGTACTTATTCTTTACACCAATATTTTGTAATCGAACAGACAGACAGAAAACAGCAATTCAAAGTGTGGAAACCTCACGCATTTGAAGAGTTTTAGACTAAAGAAACAAATAAAGAGTGTCCGCCCCAGTATCCAACAAAAAGGACTACGATTCATGGTTCCAGGGACCATTGCGAAGACATTCTCAAACTATTTTCTAGTTGAAAGTATTCTACTAAAGTTAGGATCAATTTCTCATGGAATAACTAAAATTTAATTAAATAAACTCTTCGCACTAAGTAACTAGAGCAACAATACCATATTACGCAAAGAATTTGGGATGAAACACCAACTTGACAGACAATTATGAAGTTGTAAACTAAATCTAAGAAATGAGAAAAATGACGAGTATTTCTCGACTTTACTGTATCAACTATGCAAATTTTTCTTTTGCTTCGTCACATTAGATCAGACTCGTTTTATGAAAAGAAAACAATAAGTCGTGTTAGATATGCAATATGCATTCACAAAATATGATGTCATCAGTGAATTATAAATGCCGTACTATATTGCAATTAGATCTGCTCTTGGTTATTTTTATTTTTTATAAAAACAGCCATTTTAAATATTATGTTTTCCTTGTAGAGAACTAAACTACTTTGACTGAAGAGTAACAAACATTTTGTAAAGTGTACACATAACGAATAACAAACGTAATACGAAATAAACGTAAACCCAAAAGAAATATTACCCACTAACATTTGAATTATGACACTCAATCAATATGTTAACGGGATTAAATGCTGACGGACAGATCAGCCTATGCAAAAAACCTAGTCGGAACGTCTGACATTTAACACCTATCGTGTTGTGTATTAAATCCCGTAAACCTAGTTACAGAAGAAATAATCTCAAAAAAGAGCTTTGAGTTGGTGTTGAACCAAAGGTTTCTCCAGTCATTTTAACTTTATCACGACTACCCATTTCTAAATTCACTTGATTTATTTAAATGACATAGACCACTTTATACGGGCTCCTCAATATATAATTGAAATAACAGTATTATATTTTAATTATCTATACCTAAAACACCATAATTTTCTAAAATTTAGTATCATATAAGTTAATAATAAAGTAGGTTGAAACAGATAAGCAAACACAAAGTCACAGTCACAGTACGAGAGAGGGTGTGCAAAGCGAATTGACAGGTGACACATGCGGGAAACATAGGTTGACATTAGTCAAGTGTTTATAGGAAAAAAATACCCTACAGGTGTAGTAATTATACTTTACAATCAGTAGATATTTTTTATGTTTCATAGATTAAAAAAAAATTAAAGACAAACATGTTAGTGTACTCTCGTAGTTTTTGGATACATTTTCATTTTTTTGCCCTTGAATAGATTTCGTTACTGCATTTAATTAATTATTTACGTGACAACACGAAGTATTAGTACTACCATAACCAAATGAAGGTCTTATGAAAATCATTTTTAATAGTTATTGTGGTTGTATTGGATTCTAATTATTAATTATTAAATATTTAGACCAGCTATTTATTTACTGGTGTTGGTTGTCCACGTTCGGACCAAGATTATTTAGTGTCCTGTGACGATTTTTCTTACTTTCAGACGAATTATTGTACAAGTAATGAGACAAGGATTTAGAGAACCTCTGCAGTCAGGTCTCTCCTTTAAGTTTAAGGTAAATTAGTTTTTAAATATTTCCTTTTTAACCAACAATAAAAACTCTCAGTTAAAGAATAAAGAATGAGGTCAGTTTATCGTTAAATGTCTACAACATGACTATAGGAGCCTCACCTAGCATTCCTGACATATTTTAATTAGAAGACCCCGTGCCGCGTATTTATCCATCATCATAGTTTCGTGGGCTCGAGCCATTAGCGAACCAAGAATATTACTTTTGTATATATTCAAGGCGGGTCATTTTTAACAGGTTTATTACGATAGAAAAATCTTAAAATTGTATCCTTTACACAGTCATAATGTCTTATTTTAGGTATCTGTAAAGCACATACAGCCGTATTAACACAAAGTAGTTATGCTATGCGAGAAGCAATCAAGTGTATTAAGAAGACATGGAATTTGTTTTTATAAAATAATAAGAAGATTCGTAGAAATATGGATTTATTTTCGAAACTAAAATGGCAAAGCTATTCAACTTCATAGAACGTGTCAAGAAATAGACTCCAGCTGACTATTCATACCGAATATGATTACTGTCAGTGAATTTTCTTGAACTTATCGGGGCACTCACTTAAAGCAATGAAATAAGTAATCAATAGAGTATGTGACGTGTTTGTCGACGAATTCATAATGAATGTTTTGTCGTGAATTAGATTAACCACTTAAATAAAAAAACCTACTTAAACACTTTCATTAATTTCTTTTACTGACATTTAAATCTAAAATTCTAGTTTTATATTTAAAATTTGATAAAGATCTTACACTCGTGCATTTCGGTGCGTTCGCAAAATGTTTTTCCATGAATTTTTGTAAACTGTGAAATGATAAGAATAGAAGTTATCATTTTATTATCCTGATTACAAAACTAATCATCAAGTTAACGTTATCTCAGCTCTGTTTACTATCTGATTATTATAAATAGATTATGTTCCGACAAAAATGGAGTGACATAGAAAGTGCTATATACAAGAAACTGTAATTTAGCCAATGCATTTGAACCACGATTCTTTTAATCATCAACCTTGCTGGTAAGCCGTTTTAAGACATCCGCATACTGTACATGTCATTGTCAGAGCCTAGATATTGGTGTCTTGAGGTAACATGCATGCTGAGGGTCCGGGAAAAATTTTCAAATTTGATATCATTCAGTTTTGAAGTTTTTTCTTATAATAACTTAAGACACCGTACACGTGGTTGTCTAATCCCAAACTAGGCAGAGGCTGTACAATGGTTGTTGAAAAACAAACCATGCACATGGACCACAGCCGTATGTGTGCATGTAAGTGCAAAAGCGTGCGATAATTATTTAAATAATTTACTTTGTACCCACGGCAATAAATATTGTCAAGGACGGCGTAGTGGCTGAAGCGGTCACCTCGTCACTTTTAACTGTTCTGACAATGGGTTCGATCCCCTATGGTACAACACTTCGTGTGATCCACAAATTGTTGTTCCAAGTCTCGGTGCTGTATCCCGCTACATGTGATGTATGCATAGCGTGCGAATTATCTTTAAAAAAACAAACAATTCAAGTACATTTCGGAATCACTATTTTGTGTTTATGCAAAACTTATGAAGATCGTTCGAGTAGTGAGAGCGTAACAATTAAAAAGTTACTTTCGCATTCATAATATTACACCTGCTTACGTTGCCGGCTTCGATCATACATTATTATCTCTTGAAAACAGTGTTTTTTTTGCATAAAAGTGTGTGTATAAACAATTCTATACACCTGGTAATCTTCTATGGTAGTTATGTAATATATAGGTACTAGGTGTAAGGGTTAGCCGTGCAAACAGTGTCACCTGATTGTAAGTGACTATCATCGCTCACAGAGTCACAGAGTCCGCCAAAGTGACTCTAACGGAAAGTATTAATAGAATCCAAGAGTAGTGGTCACAAAACTCATTATGAATGCAGACACTGCAGTATGGTGACCCACATTATGGTGGCCTAGTAAATCGATCTTTCACATTCTGCTTAAGGACTCGGGATCATAGTGGGATGGAAACACGTTGTAAAATGTTGTAAAATATTACTCGACAGCTATTGTCTGTGATATCGTAGTTCCATTCTGGCGAGTCAATCCCGAAGCAATACTTCGACATATTAAATTTAACATTTATATTATTAGTTTAAATTTTAAATATTACTACTTTACACGTCATTTGTGTATCTCTTGGAAACAGTGGTTTTTGACTAATGACAATGTGTATACAAAGTTTAATGATATAATCGGTTGAGTAATTAGGCGTAGAAGCGTAACAAACAAACTCACTTATAACGTTAGCTATGAATTAGGTTAGTTACGAATTAAGATATACTACTATATTAGTGGATCAATTTGTGGTTTTGACGTAATTAGAAAACCGTAGACTGGAGATAATAAAAACACTGTTGACGTGACATAAGAAAAAAATACATTTCTAAAAATATTTTTTAAATATGAATAGTACTATTTCTTATCACATAGTAATTGGTTTTCTATGTATACTAATTGTAAATAATAAATCTTCAAGATAACGCCCAGTTCCTTAAATGAATTGAGCTCTCGTACACAATGGTAGTTTCCTTGACTTCCTTTCATGCGTACACAATTGATATCGAGTTATCAGACTACCAAAGCAACTCAAAATATATAATCGGTAATTAATTTGGTCCAATAACTATAACGAAAGTAATTACGATGGGCCTGGCGGTCTAGTGATAGTGACTCTCATCGCTAAGCTGAAGGTCGTGTGTTCAATTCCATTTAGAGCAAGCGGTTGCATGATGAACACGATCTTTTTTTTTCTATTCGATGGCAAGCATGAATAGAATCCAAGAGTTGTGGTCACCATACTTATTGCAAATGCAGACAATGCAGTATGATGACCCACACTATGGCGACTTAGTGAGATGTTTTTTCACGCCCCGCTTGGAGACGTAAAAGGCATGACAGTCATTTGTTCTTTGTTTGAGTGTAATTATCTTATAACTAGCGACCTGTCCCGCTTCGCATTAAATTCTTTGAATTTTGATATTTATATATATTTATATCTATAAACCTTCTTGAATGAGAACCGCATTAAAATCCTATACTAGATAAAGATATATATGTATTTAGAAATATTTAAATATATTATCTGTATGTGATAAACATTTTGGTTACCCTGGCACAGGCTCTGCCTATTTGGGACCAGGTAGCCGTGTATGTAATGCGTCAAATTACGATTATTAGTAATTAAGTAATGTAACATGTGGTTAACTATACTGAGATAGCTAAATCAACCGGTTAGGTCTACACAGAGCGTGTACACGGTAATGTCGTCAATAAGTAGGTTGCTTAATATTCACCTTCCATTCTCGTAATGACTATTTTACTAAAAGATTAGATTACTATTAATGAGTATGATTTCAACTTAGTACTTTAATAAAGTAATTAAAATATATTGTTACGTCGAAAATTTAGAACCAGTCTACGTATATTCAGGGTTGATGTTTTTTCCCACACAATATACAGTTTACGATGTCTGTAATACACGAAACTGTCATGAGAAGCAATCATATACCATTTTTAATCTTTCGATAAGAGATTAAATTATTTATTTATATCTCAGTTATATCAACAGATAGGTAATAAACCCACGGCTTGCGGTCGATAGGGGCTCTGTAATTCCTGCCAGATCACCAATCGGTGTTTCGGCAATCGCTATTTAGATCGACATCAGCTAGAAATACCACATCATCATCAGCATCATCATTAGTTACCAAAAAAAAGCAAACACAATTCTCGTGTCTTAACAAGAAAACGTGGAGATTTATTCCAAAAGAAAATTACGCCAGATTCTCATACTGTGGGAACATCAAAGTCATCTGATGTAAACATAAATCATATGTTCTATGCGCAGGCGCCGTTTTCGTGCAATAAACGTTCACGAAAAACACACGACAGGATCTACGCTCCAATCACGATAATGTCTTATAGCAGATATGTACACGATATAGATAAGTTAGGAAACAATTTTATATCATTAATAATAGGGTATGTACACCATTTTACCAAGGTCGTTTAAAAAACTTATTTTAGGCATAACAGAGTTTAAAAAATTGTCAAGTGTTAAAAATGAGCATTTTACATGTTCCATCATATTTAGGAGCTAAGTTAGCACACAGTTTGTCAACTTCAAGGTAAAACACGTCATTATTTAACGCATCAACAGCATTGTGAATTCTTACACGTTTATCAACAGCACGGAGCCAAGCTCAACAATGTTGGCAGATAATACGTCAGTTGTAGATATCACAGTGAAAGTACTGGGCCAGTAAAATATCAAAACAAACTTGAAACTCACCGGCCGCTACCTATTAGTCGCGAGATCCTGCGATTCACGACCAAACGCGATCGATAAAAACAATGAAAATAGAAGCAACCCCCGTCTGGTACATGCTACTACTTACCAATTAATGCTTTAGGTATTGAACATAAATAATGAAGTAAACATTATACCCTCCAACAATGTTTTTTTAGATAAAATTAGAGAATTTTCTAATTCAAATAACCTTTCCAAGTTGAATCCAATAAGAATTATTGCTGATTAAATAACGTCATTCTGGTTTTAATGACTTCCTGAGCAGTGTACGGACTTACCAGATGAAGGACGGTGTTCACCAGCTCCCTGTTGGTGACCTGCCCGACTTCAATAAGCCCGATAAGAACTGCGAATTTCAGGCTATCGTTCGTCGTCATCCTTACCACTTCTTCAGGTCTTTTAATATCACTAAAAGGCGGTGACTTTAAGTCCGCCATGGTTTATTTTGTCACAATTCACTGATACACAATTTTATAATCCACTCACGATCATGAAATTCAAGAAAACATTATTCCCTCGGCTCACATGATAACACACAAAAGTCGCATTCTGCCATTTTGGATATTTGAATGGGTTGCCATTTAACAATTTGAAATTCGAACTATTGAAAAGCTACCATATTATAGCTATTTACAAAATAGTAGTAATATTCATCTAGGTATTTTTATTATTGTTAATACTTTTCACAAGTTGCTTAGTTTATTTATTAAATATTAATCTTTTTTAATTTCCCTATTTACAGAATAGACCGATTAAGGAGGTTTAAGTATAACCAACAGTGTGTTGTCAGCCTTACAGTTTCTCCCTATTTAATGACAAATATCCCAACGTAATGAAAAGAAATAGAAAAGGAATTATACAGGGTGGGCCAAGAATTCGGTAATATTTGAATCTAACATCCCGCATACACATGTTACGGGAGTTCTTGGGACCGATGCTACTGGAACTTACTGGCTACAGTCGTAACACATGATTTCAACAAGATGTAACCACTTGTCACACATCCAATGAGTCCCTGTTGGTAGTCAAAGACATGTTTCAGGTCAAAGACAGAAGTCCTTTTCTCCTCTAAGTTTCTTTTTATGGGGTTATTAGAAGAATTGTGTCTTCATCAATGAATCAAGTACACTACTGCCAAAAATCTCTTTACCGACCATTATTTGAAAATTTCGATGCTCGTGTAGAACAGTGCAAACGTAAAACGGTAGTTATTTTATTTAGACGATGTAATTTATAAGAAATAATTCCAATTAATTAGCTTTCTTGTAAATAAACAATTATTATAATATATCAAATGGATTTTGATACGTTTTTTTTTAATGATAACTAATTTGTGGCCTACTATATATTTACCTTGCCTATAAAAAGAATTACTGAAATAAGTTACACAAGAATTATAATGTCACGAAAAATAGGCACACGATAATCGGTTGAATTGAGAAATGGCTTAATTTTGAGTCGAATAAAGGAGTTAATAAAGTGCATTTCATGTAATCCAAATAATACACGAATGTGGGTGACAAGCTGAACTTAAACAAAATATATCTAATTTACTTTAATTTAACCTATTTCTCTCCGTTGCTGAATCAAGGGCTCTGCTTAAAAGCATTAAGAACACCCACATAAATTATAAGTGATAGGCTTCTGATGCTTTTGATTCTTCTTCCATAATGATAACGGCCCACTTATTATAAATATGTCATGACCGTAAAAAAAAATCCATCACGGTTTGCCAAATGCACTTGGCGAGACGTTCCATGCTGCTGGGTCAACAACTTGTTTGACGTATAGGACATTAGATACGTCTTAAATAATAACGTTTAAGTAGAGGATGGTGATCGTATTCTAAATGAGGCTTTAAAATAAAAATTAATTCATTCAAATACTAATATAGGCAAAAGTTGTTGTTGTAAATCTCTCTTGATTATACAAGTATTACTGTTTTTTGAGTATTGCCACAGCATGCGTTATCACACTATGTGACTGTAAATAGAACTTTCAGATAACGTGGCGCTGTAGTGACTTATATTGCGATGTGTTCATATTTTTAAATTACATTAATGTTAAAAGGCGAAAGTTTATGGCTAGATGTACTTGTATGTTTATTATTTCTTATTGTAGATAGGTGGCGACTGTCATGTTTCATCAAGTGACCCATCTGTCCATTTGTCTACCTTCTTAAAAAAACGTTCAAATAACTGGATCAGTTTAGACAAAGTATAGAGGCAGCTGATACCCTAGTTTAATACTTTAGGCTAATTTTTATTCAGAAAACATGTAGTGTTCCCATGAACTGAGCAAGGAAATGAAATGTATTTGGCATAACAAAAGTAATAATACTTTCTTTTAGAAGCAATTTTTTTATATTCATTATTTTTGAAAATAAGTAGAATGTAGAAAAAAGTATGTACATGTACCAGTTACGTTTTACCCATTTTTTGCATTTATTATGTTGCCAGCACTGGATAGTGAAGTGAGCTAATAACTACGAAACTTTAAACGGATCGCAGTTCGCATCAATTTCAGTTTGATGAAAGAAATCAGTCAAAAGGTAAACATGGCGGCGATGGACGTTGAGCCACAGAAAGTGAGTGAATAGTAGTGTTTTTGTGTTTTAAACTTTTATTTTGCGTGCGTGTGTTCTTAGTCCTATAGTAATAAATATAGTGATTCATTTAATTCAAATCCAAAGTCTATAAATATACTTTTTATTACAGAAGTCTTTCACACAGGGCGTTGCTCTTTCGATAGTGAATTTGATTCTAAATAGGACGTTTCGCTTATTATCAGTGTTTTAAAGTACATTTAACAGACATTGAGTGTCGTATATAAGTAGAGTATGTTATATAATTGACTTATTTCGAAAGATTAACTTCAAACTATACGATCGGCGATCGCACCTCTATTCATTTTTCTTTTGACATTATTTTGTGATTTATTTTAGATTGAAAATTTGATGCGAACCCTGAAACTGTCGGGGCACGTCGGTTTTGACAGCCTGCCGGACCAGCTGGTGAATAAGAGCGTGCAGAATGGTTTCGTTTTCAACATCCTGTGCATAGGTACATAACATAAAGATGACTAATGACTGATACATAGTACTACGTTTGTTAATGACCCTATTTATGGACTGCAACTAGTGTTCCATGACTGACTCTAATGTTATATTCACAATTACAAATGTGGAAAATGAATTTTAGTTCAAAAAAGGCTCAGTATTCCATATAAAAGTATATCTTTTCTTTTAGGTGAAACCGGCCTGGGTAAATCAACGTTGATGGACTCTTTATTTAACACTAATTTTGAGTCAGTTCCTAGTCCCCACAACTTGCCCACTGTCAAGCTGAAAGCACATACTTATGAACTTCAGGAGAGCAGCGTTAGATTGAAGGTAGGTTACTAGTGAAATATGGTAATTATAAACAATTGAATACACACCAAATTTTTTTATTTATTGTTTGTTGTAGAAAAAGAATGATTTTTTTTAGATATTTAGGCTAACAAGGTGTACATATATGGTACACTCTACACTAGTCTTTTATGAAATGTGTTGTGCACAAAAATTCCAAGTAACAATATCATTAAAAAACTAATCATCAAGCTGTGATGATAACTAATTTTCTTCATTTAATAAAAAAAGTGTTATAATATAATTATGCAGATCAATTTTATTCATTGGTTCTACTAATTATTCACTTTTGGCCAATTTATAATTTTATTGCTGAATTTAATAATGACAAAATATTCAGTAAGAAATAATTATTATTACTGTAACAACACATATATAGTTGTTGTGTTATATTATCTACACATACATTATAATCACATTGTAACTGGCCTATTTATACATATTAAAGATATTGAAAGGAGTTTTTATTAAAGTAATAACTCAAAACAACAATTTCTAGAGTTTTTGTCTGTATGTCTGCATGTTTGTTATGTGCTAATCTCAAAAGTGACTTGACTTTGAGTCTTGAAGAAGGACATAGCGATGATATAAATTTTGAGCGGAGCTGCGGGCTAAAGCATGTTATTCATAAATATTAATTAAATTTTATTTCTACTACACTTTATTGTCTTAAATGTGATGATTCACAAAATTACATTCGAAATATTTCCATCTATATGCTTCAATCATGCATATGCCACCCTGATGTTAGTTAGTTGTGTTTTACATGCAAATATCTATGTGTTACTGCAAATTTATGTATTGAAAACCGTTTTGTCACATTAATAGATACTTAAATAATCCAAAAATTAACTAACTAATCTTTCCTATCCAGTTAACTATCTGCGACACGGTTGGTTACGGAGACCAAGTAAACAAGGAGGACAGTTTTAAAGCTGTAGTGGACTACATTGATGCTCAATTTGAGGCCTATCTACAAGAAGAACTCAAAATAAAGCGTTCCTTACCTGCTTATCATGATAGCAGGCTTCATGTGTGTCTCTACTTCATTTGTCCTACTGGTGAGTCACATACATAATAATAAAAACCTCAAATACTTTGCACACTACTTTTTGATTCCAAACTAGATAGAGCCTGTACAATGGTAACCAGACAGCCGATAGGTATTCTTATAAATTTAAAATACGCACATAAATATTCCCAAACACGATACATGATCTTGTTCATTGCACAATTATTAATGCTGTGTGGGAATTGCACCCATTAGTCTGGATCACTAACGACAAGAGTTAAAACGGGAGGTGCTCATACGAGTATGCTTTGACATTACAATTGTTTCTACTGAATTCCAAAAATCAAAGTCTATGTTTCGATTTGCTTTCTTTTACCATGAGTTCTGAGTCATAATGTTTTAATTCACTGAATTAAATATGTATTTGCCGTTTTCCAAGGTATTTATTAGAGCTTTACGAAAAGGTAGCGTTTGCATGCTCCAGTAATCCTATACAATTTGACAAGCTACGAGCTTCTTTATAATACAAACACCTGCAGGAATAGTGGGCAATTTAATAATATTAACGAAATGTTTCATAATCCTGCTTTGCTCCTTTTCTTTCCACCTCTCTCTCTTAATACTTTTTTAGCCTGACCAGGGAACCAAACCCGAAGCGTCTAGATTGACGGACGCATATGCTAACCGCTAGATCAACAATCGATCAATCGCTAGAAATCGGTTTGTCTAACAGTAACATATATTTTTAAATATAGGTCACTATTCAACCAACACTTTCACTATATTTACGAGTTTATTAGTCCACTGAACTATTTTATGACATGTCCTTGACGTGAACATACAAATTGTCATACATTTAAATGTATAGAGTATTGATGTATTCAGGGCGCGCGCGACACAATACCGACGTCCCCGAATCCTCTATAGGCCTTCGCGGTGGATGTAACGGGGTTTTGTTATACATACACAAACCTACTTAGAATGAAATATAAACAAAGATTTGTTAAACATAATTACTCTTATTTAAACGTGTTTGTTTTAAATGTTTATTGGTACTCGGGTGGTCTATTGAACCATTTTTGTTCCTAAATTGACGTTGCTCTATGCGCCATCAAATTGTTTTAAGTATATCTAAATAATGTGAGTTGTCGTATACGGTCTTTTTCAGGATTTGTAGTGCAGAATCTTGTAAGTTTACTGATATCGGCAAGCATGTATTTTTGACCTCTGTTCATAATGATCAGTGTGAATCTTTGATACATCCCCCAGAATACACTAGCGAAGGTTTCTTTAAAATGTGGAAAGAATTAATATCTACATATTGATCTCTTGAAAAATGAAATTTTATTGCGTTCAAACCATTTTTTCTTTACGTACTTCGGCAACGCGTGGATAAAATATTAAAAAATAGCCAAATGCGAGTCGAATTCGCCGATGAATGGTTTCATAGCAGCGATTTATGATATATTAAAAAAACTACTTACTAGATCTCGCTCAACTCAAATTTCGGTAGAAGTTTATCATATCATATATTGTTTTTAGTTCTATCATTCTCTTATTTCAAGTTTAAGCGAGGGGGGGACATTTCACCACTTTAGAAGTGTTTCGCGCAATCTATTCAGTTTAGAAAAAAATGATATTAGAAACCTCAATATCATTTTTGAAAGCCTATCCATAGATATCCCACACGCATGGGTTTAATGAAATTAAAATCTATTGCTGTTCTAAGAATGGGAGACCTCCAAATTTTTTTTTTCTATTTTGTTGTAAATCTTAATGCAGTTCACAGTATACATTTATTTACCAAGTTTCAACAGTATAGTTCTTATAGTTTCGGCAAAAAGTGGCTGTGACATACGGACGGACAGACAGGCAGACATGACGAATCTATAAGGGTACCGTTTTTTGTTATTTAGTTACGGAAAACTAAAAAGAGCTAATTGAATAATGGAATTCTTTGAATCGAAATGATAAACGAAACACTTAAAATTCCACTTCACTGCTAAATACACTTGTATTATGTGTACAGTGTACTAAGAAAACAAACAAGTGCATCCTACTCGAGTCTGTTTGAGTCACGATACCGGCCGCGATACCGCTAACGACGGACGGTCGATTACTGCACAATAATTACAAACATTCTCCAAATATGAGCACACTGTTTCATTGATATGTACATAATTGTCGATCATACATGTTAGTTGAGTCTATTTTAAACAAATAATCGTTTAGTTAAACTAATAAACCGCGCTTTAATCGTACTGTACTGTTATGAGTGTTACGCTTGGATGGAAAAATCATTCCAGAATGATCGAAGGAATCTGGATAAAATTTGGAGGTGAATTATATGAAATAGCACCTGGATTACTTATTATTCTGGATTGATAGACAAAAGCAAGCTGCGGGCAGAATTCTAAGTTTCATTTACATATAATATTTGTAATAACAATAATTTAACTGTAGGTTCATTAATATTAATTTTTGATCTTGACTTCGAACAGAGCACAGATAACTTGCGACACGTGTTACAGTCAACAACACAAGTATACTGATTTTCTCACTTTAGGTAACAAAATCGAATATGTAATGTCCCACAAGCGGCTAACATAAATAATAATTTAGTTTTAGTGTTTTATTATTCACCTATTACTTTTTTAGGCAAATACGTCGAATAGTGTCCCTAGGATAATCCAAAAAAAAAATATTAAAATAAAACTTATGCATTAAGAATAAATCCTGTGTTGCGGGGAACTTTACAAACATACATGAAACAGACAAAGAACGTCTAGACACTAAGAAATTGGTGGCGCAGCGGTAGTGAATTCAACTGCTGTGCTTAAGGTCTCCGGTCCGATTCCCGGGTTGGATGAAATGTTTGTATGATCTGCAAATATTTGTTTCGAAGTTTGGGTGTTTTCTATGTATAATATGTATATATGTACAAAAAAAAGTATGTAAGTATTCTTTCAGTCAGTCTAGTTATCATAACACAAGCTCTGCTTAGTTTGAAACTAGATGACGTTGTGTCTCAAATGTCCGAGATTGTGGATGACACAAAGTGTTGTCCCATGTGAGGGTTGAGCCCACGATACTCAACACTGTAAAAAATGGTGTTACGAATGCTTAAATTACTATTAATGGTTTATTTTTTTGATGGTCAGAATAGTGTATTTTATCGAAACTAAAGAAAAAATAGAAAGAAACGACAATTTTATTGATAGCCCCGTTCAATAGTTCTGTCAATTTGAAAAATTATTGGTAGGTAGTAGAACCACACTGATTTCAGCACTAGCGGGCCGGCTCGACCGGGTCAGTACTACCCTCCCACTGTAGACCAAAACGCCAGCATCCGTGCTGTCGTGTTTCGTTGGTGAGTGTGAGACCGGAGGCCCATTGATGCAGGGGTGACAGTTATCGTGGTAACTGTGTAAACCTTACACTGTCACGATGACTGTCATGCCTTTTACGTCCCCAAGCGGGGTGTGAAAAAGCATCTCACTAGGCCGCCATAGTGTTGGTCACCATACTGCATTGTCTCCATTTGCAATAAGTATGGTGACCACAACTCTTGGATTCTATTCATGCTTTCCATCAGCCAGAGTAGAGCCACTTTGGCAGGCTATTAATATAAAAAAAAACCGAATTTATGATTGTTTTTCAATAAATTACAATTAAGAAATAATTAGTATACTTCAGCGTTATTATGTGATGTTGTTTATAAATAAGATTTTTTTTTCTTCAAAACACTTACGTGCAATTAATGCGTGTCCACGGCACTGGCCTGCGTTTTTAACAATAACTCTCTTTGTGCAGTCGGGTGAAAACAGGCAACCAGTTTTTAAGTTACATTACAATCAGTCCAGCCAGTTTGCCTTATAGTGGAACAAACAAACTGAAGCTCTATAATAATATAGATTTGATAAAACATTACATTATGTTATAAAGACCTAGTGTTGCTATACATATAATATAATACACAGTGACAATGGGGCCTTAAAAAAACTACTGTTCCTTAGTATATTGTTATATGTCAGGGTGCGAGGCTTGATCGTTGCGTCACTTTTTTCTTAAAACGAATGGACTACGTTTCAAGCCAATGAAAGCAAACCAAAACCCCTTCGGACACCAACCTAGTAATGCATAGAGGCTACCAGCAACTCCAGCACTATATTAGTTCCATGTACATACCTATGATATAGAAGAAAAATGGAGTCGTTTCAATATTTTTTTTATTTCTTAGCTATTTTATAAACAAAACATATTTTAAGTTATATTATAAAAGAAAAACATAAATTTTAGGACTTCAAATTTCTGAAAGTGTGATATCTTTCGAAACAATTGCCCATATGCATTCGCGGTTTACCGGGACAAGTATCACAGTATTCCGAAGTTTCACCTTCTCCTGTCTATTAGAACAAACAATACAATCTCTTTTCTTACCTTTACGCAATATGTGCAGTTTTTTGTCAGACACAGGCTATTTTGCTTACCTAACTGTTAAGGGCGCCGAGGCAGCAAAACAACCATGCCGCCGCTACGGCGACAGCGGATTTTCTGTTAGCTTTTTAATGTCGCAAATACGGCGACAACGGAGTGCAAAGGGTTAATAATTTTTTTAAGTTTTAACGTGGTAAAGTTAACACTCACTGTTAGCGTCTTATTTTGTAAAAACAAGCATATATTTATAACTGATAAAGAAGTGTGTATAAATAAACGTTGTCGTCAGGAACATGTCCGTTATCAACGGTTTATTGACTGTATATCCGAGGAATTGTTATAAATACATGCCTGATTTCATATAAGGAAATAAGTATGTTAAGATATAAGGATAACATAGACGGTAAATTCATTCTGTGTGGTAACGGATTAAGAATGCAGACTATCAACACCCCTATTCATCCCGTAGGTGTCGTAAGAAGCGACTAAGGGATCAAATACGCAGGACAGCTGCAAGGGGAAGGAAAACTTGAAACAAACTTTCAACCCGGCCAGGGTAATATAGTAGGCCAAAACCTCCTTGACTAAATAAGTAGGCCAATAACTATATTGAATGTGGAGGGAACGGGTCTCTTGTCCCTCCGACACAAAGGGAGGATCCTCCGATCAGGCGAGGTGATCGTGCCTGGCGGGCCGCGGCCCAACGGTTGATGTTGGGATGTTGTATATATGCTAATTGCCACGCGAATTCCTATTTCGCGATATGTCGTTCATACTTCATAGTTCGATGTATCTTCGCTAAATGGCGCTGTTGTATATTTTTCTTTGTGCTGTAACGTGAAAGTCGCCACATTGAATAAAACTTAAGAGATTTCTTTATAAACTACACTGATTAGACGAAAACGATGAAATTGTCCAAACTAATAAAATAGTACGTCTAATTGCGAACCCTGAATGTATTTGCAGGTCATGGTCTGAAGTCTATCGACTTGGTGTGCATGAAGAAGTTGGACACGAAGGTGAACATTATCCCCATCATTGCCAAAGCCGACACAATCTCCAAGACTGAGCTGCAGAAATTCAAGGTAAGCAGGAACGTCAATTGTTGACATGTGATGTCTAGCTTCTTGTTAGGCATTGGTCTATTTCTGTCGCAATTACTACTTACACATATGGTTTGTTTGTTTGGAAACTAAAGCGATCAATAGATACTTGTACTTAACCTTAGAATTACCTGAATTCTCGGCACAGGCCAAGGTCACATATGGTCCGTAACAACTAATGATATGTAATGAAACGCGGACGTTTCAGAGATTTCTATGTGTTTTAACTTAGAACACATGTAGGAATCTTTGAAACTTTGAAGTTATTTTAATCATTACTTAGATCTCATACTTTTAAATAGATATTTTTATAGACTTTGTGAAGATAGTTTGTGTATCTTAAAATAAATACAGATAAAAATAAAAACAATTAATTCAAATAGGTTATAAAATGTCTAATAAATATTTTGTTTTTCAGTCAAAGATAATGCAAGAGCTCCAAGCGAACAGTGTAGAGATATACCAGTTCCCAGTGGACGATGAGTCGGTGACTGAGGTGAACAGCGTCATGAACTCGCACATTCCCTTCGCCGTGGTCGGCTCCACGGACTTCGTCAAGATCGGCAACAAGACTGTCAGAGCAAGACAGTATCCTTGGGGCACTGTTCAAGGTTTGTATTTTATCATTTCCTTTTTTTTTCATTCTTGGCCTGCCTAAGTGACTACTCTACCTGATGGAAAGCATGAACAAAATCCAAGTGGTGGTCGCCATATTCGTTGCGAATGCAGACAACTCGGTATGGTGACCTAGAAATAACATCTGGGAATTGTGAAATCGACAGCATTTTTAGTTTATTATTTTTATAATTATTGAGAATATTGGATAGGACAAGTGTTCAAAGTATTATTGATCTTAAATGGCAGCTTGATATTTAATTTTGTATTGTTTGTACTTTAATGTAGTCCTCAAGATAGCTGTATTGATTACTCCAAATATTAGAACATTTCGACTGCCTCGGTGGTGCAGTAGTAGATCATACGACTTGCTGTGCTTGAAGTCTCGGACCAAATGTTTTTTTTTCTTTTTTCTGTGTAAGAGCCTGCCAAAGAGACTCTATTCTGCCTGATGGAAAGCATGAATAGAATCCAAGAGTTGTGGCTACAATACATTGCAAACCAGACAATGCAGTATGGTGACCCACATTATGGCGGCCTTGTCACCTTGAGATATCTTTGTGCCTTGAGATATCCTTTCACACCCCGCTTGGGGACGTAAAAGGCATGACAGTCATCGTGACAGTGTAAGGCTTACACAGTTACCACGATAACTGTCACCACTGCATCAATGGGCCTCCGGTCTCACATTTACCAACAAAACATGACAACACGGATGCTAGCGCTTTAGGTTGGTCTTTTGTGGGAGGGTAGTACTGCCCCGGTCGAGCCGGACTTCTCGTGCTGAAATCAGCGTGGCTCTACTACCTAGAGTTCTACTACTGTTTGTATGATCTGTAAATATTTGATTCGGAGTTTGGGTGTTTTCTATATATAATATGTATGTATTTACAAAAATAGAGATGTCCGAAATATTATAAATGTATTTTATTGTAGTGTACTAAATAATTAATTTAGGGAATAAGGTATAAAGGTTATATTTGTAAGTGTTCTCTTATAAATGTAATATCTAATTGTACCCGGAGGTTTTGTCATTTTAAATAAAGGAATATATAAATCTTCACAGATGAATTACGCCTCTACAAGGTTTTACAACTTTTTATTTTGTTCCAAAACTGACAAGTCTTGCATTTTAGTCGTATTTCTCATACAAATTGTGTAAGGAATTTACGAGTAGATTAAAAACATGTACTATTAACCGGCCGCGAATATCGAAATATAAGTAACGTAACGAGCCCGTGTCCAACGTTGCAGTGGAGAACGAGTCGCACTGCGACTTCGTGAAGCTGCGCGAGATGCTGATCCGCACGAACATGGAGGACCTGCGCGAGAAGACGCACGCGCGCCACTACGAGCTGTACCGGCGCCGCCGCCTGCAGCAGATGGGCTTCACCGACGTCGACGCCGACAACAAGCCCGTCAGTGCACCACCTCACTGCTTCACCTCGCTCTGTTCCACCTCGCTCTATTCCACCTCGCTCCACTACTTCTCCACCCACTTTTTTTACTCACCCCATATATTTAATTACTATTTACAAAAGCAAGTAATTCATATACATGAATATTAATAATTATTTTGATGAAGGAACTTACATAGAGTACACTTAACGAAAATATAACACCAAGAAATAAGAGTATTCCATACTAACTTAATGGTAATAAAAGAAAGCAATAATGCAGACACCAAATAGTTCCTGATGTCGTATGATAAGAGATAGTAGTAGATTTGACTGCACGGTTGGCCTAGTGGTTTAAGCGAGGTCACGAACCCCGATCTCGGCCCCGTCAGGCTCCGTCTTCTGTAAGGCGGAAGCCTATAGACGGGTCAGGGCAGACGGCGAAATCTTAGCGGAGGAGGAGATCGCTGATCTCCGGCTAAAAATAAAGGAACCGATGGGGGGGGATTCAGTTCCTCAAACACCATCGTGCATGCAGGAGAGAGCGAATGCGGCGGTGGCCATTATTCACAAAGTGGCCACCAAGTCGAGTAACCTTAAGGGCTCTTTTGTGAAAGCCCTTAAGGACTCCTCTTCCGCTATTGCGGGGGTCGTGGATACCCTTATCGGGGACGTGGCTCGTCTCCAGGCCGCCAACGATTGCCTGACGGGGCGAGTGGCTGAGCTCAGCGCTCAGTTCGCCCAATTCCGGGCGCATCGCCCGACAAAGGATCCGGTCACGTCCCCGTCTCAGCCTGCCCCCTCTGCCAACCTCGGTGGCATTCCTGATGCCCATCTGCGCCAAATAACAGATGCAGTATGGCGCATGATGGACGAGTGTCTGGCTGGTCTGGAGGCAAGGCTGCCACCAGCCCCTGTTGTCCGGCCGCCGCTCGCGGCCCATAAAGCGAAGGTTGCATCGGTGTCAGCATCGCTTCCCGTTGCGACCGGTCGCGTGTCCTACGCGGCGGCGGCAGCGGTCTCTGCTGCTCCTGCAACTGCTCCGAGGGCACGGCAAGCGGCCGAGGCAACAGCCCGGACCCCTGCACTGAGGTCAGGGACCAAAGCAGCGGCAAAGGCTGGGGCGGAGTTCCCTCCGCTCCCCACTCCAACCGCTGTATCTGGCACCTCCACAAGTGCTCCCTTCACATCTGCCCCTTCCACGGACGGTTGGCGGGTAGTCGGGGGGGCTAAAAAGTCCCGAAAGCGGGATAAGAAAGCTGCACAACAGGCAGCCGCTACCCCGCAGGCGTCATCGGCTGCAGTGGCTGCCACAAAGACGCCGCGCAAACTACAGGCGCCTAAAAGCGCGGCCGTGGTAGTCACCGTTTCACCGGAGGCAGCTAGCGACGGGCTGTCCTACGCGGCCATTTTCAAAAGGGCCCGGGACAGTCTCACACACGATTTCGGGACAGTAGGTGTCAGAATGCGCCTCGCCCAAACGGAAGCTCGAGTCCTCGAGTTCCCTGGGGCTGAAGGTGCTAAGACGGCAGACACATTTGCCGAAAATTTGCGAGGAATGTTTACGGCTACGGATGGTGTCAAGATCACCAGGCCGACCAAGTGCGCAGAATTGCGCATTTCAGGCCTGGACGACTCCATAACGGCCGAGGATGTCCGTGTTGCAGTAAGAGAGAAGACGGGTTGCAACGCGGACAACATTAGGGTCGGCTCCATCCGCCCCGGTCCAGGAGGACTTGGCGCAGTGTGGGTCAGCTGTCCCGTAGCGTCGGCCAAAATGTTGGGCGACGCCGGCAGGCTGCTCATCGGTTTCGTGAGCGCTAGGATCACAGTCCTGGCTGCGAGACCGATGAGGTGTTACAAATCCCTGGCATCGGGGCACACACGCGCCAAGTGCGTCGGTTGTTTCGACTGCAGCGGATTATGTTTCCGCTGCGGTCGACCGGGACACAGGGCGGCAGACTGCTCTGCCGCCCCTCACTGCCCGGTGTGTGCGGCGGACAACAAGCCTGCCAATCACCAGATTGGGCAGGGAGGCTGTAAACCTTCCCGCAATTCTCGGCAGGCGTTAGGGGCTAGCCAGTCGGCCCAGGCTGCTTCTGACGTCGTTCGTGCGTCTATATCGTCGCCCATGGAGGAGGCTGTAGAGACGGTCGAGTAATAGCCCAAGTCTCCAACCTCCTTGTCCAGACTAACCTGAACCACTGTGCCGCGGCGCAGGACCTTTTCCTGCTAACCATGGCACAGTGGTCGATCGGTATTGCCGTAGCCGCGGAACCCTACTACGTTCCTCCCCGTCCAAACTGGTTGGGTGACCGGGACGGTTCCGTGGCAGTCGTCGGCTCCACGGCGGCTCATTCCCTGCCCTTGTCGCTAAGAGACAAGGGCCCTGGATATGTTGCTGCCAGGTGGGGGGGGATCACTGTATATGGTGTATACTTCTCCCCCAACCGGAGTTTGAACGACTTCGAGGTTTTCCTTACCAACTTGGAAACCTCGACGCGGCGTCTAACGTCTGGGCACGTCTTAGTGCTGGGGGACTTCAACGCAAAGTCCATTGCGTGGGGTTCCCCCAGGACGGACGCTTGGGGCGAGGCCGTAGAGGAGTGGGCGGCCTCGGTGGGCCTCTGTTTACTAAACAGGGGCTCCACCAACACGTGCGTGCGACAGCAGGGAGGGTCGATAGTGGACCTTTCGTTCGCTACCCCTGCCCTCGCCGCACGAGTAAGGAGCTGGCGTGTCCTGGAAGAGGTTGAGACGCTCTCGGATTATCTCTATATCCGATTTGAGCTCTCCCGCTCCTAGGTACCCAGAAGGGGTCACATGGCGCGGCGTTCTTCTCGTTTTCCGCGGTGGGCTATAGCCAAACTGAATAGGGACCTACTAGAGGAGGCAGCCATTATTCACTCTTGGCTGTCTCCGCAGGCTCCGACCGAGGAGGTCGACATGGGGGCTGGTCGTTTCCGCGATGCGATTACGCAGATCTGCGATGCGGCCATGCCCCGCATCCGAGGTTGTCGGCCTCCACGGAAGGAAGTTTACTGGTGGTCCCAGGAGTTGGAGGACCTCCGCGCGGCCTGTACTCGTGCCCGGAGGTCCTACACCCGTGGTCGGCGGCGACACCGCGAAGAAGGCGGGGAAGACCAGCTTCATGAGGAGTACCGAGAGGCGCGGCAAATTCTGAAGCTGGCCATCAGCCGCGCCAAAGACGTAATTTCCCGGGAGGACGATATCCACTCGGACCCAATTCGCCGCCGGCGAGCCGGCCGGCGGAGGCGCGCATACCAGCACCTCATGCCGCCTTGAGTGTGGCCGCGGGTGGACGGGACGGGTTTTCCCCTCCATCCGCTACAATGGCCAGCCGCGAGGAGGCGACGTCCGCGTGTGCCGTACGTCGCCTAAAATAGAGAGTTTATCCGCAGATGGTGCCCGAGGTAGCGGGCAGGCGCTAGGAGGGATCTGGATGTCGTAATAGCAGCGGTTCCCGGATCCTTCCTATCTCAGGCGCAGAGTGGCACACCGTGTGGTTTTAGTCGGTCCGATTCCGACACACTACCCCGCCGTAAACCCCGGTGGGGAGACGGCCCGAGGGGGTTTCCACACGTTAAAAAAAAAGAAAAAAAAAAGTGGTTTAAGCGGTCGTCACGCCGCTCTCTACTTCGCTGAGTGTTGTGGATTCAGATCCCACATGGGACGACACTTTGTGTGATCCACAAATTGTTGTTCTGAGTCTGGGTGTTCTTTGTGTCAGTTTCATGTATGTTTGTAAAGTCCCCCGCGACACAAGATTTGTTCCTAATGCGGGCGTTGTCTTTTAAAAAAGAAAGAAAGAAAGTAATGTATTAAAATAAAAAATCTTATCGTTTTATTTTGTCACACGCAGGTATCATTCCAACAAACGTTCGAACAGAAACGCAGCGCACACTTGGCTGAACTGCAGCAGAAGGAAGACGAGATGCGGCAGATGTTCGTACAGCGCGTCAAGGAAAAGGAAGCCGAGCTCAAAGAAGCGGAGAAAGAGGTTGGTGTACACAGGACTAGCATGCAGAACTTATGAATCGAAATGATCTAATAAGACTAGTGTCATCGAGCTTGAGAACTCGTGATTGAACATCCACAATGCATTTAACATGCACGCAGACACGTCGTGCACTATTGCTATATTTATAGATTAGTTAGATATTCATCAACACTTCGTCTTTGTAGGATATTTATAAATGTCACAAAAAACACGCAATGTATTTAACATTATGTTGTCACATCCTGGAGCTCTTGGGCCGACTCTTTGACGAAAAAGGGTTTAGTCCAAGTGTACGCTTTGCGAATACTATGTAACTACTAGTTTTTATGGTAGATATAATCAAGTCAATATTCCATGTGAAATGGGAAATGTGGATTTCATAGATGATATTTTATTTAAGAAAGTGTGATTACAGAATACAATAAACACAGCAATTTAGTCAAAGTCACAGAATCTTTATTTATAGTCATAAAATAATAAAAATAATATGTATGAATCCTCTATTAACTGCACCCTAGTCATATATCAACGCAGTAACAATCTGCAGGATACATATGCAGGATACTAAATATACACCTATAGCAGATCTTTTTAAATTACGAAATTTCATTTTGTTTATTTTTCTTGTTTGTCCACTTTTTTTCATGCTAACTTTAGTTGTTTCATATAATTTTTCGCTTCTCCGTTTTTTTACTTTTCGTATAACTTTAAAGGAAACCTTTAAAAAAAATAAAATATAAAACTCACATAACAATTTCGTGTGTTGGTTCGAAGAATACAAATTAGCGGAAGCAACCGCCAACAGTAGTGAGTTGATGAAAAGTAGACTTGCACTGAGCCCCAGTACACAAGTTAGCTGATATACCTTAATCATGTTCTTTAAGGAGAATGCCCTACTACACATCAAATGACATGCAATACTCTTGCAGTGCTTTTCGCATAAATAATCCCTCACCACATAAAACCAGGAGGAAACTACTTATTATAGAAAAAACAGAATCATAGGCCAGAACAGCGATACAATAAAATCTCAAATTTTACAGTTATAAATAATTATCATTTTATGTTTCAGCTTCACGCGAAATTCGACAAACTGAAAAAGGATCATACAGATGAGAAGAAACGTCTTGAGGAGCTTCGCAAGAAGGTTGAGGACGACACCATCGAGTTCAACCGGCGCAAGCAGCAGTCAACGCAGTCACACCACACGCTCACACTCGGCAAGAGCAAGAAAAAGTAACCCCACCACATCCCCACCACCACCTGCAGCGGGCTCCGCCTCACAACAGATCGTACAACACATTGTACTAGCGAAATCCTCACGAAATTACTTAAATTTTTTACGGTTGTAAATTAAATTCAGTTCTCATATCAATTTTAAAGTAAGTAGTTGCATAAATAGTGTTGCTATTGATGTTTAACTGCGCAGACGTGTACGCTTACAATTATACTGAAGTTAAATATGTGCGGACCCTTGCGTACTGTGTAATTGTAGTAGGAAGTTATCGGCAACAAATCGCACGAAACTCACCAAGACTTTAAAGTAGTATTTATTTTTGCACTTGTAATACTTTTTACTATAATATTTTTTACTATTTTTTTTTTGTTCACCCTCCGTACCTACCATAGGTTCAATGCAATTTATTTAGTTCCAAATTTAATATAAATACTAGTTAAAAAGTAGTCACATAATGTAGTGACTGTGGTTGCCTTAGAAATGCCAAACTTTCTGAAAAAATCGCGCTCCGTGTCTCATGTGCTGTGTGTCATCCTGTAAACAGCAAATTTGACCTTAAATAGATGTTAAAAATCACAACAAAACGTAATAATCTCAATTTATGAATTAATTTAATGTCTGTAGTGTAAGTATATATAAGTTTAATTGGCCAAATGATGTAATCAAACACGCGGAGTGACTTTTACCAAAATGTATTAAAATGAGATAATATTAATGTAATAACTTTTATTTACAATTCCTAGGGTTAGTAGTATGTGAGGCTCGAATCTGATGTTGGACTTTATGCCACTGTGTCGACACTATCGTCTATTCGTATTAAAAAAATAGTGACGCATCGGCCCCGCTCGCTGACCAATTAGCCGCCTCCCTAGCCAATTTGACATTCTATAAATGTAAACGTTGTCAGAAAATTAAGAATTGTATGGGAATGACGTCTTGCAAGCTAATTCACAAACTGTTAGCCAATAATGCAAGAGAATAGAGACGTTAGCGATTCTAGAAAGAGAATCGACGCGAAACACTTGCATCTTGGCTAAGGAGACAGGTTTGAGGAAATGGTAATTTAGTACGAAAGCTTGGAACCTGATTGATCAGTCTTGATTAATGCGTCACTATTCTCTTAACGCGAATGTAAACTTCACTTCAATACTTTACTTCTTTTGTTTGAAGAACCTTTCTAAATGACTTTACTTTGATGAATCTTACTAGTGTTCGATATTCGAAAGTCTCGATGTATGTTTGTTACTCTAGAATGAATCTGAACACAATTTGGCACAGATAGACTTAGTACTCACAGGCTTGCTGTTCTAAGAAAACTGTTCTAGGCGAGACAGGTAAAAATTAGTGTTTAACCAGAGTGGGCTTGTCCAACACGTTTGAGTTGCAACGTACGCTTAGTGTTTAGTTTTTATATAATAACATAATATAGTTACGTTTATATAGTTTATGACGTACTGACATGACATCGCGTGTAATATTGCCTATTTACCATAGCGTAAGAAATAGCTAGATATCAAATGAATTATATTTAATTGTTGTAAACTTGACACCAGCATCTCTTAGTATGAATTAATTTTATCCCAAAACACGATTGGAAACGAAATAAGCTTACAAAATTCTTTCTACATAGATATTTTTTCGATGGCTTACTTGGTATTAAAATACGCGATTAATTGATCATTCAGCATTTATAGAGTCATTCCTAAATTAAATTGATTTTATACTTGAATTTGATTTACTTTGTATTACCTATTGAGGTATTTAATAAATAAAGTTATAAAACTGTATTAATCTTTTATTTCTCACGTTTTGCAATATTTGTCTACGTTTAAAAATCCCCCACGTCCGACAGCTAAGAAACATCTCAAAAAAAAATGGATGAAACGATTTACATTGCATGCATACCTTCAATTTTTATTGTAACTATCAACCTAACGAAATGGACGTTTTAGCATGGAGGCTAATTAGAAAGTAGTTCCGCTGATCTCAGCATGAACGGGCCGGCTCGACCGGGGTGGTACTACCCTCGCATAGAAGATCAACCTAAAGCGACAGTATTCGTGCAGTCGTCTTTTGTTGGTGAGTGCCAGACCGGAAGCCCAATGTTGTAGGAGTGTAGTTCGTAGTATGTGAGTGAGCAGTGGAGTGGTCGTGGAGTCATTATGGGGTTGCCGTGGATCGAACCGTCCGTCGGCCAGGGAGACCCGTAGAAACGGTGGTGTCGCTGGCCGCCCTCGACATAGAGAGGGGTCCAACCACGGCTAACCACCCTGGGAGGCTGCCCCGTCAGGTCGCGCATAATCTACGGAGTGGCTAGTCGTGCCGGTTGGTACGGTTGGTTGGCGGGGGGCCAACCACTTCCCTTCCGGGAGGGTACGGGGGCTCTTCTGTCCGACGGTTCGGTCACCGTCCTGCTTCACCGTAACATGAAACCACAGTATTCCGAATCTCAGATTACACTGCCGTGACGACTATCATGCCTGTTTTGCGTCCCCGTTTCCCCTTTCCCTAAAATACAACCATAGCAGCAAGTTAATTCTGTTACAACAGCAGCACTCTCCTCTTCCACGAATGTCTGTCTGTCGTGACTGTCTTCACGAATATCCATGGTTTCAATGCAAACCTCAGGACCATCAGGACTTTGAGACAGTACGGTCGGTCATACTCTTTCCGACCTAGACACAATTACGCCGCCCTGATGATACAGCTTATCTCCACTATCCCGGCTACTTATTTGAGGAGTGCTTCCTCGCAAAGGCTGGGAGTGTCTTTTCGTCGGACATCCTCCGTTTGTATTCATCGTCTGCGCTGCCTTTAGGACCTATCCTTCGTTATTCCCTGGCTCCACGTAGATTTCGAATCTACGAGCCGGCAGGCAGCAATTTCTGGGAAATTTTAACGCCAACCATGAGTCCTGTTTGGGGTCTTCCAGAACTGACCACGCACGCATTCGCTCTCACACATGACCTCACCCAGATGATTACAATGCGGGATATTCGTATGCGTATCCGTGGAGCTACGGTCACTCGAAGTCCGGAAAGCCAGTGGACCAGACGGTGTTCCAGCGGTAGTTCTTAAGAACTGCGCACCAGAGTTGTCTCCACCATTGACGCGCTTATACCAACTGTCGTAATCCTCAGGGATTGTTCCGGATATCTCGAGAGAGGCGAATGTCAAACCCATCCCCAAAAAGGCGACCGCTCCAACGCGGCCAATTATCGACCCATAGCCATCACTTTCATTCTCTGCAAGATGCTCGAACGTGTCATCAAAAAACCATTAGTCCGTTACCTGGAGTATCACTCGCTGTTAAACGATCAGCTATACGACTTCAGACCGAACCGATCCACGGGTGATCTTCTGGCATTTTTCACACACCTTTGGGGTGAGGCTTAGGAGTCCTTGGTTATCAGCCTCGATATGGCCAAGTCTTTGGATAGGTTCTGACACTGTTCACTTCTCTCCAAGCTTCTGGCATTCGGTATACCCCCCAAACTCTGCAACTGGGTAGCCGTATTTCTGCACAAGCGCCGCATTAGAGTCCTCTGCGATGACGCCACCTCAAGGTTTCGTCTTGTCACCCACACTGTTTCTTCTGCATATCAATGACATGTTGACCCTTGGCAATATACATTGCTAAGCAGACGATAGCACTGTTCATGGACGATACTATGGTCACCCTACAGCCAAGTTATCGGACGTTGAGGAAAAGCGACAAGAGGTTGTCATTGAGCTCGACCGGGTCCTAGGCCGCATCTCTCAATGGGGTCATGAGAATCTGGTCGAGTTCAATGCCAAGAAAACACAGGTGTGCGCGCTCTCTGCCAAAAAGTCTCTTCCCCTCCCCACTTTTCAGAACACTCAACTGTCACTGCAGGACAATCTCAGTATCCTGGATATGAATATTCCCCGGGATCTCAACCCGAGAGTATATTGATAGCGACACTAAGGCGACCTCTCGAAAGCTGGGTATACTAAACAGAGTGAGACGGTTCTTCGCGCCTGAGCATCTGTGTCTTCTTTATAAGACCCAGCGGCGATTGCGAAGAGATGTCGCCTCTATGGCAGTCCTCTATCGCCTTATCATGGAGAGTGTTCTGACGAACTCTTCCAACTGATCCCATTCTCTCCGCTCCTCTAAAGGACAACTCGTGCTGGCCTTGGAAATTACCGTTTCAGAATGGTAGACATATGCTCCTGAACTAAACGGTTTGGCTCTTCCTTCCTGCACAAATCAGTTAAAGCCTGGAACTCATTACCAGCGCACGTGTTATCCTCCCACTACGATCCGGCACTGCACTGTCTTTATTTACAGTGAGTATGGCGACCACCGCTCTTGGATGCTATTTATGCTTTCCATCAGGCAGAATAGTCACTTTGATAGGTTTCTATATATATATAAAAAAAAAACAAACGGAAATTAGAGACTAATGTTTAATTGTCTTTTAATGCTATTCTAAAACTAAAATCAGATTCATGGACACTAGGAGGGGGGTGCTCTTCCACCTCCTCTGACATAAAAGAAAATATGTAGAAAAACATATTTTTAATTTATTTCATAAAAACGATTTTAAAGGTAACTAGCTGTACCCTGCGCGCGACTACGAGTGGAAGGATATATTCGCTACTTCTTTCTGATAATAAAAATGAAACGTATATGCTTTACAAAAGTATAATATATATATATATGTGTGTGTGTTATTACGACCTGAATGCAGACCTTCTTAACAAACTAAACCGACTTCTCAATAACTGCATTCGATGCATTTTTAATCTCCGAAAGTATGACAACGTGTCTGCTTTACGTTCCCAATTAAAATGATTACCTATTCGCCAGCGCCGCGAACTGCGAGCACTACCTGCCCTATTTTCATTTCTCAACTCACCGTTTTCACCTACATATCTTACTCCGTACCTCGGTTATCTATCCTCTAATCATGAAACTTTCACTCAGAAAATAATCTGCTCTTTTTATGTCCCTCTCATAACTCTGATTTCGTGAACTCTTCGTTCTTTGTTCAAGCAGTACTACTCTGGAATGCGCTCCCGTTCGAAGTCAGGATGTCCACAAACCGTTTTACATTCAATAAGAATGTACATAGTCTCCTTCTTAACGAGATTGAAGAATCGTCTCATCGTTAGTTGGCTCAGCTTACAGTCAAGTTGTCATAGTGTACGAATATAATCTAATATCTATATATGTATATATTTATATGTGTATTTATGACGTATGTATTGTATGTGTTCATGTATGTATACGCACTCATGTATCGTATATTTTAATTGTCAATATAACCTCTGTGCACCTCCCTTACAATATTTCTATACCACCCTAAGGTTGACTGGTAGAGAATGCCTTGGGCATTAAATCCGCCGATGTACAAAGTGCATAAAGTGTACATAAATAAATAAATAAAAAAAGTAATTTTGCATAATAATAAACAGAAAAAATAATAAGGATGTAGCGTTTTTTGGCTTTCAACCATGTAACGAGTCACAGCTTCCATGGGCTCTTCCGTTTACCGGAGGATCTGAAGCTTAATTTTTTGTTTTAACTCAAAGGTAACATAAGTCCTAAAAAAAGCCTAAAATTGCTTACAAGACATCTTAATGCTCATATATACATATATCTATGTAAATGACGAAAAAGTATGTATGTGTAGCATTAATACAGTCTACTGCCGTATTCAGAAATAAGTACATCTCCACAAATATATAATAAAGGACTTATACAATGCAGTCGTGTCGATAATACAATTTAATAGTTGAGTGTACAAATTTCGTATTTAGTTTGTCTTATTCGCTATAGTCGTAAGTTCACCACATGGGCCGTTGGAATTGTAAATGACAGAAATAGCAGCCTGTACAGTTTTGAAAAAAATGCAACATCTGAGTAGTCGCAAATAATAAATAGAATGCACAGATCTGGGCTACTAATACCCTATTTGCAGCTAAAACACATATGTTTTGTTTCTGCCACTAGCTTTTTTTTTAATATAGAGTTGTCAAAGTGACTTTACCTGATGGATAGCATTAGCAAGAAATCCATGTTAAATGCAGATAATGTAGCATGGTAACTTACACTATAGTGACCTAATGATATACTTTTTCGCACCTTACTTCATGGTGGGAGTGCTGAGATCACGGTGGGAGAAACACGTGGTAATGAGACAACCAGGATGATGACCTTAGCTGGACCCTTCTATGCTGCGGGCCGCTAGCGGCATCACCGTTTGTACGGGTCTCTCTGGCCGACAGTTCGAGAGTTCGAGTTCTAAATGACAGGCTTCAATAAAATCGCTAAGGTAGGCGTCGTGTTGCGTGTTAAGGCATCTTAAAGAATTGGAAACAGCAAATGTCATTAAATCAATTATAGGGTTATTGACTACAAAAACCAAAAGGTTGAAGGCCCTATGTTAAAGTAAAAAGCGTACCCGGTTTTATAAACGCTGTCTTCCTAACAGTTTCATATCGTTAGAATATCGAGGACTAATTAACATTAAAAGAATAAGTTTAGATAGCTAGATTAGATATCTAGCGTTAGCGACAGCTAGCGTTTAGAGTTAGAGGCAAAAGATAGGAAACATTTAGTTAACGTAAAAGACAAAATAACTAAATAACCTCACAGATCTCATACACGGCTGTCTGATTCCAAATTAGGTAGATCTGTGGTAACCAGACTGCTATATATTTTAGATAAATTACACTCGGACACATGACAAACGATCGTGCTCATCACACAAAGACATGCCCTGAGTGGGAAAAGAACCCACCAGCTTCAGCTTAGCAATCAGGGTCTTGAACCTCTAGACCAACAGGCCCGTTGTTGTAATCTGCAGACTGAGCCACTCTTATATTTTTAGACGACTAGCGACCCGCGCCGGCTTCGCACGCGTGTAATCGGCACTGACTGCTCTGCGTGCCCATGTATTTTAATCCACTGATATCTTCTAAGACATTTATTAAATAATGCTGTAAAAGGCTATTTTGGTCTATGTTAAGTGCACAATATTTGTAACGTATTTAATTGGAAAAGGATTAATATTATGTTGTTTAAATTAATTTGAAACTTTAACTTCATTAAATAAAAAACAAAAAATCTAAAAACATAAAAACTGCGGGTTATCCGTAGGATATACACTTATACCATTGCTTTCTTTTTGTAGTTATTATTAAGATATACAATTCCGTAGCACATCATTTGGATATATCAAGTAAAGTTTAGTTAGTAGTTGGTTAAACTGTAAGGGCCGATGTTGAATGTGAACCACATCGAAACGTCAAGTTTTTTCTGCATTTCATTTGACATTTCTCAATTTCAGAATAACTCAATTTGAACCATGGAAAGATACACAGTCGAGCAACGTGTTAAAGTTATTCAGGCTTATTATGAAAATGAACGTTCAAATCAAAATGCATGTTGTGCACTTCGTCATTTTTTCAATCAATTTAATCGTCTAAATGTGCGTACAATCGGAAAAACGTTCAAAATTTGAGCAAACCGAATCCGTAGGAGATGTGAAAACACCAGCGCATGCTCATACAGCACGTATGTGGTTGGAGAGCCGTCCACCTCAGCTCGTCGTCGTACCCAACAATTGCACGTCTCACACTCGTCGTTGATGAACATTATGCATAAAAATTTGCATTTACACGCTTACAAGGTGCAATTGCCTCTTAACCATTCCAAACATCGTCAATTGTCGGAATGGTGGCAAGAAAGTGGATTATCAATTTTCGAAGAAAATCATCTTCACTGATGAGGCACATTTTCACCTCAGTGGATTCGTCAATAAGCAGAATTGCCGCATTTGGGCGAATGATAATCCAAGAGTAATTGTCGAAAAACCAATGCACCCACAAAGAGTGACTGTTTTGTGCGGTTTATGTGCTGGCGGCATCGTCGGGTCGTATTTTTTCCAAAATGAGACTAGTCAGGCAGTTACTGTGAATGGTGTTCGCTTTCGTGAGATGATAATGAACTTTTTTAGGCCCGAATTGGAAGATATGGATGTGGACGATATGTGGTTCCAACAGGATAGTGCCACTTGCCACACAGCTAACGAAACAATGGCTCTATTGCACAAAGAATTCAATGGCCGTGTTATCGCACGTGGTGGCAATGTCAATTGGCCACCAAGATCGTGTGATTTGAGACCGTTGGACTTTTTTCTTTGTATTTATTTGAAAAAAAGGTATACGTCGATAAGCCAGTAACAATTCAAGAGCTAAAGGATGAGATAATTCGGTACATTAACAGCATTGAACCTCAACTATACCTCAGCGTCATCGAAAATTTGGACCATCGGATAGAGGAGTGCCGCCGAGGTCGTGGCGGCTATTTGGCCGATATTTTGTTCCATACATAATTGAACCATACCATGATATCATAATAAAAAGAAATGACAATAATTGCCTAAATAATTTGTGTTTTATTCAAAATCAACAACGGCCCATAAAATTTAACCACCTATATTAGCAAAAAATTCTGTGGTTTTATAAAACTGTCTGTTTCCTTTATATGTTTTACTAGTATAACATGATTGTTTAAATCTAAGCATTTTATTTTATATTATTATATTATTTTATTGTATTTTGTATATTAACCTTCCTTAAAACATAACCTAAATGACGGTTAAAGCTGCATTTGAATCCGTTGTGTAGTTTAAAAGGTCTAAGCACACAAGTACGAATAGCTTCTTCATTTTATAATATGTATACATATTGAAGTAGTTCGTTGCTTAAACTCATAACAAATCAGTCACGTACCAAAAGTTTTGCACAATTAAAATTCCTACCCGTACTAACGGTGTCGCCGTGTGGGGTTGGTTCTTTTAAAAAAAAATAGTTTCAATGACGTTTCGTTTGTGCCGTTTGGGGCCGCATATCGTGTGAAATGACTACACATTGAAGTCCATATTATACGAGAGACACTCTGAGTGGCTTGGGCAACTCGTAGCACATAGGTTTGTACATCTTCTTGTAATAAGTGTAGCGACGCTTGTGCGGCGTCACGGAGGCTCGCACTGGTACCGACAGCGCCAAATCTGAACGCGCCAGGTTCTGCACTGGTGTAGCTGTACTCCATAACTTGCGACACTGAAAACAAAGTGGGTATAACATATAAACTTAATATTTTCTGAACATATTAATAAAAATATGTGATGATGCTGATTATGTATTCCTAGTCGTTTTCGGCTACGGCTACCAGTCTCAGTGGAGATCAGTCAACTAGCTTGGAGATATTATACTCTCTGGTCCCTCACTCTCACAATCCAATGAAACATTGTCCAATACAACCGGAGAGAGATCATTCGCAAAATGGCTTTACATACTCTCCGAGGCACGGGGTTAAGATCCCAATTTCAAAACTCTGTTATTATGTAGGTACTTATTAAGTACTTTGGTAATCAGAAAACTCTATAACACTTGACCTGACACGAGAATCGAAACCGAGACCTCTTCAGCATATGGTAGCCGATAGACCAACGAGGTAGTTGGTCTAGCGGCTACCATATGCGTATGTGTAAGTGTTTTTGTTACATATCCAAAAATATGTGACAAACTATAGGTTGTATTAATAGTGAAGTGCCTGCAGCATTCAAAACCGTAAAACCTCGGATTAAAGTTATAGTGAATGAATTAATATGATCGATGTGGGATATTGTTTTTTTAAACTATAAATTGTAATGTTTACCCAAAATTTTTTTGTGTACTCCATTTTTTCATTGTTTAAACAAATTATTATAAAAAATTAATGTTTCAGCATATATTTTCACTTTAAACATTTTTTTTTTATTTATATGTATTTAATGTTCCTATACGTCTACTCAGGTAAGATTTACTTACCTGAGTAGACGTATAGGAACATTTTTCAAAGATACCCGTGTATAAAAATAGCAGTAGGGATCTCGAACAGGTAGAAAAACGTGGAGGGGAGAGCGGAGTGACAGCTGCTATGTACAATTGAATGTGGTACAACCCACACCGATCATATTAATTCATTCACTATAACTCTAATCCGAGGTGAAAACCCCCAGGCGCTCCACTATAATAAATGAAGACAATTACTTTGAATCAATACTTAAATGACAAATATAATTGCAACTACAAATTAATTACACTGCTTAAATCTAATAATTTGAAAAATTACCTGCTTATAAATATAATTAATAAATTTTAAGAGATAACATCTACGTATTCAGATTCTTTAATTATCTATCTGAATACACTTATTTTTTACTCTTTTATTTCTTTTCATTTACGTTGCCCGACAGGGTCCATGTTTGATCTTATAAATGATAATTATTTTCGGTTATGCTTACTAATAGTACGGCTCTTTTTTACCATTTTAAACACACTTTTAAATTTTAAAGTAGGTTATCTCTATATTTTGCTTTTTTATTAACTGTAAGGGCTACGAGTATCTAAGAAGAAAAATGTTTACCGCCGTGTCATCTCAGGTAAGAGATGTACTTCATTGAAGTTGGTTTTAGTATACATGACGGTTTCAATTTAATAACTTATATGTATAACCATAAATACTTTGTGTTACCACTATCTTGTGCTCAGCTTTCCTAAATAAATTTAAAAGCAGATTTCTAGCACTATCTAAATATCTTTTAAGTACTTACCAGTCAACTTGTTTAGTGCCTGGTGTGTGCTCAAGCAGCGCAGATGAGTGTGCACAAATGAAACAACACTGATATTGAATATCAAAAGTTTATTATCAACCGTATAATAGTACAACCGTTGGCACAGTATTGCAGACAGGTAGTTTGGCAGTTACAACGTAAATATTCCGCTATATGTAAACGCTAAGCTCGTGACTTATTCAAAGCTATCCTTATCGAAGACGTCAAAAAGACATAATTTAATAACATTAACTATTCAGTAATAGACGATCATTGCTTGTTTTTAAAAGACGTAAATTGTGATGTGGGTATCGTAAAATGTATTTTATTATTACTTTTGCTAGCACAAGATGTGCAGTCTCAAACAACTACATTGATATCGTGTCTTGTTATATCTTGAAATATTAATTGTTAGATTTATACAAATTTTTGGCCTTTATTGTTTGGAAGACTTGACAACCCACCCAGTTACTTATTCCAATTCGAATGTAATTAATCTTATCGTGGATCGTACATCAACTGAATTCAGCTGATTAACGAAAGCTTAAATTAATTATAGGTATATAATGATGTGTATATGTATTTACATCGAATAAAAGCTAAGTCGATACATTTTAAGTGATTCGTCTATTTCCCACACACGTTGAAACTTCGTCGTATATATTAATGAACACAGTGAGTGTTTATATCGGAGAATTCCATTGTCTATCTAGTGCTTGTACGACTAACTTCAGTGCAAAAATATCATCTATTTAGTCTCATATGAAAATATACCATTTAGTGTGTTATTTGTACCGTGGAAGTTGCTGTGCTTGAGGCCACATGTTGTGTATCTAGGTATGTATCTACCCTAACTATAGGCTAAAGTGCACGTTTCTATATAAACCAACCATTAGAAAAAAAAAAATAAACCAATATCTACAATAATCACTAACTTTATTGTCAAATTAAAGAAATGAGAAATTATAAAATATATATCACTCACACATCAGGTAAAATTAAAATGAAATAAATCTAACACAATTATCCCAAATAATTAAGACTGAAAACACAAATAATAATGATACAAATTGATAAGAAATAATATTGCAATTGGAAAATGATCAGTAAACTACATAATAACACAATGTCTATAATTAGAATAACGAATTAACTATGACTAGTTCTCCCGCGTCGCCGGAGCCGCTTACGCTACGAGATGACATCTACCGTGAGATTGCTTAGTTACGAGATCTAAATAATGCTTATATAACATAATTTAATGAAACTTTCATGTAAGAATGCCTTAGTTAAGTGTCAAACTTTAAAACTAATGGAATGAAAGAGTTAGAGGTGCGGGAATTATCTGGGAGGCACTTCGCGGGGAGGAGGACTCCTGTATTTGGCTTTAATGTGCAAGAAGGGTTTCTTGGAGGAAGAGTCGTCCGCTATGGTCGCAGCGAGTGACAGTCTGATGCTCTCTTCGATGGCGGCTTGTGTCATGGCTCCGTTAATTGTCACCGATTGGCTTTTGTTTAACGGTTTGAAGTCCACCGGAGTGGCGAGACTCATACTTCTCGTCTTTTTAGCAAATCCGTTCGCACCGTTTAATATTTTCTTCGGTTCATGGATCGGTGTTGATGCAAGACTCTGGCTACGTGTTTTTTTAGTTGCAACGGTTTCAGTAGGAGTAGTGGCAACACTCGTACTTTTATTTTTTTTTACTTGGTTGAGCCTGTCGGTACCGCAGAAAAGTTTTCTTTCCTCCTTCTGCACCTGAGCCGAGCTCGTGCTTCTGGACTTTTTAGGAACAGTAGTATTTAAAGAGCTTGTAGTGAGCGACTTTCTATATTCAATAGGCGGAGTTCTTACGGATCTACCGGTGGGAGTGTTTGGCGTACTGAAGCTAGAGGGTGCGGACTGTTTTCTAGCTCGCGGTGCAGGGGACTTGGGAGCGCGGCCGTCCACAGAGTCGGTCTTTAGAGGGAGTGTAAGCGCAGACCGGAGACTCCGGGCTGAAGCTGTCTTAGTAGGCGTGGAAGTGCGGCGAGGGTCTCCGAGAGGAGAACTTTTTCCACTGCTGGCCTTGCTAGATGCTCGCGTGCTGCGGCCGCTACGCAGCTCTACAGGTGAAGTTTTGCCGCTGATAGAGGATGCCTTGCTGTCGACTGGCGAGACTGTTCTGGAAACAGACGGCTCACGGAGTGAGGCTCTACTGCTGGCCGGGGAGAGTGAGGGGCGATTTGCAGGTGCAGGCTTATGCTCTACAGCGGTAGTGGATGGCGGCTCGGCATCCCCAGCTCCACCCAGCGCTACGGGCAGCACGCTGGCGCTGCGCCCGGTGCCTTGCGTGACGAGGCGCACCTGACAGGGTTCGTGGCGTGATAGGAAGTGCTCCAGCGTGTCCCACCCGCCTCCAACACGGACCATCATGTGGCGACCCTTTAGCAGCTGTAATGTTAAAATAGGTAATATTATAATAAGTACACAAGGAAAAAATGGAAAACATTGTGGTTTGTATGTTTGTGTGTGTGTGTTTGTGTTTGTAGAATTAGCAATAGAGACGTACCCTGATGAAGACATTTCTGCCGGCAATATTGTATCTGCCTTCCCCGACCTTCTTGACCTTGAGCAGTTTGGAGCACTTGCTAGAACTGCAGCGGCAGCCACGTTCCATCAATCTAGTTACTAATTGTACCTAGAAACGATTTAATTTATACTTATAAATATGTAACATACATCAAAAATAATTTTAATAAAAGCAATAGGATATTGCAACAGTTTTAAATAAGCATGACAAGATATTTCTAATATTTGTCGTACCCTTTTATCCAACTCATTGGTAGGTTTGAGCGGTACATCAGAGTCAGTGCTGGCGACGGTACCTTCGGACTTGGTACTCTCTGCATCTGCATTGTCCACCGCTGATAGATGCGCTGGAATTTTTTTTAACAGTCAATAAACCGACACACTTATTTGATATGTATGGTACTAATTTCAGGTGTCAATTATAGTAACATTTTCATAGTATGTAAGAGGTTGAAATACAATGAAGAATCATACGTAAATACACTTCAGTAAGGTGCAAAGAAGGCTCGTGTATAAATATTAGTTGTGTATCGGACACGTTTATATTTGAACATGTTAGAAATGACACCATTGTTTTAGAGGATGAACGATACTTACAGTCATTCGGCTCTGGTGACGTTGGTGGTGGCACTTCTGCGGTAGATCTGAAAGTATTAGAGAAATTCATATTATCAAAATAACATAAAGAAAGATTTATTCATAATTAAACGCTATATTAAGAGAAAAAAATAAAAATATAGAAACTCGATTGCATAAAATGACTAATAATAATCAGCTAATAACTTCAAACTGAATCAACTTCAATCAACTGAGTCTATTCATGCTTTCTATCAGGCAGAGTAGAGTCACTTTGGCAGGCTCTAAAAAAAATGAAAAAAAAATTTTATATGCAACATATTCTACTGCAACAGTGGGGACCCATTAAATAATCTAGACTAAAACCACTCTATCTACAACATGGCCAGTCTATTGCAGTAATTCAATAGCTTTCTACGCTTCTGAACTGAACTTATTCTTTTCTTTTCAGTTTTTATTTGAAGTTATTAGACAGTAATTTTTATTATTAGACAGTAATTTTTTAGCAGTCCGACTTTTTTTATTTTGTACATTTTAGATATGATTATAATAAGATGGATAATTCCACATTTTTTTTGTTAAGTTTGTTACATGTCCGTAAACGGTTCAATTCTTCAAAGAAATTTGCATCGTGTTGGTATTTATTTATTTAGTCTATTTTATTTATTTAAGTGTACATTTATCACTTTAACGTGCACAAAACTACCTAATCATTCGCGTGTATCTTGTATAGATACAAATAACATATTGAATTAAATGATATACCATTTTAAATTCTCATAATGAACCCTTTAAAATGATATTATTGTAATTCCCAAAAAACTTTTTTTTGCTTTGAATTATAATGTCTCACAGTCGTCATGTCAGTTTTTTTCTGTTTTTTTTTTATCTAAGTACACGTGGGTCACCAAGACAAATCTAACGATATTTTAATTTAACAAATATGTGCAACAGTTTAGAAGATAAGGTAATAAAGAATATTACATGCATACAAGGTACATCCGAAAAACCACTTCCTTAGTAGTAACTGAAGTATTTATACCTAAATAAGATACTAAGACAATCTACACAAAAACATAGAAACATTTTTGACAAGTAATTCTTTTGTGAAGGAAGATAATTATCTTTCTCCTAAAATCTCAATCGGTAATGTAATCATTCAGTACAACTCACTTTTCGTGTTCAGGTGGAGGGGAAGCATCTCTGAATTGCCACGCGGTGCCCGAAATGCTGGACTCCAGTCCCGAATCACGCTCTTCAAGCGCGATTTCCTTTTCCAGCTGCACAAGTCCAGGAGGTTCTACATTGAACTTGGTAGCTAAGCGAGCCACTTCCAGGAGGCAGAGAATTACTTGACGTGGCTGGTTGTGCAACACTGTAATAAAGATAAAAATGTGAGCAATAACTGTTAGAATTGCCAGTTTTTTGTAGAGATGTCATTAGAACTGATGTTAAGACATACCTAGGTCGTCACTCTCAAAAAGAAGGTTCTCGTGGACTCCAAGATCACGACAAAAGGTTATAAAGTTCTCAGTGTTGTCGCGGGAAAAGAAGCTGCGTCGAGCTGCGCGTTGCCAGCAGCGCCCGCGTATCTGTGGCACTGACTGTTAACACAAACAGAAATTCATTAGTTGAGATGATCATTATTGGTCTAAAATGTTCAAATACAGTTGTTTAGTCGTGGTTACAGATTGTTCGTACTTGTACAAAGGTGAGACAGTACGACGTGAAATAAAGTTAAATGCTTGCCAAATCACTGCAAAACAATAAAAGCATTTTATTACGAACCCAAATAAAAAATTTCAATGAACAAAGAGGTGGTATGTGATCTAAGACAGTAATAAGTATCTATCAGGTGGCCTCTTTTCATCCAAAATGGACATAAAAGTTATTTCACAAAGAAAGTTTCCAAAACCAGCATTTAAGCATGGTAACTCATGATGCACATTAAAAATGTATTAAATAAAATAGTGTTGTACTTACACCGACGATGAGGCCTTGGTCCAGCGCTTCCCTGGCCTTGTCATGTATGACGGCAGCTAGCTGACACAGCTCCACACCATTGTCCAACACGTCCAGGAAGTTTTCCCCATTCAGGTACGTTATACCTGTAACAACATTTATGTTAGAATTAAATATGTATTAGCAACAATTTTCAACTATTGATTATTTACTCAACATTAATGGACGCAACATACTCTATGTTACATGTTTCAAAATTGCGATGATACGATTTGCAACCGTAGAAATTATAAAGTATACTAAGTTACTAGCTATTGCTTGCGGCTTCGCTATCGTTGTTATTTCTGGATTCATGTTTCCAACTTAGAAAATGTTCAATTTCAATACAGTCGTTCATCGCCTTCTTTAGTTGGTGCTTCAACATAAAAAGCATCAAACTGCTTAATGTCAAGTTTGCAACCCCAACGACTTACGTCTGTATTGATAACTCAGTCGGTCAGGTCAGATTTGGCAAGTTTCATATAGCTAAGTAGATACATTGGCCTTGGTTGAAACAACTTTTGTGGTTCTAGTTCTTACATTTAACAATGATAAACAATCAAGTTGCATTTTAAAAATTGTTAGCTTTATTGGACTAGTTGCTACTAGTCATAATTATTAATTTGGAGGTCGTGGCTTCGATTTCCACCGGTGACATATACGAGTAATAACCACAATCATTTATCCTGCGCGTGGTCGTAATTTATAGTTTATAAAAGCTGTTACCCGCGACTTTGTCCGCCTGTAATTTTATACTTCGCTATTTTAATTGGATATTGTTTATTATTTCATTGGTTTTAATTATGTATTCGTATATTTTTGTTTTAAATAAAAATAGCCTAATTTACTCGTCTCGAATCAGTTATCTGCCAGTAAAAGTCCCATCAAAATCAACCCAACCATTTTAGAGATTAGCCGAAACAAACAGACAGGCAGACAAGAATTTAAAATAGATTCTTTAATGTAAGTACTGTACACATTTTCATAGACATTTTGTGAACAGCTGTTAATTTGAAATTACAAACACACAGTTTATTTTATTTTTTTACATTAATTACGACATAGGAACACGCTATATACAAGCTGAAATATTTAAAAGGCATTAATTATTAAGTATTTTTATTACTTTTAAACGTCAATAAAATTTATAGCAGTTCATTAAATATTGAAAACTGAAAATCTTAGCTGACTGCACAATTTTCAGTCGATACCATGAATCATTTGTTTTCACATCTGATGTTTTAGCACCTCGGGTGTGTTTCTCAAACAATATTATGCTTGGATCATAAAGATAATCGCAGGTACTTGCAATAAGGATTATACAAGGCATAGTAACGGTATCGAGTCGATCCGTTAGCAGTTAGCTGCGGTCATTATCGACTGACAGGTTTTTACTAATCTCACGGTTTCATGGTGTTAGTATTCGCAAGTATGATATAACTACAGTGATGTGTTGAGAGAATATGACAACATAACCTCACACATCTCACACGCGTCCGTCTGAACCCAAACCAGGTTGAGCCTGTGCTATGGTTACGAGCTGCTGACACACATACTGTATATTTTAAATTACACCCGGACGTAAAATAAATGGTTGTGCTCGTCATATAATTATTTATCCTAGATGGTAGTAGAGCCACGCTGTCGTCCCCGTACCCGTAAAGCAACAGTACCCGTGCTGTCGTGTTTCGGCATTCATTCCTAACTCGGCGATCAATTTTCGCAATGACATTTCTGGCTTAAACATTTCCAACTACCCTAAGTCTCTATAATAATAACATTCAAAACGGATAAGCAGAATCGTATTAAAAGCACGAACGGGCCGGCTCGATCGGTGTAGTACTACCCTCTCACAGAAGACCAACCTAAAACGCCAGCATACGTGCTGTCGTGTTTCGTTGCTGAGTGCGAGATCGGAGGCCCATTAATGCAGGGGTGACAGTTATCGTGATAACTATGTGAGCCTTACACTGCCACAATGACTATCATGCCTTTTATGTCCCCAAGCGTGGCATCAAAAAGCATCTCACTGGGCCGTCATAATGTGGGTGACTACACAGCATTGTCTGCATTTGCAATGAGTATGCAGACCACAACTCTTTGGATTCTATTCATGCTTTCCATCTGGCAGAGTAGAGTCACTTTGGCAGTCTCTGCATATAGAGAAAAAAAATACATTTTGACAACTATAATTTAATTCCTGTAGGAACTGTAACAGGGGCTAGCTTATTGCCGTCATGAAAGCACTTTAGGAATTACCTATAGAAGTAAACTTCAATAGACGTAATGTTATTGTAAACCTTATTAACACGATATGGAATTACATTTACTAAATTTTTAAATGAATTAGATATAATTATTCATTTTTATTATCGACCGTTCCCGACTTCGATGTTTTGGGGCGAACGGTGTTTCACGATGCGTGCCTTATTCGCGCCGCAAATGTAAACATTGCGGTATTTACATTTCAAAATACTAAAATTAAAAGGTTTTTATACGCTTGTTTGGTATGCTACGAGTCGGATTGGAATTTCAAGTGTGCATTTAAAAAAAAATAACAAATTGCAAATCTGTTATGATGGCCGCGATTGAGTGCTATGCTTGTTGACATATTACCATGAAATAACATAAGGGTTACTTAATTAGCCGTTAACCTCGTCGTAAGTTTAACGTTGAATATACCATTTGCTTTACATGTACACCTAAAGTTATAAATTCCCACAAAAATTGCGTATATATTTAAACATTATTTCATTGCTTCTTAAATTACGCTATGGTAGTAGAAAGACGCCGAATTCCTCTAATTTAAACATTATCTGCCCCAGTTCTAGTAATTCATTAAAGAAATTAATACATTTTTTTGAAAGCAAACAGTTTTTCTTAGACCCACGCGAAGAAAACGTAGAAGCGCCGTGCTTGGCCGTATTTGGGCCAGGCTGACAAGGGTGATAAAATGGCGTTATAGAAAACCGGCATTTAGTAATCTTTTCATTGCTTTTCACCTCGTTAGTGACGCTTGTCCAAAACCACCCTTTCTCCTTTTTAAGCTTCCAAAAGATGGCACTACATTTGACACTTAAAGTGACGCATCTGCACGTTTACTCGTTACATACAAAGTCACCAAAAAATATTTTTCATTATGCTTACCCTTTCTTTATACGAACGTGAGTGATGAAAATTTAATTCCTTTCTATCTGCTACGTACTTTGTAAACTATAAGAATTTTATATCAGTGCACTCTAAAAAGTGTGACCCTGTAGGACGCATCAATATTACTGGGTTGTCAAAACATATGCTGTAAATTTTCTGTCGGAGTTAAGCAATTCTTCATACCACTTAATTTTAATAAAGAATGCTTCTACTCCATGGAGGTAATGTACTAGGCTAACATTTACCAACAGTAGTTATATGTGCTGCTTTCGCATAGCATGATGGGCACGAAAAATGATGGACTGACCTCTGAAGTTACACGTTTATTTAGCATTTACTGCTACTTGGAGTTACATAGTATCGCAATGCTTTTTATAATGTGTTCACATCATAAATATCTGGTATATCAGAGATACGTTAAGTCATTATTATTTTAATGGTGTCGTAAATGATTTCGAAGTAGAAACTAGGGGCGACTCTGATAGCAACACTGATGTTAGAAAATAATTTTACTTTCGTAACTTTCAGTGTCCAAGATTCGCTTTTTCTACTCGATAAGGCGCCAAAATACCTGCATTTTATTTATATACGAATACATTATATTGAAAGCGTATATTACTTAACCGGGACTCAACTTTCACAACAGATGCCGACAAGGATTAAACACTGAACCGATCGAATTCTCATGACCCGAGCGCTGGCCTGTGGAGGCTCAATTCGCAATCGATCACCACGGGGTTATGATAGCCTGGTACCGCAAAGGTTTAATAATCAACAACCTTTGCCCTCTGACACGAACAGGGTGTTTATTTCATAGTCAAAATCAATGTACTTATTGTTATTTAACTGTAATATCAGGCATTTTTTATTGTTTATCAAGGCCTGGTTCCTAGTTGACTGCGATTCGATGATTGATGCCATTACCAATATCATACCGACATTAGCTATCGCAACGTATGTGGTATAACCAGCGCTGACCAGTCACAATGAATTACTACATTCTGCGCAACATTACCGTTGTATGTCTGTACTGTAGCGAGTATTAGACAAACTCCTCGGCAACTAAGTAATTACTACGGACACTCACGTTCTAATTACTCTGAAAGAATGCTTACTGTCATCCAAGCCGGCTTATACAACCGCTATGTAAGTTATAAAATATGATTTCTAAAACTCGGTTGCCGCGCAATCTGATGGTCCAATTATAAACAAAATCATCAAGAGACCCACTCTTACGCACACAAAAAACTTATAAAACTGAAAAAAGACTCCTAAAACTAGAGAAAAATACCATCTAATTTAATCATCATCTACTCGTAAATAAAACAACGCATTTATCTAAATGACTGTACAAGTATTGAAGATTCGATCCCTGAGTAGCACAATATTTTGAGTGATCTATCAATTGTTATTCTGAGATCAAATTAATATTAAGTGAAACACACGTACAGAAAAGATATTTATAACGATAATTCAATATCTAAATATGCGGCTCCATATGCGTATCAGTGCAAAGATAAACAAAATAGTCCGAGACCACCCACGACTACAGATTTGCATCAGGTACTAGGATACAATAAACGCATGGAGATGTGTTTTAATTCAAAGATAAGCTCTGCAGTACGCAGATATGCAGAGCTAATCTGTGAAGAACAAACAAAAATAATAATGTGATTATAATGGTTGCATAAAATAATTGTTGCTGTCTAAATAAGGAATTTGATTAAATATGGACTTGCTTATTGGTGGTTAGCGTGAATGACTGGTAAACTCTAGGTTGTAGGTTTGATTGCCACTCAAGACAAATAATTTTGTATAAAGCACGATTATTTGTTGTCTCTAGATGGGTTGACTGTAATGTGTATGTACTTGGAAGTCCCTTTCTGATAGAAGTACCATCAATCAGTACCATTGATGAGACAACTGACTTTACGTTACTGTCATTAGAAAAATACAATATAATTCTATCATCTCTACGCATAATGTCCTTTTCTCCAAATGTCCTTTCTCATATTGTCCTTTTTCAGGATTATTCATTTTTTATGAATTTATATAGTTTTTAATTTAGTCTTTGACTTCATCTAGTCTCAGTAACTCGGTTGCTTTATTTCGGGCGAAACTGCTGAGACTAGAGGCTTAAGGTTATTAAACACGATCAATCGTATTTTTTTAATGGGACTAGAGACGTCAAATTGTGTCAGTTTGTATTTTTTAATTTATAAGTATATTCATCAACCGTCTGGGTCCCACAGCACAAGCTCAATATGCACTTATTATTATTTGAATGCTGGTGTATGAAGTCCAAAAACCGTAAAGCGACATAAATTTTTTACTACACACAAAAGTTGTTTTCAGGAATTACCAATATTTTATTTTCTGGTCTTATTCTTATAGCGACAGTTACATTTTATTACAAATCGGTAAACAGCAAGGAGACCGGTCTTCATGAAGGAATGTATCGATAATTACTTATAGATAATAATCGCGGCGAGGCGGCCGCACACGATTGCGAAATAAATGGAACAACAATAAATAAAAGTATCGAACATACGAACAAGGACATTCAATTAATATTGTAATTGTAATAAAGGCATTTTATTTGTCTGCTGGATTGAACACGTAGGAAGTGTAAAAAGGGTAAAAATAGATTGTCTAAATAAGTCCATTAAGTTGTCTGTGTGGTGACGAATTAAGAATACATAGTGTTACCACCCCTATTCATGCCGTGGCTGTCGTAAAAGGCGACTAAGGGACAAAGCATACGAGACAACATCATTACAAAAAGAAGGAAAACTTGAAACAAACCCTATTCCAACCCGTCTGGCTAGCGTGGAAGAGTGGGCCAAAACATTCTAAGGAGAAGCCTATGTCCAGCAGTGGACTGTGAAAGGCTGTTGATGACTAAATACGTGTGGAAGTGCGTATTCATAAATACACATGTGGAGGTAGAAACCTTTACCCAAATCTCAGCTGTCTGATGGTCATTCTGCGGGTTCTGCCTTGTGTGCCATAGTAGCAGTGTAACAAACATAAAATGTTAATTTCCAAAGTTCGCTTGCTCCCAACATATAGACATTTAGTCACTGTATCGTAGAACTACACTGTGTCATGGCGGGTAATCAGTTGTAAACTATCCTGAAAATCTCATAATAACTCGAACGACTCGACAAACGTCTGAAAACTTTAAGAGTGATGGAATTTTCACGAAAACTAAATTACAACGACATATCTCAATTTGGGCTGTAACATTACCTTCTAATTTCTCACTTATGTAACACTTTAAAGTATTCCAGGTTCTTTGCGAGCACACTCTAATTCAGTATCTAGAACACAATGAGGCAGACTCATCAAAAGTAATGATCGGTTGATGATTTAACCTTACGTGTGAATAGACAAATTGTGTTTCGGCGCAACAAATAATATCGCTAAGTGAAGTAGAAAACGTACGATCTAAAATTGTCTTTAGATAAACTTCTTTTTTTTATATGACCCTGTCAAACTGACTCTACTTTGCTTGATAATTAGTATGAGTACAATCCAAGAATAGTGGACTATCCTCATTGCGATTAGAGACAGTGCAACATGGATGACTCACACAATGACGACATAGTGAGATGCTTTTTCACGTCCCGCTTATGTTTACCACTCTAAGATGGTGATCTCTAAGGCCAGGACATGTTGCCGTGTAGAGAAAGAGTTCACAGAACGCTCTCCATGATAAAGGCTGATATAGAGGCGACTTTTATTCGCAAATGATTGAGATTCAAGGGACTCGATAGTTTCGAACTGTCGATAATGCTGAGTGTTCTCCGCTGCAACCCATCGAGAGCGTCAAGTAAATACTACGCGGATCTAGCGTTTAAGCTCTTAAAACAAAAGCATACTTTCTACGGGTCTATAACTTTAGCATTAAAAGAAAAAAGAAAAAGAAAAGATATGAAATCGCAATGTGGAATCGGAATTTAGAACTGTTTTCATGACCAAGCCAGACAGAAAAAATGTAGTTAACTGTTTTTAATAAGAGGGAACAATGTATTTAAAGATCACTTTTAAGTACATTTTGTTCTATGAAAAATATTTTTATCCGACTACGGCGAAGCCAAAAGGAAGGGTAATCATGAGTAAGTGTGTACCAGGAACACCTCCATTAAACAAACATGGTAGGTATACAGTGGGTAAGACCACGGCTCTACTTTGACTACTACAAATAGGCTATTTGTAAAAATCGAACTACAGTAATTCTACAGAATTTCGATGTCGCCTAGTACTTAGATTATGGGAGTCAGATGGCAGTCGTTTTACGTAAGTTTAAGAGTAAAAACTCTAAATTTAGCTATATTGTAGAAGACTCAAAGCCGACCTAAATTGGAGGGAAATAAAAAAGGAGAGATGTGCCTGGGGCTGACGGTTGCGATGCGCCTCGATGATGCTAGCTACAATTATTGATAAGTAATTACCGTGTGTACTAATCACCACTTACACATGTTACGGTATCTGTCATGCCCTAATGACGTAATGTTACCTAACCCAAACCGATAAACTTCACAAAACGCTTAGTCAATTAATTCTTTGATAATTTTGGAAATACTATTTTTTTTATAAGATTGTGAAATTAATAAGGTTTTATGGGGATAGCACGTAGTACTTTTTCTTTTGTATCTTATTTAAAAAATCTTGTTTTTGCAAGCCTGTAGAAAAGATCTATTGAGTAAAAATAAAAATTGCAGGTAAAATTAATTCCGCTACGAGTAAAACTTTCACCTCCAAGACAGGAATGGAGCCTCTTATTAAGCATTAAAGAAGACTTAGTTAAGAAATATCAAACTTCAAACGTATAAACATCCGCAGATAAAATGGCATTCTTTAGTGTTTTTTTTAAACAGACCAGAAGAGTAAGTTGGGACCAATTTGAAATTGACGAGTCAGCCGTCACTTTAATCAATTAAGTAGAAATAGATACGTAACGAAGAGCTTAACTTCGTAATGCCTAATGCCAATTAATTAACTCTCCTTCCACATTGTTGCTGTAAGCTCATTCGTAATTTTGGCTTTTATTATAGATACTTCATCATCATGACAGTACATAGGCATCTGAAGGCAGTTTTGTAGAATAAATATATTTATACGTCTATACTTTCTGTATATACGTTACTAGTAAATAGGTCGCACAACACTGGGATTCATGTTAACCCCACCTATTACATTAGATATTTGTAAGACTTCACGTAGCAGTATTGTATGGGATTCCAACGCGCCAATCATTATGTCATTGCCGCCCCCTCAATCATTCAGATGGTGATTTAATTACAAATATTTCTTTAGCTATATGTATATATATATACTCCCAAATATTCGATACCTTTATAGTTTTGAAGTCTAGAATATGTGAACTTAGGACGGGCCCACTTATTGGGTAGGGTTGTGATTTCATGTCAAAGCGCAATTCATTTAATCCACTTCAATAGCACACACTAGTTCATAAAACATGAACAATTCTCGAGCTCTATTACGCAGAAGACATCACGCATAGACACATCTTCTATTCAGTCATTATAACTTAAAATCTATTCTCACTTGATAAGGTTGATTATACCAACCTGTGTCGTATTTGCTGTAATTCGGAAGAAAATATGAGATTGTAATGGTCCTGTCGTGTTGTAATGTCGGCTTGAGATGCAGTGATTCTCTGTAATGCCACCATTTGTGATCATTACTGTACACTACTTGTGTTGTACATGTGAAAATGTGTCTTCCTCAACGAAATAATGTGATAATGCACACGTAAGTGGATATTGTTTAAAGTGACGATTCCTTGTTATATAAAATAAATTACTACAATATTCACAGGGACTGAATTACAATCAGCAATTTTTTTTTTCTCATAAATGACTAATTAGATACACAAAACATTTTTAATTTTTAGGATTTCCTAATAATGTAGGCAAAAAAATGGGTCGTCGAGATCGTAGTTTTTTAACGACATCTCATGCACTACAGACTTACATGAAACGGGCACAAAGAAAACCTAGTATCAGAATAACATCACTGTACACAAAATATTGTTGCATGTATGGATCAAATTCGCAACACTAAGCTCAGTAGAAATTAAATGTTTTTTAAAGACAAAACAATTGGACAAAAACGATTTTAAGATGAATCGCGTCTAAAAGTTGACTAAATACTGCTTTCATTTGATCCTACATAGTTTATGTCTAACTGTTCATTAATAAGTGAAACATGATTGCGCCATATTGAACGACAAAATAAATCAAATAGTAGTTGGAGCTTGCACGTGTGAATTCTGCTCGTGACTCGACGTAGGCGGCGTGAAGTGTGTACCGTGTAGTCTCGCAATCAACTTGTCAACATTTGTATGAAACATTGAAATGATGCTTTGTTACAAAGTTTGAGTTTGAAAGCATTTGTTACTTAAGTAGTAATCACTTTATACTGAACTAATATAAAAAAATGTATGTGTAAATTGAGGTTGAAAGGGATTCCGAGTGTAAACCGTTTCTGTTTGGTAATGAATTTGTGTGTTCACATTTACACCATCATCATCATCATCATCACCATCAATAGCCTTTAACAGTCTTCTGCTTGGCATAAGCAACTCCTTCGAAAGGAAGTTTTAGCCCACTATACCACGCTGGCCAGAAAAATTAGTATAGGGTTTTTGTCTTGTGTAGTTTGTTCCGTTAGTCACCTCTTACGACACCCACGGAATGAGATGTGGTGACACTCTGTTCTTTAACCGTCACCACATGTAAAACGTATCAGTTTGACGTTAAACGTAAGATTTACGTGAAAAAGGGACGGTCGCGTAATATTATGGTCTTTTAAAATTAAGAGTCAACAAATGTCGGGAAAGTTCTTACATTTCTTATACTTAGCAACTTATTATTACTAGCAACAAATACAAATTATCATTGAAAAGTCAAGACGTATTTCACATACTTTGTTTTGAAACTGACATAACAATGTACTTAAACCTTTGCAATACAAAGATTTTATTACCGTTAACGGGAATTAAGAAAAAGGAGAACGGTATAGTATTGTAATTATTATGTTTGCAGGAATTATAATATATGTTTATGTTAAAATAATAATTAAAATACAGAATAGATACAATTTATAGAGGCATGAATAACTTCTAGATTATTAAGTTTAGAAAAGTTTAGTTTTGTTACATCAGCTTTTAGAAACAAGCGCGTAACAAACACCCATACTGGTCGTATGTACAAATTCAGTAGTTATGGTGTACGCACACCAATTTTTTTTTTTTGTATTTTAAGAACTTGCCAAAGTGACTGCTCTGCCTGATGGAAAGCATGAATAGAATCCAAGAGTTGTGGTCACCATACTCATTGCAAATGCAGACAATGCAGTATGGTGATCCACTCTATGGCGGCCTAGTTGCTTTTTCACGTCCCCGCTTGGGGACACAGGACGCAGTGTAAGGCTCATACGGTTACCACGATGACTGTCACCCCTGTATCAATGTGCCTCCGGTCTCGCACTCACTAACGAAACACGACAGCACGTCGCTTTAAGTTGGTCTTCTGTGAGAGGGTAGTACTGCCTTGACCGAGCCGAGTCAATACTATACAGTTTGATTTTTAAAGACCGGTCTGAAGACCATATAAAATGTTTATAATCCCTAGGAATTGGTTGTCAGGAGTCGCACAATGTGTTTTAAAAAAACTATGACATTCAATTATCCTTAACAGAAATAAAGAGCTTCTAATAACCAAGGACACAAATGTCAACATTCTCAAAGCATCTAATAATATGATATTAATAACACATTATCATATCAGCAATCTTCGTATTAAGTATTTATGTACATAATACTGCCCATATACCCCACGCGCAAGTTGCCGCGTATCGTGCGCCTGCGCCGGTCACTCGACTTCACAAAAAAGCCGCTCGACATATATGGCGGCGATGATACAATCGCTCGTCGTACAAATTGTGGTTTATTATTACTACTCCAAGTCCACTGGTAGCGAAAAACATACACTTATTATTTTTGACTTTGGCAAATTGATACTGGACCCTTAATAGGGCTTTTTCAAGATGATACGATATTTAGGACATGAAATGAATATATAATGAAATAAATATTGATGAATTTAAGCAGTGTCAGTATCAGTCTTATAACCTAGTACATGTGGTTATGGATTAAAAATACGAATAGACATACCGTGGGTATCGTAAGATTCGACTTAGGGAACAAATTAAGCAGGACAGTAACACAGTAAAGAGAAGGAAACAAGTCCTTTTCTTTTTTTTATTTATTTATTCTATTTGTACACAAAACAAACCATAACAAAAAATACAGAAGGAAATAGTAAAAAATACAAAAATAGAGTACCTTCTATCCATAAGCACAACAAAAGGCAATCATGTAAAAGAAATACAACTTACTATATGCAGAAATATAAGAATAAACAAAAAACTAAATACAATGTAACAAAGTTCACACACCATACAACTTTTAAAGTGTGGAAACCCCTTCGGGCCGTCACCCCACCAGGGTTTACGACGGGGTGGGGTGTCGTGGAATCGGACCGACTAAAACCACACGGTGTGCCACTCTGCGCCTGACGTAGGAGGGATCCGGTAACAGCTGTTATTACGACATCCAGAAGGCAACAAATCCTGTACCAACCCGTTCAGTCACCGTCATAAAGTACCGCTTTCTCAGGAGAGGTGTATGTCCAGTAGTGGACTATCAGAGGCTTTTGATGATGTTGAATCATGATGATAAACCATCTCAAGAAAGTAGATATCAGGGGATATGGCTTAAAATATTTTTATTACACATTATGTTCTATCTTGTACTCTCCTATCATAGAGTACTTATGATAGCGTGCACATTCGGATTTACTAACAAAAACCATAACAATAGTATGATTTTTAAATTTTTGTAGACGGGGTGTGTACCCAAAATCAGTCCAGCGTCTAAATGAAGGCTTGACGAATAGTTCAATTTGAATATCTTATTTCCTAGAGAAAGTAACATTCTTAGGAAACAATGTACTAGTGCAATTTTTGCTCACATACCAATTGTCGAACGGAGAAACCCGTGAAATGGCTATTCGTCACGGCGCCCGTCGGCTTTACATAACTGAAATCTTTACAACTACACGTAGAGCATCTATCACCTACAGATTTGCTTAACCCTCGGCCTAAAAGTATGATTTAATAAACTACGCGTTAGTAATTCTGATTTTAGCCAGACAAAAGGACGTGTTCAGTTCTCATTTAGGGTATATAATTGTTTAATAAGTGTAATACCATTATTTTATCTATGTGTGTATTAACAAAAATAAGTAAGTATTGCGTGTTTATTAGCAGTCTGATTACTATATTACAGGTTTCGTCATGCTTCTTTTTACTGCTGTTCTTAAGTTTTCTAAATTAAATTAAATAAAAAATACCTCGTAAAATACTACCTCTGTACATTAGTAATGATTTAAAGTGACTTTCATCTGTATCGATCTGGAGTATGAAACTTTTAATTTAAGTAACGTTCAAGTTTAATATTCAGATGTTTTCTCACATACCTCTAAAACTAGAATTCATCACACGAAACATTACTCGGCGTACTTGCTAATTTTATGTCAACCATGATATTTACATATTATGAAGTTATTCAGTCATAATTTGAACTTGAAGACGATATGTAAGCATTCCATTTTTCTTCGTCCAATATATAAGCTTAAAAGCAAGAATGAAATTGTCGTTTTATTATTATTTTATACACCAAAACTTACCAATGGTTTTATTGATCCAGTCGGCAAGATCCTCCTGCAATGGGAACAGTTGTCTCGCCTGCGAGTACAAAATTTTCTCCCTGTAGAAATCTTCGTCTTCTGAGCAGGGCGTCTGTGCCGCCAGCGCACAATCAGCGCGTTCGAAGCTGCTACTCATCTTCCTATTGACCACTATATCTCCATGGCCAACATTACGTTCTTCCTCCTCTTTTCCACCTTCGAAGGAGTTTCTAATGTATTCGAAGGCATTGGTCCTCTCAAAAGCATTGAAGATCCTATCAAAGTTGCCGCTGAGCGGGCGGTCGAAGTTCTTTGGTTCCACGGAGCTGGGCGACGTCACTGGACCCCAGGATGTGCGGCTCCCTATTGCTGTCGGCCCGCAGCGGTAATATGCCATTCTTTAGGCTAATACCTAGAACAAACAAAACTGGTGTTTAGAGGTTAAATTAAACAGAACAGTATTCAAACACGAGAAAGATGATTCAAAACAAATTAAAAAAAAAACAATTTCTCGCTCTATGCGGTTAGTATTTTTTTTTCAGTGTGGATTAGTGTCTCAGTTTCTTGGTGACTTGAGTATGATTAAATTATTACTAACGGGGAAATACTTCTCTATTAATTGGCAAATAACAAAAAAAGAATTTCCATTCGTACATGCTAAATGCAATGTAAAGTAAAATGTTATTTAAAGATACAATTTGAAATAAATCGCTATAGGCGTTTGCGGGTTATACAAGAATTATACGTTTAAATTGTCTAATAAAGTCTTAAAGCCCCTCTCTTTTAACTCACGATACAGGAGTAATACAAAACCTAAATGGCAAATAATGGAGTAATAATAATATGAAACATATAGAGCTGAGGTTCAACTGTCACTAACTATTCTAAGAAATGAGGTTGTTTTGATGCGCTCTCGTTCCGCCGTCTTCACGTAATACCAAACGATTAACAACTCAAAGTACGGCGGTTCTGTTCCACAGTTAATTTGCATGTCTGACAAGGGCCATGTTCCACTAATGAATAGCCGAAGGTTGCTTCGGCAGACAGTAATTAAGACACAAAAACCGTGTTCACTGACATAAAAATATGGAGCCGATGACAGGTGCTAATTTAGGTGTAGGTATTGAAGTGATGATTAGGTAATTATACAAGTGATTCAGTTCTGATAGGTTACGCCTCTAGCTATAACAATTTTGACGTTTAAGAGCATTATATAAGAACATAAAGAGCATATCTTTTTTTAAAATGGTTTTAAGGAACGCGAGCAAAAAAATAATCAGGTGTCGGGCTATCCATGTTAGAGTAAGTCTAAAATATGGAGCCGATAATTGGATTGTTATTTTCATGTTTGTTGTCATTTCTATATGTAAATGTTTAATGTAAAGTAACTTGAATCGAGTTCAAAATGAACTAAAGTACTGCATCTTCTTCATGTTATCGTATCAACGAAAACTTAAGTGATAATAGTTAGGAAGGAAGATTCGTCGACTGAAGTATCTAAATTGTACTCTTGTAAAACTACAAACACCAAAGGTTTTCTCAAAAAAAAAAAAGGTTGTATGATTAGTTGACGAGGCTCAATACGGTTTTCGTGAATCTATTTCTAGTAAATCGCCTCACGTTTTGCGTACAAATCGGTGGTTCGCGGTGTTTTGAACCGAGGTAAAACCAGAAGCCGCGGCTAGATCACAGCCGCGCCATATTTGAGCATCAGGAATTCGAGATTCCGCGATACGTGAGCTATGAAAGCCGAGCCGACACTGGGAGAATACGGTCCGCGTAAAAGGTTTGAAAACAATTGTTTGTAAGTCAAGATATGTGTGATGTCCGGTACTTAACAGAAGATGATATTCTGTTAAAAAAATCGTTACGCCCAAAAAAGGTGAGCAAAAGAACGCGACCGATTTTTGACAAATGTTCCGTCAGCCAATCCCAATATGTAAAATAACTTGTAGGTAACATTACTTTTGTGCAATGCGGCATTGACAAAAAAGCAAATAATTACCGCAAGTACACACTCGCAAATACTTAATGTAAATATTTATATACTGTATTGTCATTGTAGCCGTTATCTTCGGTTTAAAAATAAAGGAAAAGGGTACGACTCCGTGGTTTAATGGACTTGAGTGTTAGCTCAATTATACTTGTTATATTTGTGCCTGTGACATTACCCCTAATTCAAGAATTGGCTTAAAGAGGCAAAAAAATAAACAGACTCTTACTTTTATAATAATTAAAGTTTAATATTAAACTCATAACATGTCGGAGGAATTCACGAGGCATAGGAAGGAAAGGCCGCGTTGTGCGCAGTGACATAAATACCAGACACACCGCAGCTAAGGATATTAGTGTACGAGTTCGCAATAGCTGTATTATTTCCTTTAGTCAATGACATCGGATATGAGGCTTTGCGAAGTAGCATTTGTCACCCACAGAACTTGTGGGTGTTGTGTTGAAAATGATTGTAAGGCTGAGTTTTCATATGCTATTTTCTACTCTTAATACTCGTGTTAAAGTACTAGACAACGGGTTTTCTATGTTGTATTCTTAAATAACATAGAAGATTATAATTAAACGTTTGAAATATGTCAACTACAACAAGTTTTTTAAGCGAAATTGTGGTAATCTTTATAACAATGGCAATCAGCCAGAGGAAGTTCCATGGAAATTGGTCTATCCGTTTCGAAGATGAGTCGGACAAACAGACAGACAACTAATGTATGTATTAGTTTAATTTTTACGTTCAGTCGCATTTATTAAAATCTGTGATTTTGTGGATATTCTAACTTGATCCGTCACTTAATTTTCAAAAATATATCTAAAAACAAGCGATGTATCGAATGTGGACTCAGCTCAATATCATGCAAAGATACGGCATCCATTGTGTAAAGGCCTGAGAACTGCGCGTGACCACGAGTCACAAACAAGGATTATATTTACGTACAAATATTCGTGATCTCTGGACAACAATGTTACCATGAATGATGTAGCTACAAGAGTTATGTTGCTGCTGGTTTACTTGTATGGGAAAAGAATCTTGATATGCGTGGGAACTGGTAAAAAGAAGTTAAAAATTAGTAGTAGGCTTTGCTTTGAACCGGTGGTATTTCTTGTCTAAAACCAAACCTGATGGGATCCAATTTTGAATTTTATGTACTAATATTTTTAAATATAATTGTCGCCAGTCTTGTCTTGAGCCCTGAGGATGTCCAATTTATGCAACAACCGATTTTTTCTGCTTTGGTTGCATTGCTCAAGTTCTAAAACTAACGCAAGAACTACATACGTTAGGTTTTTAATCATAGGGCACGTTATGATATTTTCTTTTCGTATTTCCCTTAAAAAATGGAGAGATGTCTAAGAATTGAGAATACACCCAACGGAACTTCATGACATACTTTACATGTCACAAATACATAATGTTTGATGTTACCGTTTACAAAAAATATTTTTTACTTGATGTTTAATTTATGAGTTTAGTATCAACTAGGACGGCCCGGCACCGCCCCCTATCCAGGGTGGTCCCAACAGCCCAGTGACACGGAAGCCACATAAAAATCGATTCTACATGAATTGGGACAATGTTTTGCATAGCATTACGCAATATTATGGACAATATTAGGGCTTTCGCTATTATTATAAGGACTAATTTTGTATGACAAATGAGTGATGGATAAGAGCACGCGAGCTGATGTAATGACTTGTGGGTTTCTTCGGTTTTGTCACGCGGATATATTATCTGAAATATGAAAGACAATTAAGTGGGTTTTGACACAACTAAGTACTTATACAATTATCTATATCATCTCAATTGCATCATACAGTTAACAATTCGTATAATCTCTGAACTTGTTAGATAACTGTACATCCAGTTATGCCATTCTGCATACTACAACTTCACTGTAATAGCAATTAATTCATAGGTTTTTTTCTAAGCAATCTTGTAACAGAAGAGCACTCGAGCAGAGATTAGCTGAAGTGTTCGCAACCTATCCATCACCATAAAGGGATCGAATTTCTCCGAGGAGGATTGGACATAGTGCCAAGGGCCTGCGATGAACAACATTAGGGCTGACAAGCAACGTTGTTTAAAATACAAGTTTAACAAATTCATGATAGCTTTTAACGAGCAAGGCTTTTAAAAATAGCAAACGATTTCAGTGTGTTGTACATTTGAAAATCCTTTTAACTGTTATCAGTGCAGAGTTTTTGTTTAATGTACGTGAATAGGTGCCTTACTTGGGGGCCTATCTAATAAAATACTTAGAAATACCGACATTAAGCCTATGCAATAAAGTGCGAATTATATACTTATATTCAGAAGACAAGTAAAATTTACTTTAGTTGCTTTTTAACAAGAATAATCGTAATTATTTTTTATGTTAAATATAAATCTAAATATGATAATGACGCCTACAAAGTCATTCAGTTGAAATTAGTCTGATTTAAAAAGGAATATTAAAAGTGTATCTGTATTATGTTTAAAGTCACACCAAAGTTAATAAGAATAGCGGAGGCCCATTGATGCAGGGGTGACAGTCATCGTGACAGTGTTAGACTTACACAGTTACCACGATGACTGTCATGGCTTTTAAGGCCCCAAGCGGAGTGTGAAAAAGCATCTCACAAGGCCGCCATAGTGTAAGTCACCAGACTGCATTGTCTGCATTTGCAATGAGTATTGTGACCACAACTCTTGAATTCTATTCATGCTTTCCATCAGAGTAGAGCAAAGTAGAGTCACTTTGGCAGGCTCTTAATATAGAAAAAAAAAGAAAGAATAGTAAGGAAAACTGGATACTACATTACTTTACCAGTAGATACGTTTAAAAGCTAGACTATTTTAAAATATTCCATTATATTTATATTTGTAAAAGGCGTGCCGAGTATAAATTTTTGCCATTCCATGACTTGATTTCGGCCAGCCAGCCTTTAGGTCAAGTTGAGCAAGCCGAGCGTACGCGCCGCTCTCGAGTACAAATGCGACGGTTTTACTCAAGAAAATCGTTCATTTACGCGAATCCGCCAGCACCACTGAAGGTCCCAACTCTATCGAGGCGGTCTTGAACCTGTTAATACGGCTCATTTCCTTTAAACACGGACGCACATTCGTTTGGAGGACGTCGTTTTGAAGTTTTTGCGAAGTTAACTTGTACTTTTGATCGTTTTGGTATCATTGGTGGTTCATTGTTGTTGTTAAGTTGAGGCGAATTAACAAGTATATAGTGTTTAAACCCAAAGTTTAAATAAAGACAAATTGGCGTATAGGTAATACTTTGAAATATGGACGCATACATTTACTTCTTGTGGGAATACAATAACTTTTACATACACTTTTCAGTAGTTTGTTTTTGCAGTAAATTTTGTAAAACATACGTATATCCCTGAAGAGGGAGACAGGCATATTAAACGCTCTTATTTTATTCACTAAAATTTTAGTATTCATAACGTAACTATCCATATGGTAACGGATTAAGTATACAAAGTGTCACCACTTCTAATTATCCCGTGGTTTTTGAAAGAACCGACTAAGGTAGCTAACTGCGCAGGACATCATAACTGCAAAGAGAAGGAAAATTTGAAAAAAAAACCTTTATCAGCCCATCTGGCCAGTGTGGTATAGTGGGTCAAAACCTCTTTTTCACAGAGAAGGCTGTGTAAAGTTGCAGACTATTGAAGTTTGTTTATCAGTGTAATAACAGGAAATCCGTGTCTGTGTGGTGACGGATTAAGAATACATAGTGTTACCACCCCTATTCATCTCGTGGGCGTCATAAAAGGCGACTAAGGGAACAAAGTATGCAAGACAACATCATTACAAAGAGAAGGAAAACTTGAAACAAATCCTATTCCAACCCGTCTGGCCAAAGTAGGCCAAAACCTCTTTGCTAAGGAGAGGCTTATGTCCAGCAGGCGGCAGGCAGGATCTGTAAAAGGCTGTTGATGAACAGGAAATATTTTGCCATTACCCAGACACTAACAATTATTAAAAATATTTAAACCATTCGTTTTATTGGCGTGAAATATTAAATATTAGTATTGTTTTACCAGTTTACGTCCAGAGGCTCGTAAAACGATGGCTGGCTCTAACATCGTCATATTCTACTAATTATATCATAATTGTAACTAAACTAAACTACTAAACAGTTAACGTAAGCATTGTACCAATTGAAGAAGAGCACTTTTGAAATGAAAACTTGATTTGTTAACACCAAGGGCACATGACCGCTGAGTGGTGGTAGAGGGCATATTGGAGTAATGACTGCGTGAGCAAGCTCAATTGAAACTCCACGATTGAATAATACCAGGACGCCAGAATCAGTAAGATATTGAAGTATGAGCAAGCGATGGCATGCAGGCGATAGGCGACAGTGCGTTGCTCCGTCGCTCCTTAATTGGATAATCGCATTCACTGCAGACCCCGGTACCAATGCAACTCACTGATTTATCGCAACGGAAACTTCAACCAAAAATACAAATCAAAATTTTATTTTCAACTTTACAAAACTGAATTATAATAGACATGTTAACTTTTAAAATTTAATTTAACTAAACTTTAAATCGAAATCAACCAATATTACATAACGTAAAAGTAATTTGTATGTAATTTGGTACAGTATACTTAACAGTTGTTGAAACAGTCTTACACCTCATTGAGCAGGACCGAAGCAGGAAGTATTCCAACCTTGTAAGACACCGTTGTACATATGTAATACTTTCTGCCTACCTGTCTCTGGATATACACTTGTAAATCTATATATAACTTATAGACACGAGAGATTATAATGATAGTGAATTGCCAAATGCAATTGAAATCATAAGTGAATTGCCAAATGCAATTAAAATCATAAGTGAATTTTCAATTTAATTTAATAAATGCCTCAACTTGCCAGATACTATTATAAAATTAACGTATTTTGATGGAACTCATTTTCTAAATAGTCAATTTTAAATAAATCCACTTTCAAGTCTGTCGGTTGAAAGTGAAGTGCATTAGTAGTGCACTTATAGAGTTGGTCGCACTGCAGACACGGTATCACGTTTCTTAGGCACGCCATTGTAAGCAACAATGTGAAGGAGTCCATATGGGCTCGAACGACCAATGCGCACGACTCACTCGCACGAGATGAAGATACACCGCTGTGGCGATAAGCGTATGAAATAGACTGGCGCCGCAGACTTGAAAGGGCGGCGTTTCTGTTCGTAGAAGGAACAGATGTAAAAAATTGTATATATTACAAAGTGACTTCACGTATATTTATTAAAGGTATACGTATATTTAGTTATTTATTAGGTAGTAGAGCCACGCTGACTTCAGCACGAGCGGGCCGGCTCGACCGGGGCAGTACTACCCTCCCACAGAAGACCAACCTAAAACGCCAGCATCTGTGTTGTCGTGTTTCATTGAATGTGAGACCGGAGGCCCATTGATGCAGGAGTGACAGTTATCGTGGTAAGCCTAACACTGTCACGATGACTGTCATGCCTTTTACGTCCCCAAGCGTGGTGTGAAAAAGCATTTCACAAGGCCGCCATAGTGTGGGTCACCATACTGCATTGTCTGCATTTGCAACGAGTATGATGACTACCACTCTTGGATTCTATTCATACTTTCTATCAGGCAGAATAGAGTCACTTTGGCAGGCTCTTAAAATAATAATAAAAACAAAATGTGGATACTGGTTACATTATTTCGAAGGTACCTCTTTGTATGTGCATACGTATATGCTAAGATTAATATTAAACATTCATGAAAACCTTAATACTGGTAAGATAACAAGTTAATAGTTTCCTGACAGAAGACTGTACAACATCAGGTGAGTTTACTTGTATTCCTGCTAAGTGGATAAACAGATTAGGTGCCATCTCTACAAGGTATAAAAGATCAAACCCATTAACTTTCGTTTTAAATTTAACATTGCGTCTCGGACTAGAGAGTAGATAAGCACAAAACTAGTCGGGCGATCGGAACCCATCGACTTATTAACTAGGCCTAAGCCGGTCAGATAGCCGCGTATGACTTATCTGCGAGTCATCGACCCGGGAAGCGAACTCGGGACGACAGCTATCACGTCTGATTAATGTGAACAGATTGTCGACATAGCTCGCCACTATCCTATTGATCTTCTTATACGTACAAACGTATAGTCGTAAGATATTGTTATATAGCGTCAACTATCCCGGTTTTAGGGCAGTTCGCATCTACCTCCTGCCAGCCATTTTTGTCAACTCGTCGGTTCATCGTGCCGCAAGGCGTCGTACACTATGTCTGCCCAATGGCAGTCTCCACTCTAAAACTTGTCGGCTGCAGCGGCCATCAGTCCACGTGGAGACATGACCTGTCCACTTCTACTTGAGCGTCCTGATTCTCCGTGCAGTATGTTACTCCAGTTCTCTGTCGAATTGTTTCGTTACGAATTCTATTGACTAGAGAATCACCTAGCATAGCATGCTTCACCGCCCGCTGAGCAACTGGTAATATATATACAAATAAAATCCGTAAAATGGTACATAATGGTACTCTACTCTGTCACGTATGTGGGTGGTGGTTGTCGCTTACTATCAGCTGACCCGACTGTTCGATTATCTCCTATATTATCAGAATATCTACTCTGTTTATTGTCGTTTATTTTATAAAACTGAGCGCATTGAGCAAATCATTTCGTAGGTTTACAGTATACTGCAAATAGCTAAATGTAACTATTTTATAATATTAATATTTAATTAATATTTATACGTATTAAACGTTTAATATTCATTTATTATAAAGACTTAAAAACTACCAAAATATTACTATACTGAAGTAAAATAATTTATTTCGGACATCAATCTCCTTTAAGATTTCCTTGATTTCTTATGATAAGCTAGATGTGATTTGAGGCGTGCGAATAAAAATACATGCATCATGATCGCTTCTTACAGATTTATGTAATATAAACCATCACTAAAATTGTATCACTCTAGTAATTTAGAATGTCAGTATGCCAAATTTAAATCTTAAAAAATCTCCGACAATGTTTTCCATCTCCTTTTAAATCATTTTATAGTTTACACGGATTTGCGGTTTTACGGCAATATAAATTCAAAAGTATTGTTTTCATTGCTCTCACCATTTTATACTGCGTAATGAACGTTCTTTTTTATTTAAAATTTGAATTATTCAGCTAAATAAATTATATTATCAAAAAAATCAGGAAGAATTTACGTTTAGGTAACTTTGAATTACATTATTTGGGTCACAATTGGCAGATGCTACTTTTCTTTGCTGATAAATGCAAAAACAAAAAGGCGGCAAAATAATGAATAAATGTTGACAGCTGTCATTTACCTGACACATTTGTCGTTTTGAATAGGTATTAGGTTCCGTTTCAACTAGTTATTATGCAAGCGTTCATGCTGAAAGTTTGTTGAGAAAAACAATACATTTTAATTTAAACATCGCTGCACCGGTTTCTTTCAAATTCGTGGAGAAATTCAATGTTTCCTAACTTGACTGTTATATATTACACATCTTTATTAAAACACTATTTACACAATACAGTTTCATTATTGTTTTAAATTTTTCATGCAATGCTGTAGTTAAATCTTAAAATATAAGAAGTACCAGGCGTTTAGAAATGCATAGGAGTTAAACAAAAAAGGAAGTCCATTTCACAATAAGGTATCGGTGTCCCGGTGACTATTTACGACCGCACTTGCGGTAACCGCACAGTACCGCACAATTTCTACCCACGACGTTCTTACCGCAAGACACGTATACTCACTTTCGACAGAGTCGGCTAAACTGCGGTTTACCTACATATTGTTTACTGTCTGAGAACAGTTACATGTATTGGGCAATATTAAGTTTATTGTTAGATGTGTTATGTTTACACAAACGCTGGAGAAAATTGTGGTTTATTCTTACTCGAGTATTGTTATTACTGTGCCTTATACCAAAATGACGTTACACAACAACACATGAGTACCCAAAGGCCAGTCTACTCCTGCTTCAAAGGATTTAGCATTACAAAGCACAATAAAGAATCTAGGCCATGTACCAAAATCATAAATCATGAAAAATAAACATAAAAAAATGCAAGTAATTATAATTTTTATTAATTATACGTAATTTTATATAATATAAACGTTTATTATACATGAATTATATAACAAATGTAAATGAATAATAAGATGTGTGACACAAAAACCTAATTTTAAGCTATTTAATTTTTCGATCGTATATTTTATTTTATATTTAAAAACATCCTGTATTTAACAATTTTAACTGTCATGCTAATTAGATAATAAAGCCTTATATACAAGGTGTTACGTGATGCCGACAAACATTTGTTTTAACTAATGAGTTACAACAAACCATATTGAAACCCAATATTTTCTGTTTATAGAACTCATATGTGGGAGTGGTTGCCATTAAAGTCGTAAAGGAAGGCAGTTCGACCTTTTTATAAATTATTCGTAGAAAAGGTTTAAAAAGAAACATTGCACTTTGAACATAATATCATACAGGAAATATTGAGGGCGTTACGTATGACGGGTCTGTTGGTCGAGCGGTTCACTGATAGCGAGGGATCTGGATGTCGTAATAACAGCTGTCCCCGGATCCCTCCTATGTCAGGCGCAGAGTGGCACACCGTGTGGTTTTAGTCGGTCCGATTCCGACATACTATGCCGCCGTAAACTTCGGTCGGGTGACGGGCCGAGGGGGGTTTCCACAAGTTAAAAAAAAAGGGTTCACTGATGGTGATATCGACTCCTAAGCTTGAGGTCGTAGATTCATTGTCAGTCAGTGATTTGTTCTGTATCTGGGTGTTATTTATTTATAATATGTGTGTATTTAGATAAATATAGCTATATTTATCAGAAGTTTGGTTGCCATAGGTTCTACTTAGCTTAGGATCAGAGAGTCGCGTATGAGATGTCTACTCGTAAGATAGTCTTAGACATCTCACACAAGGCTGTCTATTCATCAACAGCCTTTTACAGTCCACTACTGGACATAGGCCTCTCCTTAGCAAGGTTTTGGCCTACAATACCACGCTGGCCAAACGGTTGGAATAGGTTTTTTTTCCAAGTTTTCCTTCTCTTTGTAATGATGTTGTTTTGCATACTTTGTTACCTTAGTCGGGTTTTACGATGATGGGGATGAATAGGGGTGGTAACACTATGTATTCTCAATCCGTCACCACACGGACATCTGTCTGTTATTATTATAGTATTATTAATAATAGTCAAAATGATCTGTAGTTCCCGCGTGTGACAGTGTTGGTGACGAAATTGTCTAATGTCTATTGTGTTTGCAATTTATAAAAAAAAACACTTTTTCTCTTTGCGGTCGACGAACCTCTATTTGGTGAATGAAGTTCATTAACTTAATATATAGTTTCATTGAGAAACTGCGGTTATTACTCCTTCATGTAGTTTTGGTAATTAAACTTTGGGACTGTAAATATACGAGCAATTTAAAACAAAATGTAAGTTTTTTCAGATGTCTAGGTAGAAACTACATATTATAACGAAAAAAAATAATGATAATACCTCAAATTTTTTAATTACTTGTCTAATTCTGTAATGTTCGTGTGGCGACGGGTTAAGAAATGAAACCACGCTCATTTATTCCGTGGGTATTATAAGAGTTGACTACATCACTGCATAGAGAACGTCTGGCCAGCGTGGGATAGTAGGCCGCTATTTCTTTCTAAGGAGAGGCCTATGTCCAGCTGTGGGCTAGTAAAGGTTAATTATTACGTACATTGCGTATACAGATTTTGAACGTAAATAATAGAATCAAGTACTCTCCTTTCTATTCATAATAGTGCAGGTGTAGAGCACCACCGCCGTGTTCTGGATATCAGTAGACAATGTTTTCGTTAACCTGAGGATGTTTTCAAATTGTTCAACTGTCTCGTTACAACATAAGACATTCTTGTGGGAAATGTCTCACGTACACACGTGTCGAACACTATATTATGACTATTAGCTATATTTCTATTCGTTTATAGTTGCCTGGTGCCACCGTCTGCACAAAGAGGATTAACTAGCCTTAAATGATTCAACTGATTTCAGCACGAGCGGGCCGGCTCGACCGGGGCAGTACTACCCTCCCACAGAAGACCAACCTAAAGCGACAGCATCCGTGTTGTCGTATTTCGTTGGTGAGTGTGAGACCGGAGGCCCACTGATGCAGGGGTGACAGTTATCGTGGTAACTGTGTAAGCCTTACACTGTCACAATGACTGTCAGTCATGCCTTTTACGTTCCTAAGCGGGGTGTGAAAAAGCATATCTGCGTCCTATAACCTGACCTTTGCCCTCTTTTTTCAAAATACTAGGAGGTAAGAAGTTCTAAATACTATTCTAAATATTCGGCTTCACAGTTGGCCTAGTGGTTTAAGCGGTCGCCACGCCGCTGTCTACTGCGCTAAGTATTGTGGGTTCAAACCCCACATGGGACAACACTGTCTTATCCACAAATAGTTGTTCTGAGTTTGGGTGTTCTTTGTGTCCGTTTCTTGTTTGTTTGTGAAGTCCCTCGCGACACAGGATTTATTCTTAGTGTGGGCGTTGTATTTACAAAAAAAAATCTTAAATACTGTGATGTTTTTGGGTAAATATATAATGGCTAGACTCACTCTAAATGGAAGAATAAATAAAACAGTCTACCGTCACTCACAGTTCCAGGTAAGCTATAAATGAAATACAAACAGTTCTGGCTTCAGTCGGTAGATTTAAGCGACAAAATATAGAAGCTCTTTGCCAGCATCAGTTTTTAAGTTTTAAATAGAGCACCATAGACAAGATATGGGTCAAAGGCACCAGATTCAAGCGGTTTGAACCATTAACATAATATAATTTTCGTTTTTATCTACTCATTGCCCGTTTATGAGATGTATGAGTTATGGTAAAATGTATCCTGTACTCATTATTTTATTTACTTGTCATCATTTGTATCACATTTTATGCAAATAATCATTAATGTTATTATTTGCACTCTTGATAGACAACTAAACAGATTACATCGCACTGTAAAAAGTAAATGTAAATAATTCAAGATTCTACAGAGGATAACCGGTGCTATATGCCATATAAGTGTTAGTCACTTAACTGGAAAATATGTACATATTACTACGGTGGCAAACAAGGTTAGGGTCATACATTAAACTTGCTTACGATGGTAGTAAAATGAACATATCAATTCAAGCGTAAGATCTTTTGTGTCGGCAGAGTTGTTTTACAAAGGACGTAACTGTTTATTACTTTATTACAAAACGCAGTGCTCGTCAAAATGTTATTAAAATTATGAACGTGAATAATTATTATGCGTAAAATTGTTAATTAACACCATATCAATCAATTTAATGAAAATGTGTCATTGACCGTCATCGCAAATTTATCGTATCATTTGGCACCATTGCAAAAGTCATAGCGCTTATAAATTGATATGAGAGAGTTTAAAGACTTTACAGGCTAACTTGACGCAACATTCTACTTGGCTTTTAAATCTATTGCTGTGTTGCTACCTAGAAACATTTAATAAAACCTATGACTGTTATAGTCTAAGGTTGGAGGATTTAGTACTAAATGTGAGTGATCCCAATGTTTTAAGTACAGTCTATACTATATTACTCCACAGGTAAATAAAAGTTACATAGACAAATATATCTTTGTCTCTAAAGGAGAAGACACAACAGTTTTATTAACAATATTGTGTTATCTGTTTACTGAGAAATAAACCAGAAACAAAGTATAAATAAATAAAAAAAGTGGAATATATAAAGACAATCGCCACCGCTTATAACATGGCGTCGACGCGTAGGTGCATAAGGGCGTTATAGCGGAAACCCCTCCAACACTCCTCGCGCCCCGCGGCGCTGCTCTTTATGAGTTCATTGATGGATCGAGTGCTCTCAATCAATGACGCTGCGCTGGCGCAACACTATTTCACACTTAAGGGTTGACTTTAACTTCGGACACTGTTATAAAATGTTAATGTCCATTTATATCATGTTTTTATTGAATGTTACACAAAATACTATGGGTCCGGGGATTCCGGGTCCTTTAAGCGTTAAGCGGGGCGCGAAAAAGCATCTCATTAGGCCGCCATAGCGTGGGTCGCCATATTACACTGTCGTCGTTCGCAGTGAGTATGGCGACGACCGCTCTTGGATTCTATTCATGCTTTCCATCAGGCAGAGTAGAGTCACTTTGGTAGGTTGTAAATAATAATAAAAAAAATGTCCAAGATATCGATGTTAAGATGATACCTTTTTTTTTTTTACACAAGATACTAACACACAGACCACCTGACGGCTAGCGGCAACCGGTGGCCGTGTTTTAAATAAACCACCTGTTGTATCACTTGTGCATTGTTGGAGCTCAGGTGCTCGTAATCGTACGTCGGGGTTCCAGGGATTACTAGGGTGCACCTGGTCCCCTGGCTAGTAGTACCTGAGACGGCGTGCGGTTTTTGGTCGGTTCGAGTCCGACATAATCACCTTTCGGTGGTATCCGTGGAGATTGCCGCACAAAAAAAAAAGTGCTCCTAATCGTCGGGACAAAGTAACAGAATTATCTATTTCTTCTTTTATTAGAGTTAAAAAATGAATTAAAATATAAATAAATAAAAAATAAAACTCGTTTGATCGACAACCCTAATATTAGTTACTAGTGATGTACTCACGTCCGCGTGTGCAGTGTTCTTGTCTGTCAACAATTAGCACGGTTAGATCGATGCGATGTGCGGTGAAAGAAACGCGATTGTACTATTTATTTCAATGAGTGGGCAATGGTACCAGGCGCACAGTGAAGCTTGTTATTATAATTGCATAATTATACCTTTATCGCGAAGTGTTAATTTGCTCACACCTTAAAAGTAAAACAGAAATAATGTAACCATTTTTTTGTTTGGTGGAGAGTGGTTTTTATTCGTGAATTTCTAATTATCAATATTATCAACAGTCCATGTTAGTCCAATGCAAAACAGATTTCTCTTTAGAAAGGAAAGGAGGCCTACCACGTTGGCCAGACGGGTTTGATTAGGGTTATTTTCAAGTATTCCTTCATTGTCCATTGTGTCATATGTATGAGTGTCTTCTTGTTTAGTCTTTTTGTTTTGCTTTAAAAAAACAACGCCCGCATTAGGAATAAATCCTGTGTCGCGGGGGACTTTACAAACACACAAGAAACGGACACAAAGAACACCCAGACTCAGAACAACAATTTATGGATCACATAAAGTGTTGTCCTATATAAGATTTGAACCCACAACACTCAGCGAAGTGGAGAGCGGCGTGGTGACCGCTTAAAACACTAGGACAATCATGCAGTCAGACACAGTAGATGAAATATTATTGAAATAACGTATCCTGATACGAAAATGAGAAAGATATTCGACTATAACTTAAGTTTAATTAAGTATGTGGTTAAGGACTCATACCCGCTGTAGCTACTGGCTCCTAACACGAATGTGATCCTAACCTACTTGACTTATTGTTTATAAACTCTAATCCACCCGTAAATACTTAAAATTTTCCTATTTATTTCCTGAAGTGCCCAATCGATGACGAGAGGCGTACCCGCTAGCACATCAATCGATCTAATATCATAGTTAGCAAACTTTGAGCGTTAATTATACGTCTAATACCCCCTCGAGGATTAAAATGTATGTGTATGTTTTTCTTTTGTCAAAATTGACATCTGAGATTCGTTTACAGAGTTAGTTACAAGTAAAGCTAAAGAAAGCGTATTCACCAAAGAGGTCCATTTGAGCCCAACTTGTGGCCAAGATCTAGTGCTGTAGGTCGATGTACTACGTGATTGTTATTGTAAGCATCTGCGGATTGATCTTCCATCTTTAACATTGGGAGCACGCCCTGCCTCTACTTATTTTGTATGTTATGAATTTGGTAATCAGTTCATTGCTGTGTAAAGGAAATAACGGTTAGGACAGAACACGAACCAACAACGTACATTAGGTATTTTAACTTGTTTTACACTTTTAATTACTACAAAATATTCTAAAATTAACATAACCTGTACTGCGTGTATAGTTTCTGTAATGACTGTTATTTACAGTAACTTGACAATTCCTTTGGCTTGAGATTTCGTATTTTTTTTCGTTTCATAAATTCGTACACATTTCATAAGGCTACGTACATTTTTATAATCAAACAAGCAACATATTCAAACTGATATATTAAACTATTGTTTAAATAATGACTTACTGAATGTACTCTCTGTAATCATATCGTGGGTCCTGGACTCAATGCCAATAATTTCATGTCGATTGAAAAGATGGATCGTAGTAAAGATTTTACATAAAGAACTGCCAATTGGTGTAAGTAGCCATATTACGAGCCACATTGTGTCTGCTAAGTGGCACTAATGAGGGAAATGGTACTTCACACCGCTTCTTTAACATCTTAATGTTTGGAAAATATATTTGAAGACGGATACTAATTTTTGTGGTAATAGTATTTCATTGTGTTTGTTGAAAACTACCTCATTTTACCAAAGTGTATCTTCAAAACATAATTTTTAAAGATTCAGTGTTTAATAAAAAATATTAAAACACCTGTGACTATGTGGTGTTTGGGAAAGTTAGTTTATGGAGAACTGATACTAAGGTCAGTGATGTATATTTGAAAAAACTCATTTCTAGCTGCTTTCAAAGTTCAGAGAAAAAAGAGCGTTGGTAACAAATTGTTAACGTTGCATTTGCAAGCAGCTCATTTCCAAAAAACATTTTCTAAAATGTTTTTTTTTTCAGAATAGGAGAGAAAATACCACAAGTGCTGACAGCATAAATCAGAAACTATGAATGTAGTATATAATTATAAAACTGAACAGACTAAACACATCAATTACGTGATCCAATTGACTACACAACTGTTACTTGCAATGATCTGGCATTCGTTTTGTGCAAATAGTAGTTGTTACTAAATTACACGTTTGTACAGAGAAAGACTTAATTGTCACTTTAAATTTATTTTAAATTATAGGGCATTGCACAACTGCATACTATTTCAGTGCTGAAATAATGAAGGCAGCGAGACATTACGACGAAACAAATAAAATACAGCAATTATTTCAGAAACAATTTGCTTTTAGTCTCTCTATTGTTTAAATCTTGCTAAACTATTTGAGAGGTCTTCATTAATTAGAAAATTAACAAATAAAGCTTCATGAGACTCTTGAGTAATCCTATTAAACTTCGGATACGTTGTATTACTCGTAGGTTTTCCCTCTCTCCAAACCAATCCCGGCTAATTCTTCGGGCTACAAAACATGCACTCGAGTAGTCTCTTTTGGCTTTATTTATATCAGATCACTAACAAATTATAGACATATCCTATATAAGTACAAAATTCATGTTTCATGCTCATCTAATTATAGGCAATCATAGTTAACATAAATGGAACTTGTACCACTTTAAACGAAAAAGTAAAGAAGACAATTATTTGTACAATAAAAAAAACTATCAGGTAAAAACTATAAAAAATACATTAAAAACGGCAAATATTTACATTGCTCAAGAAGGACTATGTCAGGCATAAAAGAAACAAGCGAAGTACCACATTGTAATTAACGTCTAAAAACTTTTGTAAAGGCCAGAATATCGAGAAGATGTTGAAAATCGATGGAAATGATAAGAATTTTAAATATTAAGATGAACCGTTTTGTCATTCCATTGTACTAGGAAATCATAAAATTACAATAGTCGTTTGTTGTCATCGTTCAACGGAGAGGTTATCCTACTCTCCTAGTACCACATTTAGTAAACAGGTGTATCTTGCAGCGCTTCTGTTCGTCTGGTCTGGACATTTGTACTAGGCGTCCAGATCTTCAATTCTTAGGTGGCGTACCAAAACTTTTTAAATTATGAAAATAGTACATGGATATTAAATATCTACGAACAAGAATATTCTTAGTACCCTATTTTCTAATTTATATTTTAATTTGTCATAGTACAAAATTCAGCTGATACAGTCAGACTTCTAGTTACATAAAATTTAGTAAGTTTTACATATAACTGGCAAGGAAGCATTCCATTAACAATTCCTTGCGTGTGTCTTAGTTTTAAACAATTTCCTAGCATCCATGCTGCCCTAGTACCGGCTCACCGAGTGTTACCTGTTGCCGATAACCTATTGGCCCAATCACTGCATATAACAACGGCTATTGTTCATCAAGTTAATGGTATTAAAATGCAGATTCTGTACTAGAAACATACTCCGTATACATGGTAATAATGTGATATGGGGTGAGAAGTAAGGCGAACATGCATTGATTTTAAAGCAATAGGGATCTGTTAGTAAAATGGTTTGGGTTCTTATTTTTGTGTCTCAGAGAGGTGTTTTGTAGTTAAATAATCAATGTAACTCTTCACCGAGTCAGTAAATGGTCTTAAACTGGGCAAATTACAAGTCTAATCCGACACATTAGCCCGCGAAGATTATTTTAGTTTTCTCCGAGCCATAGTCGACCAAACCCCATTGAAGACATGTGGCTGGCAAAGTGTGGCCACATGCTGACTATATTTAGATAAAATTAAATTTTAATTATAACATGGGTGTTTATGTATACCAGTTTTAACAGTAATTAACAAGTTGCTAAGATTTATTTTCTGTTGTCAAATGATAAATTCATTTAAATCGCTTTAACCTTGTTCTTTGTTAGAAGGCCGTGATTGAGACCTAGATTATTCAGATTCCAACACTTCGGTTCCTTTCTAATATTAAACTGTTCCTAAGATTTTCTGGTAGCCTGGTGTAAAGGCCGGCAATGAAGAGTTTTTTTTTTCTATATTAAGAGCCTGCCAAAGTGACTATACTCTGCCTAATGGAAAGCATGAATAGAATCCAAGAGTTGTGGTCACCATACTCATTGCAAATGTAGACAATGCAGTATGGTGACCCATACTATGGCGGCCTTGTGAAATGCTTTTTCACACCCCGTTTGGGGACGTAAAAGGCATGACAGTCATCGTGACAGTGTAAGGCTTACACAGTTACCACAATAACTGTCACCTCTGCATTAATGGGCCTCCGGTCTCACACTCACCAACGAAACACGACAACATGGATGCTGGCGCTTTAAGTTGGTCTGAACGAAGAGTTTTGGGGTAGATTTCTATTTCTATATTATTCTTCTCCCAGTTCTTTTGTGGGTGTTTCCTCTTCTCCTATATTTCTATCCATATATCTCCACTCCATAGCTAATCAAATAACATACACATAACATTCGACCTTTATACTATGAAGAAAGAAGATCAATTTTCATAAAATGTCGACAACCACGGGCCTCTAAGACTATTTATATTACGCCCAAGTTTCACACATTACAGGCACGTCGTGTCAGTAATCTATCATTCAGTGGGTCGTGGTTTGTTTTGCTTCACGCGCTGCTAACACAAAAATCATCGAGTTCTACCGATCCTGTTCACTTCCCTCTATTCTTAACAAGTTAACAGTGTGAGTCTCTACGACCGATATGCTTTTCTAGTTAGAAAACCGTTCGAAGAAAGACTTTTTAAAGACTCACAAACAGTCTTGTATATATCTCGTAAATTTATTATCCTATAGTATGTTGCATACAAATAATCCAATTATAGCTAAAATCAACACACGGTTGATCTTGAACTATAATCTCGTCTCATAAATTAGCCTGCGCTCAGGGAGTTTCCATACAAGGCGACATACTGACACTCGATCAGACACTCTGATAGATGGATAGCACAAACTTGATTGATAACTCACAGCTCAGGGTTCATGCCAATTATCATAATACAAGTATCATAATTTCTAGACGTCCATTGTGCTTTCCGAACAAAAAACTACGTACGGCTAGGTGTTGGATTTGCGATCTAGAGGCTGAGGGGTCAAACCCCACCTATTACAATTCTGACGTAAACCTAACAAAAGCTTTGTGTTTTGTTATGAGGGGTTACCAAGAATGCGTGTATTCTTTTAATTAAAAAAAAACTGATGACTGATGTAAGTTCATTCGATCGATTTTTTCGATTTGTTCGACTTCCACTCGCTATAATGATTTCTATGTATGTATGTCTATTTGCAGTATTTGAAATATTTCTCTAAAATATGTTTGTATGTAGTAAAAATGTAGTTAATTACGCACTATAAGCTATATAGAGCAAGAAACTGCTAAATCTAGGTCTAATAAGTGTCATCTGCTGATCAGGTGGCCAAATTCTGCAGGGTTTCCTTATTATGATATTCTGAATCTCATACAATAGTCACTTTTTTCAATAAACTTCACTCCTGGATTCTGGAAGGTAAAAAAAGAAATCACACTAAGTAGCGCTGTGTAATATATAATTGTTAAGGCACAAAACATCGAAGATTATATTGTATCTGCATTTTTAGCTAAGGACCTTGACCCGAAGATAATTTTATTCAGTAATTTATTAAATATAATCCACGTCATTCAACTTAGCCAGTCACACACATGACATTTAAGATCAACAATTAATTTTGTGACTGATGAACTAGTCACGAGTTTGCGAGGACATTATACGAGAAAGTAGCATTGGGTCTCACTTGACAAATTGTTTGCTACTGTATTTTAGCTACAGCACGATAACAAACGTTGACGTGGGTGTTGACGTTGCTTAGTTGCAAGTAATAATAAATGGTCAAGATGGAAGTTGTTAAGTAAACCACCATGTTAGCAGAATTTGTGAGAAACTTAATCACGGTCTATGTCATTTTAAGCCTGACAGTTTACAGCTCATGGCATAAAGTCAAAAAAACAAACGAGCAGAAATCATTAAATAGTTAGTGATCACAAACGCTCTGAGGCATCTAAAAGTCAAGAGATAGTTTGCCAGAGATGTGGGTTCGCTTTTCTTTTAATGTTTAAGATCGTAGTGATTCTAGAAAATTGATAATTTATTCCACAGATTGGTTGTGTAGTGTTCACAGTGGTGTAGCGCCCATAATACTGGCTTAAAACTTTGCCTATTGCAGTATTCGAATATTAAAGCTACTTAAACATTTTTATGCAGTTTGAATAAAGAAATTAACCAACACTCGGCAACAAACTATCACAACAACGCGTAGTTTTAGTCGCTTACTCAAAGTGAGCGGTCAATCAACTACATTATTTCTCAAGATCGCTGTATGTATCTGATTAACGTATGTGCGAAAATGTCTTTATTACAAAACTAACACATCATTATGCGTTAAAGTAATTCCTGTGTGTGAGACTTTCTGTAAAGACATCTAATGGCCAAAAAAAGTTTCGCCTTTGTTTATTAAGTCTCACGAACATTTGACCATGTATGTATTTGTCTTTATGTCAATTTTTATTTTGACGGGTCTGGTAATCTGGTAAGGTTGGTAAGGTTAGAGTACGCAGGCTTGACGGAGACTTGTTGACGGTGTCATCAGAATAATTATTTGCCTATTCATCATTGTATGAATATGTATGTATTTATGTGTGAGTGTATATATGCGTTTCCTTTTATATATATAATTATATCATTATGTATTACATAAACTATTTACACGTAAATTAAAAAATCAACCCTACTAGCTCTAATGAAGCTAAACAAACATCTCTGCATCACCCAAAGGTCGACTGGAAGAAAATGCCTACGGTATTTAGTCCGCCTCATGCAACGTTACTTATTTGCAGAAAGTATAAATAAATAAATAATCTAGTGGTGAGTGATTCTGACTGCTCAACCAAACGCTGCGCATCGTGTGACTTATACTCAGGGTAAATATTGTGTCCTGGTTCCCCGGCCACTGGTACCTGCGACGGCGTGCGGTTTTTGGTCAGTTGGAGTCCGACATAACCACCAGTAGGTGGTATCCGGAGGATTTCCGCACAGGAAAAAAAGGGGTAAATATTGTGTGATGGACACGATCTTTTGTTGTGTCTGAGTACAACTTTAATTAGTGTGTTAAAAAATACGAGTATATGTTTATCAGTATTTGGGTTAGCACAGTGCAGACTGTGCCTACTTTCATATCACGACCTTGTAAGAGATGTGTCCAATTAGTATTTATACCAGTAGTAAGTTATTTTATTTGTTGAAAATATAATAACTTGGAATGTCCTCGTAACTAAAATAGCAGACTTTTTCCTTTTGTATGTTAACATTAGAAGGCAGACAGAATCGTACAGCGTTGCAATATTGTATTAGATTTTAAAGAGAAATAAATTGTTATAAATTGTACCGACTGAAAATTCATATGAGAAAATATATATCCATTCATCGCTCTTAGACAGACAGACACACGCAGCAGGGGACTATTTTTAATTACGTAGTATAAAATAAAGTTTAGTTATTGCATTTTTTAGACAGCTGCCATATATTAATAAAATAAACATGCCAAAATGGTCTAATTAACGCCAGTGGGCAAGAACATGCCAATTTGAGTTTTTATTACTGACATTAAAAGTCTGATCTCCTAGTGTATCTAGAAAGTGCATGTTCAAAGATTTTTTCACGGCTGTAATTTATTGTTCAAGAAAGTAATGTAGCGAATATGGTTTTACCACTCTCTACATTCGAGAGGGTGTTTTCTAATAGCCACTTTGCTGCTGGACATAAGTTGAAACGACACTTCGTTCTTCGATTTCTTATTGAAACGTAGCGAAATGCATACGTCACGGTAGTTCTTAGTGTATTCGCGTTTCTATATATTGCTGGTAGCCTGGTACATCTTAACTAATAGCAGAGCTGTATGCTGTCGCACTAGTAACTTTATGGTACACTAGATGACTTCCAAGGTTTACTATTTATACTTATTTTTACTCCTGATGATTATTTTAGCCTGGTATCTGTGACTAAGGAAAAGAAAAAGTTGATGAACTGCTTTATCTTTTTTATTCTATTTATTTATGGTTGAAGCATTTGCATAGAGATATCGATGAATTGTACTCAAATGTTTGTGATGTTTGATGACTTGTAAGTATTTACGAGTAGAGGTAATTATGTCCAAGTACTTTAAGCATATCTTTAACCTGGGTGCGGAAACAGTAGAAGCAAGGAGCAGCATAGTTAGCACAGAAAGCAGAACTGATTATTGCATCACTGCGCAGAATTTCTGTGGCTATTGTCAGGGCTGTCAACCGCGAGAAAAGACAAAGGCAGTTCTGTCACCACAGAGCGATTGTCATGTTAATATTTGCCAACTAAATAATTATGTATTTCTTTCATTTCTGTTACTGTTTACTATTACGCTATGGGGGCAAGTAACTCCTACACGTATCAAAGAACAATCAGGTTTCTTATAAAAAGTGGAATGGTTGTTACAACAACAATCATTTTTCATCATAGTAGTGTTCTTCATCATCATCATCATCAACAGCCTTTTACAGTCCACTGCTGGACATAGGCCTCTCCTTAGCAAGGAGGTTTTGGCCTACTATACTACGCTGGCCAGACGGGTTGGAATAGGGTTTGTTTCAAGTTTTCCTTCTCTTTGCGATGTTGTCTTGCATGCTTTTACGGAGGGACGAGCTGTCGTGTCCCTCCTGCTGACACAAAGGAAGGCGGGCTACGGCCCGTAGTGTTCTTAGTAAACACATTTACGGTCACAGCGTGATCTTATTCAGCTTACAATTTGCATGGTGGACACAAATAAGGACTTGTTATAGCACAAAAAATTATAAAATTGCAGGCCAAGTCATATTGGCCGTCGAAATATCAAGATATACCTAGTTAGTGTAGTTACATATAGACATATTTACAGTATAGTAAGTACGTTTAATACACACATATAACACAATTAATAATGATTTGAACAAAGAGGAATTATTACAGTCAGTGGGTTATTAGGACGTGACAACCCTAATTGAGGTGAAGAGAAAAACAATTAGGGATTGGTGTACAACTGGGTCGCAACGGCTATTTGTGTGTTTAAGTGTTTGTTTGAGAACCAACAAAGTGATACAAACATTGTTAGTCCCAATTAGGTTTATTTTCTTAAGCAGCCGATCTAGCGTTTAGTTATCCCTACTGAGACATAGATAAACGACAAAGGGTTCGATTTAAACCGCACAAAGATGTATGTAACGCCTCTACTACTACTTCTTCTGAAACAATGACGATAAACTGTGTCAGCTTTCTTCTAAATAAATTATTCATTACGATACTTTAATTGAAATAAATCCATTTTGTTTCAATACCCATTGTTTATCTGCCGTGTCCAAGCAATTTTCATAATGATGTAACAAAGTGAATTATTACCGAATTCTATTTCTAGTTTCACAACGCAAATAATGGCTCCTAAGCAGCTGAATAGGTTAATTTCAAGTATTTCTTGGAATAGTATGGCAATATTGTTAAGTTCATATACCATCAATAATTCGCAATGAGTGTATCATTGTGCGCAAGAGAGTATATATGAGAGTAGATATTAAGTAATAATAAATATAATTTAATATATGAAGAGCCTGCCAAAGTGACTACTCAGCCTGGTGGAAAGCATGAATAGAATCCAAAGAGTTGTAGTCACCATAGTCATTGTGAATGCCGACAATGCAGTATAGCGACACCCACTATGGCGTCCTAGTGAGATGCTTCTTCATGCCTTCATGGACGTAAAAGGCATGAAAATAAAAAAATAAATAAAAAAAGAAATGTCAAATTGTCCGAAAATCGTGTGTCACTGTTGTATAAAGTTATAAATAAACATTTTTCTTTCTCCCTGTAAGCAGAACCTGAGACAACTCCCTCAAAAATAGGTTGAGTGATAGGACTATGTAAGAAAGAGGAGGAAAGGTAATCTAAGCGATCAGTGGTCGTACTTAGCTGATCTGATCTGACTCGTATACCTTCCTTAACGTAACTAGTCGGTATGTTTTTTTTATTAATACGCACATTTCTCAGTTACTATTAGTGAATTCGAAATCAAGTCCACGTCTACGAGTTATTAAATCGTATCTAATTGAAAGCGACTCCACGCTACTCGCAGAGATCATAAATGCGTCAGCAAAGCCGTGGTGCCAAGTGATTATGTCACCATTTGTTTAGGGCGCAGGGAGCAGACAGCGCGGCGGTTACGCTCCGATAGATTTGTACCATTTGAATTTGCAAATCGATTTGTTGGACATCGTATTTTACAAATGAAATTGACGCGAGAGTATTTGACTGCTGATTTGAATGGAACGGTCTGAAATGCCAAAGATAGTGTTGGAAGTTACGAGAAAAGCTGGTACAAAGAAGTATAGTAACATTTGCCGTCTTTTTAATGTTTTTTTCTGGTCAATGACGAATATTAGTTAGGTATATGGGAACAGTGTAATGGCCAGTCAAGAAATAGTATATCTAAGAGTTAAAATAAAAGTGTTTAAGGCTTAAAAATATTAAGAAGTAACGAAGAAACCTTTTACGATATTTTTTAACACAACCAATGCGACAGATTTAAACAGTTTCCCAGACTTATTTCTTATTTCACTTTCAAAAATTGTGTTGAACATATTTTTATTGTTGAGATTATTATTGAAAACGCTCGCACTTATTACTGACACATTAAGTTCAAAATACTCTAGCAAGTGTGTATCTAATAATAGATACCAGCTATGACAGTAAAATTATGTCCGCTAACCGTAGAAAGGCCGACGAGTTCCGCACGCATTCGTGTATTACTTTGAATGCGCCCAAAATGGTCGGGACAACGTCACGGTAAGCGGATAAACTCACGCGCAATATTCAGGACGCGTGTAGAAAGCCGCTCATTAAATTTAAATAGGATTCTCGACTCTATGTGTAAGAGTTTAGATGTAGTTCGGCGTTTGTTCCGTAACACGAGCCAATTGTATTCGACCAATTGGTGTGACCGAGTAAGGCGGGTTTAGCTGCTTTGTTACGCAAGTTACGTCCTTTTTAAGTTTAATTGCAGCGAATGCACTGTAACAATTGTGAATATTGTCGCGCAATGTGACCGTTCCCACTGCGCTGATAAGCTACAGCAGAAAGTAGGAAAGTAGAGGGGCAGTAACAAGTGTGACAACTGATCATTATTAACTGAGAATTACTTTGTGCGAGGTAACTAAGTAGTATTTGAATAAGAGTAACTTGTTAGGTCATTCTTATCTAAATAAGCAATCGCATCGAGAAAGTTTAGATTCTTACGAAAATAGTGGAACAAATGTTATTTTATTTATAAGCAGCACCTAAACTATTTCAAAACCGCTTCCATTGAATTCAAAGTTAGGTCAAAGTAGCATAATTTAGTTTTATAAGTGGATTTTTATAAACACTTTTACAATTTATAACTTTTGAAGCTCCTCTGAGAGATACTACGCCTCCAATAATAATAGGGATTAACCAGAATGTGTTCTTAACTATGCTATATCTTTCTCTTATAACTTATTAACATTATTTTGCCAATATAAAACGTAAACAAAACATCTGCCTAGCGGATTAATATTACCTGACAATTACCCCGCTTTTAAATTAGTCATATTGTCACCTCTGCCGCGAGTAGACGTCATGCACATATATAAAAGTTTCGCGTTCGACTAACATTCTACAAACTACAATTCTACACAAATTGAACATTCCACAAACACGAGACCTCCTGATATGAATTAATTGACAAAGTTAGAGTAAACCCACATCTAAGTTTAATAAATCAAGTACAACAGTGGCGTGGGACGTACGTACATAAAACTTAATAGTTTTGAGAACACCTTCAACATCCTTGTATGGTTTTTATTGTTTTAATAAGTGTATTTTACTTGTGTGTTTACAAGTTAGTGTTCGTTAAGAGAGGATCTAACGAAATGTACATTTTACCGACATAACACCCACTTATGGGCAATACAACTTTATGAAACGAGGATTTTTTCCAATTAACTCATAACTTTTGTTTGTATTGAAATATATAATAGTATATCTTTTTATATGTGCGTTAGGTGACAGCTGAGCCTTACCTTACCTTATCTTTTTTACCCTATCTTTTTTAAATCTTTTTTTCTCTTTTTTTATTAATCATTTAAACAATAATTATACATGGTTTTTACATAAGTATTGAAAAATGTGACCGTATTAGGTGTTTGTCAACGGTTTTTCTTCATAGTGTATGTAAATATTCATTATTAGATTATTAAAAATTGCAATAAACAGACAAATGATTGATAAACAAAAGAAGAAAAGAAAGAAAGTTACGACCAATATCACCAGTTTCTAATAAAGTTGCAGATAGTTATTTGAAATTCAAGTCGCTGTTCACGAATTGTGCAACCAAACTTTATTGTAATTTGACAGGTAGTTCGTCTATCGAAGGCTTTATCAGCAAATTCCACTGTTACCAGTTCCTGATAAAGGTTCAAATAGTTATCTGCTGTATAACTTTATTTGATAGATAAATTTTGCTGATATATGTTAGTAAACCGAAATCTGAAGTTATTTTACAGATAAGTTGACATTAGTCTATCAGGGACTTTATCAGCAAGTGGTGAAACTCGCCCATAGTCTTGTAAATATATTATGTAACAACACTTACCAGTTCTCAATATGTCTGTTTCATTTTACGATCTATGGTGAACTGCAAACAAAGAGAAAAATAAATTAGTAACTGTTTATGTTTCAGTAGGTATGTATGTGTGCACAGTTGACTCATAAACACTTGATTTACAACGCTTTTCGTGGCATGAACGAACAGAATAGACACCTGGTGACAAGAAACTACCACCTACCAAGAACATCTGCAGCTCAAAAGTCTCATTATCATATGTATTACCGCCATTTGAAATCCCCCGAAAAATCAGTACGTAGTCGGTATAATAATATTATATCGTAAAGTTGTTGGGGAAGTGAGTTTCTTTGCCTTTGACTGGGTTCGTAAGAAGAGGTTGAAACAAGATACCATCAATTTTTTTATCGAAAAAATCGTTATAAATATTTACAAGACCTAAAAATGCAACCTACGAAAGTAATTAGTTTAAAACTATGTAAAGACTATATTCAAAATACACAAAATAATGTTTTCCGATAACTTGTGTTATTGTGTGATTAGCCAATATTACCCCATGTCAGGGAGAAGTAGGAGGACCACGTCCAGATGTTATTCAAACCGCGGCTTTCTCCGGTCATTGGCTTACGCGATATATCTTGACAATGTATTTAATCATAATACACTATACCGTTAATATCGAATCCAATTGCATATACAGCTCATAGTATTCAGATATTATTCATATACCTTATAAGATAGGATAAGATGTGTGCCTTATAAAAAATTAATGTTAATTAATAATGAACACTAATTATTTTTTTGTGAAATAATCTCTGAACAGATTTATTTCGTTTCTTCTTCTCTTTCTATTCCAGCAGTTCCTGAGATTACGATTCAATCAAACAATTACATTCTTTAGATTTACAAAATTAGTATAGTTCGTTGTTACATTCGTCTGTTTATTTGCATAGAGTACCTTTCATCCAGAAGATCACACTGTTCCAGAAGGATATCTGAATTCATTGACAAAATCTACATTCACGTGAATCCGAAGACAAAAGCAACTTGTCTATTACTTTTTTCTTTTAAGGCTTAAATTAACCATACAAAGTGACACATAATGATATAATGGTACCTATGGGAATAAGTCGTTTGTAATATAAAGGTGCGACCCTAGGTGGTCTCGCTCTTATATAGAAACACATAACGGAATAGAAATATTATTTATGCAAACTACTATGTTATGACGTCACACCTTCATAAATTCAATGTTATTTTATTATTCAAATTGCTGTAATGCCCTGAATTTGAATGAGTTGTCTGACTGTGGACAATAAACAGGATAGTGACTTTGAGCCTCTATAAGTGCTTACTGGCACATTTACTCTATTAAGGTGGCAAAAAAGCACACGTCCCGTGTTATGGCAAGAGGTTAGCGGTGCCTTGTTGTAGCAAGACATTTTTCTTTTCTTTTAAACTCTAATAAGGTAATGTCTTAGTGCGTCCAAACAAATAAGTAATCCATTTTAAAATAAACATTCAAGAACCTGCTGTAGTTTGCTTGTACCCTGGTAGCTCCGTTCGCTTAAGAGATCGATTTCCTTCCGCATCTAATTACGATAAGCTAATATTACGAGTACTTCGGACTTTTATGGAGGAAACATCTGTGGCAGCAAGAAATCTTGACTTTATCCTGTGTTATATAACCCTCTCCGAGTGATTCATTGCCTACTTGTAAAATCGTAATACAGACTAATGCTAGACCTTTCGTCTTATACATACGGCTAAAATTACTTTTCCAGGACTAGCTGATTCCAATGCCGGTTAATGTTCTCGACTCTGCTCGTAAAGCGGATAGACGTTTCGTTGAAATGCTTATTTTATTAGCTATTCGAAGTTATTACTTACGAATAAAATATAAAACCTATCATCTTTACTAAGAACTGAATAAGAAAGGGAAAAAATTACCGTCCTTCACCCTCACACAGGAGCCATGACATCATTTTAGTCTTCAATGTCCCTTTAAAGTATATTAATGTTTAAAATGGAGATTATTTATTATACGTCATGCGCTTTAGGTCCACATGGTGGATTTAATGCCTAAAGTATTCTCTACCAATCAATCTTTGGGTGATGCAGAGAAAATAGGAAGTAAGTGATTTTAACACTAAGTTTAATTTACATTTATCAAAAAATGAATCATTCCTTTTGCCATAAATCTATTTTCCAGTCAATTTGTACAATTTAACTTTCTAATGTTAACTTTACGACTTTCTATCATCTCGTCTATTGACAATTGGAACTATCGATAAAGTTACATTTTTAAGGAAAATAATAAGTACTATTTGTTAAGGAACCAACCGGTACAGCTCTGAGCTATAAGAATTATAAGATTTAAACCAATATTGGTAGTGAAATAAGTGATAATCTCTATTGGGTGTGTTTAACACCCACTGGTTTGCAATTTTACTTGATTATTTATTACATGTAGTTATTTTAAAAGTCTCGATAGTGTTTTGCTAAGTAAATATGAGAATGCTGATCGACATTCAACCATTGGAAAGATGACGGAAAGTAAAAAAAAAAAGATTTTAAATGACAATCTTAAAGAAAAAAATTAACAATTACAAACTTATTTTATAATTGAAAAAAATCTATAGCATATATCGATATTAAGGATGGTACTTTCAAAACAACAATATCTAAATTTGTCGCTCGAAAATACTGGCAAAAATTCATCGAAATTGTTTCCCAAAAACGGATCAACCATATATAAGTATTTACAAAAATACTTCAAGCGCGTATCAGAGTCGAACTTATTCTGTTTGAATTAATATATGTAATAATTATATTTAGTTTGTGTACAAAAGTGTAACCACAAGCAAAACGCAGATAAGACGAGTAGTATAATTATGTAAACCATTATAAATACATAAGTACCTAACATGATTGTGTTAAAACATCGCGGTGTTATTTCTAAACCGCGTGACGCTGTTCAAAGTCAAACAGTTATGTAGTGTAGATCACCGGTCGCCTTGACCGTGACGGTAGGTGCAATGTGCGCGCGCAGCCCACGTCGAGATCGAGAGTGAAAACCGCCAAGTACTGTTCTATAACGATCATTATTTAAATGCCCGTTTCTGGCAAACTACCTTCTTAAAGTTAGAGGATTCGGATTGACCGGTAAAGTCAATTCGTGTAAAAGTTTCAGGATGTCTATTGCTCCTTTATGTTATTGAATAAGAAATTTCAAGTTTTTTTGATCTTAAACAGACTGTGGTTATCATAGTTAAGACAGTGTTGCCAACAGAGTAGACATCAATGCCTTAGCCATTATAAATTGACCCTTGAAAGAAAGAAATTGTAATTCTGTTTTAATTAAAATATATTTAATATTAAATTATGTAATTTTCTAACATATAGAACCTAGTTCATTTTCAGAGGACATTTTTAATAAACATCAACTATAAAAAAAAAAAATTAGGCAAAACAACAATTCAATACTACTAGGATTAGACTGCGGTTAGTCCCTAAGTATTAGTTATTTTAATTTAAAAAAAAATGGGTGAGACTGTCCTTCACATACCTGTCACCTACATATATTACATATATTACACACTACACTCCATATACTACACACAAACATATAGGGACACTCATTAAATATGTGAAAATAAAACGAATAGACTTCGTAAAAACCACATACACATTGAACAATTACTACACTTTAATATAAGTAATATTCTTCGCTAAGTTTAATAAAAATGAATATAAACACTAAAGTTTAAATCCCTCAAATAAAAGGGACGAAGGGGAATTTTCCCAAATCTCTGCAAAAAGGGAAAAGGGGAATAAATGAAAAGGAAAACGGGTCCCATAATTAATGGATGCTCCCTTATTCTAATTTTAACTAGGTCAATGCTCGCGTCACGTTTTGTACGCGAGTGGTCAGTGCACTTGAAATGACCATACATGACCATAGCTAGTGTATAAATGGCACTCAATGGCTCACTTATATACACATAAACAGACAACATATGTCGTTGACGCCAATTATCTCATTAAACAAACAAATATAGCATGTATTACTACTGTTTGTCTGTGTTTGAAACGACACTAAATTTGGAGGAAATAAATTACTATTCGAGATTTATTTATAACTACTTATTATGTAAATAGGATTCATATTATAATCGGCAAAATACAGACGTTTAGTCTACCTCTATCTGCAAGAATGCTCTTCTAAATTTATATCGCCAGTTGCCTCTGTCTTACTTTAATTTTAAACAATGCGAAACACATTTTTTTACAATATTTCAAAAATGTTCATAAGGTGTACTTAAGTTTATATATGTATACAGGTATTTAATATGCCTACATAGTGTCCTATCGTAATAAACTATTTTCTTGATTACACATCGGAGTTCTGAGACAACAAACATTAAACGAAAATAGAACCAAATTGATTAATTGTTAATCGTAATAAGGATTACTATTTGTCATTGTAAACGCTTTTCATTACAGTTTATGTATGTTGTATACACACTACGAGTATAAAATATATATTGTATTTGTGTAGGTGTATGTATTGTGCATTGGTATACGTGTAATATGAAAGGGTGCGTCTTTGTGTATGAGAATTTCTTTTTTCTATCTTAAGTGCCTGCCAAAGTGACTCTACTCTGCTTAATACAAAGCATGAATAAAATCCAAGAGTAGTGGTCACCATACTCATTGCAAATGCTGATAACGCATTATGGTAACCCACACTATGGCGGCCTTGTGAAATGCTTTTTCACACACCGGTTGGGGACGTAAACGACATGAGAGTCATTGTGACAGTGTAAAGCTTACACAGTTACCACGATAACTGTCACCCCTGCATCAATGGGCCTCCGGTCTCACACTCACCAGCGAAACACAACAACACGGATGCTGGCGTTTTAGGTTGGTCTTCTGTGGAAGGGTAGTGCTGCCACGCTCGTGCTGAAATCCGCGTGGCTCTACTACCTAGATGTCAGCGTGGTTCTACTATCTAGATGATATACCTAGTCTCTACTGATATTTAAATATTCTCGTTATAATGCGTTACTTGTGTATAAACTACCTTAAAATATTCAAACACCTGATGTTCGTGTTAAGGTTGTCTGGAAGAAATTGCCATGAACGGTAAGCGCCGTCGATTGACACAATAAACAGTTATAAATAAAATAAACTAATCTCCTTTTTAAAGTTGATAAAAAAATTAAATTAAACTTTACGCACAGTCGTAAAAACAATACGTATGTTTACACAGATTTGACGCAGTAACGCAGTTATTGGCGATAAACTGACGCATTTGTTACAAACACTTTTACAGTAAATGCGCACTTACATAAGAAGGAAGTATCTCGGTGTACATTTTTCTTGGTATTTTGTTTATTTAATTTTAATGATGACGCTCATTGCATTGATAACACTTCATCACAATTACAGATTAAATAAAAACCAACACTGTAGAGTGAAAAATACAGTTAACAAGTTATTATTTCTTAAAACTTGAAAATAATTAGTAATTTATTTATTTACTTATAATGGGTCTCTGGCAAGGAATACACCTTATATGCCAGTTTTATAAAAGATTAAATAAAATAAAAATTTCTTGTGCTTATGGGAGACCACAACATACTCATTACAAAAATAATGAAATATTAAATACAAACAGTGACCACAAAAGCCTATCTAGATGAAGGAAAGAGAAAATCAAAAAAAAAACAGTAGCAGTCGTGGGACTGCCGATAGAAGTGAAAACGGAACTATTAAGTTGAGAGTAATTAAAACTACGAGGGTAAGTTTTTAAGTTCGCGGAATGACAGTGAAAAAGGCGGGTAAACGCGCTCTTTTGATGCCTACCGTATTCAGTGACTCATAATTAGTCTGCATAGTAAAATTTGTTGTGATTGGATCATTAGTTATTAAACTATCGTTGACCAAGTATTTTAATCGGGAACGAAGTGAAAAAAATGGAGAAAATTTAATTCCGTGCGGTGATAAAGTTTCTTACTAAGCAAGGAAAGTCTGTTCAAACCATACTCAATGAGATGTCATCGGTTTACGGGGATTCTTGCCCAGGAAAAACAATGGTCTACAAGTGGCATAGTTTATTTAAACAAGGCAGGGAATCACTTGAAGACGACCCGAGGCCGGGGCGCTCCGTTGAGGTGACTACGCCAGAAGTTATTGCAAAAGTAGAAAAAATTGTATTGGAAGATGCTCGACTAAAAAAGAAACAACTCGCAGAAATGGTTGGAGTATCGGATACAACAATTTTTAAAATTTTACACGATCATCTTGGCATGACTAAGGTTAGCGCACGGTGGGTGCCGAGAATGCTCACGCCATTGCAAAAACAACAGCGCGTGGAATGTTCACGTGCGTTTTTGGACTTCTGCAATGAAGACAAGGATTGCGTATTGAATCAAATTGTTACTGGGGATGAAACTTGGGTTCATCATTATGAACCCGAGTCCAAACAAGACTCCATGCAGTGGCACAAAAAGGGCACAGCACCACTCAAGAAATTTAAGGTTTCACAGTCGGCTGGGAAACTCATGGCAACGATTTTTTGGGACTCAGAAGGAATATTATTGATAGATTATAAAGATAAAGGCATTTCTATAACGGGGGAATACTACGCTTCAATCTTAGAACAGTTAAAAGAAGCCATCAAAGAAAAAAGACGGGGAAAATTAACGAAAGGTGTCCTGCTATTGCATGACAATGCTCCCGTTCACAAGAGCCGAGTCGCACTGGCTGCCCTGCATAAGGTAGGCTTCGATATTTTGAATCACCCACCCTACAGTCCAGATTTGGCTACGAGTGATTATTATCTCTTTCCAAAAATGAAAAAAGAATTACGTGGTAAGAAATTTTCAACTGATGAGGAGGTTAAGGAGGCGGTTTCGGCGTATTTTTCAGACAAAGATAAAACTTTTTTTTACGAGGGAATAAAAAAACTAATTGAAAGATCTGAAAAATGTATTCGTGTTGCAGGGGAATATATAGAAAAAGAAAAATAATTTTGTGTTTTTATTATTACTCAATACCCTCCATTCCGCGAACTTAAAAACGCCCCCTCGTATATGCAAAATTATATGAAATTTTTTATGTTTCATATATAGCTATATATAATATATAATATCATATATAATATATAATAATAATAAATTTCATATATAATATATAATATCATATTCTCCATAGCTATAGATATACTATTATCATTAGCATGTCGGTGACGCGAACCGAGGATTTTACCCTCTACCAAAACGCTCAACGCGCCTAAAGAAGTTTTCACTTCAAATACTAAAAAAAACAACAATTAATTAAGCAAAAAATAGTATATAGCAGTCACACACATACATACATACAAACACATGCATATAATTCATTCAATATAGTGGCCTAGGCCGTAGCTGACCTATTCGTACTACTGTCCTTCCCCTCCCCCTCTATCTATCGGCATAAAGAATACTCCTTACCTATCATAGCCTTCCCATCTCACCCAACTTTTCATATCCCAATTTTCTTATGTAATTCTTAATTGCTTGGTTAATTTGCTCTCAACTATGTCATTTTGATTCGGATTTCTCTTATTATTATGTTTGGCGAAATTGCTCACTCCTGCAGAGACATAGGTGCTATATATAGTAATTGGTATTTTATATAAAACTAGCAGACCCGGCCACGCGTTGCTGTGACTATTTTTTTTTTAATTATTCGGTATATTGTAGTAAACTATTAAATTGAGATGTAAACTATCCTATCTTTCAAGTTGGATTAAACTGTACACGGTGTGCGAAATTTGATCAAAATCGGCTAAGTAGTTTCGGAGTCCATTGCGGTGAAACACCGTGACACGTAATTTATATATTAAGACAATCTGACGTCGTTTACATAATTTGTACAAAAAATAGACAATTAGCACGCACAGATAAACTATATAACATGCTTATAACTTCTTTGCATTTTACTTTCTCCGGCTCTAAGGTAAACCAGCTCCGTGGTGGCGGACCATATTGCTATTTAATCAATTGCCACTTTCGATCACATAAGCTATCAGTGTCCACACTGCCCTATTATATATGTAAGTGGGACTACGTGTTAAATAGCACATTGCGTACGTCATCCCTTCGAAAAATGAGCGGTAATGTATATATTTGAATTCACCTACGTACATATAATTTTAAACCCAAACTACCAATTCAGCAATATGAAATTTCTACTTACGCAGATTTACATACCTTCTTATTGTGTATATTCTAATCAGTGATCGTAAACAGTTAACACACTGGTTGTTAGCACGCACGGCGTGAGCGCGCGCGTGCGGCGCGTGCTCGCCCCAGTTACCTGCGCAAGCGCCGATCAACGCAGACATGCTCTATGATAATGTCACCCACGACAAGGGCACACTCACTGCCCACCGTTCTCGTTAAACAGTGTTAATTTATATTAAAAATTCAGTTATATTACTTCGTTACGATTACGACACAAATGAAAGGAAAAATATGGTAATATTTGCATTATCGCTCCAGCACTGCATTTCCTTTTTATCCATCATCTATTGCCTTCGTCTTAATTATTACTGGGATACTCTAGTTATCATTTATACAATTAATTCAGACATCATTATTTTCCATAGCTTATATTCGACAAGAATCGATTATACTAGAATTATTATATTTTATCAATATATAATAATATTGACACATATATTAATGTACAGTGTTTTTTTAGATTAACACATTTTATAATTAAGTCAAATATCGCTACAACCTAACTGTCAAAAGTCAATACAATCTTCGTTGCTTAATTAAACATTTTGCAAAAAAAAAACAATGATATGGTTAACTTATTCATACAGTACAGGAAACATTGAGTGCATTCAAATTAATATGAACAATTTACAGTTGACTGATTTTCGAGTACAATGTTATGGCATCGACGAAACTATAAACATGAAAACGCAATGAGATGTGACAAGAAAGCCGTAGTCTAATGTTACGCACGTAATTTTTATAATTCAGTTATTTGTCATTTACGCAATCTATGATCTATGGTAAAAGTGAAATTGAGTTCGAAAGTGATGTTTGTCTTTGATTTTATTTGACAGCAGTGCCCGTGCCATTGTTAATCCATAGAGTAGAATTTATAGGAGGGTATATCTAAGGCGACAATCGTCGGAAAACGAAAGTATCAAAATTTAAATGTTGCCCCGTAGGGATTGCAACACTGAATTTTTATTTTTTTTGTATTATATACTGTTTGTTTTTCGTACATGGTGAGTAATAGCAATAGCTATGGTAAACAATGAAAGAAAATGAAAATTATCCATTTGTATACTACCTGTTACTATAAACTACCTAATATTAAAAACCTATACACTTTTGTTTCTTCTTCTTTTTCAATGATCAGCTTATTCAATTTCAAAATTATGTTATGTCTAAATTTGGTAAACACCAAAATGTTATAACTGGAAATGGAGCACATTAATTTTATTCGAGCATCATTACAGAAATACTCGAGCCCGCTTATAACCGCGACGATAAAAACGTAACATCTCCAAAATGTTCGGCTACAAACCCATACAACGCCACAATTAAAAGTAAAACTGACCTAAAAAAGTTAAGGAAGCGTCTTAAATTCTGCGGCTAAAAGAATGATGCGCTGTGAATACGGCTACAAATATGGCTTTTAGTAACAGGTATGTGTAACAGTTCCCGTTGCACTAATAAATACTAGTATCCGTAATAATTCTTAGTGGAAATGGCGTGAAGAATTTATTATTGTACTGACTTGTTTTTCTGCCTTATTCAGTAATATTTTAATTTCATAATTGGTATTGCTCGGAGATACGATAAGCGTTTGTTAGCAATGGATTCGTTTAAAACTGGCAATCAATGCTAATATAAGCGGATATTAGTGAGGTTAAGATGCTTAAGATAAATATTTGTTGATACTTTAACTTTATATAGACACATAAATATCACGGCTGAAATTATCTTTATGATAGTCTAAAAATTAGAAATGTTTTCGATAGGATACTTTTTGTTGTTACTTGTGTTGAAGTGACAGTCAGAATTTGTAATATAGGTTTTAGAGCACAGATAAAATATCGTTGCTGGAAAATGCGTCATACCGTCATTGGTTTGATATTTTGCCGTTTTGGTTAATCGCACTAGTGGACACAGATTCTGTGATCCAAAGAATTAAGTATATCGTAGCATATGTGAGATCAAGGCTATGTACTAAAGACATCAGAAGAACAAAACGAGTTGTTAGTGTTACTGAGTATTTTCACTTGCTATTATATCCAAAAACTAGGAGTCGTTCATCGTTTAATCGTTATACGCAATATAGTTACTGTAATCCACATTCCACAGTTACGTAGCCTTAGTATAATTATTGTACAATGTTTGACCACGTGGCATAAGTTCAGTGTTGTAGTTCTTAGTCATTGTCTATGGTAACACACGACCCACAGTCGGCCAATCGAGCGTGGTTGACTAAAGACATTGATTAAAAGGTGATGACGGCTTTTTAATTAAATTTTTGATACGGATAATTGATGTCTCACTTAGAATCGATTTACTTATCATTTATAATTATTTAGGAAGGTTAGTAGTTAATTACTGATGACACGATTGTAATGTTATTCAATCACTATAATTACCAAATAGAGGTAATAAGGTTGCATCGTCATTATCAGACCATCAGAGTCCATTGCAATATTAACTAAGACTAACCTAAAGTGCCAGCATCCGTGCTGTCGTGTTTCGTTGGTGAGTGCGAGACCACAGACCCATTGATGCAAGAGTGACGAGTGCAGAATTATCGTGATAACTGTGTGAGCCTTACACTGCTACGATGAGTGTCATACCTTTTACGTCCCCAAGCGGGGTGTGAAAAGGCATCCCACTAGGTCGCCATAGTGTGGGTCACCACACGGCATTGTCTGCATTTGTAATGAGTATGGTATAGTATAGTATACCACAACTCTTGGATTCTATTCATGTTTTCCATCAGGCAGAGTAGAGTCACATTGGCAGGCTCTTAATATAGAAAATATAGAACTAACATTTAGTTCTAAATTTATTTTAGTTTTGTTTAAAAGTGACTGAAAATATATCATTGCAGAGGTTTGAATGGCTAAACACATCTGAATATTGGCAGTCTAAAATATGTGATGATGACGATGATGATGATGATGCTATAGATTACAATGATGATTATCAAACGTTATTAAGACGCTAGTAAAACTGTGATATTTAATAATAATTCTTGCCCAATAAGTGTCCGTTCGATGGCGGTGATGACGCCCACATTGCGCTAATGGGACCAAATATTTGGTAAAGTATGAGTGATTATCACCCCAATACCTTCAGAGTTTAATCAAAATTAATGTGAGAATATATCTACATTATATATACTTATGTGTGAAGCAATTATTCTGTTAGAGTTAGCGGTTATTTTTTTATTGACAACGCTCTTATTAAGAATGTATGCTGTGTCGCGGGGAACTTCACAAACATACAAGAAATGGACGCAAAGAACATCCAGACTCATAACAACAATTGTGGATCACACAAGGTGTTGTCCCACATGAGGTTTGACCTCACAACAAATAGCGCAGTAGAGAGCGGTGTGCGACCACTTAAACCAATCCGTGCAGTCAATTTTTTTTTAGATTTACCAGATAGTATTTCAGTCAGTTATTAATCATTAGGTCCTGTTAGGGAGGCGTGGGAGACAGGTTTCCTGCTTCAGATTAAAAAATATATAGTTGTGTGATTTGTATATAATGCGATCGTGTTACCCACGATTGTCATTTTTATATTGTATCTTTTCACTTTAGTTTTTTAAGACAATATGAAATAAGAACCCTTATAGAAGAGCTTTGTCCTCTGTTTTACTGTCGGCTGTAAATCCTCAGGAACGAGTAGAAGTACCATCATATTCAATAGCCTTTAACAGTCCACCGCTAGACATGAGCATCTCCCTCGAAAGGAGGCTGGAGTATTAATTTGATATTAAATTCAAGCCTGTGCAGCTGATTCTAAGTTAAGGCAATCAAAATATTTTTTTTTAACTTTACATATAATAAAAAAGTTTTTATTTTGGCGATTACCAAATAATGATAAATAACAATGTGTGTGTAAAATAACAAAGTAAACTTAGTCAATATAAACAAAGCTTACATCTCTAAGGATCGACATACATGATGGACGAACCATCTACATATAAGCGTGAAACCCTCGATATGCTAGCGAGACTTGAAAATCAAGTTAAGAGAATTAAATAAAAACACTTAAAGCACCGTTTTTATTTAATTCTCTTAATTTTCCCCCAATTCAAGTATTTACTTACACTTGGAAAATTAACATAAAAGAATAATTAGTGCAAAGTCCAGCAGTACAGTAACTCATCAGCATAATAAGTGGAAGTAACTAGGTTATTAAATTACGCTGGCTTAACACTGTACGTTACCGAAACACGCTCACTAAGTGTTCCACATCGCATTTTCTCCGCACTTCCGTAAATCGCAAAACCATTTGCGATAACTTATCTCTGAGAATCAGCTAAGAAATAGTGTAATAATTATGTTACTTACTCAATACTAAGAAGAAAATCCAGCTGAGACACGTGTAATGATTTAAAGACTCGCACACACTTGAGAGGTACTGTACCGCTAAGAAACGGTATTCATAAATAACACTGACTTCACTTTTCACGTCACTTTCATAGTGTAACGTGTATTAATACAATATATCGTGTTAAGCTACGTTTATTTATATTGATAAATAAACGCAGCTTAACTTACAGTTCCTGTTATCAAATGTCTTGCTGTGGGGGGCGGCATTCAAATAAAATGTTTTTTTCTAGGTAGTAAAGCCACGTTGATTTCAGCACGAGCGGGCCGGCTCGACCGGGGCTGTACTACCCTCCCACGGAAGACCAACCTAAAACGCCAGCATCCGTGTTGTCGTGTTTTGTTGGTGAGTGTGAGACCGGAGGCCCATTGATGCAGGGGTGACAGTTATCGTGGTAACTGTGTAAGCCTTACACTGTCACGATGACTGTCATGCCTTTTACGTCCCCAAGCGGGGTGTGAAAAAGCATCTCACAAGGCCACCATATTGTGGCCACCATATACTGCATTGTCAGCATTTGCAATGAGTATGGTGGCCACAACTCTTGGATTCTATTCATGCCTTCCATCAGGCAGAGTAGAGTCACTTTGGCAGGTTCTTAACATAGAAAAAAATGAACTTTATTCTGTTCTGTTTTCTATACACCTATTAAGGCGTTATTCACCAATTGACATCAAATTAAAATCCTACTTAATTATAGTTTCTATACCCTCGAGTAGAAGACTTAACTTTACGTCGTTGATGACCTATACAATACATTTACCTGTGAAGAGGCACCATGTTCTCTTAAAATTAATTTCGTGGATGTCTCGAGGCAATCAAAGTTTTCGAATTTAACACTAAACTTCTGTACAATGAGAGCTAGAGTAACTTTTACTGATTGTGCAATTCTAGTCTACATTGATGACAAATCTGCCACACCCTGTTTTTACCGTTGTTTTCATGAGTGAGCATTAGTATCATAAGGAGTGTTACGGTGTACGGAGACCCTTACGTCACGAGCGACTGCGTGCTTACTCACCACACTGTCCAAGTTTCATGCTCAACGCTCACAGGTTTCTTTCTGTAGTTAAGTTATTATACTTTTATTGCTGTTTATAAACAAACTGACGGAGAAATTTTCGAATAAAATCGAATACAACAAATAGAGCACAATAATAATTTTTGATATTCTCAATTATTGGTATTTTATAGTTTTACTACTGCCATTATTTTTGCGTAATTTAACTTAACTTTCTAGTTTATTCAACTATACAAAAGTTTATAAATTCATTCTGTAAAATTCTAAATATTAAAGTCTCTTCGTTTCGTGTTCTACTTGATATAACTAGTAGTAAGATAATAATTCAAAATATTAATGTAACATTTTATGATTTCACTTATGAGACGAAACTTTGAGACACGGAAGCTTTATTTACTTCGATACCTAATATGTAAATTGTTGCTACATAATTTTCCCCGTTTTCTCAAAGTTTCTTGAGCAGGGCGCAATGAGGATTTTTCTACTGTTCTTGTCTTACATCCGTTCAGTTCTTTCTTACTCTCTACTCTTGCCTATCTCCTTTCTAACCTGTTAAACGCAGTCTTTCCATCATATTTTTGGTGGTCCCCAACTCTTATAACCGTCAACCTCAACCATACAACTTCTATTTACTGTAAAACACCTGAATACAATACCTTTTATATTTTAGAAAATCCATTTTCAGTTACACCGGCCTCATAAAATGTTTCAACAATTATCACTTCAGTATTCAGCACAGCATAGGACGTATAAAGTTATTTACATGCAACACAACCACATCTGCCTAGCCATTTAACGTAATACAGAGCGAAGATAAAATAGATATCAAACTAATTCGACACGCGAAATAATATAACAATGATATGTTTTTATCATTGTTAGCACTTTATTTTTAGCATGGCCACTTTATCCACGGATAAAAAGTTCGTGGGAATACAAACTCGTATGAAACAATAACATAAAATTATTTACATATATTTGCACATCAGTTACTGCTATAATATTGTAATACATCTTCTTGTTTATGGAGTAATTCTAACGAGACTGTTAAAAATATCTATTAAAATAGAGTATTTCTTGGCGGTTAGGTGGGCTGTCACAGTATATTAAAAAAGTTACATGTTTGAAAATCGAATTCAATTTTGACATGATTCAAATGAATGTGTCATTTATGAATGTGTCATTTATGAATTTTTAAATGAGGTCTTTATTATAATACTGGTTAAGTTTGAATCAGAGTACATATTAGACAAGAAGACCTCTCGTGTTTGCAAATTAACATTTTTATTTTTGTCAATCGCTTCAATCAAAATACCAAGACGATATTGGAGTCTTTTTCAGTACATTTTGTTATATTTAAGCGCTTTTCGCGGCTGTTTAATTAACATTTGTCATGTAAACACGTCGTCCGTGTGGTGATGGATTAAGAATACGTAGTGTTACCACCTCTATTCATCCGGTGGGTGTCGTAAAAAGCGACTAAGGAAACAAAATATTCAGGAAAATATCAATACAAAGAGAAGGAAAACTTGAACCAAATCCTATACCAACGTGGTACGTAGGCCAAAACCTCCTTGCTAAGGAGAGGCCTATGTAAAGCAATAGACTGTAAAAGGCTGTTGATAATGTAAACATGAAATATTTTCTCAACTATAAATATATCTACTAATGAGTAAAAACGATTCGCTACTTAATATAGACGTTACGATGTTACGATAAAATGATTTACTTAAAACCCTACATATTTTGTTGTTGTCTCGTTACCCTCCGATTGTTGCACAGCGATTGAATACAATCGATACGATTCGATTCATCACGCCAGTCAGCTATTATCGATTATTCTCTGTTCGCTTTTTTTATTGAGCAATATTAATTAACTTTAATTTCTTTTAGGGGCATAGCACGCTTACCAAATATTTCTTTTCCAAAAAACAAAGTTATTTTGTAACATATTGATGTAAAAAAAGATGATTGCATGTACATGACGTGGGACTCTAATATTTGAATTTATTTTCATTTTTCATAATAGTCATCGGTCGAGTGTGACCTGAAAGAATTTTTTTTTAAATTAAACAAACAATATTATTGAAACCCTTTTTTTCTTTTTAGTCCAATTAGGATCAAAATACTTTCGAAAAGTGGGCATTTAATATGCCTCTGCCTACTCCTTCGAGGAAACAGGCGTGATTTTATACTACATTTGATATCCTTCTCTAGCACAGGTCTTTGATTGAACATACTGAAGTCACTACAAAAATCATGTCAGCACAGTACCTAACTTTAGGTCCACCATTATTCTATGTTTGACTCAATATTTTATCGCCATTTAACAGAATAACCATGTCCTGTCTATTTTTCTATTTGTCTTTAGGTGTGAATCCGATTCCATATTGCCAAACTTGATATTGATCGACATAAACAGACGATATGTGTGTCAACTAAGCTATAGTTATTTTGAGATGAGCTCAAAACAACAAGTTAAGGGGTTGACCCGTTTATCGTACTCGTTGTTTTTGTAATACTTCAACAAGTTTGCGATAAGTGTGTTATATTTAGTAGTGCCTAGTGATTTTGTGGTATTCCCCATTGCGACATAAAATTACACATTACTGTTGAGAGTTTAAAGATACCGTGGTAAAAATTAATTTGAAAGGCTTAAAATGATATTATTGAATTGAATCTTCAGTGTTATAAAATATTAAGACGTAATTTTCCAAATCGTGTTCAACTGCAACCTCCATTTGGCGGTACAACTAACACGGAATGAATTGGAAACTGTAAGCTTCGACTAAGAGTACGACAAATTGACATACCGATACGTTCCCAGACAAAATGATTCCCCTCTTTTTTTCTGTGCTGACAATTAAAACCTGTAACTCCCTACCAGCGCAGGTGTTTCCCTCTCACTATGATTCTGGATACTTTAAGTGGGACGTGAAAAAGCATCTCACTAGGCCACATTAGCGTAGGTCACCATACGTATTGGCTGCATTCGCAATACGTATGGTGACCGCCACTCTTGGATATTCATGCTTTCCATCAGGCAGAGTCACTTAGGCAGGACCCGAACAAACAAAACAGTAGCGACCGTGAAGAAAATAAAGATTTGAGGCGCTCTTTCATCGATACTTTATATTAAATCAGTTAGCATACGAGTATAACTCTCGATATATCATTATAGCCAGGTTGGTGTTACAACAGAATGGGATCATTGTGTTCAAAGTTAAATACATAACAGAGATTGGGAACCGCTGAACGATCAGATTGTGATAATACTGCGGTCACAATGGTACATAATAATTACATATTATCAAAAGAACCACTGTTGGATTGTTGAATCCGGTTTGTTTGGTTCTCAGTTTATGTTCCGTTCAAACAATGGTTGGTTGAATTGTAACTCATTTATTTAGTTTTGTTTAGACGGACTAGGTGAAGTCAATAAGTCTTCTGTTCAAAAATAGACGTCAGCGACTTTACTATTAAAACACGTAATAAATATTCCAAACAGTCAGAGCTTGTGTTCTGATGACAGTATTTCTAAACACATGCATATTATTTTAGATAAATTTGAAGGACAACACAACTAATTACCATACTTATCACAAAATTATTTACCTTTGGTGGGTCGAATTAGGACTTAAGAACAGCAGGCATGTTGACTGACAACTAGACCAACTGATCCATCAATATTTTCACTTGCGAAACGATTAAACTTCCAAGAAAGGTGGCAAGCAGAGCAAAAAAGAAAGTGACCCTATGTAATGTTACATACATTATCGATCCCAGACTAAATTGTAACATATGATGATAGTTATGATCCTTGATAATTTGCTTGACTGAGTAACACGGTAGGGTAATAAGTAAAGTAAATCAAAATCGATCCTGTATAAAACTGGGACATGCTGTTAGTACTGATCTCCAACTAACTTCTGCGCGCCTGGTACTTTGTCGTCGTAATTGTATAGACCAAGAGGGCAGGGCAATAGACAAAGCTAATCAAAATGTAGTAACAATTATATAGTAATTATAAATAAATTACTGCAAAATCGTCTGTCAATCAGTACCGATATAGTTAGTATCGCTTCATTTAATTTCTGACACATAATATGTTAGTTTGTTGGTTATAAGATTGATTATACATTGCATAGACTAAGCGTACTATGACAATAATAACGCATTTGAGTAATTTTTAAGTTTTTCTTCGTCAAATAAGCCTAAACATTACTTATGTTTTGATTTTTAAATGCCTCGATTTACGAAATTCGCATGCAAAGTGGTAGAAACAATTATTTTCACTTATTAATACATAAAAGCCATTACTAGTTTTACTGAGAACAGTACAAAAGTATTCTATTTGTCGCTATAACCTACTCACAACAAGACTTAAGGCCTTATTGCCTTATTGTCCTGTCAAAAAAATCAGATGTTTTGATAGTAACGTCTTCTTAAGTAGGTTCTAATTCGAATAGAAGTTACTACGTCACTCGTATAGTCTGATGCCCTGATGATACACATCAGGGCATCAGACGCACATAGATAATAACAATTAACAGTTCACTAATTATGCAGAAGAAGGTGACATAACGCGTTATTGTGGCAAGCAAGCCTTTTACAGACGCAAGGATTACATGCAGCCAGTAGTAACGTACATGACACTCCGTCAAAACAGAAGCTTGCATTGTTCACGCGACTCTTGCCCCGTAATACGTTCGGACGATAAATCTATCACTATTATCGATTCCCATTGTTTTCTCACAATTTATTACAGCGCGACGTGCACGAGCGATTATTACGTTGGCCTTCGGAAATTACTTTGGTTAGGTACAATATTTCATATGGATTTTCTACAGGGTCGCACAGAAATACTTAATTTTCTTCCCCATTCTGTCCACATTTGATATACCTACCACATCTGCTTTTGCTTCTATAATATAAACTAGTATTTGTTTATTTGGTTGGTGGAATAATCTCAGAACTATTGGCTAGAATTAAAAATTATTTTAGTGTTAGTTGTAGCATAAAAATTTTTGCTATTTTGTCAAATATCTAAAAATTGGTGTTGAATCTTGTACACTCTTGTGCGAAAATGAAACTATTCGCTTTTGCCTATTTTTTTTAAACCGTAAAACTAAATTTTAAGTCTCAAAGTTTAAACAAAAAGCACAAAAATAAATCATCTCATCATAAAATAAATCTTCTCTACGTCAATTGAAAATCAAAGAAATTAAACTACGCTAGTGTTGTCAATCAAGCGCTGCGTATGCGCACCTAGACTAGCGGCTCGGCCATATAACCGGCCGATAACGAGTCTCTTTATCGGTAACAATATAATCTACTTTCTAGCGTTCTTATCGTTGCTTTCTCTGCTATATTTATACGAAAGTGACGTCACAAGGTCAGGACTATGACCTCATCATGTACACATAATCCTTTTTTTATGCTTTATCAGAAAAATAAACTTGATGATTGTTACGAGCATTGGTTTAAAATTAAATACTAGTAACTTATCTTCAATATATGTCGGTTTATAAATTACTAGATAACTCTCGCAACTTCGTATGCACCTCACAAAAGAATTTACCCGTTTTTGCAACATTTTTCACTGATTCTTGGTCGTGAAGTAATGTAACATAGCCTATAGCTTTCCTTGACGGACTTTGGACTATTCAAACACTAAAAGAACATTTCAATTCAAACCCGATCCTGAGACAAGTTCAACCAAACAAACAAACTCTTCAACTATAATATTGGTACAGATTTTGTTACTATGAGAATTGAGAATGATACATATGTACATGAGAGTATATTAATTTTAGGGTCACCTCTTATCTTCCTTAAACAAGCTACCGTACTCGTACGGTACCCACTATCACGTATTACTTGTATATATAAATATTACTATGATATAAACTTTAGTAAACATTCGAGAACAAATAAATATTTATTTACTTTTCTAACGTAGGCCATTACAAACTGAAGAATGTTTTAATTATTACGTATAACTAAAATATACTAACTATATATTAGAGTAGTGAATAATTTACTTGTATGTGTATATTAGTATTGTCCGCGTAGTGATTGATTAAGAATACGAAGTATTATCATCACCTCATGAGTGTCATATAAAAAAAAAAGTTTTATTGTCTCATAAAATTAAAGTATACATAAATGGAGACCTTTATTTTTTTCAACGTGTGGTAACCCCCTCGGGCCGTCACCCCACCGGGTTTACGGCGGGGTGGTGTGTCGGAATCGGACCGACTAAAACTACACAGTGTGCCACTCTGCGCCTGACATAGGAGGGATCCGGGAACAGCTGTTATTACGACATCCAGATCACATAAATGGAAACCCTAGATACGAGGCCACTGAGGGAACGAATTACACGGGACAACAGCATTACACAGAGAAGGATAACTTACATAATCCCTATACACCAACAGGTCATGCTAGCGTGGTATTGTGGTCCAAAATCTCATATCTAAGGAGACTTATTTCCAGCAGTGGATTATTACAGGCTGTGGGTAATGATGATCTACGTTATATTTGTAGATATGAATACGTAGTCGATCTCTGTTCTAGAAGCCAGTTAAATAACGGAATCTTTTCTCTCGGCATCAGAACTGTCTAGTCTTACCTATTTCGTTATTATCATTTACTTTCAGATTCCCTTCGGAAAACGATTCCATTTCTAAAGAATATCTATTCATAATGGAAATTGTTTAGTACCGAGTGATATTTTAGCAAGTGAAATCAACCTATCGCCGTCCACTGCTGAACGAAGGTCTCCCCCAAGAAGCGCCAGCCATCCCGGTCTTGGGAAACTTTTAGTAAGTAATTTTTTTTATCCGTGTGATGACGGATTAAGAATACGTAGTGTGCTCTTACTTATCCCAACTAAAGGAACTACACAGGACAACAGCACTGCATATGGAAGAAATATTTGACCTTTTTCTTTTAAACGTGTGGAAACCCCCTCGGGCCGTCACCCCACCGGGGTTTACGGCGAGGTGGTGTGTCGGAATCGGACCGACTAAAACCACACGGTGTGCCACTCTGCGCCTGACGTAGGAGGAACCCGGGAACAGCTGCTATTACGACATCCAGATCCCTCCTAGCGCCTGCCCGCTAATGCGGGCACCATCTATGGGTAACGCAGGCCCATTTGACCCAAACCCTGTACCAACCCGTCTGGCCAACGTGGTATAGGAGACCACCCGAGTCAAAAAACAAGTTCCATTTTTGACCTCAAAATCTTCAATTCCTTTGATCTTTTATTTGCCGCACAAAAAGTAACTCTATTTTAACAGTCAAAACCCTTATTGAAGGTTATGAGGTTTAAATATGGATTACCTATAGATTTGAAATCTTAACTTTACCCTCAAAACACTCATACATCGGAAAGTTGTATTTGGGACTCAGAAAATTTATCGTTCAGAAAAAAAAATGTAAAACATTTTGTAGTACTTTTACCGATTTATTATGAGATTTTTATAACAATAATTCGGAAGACAAAATAAAAAAAAATGTTTTTTCTAATAATTTGAAATTTTTTAAACTTATTGAAAAAACTTTAAAATTTACCAAAATGCGGTTTTTGAGTACTAAAAATGTCATAAGAGAAAAATAAAAAATAAAAATTTTTTGAACTATCCGATTTGGTATGGAATGCTCCTCTACATAAAAGGAGTGTTGAGGTTTTTGAGGTTCAAAGCCGTATAGTATAATTTTTATATGGTTTGAGGTTTTTGAGGGTCAAATGTTGATTCTAAAGTTCTGATTTTACCCTCAAAGTTGTAAAACCGTCCGCAAGTAGGATTTTGAGGTAAAAACTGAGACTACTTTCTATGTTATATCCGATCTAAAAAAAATCAAGCTGACCCTCGAAAACCTCATTGAAGATTTTGAGGGTAAATTATGAATTTACTTTTTGACTCGAGCAAAACCTCCTTGCTAAGGATAAGCCTATATCTTGTAGTGGTTTATAAAAAACTGTAGCTAATGAGGTGTAATATTTAACTTCAAAACAACAACTAGATGATATCAAAATGAAGACATACACATATATGTGGACAAAAAGTGTAATTTGCTCATAACTCATAACATAGTGTACTTCAGTGCAATAAAATTGTGATAATTTCATAGAATCACGGAAAGAATAGACAGACTGGAAAAATAAGTACGCAGGTTAATTAGAGGTATGTTATAAATTATTCGTATGTGTAATTATGTAATTTCCTTATTGGTATGTGTTTTAGTTTCATTGAATGTGTGATTCATGTAATCATAAAGAAAAATAAACTACATAGAATAGCGGCCAATTCTGATTAGAATAATTATAATAGTTGAGGGTTCCGTCAACACGCAGCTCTTCCTAAACTACAACCGTTTCCCGAGTAAGTTAACGAAGGAAACTCTACCTCTTCGCAGTTATAAGTTACTCACCATCAAATATCTTGTTTACGCCTATTCTATTAAGAAAAATCGATCAGAACAAACACATATTTATCCAAAAGTTAATACTACGACCACCTGGACCACTCTTAAGACTTTTACGATCAACTGACATAATGTTTCCATCAAATTATCGTAAGGCTACTTAAACGACAAGACCATGTTTAATGCTCAGCTATAATGGCTGGTAATCGCATGACCTTATATAGCCTTCCTTAATCAATAGGTTATCCAACACTAAAATATTTTAAAATTCAAACTAGTACTGCCTGAGAATAGCGCGTTTAAACAAACACACTTTACAATATTGGTAAAGACATTTTCTTTCCATGGAGAAGCCTATGGCCAGCAGGGAACTGTTAATAGGCTATCGATTATGATAGGTATGCAAACATATATAGATGGTAGTTTGTAAAGAAGATAACTTAGTTTTCCACTTACGTGATTATTGTTTGTGAATGTGGCGCTAACACCTTACGTAATGTTTAACATTCTAATAAAGATAATCTCTTATCTCTTGCGCGTATACCGGAATTATATGCTTACCTGGAACAAACAAATTACTATAAGTACAAAGTAATAACATTTTCTCTTTACTTTCATTAACTTATCGTTTTGATAGCTAAATAAAATATATAGTAATTAACAATTTGACCGTCTATGCCTCGGCTATGGCTCTATATAATTGACTATCATCAGAATATCGTTCCAAGACGCCTCAAAGCTGCACATGTGCGAAATTTCGTTTAGATACGACAGTTAAAAACATACGCCTTACAAATATGTATGTACTGTATCCATCGTCTTACCAGGCAGGTAATAATTTATAAAGTAAAACTGAGGACTCTAAATAAACCTGTTGTAAGTGGTAATCAATTGTCTCTGCTTATCCCTTAGGAAAACAGACGTTGCATCATGTTATATAAAAATATCATTTACACATCAAATTAGACACGAGACCTGTAAGTAAAGTCGACACTTATGTCAACTCTATTGTAGAAACGTAATTATATTTATAAAAAGAAATGTGTCAGAGTGTGTATAATAGCTTGATGTAATGCTGTATATGACACCAGCCATCTACGCAGAAGATATCATAGTGCACAAATCGCCAACACGGGTGCACTCTCTGTTTCCTCACTCTCACAATCCGGCTATATTTTCATTGTATACAGTAATCGACCCGTTGTTTGATTTAACACAATTACGAAATTAATTATGAGTAACTCAAGTAATCTGGCATTGGCGTCATCGTCAATCACAATGTTTCAAAACTTAAACCTTACAATATTCGTGTTGTCGTGATTACTTTATTTTCAGTATTCGTTGTCAGAATCATACTGTAAAATGTAGTTATTAAATTGCTTTGATGTTTCCTTACATAGGTACCTTTATGTGAAATATATTTTGTATGTGTGTACAGTGTCTTTAACTCAGTGACAATAGAATTAGAATCAATCGATCGATCAAATCTTATTCTCTCGATGGTAAGGACTCGTGAGGTGCGCTCTGGGTGAGACACAAGTCAACCTTTATTAAATCAATATCTTTTTATAAGAATTTTAAAAGAAATACGCAACTCACACAAACATTAATGCAAATTCGAAAAATATTTAAGATTTTTTTAAATCTATTGCCATGAAGACCAATACAGTAACATACACGAATGAAAACTTGTTTCAGATCAACATTTTTTTTTTGAGGTCAATGCCTTATAGAGAAGTAATTATAGACAAAAAAGCTACGTCATCAACTGATATTGTAATTACAAAGGCTTCACAATAGCACCAGACTTGAACCAGATAGCGTAGAATAGAGTAAATGGGCTAATAGTATGTCCGCCTTATCGATATTAATCGAACATTGACTGATAGCAAAAATATACATAAACAGTCTGTTTTTACTTTGCCTTTGAAAGACTTACTCCCTCTTCATGTTCTCCTGGTACTGTAACAGGTACTGGTACTGTAACAGGTACTGGTACTGTAACAGGTACTGGTACTGTAACAAGTACTGGTACTGTGACAGGTACTGGTACTGTAACAGGTACTGGTACTGTAACAGGTACTGGTACTGTAACAGGTACTGGTACTGTAACAGGTACTGGTACTGTAACAGGTACTGGTAATGTGACAGGTACTGGTACTGTAACAGGTACTGTACTGAAACAGGGTTGTAAAAGAGCGAAGAAGGCGCTTAACAGTACGCTTACCTAAGTCTATGTCTAATTATGACTAAGTCATAGGAGTTTGAGATTACATGTTTTTAAAAGAAAGAAGGGTACTTCCTGATCTGCATATGAGATATGATATGAACTACGAGTAAGAGAATGATGGAGAAGTGGGAGAGAAAATAAAGACGGCATAGAAGAGTCAAGCAGCCTGGGTTCGAGTCAAGTTTTATATTTTACCCTACACAAGTCAGTAGGTATTATGTGACAGTGTTGCATTTTTTATTGACAGATCACTGTCAAGAGAAAAGTGTTAATTTTCAGAGCCTTTTTTTGATATCGGAGTGGCAAATCCCTTCGGATCTCCGGTTCTTCAGGGACATAGGAACCAGGAGTATGTAGTGTTTTCACTAAAAACCACCCCGGCGGCCGGTCTCAAGCGTCCTACTCGGAAGAGGACCCGGTCCAATTTTCAGAATATTCAGTGCTCCAAGAAAAAAATATTTGAACCTCGGAAGACTACCTTACTTCGTAGATATATTACACATAACTGACACCCAGTAAAAATCTGATCTCCTAGTAATACCGATTACCTCAGACATCAGAACTGTCACCAGTAGGTGGTATCCGGGGAGATTTCCGCACAGAAAAAAAAAGGCACCAGAATTGTAGATGTGTTTGTTTCTATTATATGTACCTATTTACTATTACACTCTAATTACTTTTAACAGGGGCATTTAAAATATTAACATAACATTAATAAGTAAATCTGCATGAAAAAGCTAGTCCTGTTTGAGTATTTACTTCATCATTATCATCATCAGCATATCGCAGTCCACTGCTGGACGTAGGACTCTCCCATTGCACGCCACTCTGATCGATTTTGGACTTGAAATACCTCCCAACAGACGCAACAAAGTATTAACTTAGACTGCCACATTTATAGGGCGGTGTCATTAGAAGTTGGGGATTGGAATTCATGGGGATGGGGGTTAATTTAAATTTGGAGGACACCAACTACTTGTGGTAGTAACTACTTCTTCGGTACCTTCCCAATACAATAAGGTAACAAGAATTGTAATTGTATATATTTTTTTTTTTACTTTGTTTTTATTATTGCACATATTGTTTTCATTTTAGACCAATTTTTATATCTATGAGTATACATTTGAATAGTTTACTAACACACACTTAAATTTAAAATGAAATTTTACACGGCTCAAATAATAAAAATGTGAAAAGTTCAATCAAAAAAATCAAATAAATCAATTTGCAGAAACTCACCATTCATGAAATTGAAATAAACGTCTTTAGTATCAAATAAAATTCGTTGTACATCATTAATGTTATAGCACCTGTACACTAAGCACATAACAACGGTAATTAAGACGTGTTCACACTGACATATTATTCCGTAACTTGTAAATAAAGTGGTCAAATCGGCAGCGGTACAGTCGCGGAGAAGGCGCGCCGCGAACTGTGCTGTACCGACACCGAGACCGAATCGTACTGTGCGTACAATACATCTGGCAAAGTGGACGGCTCCATGCAGCACGGAACCAACGGAAGGTCAAGTTCAGATCATATATAACACTGCACATCTAGGTGTATGTAAATTACTCTTACTGTTTATGAAATCCTGGTAGCTCAATTTACGCAATACTTGTTTGTAGAACCTACTTAAACAAAACAGTAAAAGAAGTATCTATATTTATAAGAAAATAGTAAGTTGGTTTGTAACTTCTGCAACGATTGAGTTTTAATTTTGACCTGATATGATGTACTTCTAGCTAGTATATCGACAACGGCGGTCAGTCTCAACGGAGACCAGCAGGAGGTATTACAGTTTCACAAGGGTGTGCGCTTACACAGGTGCACTCTCTGTCCCCTTACTTTCACCATCTGATGGGATGGCTATCTGACACAACCGAGGAGAGCTTAGGCGCAGGACCGACGGTTTTACATGCTCGGGATACGTTGTATAAGCGATTCAAAAGTTGTTTTTATCTTTTGTTTCGGGTATTAGGGTACAGTTAGTACTTCTATAAATTATCACAACAAGCAGCAGCAGTGGACTATGATAAGCTGGTGATGAAGATGATGATGATTACAAGAAGAATAATAAGAGAATGTTGTAAACAGTAAAACATGTATCTGTCCAAGAACTTCGGCATTACTGGGAGTTTGTAAAAATGTGAGAATCAAGAATGAGTACATTTAATATTTAGTATATTTATTTAGAATATTAACTAATGTACTTTTTTTTGTCCAATTAGGATGCTTATAATTCAATAAATAGAATAGTTTAATAACATTATTCTTATAAGACGAGTAGCGGACAGCAATAAATCTTCTTATTAAACACACTTTTCAATACAATAATATATATTTTAAATTACTGAGAAACAAACACAAACTCAATGTATATTATATTAGTATAGATTTATACATATTCTTAGATAATTACATTTATGCACTGTTTTTTTTATAAAAAGAGTAATATTTAAATTAATTTCCGTTCTAGCCTTTTGCGGTAATCTTAGCATATCATTATGCATAATTTGAAACAGTTTCAAACATTTAGATGATATTAAATAACAAATTACGCAGTATATAGCCTAGTTAACGGATAACACAATCACTTTAAGAAAAAAACCATTTAAATAAAAAAAATATGTTTCCGAATTGAAAATGCCATTTAATTCGACCACAATGGCTCCTTTCAACATTAACTGTCCACAGCATCTGCAACACGGGAATCAATTTCCCAGCTTCACCTCTCACTTGCACTCACCCCTTTCTTCTAAAGAGAGAAGGGAAGAAAAAATATCTGCAACGCGCAAGTCTCCACCCCTGGAATACGGCCGCCGGAATTATTGCCAGGTTTGGGCAATCAATATGGAGTACTGGAATGAACGGTGGATAATAGTGATGGGAGCAACGTTAAAAATAATGTGCATTTTGAATGTGACCATCAATATTTATGTGCTTGTGGCTGGATTAAAGTTTTATTGCTTTTGTTTCAGCATGTTAAATACAATGTGTATGGTTTAATATACAATTATGTTGGCTGATTCTGTACGGTCTGATAACTACTAGGATTACTTATAAAAATATTTATTTCTATAATACGAGTTTACAGAACTAATAGAAGCGCTACACCATTTTTAACCGACTTCAAAAAAATAGGAGGTTCTATGTGCCACTGTATGTATTTTTTATTATGTATGGTCATCGATTACTCCGTCAATTGTGGACCAATTTTGAAAGTTCTTTTTGTATTGCAAGAAACTTTAGAAGCTATAACTGCAAGCCAGTTCTACACCCAGACTGCAGTACAAGTAGTATGCAGACATAAAAAACGATTTAAAACTTAACTTCTAAATTCGTGAGAACAGTAAATGCTATCCACCCTTTGAGACCATTAAAGTAAGAAAACAACATCGTATACACACATCAGAAACTAATTTAACCCAAGTACTTTCCCATACCAGAAAACATAAATCAATTTAAATGTGTCTCTCGAGTCAACAACATAAAAACGCCCTCCCTAACTAACAAGTAATGATAACTAAATAGATTAAGTATTCAACTTATTATTAAACACAACCCCTAACAATAAATTTTAAGTTAGTGGACGGATAATTGATTAAACATGAATTTTTTCAAGAAATTTTTCCACAGGAAACATACTTGTATTACTCCTAACTTAAATGAGCTCCTGGTACATAGCGAGTTCTACATATTCAATTTATAAGTGAGGATTCAGAACTTTATTTATGGTATAAGGAGTAAGCGAAGAGACTGATCTGTTGGTAAGTTTGAGAGTAGTAGAGCCACGCTGATTTCAGCACGAGCGGGCCGGCTCGACCGGGGCAGTACTACCCTCCCACAGAAGACCAACCTAAAGCGCCAACATCCGTGTTGTCGTGTTTCGTTGGTGAGTGTGAGACCGGAGGCCCATTGATGCAGGGGTGACAGTTATCGTGGTAACTGTGTAAGCCTTACGCTGTCACGATGACTGTCATGCCTTTTACGTCCCCAAGCGGGGTGTGAAAAAGCATCTCACAAGGCCGCCATAATGTGGGACACCATACTGCATTGTCTGCATTTGCAATGAGTATGGTGACCACAGCTCTTGGATTTCATTCATGCTTTCCATTAGGCAGAGTAGAGTTACTTTGGCAGACTCTGATTATAGAAAAAAAAAGTGAGCACCACTGCCCATAGACAACTGCAACTCAAAATGCAATATAAAGCAACGAAATATAAGCAACACTGTACATCTCTATAGTCTACTTGATATCAATTTAGGAGTTTTTCCCCACAAGTATGAGATATTGGTCGAAGTTTCGGTCTCAAGTGGTTCGAGATAAGGGTACGTGGCTCGAAGTTTACGTCTAAGAAACAGATGGTAGTTTGTTTATAGTGTATCATCATGGGGTCACATAACAAATAGCTATCAAATGACTCATGGTAAACTCATATCGTTAGTATGATGTTTTGATAGAGATGTGATAGTTTGCCCAGGAATAGGTCAATATTGCAATAGAAATGTTATACCGTTCAGCTGGATCCATGGTGGTTTGATAAGTCTTAAGAGCAACAAGTGTTTATAAATGTAGCCTGGAAGCTTAACATCTTTTATTATTTTATTGTCATTTTGTATACATATTGTAAAAGGTGGCCGGAGGTGGCTTTGACTAGTTTCTTGTAAGGTTAGCCATCAGCCTGACACCATCAGACTACGTATGGTACGTATGTATTTACAAAAGAATATAAGTATTCTATCGATCAATCTAACTTTCGTAGCTGTGTTTAGTTTTAAACTAAACAGCATTGTGTCAATCTCCAAAACATTTACTTATTTAATGGAAGAAAAACAAAGATGAGTTAGCTAGAGTAAGGTATTCAACATGTTTCAGATAGGATAGCTAGGATAGGGCTTCAGGGACTCTTCGTCTAGAAGAAGTTGCCAAGACCCAAACACGAATTGATCATTTAAAATAAAACTGGTCAAGTGCGAGTCGGACTCGTGCACCGAGGGTTCCGTACAAAACTGTAGGAATATAAGTTTGATTTTGTTGCTGCTTAAAGGTGTTATAGACCTTAGTATTTGACATGAATTTTAATTTAATATCTCTACGCGTTCATGAGCAAAGATGTAGTAAGTTTAAAATTATTAAAAATATGTTTTTTGTATGATGTAACTAAAAATTTACGGTTTTCGCAATTTTTCCTTTATCTGTACTATAAGACGTTGCTTCGTAAAAAATTAGATTCTGAGTTCACATGAAGTACCCTGTAGGTTTTGATTCCCTTGCAAGTTTCAAAACTTTGCAGCATAAACGGTTGTATCTTTTGATTGCGTTGGCTTAGAAGTTTGATTTTTCACAGTACTAAGGGAAAGTAGACCTGAGTATTTGATACAAATTTCAAGTTGATACCTCCACACATTCCTGGGAAAAAAGGTCTTGACCGACGGACAGACAATAAAGTGAACTATAAGGTTTTCCCTTGCGAGGTACGGAACCCTAAATAACATTTATTTATACATTTTAAAGAATATAAATTATAAATTTTGAAATGTCTACAAGGGTTGTCGATCTCACCATAAAAATGAATAAGGAATCCTTTTTTTTGTTATTCGTGATCCCAAGTTTATTTTTGGATGTCAAGTAATGAAGCTGGCTATCAAATGTGCAAGAAACAACCATTAAATAAAGATTAGTTTAACAAACAGTAATGAACGATTGTCATCAACGATATCTTCTGAAATAGCACATTGGGATGACGTCACGAATGTCGCAAAGCTGAACAAATAATATATATTTGTAAATGAATACATGTTATCAGTGTTTCAGCTGAATCCTTAGAGTGTGAACAAAATTCAACGTTTCAACAGGTTGGCAAACATGTACACGTCCCAGAAGATGTGCGATCACCGGAAAATATGGCCATACACAATTATTGTTCGTTAATACTTTGAAACACTATTTCTACAGTAATAACTTCACACATGTATCATCAAACTAGGCAGGGTCCATATATTGTAACCAAACTGCTGATAAACTCAGTTACATATTTCTAAATAAATTTAAGATAATTACACCAAATTCAATTTACATTAAATCCCTTGAGTCTCTGCAGTTGCGAAGAGATGTCGCCTCTATGGCAGTCCTCTATCGTCTTTATCATGGAGAGTGTTCTGAAAAGCTCTTCCGACTGATCCCATCCTCTCCGTTCCTCTATAGGACAAGTTGTGCTGGCCTTGGAGGTCACCGTTTCAGAATGGTAGGCATACGCTCCCGAACTAAACGGTTCGGCGTTTCCTTCCTGTGCAGATCGGTTAAAGCCTGGAATTCATTATCAGCGCACGTGTTTCCCTCCCACTACGATCCCGGGTCCTTTAGGCGGGGCGTGAAAAAGTATCTCACTAGGCCGCCATAGCGAGGGTCGCCATATTGCACTGTCGTTATTCGCAGTGAGTATGGCGACCACTGCTCTTGAATTCTATTCATGCTTTCTATCAGACAGAATAGTCACTTTGGTAAGTTAAATATATAAAAAAAAAAATGATAGCATTCTTACTAGCCCCAACTAGTTACTATGCCAAATTCTTAGAATGGATATAATGCAATAATGCACTGGTGTGGTCCTCATAACATCTTGATTGCAAATTCGCTGTTAACGTTAATTTTACATAACTTGTCCCGCAACGATCCACTTAGCATCATATTTTGTCATTCGATTTTGCATATTAACACTATTGTGAAGCGTTCGTTACTTAATTATGTCAAAATCTTAATCATTACAATAAATTTTAACGTTAAGACTTACAATCATTAGTTTAATTACAAAACAAATGTGGCCCAATCGCGCTTAAGCGTGTGCTAAGTGTTAAGAAATCACTTGAAAATTTAAAACTGCAATTGTGACTGTCATACTTACACTTAAGGTGTAGCAAAACACGACAAATTTAATGAGGGAACATGAAATGCATGTATATATTAAGCAAAGAAATTCTGTAAACTTGTACAAATACTTAAAATTGTACATATACTCGTAATGAAATGTCGAAGAATGAAATAATTATTTTAGGAAATGAATAATTTTGGAATGATAGTTTCTGATAATTACAGTGAGCAAATAATTTGAGCCTATAATTAATACATACAAATACCTCAACATTAGATAAGCCTTGTTTTCACCATCATCGAGTTAGCGTACGCTCAACAAAATTGTCATCACACGGACAGACAGACATGAAGTAAGCTATGTGTCTGTAGTTAGTGAAACGGTGACCGAACCGCGCGTAATAGACAAATTGCCACTTAGGAAAATCACATGTTGATGATGGCTATCAAAACTACGATGTAAGCGCGATAATATTCACATTATACATTACTTTAACCTTAAGGCCACATTTTTTTTAGTTTTGAGGCATAACCCTCCTTTTTAAATAACGTGTTATCATTTAACCATATGCCACATGAGTACCAAGACCCAAGGACTTTCGATCAATTAGTTTCGCTACGTACTAGGATCGCAGCAATTGAAGCAGATGTTGAACAATAAATTAGTTACGACGCATTCAAATGATATCAGACTTATTTCCATATTTACATATATTTGCTAAAAACATACGCGGAACGATAAACGAAATGATTCGGTGATTCACCTGTCAAAGGTAACAATACTGAAACGTGATACGGAGAATATTAAATTCAAATGTCAACAGTGTTACAATAATAATATATATGTATTAATAAGTGTCATTATCATTAAAATCTGTTCATTAGCATAACAATAGATGTTTTCAAAAACACTAAAATAATATTAATTTTTACATGTTTGTACATGACTTTCAATTAAGTTGGTGTCAATTTTAGTGGCAAATAAGTATTTTCGTATTTTTCATGACCAATAATGTAGAGGGAGGCAGGTATATTAATGTAGTTGTGTTTTGAATGGCACAAAACATTCGATAAACACAAAGCACCACGACCACGATCGTAAAGCTATGGTGCAACATAACTTGATATGCTCCCATACAACCGACTAGTAGAAGACTAGAGATCCAGACAAAAAAAGAAACAGAACCCCTTCTTCCTAAGGGAGGTTTGGCGCCTGTGCAAGTTCCGAACTGGCATTCCGCCAAATACCGAAAGTACTAGGAAATTATAAGACGGAAGAAAGTAACTCCAGATCTCTGTTAGTATTCAAAACCAGCTTTTACTTTAAATAATATGTGCAGGCAAATAAGTTATGAACAAGGTAAATAGATCAAAATATTTGATAAACGCTCTGTGTATTGATTACAAAGTACATTAAATATTTGACGTTAATAATATGAAAGTGATTAGTCTCTGCTTACGCACGTAGTTAAAGTGCTTATCAAGACTCTCTAATACGGGAAAATCAAATGTTGATTATACGAACAAGTACAACATCTTACAGTTATACGAATTAAACTAGACGAAATACTAAGAAAACAGCAGTTTATGAGTTAGTGTAAATCGTTGCAAACGATTTCCTTACTAAAATTTGACGTATTCCCGTGCCGTCTAAACTCTAATAAAGCTTTTATATGTAGACGGTAATAAAACTGAAGAATGTAACGGTCCTTCCGAGGTTATTTTATACGTAGTTATCCCGGGGGGTTATAGTACAGAGCACTCCTGTCTAGACATGCGTGCGCAATGCGGTAACATTCGATGCGCCATACCAACGTAGCCAAGAAAGCGGTGCAGTAAGCCAATACCAGTTTGTTTAAGTCTCTGTTATAACTCGTTTGGGTAACGTATGCCTGCGTGATTACGATTTTGAAACAGGACCATGAACAGATAATCTTTAAACACTGATTTCAACACCACTATAAAATAGCCCTAGGGTTAGGCTTTAAAATTGTGAAATTAGGAATAAACAAATATGGTTAATGTCCTATTCTTACTGGAGTGTCCAATCATACAACAAGCGACCCCGGTCTCTTCGAAGTACTGCAAACTTAATCTGACGCTCTCAGTATATCTTAACCTGGCTCCATCATTCGATTTGACTTATTTCAATTTGCTTTTTTTGTCACAACTATAAACGATTACATTACTTAGTATCACATAGGCGGCCAGCTAGAAAGAAAATCGGTCAAAACTCAAAAAAAATACCAAGAAAAGGATGACAATGAAACATACTTATGAAATACAAGTATTTTTTATAACTACAACCTAATTTGTTATGTTTTAGAAACATAATCTTTTTTTAAGCAAAATGCTTTTCGCTTTAACAATACGAGTACAATAACAAACGCATGCATATCTTTTAATACCTTTTTTCTAAACGTAAACAAAAATGGTCGATGCATTAAAAGGAGCAAATTTTTTCCAGATTCGGTTTCATCACAACCATAATTAGGCATAAAAGCAAAATTATTTTGTATTCGAGGTACTAGGAAACCATATCCCGGCAGTTCACTGTTTGATCTCACTGATGCATTTGACGTGTTGACTGATGTTTGGTAGTAAAAGCTTGTAAATGTACGCCTTATAACTTCGTTTGTTAATCCCAGTGATTCTATTTCTGACGTTCAATGTTTATCAACTTTTCTAACGCCATATGCGATGCTATGCTTTCATGTTACGCACTTGAAAGTGAATATGTATGTCTTAAGTTTTGTGTGAAGGAAAGATCCTTTCTTTCACCGTTAAAGTGGTCGGATGGTATACACATTCCAAGTTTAATAACGGTCTCCCCTCATGCAAATCAATAGGAACAGTTTGTTGATATCAATATTAAGTATACGTTATGTCTATGCATAAAGGAAAGCACTTAGCTCTTAACTTTATGGAATTATAAAATTATTAGTCTCATAATGATGTGTTTTTTATATTTGTAGATATGACATGTTTCGTGTGCCATATTGTGGTAGCAAAAAATTAATAAAAACAATCTTAAAGTTTTTGTAGCTTATAACAAGAATGTATTTGACTTTTTTACCGCCTTGTGTACCTTATAACAGGGATTGTTTTTGTATTAATTTGGCTGACAATATCATCGATAATAACATTTTAAATTCTCAAATTTTTGAACTTTGTCTTCAAAAAGTTATTTCAATTTGTAGTTTCTAATGTAATAATATCTGGGCCATTAAAATCGACAGCTATGATAACTGGTTATAACAAATAAGTTATCATTGTTAACAACTAGATGGCGTAGCAGCATATTTTTCAAATCAAAATCATTAATTTATGATTTATTTGATATGTCAATAAAACTTTGCACTGCTTCTAAATACAATAGTATACCTCTTTCATAAATATCAATTTAAATATATTACCATTTTTTATGTAATTTATAATAAAATAAAATATATATTTTCAGATATCGGACACACAATGCCATCTAGTTTTCAAACAAAGCAAATTTTAAGCATAGCAAGTTTAGGAAACGTAGGAATGTGTTTTGTTATTACTGTAAACAACTTTTTAAAAATTTCAGAAAATATTTTAGCTACGAATTAAAATATGATAATTATATGACAATAGGATGATTCAATTTACAAACGGTGGATATATCATAACCATCCATTATATATTGCTAACATTACAGGATCTGCCATTCACCTATGAGCTAACTGTTTGAGTTTTTGAAACGTACACAAATCTGCTCAACATTTCTACATTAGCCCTTATAAATATACGTTTAGTAGATAGTTTTAAAACGAGCGATGATCGAAGTTTCGCTCAAGCGACTCCAAAAAATACGAGGATCTGAGTCCAACTGTATTTTATTTTATTTTCAACGTCATAGAATCTTTCCTTGTCTTGTTGTTACAGTAATTCTAAGCATTCTCATTTAAATAGTTTTATCTTATATAAACACATTAACAATACAGATGAGTTACAAATATTTTCGTGAAAGAATAACTGAACGTGTGCCTTGACTCACTGGTTGCACAGCTGTCTGTTTTTCAGCATTCACGGGTTCACATTCGCAACCTGTCATTATTATAATTTATTCACACATAACCCATTGTGGTATAGCTTAGTGCTTTTGTGTCAAGACCGAGAGAACACTTGATCAAACATGACGTATGCAAAATGGCGGCGATGACCAGTGAATGGGACGTGAAATGAAGAAACAATTAAAAAGTTATTAAGCATGGGTATATGGTATTAATTACGCTGACAAAGTATAATATATATATCCTAGTATTTCAAATTGATCACTGCATTATGTGGGCGACAATTTTGTGAAAAACTGACTGCACGGAAGGCGTAGAAGTTTAAGCGTCCCCTCGCTGCTTTTTATTGCTCATAACACTGTCTCGATCGAATCCACATTACTGAGTTTTTGAAGTCACAGACGACACAGGATATTTTCCTAGTGCGGGTGTGGTCTTTCAGAAACTAGGATGAATATAAATTATGTGTATGACAATATATGCATATTTCAGAAATGGTCGGTCACATGATGAGAAATTTCGGCACGTATTTAGTTGGTAGACAGAGTGGTGTTAAAACGCCCTCATTTACCGACTTCTTAGTTCCACTTACGTGCTACGGGCGGATCTATTGCCGATCTGGTCAGGCTATTTTAAAGAGTAATCGCGTTTGACGATATAAACAGTTGAACGCACAATTATTTCATACTATCTAAACTGAAATAGGTATAATATCCTGAAGACTGTGTAAAACTGTGGGAATCGAAGAAAAAAGTCGTATCATCAAACTTTTTTTTCCTTAGTTTATGGACTTTCTTAGATTACTTTAACATGGATTACGAATATTTAGGTATTTATACACGTACATAATAGCATAAAATGAACATACACATCTTAAAGTGGTTATTAAAATACATTGTATACACATATATTTCTGTCATACATACATGCACATATGTGTGTTAATTATCTTGTAACTATGCTCGTAAAATATTACTCCGACGCGTTACAAAACAACCGCAATTCATACTGACAGACTGAAGGGATCAGCAGTCTTGCATACAAAGGGCTGACAGGTACTCTGATTGCCATTCACGTACGGCGTGCAGTGTCCTCGGCACTCCTCGTTGATCCGCCATTGTGAATTGCGAATTGTGCGCCGCCATAGACTGTGTGTCCACAGTGTGCGCGTATGTGTGAAGTGTGTGTGAAGATGACTTACTGGTATAAGGATTGTAGAGTATTAAAAGAGTTTAGTTTGTTGTTTGTTGTTTGCCGTAAGCGTACACACGTTCTAAATACAGAATAATAGTGTCGATTTGAAGGCGATTTAAAATAAATATTAAGGTCGAACTGCACTTTCAAAGGATTAATTAACCAACTATTCGATTAAATATACACACTGATAAAGAGCAACGTTAAAAAATCTCAGGAAACGTTTAGTTTAAACACAAGATCCCTTCTTTCAACTCGTCGAGAATATACGACACTTTTGACACGGGTGGATTGACCGCTTTCTAGTTCCGTCCCTAAATATTTCTATAAGGATTTATGAAATGCCCGCGTAAGCTTTAGAATGAATTATAGTAATTAGGAATTCTACCATCATTATAGAACCAAATTAGGTCAATATTTTCACTTTTAGAGGTGGAAAAAAGCTGAAGATTTACGCAACATCAACTTACTTGAATGTGATGATGTTTTACATTATATGTTGCGCACAAAAAATATGGTAGACAATTAAGTAGGTGTTGCATAAGATATGCAACCGATAATGTATTACACTTGTTGATGGGTATTTTTGGCATATATTCTAAATATAAGACTTCGTATGGCCATAAACCTTGTATGTTGTTTTAGTACCGAAGTATAATACTGAATTATTCAGATCTCTACAAGTACAAATAGCTTACTTGGGATATCTGCCACACGCGCGATTTTATGGTATACTATAAATAACTGTCAGGAATTTGCCTGCAAAACATGGTACTCCGTGTGTGTATAATAACTAAACCAACAAAAACAGGAAGGATTTATATGAATAAAAAGGCAAACAAAGAAATATCTTCCCCTTCGGAGCGTTCATTCAGTTTCAATTACCAGGCGCACAGGACGCGCGTGGAACAAACAATGCAATAAAAACGCTGAGTGGTGTGTATCGGATGACGAGGCAATTACGTCAGGATGCGGGCGACCAACTTCGAGGGTACTATGTTGCCCTTGTCCTTCAGCAGCTAATTCAACTGTCGTCACTTAAAACTCCTTGTTTATTATTGTCAAGTTTAAAATGAACCATACAATGTATTGTTACTCTCATTTAATGGTTTAGATACACAATTGGATAGATGATAGGTTTACAAGTACATTCTTTCTCCGAGGCTTTTATCCAAGTTAGGTTGGGGTTCTATTGATCTGGATGTCGTAATAGCAGCTGTTCCCGGATCCCTCCTATGTCAGGCGCAGAGTGGCACACCGTGTGGTTTTAGTCGGTCCGATTCCGACACACCACCCCGCCGCAAACCCCGATGGGGTTTCCACACGTTAAAAAAAACAAGGTTGGGGTTCTATTAACCCCGTCCATCGACTTATCGACGACCAGGTTAGAAACGAACGTCCCTTCTATTTCGATTACAATTTTAGTCCGATACATCGCTTCGCTGCAAATTTCGATTGGGTGACGGCTCGAGGAAGTTTCCATACGGTAAAAAACATAAACAAACAAGTCTACTACAATGCAGTTGAACTTCATTTTTTTAAGTGGAGTGACTGCCATCAAGCCTCCACAACTCAAGCTATCAAAGTTCTGTAAAAAGACTATTGTTGGACTTTATAAGGGTCCAACTGCCCGTAACGTATGACATGTTCGTATGGCAACTGGGACCGACGGTGTAGTAGTGTTGAAACAAAAACAAATTAATGTAGTGGATTTTTTTCACAAGAGTATCAATGCTTATTTAACGCGCATTATACAATGATCTATTTCAATACACGTTAATCATACACACCACCATAAATGGTCCCCAATAGCAAAAAATTAGTAGATTTAATTGCGTGTATTTTTTTACCACGATCATCAAAAAAACCTATTTGTGCTATTCCAAATCGAGAACGTACTACTAGAAAAACAGAACACATTAGAGCGCCGATTGTAGAATACCATACATTTTGAAATTTGAGTAATATCCGTGGAGTGACATGAAAGAAATAAAAAGCCATAATGTTCTATTTCTGAGTGCGGAGTGCAGCTAATTCACGGTCCGCTGCAGTGGGGAGGAAGTGAGGCCGGCGCTCATAGGTAGTTGCCCCGACAAAAATATCAATATTTGTGACTGGGTTCCGTCTAACATAACAAATTCGTATTACGGATAAAAAGACTGAGGAGAATGAGGAGCACTGGCACTTTATAACCCTCGGATCCAACTAAAATAATGAGTATTAGGGAAGCGGAACTGGAGTATCCTAAATTAAAATGCATCAGCAAAATGTAGTTTTACAAGTAACTATATAAGGTCGAGAATGACTTGAACAGTCATGCATCCCAAAGGTCAGGTGCCAATGATGAGGTGCGGCAATCATATCAAATCTGAAAAACGGTACTTTATTTAAGAAATATTGCGCAATTTGTATAAGATTGCTGTTATATTGTATACGTCCCAATTATTTCGCATTGCATTGCCGAAATACAAGCTATTCCAGTTAGACTTGCGGCTCTGTAACGATACCGGTGCGAGCGCATATCCGCCCGGACCGGTCGGCTGCGCGTGCGCAAGACGGTGAGATAGATTGGTGTGATCGAGTCAATGAAAAAGTATAGACAAATGTTGTAATGTCAAACAAAGATTATAGACGATAACAAAGTATATGTCTATATGTACCTATAATATTTATTTTGAACGTAAACATATATTTTACAGAAGTAGGCTCTTTCGTTGTTTAGTGACATTTGGACATGAATTCGGTTATATACTTTTTGAATGACAAAAAAAATATTGTTCTTATATTGTGGAATAGTTTAGCCTCCCGGTCAGCTATCTTACACCAGATAGGAAACCCATAAACTTTAAGAAGTATCCACAACACAGCGACTGTCACACCTCCACAAACTTTACCCTCATGTCCGGTTTTGATCATTCCTATTATTATTCATGTAAGCGTTTAGACTCGTGTATTCCGCGTTGTAACAACAGTGCCATTAAAGACGAACCATGTATAAAAACATAATGGAATTAATGAATTTGTATCAGTTGCGCAATGAGAAAGCCTCATTAATTAGTCATACTTACTTAAAAGTGTTGTATCGCAAAACAGGGAAAGTGCACAGCACTGTTCGCGATGTCTGCGTACTCAAGAAAACAAATAAAATTCAAGATATTAACACGAATGTGTAAACAACATGTACTAACCAAATCATACTTTCTTTGAAGCAGTTTGTTTATCGATGACAGTCGCATAGGCTAGTGAGACCACAGATGCTTCTATATTTTACGCTACTTGCCTGACGCTGCTGTGAACTCTCGCAAAAATGTTATAAGCGTAATTATAGAACAATATAGAACGCGATCAAAGTTATGATGTTATGCTATGATAAGAGAGAGATAATTTTATTATTTGACGAACAACATTAATCGGATAATATTACCGGATTACAGTATCATTTACTATCGGACATAAATTAGAATATGTATCAGTGGATTAGTTTAGACGATTCCTAGTAGAGACACTATCCTACAATCCTGTTTTGTTTTTCTTTTCTTGTGTGGAAACCTCTTTGGGTTGTCGCCTTACCAGGGCTAAAAGGGATGGTGTAAGTCTGATTCGAATCGGCTAAACCCACAGAGTGTTTCATCATCAAGCCTTTTATCGGGGTTTCAGGGGTCCTCTCAATGCAGGGAAATCCTTGTTATCACCGTAAAGTTGATCACCTCCAAAGATAAGCAAACCTCTCTCTCAAGTCTCTCTCCAGAGAGCAGCGTACACGGAACCTGCTTCTGCTAGAGTGACAGATAGGCCGTCAGAAGTGGCTTCACCGATTTCGATGTGATTTCCTTTCATGTATTGCGGTAAACTTCAATTAACATTTAGTGTTTGTTTTACTTAAATTGGTTGACAAATAAAAAAAGTTATATCAGGTTAAAGAATCGCCGCGATAACCGACATACATGTGGACGGAGCTACAGGCAAAAGGTAGTTCTACATAGTTTGTGGTTTAAAGCAAGAATTTTAATGTTTTGAACTAATTAAATGAAATAAAAATATTGCTAGTATTGAATAATTTAGTATTTATACATTTCACATACGGCAGTATGATCCCAGTTGAGCAAAACTTGTGCTACATTAAAGAGGCTGAGAAACATACTTATTTAGATGTTGTTTTAGATTCATACATATTATTAATTAATATCTGCCATGTTTTGCTATATGTGACCCGTGGTTATGGCAAAATATGGTCGGTGAATAATGCTAAACAAGGGTGGAATAATTGATTTATCTCCCCTAATTGTAACCCTACCAAATGTGCTAAATATTCATTCTCTGAAATGTTAGTTATAAGTTAATTTGAATTCATGTCATTTATATCGTGATTGACCGTTTGTTTTAGTTATATTGGAGAACTCAAAGATATACTGCAAGGTCACAACGCATTTGTAGCTTTTGAGTTGCATGGTCTGTGGGAGACGGTAATCACTTACAATCAGGTGACCCGACTACTTGTTTACCTCTTTTATACACGAAAACTTCTTTGGACTAGCAAGTAGTATGTGCGACTGAAGGTAAAAACATTCAATATTGTTGATCAAGAGACCTTGCATTCGATTCCCGAAACAGGTCAAAATTACTAACAGCCCAGCGTTTGGAAGTTAGAGTATCAAAACTCCGTGCCTCGGAGAGCGTGTAAAGCTGTCGGCCCTGCGCCTGAACCCTTCCTGGTCATGTCGGATAGCCGTCCCATCGGATTGTGAGAGTGTGGGACAGAGTGCACCTGTGTTTGTGCTCACACCTGTACACTGTAATAACTTCTGTTCAGTTGACTGGTCTCGGTTGACACTGGCCGTAGTGGCCGAAATCCTAAAAAAAAATAAAGCCCTCAAAATGAAACTAAAGAATTGCCATTAACTCACTGAAGTAACCGTCTTTCGCATAATGAAATACCGTATATACGAGTAGGGAATTCAGTTAGTACTGAACACGACATCCAGACACATTTAGTTTTGTTAAAAATAGAAGCAAAAAGGGGTTTATCCTACTAATGCTTATGATGTCAATGTCAGATCCTTTTATAGAACACAATATTACCCTGTTCTCCCGTCTCCGGAGTGTACACGAAGGTAATAACTCTATCATGATCGGTACAGCTTTTACAAGCCCGCCAACAGGCGCGCACGCGACGCAAATAATAAACTATAGCTATATATGGAATACTCTACAAATGGATACAAATATGTAATAAAAAGACATGACTTTGAAGAGTTGGAGGCGGTGCTATTTTACGTTTACACAGTTACCTGCTAGTTTACAAGAAAAATGGGTTTTACATCTGCGTATATGAGGAACACAAAATTCGAGTATGTTGTTAAATAGTTTTGCAGTCCTCATAAAATTATTTTATAGGTTTTACCTACTTAGTAGTGAGAGATTAAACCTTTTCCAGAGCTTTTTGATATTAACTTTAACGGAATCGTTAAAAATATTAACATACAATCGTTCATTAGTAATCAGTGTTGCCTCGTTGGTCTAACGGTTAACTTATGCGACTGCCAATCAAAAAGTCTCGGGTTCGATTCTGGGGTGGGACCAAAAACGTTGTTTGGTTGTTCTTACAAAAAATTCTTAATAACAGCCCGGGGTGTTGAAGTTTAGCGGAGTTCCACTTGTATGCCTCGAAGAACACGTAAAACCGTCGGCGTCGGTTGTCATAAACATCTATAGCAATCGTTATTGGAAAGTCAGCGCCCTCAACTATATAGACATTTAGTTCAACTTTTGAATTCAGTTCACCCCCAGAACTGCGGAGGTCTGATGCCAGTCGCTCCGTGGAAAAATTGATATTCAAGTAAAACCGGTTGAACTAGTAGCCAACTGAAGGATAATCTAGGGAGTTATAAAGGCTAGAAAGATGAGAAGATTTCAAAAGTGTAAGCAATGTGTAGCGTACGAGCAGTTACCATAGTACAGGCTCTTGCTATTTGGGAATAAGACAGTCGTATGTTAGATGATTTCAGTTAAAAAGAAATAATGTGCCAAAGATTAAAACTTGGTTCCTTCTCAAACATTTCGTCGGTACCGACAAACCGCATTACAGCCAGTTGAGGAGACAATTGTCCCGAGCCATCAAGACCGAAAATCGTCCACTTTAACCGTGTACACGTTGCTAATCTCGTGGGCAGTTAGCGATAACCCGTCGGTCACAGAGACCTGTCCCTTTATTGCATCGCCCACGCTTAACCATTTCACTGGCGGAGAATCCCACGATGCCATTAAAGACTTCACAGATCCTGCTCTATGTGGTACAAGTTGCGGCAATACTACATTGGTATGAAAACTGTATTGTCCGCTTAACTGCGCAGCGTAACGGAGAAGACAACCTCTCTGTAACGTGGGTGGTATAAATAGGTTCTTGAAGATGTGGAGAAGGCGATTAAATAGATCTTTTTAGCTATAAGTAACTTTGGACAGATATTATTAAAGCAGCAATGCGAATTCTTCGAGATTTATGTTTTGCCAACAATTGTGCTTTGTTGATTGCTATAACTTTTTTTCTACAATAGCATATGCATAACGTGTCTGACCACGCCTGTATATTCCACCAATGATGTTTATGTACTTGGTTTGGTAAAAAAAGCAAAATAAGAATAAATGAATAAGTATTTTGGACATTTGACACACAACGTCATCTAGTTTCAAATTAAGCAGAGCTTGTGCTGTAACTAGACTGACCGATAGAATAATATTTTTTGTAAATACATACATGTTATACATAGAAAACACCAAAACTTTGAAACAAATATTTGCAGATCATACAAACATTTGGTCCGAACCGCGCACCGAACTCGAGACCTCAAGCACAGCAGCCGCATTCACTGCCGCTGCGCTACCGAGGCAGTCAAAAATGCTGAAATATGATAATAATTATTGAAGATATCTAAAAAATAATGTCCGTTGAGAGTTTTATTGACGAACACCAGAATAATTAAAGAATCATTGCTCTTTATAAGATCCAAATTCTTGAAATGAAACTATTTATTTCACCTTTTGTGTAAGTAGAATAAAAGTACATCAACATCAACAGCCTTTTACAATCCACTGCTGGACATAGGCCTCTCCTTAGCAAGGAAGTTTTGGCCTGCTATACCACGCTGGCCAGACGGGTTGGATTGGAAACGGAGAATAAAAGTACAAGTGAGTTTTATTTTATGAATGTATTTTAACAAGTGCCACCAAATGTCAACAATCGAGAGTTTAAACTTTATAAGATGTACAATAAACTCTCGTAAACTAGTCATGTGAAGTCAGGGCTGGTTACTAGTGCACACTTAAGACAATATTTGTAAAATTTGACAATTCAAAACAAGGTCCCAACATCGCTAAGCGTAACAAGACGTTAACGTGATCTATTTATCCACTTGCGCATCCGCAAACCACGTTATACTGCTCGCAGAAAATAGAGTAAGTGACGGATGTGTCACCTACACACTGACCCAAATCTGGTTAAACGCGATTGTTGCCTACAGTGTCCACAGCGGACAACGAACTCTAATTTACTTTCAGATAATAATCTTTTATCGTTCTCTGATAAACTTGCAGGTTCTTAAACATGTCCCTTCCGTTACCAAATATTTAATTAGCAAGTAATGTTGACGGCAAATTAACAAGACATGACAACATTTACTTGTTAGCTATCATTTCTGTGTTCATTATCTTGGTTTAGTAATTATAAACACACAGACAACAGGAATATAATGTGTATGCATAAGGATTTAGACAGTATTAGACGATGATGAAATGCAGTGCAATGATAAGATCAAACATGTGCGATTGGCATTCTGCCCGTCTTCTTGTCGATTTAATTTAGAGCCAATGTACAGTGTAAAATATCAAAAGGTTTGGGCTGGTTTCTTACGTAGGCTTGCAGGACACCAAACTTCTTGGAAAACATAATCGATTTTTCTGAGTCTCCAAGACTAACACCAGACTAAGACTATTATACTACATTCACAATGCCGAGTCCAAATCTAAGCTTCAGAACATTGAGCAGACTCGATCGGAGTTATATCAAAGTCTCACCGAAAACCGCTGCTACTCGTCACGACACGTCAACAAGTACGATCAAATATTTCGATTATAATTGGGTAGATGAGATGACTGTATCGTAAATAAATACCAATGTCTACTTCATTAAAACTAATATCACGAAACATCTAGGAAAATACAATTAAGATAGCTTTTTATTATCATTACGAATTTCAATCAAATATACAGTGAAATATATTGTTCAATTGAGTAGTCTAAAACAGTGACGTCAGAATTTTGTATTTAGTACATTTTTCATACAAAATTGTCGTTTTGACGGATGATAAAAAGTAACTAATTTAAATAAGGTGTTATCTAGCTTATTAAGGCGTTCTCAGTTATTACTGATTATGTCTACAGCTCACGAAACCAATACATGTATAATAATAAATCCACAAAACGCACAAGTATTTATCCTCCATAACTCTTAACTGCCACTTCCGTGATCATAACAGTTACTTTTTGTTGTCAAAGAAACATTCTACGTCAATGTAAACTATTGTTGTAATGTTTCCTAAACTCGTGACAGGCTCTTAATGCCCACTTTAGTTCGTGGAAACATCGGGAGTGTTCGTAGAAAGCATTAAAATGGAGGAACTGATGTCCGCCGGTCAACTCTGTGACGATTTCCGTTCGCGCCACACCTACAAGAGGGGAGCACGTGCTTTAAATTTAATACACCTAACATTTTAAACTTTTTTAATAACCTCTTGGTGGTTTTTCTTTATACTTAATTATTTTGAGAAAAATAAAGCGCAGATTAATTCCTTTGTTTATTAAACGAAGGTTAAGATAGCGTCTAATATCTGGTTTGAAAATTAAAGTTCACAAAAAATACGGCCAATAGTCTAGACTAGGCTACACGGAAGGACTAAAAACACATTTATGTATCAGGTTTAATTTTCAAAGGACCAAACGAAAAAAACTATTGATTGACGATTGATTATTATCATTGAGGTGAGGTACTTTTACATATTAAGGCAATTAAAATTGGAATATTGATACTGATGTCAGGATCTTGTTAAATAGTATTTTATGTATTGTACAAAAAAATATCATACGAAAGACAATAAATTATAGCGTAAAATTTACATTAAACCAAAACTCGGGTTAAAGAGAACACATTAAATAGAATTAAGCGCAAATTTAATTTTAAAAATTCAAGTAACTCACTGTGTATGTTCATGAATTTTTTTCTATTATAGTAATAAGTATACTAAAAAACATTAATAATTAATTGAGCAAAATGATATTTTAACAAAACAATGTAAGGGAAACTTTGGGAAACAAAGTGACCAAGAAGTAATGTTAACACATTTAAACTTTAAGAAAGCCATATTTAGCAAAGTTCTAACTGCAAACCCCGGCGTTTTCGATTCATAAGGGTCCTTATTCCAAATCCTTCATCGTATGCATCACCAGTGCTCTACTTTACGTTTTTCTATTAACCCGTCTATGACCTACCATTATAAGACCTACTTATTCCCTAACTTTTAACACCGTTTAAAAAAATGACCCTACATAGTTGTTCTTCTATAAATCTCGTTTTTATTATAAAATCAAGTCGCATATTGTTCATAAAGAAATAAACCTTAAATTAATTGTTTTTCCTCGACAATTGCAATGAGTTGTATTTAAGTGAGTAGCTAGTGTGGGTCACCGTACTATATTACACAATCGCAATTATTATATTGACCACAATTCTTGGTTTCTAATTCATGCTTTCCATCAGGCAGAGTAGAGTCACTTTGACACGTTCTTAATAAAAAAAAAAACGTAAAATTATAATTCTTCCCACACACCGAAGGTCGTGATGATCAATGTCATTGACAATGCTTGAGGGAACCAGCGGCTTCCGAAAACGATTATATTGCGGAAGTATTGAACGTTGGTCACACTGGACGATAATACCACAGATTATATAATTATTATCCGCGCATTTGACATTATAATATTGTAGTAGTCACTTTGCTTGCGATTTGCATCATATAACGGTGGTATAGTTTTCAATATTAAGCCTTTAAAATAAATAGCCTTTTATTGGTAGAAACATGTGTATACCTACTTACTAAGCGGAAGTAGGTTATAAATTAATAGTCAATACATGACAAATAGTCAAAACATGTCCTGCCAATTGAACTGCCTGGCGCATAAATATTCTGTCTCGCTCTATTTAATATTAATTAGGAATGCCACAACAAACATTAAATATTATATATAGATTAAAAATAATTAATCTCAGTTTATTAGAAATTATGATATTCTTCTACGGACAATTTTTTTTTTTCATTATAATTATCAAAGACAACGTCCACACTAGGAATAAATCCTGTGTCGCGGGAGATTTACAAACATACTCGTACAAGAAACGGACACAAAGAACACCCAGACTCAGAACAACAAGTTATGGATCACACAAAGTGTTGTCCTATGTAGAATTTGAACCCACAACACTCGGTGCAGTAGAGAGCGGTGTGGCGACCGCTTACACCACTAGGCCAGTGATTTAAACCACATTTTACGTGCAAAAATAACCCAAGCTATACTTGGATTACTGTCTTACAGTAATTAGTTCTCTGTTATATCGACTAGTTTAAAGCTCCATTACGCTTATTAAATTATATAGATAAATACATATATATAGAAGCTATAATGTAATTAGTTGTATTGTGCAAAATGTATTGAGTCATCGTCTAGTCATTGAATATTTCTAGATTACGATAATTAATTGGTTCATATTCTAGACTAAATAATTAAAAACTATATTCACTTCCTAGAATTATATACACAATTATTTATAGTACCCACATATCGTCTTATTACTTTTAACACACGCATTGTTTCGACGAATCATTCAAATATTATTCAGTCTCCTTATTCAAGGTACTTTAACATTTGTACATGTTTTTGTCTATTAGTTTTTAGTAGTATTATAAATTCATCAGTAATTGCTGTCGACGTGATGGGCATACTTTTGACGTCGTTAATGTTAAAGATCGCGCGATTCGACTGTCTTACCGGCGATTTATTGCACAGGAAACATTTGTTATAATAAGTGGTATGTGTACACGGTACGTTATGTACAAAAGCATGTGGGACCGGTCTGCCGTAGAGAGAAACAACAGGTGTTATCGAAATATCGTCAAAGGACAACACAATTAGGGCTGCCAAAGCTAAATAGGACACTAGTGTTATAATACGCTGAAGTTGATGTTATATCGGTGTATTTAAATGTAATATTTTTACAAGCTACAAGTAAGATTTAAATAATAATTTTAAAAGATGTAATGAACATCAATTAGACTCATTAAAAATGCCTATTAACCATGAAATGGAACCAAAATATTTCCATGATATAAGCGTATGCGAAAATAGATATTTTGCGAATCCTAGTGACATCTTCCACATTTTTTTTACAAAGTTTAAAAAGTAGCTCATTATTAATTTGAGGATTAACCCCTTAAAAATAGAAGCAAATATCTTTTAGTACATATGTCATAATTTTTATCTTGAAAATGTTGCGTTGTGCGTTCAGTCGCAATGAAAATTGTTATGTGATACTTACACACTCAAATAACTCATATAATCACTGTGCTATGTCATCGTCACATTATAGTTGATACTGTTAATTTAGTTTTACGAATTATAAGACCCTATGTGTAAGGTTGTCCCACTAAAATAAATGACTGGGCAACAATGAACATTAATTTAGTAACGAATACTTTAACTATACTAACATTAAAACCGTCGTGTTCCGTGATATATATAGATATATTATTATATACATAATTGAGTTATCTGGAGATTTGCAACGGCTAGTGCAACTTGGTAGAAACGTCAGGCAATCTAACACATAATATAAAACAGAAAAGTAATGATGGGTGGTCGAGGGACAGCCCTAATTTAAAGTTACAATAACACAAAAACTAGCCCATTGATGAGTTCACTCACGGCGTGTTTACTTGTGTGTGTGGAGGCGTGCGTGTGGGTTTGTTTGTTACATAATCAGCATTGTTTTGTTCGAATATATATGACCACGTGTTTAGAACAGAACATTGCTGTATGCGCAAATATTGCATTTGGTCATAATGAACGTGTGACTACTTCAAGTTGATTAAGTAGTTTTAGTTGTTTTAGTTTCAAGTTAACGTGTACAAATGGTGTACAAATTACTGATTGACACGTTAACTTGATATACATGTAATAAAATTATCTGACTACACGGTTGGCCTAGTGGTTTAAGCGGTCGCCACGCCGCACTCGACTTCGCCGAGTGTTGTGGGTTCAAGCCCCACATGGAACAATCCTTTGTGTGATCCACAAATTGTTGTTCTGAGTCTGGGTGTTCTTTGTGTCCGTTTCTTGTATGTTTGTAAGGTCGTCTGCGACACAGGATTTATTCCTAATGCGGGTGTTGTATTTACAAAAAAAAGAATACGATTTCTATGCAACAAACGATAGCGCTAATCAGACATAATTATTTGTACTGGGTGGGAGTAGAACCCTAGTTCGGGACCAGACGCCCAAGTGGGGAACTGTGTAGCGTTTTAATCATGGGTGTTTCTCGTCGTCATATTTATGGACAAATATACATACATGTAAACATTGTCTTTCTTAAAAAAAAATGTATATTCAAAAACAAAAATAAAAATATATTTTTGTTAAAGAAATAAGGTTTGATCACGGTTCAGTCCTTGAAAAGGTATTTTATCCGAATATAACCGCATATCTTTGGACACCAGTAACTAAAGCAATAACTTTAGCTTTTGGAAGTATGCACACTTGTATGGTCTCTACAGTTTTAAGGCTAACCATTTTCAAATTACAAATATGGGATAATTTATTCAACAGATAGCGTAGCACATATTTCAAGATCATATCTCATTCTAAATCAATGTGACATCTATGAAGGTTAATAAATATATATAGAAGTACAGTATTACATAACTACACAATAAACTGAGAGTGGACAATGTACGTACTGACTATACAAACTGCTTCGTTGGTCAAGTGGTTAGCGTATGTGACTGCCAATCAAGTGGTCTCGGGTTCAATTACCGGATTAGGACAAAGTGTTACTGAGTTCTTCTGTTCCAGCCCGGAGTTTGGAAGTTAGGGTCTTAGCCTCCATGCCTTAGAGAGCACGTACACGTACAGTCGTCGGTCTTGTGCCTGATCTTTCCCTGCTCGTGTCAGATAGCCGTCCCATCAGATTGTGAGAGTGAGGGAACAGAGAGTGCACCTGTGTTTGCGCACACACTTGTGCACTATAATACCTCCTGCGTAATTAGCTGGTTTCCGTTGAGGCTGGCCTCTGTGGCCAAAATCATACATCATTACAATTGAAACGTAGATGTTTAAAAAATAGTAAGATAACTCAGATTGTATATAGTATGATGAGTCTCATGACATTGTCCATTGAATATTGGCAAAACAAAACTAATTTTATTTTAGATCCCTAGAATGTAAGCCTGGAATTCATTGCCAAGTCTGGAATTCATTGTCAAACCTGGAATTCATTGCCAGCGCACGTGTTTCCCTCCCACTACGATCCCGGGTCCTTTAAGCGGAGCGTGAAAAAGCATCTCACTAGGCCGTCATAGCGTGGATCGCCATACTGCACTGTCAACATTCGCAGTGAGTACGGCGACCACTGCTCTTGGATTCTATTCATGCTTTCCATCAGGCAGAATAGCGTCACTTTGGTAGGTTTCTATTTAAAAAAAAAGTATGGCATCACCAAAGGTTTCAAAATTTATACAGAATTTTTTTTTTCTTATAACATTATCCCCTTCTATTCCCTTGTCGTTTACAAGTAACCTAAATTCTCACTCTATTCGTAGCTTATAAATATTCTTGCTCATTATGACTGAGCAGACCAGAATGGCGACAAGACTACATTTTTTTCTACTTCTTACAAACATAGGTACTACATGATATGTACATTTTTTAATTATTTCAATGATAAAGTGTCTCTACAAAAACAACATGTCGTTACAAGTGACCTTAGTCCACACGTACGTATGACGTCCAGTACAAATAATTCAACGTATCAATCTATACAAATAAATACAATTGAAGCGTTTGTTTATAATTTTAAATGAAGAGCGTTTTATTAAATGCATATGAAAGTATATACTCGTACAGTACTGATGTCAAAAAATTAAGTTTTGTCTGTCTGTTCGGCTAATTTCTGTAACGGCTGGACCGATTTAGATTGGCTTTTCACTAGTAAATAGCTGATGTTATAAGGAGCAATTTAGGTTACTTTAATTTAAACCAATGAAATAGTAAACAATATCCAATTCAAAGCAACAAAAACGGCTGATAATATCGCGGGGCGCAGCAAGTTTTAAATATAAGCGAAGGTTTTTATCACTGTCAATTTTAAATGATCAATTCTTAATCGACAAAAAATAATCTATTTAATTAATGTTTGTGGGCAGCGACTCAACTTTTTGATAAACAGGGGCTAAACCATGAAATAATGTTTAAACTACTATTGTTCTACATCACAAACTGATTAGGTCTTCAGGTCTTGCTTTAACCGATAATATTTTCAATATATAAGGTGGACTTAATGTGGTGGTTATTTTCATGCCATTCGACCTTTGGGTGAAGCAGAACGGTGTGTAGCAAGTATATAAATTATAAATATTTCGGACACTTAATACACAACGCCATCTAGTTTCAAACTAAGCAGAGCTTGTACTATGATAACTAGACTGACTGATAGAATACTTTATCCTTTTTTTTCTGTAAATAAATACGCCAAACTCCGAAACAAATATTTACAGATCATACAAACATTTGGTCCTATCCGGGAATCAAACCCGAGACCTCTGGCATAGCAGTCGCTTTCACTACCGCTACGCCATCGAGGCAGTCAAATGAAGCTAATGAGATAAATGAGTTAATAAAATCTTAACATTATCCATTAATAAACTTAAATTTATATATGTAAATCTCTACGTATCCCATATGTCGCCTGAAGGTTGACTGGGAGAGAATGTCTCAGGACATTCAGTCCACCCTTATTCTATTCATCCTATCGCCATCCACTGCTGAACGAAGGTCTCCCCCAAGGAACGGCAACCATCCATGGGGTGTAAATGGGGCTACCTACCATCCCAGGCCCTGTGAAGCCAACCTCACCGGCACGCGGTGCACCCTGCCAAACAACGGACGAGGCTATGGCAATCGACTCGTGGCGGTAGAACCACACCACAGCGAGAATCACTAAAATTCAATCCTGGTAGCGGGCAGCAGCGCCATCAGAGAAATAATTTTCGCTGCTGCGGTCACCAACCCGCCTACCCAGCATGGTGACTATGACAAATGCGGGGGCATTTGTCGATGGCAAATGCCCCCGCATTGGTCCGGGGGCAATGGACCACAACCAAATTTTACCCTTGTACATGTTATTAATACTATGTATCATTGTATATTTTTTTCTTATCAGTTGAAAGATTGAATTATTATTATCAAAACAATCCACACTCGGAAGGAACAAACAACTTAAAAAAACCCTAATTACAATAGAAGCCATAAGTTTTTGTGATATACAATACCAGGCTCACAGACGGATAGAAGAGATATCCGCGTGTCCAATGTACTCAAGAGTCAACAATCAACAATGAATGTTATAAAAAACAGCTAAGGTCGTTTTGTTTGCTAACAACATTTAATATAACAAATAGTTAACACTAGTTACTGAAATAAGTAATTAATTTGCCACTTATTTGTCAGGAAATGAAAGCCTTGTGTGTGACAGGAAAAACGTACGTTCAAAAACAGCATGTCGAGTTTTTTTTTTATTCAAATATAAAACCTCTAATCATACTGAACACTGATTAAGGAAAAAACGCAGTACCTACTTGTTGAAACAGCAGGCCTTGTCATCTCAGTCGACATTTTAAATAGGCTAGATGACACCTTAGTCAAATTAGTTACTTTTTATCATCTGTCAAAACGACAATTTTGTTTGAAAAATATACTAAATACCAAATTGTGACGTCATTGACTACTCAACTGAACAGTATATATTTCACTGTATATTTGATTAAAATTCGTAACAATAACAAAAAGCTACGTTAATTGTATTTGCCGAGATGTTTCGCGATATTAGTTTTAATGAGGTGGACATTGGTATTTATTTACGATACAGTCATCTACCCAATTGCCTAACAATCGTCATATTTTAAAATAGCAAGTTGGGTATCGATGTAATTAAAAGGATTCTTATGTTTAAACTTTACGATAAATAGAATTATTTTCGTTAAGAACTCGAGATGAATTAATGAAAGAAATAAAATAGTTACTATTACTTTAAGAATAAATTAATAAATAATAAATAAATAAATATGCCGGACATTTAACACACAACGCCATCTAGTTTCAAACTAAGCAGAGCTCGTACTATGATAACTTTTTTTTGTAAATACACACATATTGTACATAGAAAACACCCAAATTCAGCATCATTCAAAATCATTTTTTTTTGTCTGTCTGTCTGTTTGTCGGCTAATATCTGAAACGGCTGGACCGATATTGACGAGATTTTTACTGAGAGATAGCTGATGTTATAAAAACTTAGGCTACTTTTATTTTTTTTAAATAAGGTAATGTGAAAACAAAATAAAAACCATTGAAATAATGACTAATATCCGACTCAAATATTGATGAATTCGCAGGTAACAGCTAGTTAAATAAATACAAATTTAACTACCTACAATAAGTATTGATCATCATTTCTTCATTTGGTAGTGAGCTGCAATTAATTTAAAGTTTTATATGGACATGATGGCCGTGTAATAGCCAATAAAGTACATAGCAAAAATGTTTAGCATTTATCGGTATGATCAACAACTATGTATCTTTAGTTGCTGTTACGCGTTTATACAAAGAATGTGTGCTTAAGCAAAGTTTAATGTCGTAGAAATGTAGTAAGGTGTTTTAAAAAGTCTTCTACCCAAGTCTGTTATCCTGGTAGCAAGCAGGGAAGGAATATATGCATTTTCTTTCTTCCTAGTATATAGTATATAGATATACTGTAGGTATATTTCTACTTACATATAAAATAGGTTAACTCAAGTTATAAATACGAAGTAAGAAATGGTCATGCGAGTGAAGCCACGTGTAATAACTGGTTGATTTCATAACAATCTAACAAAATTGAGTAGTGCAGACGAAATTAGAATCTCAATGACAGAAGCAATTACTGATATTAACAAAGTCATCTATATCAAAGTCATCAGAGTTAACTGTGAAATGTAAGGTGAAATACCATAACTGTAAAGTTTACTTGTTTTTCCTTAAATAAAAAAAAAAAAAAAAAAGAAGAAAAATAATAAATAAAAAAAATAAATAATAGAAATGTTAGGTAAAACATATTAATTAATGAATAAGCCATTTTTAAAAAAATAATAACATCATGACCTAGAATCGCCATTAACCCAAATCAGGAGTATTCTTACATATTAATAATAAACATAATTAATTGATAAATAATAAATATATAATACAGAATAAGTACACAATCGCTTGGTTCTCAGATTTTTTCTGTAGCCTTCCCCTTGGAATTCTAACAATGAGAAAAAAATGATGGGCCATCTGACACTTTACCAAACATCTAACATGCAACTCCAGCGCTTCTACTCCCTAATACGAGTACATTGTCGTCCCTTTTCACGTAAAGTGTTCCTATTTGAACGAATCGTAGCTTAAGATTATTCTGACGAGTGTACCTACCTCAAAATGGTGCATTTAGACTCTGGCAATTCTGTGTAGTCTAAAGCTTAGAGCAACAGTACGTCAGTACGATTTAGATCAAAATCAATCCATAATAAGGGAAAATCTACATAGTGCTTCAAGTTGTTTTACACTTGACTACAAATGGATTGCATGATATTACTCACTGCGCATTATTTGCTCTTACCACAACGCTGTCATTAAATAACGCGGTAACATAATGACTTGTAATTATTCGACAATTATCTCATGAACACGTCAAAAAAGGCCTCATTTACTTATTGCTTCTTAATAGTCACATAAAACGCGTGACATTTTGTTTTTCTATTTTAAGAGCCTGCCAAAGTGACTCTACTCTGCATGATGGAAAGCATGAATAGAATCCAAGAATTGTGGTCACCATACTCATTGCAAATGCAGACAATACAGTAAGGTGGCCTTGTGAGATGCTTTTTCACACCTCGCTTGGGGATGTAAAAGGCATGACAGTCATCATGACAGTGTAAGGCTTAACCAGTTACCACGATAACTGTCACCCTTGCACCAATGGACCTCCGGTCTCACACTTATCAACAAAACACGACAGCACGGATGCTGGCGCTTTAGATTGGTCTTCTGTGGGAGGGACAGAATGACATGACATTTACTTTTTGTAACAATAAATTATTCTTTATCTCTAATTAATAGGAATTACAGCAATTATTAATAGCGGGATCGGAATTTTTTGCGCTAAATGATAATATGTTTAATCGTATACGAAACGTATTTTCTAGAAAACTAGATCAACATCAGCATCATCATCAACAGCCTCTAACAGTCCATTGCTAGACATAAGGCTCTCCTTAGAAAGGAGATTTCGGCCTACTATCTACGGTGGTCAGACGGGTTGTTAGAGGGTTTTTTACAAGTTTTCCTTTTCTTTCCACTGATGCTTTCTTGCGTAGTTTGCTGCCTTAGTCGCCTCTTACAATACCTATGGGATGAATAGGGGTGATAACACTGTTTTCTTAATTCGTCACCACACAGATAAATGATTCTGGATTGTCTTTCTTACAAGAAGCAGAAACTTAAAATATCTATGTTGAAAAAAAGTTTGTTTTCTAAATTTGAATACGATTAACGCCCATTAATTATTTACAACAATAAACAAATATTTGACACAATACAAATATATATACACTACAATACAATCATAGATAAGATGCAAGTTTCTACTAAACCTTAGATTTTTTTTTTAAATGAATTAATTTCGCTTACAATTTCACGCTTCAGAATAGGACAAAGTTTCCTTTCTTTCAAATTAACTGTTTAACAATCCTCATGAAACTAGTGTCACATAAAAATGTTACAAACCAGGTACGTCACCGTTTTCAAGTTTTTTATTGGTTTTTAATTGTTTATTAGCAATTAAAAGTTAATGATTTGACAATAGTTACATATGACGTCATAATTCATTACTTCATACTTTCCACGAGACCTATCATTTTGACGTTTAGGAAGTGTGAGGTTATTATTATAAAGGGGAACTCCGATTGTCAAAAATCATACTGAATAAGCGTCTTAATGATATAATGAAGTACAAGGTAGTTCAAATAGTATCATGAAGATTTTGTTACGATATTAGCGTACGACTTGGTATATTTTAAATCCTTAAAGAGATCTAAGAAGCAGACCGTTGAAGTAAGAATATGGTTCTTGGTCTGAAGGCCTTATCAGTTCTGAAATACTGCATCTTCTACAGACCTTACAGATTAGTCCTATACGGAGTCGTTTTTATAAGGCGCGTAGTGTTGAAGTACCAGGCATCTAAGAGATGTTTGTAGAAGTTTCGACACATTTCTTTGCATTATGCATCGCGATCCAAAATGTGTGTTATATACATTTATATAAGGTATTATGGAATGTGGAATTATAATAACTATGATTGGAAGTCCACTACTGCTATAAAATTAGCAAAATGGATGAATGTACTACGCATAAAAATTACAATATCATGACAGGATATTTTAAAAGGAGCAGGCCATTACAATTGCTTCAAAAATCGATTACTCTAATAATATATTAGTAAATGTCTTTCACCCAAATTAATAATTATTGATATGATAATTAACCTGTTAATATTGTAATTAAACTGATTATACACCATTAAACACGCCATTTGCATTGGAAATAAATGCGTAGAATTAATTTGGCAATAATTACGATACACATTTAGGCACTTACTATGAAACAAATACATAAATTATTCATTTGTTTAAGAATATAAACAAAAAAAAGTGACCCACACACACACACACAATAACTTTACATTGTTATTGTAATTACTTATGTACATGTATATTCACGCCTATTTATTCACGAACGGTTGGGTTGGTATTACATATTTCTCCAATATGATAATCAAATACAATAAAGGGCTTGCCAATTATTCTTCAGCAATCGTGACATAACAGAGACTGCATAATATAATCTCGCAAAATTTTCAGAATCCATGTTCATAACCAAAAGAAGTTTGCATTGCCAAAAACAGGCATCAAAATCAAGATCTTACGATTGTACATTAATTTACATCAAAGTAAGTATATCTCAGGAAAGTAAAAATAAATAACAAATTTCTGAATTAATATTTACAAATACAAAAACATTTACAAAATAAAAAAGTGGTCGAAATAACTTTGTTGTAAAGTAAAAAGTACCGACAGACTTACCAAAAAATAACTCCCACCGCGCAGTCACTGCTTCATAACACACGGAGTTCCACAACAATGCTCCACAATAATTATCACTCACTCATATAATAAATAAAAAGTTAAAATATTAGTTTGTTTAAAAGTTCGCGTATATTGCTGCGATGTTGTCGCGATCGAAAGCGTCACGGACGAACGATAAACGTGCAGTCACAACAGAAGCCGCGTGCGATATGCCGGCCGGCCGGCCGATTGGCGATGCGAGTCAATCTGCCGCCTGTGCCTTCCTCCCTCAAGCTGGTTCTTGTCGACAATCGCGCTGAATCCTTTACTGTTATATTTCATAGACAGTTTATTTTTCTAGTACTTAATGATATTCCTACGCTATTGTTGAGTATAAATTTATAATTAAGGTTTTGTATTTATAGTTTTTTTACACACTTGAAGTTGTTTGTGGTTGTTTGTAACTGTCAATCAATATGACGTTTACACTTTTTAAAATGAAGAACTATATAAAACTTCTTCAACATTTGAAATTATGGTCAAACATGCAAGAAGATTTATGTTTTCTTTATCTTATAACAAAGACAGTTGCACGCTAGCAATGTTCTTATTTCGCGAGGAACTTTATAAACATACATGAAATCACAGAACAGAGAAATAAACATGTTCTGTAAATGAAAACGGGTAAAATGAACGCCATTTTATTGATTTACTGCCCGCTAAAGTGATTCTACTCTGCCTGATGGACTGCACAGAATCCAAAAGTGGTAACCACCATACTCATTTTGAATCAGACAATAGTGTATGATCACACTGTGTGTTGTTGAAGTGTTGTCCCATGTGTGTGTTTGTGAGCAAATATATTAAAATTAAAAGTAGGTAATTTATTTATGGATGAAGCATCCTGCAACCTGGTATATACTCCCGCCGCGGTGGATCCGAAACTAATCACGACGTTTGGCGGGGAAGTAGAGAGTAAGTTTTGTTGTGAATACAGTTAAGGGCCTGCGCAAAGGAGAGACAATCTCTGTCGTACTTTTTCGTACGCACACACCGCAACAAAAATAACGGGTGCGAAAAGTTTAGCAAACATCCGGGGACATTGAAAGATAGCACAAGAAGATTCAGGTAGTAGAGCCACACTGATTTCAGCATGAACGTGCCGGCTCGTCCGGGGCAGTCCTCCTACAGAAGACCAACCTAAAGCGACAGCATCCGCACTGTCGTGTTTCGTTGGTGAGTGCGAAACCGGAGGCCCATTGATGCAAGGGTGACAGTTGCCGTGGTAAGTGTGTATAATACAATGCTACGATGACTGTCATGTCTTTTACGTTCCCAAGTAAGGCGTAAAAAATCGTAATAGGTGTACATAGTGTGGGTCACCATACTGCATTGTCAGCGTTCACAATGAGTATGGTGACTACAACTTTAAATTCTATTCATGCTTTCCATCAAGCAGAGTAGAGTCACTTTGGCAGGCTATTAAAATAAATAAAAATAAAAAGAAAATCTAAAGGGAAGTTGCTGAAAAAAACAGAACCAACGTGATTATCCTAACCTTTGGCAGCGTTGAACCCTCGAGAGTGGTTTAGGTATATTCGTGACCGTGGCAAGTTTTCGGTAGATGTTTTTATTGCTATTCAGGCATATGTTCTCTGCGGACAAAAATCTCTAGTCTACGCAGGCCTTAAGCATTACATCTTCTATACGTCTATTAATATTATGGTTTTGGAGAACCCTAACATAATTTATTTAACTCCAAACTATTCCACTGACTACAAATCACCTTTATCCAGAGGCTTTTAGTGATTTTTATACCTGTCTTTGCGTTCTGAAGAGCGACTATTTTTCCAAAGTTATGTGGGACCACCCCTGAGGTGCCTACGCTTCCGTTTTGTGACCAAATTGAATAATAGAATTGAATGGAAGAATGAAATAATAATTTATTACATATACATATTAAAAATAAATACTGACTTATTGAACCGTTTTTTCTCTATTTTGTAATAACGACTTAAGAACTTTTAGAGCAAACTGAAAAAAGAGAGAGTAAACAAAATACAAAAAAAAACCTTTTTTCATTTAAATAAGTTAATATGGTTTGCCATATTTACTTACATATCTATCTACAAAGACTTCAAACCTCTGCAGCGAAACGTGAGCAAAACATCATCGCAATTCTAGCATAAGAAGCCTCACCAAAGTTAAAGTTAATGTAAGAACACGATTTACTTAGTGATCTAACGCACAACTTTAAATAAACAGAAGTAAGACCAATGACCAATTAATGCTCTTGATTGAGCATTGGTCTTGCTTGTTACTTAAAAAAAAAACGTTTTAGGAACTACATGTGGCATTTTAATCTAAATATAAACGTTTGTTTCAGCATCATACGAATTTCAAATGAGTTTGTTCTGCGTGAAATGTGACCTTCACAAATCAACATCCATTGTGGTAACTGCACAAAGATGTTCGTCCATTTCTCAAAACTGAGCCGAACCAGGCAATGAAACGACACAATACTTGACAATCGTATTACGTGGAGATCTTGATCCTGACATTGTATTGTGTGGTGCGCGCGCGCACACCGCGAGAGCGGAAACGAGCCCGAGCTCACCCAAAACATTGGCTCGGGCGTGCGGTTTGTACTTGGCACTCTGCTCCTCTATCGTCCTCAAACCACTTCTAATGCTAGTGTATGTGCAAAAAGGTTTAAAGTATTTAAATTTAGGTCGGACGCTAGAGTTTAAGGTTACACAATATTTAAATATGGTGTCAAAAACAATAGGGAACAATTATTATTATTGAGGGGGAAAGGGCGTTATGCGTAACGCTACGCATATGTAAAATGCTTAGATCTCCTTACGAATCCTTTCTATCTTTTATGTCTTACTACACTGTACACAGTTCATCAATGTAATTACTTCAAAAGAGCAATTGCCTCACGCAACTTTTACCACACGTTACAAACTCACTAAAGATGAAACTACAAAATGTCTGTTCTGCAGACCAGACAGAGAAACCTGTTTCAAACAGACCTCTCATCTCAACATATTCGCATATCGTTACATCAAGTAATGAATAAATATCGCAAGGTTTTATCAAAGATTTAAATGAGTCTGTCGGCGGGTGCTCCGCCCCCTGATTGTAGGGAAGGCGACGACACAAAGAGGCCGACAGCGTACCTACACTAGCTGGTCTTTCGTTTTGTTCAAATGTTCTACGCTGGCTCTTGTCTTGTTTCGTTTAAAACTTTTCATTGCAACAGTGTATAGAATTTTAGTACAGAATATTTAGGCCATGTTTAGGTATCAGAGCTAAATACTGTATGCTTTTATAGGTCAAACTATAACTCGTAGTTATTTTAAAAGGTTGTTACAGCTGTCATATACCCGATTCTATGTATACTTTCATAATTGAAAAGGAAACGTTTAGTTCTCAGCTACTTGTTCCGTATTTACGCATTACGAGTACATTACATTTTTCTTTAAAGCCTCACCGATAAAGATCTTGTTAGCTGGCATCACAGCCACATCAATAGTTACTATTTTATGACTGAATGCTCATGTACATTACCCAAATTAACCCTTCTAATAAAAATAACTGTTGATTATAACAGGGGTGCGGCGTATATCTGAACAACCGGACAGTAGGGTGTGCCGACGTGTTTCCGAGGCTCGACCACACCTCTCCACACCCTACGCGAGTTATGACGACCTGGTACATATGCAGCTAATGCATTAGGGTGTTTGCCTGAGTGGCCATTCGTTTTGTTTTGATTGCCTTGCTGTCCAGACGATAAAAAGAGTTAAAACTTTCCTCATTATGTACCTACATGATGCAATATGTTTACAATGAAGCATACAATGCTACATGAATAATTTAAAATCGTTTAATATTTTCACAAATGAGGAAAAACTGTTTTTTTCTTCTAATTTTGCAGTTAGCATAACAAAGGTGGCATTTAAAAACAAGTCGAAATTTTAAAATTGATTTTTTGACTTAGGTACCATATATATATATACTTTAATATGTATTTAGTAAAAAGGTTCATTATTTAAAATTACAAACAGACACTTCAATTTTATTTATTTGTATAGATAAGGTAAGAAGAAGCAAACATACGAGTATTATTGAATATAAGTATGTAGTTAAGTGGCTACCACCAACCATTGACACTTGTGGCAACTCAAAGTTATATGTTATATACAACGTAAATATATATTATAATATTATAATATATTATAGTGTGGCGACTTCCACATTACAGCACAAAGAAAAATATACAACAGCGCCATCTAGTAAAGACACATCGAACTACAGAGTATAACGAACAACGGAGCAACTATTAATCTTGTATTATGAAATAGCGATTCTCCTGGCGATTAGCATATGTACAACAACTCAACATCAACCGTTGAGTCGAGACCCGCCAGGCGTGATCACCTCGCCTGGTCGGAGGATCCTCCCTTTGCGTCGGAGGGACATATGACACACGTCACTCCACACAGATATTGAAATTCCAATAAATTAATGTGTTTTTTTTAGGTTAATTAACTATCTATCAAATACACATTACATAACACTGTTTATAATGTTCATTGAAACGTAGTGCGTATTTAATTTGCAATACGCAATAGCCAATGTTTTTCCAAACATCACCCACGCCACCTCCACGCGTTACTACTCGCCTAATAGCTCACCACAGGAACTGCATTTAATGATACTAATAGCTAAACAATTACATGCAATAATGACCATAGCATGTGGTTTAACACCTACACCAGATGTACCAGGAATAATACTACGTCTTTGTATAATTGGATTATTTTGCGCAGTTGGTTGGCCAACGAGGTGAAGCCTGGACATTAAAAATTGTATCTAGGTATTAATTTTTCCTTTCCAGAGGGACCCATGACCTAACCTGGGCTGATCTTGTCATCGATTTAATTAGAGGCTTTTTCTTTCTTTCTACTCATGTAAAAGGAGCATATCTTCAAGTTTATATATTAATAATTCTTTCCCACGCAACCTCGACTGCGTTGCCGTATTTTCTATTGCCTGTGGTGTGGTTTTATAAAATGTAAACAAATTTATTTACCATAAAGAATGTTATAGTGAGCCTACCTTAAAATATAGATATTACATGCTATCGTGAAATTTTGTTTAGACGCTTAAAAATAAAACAATACTTTCATAAATAATTTTGTGTAACTTTAAGCATTTACGCAGCGGAATCTCTCAAAAGAAATGATTTTTTACGTTTTTGCGCCATTTTCATTGACACTCCACTTCTTTTGTGTCATAGCGTGATAACATGTAACCTTCCTCGATAATTGGACTGTCTAAACCTGAAAGAATTTTTAAAATAAATCCAGTAGTTACCGATATCAGCGCGATCGACCAAACAAGCAATCTATTTAGCTTTATACGAGTAATATCAGTATACGATTAGATCTACGAGTTTTAACAAAATTTTCTCCAAAAGATTGACAATTTAAAAATACCTTTAGTTTTATGCTGGCAGCTATCTCTTGTTTTTCTAGAATTAAGTTAACTATAGGAAGACATTTTAAATTGATTGTGAGTAAAAATGTGATATTTTATGGCATTTAATTAAGTTGAAATGAAAAAAATCATAAACAAAAACTGCTCTTGACCAGTTTGTAGGCTAGGTTACCACCAGGGGCGGCCTTTGGGGACAGCGAGCAGGGCAACCGCTTGGAGCCTCGCTCATACAGGGGCCTCTTGCACTTGAGTAACAACGATTTCCCATGTTGTCACCTGTGACACCTGTCATTTTAACAGGCTTCAAGTTTCGACTGTTCCCTTATACTTTTACGTTCGCACAGTAGTACGAGCGTTGCATTATCTATTATAAGTATAATGCTTTAAATTAATTCTACAAAGACAAGGGTCTTGTGATGAATTACCAGATCGGGACCTCGCAATTACGAGTATTACCCGCCCGGGACCTCGCAATGATTATCCATCCGGGGCTTCACAATAGCTAAGGCCGCCTCTTGTTACCACTACTAAGTAATTATTGAGATACTTTGAGTTGAGAAACTATTAAGGAGGTCAATTTATATTCTTTTTTGTGGCTCCTTAAAAATATATTATTTGTTTAGTGCTCTTTTAGCGACCTACCCTTACACAAGTTCACGTTTGCGTTATTAGCTTTATTTTTCACATAACGTACTTGTAAGTTCTCTTTAAGCTGTTTCCTTTTAAAGAAAGAATTCCCTTTAAAAAGCGAACCCACTGAAACGGCTCTGAAGTGGGTCAGTCGAATGAATTGCGGTCGAGTGCACGTGATCCCTGGAGCCCGGGAGGCACGAACTGCTCATGAAACGGGAGTAGGCCGACACAGTATCTAGATTAACACTCCTCGCTTGCAAAAAAATCTATTCGCACTTAAAAAAGACTGTTTTTAATGTTTGTAAAGAAATAATACACTAGAAAATTAAAAAATAAATTGCCCATTCATTCTGCTACGAATTTCATAAAAGTCATGTAGTAATAAAAATCGAATTTGATGAATTCAAAAAATAACGGATTTTTTTAAAAGAACTCGTAGTTTTATTAAATGCAATGAGGCATAAAGAGATGAGCAACACACAGACAATAAGACGGCTCAATTTTACTTATATTTACAAATTAAGAGCCAATTATGCTACATATGTTACATATATCTACAAAAAGTGGTGTTAAAGTAATGAATTTCTTGTATTGTATTTGCTACTTCCGAAGCTACAACAACGCTATGTAATGTAATTTCATTGTTCATTGTTTGTGTCACATTCCTTATTTGATAGATAGTCTTAAAAGAGATGCAATATCTGCCATCAAAAATTACCGAAAGCCAAAACTTTACTATTTATTTTGTGTACACCTCACAAATTCATTAACCATGTAATCCATTCCGTAATGCAGCAAATTTGAAGTGTCATCCCGAGTACCATCAGGTTCAGGCTCATGACGGGCTTCGGTATACCACTAGAGCTGTACGAGATTGTCACAACCACTTGAAATTTTAATAACTGCTGCGCTGGAGTTTTGCCAAACAATTAGCGCATGCGATGGGTGGTTATCATGATCTTTATACCTACAAGAAGTACATACTCTTCTCTTTGTTTATTATTTTTATGGTTATGTATTACGTAACTGTCGGTAATTACTTACTGCCTATAAGTAGGTGCTATTACTAGTATAGTATAAGGTGGGCCAAGAATTCGTTATCATTTAAATCTAACATCCCGCGCAAACATGTTACGGGATTTCTTGGGACCGATGCTATTGGGATTTGGTGGCTACAATCGTAACACACGGTTTCAAGAAGATGGAGCCACTTGTCACACATCCAATGAGTCCCTGCCGGTGATCAAAGATATGTTGCCGCAAAAGCTGATTTCCAGACGAGGTGACATTCCATGCCCACCCAGAAGTCCAGATCCATCCCCAGCAGACTTCTTTTTATGAGGTTATTTAAAGAATCCTGTCTACATCAATAAACCAAACACTATGTCAACTAAAAGAAAAATCAGCGAAGAGATGTCAGTGATCTCGCGGTCTCTTTGCCGACCAGTATTCGAATATTTCGATGTTCGCTTAGAAAAGTGCAAACGTCGAAACGGTGGTCATTAAGACGACGTAATTTTAAAAATAAATTCCAACTCATTAACTTTCTTATAAATTAACAATTCTTGTAATATAGCAAATCATTTTTATGCGATTTTTTCAAATGTTAATTCATTCGTGGCCCACCCTAAATATACAGTATTTATAGTGTAGTATAGTAAGTACTTCATTGTGCTCTCTTAGTTTTCTATATGCATAAGCATCAGCCTAGTCTTTGAATAGTCAACAAACGACTTAACAAAATAATTTCTACCTCGTTGCTATTCATGTATATTGTATTTACTATTCACTCCAGTTCTCCAAACTAATCAGATATATAAGTAACTATATTTTTATAGCACTGAATACTATTTCCAAATTCTTCGATTCGATATCGTGAGCACAACACTGAGAGAGTCACGCAAGTGATAACTTGATAACTTGACAATTTCCCCGAGGCGAGTGACGGCAAGCTAGACTTACGAGTATATGATTGTAGAAATAATTTTGTTTTATTTCATATTTTGAATGCCAACGCAGTGTTAATACGGGTTTCAGAAAATTTCTTAATTCATACCAGCAATTTATATTAATTATTTTTAACGAATTAACTGCTAAGCATTCACTTAAGTACTGAAACTCGTTTGGTCGTTATTATGATATTCCAGTTAACCCATATAAACATAAAATTAAAAAAAAAAATATTCGCTTAATTGCGCATTCACTTGAGTGAAATGACCTGCGTAATTTCGTCTATTTCTCCTATTGACTATAGCGTGAAGTTATATTGTAGTGTATGCGACTGCTGAGGTCCGCTGGAATGCTTGGGTTATAAAAACAATGTAATTATATCAGTTGTCTAATACCCATAATACAAGCTCTACTTAGTTTGGGACCAAATGGTGTTGTGCATAAGATGTTCGATATATTATTATTATATAACGTGAACAAATTGGGTTACTAGACATCTGCTGTCGCGGACTTTTTGCTACTTGACTACAGCGAAGCCAAAAGGCGGGTTAAAAGATTTGGCTGTCAATGTATGTATATTCACCGTAGTGCCTAAATTATTGCGTTCATTTTAAAGAAAGAGTAATCAATAGACTCCTAATAACCTAGTTACATTAATTTTATCAATATTTTATTTGAAGGAATTTGAACCTCAGATTTTAAATTAAAAAAATAAAACTCATGTCATCAATCATCATGTATTTTCTATCAAACGAAAGATTAATTTTAAGTCAATATATATGTTTAAAATACGATCGTAACTTCGCGTGATTCAATCGTTTCTGTTAACGTTCCTATTTGTACCTATTGTTGCCGTGGTCTTTACCCTTTCGTAGAATGCGACGTTGAAGATATTGCACGGCTAGTCATTACAGGCACTACACTAGTGAAAAAGAAATTAATATCGTTATTAGGTAGTGGAGCCATGCTGATTTCAGCACGAATGGACCGGCTCGACCGGGGCAGTACTATCCTCCACAGAAGACCAACCTAAAGCGACAGCATCCGTGATGTCGTATTTCCTTGGTGAGTGCGAGACCGGAGGCCCATTGATGCAGGGGTGACAGTTATTGTGGTAACTGTGTGAACATTACACTGCCACGATGACTGTCAAGAGCGTGAAAAAGCAGGGTGTGAAAAAGCATCTCACTAGGCCGCCATAGTGTGGGTCACCATACTGTATTGTCTGCACTTGCAATGAGTATGGTGACCACAACTCTTGGATTCTATTCATGCTTTCCATCAGGCAGAGTAGAGTCACTTTGGCAGGCTCTTAATACTCGTATAGAAAAAAAAGAGTGTCTGAAAAGGATGAAACAGGCAAATCTATCTGAATTAGATAGTAATGCTAAAATAAATAGATACAAAAATGAAAGCTTGTATCCTTAATCCGTCCCTAGTCAGACAGGAATCAAAGTTTCATCATCTTCATCAGCCTATCGTAGTCCACTGCCGAACATAGATTACTCCAATTTCAGTCAAGGTTTCATATCAACCTATTACTATCCACTGCTGGACTAAGGTATCCCCCAAGAAACGTCATCCATCCCGGTCTTGGGTAGTCCGAATCCATCCGCTGCCAGCCACCTTCTTTAAATCTTTAGTCCATCGTGCCTAAACTACCTTTATCTATCAAGGTTTATTTTATGTATATTATGTAATTCCGTCATTTATATAATTACTAAGTTATTCATTATAAATGATGATTATGTTATGTTGGCACCGTCATATCGTAAGACTCACTCTGAGAAGAAATTTCGAAACAAACCAGTGTTCTTTTTTATAACTTATGAGACTATGATTATATATTTATTTCGTTTAATGATTTATTATTAATCAGTTACTGTTGTTATGTTAGTAAGTTGATTATGAGATCGGAATTTTATGACTGGATTTTTATTTCACGATTTCAGTAAAATCAGTAGCTGTATTGACTAGTAACGTGTGTTGTGTGATCAGTGTTCCGTGACCTCTATGCCTTGCACCGCCTGCCTCTGCGCGCTACCCTGATACCAATATGACATGACCTGATTATATCTGCACTTACAACTCGTATATACATGCTTTTGAATTAAACAAAACGTAAAGTAGATTCACAGATACACCTCTGATTGGCCATTTGTTCGTGTCGTTGGATCGATTTTCACCCTAAAATCATTTTTAAAGGCGCTGAGGTGTTTTCGCCATAGCTTAAAAGAACTTTAAAAATTAAATCAGATTCAATTTGTAAATATATCAGAGTTAATCTAAAATAAGTAAATAAAAATTGAAATTTATGTTAAAATATCAAAAAGTCCGAGGCACCTTATTCTGATGTAAATATCCTAATTCCGATGCACTTGGTTTCTATTTCCGGGTATACAAAATATTAACGAAAGGAGGTGGAGAGAATGATAAAAATGTTCAAAAATCAAATCTACTCATTCTCTTTGCATTTTAATAGATCTCAGTCTGAGTTTTATTAGTGGTATAAATCAATAATAAAATGTATCACAATTATCATCAATCAATCATCAACAGCCTTTTACAGTCCACTGCTGGACATAGGCCTCTCCTTTAGCAAGGAGGTTTTGACCTACTATACCACGCTGGCCAGACGGGTTGGAATAGGGTTTGTTTCAAGTTTTCCTCCTCTTTGTAATGATGTCTTAGATATTTGGTTCCCTTAGTCGCCTTTTACGACAACCACGGGATGAATAGGGGTGGTAACACTATGTATTCTTAATCCGTCACCACACGGACTAAATGTATCACAGTATCTATTTATTTTTTTAATGCAGAATGTAAATAATTAATGAGCAATGATATTGTGAAATAAAGTATTATTGACATGTATATCTAACTGGTGACGAGATGTTATTTTATATAGCAGGTGTATTTGAGTGTGTCGGGGTTCCAGGGATTTCCTTACTAGGGTGCACCTGGTTCCTCGGCTACTGGTATCTGAGACGGTGTGCGGTTTTTGGTTGGTTCGAGTCCGATATAACCACCTCTCGGTTGTATCTGTGGGGATTTCCGCACAAAAAAAAATGGTACATATATTTGAGTGTACCGGTATATGAAAGTGATTTTAAAGGCAAAATATTTCAGTTACTAAAATCATAAAACTTAATTGACAAACTGCATAACGCAAGGAACACTCCGCATTAACGTGAGTCAATACCGCGGCATTAGGTACTCTTATAATCTTTTTCCGGCTTAAAATCACCGGAAATATTGTTTTATAAACTAAACAAACTAATTCTGTAATTAAATGTAAAAGAATTTTTAACATATAACTGAGATTCAGGATTATAGCAGAACACATTAATTACTCAATTTGTTACACTTAGCTTTTTCCTACAATAGATCAATAAAACAGATAATCCTTGACCTGTTATAATTAGTAAATACTACACCACAGTGCATCTTGGAAATACATTTGTATATTTATGGATCGTGATTTGTATATATGTGAAGCAATTAGAACTAAGATTCACTTGATGGATTGATGCTGTTGACTCTCGTATTTGCGGTCCTATCATTGCTATTATGTTTGAAAAAGATGTACATGTAATTTATTGATACGCTTTGTATTTCATTTGTTTTCATTGTGTTTATTTGTTTATTTCAATTTGTAATTATCCGTATAGTGTAGTCTTGTGTTTTAGGTTATATTTAAGAACTTTCTAGTGGTTCCGAGTGTTTTCACGGCCTACTCAAATGTCCTGCTGGCTGTAGTGTCGCGTTTCGGGTCGTTAATCTTGACTTATTACGATTTGGGCTCGCGATGACTTGGACTCGTATGCCGTCTGTACGTATAAGCGGACTCAAAATTATGGTCCTTTCTTCAAAACAGCAACCCGGACACTTGCACTTACTCGCATAGTTTTATTTTTAAATTAACATGGTTCATGAATAAAAAAATTTTGTGTGTCAGCTCCGACGCACGACTGGAGTTTACTCCTTAAGTACGATTGTCAAAACAGACGGAGAAAAAGCTTATTTAGCTGAAATTAACTGAAAAAAGATTGATACCGTATGAAAGGGTAAATTAACAAAATAATGAAAATAACATATAGATATAGTCGCTTTGCAGCATACTCTAAGCACGTCTTAATACACTCACAACCAGTGGAGCCGCACCAAATCCAACGCAGCCGCACCAAAACCTAACGAGGTCATTCGTTCAGTAGATTTTACTCCTCACATTTTTCTCATACCGGGCGCCTTATATCAAAAAACCGATTCTTAAGGAGTAAACTCTAAAAAAGACACTTCTGTGGTTTTTTTCGGTATTTTTTACAAGCGTGAACCTTAGGGAATGTCTAAGTGCCTTCTAACTGTAATCTATGACGTTTAAAACCGTCTGTAAAGACGTACTTACACAAATAAAATCATTATTTCATAATCACTTTACATTTAGGACTTTTTTATTATTTGTAAGTTGTACTTTCAAAATGATTTTTACCAATAGTCTTTACCTAGTTAAATACGATAGATAGTTGTGCATTTAGTGTAGACCAAAATTACCTATTACAGAATGTCATTGAAATGGATACATTAAAAGATTTTGGAGAATCAAACTGTGTAAGCAGAGCGACCAACGTCGATTGTACCCGATGCTGGAGTTGGATCGATAATAGCTTTATATAATTCCACTGTCCATCTATCCTTGTAAGTCCTATCAGTGTAAAGAATATTATACTTGAAGTTAAACATCTTAAAGGACTCTGCATTGAAATATGAAAATCTAGTTAGAAAAACTATCACCGTCAAATACACCACATTGACATGTGTCATCTGGCCGACATGTGTCATCTGGCCGTTATCCGTCACGTAAAAAACCGCTGTTTAGTTATTAGTTTTTCTATGAAAACTTGACTTAAAATTACTTATTGTAACTTTATTTTTTTTCGTTAACATGTTTGCAAAACCTTATAAATTAAAATCTAACACTACTTTGAAGAATTCCGAAAAGTAAGACAGACCTTCATAACACCTGCTGTTTAAGACAGTTTTGAACCATTTATGCAAGTTTTCCTTAACTTTTCAGGAAGCACTTAGCTCAACGTATCCAGGATGAGTTTCCTTCGACTACAGAAGAGAAAGTCAAGCAGTTAGTGGCTGTTAAGTCTAGCTGTATATGTATGAAGTTGGTACTCCACTCTGGTGACACAGTGAACGTTTTCTCTGTAGATAACGTGCCTATGTTCGTAGAAACAGAGGAGCGACTACTTCCAACAGTCTGTGCGCTCTGGAAAGTGCCAGATTTAGTACCTGTCCTTGTTATTCATAGTCCTGTGCTGGCCAAGGTATTTTGTTTATGCTCAGTGTAATTAACTAAGCCTTCTTTGTGATATTTACGTTAAAACTGTTCTTAGTAACTCTAATCTGGCAAGTAGTAGGTATCTCTTATCACTTGCTGTAACTGCAGTAATAGTCAGATGTATGAAACATAATTATGCATTATAAGAAATTGTACAGTATTTCTATTTTAATAATAAAATGATCAATTGGTTGTTCAGAGAGTGACTGAGTGGCTGAATTTTATTATAGTAATCATTAGCAACTACTTTCGTATTTCCATTTGTCAAGATTCAGTTAAATACTACTAACATAAATTTTTAACATAAGTCATTTAAAATCTAAAATTCACTACCATAATACAAATTCCATATGGTCCATATTACGACACAGTAATGCCCTTTGGTCGCAAAAGGTGTTTTGATGAACTGCTATCTCCAAATATGCATTTAACAAATGGTTTAACTTCATGTTCACATTTTCTCATACAAAATACTTAACTCTCATCATATCATTTTCCTATCTCCAGATCCATGGTGGTGCTCCATTATATCTGCCAGGTGTTGTGACTCCTGAAGGTGGCAGGGGGTTCCCAATGTTCCAGCGAAACACAGTGATAGCATTCTGCACCGAAGACAATGCTGCGGCGGGCGTTGTTGGACGTGCTCTTATTTCCAGCGCAGATATGTTACTGCGAGCTGCGTTAGTGATTTATTCTGTTTAACACTTTATGACAACCTTTCTCTAAATACCAGTTATAGTTAATATCCATTGATATTGATAGATTGAAACCCCAAGATTTGGATTTATTTTTAATTTTTAATATAAGTCTGTTTTCCCTTGTATAAAATAAGCTACAAAGTAAATCTTTTAGAGTTGACATAGGAGTAGTTATCTAGCAGTTTTTGATGGAAAATAGTTTAGATAAAGTGGGCATTTAATGTACCTCTGCCTACTGCTCCAGGGAAACAGGCATGATTTCATGTGTCTATAGCTGAGATGTTAAAAAAACAGTAATGTTATTACCAACCATATATTTCAGACATTTGACATATGTCATCCAGTTTCAAACTAAGCAGAGCTTGTGCTATGATAACTAGACTGACTGATAGAATACTTATATACTTTTTTTTGTAAATACATACATATTATACATAGAAAACACCCAAACTTCGAAACAAATATTTGCAGATCTTACAAACATTTGGCCTGACCTGGGAATTGAACCTGAGACCTCAAGCACAGCAGTTGCATTCTCTACCGCTGCACCACCAAGGCAGTTTATATTAAGTTATGAGAAAGGGTTTATATCTTCCTTTCAAGTCAGAGTGCCACAAAAAACCCCTTTTAGTAAAGTTACGTCATTTTAATAGTTACTAATGTATTAGTTATTGTGGTGAATAATTCTCTATGTTCCACTGCGACACTTAATCCATGAAGGGAAGATGACATTCTATGAGGGGACTCAGCGTGAACATTTCAACTCATATATACATTATTTTTCTAGTGGAGTTTGCTTGGAAACATTACACGTGATGGGTGACCAGCTCTGTAAGGATAACAAATTCAATAAAATTGAAAGGCCAAAGATGGGTCCTGCATCCTACGGTCAGGGTGACCTTACAGACAGTATCACTGCAGATGTTAGTCAGGTAATTTTTTTTCTTTTTAAAAAGATAACTCTCACATCAGAAATAAATCTTGTGTTATGGGCACTGCAGTAATAAAAACTGATAATTTATTGATCTTGAGCATTTATACAACATGAGTCATTATGATAAATCACTGTTTCCCAGTTGGTGGTACGCATACCCCCAAGGGTATGTGAGATTGCATCAAGGGGTACGCGAGCAATCTCTTAATTAAAATATTAAATCCTTAAAATTAATACCTAATGATTAATTAGTCCTTCTCTCCCGACTCCTTAAAGTTATTTGTGGTCGAGTCATTGTCTTAATGTTAAATTAAATGTCACTTTTTACATAAGTGTTCTTAGAAACCTATTTTCAAAAAACACATTTTACTTTGACTTTGACTGAGGGGTATGCAAGTTCGAGGTCTTTCTTGAAGTGGTACGTAGAAAAATCTAATCGGGAACACTGTGATAAATATATACTTAAAGTAAGAAATCACTTGTAAAGTCCTAACAACAATAGTAAATGTGTATATTTAATAAGCTGAATATACCATGATGTGTTTCCAGTTAAGCATACAACCAACAATAAAAGAAGAATGGCCAAGCCTAGGCAAACCAGTGGCACCCCGTGCTCCCGTTACACCAGTGCAAGCCCAAGAACCCGAACCCAATGTTATCGCACCACCCAGCATGACACCTCGAATGCCAAATGCGCCGAGCCTCATCACCGAGCCGCAAAAAGGGGAAGAGGACATTGATGTAATGGATGATGACAAAACAGGTGTTTACTTTTTTAACAGTAAAATCAGAATAGAAAAGGAGTTTTTCATAAATAAAGAAGCTATAACAGTTTAAAGGATCACCATAATAACCTACATACATGGGCGAAGCTGCAGGCCCATTGATGCAGGGGTGACAGTTGTCGTGGTGTGTGCAATACAATGCCACGATTACTGTCATGCCTTTTATGTAAGCAAACGAGACATGAAAAATATCTTACTAGGCAGCCATAGTGTGGGTCACCATACTGTATTGTCTGCATCCGCAATGAGTATGGTGACCACAACTCTTGGACTCTGTTCATGCTTTCCATAGGCAGAGTAGAGTCACCTTGGCAGGCTCTTAAAATTAAATAAAAAAAAGGCCAAAACCAGTAAATACTAAACATACTTAATTACATTTTTTTATGAATTTTTTGTCATTTTCAGAAGTATCTTCAGAATCAGACTTGATTCCAACAGATGCAGACGGTCTACTGCGATGGTGCTTACTCTCATTTCTTAAGCTGCAGGCCAAGAGCTTGGAGTATCCGCACAAAACAAACTTGTTATACAAGTGAGTTTATTCATAAAATTGACTTTATACATTCATTCATTCAACACAGTCGTGAAGGTTTTATTTTCTCCTTATTCTATTTGTTTTGTTACAAGATTAAGACAATCGCATGGGTTTTATTTACTTTAGATGACTGAAAAGAAACCAAAATTACTGGCAATATTGCATATTACACTGATTCTAATAAAGATTAGGCAAAATTATTTGTTGCCTAACCTAAATAAAACGTCAATCGAAGCAGTTGAGTCGTACTGTATAGACTAAGTTCTGTATATTCGCAGGGAAAAAATCGTTGATAATAATGTACACAATAAAATCAAAAGATAACTTAAATAACGATGTACGTTCCAGGAGTATGATGCAGCTCTGCCCATCAGATAGGACCGTCGACGTAAAGAAGTCCACGTACAAGAAGCTCGGCAAGTTCCTCGAGGCCATGCAACAGGTAACATAATCATTTTTTGTTTATGCCGCGCTAACTCATCCCTCGGGGAGCTACGCTTCGGCACATAGACTCGACCGGAGCGATGTCACGAAATAACTGACAATTAAAGATGTTGCGTAAATTGTCGAGCTCTATTATATCGAGGCCGTATATTCCCAACACTCGTCTATGCCTGTTCAAGGAAGGCCTGCTAGAAGTGCGCGAAGTGGAGAAGGGTGTGGCGGCGGTGACGGCCGTGAGCCTGGCCCACCCCACGCTGCGCGGGCACCGCGTGCCGGCCGACGTCAGCGCGAACCTGGAGCAGGGAGCTGGAGGAGGGGGGGCGGCCCCGCAGGGCGACTACGTGCCGCCGCTCGTGCGCGAGATGTTCTGCGTCACCGCTGCCGTCGCCGATGTGCTCGTGCCGCTCAAGTTCGTACCTTCACGTCGTCTCGTTTGTTCTTTCTGATTCGGAACATAAATAGGTGGACGTACACGCGTACGAATGCGGTCACGGCCGTGTGTATGAACGCGTACTAAAGTCACAAACGTATATTGTTGCTGTTGTGTCTTGATCTTTTACTTTAAAATCATAACGGTGAGAGACGATTTGAAATAATTTTCTGAGATAAATGTATTTTGATTTTGAAGTTGAACCGTAAAAGTCTCTCGGAAAGATAACGGCCGACTTCCATTTTATTTTTATAGATATACCATAAAATATAACTCCTTCACTTTGAACGTATATTACAGTGCCATTGAAGTTATTTGACGAAGATACAAGTTATATGGACGTTATATAAGTTTCAAAATCTTTTGTAAATGACATTACTACAGTTCATCTCTCATTTTACCTCCTTAAGGTTGAAATTTCCAGAATTTCTTTCATCATCACCTGCCAAAGTTTTTCTGCCTGTATAAAAATTAATTGATGAACATTATTCTCGGTGAAAATAGAAAAGGTACGGCGGTGACCGCAGCGGAGGTGCGAGCGCGCCTCACGGAGTACGTGAAGGTCCACCAGCTCACCTCTCCAGAGGTAAAGGGAGCCGTCAAGATGAACGCCGCCCTCTCTAAAATCACTGGCAAACCGGAAGGGGTAATACTTATTTAAATTTTTTATCAGTGACAAACAAATTATCTGTATCGATACTACAGTTATTGTAGTTTAAACAATGCTTAGATTAAAAATGCATAAACTTAAAAAAACTACAATATTTAATTTACAAAATTAAGAATTAAATTTATATAACTGCCTGTTAATAGCCCCGACAATTTTTTTTCTTTTCCTTTCTATATTAAGAACCTACCAAAGTGACTACTCTGCCTGATGGAAAGCATGAATAGAATCAGACAATGCAGTATGGTGACGCACACTATGGCGGCCTTGTAAGATGCTTTTTCACACCCCGCTTGGGGACGTAAAAGGCATGACAGTCATCGTGACAGTGTAAGGCTTACACAGTTACCACGATAACTGTCACCCCCGCATCAAGTGGGTTCCATAGCCTTAGACGAAACCAATCTTGCCGGGGAGCAGATCTATGTCACCATCAACTTTAAGTTTGTACAACATGAGAGTCTAAACTGGTATAATCATGATTAAGTATGATAGATGAACGATTTACAGAAATAAACATTCATAGTTCTCCTGGATTTGTGCATGCATATACCAGCAATATCAGTTTATCTTAGTTTAACTCTAAAAATTAACTTCATCACGTAATTATGTGTTCAGGAAGCAGTAAAGTGGGAGGAGCTGATGAACAGCGCGGTGGGGCGCATGACGCCCGCTACTGAGATGCGGTTCGCAGACGGCTCCGTGAAGCTGTCCAAGACCAAGCTGGAGCCCGTCCGCATGCAGGTCGCCTCTCGCAGCGGCAACAAGAAGGTACCGCACCACAAATATTTAAAATAACACTTGCATTATGGTATGAGCGGATCAAGTTGAGTTCAGCCTGAGTGATACCTCACAGTATGCTGGTGTTGAGCAATTCTTTTATTTATTTACGCTTATTCAGTGAGATTAGTAGAGCATAGACCCCTCTTACCCTGATTCAGGGGAAGAGACTAAAAATGCAGCAACACACTTGTGTTTGTGAGTAGCAACTGTTCATGAGTGACGGCAAGTACTTACCGTGAAGTGCCACTTTTGCTCGTTTGCCGCCAATATCATAGTAAAGTTGTATATATTTTTGTATTGCACTGCCCAATATGGCGCCCAGTAATCATCATTTTTAATTTTTAGATATCTAGAATCACTGTTACAGTTAAAGCAAATCCAAAGACACTTCAAATGTCAAAATCCATCATGCCATTTTTTCTACACTGTGTTAAATACAGAACAGGGAATGAAGTAAAAACGCAATGTAGACATGTCAGGCGCGTCTGAATTGTTGACGGGCTTTGAGCGCGATCGCTCATAGTTCCAGTACTTCCGTATCTTTAAAAAAAAACGTTCTCGAACCGTTAGGACCTAATCCATTAAAACAAGCACACTTTGGCATACTAGCTATATTGTTACCACGAGAACACGCAGTGAATTGGATAGATGACTGTATCGCAAGTAAATACCAATGTCCACTTCATTAAAACTAATATCGCAAAACATCTCGGCAAATACAACTAACATAGCTTTTTATTATTATTACGAATTTAAATCAAATATACAGTGAAATATATTGTTCAATTGAGTTGTCTAAAACAGTGACGTCACAGTTTTGTATTTAGTACATTTTTCATACAAAGTTGTCGTTTTGACAGATGATAAAAAGTAACTAATTTGACTAAGGTGTCATCTAGCCTATTGTATTATCTGCGGGATATCCACAATATCTTACAAGTAAATATTTGGTAAGCTCATTAACGAACACACTCATAACGTTATGATTCAATATGTTAAAACAATTGTACATTGTGTATTAAACTTGAGTATTAACCACATTGCTACTGCGAGAGCACGCAATGAATTGTGTTTTCTGCAAAAATATTTTGAAATGCTTGGCACGAATAGATTTGGTGAAGTACTGTACTGTTCCTAAAACACAAATATGCAAGTAAAACACTACCTTATTTGAAAGACATAAAGTTGTATTTAGTGAAGTGGTAAGTGGAGTTTAGGATTTTTATTCATTAAATCATTTGGACAAATTAGGATACACTTCGATGTGTATTATATTGTTAATCGTTTATATGTTAAATTTGTTTGTTCATTTATTTTGAACATTATTTTACTAACACAAGAAGCAATGCGATAGCATGTCCAACCTTACAAGAAACAATCACAAAATGATTGAAAAGTACATAGGGCGACTACCAAGAACTTGAGGACGCCAAGCCTCACCTGCAAGTAGTATACCTGCTGATTGAAGGACGAGGCTCTGGCAAAAAAAAACGTCCCGATTAGTGGCAATAGGCTCTTCACCTATTGGACGTGGGACCACAACACTGGTGAAAACTGAGTGTTTAATTTTTTTTTCTGTATTAAGAACCTGCCAAAGTGACTCCACTCTGCCTGATGGGAAGCATGAATAGAATCCAAGAGTTGTGGTCACCATACTCATTGCAACTGCAGACAATGCAGAATGGTGACCCACACTATGGCGGCCTTGTGAGATGCTTTTTCACGCCCCGCTTGGGGACGTATAAAGCATGACAGTCATCGTGGCAGTATAAGGTTCACACAGTTACAACGATAACTGCCACCACTGCATCAATGGGCCTCCGGTCTCACACTCACCAACGAAACACGACATCATGGATGCTGTCGCTTTAGGTTGATCTTCTGTGGGAGTGTAGTACCCGGTCGAGGCGGTCCGTTCGTGCTGAAATCAGCGTGGCTCTACTACCTAACAATATATATATACCTCTGCCTACCCCATCGAGGAAACAGACGCGATTTCATATATGTATTTTGGTTGAAAAGTCGTCATCTATTTTCTGTTTAGGTGACATTGGTGTCGAACCTGGAGGCGTTCGGGTTCAGCCTGCCGGCCCTAGGGCACGTGTGCCAGACTGGAGTGGCGGCATCCTGCGGAGTCACTCGTTCGCCGGGCTCCAAATGTGATCAGTTAATGATACAAGGAGACCAGGTATGTAACAATTATAGTGTTTCTAACTATCGTAATCGTATCGTAATGAATTATTAAAATCTCTGGTTATGATTTTTTTGTTTTTAAGTGTTGGTACAAAGGTTAAAAAAAAATGTGTAATATATAAACTTTATACAGTGGACCCCCGGTTATTTGACAAACGTTTTGCAGAGCAGTGTCGGACTATCGAATTTGTCGGATTATAGAGTACTGCCTAAGACCCCCTATAGCCTGGCTTTTTTTTTACAAAAGAGTACTTTGTAATCCGACAACTTACAGACAAATGATAAGTTTCTATATGTGATACGTATACGTAATACACAATGAATAAACAGCAAACAATGAACGCACGCTAAGCTGCACCGCTATCACACGTAGTCAAATTCAAACTAAAGCCTCATACATACGTAACGATTTATCGTAGCGATTTCAGACTGTGCAGATAAATCGAACGTCCCTAGTGCATCCACACGCCTCCGATATCGATGTCGATCGGGCAGTTCTCCGCAGAAGCTCGCGCAAGATGCATGTTAACAATAGAAGATTATGACACACTTGCTATATTAGGCCTGGTTTTGTGTTTAAAGAAAAAAAAGAAGCGGAGTCTATGGTGCCAGTCTTTCAAGCAATTTTTTCATACCAACTTGTTAAGTGAGTTGAAATTCGCTCCGCAAGATTGGCATAACTATTTAAGGATGAATGAAGAGGCATATTTAAATCTGCTGGCTTTAGTTTCTCCACTAATAAAGAAACAAGACACTGTAATGAGAGAAGCTATAAGTCCTCATGAAAGATTAACTGCTACACTGCGATTTCTAGCTACAGTACGTTCCTACCAATGTATGAAATTTTCTACAATAATATCACCGCAAGCTCTTAGCCAAATAATCCCTGAAACCTGTGATGCTCTGTACGAGCTTCTACGGAAAGATTACTCAAAGATAAGGAATGAAAAATACTGTATTAATCACCAAATTATTTATTAATTAAACGTTTTGGACGTATTGAAGAACATTTTACGAATAAGTTACTTTTTTATTCATCATTAAAATTATGTAAATAGGAAGTAATTGTATTATCAGAAGAAATGTATGTAAAAACAATTGTCGGCGCTAGTGGACGGAATGTACCCTCTTAATGTCAAAATACAGGAATTATTGTATTCGAGTAATACAATTAAGCAATAAAATTTTCTTCAGAAATAAAAATTTACTTCATTTTCGTTAGTTATATTCGATGTAGATAGTCTCGGTACTTCTTGATCGTATAAAAAACTCAATAACTCAAAGTATTTGGTACTTTGAGTTATTGAGTACGAGGTTTATAAATCTCGTCAGTCCCTGCTCCAGATTTACACGATTTTATTATTTTATTGAGCTCTTTTTTATATGTAGTTCGAAGATTATTAATCTTCTTAACCACTGTATCCCTGGTGGCATTTGGATCTATAGGTTTGTATTTTTCAATTAGCCTGTCGTAGGCGGCATTTTTTTTGTAGCGGTCGTGGTAATCCTTACATGTAGTCTTCCAAAGGCAAGTTTCGTTTCTGTAGCTTTCTATAAAATCTTGAAGTAGTTCGCGGTGTCCAACTCTTTCGTCTTCCGACATGTTTCTGTAAAAGTGATGTGCACGTGCAAACACTAGCAAGCTCCGTGAAGTACTGCCAAACTGAGCGATCACCGTCCACACGTAACGATAAAACTGTGCAAATGTGATCGACAACGATTTATCTGATAGAAATTGCAACTGCCACCGACGAACGATTATCGACAACGATTTTTCATACACACGATCGATAAAACTGCTCAAACTGGTCTGCACAGATTTATCGCTACGATAAATCGTTACGTATGTATGAGGCTTAAGCAATCGGAATTGAAACAATACCTAAGCGTCGAGCACAAGTTGTAACCTGTTCAATCATCCACGATCTACATTAGCGAAAATTGTTTGATTGCTGTCGAATTACACGGGGGTCCGGATTAGACAGGGGCCGAATTACCGAGAGTCCACTGTATTACTGCTTTACCTCTAGACTCTTATCGCTAGACTGATAGAAAATGCCGTAAGAATTAAGTCCGACAATGCGGCTAGTACGTATGACGGGTAATTAAAAAAAAATAAAAGTATTTGTAAATAAGTATGAAGCAAGTCCAGTAATATATTAGTCAAAGGCACATAGATTGTCTTTTAACAGGTTCGCTGCTGCCTATAATATACAAGAAATACTCTTACGCTGCTAATTAATGTACGTAGTGTGTTTTCAGCACAGGAGTAATTTGAATAGTCGACAGCGCGTATAAAGCGCAAAGACACACACATAGAGTTTCCGACGAGTGCTGTTACCCACACCTTTTGTGTTTTGTCCGAGAGTGCTGGTAACACAACTGTTCCGTACGAGAGTGCTGAAAACACACGACCGTTATGTAGCGTAACGGCAGTGCTTGAACATACGATTGAGTGTTCAAATATTTTTTATTTTCGTTTATCCAATATGTATTCTAAGAATAAATATAAAACTAATATCTTAATAAATTATTATTATAAAAACAAGTAACCGATTGCTTAAAGGTATTGACTGATGCATTGTTTTGTAAACTAACTTAGTTAAATATAGTAATAGCGTCATATGTGTCTTGGACTTGGAGCTGCATGTGGTAAAATACATGTTTTAGTAGTGTCCGACCGAAAGTTGTTTTTCAGCCAAAACCAAAACCGAACTTTTTGTGCTACTCTTAGTTTCGGCCGAAACCCATACCGAAACTTACTACTTGTACACGGAAATCTAGTTTATTCTTTACATATTTATTTGCACATACATTACATTTTTATAATGTTTAATAACATAAAAAGATACTCATTAAAGTATGTAACAAATACATCGACAAAATAAATATTTGGCTATATTATATTATATGTGTTGCCTTGCTTATAACGGAAACTTAAGTAACAAATAACACGGTTCAAATAAACTTAGGACAAAAAATACTGAAACGTTAATTGATAACAAAAAAAGTACACAATAAAATTTGTTTACACCATTCCTGTTTATTATGATAAACGCGTTAAGACAACAATTCTAAACAAGTCTAATTAAAAAAAAATCTAGAAAAATATTTCACGACCCACAATTACATTGTTACTACAAAATTTTGTCATACGTGCATCTACAAGGACATGGACCAGCATAAATCATACAGCGATTTGCGGTGGCTAAGGGCCACAGGCCGACTGACTGGATGAATTAATTAAAAATGAGTGTCTTTTGTCCTGATGACTAATCATCCTATTACATTTTATTCGAGTCTAGTAAAAGCAGCAACAGTCTACGTATACAAATGATCACTGTCTGATATCAAAATACATATAGAACTGCATTTACACATGACGTTGTCAGTGATGAAAGATAAATTTTATCCTGTTTTTAAACCACGTTATTGTTATTGTTTGTAAATCGTCTGAGACTAAAGAACTCTATATTTATTAGGAATTTATGGCAAACCCTACAATCAAGTCTGTATGTAAAAACATTTATATGCAAAATATAATCTAAACTCATTACGATAAATAATGGACGAACATATATTAGCTGCGAAGTTCACCGAAAGACGCACAATAATTTACGAATGCTCGAGTTTCGGCGCGGCGGAGTTTTAGCCAGTTTTGATCCAAATCGAAACTAAAGACGAAACTAGATTTTTTGGCCGAAACCGAAACTTTCAGTCGGTCACTAAGGTAGGTAACAATGTATTGTTTAACTCCGCCTGCAGTACCATAAAGAGTTTAGTTTGATTGTAAGCTTACAAAACAATGCATTAGTCAGTCGAATTTTATATTGATATTGTGATACCTGTTTTTCTCTTTTTAGTTCATTACTTTGAAGCAGTCTGTTTTTTATAATATAATTTTATTTCAGACTAGTTTTATAAACCGACAAATTATTTCCATTTGTTGATATGCTTTTTTGACAAGTTTTGTTAAAACAGTTATTTAAGAAAGAAAAACAGATCCCTGTCCCTCCCATTTTTTTATATGCGGGCGCCATTTTAAAAATGTGTGTAGCATATGTCACTACCACAATTCTAATGAATTTCAACAACACTGTATATATCAAAAACCGTCCAGCCGTTTAGGTTGTAGGGCTGCCAAAGAAATGGACAAACACACACATATATACATAGGTCCTAAACAATACCCTGCCTTTGACGCAGTCGGGTAAAAATAAACCATTAAGAAGGGGTAAAATTTACCAATTTATTTCAATTTGTATATTATAAAAAACCAAAGATTCAATAAGATAAATTGCATTGTAACAAAAACAAAATTTGAATAATTTGTATGTTTTTTTACAGACTCACTTTGTTGCCAAATTACTCATCGAGAAGTATGGCCTACCTAAGAAGTATGTTGAAGGAGCAGACAAAGCGCTCAATAAGAAAAAATGATTTCAGAAGATGGAAAACACCAGCGTTAAAGTTGATTACACAAAGTGTGCCGTGATAATAGTGTGATTATTAAATAAAACAAGATATTACCTTTTTCCTTCATTAAATTTTAATTTTTATTTCTTACATTTACCCTATTACTTATACATAAAAAATTATGGCAACCATTGTCGAACTAAAAATTAGCCAGTACAGTTAACGCACAAATGTAAAGTAGCTCTTTATATCACTAACGCTTAAAAATAGTTTCTGAAATAAATGGAAGACAAAAAGACTAAAACTTGTAACAAGCTGAACTTATTTCTATCATTAATTTGTTATTAAACTAAACAAAATAAATTTCAACTTAGTTTTTCATCTGAAGTATTGATAAAATACTATTAAATGAAGAATACTCACTGTGATTAATAGACCAAGCATCACATATATGTTAATTTTCTAAAATTGTAAATCTAATTAAATTTTACACAATTCTTATTCCATTTGATAGATTTTATATCATAAGAATACTGTAATGAATCTATAATACCTATATATACTATCATACATTTGATAAAAATTTCAAAGTAAAATGTTTATATAAAAATATATTTATATAATTTTATCTATTCTAAGGTTAGGGTGGGTTTATGTCCGTCTCATTTTATTATGTACAAATAAACAATAAGAACTGTGTTCCTACACCAAAGTTCTGTGTGAGGAAGTTCAAATACATGTAAGTTACTAACTTACAGCTACACTATAATACTAAATATAAAAGACCACAACCAATGTTACATACTAAACAACTAAAAGACCTACAAATAAATTTTGAAAGAGATCAAAACTGCCATCACATTTTAGAAACATTAACGCCCAACTTATATTTTTGTAGCTGTCATGAACTTAAATGGTGTTTTAAAGTTTAGTAATGATTTACGTTTAGACTTTCTTACATCACTTGGAGCAATAGGTGTTTGTGGAAGACTTTGCTTGAGAGCAGAGCGTGTTCTCTCTGATACACTACTCTCACTTACCTTAGTACTGCTGGATTCAATACTCCACTGACTTTTAGCAGAAAACATAGACAGTCTTGAACTGTTTGTACTTGTAGAAGCGAGGCTCATCTTGGATGGTGTCTTTCTTATGCCACTTTGATTAGTAACATCACCCAACACATTCTTGACAGTTTTAGCCTGTTTTGATGGTGATGAATGATTCCAATGCATTGAAGATCTCTTTTCCGACTGTTGCTTTTTTAAGTCCAAGTACTTGAACTTGGTAATGTCTTTTGCAAGGGGCTCTTGTTTTGGAACTTGATACCCATCATTGTCAACATTATCTAACTCATAGAATGTCAGTGTCACACTGTCGTCGCTTTCTACAAATGGATTTGATGATGTAAAGTGCACTTTCTTGGTGGATACCTGTGGAAATATGTTGCGGCGCGGCATGTTTTCCTTGGTGAACTTAGTGGCTGTTATAACGATACTGTTGTCTCCGGTGTCGGCCGATAACGAACTATCTAAGTCTTCATAGCTGTAACTCTTCCTGCGGCAGCGCGAACGCACGGAGCCCGTACGAGGGCGCCGGCGACGCGGCAAAAGTTCCCTTTTGTTTACATCTGTAGCTTGCATTATAACAGGTGGTAAAGTAATTCCATTGCTCTCATTGTCAGAAGCCAATAACTCCAAAGATTGGTTGAGATTAACTAGCTTTGTTGAAGGACTTTTTAATATTTCTTTAGCTATAAGGTCCCTCTCCCTCTTGTTGAGAGACTCTTCGCGTTGACGGAGCGCCACGATGCGCGACATCCACTGCTGGCTGAGAGTCTCTTCTGAAACACGTTGAGGACAGTTGTTATACTTGTCCAGAGGCTCCGTTAGTGGTCTTCTGCTCCGTGGGACAAACCCAGGTAGTTCTAATGCAAGTGCAGCTAGCGTAGGAGATAGTGGACCTTGTGGGGAATATGTTTCTTCATGTTCCCTAATAACACTGCGTCTTGGTCTGATATTGCAGTATATAGGACTCTCTCCAATGTTAAACAGTGTCCTGGGAAGAGGTTCCACAGTTTTACACAACTCTACAGCTTTCTGAGAGTCACATTTATTCATCTCTGAAGTTGTGTACAAGTGTTGAACTGAAACAAGAATCTCGCTGAGGCTGTTAAAGGTACACTTGGTTTCCAAGTTCATGAGTACTGTCGGATGGTACAGGACGACGTCTGGACGAAGACTTGTGTTCCTGTCGTCCGTCAGAAAGCTTATTATATCTCTGAGATCATCACTATAGGGGTACTCTTTGATCTTGTGGTCGCTGAAGTTGGAACGGTAGCAGAGGGTGTGAATGACCTCTCCGATCTGTCTCATCACATCCACAGAGCCCGTAGTCGTTGCTAGTTCGAAGCAATTGACGCGCAGCTCTCCATTTTGGGCGACAAAAATCGAATCGGGACTCATACATTTCTGTACGACGACAACGTTTAGATCTTCAACTGCTTTAGATACGCTGGCTAACTCGTGCAGCAGATGCCATATGAAGCCCTCGGCGATGAACTTGTCGGTGGCTCTGCAAACTTCAATTAGTTCTTGCAAGCTGCGCCATGAATTGTATTCAAGGACAAAGTACAACGTTTTTGACGGAGTATGAAGTATGGTGTCATAATAACGCAGTAAGCTCTTTGTTGTCACTTTACTTATTTTTTTAACTTCTTTAACGATGTCTTGTATTTGTTGGTCCGAGTACGCGGAGCAATTGTACGCCTTCCACGCAAATATGTTGTTGGTGACCTTGTGTCTCACTTTATAGAACGTACCGCCACAGAAAACGTCTATAACTTGATAATCCTTTAACTTTTCCGACATTGTATTAGATAATAATCAAAAAAATGTGCAAATTTTACATTTTTAGATAGAGACAAAGCCACAAAACGTTTGAATTTTTACGACGGTTAAGGTGCTAGTGATGGTCAATGCATCAACATACTGAACATTTGAAAAGTCGACATTAGTAACGATTTTCAACGGTTTTTTATCGAGCATTAAGAATACTAAAAAAGTCAAAAATATTTTTACCAATACCAACGGACAATATATGAACTAGATCACATTTTATCTAAACCAAAAAAGCCAAAGATTCCAGATTTTAATTGACTTGGTTGAAAACTGGTCATTGTCCAGTGTTTAAATTAAAGTTATGTCACACAATAATAACTAATATTTTCTTTCTATACTCATTTGTACCATTCTTCTATAGAAATATTTTAAAGTATTTGATTACTGAAGCTCATAACTAGCTTTTATCAATTTATGAGAACTCTTATAGCATTTACATAAATTTATATGATAATTTATTAAGTTATAATCAGTAAATTATACAACTTATCGTGTTAATGGCAAATGTTTATTATTATTAGGGAAAACAACTAAAGTAAACTTTTGAACACATTTCTGTGACAAGAATTTAAATACAAATTAAAAAAAAATATATCGAATGCGCACATCACTAGTAATTCGTTCAGGAACTTATACTTTACCAGTACTGATCTTTCTTCATTTTTTATTTTCTTATTGAAAATATTTCAAATAAATTTGTAGTTATAAAATAAATAAATGTAATATGTTTTACTAGGCTACTATAGTATTAAGCTTTTATCGCGTCATTAATTCAATATTGATTGATTTCTTTTTAAATAGGTCCTTTTTTTCAATAGATAATTGTTGTGAGAAATCGTTCATCTTTGGCTAAATTTACTCCGTTGGTGATACAGACATGGATATCGTATTTTTAGTTAAGAGTTAACAAAGTGGTAGACTAATAAAGTATGTATTGTCTTTTTTTCTGATGTCTAAATAAAGGTCTAAATACCCCGCGACAGGCTGCAGACTGAAATCACTGAGTCATAGATGTATTGGCGCCTGTGAATCTGACCTGATGGTAGTGGTTAGTGATACCGACTGCTTAGCCGGAGGTTAGCCGTGTTCGATTTCAAGTTAGGACAAATATTTTTGTGATGATGGGTCATTTGTCTGGGTGTAATTTATCCATGATATGTCATCATCATCAACAGCCTTTAACAGTCTCTGGACGTAGGCCTCTCCTTAGAAACGAGGTTTTTGCCTACTATACTACACTGACCGCTGACCAGAGAAGTTCTGTAGGGTGTGTGTCAAGTTTGCCTTTTCTTTGCAGTAATGTTATCTTGTATATTTTGATATTATTATTATTTTCTACTCAAACATTTTCATCTTTCCGCTTGTTTGGATTTGTTTCATAAAAATAATTAATTGTCTTTTTTAGAAGTAAATAAACGAAAATAATATGTAGGTATTGCGGAATGTATATCGTCGGTGATACTTCAATACCGCATAAGAACACTTTGTAAATACCGCGTAAGTATAAAAGTAGCAAAATTGCAATATCGCCCCTACGCATTCCTCATGGTGATTTGCTCCCGATAAACGTCACACAATCTCCAATAGTCCATAAAATGTGCCCGTTTTGCTGTCCAAACAATACCGCGAAATGGTTGTTCACGTAATATTTGGTGGTAATTCGGCGTATTTACGTTATTCGAACATATTGCATTTTGTATAATGAGTGCTAATTAAATAATTAAAATGAACAAAAGTAGCTGCTGTTCCCCTCAACGTCACTCAAAGAAATAGAAAATATTTCACAGCGTTATGATTTCACGAACGTGACATAGACACATTGCCAGTACTTTATGGCTAATAACAAATAAAGAAACTATCACCAATTCTACCTTTTTTTTCTGTGCGGAAATCCCCCCGGATACCATCTACTGATGGTTATGTCGGACTCGAACCGACCTAAAACCGCACGCCATCTCAGGTACCAGTAGCCAGGGAACCAGGTGTACCCTAAGAAAGGAAATACCTGAAACCGACGTACCTCGGGCCATCTACCTACGGCTTGCAGATGACCCCTTTTCTGCTCAAAAAGAGCGTGTGCTCCGTAGTACGTCCCGCTGCCATCCTGACCTGCTTCTACTAGGGTGACGGATGGCCTCACCTGTCACCCCCAGACTTACGCTTATGGAGGACAGAGATCGTTCTGCGATCTCCGGCTCTCGAACCGTCTGCGATACCGGACCCATTCCCGGGCCTGGAGGACCGGGCGAGTTTTAAACCTCTCCCGGCCCCGCTCCGACATCTCCTTTGCAAGCATAACTTGCTCGCAAAAGGAGACGGCGGAGCTCCACGCGCTCTCGCTCCGAAACATGGCCGCGATCATACTACCGAGCAAGAGTTTCCACTCCGATGGCCGCCATAAGGCTTAGCCTCAACTCCGCGCACGCTGGGCGTTCTGCCAGCGTGTGGAGTGCCGTGTCCACAGTCGACCATCGCAGTGGTGGCTCTCAGGCGTTGGCTCCTTTCAGATCAGACACAGGTGATCTCCGAAGAATCCTTCCCCAGTGATCACCTGCGTCAGCCGATATGAGAGGGTCCCGTGAATCCTCTCGACCCAATCCTTCATAACATCCACCGATTCTACCTATATTAACGGCCATATTAATATAGTACAACAGCTAAACAGTCATGACTTTTATGATGATTCTATTTTTGTACCGATATCCGAAGTCACACAGATTTACAGCCATTGTCACCTAATAGTCCCGAATGGATTCCAGAAAGAGACATAGAAGAAAGATAAATATAAGACGCAGAGGAAACGTGATAGCAATCCTAATCACTGGAAAGACTAAAAAAAGCAACAGAGGATGTTGGGCAGAGACTAAGTTGGACTTAAAAAGTTGTCTCTAAATTTCTTTACATTGAATTAAAACCAGCAAGAATGATTGGAGTCTTATGTTTGTTAAAATGATGTTTCAGCAGCAATAGTATGTCTGCTCTAAATTAACTGAAGTTAGAAAAAAAAACTGATGTGCGGCGCAAAATAGAAATTCTATCGTATCTACATGATGCACTGTTACAAAAATCTTAAGGAAGAGGTCACACACAAATGGAAGTCGATTTAGTGCACTGAACAATCGAGAGAAAATTGAAGAATCGTGAATTTTTTTACCTTCACAGTGCACCATGATCATAAGAGAAACAAGGAGGACTGCAACCCCTACAAAGTTCATGCACCAAAATACATTTTTCAAAGATTTTGCTGCCAAAGACTATAATATTAATGCTTCGATCAGACCAGGCCAAAAACCAGGTCACCACTGTGTGGCAAGTGTAAGAAATGGCACAATCTTCTACAAAATTAACTTCCAAATGATTTTACTCCTTTATCCCGAAGACTCAAAAAAGTATCATCCTTAATTAACCACGTGCCGCAAGTTTATCATTCAAAACAAGGTATATTGAAAACTAAGTATGTTTATCTTCAATAAGTCAAAAGTGTCATATCAAGTGATTGCCATGAATTCTTAAAGAAATTCACTTTTTAAAAAAAATGTAATTATTATATTAATTTAAGTTACTGTAATTGTTACGACTGATCAGACTTCAGTTTCTTAGATTTAATTTTAATTACTGTAAGAAGAGAAATATTTATCATTATTGTGTTTTTTTGATAATACTTAAAATGTTAAATGTCTAGCTAGATATCTAAAATCTATGTTAAGAAGTTGAAACATTGAAGTAAATTTTGTTATTTTTAATGTATTTGCTTTTGACATTATTTTTTCAGCAGAAAGTTATATTTTTTTAAGTTTATATTACAATGTTATTTTGCAGATAATTGTTGTATGTTGTATTTCTGATTTTTAGGGCGCGTTAGGCAAAAATGACTAGAGTAAGTTTTTACGATGCGCTCGCACACTGTCTCGAAAATCGACACCATGAAATTTGAATGTGTTAAATACCTTTTTATTTATTATTAGTGCCGTTTTCTCTATCAACGTAGGACAACGTGAAGCATATTTTTTTAAAAGAATTTTATCCTGTTTACGCCAGAAAAGTATAATGTCTTAAGTTTTTATTCTCTAACAAAAAATGGACCGTACTTGCCTCGGTTAAAATAGTTGCGAGATTGAAAAAAACCATTTGATATAGATATTATTAAAATTGTTTATTTACAGGAAAGCTAATTAGTTGGCATTTATTTTTAAAAATTACATCGTCTAGATGACCACGTTTGCACTCTTCTAAGCGATCACCGAAATTTTCGAATACTCGTCGGCAAAGAGACCGTGAGATCACCGATATTTCTTCGCTGATTTTTTCTTTTAGTTGAAGTAGTGTATTTGGTTTATTGATGTAGACACGGTTCTTCAAATAATCCCATAAAAAGAAATCTACTGGGGATAGATCTGGACTTCTGGGTGGCCATGGAATGTCGCCTCGTCTGAAAATCAGCTTTTCCGGAAACATATCTTTGACCACCGGCAGGGACTCATTGGATGTGTGACAAGTGGCTCCATCTTGTTGAAACCGTGTGTTACGATTTTAGCCAGTAAACTCCAGAAGCGTCGATTCCAAGAACTCCAGTAACATTTTCACATATTCAGCAGAATTAACAGTAACTGAATAGCCGCGAGAGTCTTCTAAAAAGTACGTGCCAATGACTGCTGTAATTGCAGCCCATGCAGTACCTTGGCAGAGTGAGGTAGTCTCTCGTGTTTAGCTTTGGGATTTTCACTGCTCCAATACCTGCAATTCTATTTGTTTACATATCCGTTGAGGTGAAAATAGGCTTTGCCAGAAAACAAGATGTTGTCAAAATTACTGAATCGTCTATCATTTTTTTGACATACGACTTGCTCAAATTTAAACTATTAGGTTTTAGTTCTAGAACTATTTGGATCTTATATTAGTGTAAGTTCAAAATACGGCGTAATGGTGTGCGGGATAACCCTAATTCAGCCGAATGTCTGCACGTCGATAGCTCTGGATTACGTTGAACACGGATTTAAGTCGTGTAAATCGTATTCAACGTGAAATACTGTTAACTGTTAACTGTTGTTTAAATAAAATTGTTTCTCACAGTAAAACACGCTGCGGCGCCGTGAAGCGATTCATTGCGACAAAATTTGCCGAGAAACGAACTAGTGGTTGGACCCCCTCCCGCGCCCCGCGCGGCATGTTAGATTCAAATGTTAACGAATTCTTGGCCCACCTGTATAATCCGAATAGGAATGAAGCAATTGATATTAACTGTGTTTAAAACCTATCTATAAAAAGACGTTAAAATCATATAAATGAAATAAAGAAATGTTTAGTGTACTGTCAAGTTAATTTAAAAAAAAAAATTTCGCAATAATCGCAATAATTTATATCTGAATCATCATCATCAATGAATTTGTAAGAATTTAATTTTAAATTTTATTGAATTTTAATTTTTTTATTTTTAAGTTGTAAGTGATTTACCACTGGTAGTTGTAATGTTGTAGTAGCCGTTGGGCTACGTCGTCATTAAATAGTCAGGAGGGGGGGTGCACTTGCGACCCCTTGGCAGAAAAGGAAATACACACTTTAACTCATTTTATAAAAAACTCTATTTCATAAGTTTCATAGGTTAATAGTATATTGGTACAAACATAGTATGTGTGGATCCTGTAGGTCCCCCCCCCTTCGGAAATAATTCTGGCGACGCTTATACCTGTAGGTAGGTATATAAGTAAGATAGAATTCGGTCTCCTCAAGGTTCATATGCTAGTCCTTTAAATAAATATGTAAAATTAAGTTGAACTTCATTGTAAATACATTGTATACGTGTATAGACCTACATATACTCGTATATAACTGAATTATTAATGTTCAGACGAATGTGATATCACTAAGAGCAGTAAATTGAGGTATGAATGTTTTATAAAATAGGAAAGGTGAATGAAAAGTTGAGGGAAGTTTCTAATCATATGTCAATACTTATGAAAGAGTTAGAACAGTGCAATGACATCTGTCAGAGTTGATTAGAACAGTGCAATGACATCTGTCAGAGTTGATTGCTCCACCAACACCGCACAGTCGTTACCGCTTCACCCACACACTCTCCACATTCAGTCACTCAAACACCATGACACACGGGGAAACAATAAAAAGCAGATAAAATTCAAAATGTTTATTTAATTAGTGAGTATAAGCGTGTATGCGGCACAGCTGACTAGCAGTTACCAAAATAACATATCACAATACATGATCATTTCTCATTTACAATTTAAACCAAGTATAAAGCCAATACTATGGATACAATATAAACAATTAACCATCACAAAATATACACAATTTGACATAATTATTGAAATACTCGTTTGATATAATTTAAAGCAAGATGTTACAGTTCGGGGGTAGGGGCGCTCCCCCCCACCCTTGTGCGCGAATTAGCATCCTACCTACGCTACTTCATACTCGTACTCAGTGTTACGGATACTTTTAAATACCTAAATAATATTTACAATATTTTTATATAAGAATATAATTCATCATCATTGACTAGAAACTGTTTAGAAATAATAATATGAACATATCCACGATCGAGCCGTCTACTCCGTCAAGGAACAACATCGCAGCTCGGCACGAGCCCAATGGACAGTTTCCATCTTTGGTAACACATTTGAACATCGCGCTCGCGTCACCGCGCCGGGCTCCGGCACGGGCTCTGGCAGGCCTCCGGCGGGGCCCTGGCGAGGCTCCGGCAGGCCTCCGGCGGGGCCCTGGCGAGGCTCCGGCAGGCCTCCGGCGGGGCCCTGGCGGGGCTCCGGCGTGGCGTCACGCGGCTCGGGCGACCGACGCGTCTCGACGATTTCATACGATTCAAAAACATATTCCACGGTAGAATTTATATCATTATAATAGTTTACGAATATTACCTAATATCACTAGCTCAAACACGCGTGTCGGTATCGAGGCACAAAATAAAATTTTCAAAAATAAAAGAGACAACAACGGTAAAATAAAATCTATAAAACAAGCAACAACCTAACGGCGGGCGCTCCTCGCTCGGAGGGAGAGGGACGCTCGGGCCGGACCTCACTCGTGCGGTACGTACTTGCATACATATATTAAAATTAGTATAAAAGGGTCCTCGCCTTTCTAAATACTGCGAATTAATTGAATGAGATCATGTTTACGTCGCGGCGACGTTTCCTCGCGTCGACACTGGAGTTTGTGACGGACGCCCGCCTCTGTCTCTGTCGCACGCGCGGCCTGCACGGCCACGATCGAGCAGGACGGAGCGCACATAGTCGGCGCGCAGGAACAGGCTACTTTCAGTTCATACTTCCGACGACCGAGTGCAGCGACCGTATCGTCCACATTTTAGCGCACGTTTACAAAAATTCGGTACTTCACGGTACTTTCAAGATCGACTGCGAGCGATCCTCGGTCTCAACGTAGAAACGATTAAAGCTAAAGGAGGGACAAAATCTGGGGCGTTCGCACCGTTCGGGCCGTGGCGTGGGCTAAAATGCAGAGAGTACGCAGTCGAGAGAACCAGTGGATCATCGACAAACAAGTAATCCGGGCGATTTCCGCGCGGCCGGCGAGAGGCGAGGTACAAGCGGCAAGCTGTCGGCACTCGATCGGTCGCGTCGCTCTCCACGCGCCGCTCCGCTGGGGCGCGTCGACTCGCACGCGAAATATCACAATTTCGTCGAGTCGCGGGCCCCGGTTACGTCACTAGAGGGGCCGGACGAGTTGAGGCCCCGCCTCGGCTTCGGCGCAGAGTGTTCGAGGGCGCGGGGCCCCAAGTCGCCGGTCCCCGGGGGGCTCTACCGCACCCCGGCCGTGCCCAGGCGGTGGTGCGCGGTGCTGGGGCGGGCGGGCCGGCCCGCCGACTTGCGCGGGACGGCCACGGGCTCCATTTCCGGTTCCTTCTTAACTGGGGTCGGGATGCTCTGCGAGTAGTAAACGTACATATTAATAAAATATGATCACTCGTTTATGATAGGGAATATGCATGTATTTTTGTTATTTTTAAAAAGTTTTACGAGATATTATATTACCAAAATTAAAATTACGCATCCAAAATATAAACCTATAAATTAAAATTACTAAAGTTTTCGGACGATTTAAGCGCGGCCATCTTGGCGCGCTTATTCTGTGACGACAGACTACACTCATGTCAACAACGACGTGTTTGGTTTACAAAGTTACCGGGTTATTTTTTTCTAATTAACTTATTACCAGGTAAAAGTAAGGAAAAAATTATTATAAATTATTGTGTTATTTGTTTGTGTGACAGTAATACAAAAACTGCACCTTTTTTTTTGTGTAGACATCCCCACGGATACCACAAAAAGTGGTTTTGTTGGACTCGAACCGACCAAAAACCAGGAGCACATACGGCTTGTAGATGCCACCCCTCGTGTGAGAACCCACATGTTCCTTCTTCCTGCTCCCAAAAGGGCGAGTGCGGTCCATAGCGCTCACATCGCCACTTCTTCTACTAAGGTGACAGATGGCCTCACCTGACACCCCCAGGCCTGGGCTTATGGAGGTCGGAGATGGTTTAACGATCTCCGGCGTCTGAGTTTTCTGCGGTACCTGGCCCGTTCTCGGGCCTGACAGACCCTGAGAGTTCTAAACCTCTCCCGGTCCCGCACAAAAACTGTACCGGACAGCGTAGTTACTGAGAATTTATGTTACTGTTGTGAAGGTTATTTTAACACAAGGGGATTAAAAAAGTGATAAGATACATACGAATATAAGAATATTTTTTACTTAGTTAACGGCATATATTTGTTTTGCTTACAAACCTCGACGAAAATATAACAAAATCGCACAACGATAGAACAACATAATCATAAGAAACCATACAAACAAGTTGTTGACATAAGATGTCCGAGCGTAAATTGACGTCACGTTTTGATCCACCAACAGCATTGCGTCTCAGATTACCTCCTGATAGATGCCGCATTATTAAAAAAATGTTCCGATTCAACTTCACAACATTTTGAGGTATGCGCGAGGTGCGTGGGACGTGTCAAATGCATTATGATTGGATATTCTTTCACAAAAAAACTACTAGATGAACTTGGATGAATCTTTACAGTAATATAGATTAAACATCGGAATAACACATAGGCTACAACTTATAATGATTTTATGTAATTTTGGTCGTAACATAACGATATATGTCAATTAAGTCGAAAAAAATCTGACCTCAGAAAGTTATCTTGGCGTACGCTGCCTAAACCATTGAAGTTACACAAAGATAATGTACCGTAGGATTGTGTTTGTAAAAAAAAAAATTATTTAAAATGATCTGTTACGAAACTTAATGTGGCAGACGAAATACCACGCGAACGAAGTCGCGATCAAAAACTAATATGACCATAAAAAAATGGGCACCATATGTGGACTGTATTTTGATTTGAATTTTCATCGATTTATTAAATGGTTTACACTCATCAGAAGATCTTATTAAAAAGAGCTTTTCGAACTTGGACATGAAGGACGACGTGTCACAAATGTAAAACAGAAAAATAGGAAACAACCACCAATCACACAACAGCAAAGAAATCATCAAAATAAGAAGTTAGACATCATACAATGTAAAACATGTCAAAGATTCCGGACATGGAAGAAACCAATGCAACAGACCTTTTAGTTATGTAAAATGCAGGGAAAAACACTCGATAATATGCTGTTTCAAAAGACTAGATACCGAAGCAACTTGTGTCAACTGACGAGAAAAACATCCAGCAAGTTACAAAGACTGCACAAAACAATAACAGTACAAACACGAAAAACAAGACAGGAAAGAGTAAAAAAACTAATGTAAACAAAACAGAATTAATACCGCGAAAGTCCAATACAAACTGTACAGGGCAAATGTCAAAGTAAGAATTAAAATCCCTTCAATCACTCAATACCTAATATTACAAATGCACAAGCGACAAAACAAGAAAACACAGTAGGATTATTAACCGACATCAAAGACCCAAATAACTTCTTGGAAGTATTAGACTATAAGTCCAATAAATTTGTAAAAGTAATAAACATTATGTTAGACAACTAGATAGATCATATGATACAACTAATCACAAGGCCCATAACGCAGCTTAAAATAATCACCTGGAATGCCAATGGGCTGATAGAACATCAACAGGAACTTGAATTCTTCCTGAAACTTGAAAGAGTTGACGTAGCTCTAGTCTCGTAAAGAAGGTTTACATCAAAAACTCATTTTCATGCAACATGGAATTATTGAATAGATACATTGTGTTACGGATACTATTAGTTGTGCACTAGAACGCAAACAGTTCTGCTCTGCTCTTTCTCAATATTAACCAAGCGTTCGACAGCGATCGTAACTGCACAGAAGGTGTTTCGAGGTAAAATTTAACAACGAAGTTGCTCCTTTAAAGGAATACCACAAGGAACTATATTGGGACCCATCCCATACTTGCTTTTTTACCAGACCTCACACTGCGTGCTGATATTATAACTTCGCTACTTGTAGATCCCGTTATAGCAATAGCCAACATATAAATCCACATCCATGAATTAGAAGAGCGACTAGACAAATGGCGTATTAAGGTTAATCAAGGAAAATCTGTCCATTAACCTTCACCCTGAGGAGGCAAATTTACACCCAATTCATAACGAAGAAGTTCCTCAAGCTGACGATGTGAGATATTTTGGTATTCATCTGTGTCGAAGATTCACTTGGAGAAAGCGTATCTGGTCCAAGCGTAAACAGCTGGATACAAAAATCGGAACAAGGGATTGGACATGAGAGCGAAATAGCTATTTACAAGACTATCCTCAAACTAATCTGAACTTACTGCATCCAGCTCTAAGATACTGCTACCAATAGTAACATAGAGATTCTGGAAAGATTTCAAAGTAAGACATACAGAGCCATGGTGGATATGCCCAACTATGTGAGCAACAAATATATATACGAGGACTTAAAGATCGCTACTGTCAAACGTAATGAGGGAAAGGGATATTTAAAAGAGATATCAGCGGTTGACGTATTATTGAAATGGAATTTTATGCAATCACTTTGGTAGCTGAATGTCTTAGCTGACTTGCCATACCACTTTACTTTACAGGAAGCCATTTTGAGTACAAAATAGCCACTTGGCCGACACTGGTGTTGCGATTCTTAGTGTAAATCCAATTACTAGCTACAGCGTACGTATGTTGCACACGTTTGTAGACCCTTATACGTCATCTATTAGGAGTAATCTGTGCGTTTTAGAAATTTGCAAAGGAATCTTAAAAAATCCACTGTTCGATTACTAAATTTCACTATCAAACTATAATAAATTTAAATAATAATTATAATGGGATTCTATTTAGCGGGCAACCTATTATACGTGCATACACCTTATTCATATAAGAAACGGAACGTTCGGTAAACAAAAAGAAGAACGTTACTATCGATTCCGGCACGATTCCAACCTTCGCTATAATGGATCGGCGAACGGCAGCGGTAGCTACCTGCGGGTGGTGGTGGTGGCGCGGCGGCAGCGCGCGCGTGGTGGCGGGCAGCGGCAGCGGCGCCAGGTCCAGCACGTTCTCGGCGCGCTGGCGCGGCAGGCCCTGCGCCAGCGCCGCGCTGCACGTGGGCCGGCGCCGCCCCGCGCCGCCCAGCGGCCGCGCCGCCAGCGGCTCCACGCCGCTGTGCTCGCGCAGCTCCCACGCGTCCGTGTCCTCGTTGTACCTGCGCACGACACCTTCGGCTGGGTACGGGCTTATCCCGTGTAGTTAACTCCCTTAGTCGCTTTTTACGACACCCGAGGGACGAATAGGGGTGATAACGCTCCGTATTCGTAACCTCTCTGGACGGACGCATGTGCGCTCGACGGGGAGACGCCCCGTGGAGCGCACGTGCGTCCGTCCAGACCGTTTTAGGGCAATTTTTTTATCTACATAAAATTGTTCAAAATTCAAGGTATAAAGTTCGCAGGGAAGTGATTCTGACGTTACTTTCCGTCGCCGTACTCACCTGGCTCTCAATACGGCAGGTCTCCCCGCGTCGGGCACGAAAGAGTCGGCCACGAGCAGCCTCCTCCGCAGTTCGGCGATGAGCGCGGCTTGCAGAGCCTCGTGATCCCTCCTCTCGCAGTCGTGCGCCTCCCTCTGCTCCACCATCTCCTCCCTGAGCCCCGCGTACTTGGCGAGACACTTCTTTAACCTCTGAGTCTTGTGGTCCACCTCCTGCTGCAAGTTAGCGAAAGTGTTGGTGACGATCGCGGTCGTCTCCTCCTCGAGCTCGATTCTCTGTTGCATTTCCACTTCTCTTTTCTTCCTCTCCGTGATTTCTGTGTGTCGCTGTTCGAGGATGAGGCGAGTTTCGTTGAGGTTGTTGATGAGGTCCTTTCCCCCGCCGCCTTGGACGAGGCGTTCCTCTAACGCGTTGATCTGGTGTTCCAACTCTTCAGTTTTGCATTTTTCTTGCTCGATGGTAGACTCAGCCAGGATATTCTCGTTTTCTATGCTCACGGTTTCTTCTTCCGCTGCAAAATAAAAATTTATTATTATATATTTGTAATTAATAAAAAGTCTTGTAAAATTCTTTTGCTCTTTACTTTCTAAAGAGTTATTATTAGTAGAAAATATAGATCAATAAAACCACAAAAAGGACCTGGAGAATATGATCACATGTGACTTTGTTTTTTATATGTACCATACGTAAAAACTGAAATTGGATAAGGTTCCTACAATATGCTCTTCCCATAAGTTTCTAATTGTAACACTGAAGAATCTCAATAATTAACTATTGCACTCGTTACTAACGTACTACAAATCTCCGGTTGACTGAAAATCATTACAAAGTATAAAATGAAGCCACTTCCATTGCGATGTACGCTTTGAACTTTTATAAGTACGCAACGGATTTAAATGCGGTTTTCATCATCATTTAGAAAGAAGGGTTCAGAAGAAAGGTTCACACATATAATACACATACACACACACACACCCATGGTATACAAATAAAACATATAAAAAAGTCAACGTTTCTTAAAAACAGAGGCTTTTTAAATACTTTTATATTGCTAATATTGACTTAATATTACTAGATTTATCAAAATGATATACAAAGGAATTGTGTATCTTAAAAATATCTATAAAAAAGGCCGCGATTGTTAATGTCTATATCTTACGAATGACCCACTTTAATGTAGTAAGATTTAATTTATTATGTGGTTTATATTTTCAAAGTAATTTGACCAATATAATATTAATCCTTATCCAATTAAATAGAATGGATATGAGTATATTTTACATTTCATATTTTCGTTTTTGTTGAAATTATATAGCTATTTGTGTACACAAAAAATCTTATAAGTGTAGTAACTACTTACAGTAGAAATAAAAACAAAGGTAAGTGTGGTCAAAACTAGTATTAGTAGAATGCGGGGCCCTAAGCGTCCGTGTGGTGACGGATTAAGAATACATAGTGTTACCACCCCTATTCATCCCGTGGGTGTCGTAAAAGGCGACTAAGGGAACAAAGTATGCAAGACAACATCATTACAAAGAGAAGGAAAACTTGAAACAAACCCTTTTTTTTTTAACGTGTGGAAACCCCCTCGGGCCGTAACCCCACCGGGGTTTACGGCGGGGCAGTGTGTCGGAATCGGACCGACTAAAACCACACGGTGCCACTCTGCGCCAGACATAGGAGGGATCCGGGAACAGTTGTTATTACGACATCCAGATCCCTCCTAGCGACTTGAAATAAACCTTAGTCCAACCTGTCTGGCCAGCGTGGTATAGTAGGCCAAAATCTCCTTGCTAAGGAGAGGCTTATCTCCAGCAGTGGACTGTAAAAAGTTGCCGAGGAAGCGACGTTCGGGTAAGGTGTACACCTGCCCGCTTCCTCAGCCTTCGATTCTTCGAAGTTCGCGCGCAAACTCTAGATATTGTCTAACAACAGAGCTATGACGTTCCACTTACAGTTGTCTGCGGGTTGTGGCTTGGGTTTAGCCACCTTCTCCTTTTTGACCTTCTTGTCGGCGAGGCCGCGCCGCTGTTCGATGAGCGCCCGCAGCCGCTCGATCTCCGCCTGGTACTCGCGCAGCTTCGCGTCCTTCGGGTCCTCGTTGCGCACGGGTTTGTTCTTTATCGCTGGAATATTAACACAGTACTAATGAGTCTCAGAATATTGCGTTATAAATAGTTAGGGAATAAGTGCCAGGATGTTTTCTCACAGCTCCTCATTGTATATGTATCTACCCTTGTTTCATTATATGACGGGGAGGAGAGGGAAAAATAACCATTAACTAGACACAGAAATGTGATTCCGCGTTTTGAGCGCCCTCCCCAAGAACCGCGAAAGGAGGTGGTTCCCTAACAACCTCACTCACTCGGTGTAAAATAAACAAAAGAAATGTGTACTAGTTTTCTTTTCGATCAGTGTGGTCACTCGGGTAAAGCTAAATAATGATTTAGTTAGAAATGTTGGAGTTACGCATTGTTGGTGGAAGGTAATACGATCCACGATCCTTATCTCACATGTATGTATTATTGTTATTCTGATAAGCTATATCATTCGGACGATCGGCCTGAAGTCATCTATAACGTTTCATATTAACTGCAAACTTGCCATCAATAAGTATTGTATTAACCAAGTAGGATGTACATTTAAATTGCTATTTCCTGAAACTTTTATTGTGAGTATTGTTACTTAATATATACGGTGAATGTCCAACGCATCATTTCATTGGGAAACTGACCCAATTATTTCAGCTAGAGACACTTTTTTGATGTTTTTATCAAGATTACTTAAATACAAAAAAAATGTATAATGAAATAACTGCGTTGCCAACGTTTCTTGTTGCTATCAACAGAATGGATAAGTTAGTTTCGTTAATTGCCCAATAGCGTGTTTACATGTTTGCAAATAAAGTAGTAATCTAATTTTATAAGTGCAACTGCAAACAATTATTGTAAAAAATAGAAAAGAAAAGTAGTTTGAAAATTAACAAAACACACACAGGGCTGTCGGACCCACAGAGAACAAACGATCATGCTCATCACACACATATCAATTGTCTTGGGTGGGAATCGAACCCATCGTGGGTTTTCTAGTCAGGATCACTATTAAATACAAGCTACGAGCAATAGTACCTTTAGCGCGATGAGCATACCGCAGTGTAGTGATAGTCTCGTCGTAGTTATATGAAGCCGGGCCGATGTTCGCGATCATGATCGTCTTGCTATTGCCGCCCAGCGAGTCTTGCAGGATACGAGTCAACTTCGAGTCTCTAGAACATTCAAATGTAGCAACTATCATTAACAACCTTTAATAGACAACTGCTGGACATCATCATCATCATCAACAGCCTTTTACAGTCCACTACTGGTCATAAGCCTTTCCTTAACAAGGAGGTTTTGGGCTACTATTCCACGCTGGCCAGACGAGTTGGAATAGGCTTTGTTTCAAGTTTTCCTTCTTTCTAATGATGTTGTCTTGTATACTTGGTCCCTTAGTCGCCTTTTACACACCCACGGGATGAATAGGGGTGGTAACACTATTTATTCTTAATCCGTCACCACACGGACAACTGTACGACACCTGCTGGACATACATAGGTCCTTAAAAAGAAGGTTTTGAGCTGCTGTACTACGTCAGGATTTGTATAGTTTGTCACAAATTTTCCTTGTCGTTGTAATGCTGTTGTCTTGTGTAGCTGACTCCCTTAGTCGTCTCTTACCACCCACGGGATGAATAAGAGTGATGAGACTCCGTAATGGATAATGTAGCAAGTATTCAATTAATCTAGCTGGACGTCCCACTCATAGCACTTGGGTGTTGAATGTGATTTCAGTACAGCTAAATTACCTGTAAGGCACATGTGGACTGTTCTCAGCCAGTGCTGAGATGACATTGCCGAGTGAAGAGAGTGCCTGGTTGATGCGCGATGCTTCCCGCAGACGCTCCGCCGAAGCGCCTGTCTTGCGCTGGCGCTCGCTGCCCGCCAAGTCGACTAGGTTCAACTTGCCCACGCTGTAACAAGATATGTAACATTAATATCATGGCTCATCGACACCGAAATGCAATGCCTTTTATAATTTTTGGGTTAAATGGTGTAAAAGTTGGTTAAGCTAACTTCATCCTAAAATACAAGACAAGACAACTTTTTTCCCCGGAGCTGGCAAATATTCTAGTTAATGGGACAGATATGCAAACAACTTAATTAAAGATAATCTAGATTGTGAATTACTCATCGTGTTAAGTAACATTTGGGAATTTAACACTCACATAGTTACGAGACCACTTTTAAACATTGCACCATCCATGGCCCAAAGTCAAAATATTATTTTTATTTACTATTTTTATAAACATAAACATTTTTATTTTAAAAAATTCTTTTGGCATATATTAAAATCGTGTCTTATGTAAACTCTAAAGTCATATGTTAATACACTCAATAGCAACCATCTGTTTCATCAAATATTTAGCAGAAGGTTATGTAAGTATAGAACATCTATTTGGAAGTCCGACCGAAACTAGGTTTTCAGCCGAAACCGAAGCCAAACTTTCGACTTCACTTTCAGTTTCCCTCGAAACCGATACTTTCTGTTTTAGAAAATTTCTGCTGTACATTGAAATTGAAAATCAGGGCGAAAGTAGATTTTTTTGGTCAAAACTGGCGGAAACCGAAACTTTCGGTGTTAATCTACAACCGTCCATTACCAAGGGGTTGCCCCTTATAAGAAACAAGAGTAAATAAACTCACGGCCATTCTCTTTTCATTGGTTTAATTGTTTGTTATTTATTAATCAAGCAAGTAATTGTCAGTTTCGCCGCGTGTTCATTAGCTATACTTATGTTACAAGTCAATAGTGCGTGGCTAATGACGCCTCGTCAGGTTTTGGCCTGCCGCGTTACGAGTCGTATACACATATATCTTACTAATTAATTCGTTTAATACCTTTTGTTTGTTATTGATTTTCCCAGATATTTTCATGAAATTCAAATTTCATAGGCTAGAATCTCTCATCACAATCTTTCAGCCTCAATGATAATCTCTAAGTGCGAGTATAATTTGCCGAGCAACTGTGGCCTTGCAAGCGTCAATATCACCATTATTTATTTCAAACAAATGATTTTCCTGGGTATTCTAAATACATGCCTATTTGCGCGAGAGTAGGTTAATCCGCTACTCGTTACTCGTGCGGAGACAGATACCATAGTAAAGTCGGCAATATGGTGGTATTTGCTTGTCGCTGTTATACAGTACACGCACATTGCGATAGTTAAACTGTAGCACCATGGTTATCGATTTCCATGCTTTCATTATATGGCCAGGAGCCAGATGTTATAAAACCCATGCAAAAACACTGTATAAAGGAAATGAACTTATCACCCTTTACAACTGATGGGAACGATCCTTTCAAGCCATGGGATTTCCATGCGCACACGCATCGGAAATGACACGACTCCGGCTACTTGTCGCACTGCGTTTCTATTGGCTACTTCCGTCCGTCTTACACTCGCACGCCTATTTGTCAGTGGTTAACATATTCGTATATAATGAAGAGCACATAGTCATCGTTACAATTTCCATCCTAGACCATGCGATATAATGAAAAAAATCGTTATATAGCGCATCGTACATACTTATTTTAGACTAAGACAGTATGAATGGTTTAGGAAGATTAAAATAAAGGAAAGCTCCGTAAGGATACAAATCAAAACATTTATTTTCAACTATTGGTTCAACTATTTACAAATTTATTGTCAGGATGTCGATCGTGAAGTTATTCCCGTGTCCAACTTTTAGATCCAGTACACCTGCTTTATTCTTAGTGTCGTTCTTGGCAAAGCGGTCGTGGTCACACTAAGTCGTCCACGTCGGTAGTAGAGGCGGACAATGTACCATCTCCTGCCATTTTTCCCTCCTGTCAGACTGTCGGACACCATTAAACACGCGGCTTCTCATTGCTAGTTTGACCTGGTCAGTCCAGCGCATTAGTATCCTGCCACGGAAACTGGTTCCTTCCACCCTTCTCTAGACTACCTGTCGCGATATAAAGTCGCTATTCCGTAATTCTTGCAATATATTATATTCTTTTTTGAACAGAAACAACATAAAACTAAGTTTTAATGATTTAATTTATAAACAATTGTTTAGAGACTATTTTATTTAACATCAACTAGCGAAATATAAACTTGAAAACTGACCTTGGAGGTGAAATCGGTAGAGAAACGGAAAAGTAAAGAATTGCTTCAGATTAAATATAAATAAGTAAGATTATCAGTCCTGAGATGACCTTAGTTCATCGTTCTGAATTTATTGGACTGTACAATAAAGTATTATTGCTCAGAGTCTTTTTTTTTTCTATTTGTTGCAGCAGTTCCTGAGGTTAGCACGTTTAACTAAATAAACTAGTTTTGTGCATACGTCTTTTTATAAATATTTCAAATATAATATTTGTTTAAAAAGTTTTGTAATAAAGTGGTTTAATTAAGCGATCGATATTATTTAAACGATCTTCTTCGATACTATAATTAGATATACTATATATTAGCATATTACATAACAGTCACTAATAGTACTAGGAGCGCATGAATGAAAATGCTAGTGACTAACGCCGGGCTACAGATGCATTAGCCATACGTTAGCAACGGTAGCTGATTAGTAAAATTTTAACCCACACATGTAAAGCTTCACCACCGTTAGCGACACCGCTTGTGTTCAAGTTTGATGCTGTTGACTTGACGACCGCGTTCATTAGCAGAAACAACAGTACTGCACTAGTGTTACTAGCTGGTTCGTGACATAAAAACTTTGTTCTGTTCATCAACAGCCTTTTACAGTCCACTGTTGGACATAGGCCTCTCCTTAGCAAGGAGGTTTTGGCCTTCAATACCACGCTGGCCAGACGGGTTGGAATAGGATTTGTTTCAAGTTTTCCTTCTCTTTGTAATGATGTTGTATTGTATACTTTGGTTCCCTTAGTCGCCTTTTACGACACACACCGGGATGAATAGGGGTGGTAGCACTATGTATTCTTAATCCGTCACCACACGGACTTGTTCTGTTATTTTGTTCTGTATCATATTAGTCAAATGGCGCGTGTTTCCCTGGCTTCCTGTTTTAAATTTCCGTCCCTTTCCATACACTCGCTCTCACATATTGCAAGGAAATGAGAGGAAAGATGTTGCCTACACATCAAAAACCACAAAATGTACATTTATAACTCCTAAATAACAAAAAATGGTTATAAGTAAAGGATATTGACACAATAAGTGGATAATTACTACAGGACTGCATGTATTTTTCTTGTTGTTATATATTTAATATTTGTAAGGTATCCGCAGTCTTATCACACATGGCAATTACTTTCAGATTATAAAGTGTAATTAATAACAGTTTATCAGAAAGAAACATCGAAATATCATTAGTCACGTAGAAATAAAATATATAACTTGGTTGTGAATTAGTAAAAAGGTTAAACATACACGAATATAAAATAACTCAGAGCGGATAATTTGCCACAAATTGTTAGCAGGTGAGCATTTACTTCGTTGATTAGTCATGACCAAATATTGTATGCGGTTGTGAAAAATAAATATTTAGGAAAATACTCATACGCGGTGTTGAGGTCACACACACACTCCATACCATAAAGGGTCTGCTAACTAATGCTCTCAAGAACTAAGTTTTATTTGAAATAAATATAAAATAAAGATACTCAACAAAATTGCTCCTTAGTATGTGTACAGTGTGCACGTTCTTTCTATACAATTCAACGTTAAGGAGGAATCCTAGAATAAATTATAATTTTCGAAAAAAATCTGATACTTTGAGAATTTTCTTCAAGGGCAGTCTCACACAACTGATCAGAATCGATCACAGGAGAGTTGATCCCCACTCTTGTATGAACTCTTACTTTTACAAATAGATAATCTTTGTCTCTAAAGGTGCGAATATGATTGAGACGACACAAATTGCGAAGAAACACAAGCGTATGCCCTTGTGAACATTCAGATAGTGTTAAGTGAACAAGTCAAAGAAAAATAATTCCTGACTTCTGAATTAGAGGTCGTCACTTAGGGCAAATAATTATATAATTAACACATTCATTTTTCCTTCGTATTTACTATTACTTTCATTTATTTCCGATTCGTAAATCTAAATCTTGAAAAGTCCGTATAGAACTTGCGTTTATTTGTAGTGGGACTAACATTATTATCAGCAAAACTCAGCGTTTTGTATGCTTGCGTCACTAAAACCCCACCCAGCAATAGAAGCTTGAGGATATACATTAGGGTGTCCCTTAAATTTCAAGTTCGATATTTTTTTACGCATACCATCTTAAAAATTTCGTAATAACCCTATATTGTCTAGAAAAAAATATTAGTTCGATATATAAACGATAACCCGTGCCGACTTGCTATTTAAACTTGTCGATACAAGTTGCTTAAGTACTGCCCAGTGACCTGTTACGACATGTTTTATTTGCCATTTCCTACGTGATTTTTGAGACTATTAGTGCTTCATTGTTTAGTGCGTAAACATGTCGGTGGAATTACGGAGTGATAAACAAAATATTTTTCTTATCGGATTGACTAGCTACCAAATAAATGGTGCAAAATTACCATCTAATCGACAAGTTCTCTCAGTCCTATTTTACAATATTCGTGAGGTTAAATTGACTGTTAGTGAAAGTGCAAATCTTGTGATTAGGGAGTGCATCATATATTGGGAAAAAGAAAGAATTCCAACAAGGGCATTTCCTAACTACGTGAAGAAACTTATTGATTTATATTTATCATGTTTGGAGAGAGTTGCAAAAAAATTGTAAGAAAACTCAGATTACGTTTAAGAGTCGTGAGAACAATTTTATAATTAATCTTGATAATTTGTTTGATATTGCACATGCTGATGCTTTTGAGAGAATGAAAATAGAGGAAGATAAATTATTTTTAATGAAACAGAGAGAGCCAGGTCGACCGGGATGCTTAGGTGGTGTAGATAAAAAATTGGCGGAAAAAGAACAAAGATCTAGACAACGACGATTGGAAGAAGAGGAAAGGATTGTAAGACAAAGAGAATCACTAGCTGTTGCATCTACTTCCACCACAAATAACTTAGACAGTGTAGAAGATTCAGACGAAGAACAGATCTTGAATTCTGAACTCAGCTTGCCGGACGTTCCCTGCCATGAACAAAGTTCAAAAAGAGGTAGAAAGAATCTTATAACACCTAAACTAGTTGCAGCTTTAGATCGATGCCAGTTAAGCATTAGAGATACCGTTTACATTCTTAATGCGGTGGTAGAAGCGCTTGGTCTGAGCAGCGATGATTTCTGTATTAACAAATCCTCGATTCAGCGAATTCGTACTGAAACTAGAAAATCAAGGGCAGAAGCAATAAAATCTAACTTCCAAAACAATGTACCCGACATAGTCACAGTCCATTGGGATGGAAAACTATTACCGGGGTTGGATGTACGGAGTTCAAAAGAAGAACGCTTGCCAGTTATAGCTTCATTTGACGATAGAGAGCAGCTTCTTGCAGTGCCGAAACTAGAAAGTTCTTCTGGAAAACATCAAGCGAAGGCTGTATCAGCAGCTCTCTTTGACTGGAACCTTTATGATAAAGTGCAAATAATGTGCTGCGACACAACAGCTTCCAATATGGGCCGTTTCAATGGAGCTTGTGCTATTTTGGAGCAAACTTTAGGAAGAGAATTGTTGCTTTTCGCCTGTCGTCATCATGTTTATGAATTGGTCCTAAAAGCTGTCTTTGAAACCAAGATTAAGCAAATTACTAGTAGCCCAGATATTCCGATGTTCAAAAAGTTCCAAGAAAATTGGAAAAACATTGATTGTACTAAAATTGAACCATCTCTTAATTTCGTAAAAGCACGGGTTGCCGAGACAGACATTCAAGCGTTGTTACTATTTTATAAGGCAGAATTAGATAAAGGTTTTGTAAGAGATGATTACCGCGAATTGGTCGAACTGTGCGTAATATTTTTAGGAGGAGACACAGAGGAAAAATTAAAACTAAGGCCCCCCGGAGCTATACATCAGGCACGCTGGATGGCGAGAGCGATCTATTCTTTAAAAATATGTTTACTTCAGTCACAATGCAGAGTAACTGCGAAGGACAAAAAGGCTCTACAAGATGTTTGCTTATTTCTCGTAATATTGTATGTTAAACCTTGGCTCGAATGTACAGTGGCGACCAAAGCACCTAATCAAGATTTGCGCTTCTTGAAGATGTTAAAAGAGTATGAAAAAGTTGACGCAATAATTTCTAAAGCTTCTATAAGCAAGTTCAGCCATCACTTGTGGTATTTATGTGAAGAGACAGTCATTCTATCACTATTTGATGATGAAGTTGACAACCAAACTAAGAAGAAGATGATTGCCAACTTCAACAGGGACAAAATCTCGGATTTTAGCAAACGCTATGACCCGTCGAAGGAAGAACTGACTCAAAAGTTGTTTGGTAAGTTAAATTGACTTTTTGTTGGATTTCAATTTCAATGTCCAATACTTATTTATTTATTTTCAAAATTGTTGTTGATTTTTATTTGTTATTTAACTTCTTTTTCTTTTTTTTTAGACAAAGCACTGGATGATTTCGTATCGGAAAAGAGCAAACAATTTTTATCACGACTGCAGATCGACGACAGTTTTCTAAAGGAAGATGTATCTTCTTGGAATAACAATGCTGCTTTTCTGGAGGCTAAAAGAAGAATAAGTTATTTGAGAGTTGTAAATGATACTGCTGAAAGGGCTGTTAAATTAATGCAAGATTTTAACGGACTTATCACGGCTGAAGAAGAACATAAACAGTTCTTGCTGCGCTATGTCCAGGAACATCTAAAATTGTATCCAGACTGTAAAAAAACTACTCTAAAAAGAAGTTACCCTGAATGATTCTTATTTTCTTATATTTTTAATTAAAGATTAATGTTCATCTAATTTATTATTTAATTTTATTCACTTAATTCATTGCATTTATAGTGAAATTATAGCAGACTGAAATTTTAAGACAAAACACGTTTTTTACTAAACTTTGAAGCTCGGTCGGCACTGGTTGCAATTATGCTAGATTGATAAAATTTTATATTTAAGTATCTTATAGCATTAGTAAAAATTATAGAGGGTATGCATTTCGAAATTCGAAAAAAAATTTTTTTTTGTCATATAAGGGACACCCTAATATACATATTTTTCTTTTTTAAATGACAACTCCCGCATTACAAATAAATATTCCTATGTAGCAGCGCACTTTATAAAGATACGCGAAACAAATACAAGAAACACCCACACTCAGAACAACAAGAACACACAAAGTGTTGCACCGTGAGGTTTGAATCCACAACACTCAGCACAGTAGAAAGCGACGAGATGACCGCTTAAACCAATACGTGCAGTCAATTGGGTATAATCTGTAGGTGAGTCTAGTAATAAATTTTTTTAACGTGTGGAAACCCCTTCGGGCCGTCACCCCACCGGGGTTTACGGCGAGGTGATGTATCGGAATCGGACCGACTAAAACCACACGGTGTGCCACTCTGCGCCTAACATAGGACGGATACGGGAACAGCTGCTATTACATCCAGGAGCCTAGTAATCATAGCACAACCTCTGCCTAGTTTAAGATCAGACGGTGTGTGAGACATCTTATGTTAACAAGAAATATAATTGTTCTGAAACTAGGTCACCTAGGCAACACACGAAGTGGTAGTTTAACTCAGATAAACCTGTTGCAGACAATGCTTCGTCGGTGGTGGCTCAGTTTGCTCAACACTGTGAAATAAGTCGTTTTCTTAAACCAGTCGCCACAAGATAACGTGTAACAAGACCCGAGCACCGTGACTAACACACACGTACCGCAGTTTCCAAGATGTGCTGTCTCTTCAAAGTAAATATGTGCAGTGACAGATAGAGCACGTAAAAGTGTTTTTTTTTTTATGATAGAGCGGGCAACGAACATATCGTATCGCTAATAGCAAGGGACAAGGTAGGTAAAATAAACGATGGATAGGTAATGCTTTCTTTTGGTATAGGGAGTAGTCGAATCACCTGATGGGGAGCGACTACCGCCACCCATTAACTTAAACAAATCAAGTGTATCGTCGTCCTTTGAATGTCCTCCACAAAATTAAATAATACTAGGATGGTTGGGTTTCCTGTAAGCTCAACTCACTCAGTGAAAATGAAGGAAAGTAATCTTAACATGATTTTATGTCAGGCTTTGGTATCGCTCCTGGAATTGTATTTTTCAGGACTCCTAGGAATTATTGAAATGCTACATGTTCAACTTCAAACGTAGGTCTTAAATAATCTATATTTTCTGATTTCGAAACTAATGGAAACTATCTTAAAGTATAAACAATAGATACAGTTCAATATCAGCTTGCACTGTATACAAGCGTAAAAATAAAACGTCTGATGTTAGGTCTGACTCATTGTAACCATACCAAGAATATCTTTTTACTGTTCTGTGAAACTTTACTTCTGCACGTTGACCTGTATGTGTTTATATGTATGTTCTATATAAGATATCCAGTCACATTAAATAGTGTAGCGTGTCATTCATTGTGTGTAGTATTACGCACGCATTGATCCAGGTATGTCTACTAGTTTCCTTCCGTGGCGCCTGCGCGTGCGCAAACAATACTCGTATGCAGCTGCGTCACACAGGGTTTGTGTTATAGTGTTAAACAGCTGCATTGTCTCTTTATAACTCTTTTGTATGAATAATTTATGTTTGAACTTTTATTTAACATTGCTTTCAGGATCAATTTCACTGCTTACTGATAGGAAGGCCCTGATAAACTAATGTCAATTTAACTGTCAAATAACTACAAATTTCGATTTTGCAAGTCTTAGATAGAGATATGTATGTCTGATACATACTTATATATATATTAGTATATGGTAGATAGGTATCTGAAACTTTGTCGGGAACCGGCGAAACTGTCCCTTAACCTTTGTTTATTCAGATGGATGATAGCGATTTTTTAACTAATTATTGGTACATTTTTTTTCTATATTAAGAGCCTGCCAAAGTGACTCTACTGTGCCTGATAGAAAGCACGTAAGAGTTGTGGTCACCATACTCAGCAGTATGATGACGCACACTATGGCGGTCTAATAAGATGATTTTTCACATACTGCTTGGGGACGTAAAAGGCATGACAGTCATCGTGACAGTGTAAGGCTTACACAGTTACCACGACAACTGTCACCCCTGCATCAATGGGGATTTTGAAATAATAACTATATTATTAAGTTATTATTGTTATTATTATGATCAAGTAATAATTCATTACTGTGTGTATTACTGGACATTCTTATTTTGTACCCACATTTTTTCGACTGTCGTTTTAGTTTAGTTAGTGTTCTTATTATACGCATTAGTTCCCTTCCTCATATGCAATAGGTGGCAAGCATATATATATCCACCCCATGGGGGATATAGACATGATGTGTATGGTTATTATCAATCGTTCAGCGTTTATATCTTACTAATACTTACTTACGTCTATAAATGAACACTGTATCAAATTCACTTACAATAAAACCTACTAATTTGAGTAATACTAAACACATTATAGAATATTTAGATACGTTACGTACTTATAATTCAGAAATTTTGACCATCACACAGAGAATGCTGTTTTTAATTAGTTTTAGTTTTACCCACAAATATTTGTCCTAAGTGGGAATCGAGTCTTGGCTTATCAATCAGTGTCAGTAACCACCACATAAACAGGGCAGCCAAGTAGCCGTTATATCACTAATGAGAAGAAATATGAAGTCGGTTAAAAACCTAAACGTAACAATTCATTACATTACATCACACAAAGCATTCTTGGTCCAAACTAAGCGTCAATAGAATCAAAAAGTGACATATTTGTAATGGTAGTTACATAAATCACTGTAATCAAACCCCAAATGTTACATTGATCCCAGCCAACCACAACCACTTCTCTCGTACTTTTGATCACGAACAGTTGTAAAATATTTCTACAGACGATATGGGTTTGTAGTAAACTAATTGAAAGCGCACGAACGTAAGGGTCACCGTTAATATATTGAGATGAGGGCTAGCTCTCTATGTAGGGGACGCCACAGTTGACATTAAAATGGATTAGGGGATTGGTTCTGTTCGGAGACGGGCGGGCAAATAAACATTGGGTACTGGTATTATCCGATTCTAAAATCAAGAGAAGTTCTTCATTTACAAATATCGCTTTTGTTTGAACTAGTATATCTACGGTTTAGTACTAAATTCGAAAATATGCCATCTTTAAAGATGTAATATGAATATATGCATACACAGTATATACCAGGAGATAAACAAACGTTAAGTAGCATATAATTACAGTGAAATTAGAAGAATTATATATCTATACACTAAGGAAGTAGTATGTAAAAAAGATAAAGGAAAAAATGGTAAACATAAATTGTCAGAGATTTTAATTCTTTCATAAAAAAATATTAAAGAACTAAAAAACAAATAGGCCTTAACCTTGTGAAGCCATGATAACGCTTCCATGTCCTTTGTCGATAAACCTACATACTACTAGATGAAATTCGCATTGATTCGATATAGGAAGTCCCAATAAAGTAGTGTCATTGATTAGCACGTGTTGCAGTTGTAACGCTCGTGGTACGGCTGCGCCCACGCATCGGCGGCGAGGAGATATCTTACAGCACCCACAGTTGACTCAAGACTACAATACGGAATGTGCCAACTGGTAGTACTTAGCCACTATTATGTAATATATACAACTTTTACCAATAAGGATTTGTTCGTGCACAGTAGTTACATAACATATTCAGATTTGGTATACAAATACACTTATGGCGCCTTCACATACAAAAAAGCATAGTTCAGTGTCACTTAGCGAAGGCACACCAAACTATGGAGTAATTACTAATTCTGAAGCGCAATATTCTAGCGTTGATTAGCATATACGAGTATCATCAACAGCCTTTTACAGTACACTGCTAGACATAGGCCTCTCCTTAGCAAGAAGGTTTTGGCCATACTGGCCAGACGGGTTGGAATAGGATTTGTTTCAAGTTTTCCTTCTCTTTGTAATGATGTTGTCTTGCATATTTGGTTCCCTTAGTCGTCTTTTACGACACCCACAGGATGAATAGGGGTGGTAACACTATGTATTCTTAATCCGTCACCACACGGACTTATACGAGTATACAATTTTTCAAAATCAACCGCCAGGCTGTAATCGGTCAGAGTCTGCCCTTTGCGTGGAGGGATATAACTCTAGTTTCTCTATAGACAGCCTTTTAATAAAACATTAAGTCATAGTAAAAACACTCCATAGCTGTGCTTCAGCAGAAGATTCAGTTGTTTAAATCAATCAGTATCTTGCTAATTTAGTGCAGAGATAAACTTTGCATCTTTAGACCCCTCTTTTGTCATAATTTTTCACTTTTAATGTTTTGACTTCTAGCTTATTTAGAACTGTGGCTATGTAAATTCCTGGCAAGTTAGGAGATAATTTAACTTGTCCGTAATTTAACTGCGAGTCATCATTTTTATTATGGAACCACTATACCTAATCTTGATCTACAGGGGTCATATTAGTGATAGTGTAAGTGGCCAAGTCCTAATCCTATAGTAACTTTCGCTATGGTAAAAATAGCGATCGTAGAGTATTTTTAGAGTTCGAAATTCTAAGTTTTTTTTCACACAGCGCCATATAGTCTCAGACTAACGAGAGCTTGTCCTATAGGTACTATGACAACTGGTACAAACATATGTATACTTCTTTTTCACACTGAAACACCTAAACTTCGAAACAAATATTTGTAGTCCATAGAAATATTTGGTCTGATCCAGGAATTGAACCAGAGAACACAAACTGGTAGACTTTGAACTCAAAAAGTACTCTACGATCGTGTTTCAAACAAGACCCGTACAAGAAATGAATAGTTAAATCACACAAATGTCAGAAAGCAGGTCAACAAGGCATTAAGTTTTATTGTCTAGAGATCGTGATTAGTTTATTATTTTTGTGAAGTGTATATTTTAATATAAAAATTTCGTAATAAATACCTTATTAAATTACAACACAATGCAGTACATTATGTTGTAACCGAATGAGGCCTTTTAGTAAGGCCTAATTCATGCGTGAGTTGATCGGTAACGCCGGACGTACGTCGAGGCCGAGTACTTAAAAATGCCTTTAAAACACGATAATCTTATAAAATATTTCATGTTAAATGTAGTTCATTGTTTGGATACACAATTAGTCCAGCAAGTAAAGTTCTATAACATAAAATATTCCTTGCATTGTAGTAAGAGGCAGAGCCATACTTGGTTCGATCGGATTGACGCCTCACACAATTTTTTTTCCGTGGTTCTACAATGAGTCAGTTACCGACTCAAAGAGATTGAAGGACTAGGGCGGCAACGCACATTATTATTGAGTTGCAGGTGTCGATGGATGGACTCACTTCATATCAGCTGACCCATCCGTTCGGCAAACGAACTTTATTCCAAATACCACAAATTGTACTACTATTTACTATTCGTATAAATGTTTGCTATAGAAACCAAACATTTTCAGTGAATGAACATTTATGTAACTGCCGACGCGTGCAGTACATCAGTTTGTGTATAAATAAGCTATAAACGAGCGATAAATCGGCTGGTACGAGATCTAGAACAGAACGCTACCTGAGTGAAACAGTGCGCTAACGTGATTCTGTATTGGGGTTAATAACTGATAAGGCGAGTAGAGAGTACATATCGATTAGAGTGCGACGACAATGTAGGTGAAACTTAAGCATCGGAGTTAATGTTTGACATAAGTTATTAATTTAAAAAAATGTGTTTTTCTTTTCTGTTAATGAGAAGAGTAACTCCCGCAGTAAGGATATGTCGCGTATCGCGGGGGGCTTTACAAACACACATGAAAAGGACTCAAAGAACATCCAAACTCAGAACTACAAAATAATGCGAGGTAAGGTGCTGTTTAAAGCAATACGAGTACGCCATTCCACAGAGGTAATGGTTATGATATAATCATCTGCATTATTGTCTAATTATCGTTTTTGAGCCAATACAATTACAAATCGCGTTCAAAATCATGTACATTCGTTCAACAATGTTAATTGCGCACATTGCATAACCCTCTCACAAAAAAACGAACATTGAACGTGTACTTGTGTGTATTGTCATGTAATTTGTACAAACAATAATCTCATCTCATACATATGTGCTCTATACACGAGTTTATATTAGCTAATATGTAAAATTCTATGTAAAAAGTACACTCAGAGATGTGGGCGTATAATTCACCATGATAAATTCTAGACACATACTCGTATAAGCCGCCTCCAAAAAACTAGTGTTGTTTTTCACCAAGTAAGTGTGGTTACCAGAAGCCCAACCTTCTGCCTTAACTCTAGGGCACCCAATCCTCATGGGCGACAGTTATAACTTACCATCAAGCGACCGATGCGCTTGTTTGCCTGCTACACCTTCATAGAAAGATCACAATCTGTTAGTCTCATCTCAGTAGAAGACAGATCGCTCATGATATTACCAACTCTCTTGCAAAAAGTTGAGGTGGTGCAAGACTCACGTTGTTTAAAGTCACACTCACTCAGCTATTAGTAAAGACCAGTAAATATTATATTATGTCTGTTCCACGTCCAGAGCCAATTAAAAAGACTGGACAAAAGCAAAAGTTCTTTATGTTGTATAACTCAATAAAAATTAATTAGTTTTAGTTTTTTGGACCGTAAAGACGTGGTTAGTTAATTTCTTAACATCAAACTAGTGAATACACCAGTGACCATATCATTTGATTGCGTTGACTCTTGAGTTGCTGTTGTATTGTTATGTCTATGTTAGAGCCATTTATATTAAATTCAAACTTATTACTATATAATTACTAACTAATCCATACTAATGATATAAAGCTGAAGAGTGCTTGTTTGGTCGTTAAACGTGCTAATGTCGGGAACCATTGTTCCACATAAAACAATTCTTGCATAGCCATATTAAGGAAGTCTACATAACATCACGCTACGACCAATATGAGCCAAGCATCAAGGAAAAATGTTTCGAAAACGGAGCAAAATTGTTACTTTTGAGAGGCACCGACGAAGTTGCACTTACTTCAAATGCCTCACGCGGCCATCACAGTTCAAACTAGGCAGAGCAGATAGTGTAGAAAGCAAACCGCTTATAAACACAAACCTACTATAAATAGCGCAAATACGAACAAGAAAAAAAATACTGTGTTTATCACGGATCGGAATCGACCCACGACCCTCAACAATCAGAATCGCTAGTTTCTAGACTGACGAACCCTCATGTAACTACAGATAAACAATCCAATTATACTTGTTCCGTTTTTTTTTATTGCCAGACGTGTCTTAAAATTGTTAAAAAACTGCAAAAAATTGTATGCTCAAGTTGCGCGTGCAAATAAAACATAACCCCATAGAACTATATACTGGTTTAGAAACACAAAAAGGTACGAGCGCTGATGTCATTCATCATGGTCAAATGCGAGGTCTAACATTATTACGAAGCGAGAATTCACACATACATACACAAATTACTTAATATTAGCTTTTGGTTGACACATGGCGTTACCTGCTCATTGTGTTATATTGATGTACAGAAGTTATATAATTTGGCATGTAATGATTATCAATAAATTTGTCTTTAGTTGCCTCAACAACACACATCATCTATCGAACGGAGGTCGGGTTTGGATTCCCACTCGGAGCAAATGGTTGAGAAATGAGTATTTACAAATGTTTACGGATGATTATTTGCAGTTTGGTTGCCATGGTACGGGCTGTCTTGCTTGGAATCAGGCAGCCATGTGTGAAATGCGTACGGTTATTATTGTCAAGTGGTTTGAAGTTACTCAATCAAACCACGGCGACTTACCAACCACTGATAAACCCTAGATAGGTTTTTGTGATTGGGTTAAGATATTTATTTTTACTAATTTACTGTTCTGAGTCTGGGTGGTCTTTGTTTCATTTCCATGTACGTTTGTAAAGTCCTACGCGACGCAGAAATATTTCTAGTGTGCGTGTTGCCTTTTAAATAAAAGAATAACAATAGCCTCGGTGGAGTAGCGGTAGAGAATGTAACTGCTGTGCTTGAGGTCTCGGGTTCGATTTCCGGGTCATACCAAAATGTCTGTATGATCTTTATTTGTGTCGAAGTTTGGTTATTTTGTGTGTATAATATATGTGTATTTAAAAGAAAGTATATAAATATTCTAGCAGTCAGTCTAGTTGTCATAGCACAAGCTCTGCTTAGTTTGAAACTAGATGACGCTGTGTCAAATGTCCGAAATATTTGTTATTATTAATAAATCGTTTTTAAAAAAGGTTGAACTGACTTCAAACAATACTTTGTGATGACGTAAACAATGCATATTTATGTGAGAGCAGTAATCGTCGTTGATTTGTATTATCAGCAGCTGTTCCAACTGGTCCCATCTTCTTAGAGTGGTAGATTTCAGAACGGAACAGCTCTTCCTTTGTGCGCCAATCAATAAAAATCTGGACCACCAGCACACGTATTTCTCTCCTACTGCGATTCCGGGTCTTTTAAGCGTGGCATGTAAAAACATATAACTAGGCCGCCGCCAGAATGTGGGTCGTAACAACCACCGTTGGATTCTAGTAATTTTTATAATCAAGCAGAGTTGGTCAGGTAATTTTTAACTAGTTAAAATATATTTAAAAAAGTTTTGTTGTCTGCGAAATTCATTATCAGACGAATATGACATTTAAATGGGACCATTTTGAAACAATTGGTTCGAAAAACCGTTCGAACAAAATAAGAATTTTGCAAATTCGTCAGTAAATCCCGGAGTTTTAGAAGAATATACATATAAACAACAAACCTCCTCTTTTTGAAGTCGGTTAAAAACAAAATAAAGTTTAGTAAATCTGTTATTCTGATCTTTAATAAAAAAAGTAAAAATCATCCTGGTATTATAAAGCTGACGAGTTAGTTTGTTTCGTTGAACGTGCTAATCTCAGGAAATACTAGTATGAATTGAAAAATCATTTTAGAGTAGGATAATCCATTTATCGAAGAAGACTATATAGAATTACGCTATGAGCAATACGAGACACATCCATGAACAATGTTACAAAAACGGGGCAAATGTATTCCTTTACAGAGACGGAGGCGAAAGTGCGCAGATCAGCTAGTTTAGACATAAGTACACAGTTATCCCCCCCCCTCCCCCCCAACCCTATTACAAACAGTAGAATGTGTCAAGTAACAAGTGATACTTTGTGATAAGTCTTTTCTACTGTTCGAGGGAACTCACATTGTGCGTCTGTTGTGAAGTTTTATTTGTTTATCTATCATATAGTTTGAATATTAATGATAACGTTTTAATGATAATAATAAATAAAAATGAGATTATCTAATGATGTCGCGATGTTTTTTATCTATTCGAATAAATAAATAATATTTTATTAGTTTGTATGTAAGACTGTAATTCAAAGTAGGAGACGTAATATGAGGGTACTATAGCCAATGCGCTCTCTATTAAAACGTCTCTTTCAATGTGCATAGGGTGCCCACCAAAAACTTAGGACCCCTTTTGTTTTGTAATCTGTTGAAGCCCCATCGGGTCGTCACCGGGGTTTATGGCGGGGTGGTGTGTCGGAATCGGACCGACTAAAACCACACGGTGTGCCACTCTGCGCCTGACATAGGAGGGATCCAGGAACAGCTGCTATTATGACATCCAGATCAGAACTTAGGACCCCGAGTTAACCCTTACTTGCAAATGGTATACCTGCTGATCGAACGACGATGCTCTAGTAAACAGAACATCGTGATAAGTGGCAATATGCTCGCTACCTATTCGTCATCATCAGCCGGAAGACGTCCACTGCTGAATATAGTCCTGCCCCTAGAACGCCACGCCGTACGACTGGACGACAACTGCATCTATCGGCTCCACGCGACTCGGACTATGTTGTCGGTCCATCTAGTGGGGGCCTACCTACGCTTCGTCTTCCGGTACGTGGTCGCCACTCGAGAATCCTCGTCGCCAACGGTTGTCGGTTCTACGAGCGACGTGGCCTGCACATTGCTTATTCGAAGAGCTACGTGGGGCCAAAATACCAGTGAAAAGTGCGTGATTTTATGTATCTCTTTCAATCTGGCTTGTTTAGTAATAATATTACACAGTTAACACACTGTATAAACATATTGCACATACTTTATTTCTAAATACATATATTAAACATAAATTATACAAGACAGTGAGTTACAGGACTTGCTTATCACAGAAAACTGCACGCAATCTTGTCTACAAACTCTACCACGGCAGGTAAAGAGTGACAAGCAGGTTTGAATATAAAAAGTGATGTTTTTATGTATTTAGTCTATTAATCACGTCAAGGTGTGCTATTAGTTGTAATTGTGATTAGTTATTTTTTGTAAAAAAAGGTAAACAGCGATACAGCGGTTCGAGGTGTGTGTACGTGAATACTTTGTGAGGAAGGAGCAAGTCCTCTGAAGTGCTCGTAAAGAATTCACGATCGAACCATTTAAAACTATTAAATCAGTCATTGTTTTAGAATCAATTGTGAGGTGATTTTATGTCGTCCAAGTGCTAGTTTAAAGGTTAATTGTTTGAAATAGTTTCAGTTCCAAAACCTTCCTTTGTGTTGTAATTCTTTTTTTACTTTGATTTCTGCCACTTCGTCAGCGTGATTAGTGTTTTCATACGAAATTGCAGCTTTCTAGCACTAAGTCTGTGAGAGATCGTGTTGTCAGACGAACGGACAGGCGACGAAACTGTAAGGGTTTTGCTATTTAGGTTACGGAACAGGTTTTTCTCTAGCTGTTAGATTATCACTATGATAATGTTGATTCTTTCGAAAGTCAGCAATTGATTACTTATACGTATCGTAGCTACGAGTGATCACTCTACGCTTTAAAAAGAAATCTTGCAATGAAATACTTGTCTATTGGTTAATGATTTAGACTGTTAAGATAGATGGTGGTTGGTTCGATTCCCATCCAGGAAAAATATGTAATGAGCACGAGAGCTTATCAACAGCCTTGTTACTATGAAGTATTAAGTATGTACTAATTTCTAGGCCGCCATAGCGTGGGTCGCCATATTGCACTGTCGTCATTCGCAGTGAGTATGGCGACCACCGCTCTTGGATTCTATTTATGCTTTCCATCAGGCAGAATAGAGTCACTTTGGTAGTTTAAATATAGAAAAAAAAAAAGTAATAGTAGTACTACGAGGTAGTGTGTTAGTTGTTTGCTAACCACAACCACCGAAACTGTAACAAATAGACTATCGTAGATACAAATCAGCACTGCAGTTTCAGTTAATTTCAGGTGCCGGCCCGTCACCAGTCGCTTGTCAGCGTGAAGGCTAAACATCTCTAATTATAACACCAACAGTGGTTGAAATAGAGAAATCAACGAAATACGCGCAAAGAAAATACGAAACTCGTCCTTGTCTCGTCGACCACGGCGGTGGCTAACAATTACGCCAATCGTATAACATGAGCACATGATTATTGATTGCTATCAGATTATACATGTACGTACCTAACGACTGACCTTAATGTAGTAATTATCTACATATTATCTATTTATAAAACAGTGCGTTTAATTACATTAATATTTCAATGAAATTTAGGTAAACATACATGGAAATAGTACTTTGTTTATTGTATGTGTATACCATTTGTATGACTCGGTAAATGGTACAAACTTAAACAAGAGTATAGTTCTATATACGAGTATATTGTAAATAGGTCTATGTATATATACATGAAATTCTTTTTTCGACAGGTCTCTTGGTCGAGTGGTTGGTTATCCTTTCTTGTGAAACATAGGTCAAAGATTCGTGACCCACCAGGGACAAATGTTGTACGATGATCATAATTATTTGTTACGTGCAAAAACTGCTTCGTTTGCGATCAGAGAGCAGTGTAAAGTATGTGAAGTTCATCATTTGCCTACCTTTGCCCCAATTTTATTAGGGACGTCATTTCACTGACGTGTTCTAAGCCGTATTTTCTTTCACACAATCCATCACCCTATCTTTAGTCTTTCTCTTCTCTTGACGGCACATTTTCTTCATACCTCTGCAAGACATGTCCATTTCAAGATAGCCTATTACCCAGTGGTGCTACTTTCAGACTCTCTCGTATATACTCATTCCTGACCTCTATACGAATCCCACCACACATCCATCACAGTACTTTCATTTCAGCTACGTTCAGGCGCATCCTTTCTTTTAATGGACAACTCAACTTTCAAAATCATACATAACGATAGATCTGATGACAGTTTTGTAAATTTGTCCTTTTAGTTTCAAGGGGACATTGGGGCAGAAATTATTTTCGTTATGCCGTTTCATGTTATGATTTTTATCTTAAGAAATACGAATTGATTAAAAGCTCAGCTTATTTATTGTTTAATAATTAGCCTTAATCAACAAACATGAGTGATAAATGAAATTGTATAGTGAGTACTAATGCGGCACGCGATCTAAATGTGCATCGTGGTAAGAAACCAAGGTTGTAAATCAATCAAGCAGTCGCACCACGGTTAAAATCGTGAAAAAAAGTCGAGCCTTCACGGTACACCGCCCTTCCTACACCCCCCCTACCGCGACTGTTACTTCATTCTCGAAAATACCTAGCTCTTGTACACATTAAAGTGGTTGCGAAATTAATCATTAGCGTTTAGCACATCTGATGTTAATTGGACTTTCTATTTGTAAACAATGTGCATTCCAATATATAGACTGGTCGAAGACATTATTTATATGCTATTACCCTGCAGATTGTTTACGAAAAATTAAGAAAAGTAAATATACTTAATCGTAGGAGAGCGAGTACATATATGCCCTCAGAAGGCTGGAGATAAGCAAATCCTTCGTCGCTTTTCATAGCGGAACAGTTCTCGGAGGCTCAATTCCCACCTATCTCTGAGGTGTGAAAGTAAGAAAGGGTAGTTAATAGCTAACAAAGTAAATTACTATTGGATTTATATTGTTTGTTAACATTATAATGGCTTATCCTTTTTTCTAAAAATTACTTATCCGTTATATTTTATCATCACTTTGATAGTGAGAATTATTGCTATAATTTATATGTAATCTTCGTGTGGAGACAGATTAAGAACATAGTGTCATTCCCCTAATTTTAGTAGTTGTATTAGTTACCCTAGTTGTAATCATCACTCCTTGGATGTGGTAAGACGCGACTAGGGGAACACTATATGCAAGACAACATCACTGCAGGAGAAGAAAAACTTGAAACAAATCCTATACGAAGCTGGTTTTTCAGCGTGGGTTAGTAGTCAAAACCTCCTCGCTAAGGAGAAGTCTATATCAGCAGTTAAAGGCTGTTGACGACGATCTGTAATAAACAGTAATTTGAGGATTGTTTCTTGCGGATTTCTTAAGCTACCCTCATTATCCTTCATTAAATATAACAATAACGACCGTCTTTTTATCAGGACACAAAAACGCATGCAATGAAACATGCACGTACACTCCACGTGACCACTAAAGAATTAGATCCGAATCAGAACTTATCGGTACCAACACTTGAAGAAACAGACTATGACTAATAAATTATATTGTTATGATAAAAAACAAATAATTGTATCGCTTATAGAACATAAAACGATAATAATTTATTGACGTCCATATTCAGAGAGGCAAAATACAAAATGACATGTAAAGAAAATAATAAATTTTGGAGTAAAGTTTTATTTTTATGGTGAAGCTAAATGGAAATGAGATCACCGTGAACGTTTTTTGTACTGAAAACAATGATTCAGAGTGATGCACTTTGTGCGAGGTTAGTCATATGTACGCTGATATATCCATATCCAGAACTACGGTGCTGGGAGTGTACGACGGAGGAGGAGATCGCCAACGCGGTATCGTAGGCAGTATATCATACAACACCTTATTTAAATAACAAAGTCTCTGCATCGTTGGATTGTTCTTTGTCCACGATGTGTAATATTTCGATAAATAAACAAAATATCAACTTCTTTTCTAATTGTTAAAAAAAAATCTATCATCAGCATTGGATTATTAAATGATGATGATTATGAGACAAAAGAAGTCTCTTATTGTGTTTTTTGAATAATAGGCCACAAACGAGTAACCGAATCTCCTCATGATGAGTCAGATGCAACTTCAGACCCTTAAGAAACTAAGCGTCAAAAGTGTGTTGCCAGCCCTCGAGGTGAGAGTACATTCTTTTCCTAACGATTTTAAGTTTACCACTGGTTGTGTGAAATATTAAGAAATCACGTTTATTATCCAAATGATGGGGATGGAAGATTTATCGATTGTCTCAAACGATAAAATAAAAATTTCCCAAGAGCATCAAAATGCATGTAGAACAAATTTGTTAAGGGAGAAAGAATTTGTGTAATCAAAAGTATAATTTGAACGCTAAAAGTGTAATGGATACAATATAGATAAGGTAATACTTATAATATTCCCACAAAAAACAGAGAATCCTTCGACCAGGTGAGGTGATCATGCCGGGAGAACTGCGGCCTAATGTTAGAATTTAGGAAGTTGTGTATACGTTAATCAGCGCACGTGTTTCCCTCCCACTGTAATCCCGGGTCCTTTAAGCGGGGCGTGAAGAAGCATCTCTCTAGGTCGTTAGAGCGTGAGTCGCCATACACATTGTCGGCATTCACAATGTGCATGGCGACCACTGTTCTTGAATTCTATTCATACTTGCCATCTGGTAGAGTAGAGTAACTTTGGAAGGCTTCCATAAAAAATATCGGTCGGCATAAGAATTTTTGTTGATCGATGAAGTATTAGCAACTACCGAGGTGTGTCTCCGTTAGATTGATGGTATAGAAATAATTTACTAGACAGGTCTATAACAAAAACGGTATCGTATCGGCAGTTGGTTTCAGCAACAGTATTGATTTATTTGACGACTTGTTTGTTTAGGAGTGTCACGCTTATTTGACCTCAAGTTGTAAAGAAATTATTGTTATAGGAACAGCATATAGGTGCGTGATCGAGGTAGGTCGTCTATCAATTTATTCTAACTTTAATGAGTGGTTTATGATAGCTGGTTTGCACTGTGCACCGGAGTGAATCTGAAATAAAGGCAGGACATAAATATACGTCACTGGTTATCTGACATTCATTCTTGAAGCCTTTTTTTCCCAAATTAGGTTGGAGTTGGCTAAAGTTTGCTATGATATGGCTGAACTTCGATTTTTCACGCGGAGCGTCTGTGTTCAGGCCTGCACAACCAAAGTGCTAGGCGAAAAGAAAAGAAAGTCAAAAGATTGGCAAAGATGTTTGCATGGCAACCGGGACCGACGGCTCTCTAAGGCGCGAATGTGTATCACCTTGCTTAGAATGGTCACCCAGCAGTCTTGGTTAGAATAGCATAGCATTGTAATTTGTTAAACTATACGGTTTCCAGTGTGCCACGAGCCACTATTATCTGATATATATGTCTGTGATTAATAAAAATGAGTGGCTGACAGCCGAGACATAAATATTATCTACCGAAATCGCTTAAAGACAAAGGCGAATTGTTATTACAAAAGCCTACTTTAGTGGTGAACAAAGTTTTTCTTTGTACTTGCGAATATAACAATCTTGTAAAGGTCAGACACAGATGTTTATTGTCAAGAGAGTCTTTCCTTTTCGCAACAGCGAATTCTCGGCATTACGCTATTAGCGTTATCACCTTATACCCGTTTTTTCGACAAGGTAGAAAATTCTTTGATTAATTATAAGTGGTGATTCCACTCATAATTATGGTATAATCGCAAGGTCCGGACTACTACGATTCTCAGTATTGTATATCATAAAATAAATAGTATTTTGAATTCGTTTCTGTATTGATTTTTACACGACACAATGTGTATAAAATAAAATTTGAAAATCCGCATGTAAATAGCCTGCCTCGGTGGCGCAACGGTAGCGAATGCGACTGTTGTGCTTGAGGTCTTGGGTACGATTCCCGGGTCAGACCAAAATCAGTCAGTCTAGTTATGATAGCACAAGCTCTGCTTAGTTTGAAACTAAATGACACTGTATCACAAATGTCCGAAATATTTACTATTATTATATTACTACTAAATAGTATTTTTTTAATTAAATTTTAAGATAACATCTATCCGTTTCAAATTTAGGTACATTTATAGAAATGTTATAAGTACAGTAAGTTATTTAGAAACTGCTAATATTTAAGTCATTATCGTACTTCTGAGTTCTAACAGAAGCAATTACTGATGGACCTTGGGAGACAAGGACATAGTCGTAGGTATGTAATTACGGGTATCAAGCAATCATTCGATCGAAGTGAAATGTCGTAGGTAAGGACTTCAAGTCACATCACTATCTTTAATTTTATTAGTATTTTGTAGTAACTTGTAACATCAGAAAAAAATTTGATTGGTTTATTTAATTTCCTGCCTGACGCCAACGCTCTTTAGACATATAATCCTTTTGAAATCGACCAAAAAGGAAGATAAATTGTGTAAGAAAACTGGTAGGGGTAGGAAGGTGAAAATGATAAAAAATCCTGAGAAGCTATGTCAACGTTATCAAACTATTTATACAAGTGTGAATATAATGGCCTAGACGGCGCAAGCGCAACAAAACCAAAGACCACGTTCCGAATACATCGACCGTGCATAATCGTTATTACTGCCGCACTTTTTGGTAATTGTACTAAACGAACAAACGTCGTACATTGATAAATCTTATTCTGAGTTTACTACATAGTATTTTAAAGCGTTATTAGCCATTGTTAATCTCTCTCCATCTCTCTTCATATTGTTGACCCTTCACGTATAAGTTCCCTTCAATTTTACTGTATTTTTCTTTTGACTTTCTTTTTTATTTTAACATATACACTCAGATTTTTTTTAAACGTTTTTATGTATTTAAATTGAAACTTAATTAAATGTCCATTTAGGCAGAAAAAAACAATATGATGCCATCAACTTGATAAAAATAATTTTATCTAAACCTTAAGAGATATTTAAAAAAACGTACATAATGTTTTAAGAAAAGTAATATTTATAAGAAGCATTTTCATTACAACACATTTTTTTAAAGTACAGTGGATCCTTGGTAATCCGGCCCCTGTCTAATCCGGACCCCCTGTAATCCGACATCAATTAAACAATTTTCGCTAATGTAGATCGTGCATGATTGAACAGGTTACAACTTGTGCTCGACGCGTGGATATTGTTTCAATTCCGATTGCTTAGTTTGAATTTGACTACGTGTGATAGCGGTGCAGCTTAGCGTTTATTCATTGTGTATTACGTATACATATGTACCTAGTAATATTGTCACAAGCCCAGAAGACAACACATAGAATTTTATCATTTGTCTGTAATTTGTCGGATTACAAGGTACTCTTTTGTAAAAAAATCCGGGCTATAGGGGGTCTTTGGCAATACTCTATAATCCGACAAATTCGATAATCCGGCACTGCTCTGCAAAACGTTTGTCAAATTACCGGGGCTCCACTGTACATAAATATACGTTTTTAATTAGAAAGAATGTTAAAGAAGGTGTCACCGTACCATTTATTTTAGAAAATGTCGTTTCAGAAAGTTAAGAACTAATTTAGTCTGATCTATCTTATCTCTTGTAAAAACTCTTTGATTCAGTTTCTTCATATTATTCCTGTTATGCTAAAGGCTCTAGCTCGTACCACAGACAAGCGTTTCAGCTCTTAACTAGGTTAATCCACTCGGCGTTCTAGTTGCTAGGTGTTGTCCATTGCACCTCTTAACATAATACCACTTCTTATTTTGTACAAACTCGAACAGTTTCAGTTTAATATATAATCATAATAGTCAGATATAATAAGTGCTAATTACGTTACACATGGGTTGCACTATCAGTATAATCAACAGCCTTCAATAGTACACTTAGTCCTGAGCACGCAGGATTTTACCTACTATAGCACGCTGGCCAAACAGGTTGGTATTCTTTTTGCAAGACCTAATAGCTGCTCTCAGTAATGCGGGGTTAAATGGAATATGTCCAGAAATACCGTGGCTATGTAGGAGCAAAAGACCTCTAAATGGTAACGTCAGGCCTAAGAGTGATCAACCAAATGATACATAGTAACTGTACGGTTACCTAACCGTTCAGTTTCGAGAGCGTAGGTGTGCTTCTATGCTCTCAAAAACGAGTGCTTTTCATCGAGTGAATTAGGTCACTGGAACCTATAATTAAATTATTATATATAAATTTTTCCATACGTGAGATACATTATACATACATATGACATTCTATCCTTTTCCAAACACACTAAGGCGATGTGGCATTCTCTCTAAGACAATGTCAGCTACAAATTCATGTTTAAATTGATAAACAATACATTGTATGTCAAATTACAATGATGAACCTGAATGCGTACTACTGTGTGGTCAACCAGTCATATTGTTTACGTACGGTCAAGTCAAACATCATTGTCATCTAACGCGTGCGCATGCGCATGTATCGTTTTAGGCATGCGTGAGCGCGCTGACACTGATTCGCGAACTTTTTTACAGACTACTTGGTAACGAATTCACGGAAATTACAATCTGTGTAACGTTTATTCGAATTGTTACCACACACTACAAATACGTGTATGATATGGAGAATAAGAGTTTATTTACTTGACTTATCTTATGTTTAATTGTTTATAGTTAATTTGACACAAAGAACAAACGAGTGTTGCCAAGGAACACCTACAACTCAAGTGTCGCAATTTGTTGTTGCCCTATGCTTGGTCCCCCCTAATTCTGTTTTAATTATGGGGACAGGGGTTTGGGGTTGCTGTAATCTGCGCAACGTCGGTTTTCCATGAGGCCGTGACATCACACTGGTCGAGCCGGTAAATTTGTGTAACTTAAATTTCTGAAGGTACTTTAGTGCTTAAACCAGTGATACCTTGGCTTAAAAATATTAAAGAAACTAGAGAGTCCCAGAAATAGTTTGGAGTACAGGTGTTGGTTAAGTCATTAGCGATACCGGTGGCGTGACTTCCCCGTCGTGAACGATTAGTTTACAACAGCAACAGTAGCGTGTTAACGTGTCGAGTTCAATGCAAAACATTCAGAGTACGCACATGTCTTGTCGCGAGGGTACCGGTTCTATGAGTTTAAGGATTCTCTGCTTACCGTATAAGCAAATTACTACACTACTATTTCTGCTAGAATATTCGAAAGATAACTAAAGTATCCTCATACACATCCCATAATTTTGCTGCCTCCCCGTAATATAATTTGGGGTAGATGCTATGTGCATCATTACCTACTATGGTGTTAGGGGTTTTCTTTTATGATCAGCCGACACATGCGATATAAGGTATGGTGAAAGATTTTACATTATAGCTCAGTTGAAAAAGGTCGGAGTCACGTATCTGTATGTCTGATCTACGATCACTAAGAGCTACTTGATATTCACAGTCAAATAATCATCATATATCGTTGTATATACGATGAAAAATGAAATATATGTATATGATAAAGAATGTTAACTATTCCTTACCCACGTAAGGGTTAATATAATATCAACGGCATTGCTAACACAAAGTAAGACTGCACGGTTGGCCTAATGGTTTAAGCGGTCGCCACGCCGCTCTCTACGGTACTAAATGTTGTGGGTTCAAACCCCACATGGGACAACACTTTGTGTGATCCATAAATTGTTGTTCTGAGTCTGAGCGTTTTTTGTGTCCGTTTCTTGTGTTAGTAAAGTCCCCCGGGACACAAGATTTATTCTTAGTGCGGGTGTTTTATGCCTAGTTTATATTTAAAGTTGTCTGTAATAATATTCTCCTAACCGATTACGACCTAAGCTTCCAGTCTCAAAGGAGATTAGTCAACTACGCAAGAGATATTAAACAAGATGTGCGCAAGCACAGGTGCACTCTGTTCTGTCTCTTTCACAATCCAATGGGACAGCTACCCAACATGACCGGAGCGATCGACGGCTTTACGTACTCTCGCGTACCGGAGTTTGGAAGTAGCCCGGGGGCTAAGACCGCTACCTCCAAACTCCAGGTTGCTATAAAGTATTTCTATAATCAGGAAAACTCAACAACAAGTCTCTGGCCCGATCAGGGAATCGAACCCGAGACCGATCAACAGTTGCATACGCTAAACGCTAGACCAACGAGACAGTCTAAAGTTATCTATAGTGAGCTGCTAATAGTGTAATTACTTTTATCCGGTGGATCTTTGTACATTTAGAAGTATAGTGTGTTGGCGCTTCAGACAGATTTGTTGAACTGTAATTTTATATATAGGTATATGGAAAGAAAAAACAACTCACTCTCTGTTAAATATGAAAATAAATAAATTGGTAATCGAGAAGATTGTTTTAAAAAAAATGGTTCGGCACTGAAGACTTACTAGTGGATAAATACCCTTCTACTGAATGGATTCTATGATCGAAGCGTGCATCAGAAACGGTGAACCTGTGGACCAGTGCAACGTGGCCTAAATTTCAGGTAATTTACAGGAATAACTCACACAGACACATACAGAAATCAAACCAGAAATCGTAGATTAATGACTATGTGAGTTACTTAGGACTTGATCGAAACCTATACAAAGTTGTAAGATACAGTTTCATCTCACCTGAAGAACTGATCTTCTTCGTCGCTCCACTCATCCTCACTAATCCACAAATCATAAATCATTATCAAAAATGTAAAGAAAAATATCTAGCTATAATCCACCGTGTCTGTCTGAAGGCTGAACACGTAATACAAGCCGCATCATCACCCAAGCAGTCCGTGCTGACCGCGGTCCAGACTGCCCACTCGTCTCCTCAATCATGCTAATATCGCGCTGACGAATACTGGCTAATGAATTATCTTGGTACATCGAGTTGAGTTTTATTTACCTCAATGATCTTGGTATTTTAACTTGGAATTTTTTAGTGTTTATTAGTACAAAGTATAGAGTTGTAACACTAATTATCTTTTGTATGTATGAAAGAGTATCGTTGTTTAGTGGCAGCAGTATCTAAGTAGATTTGAAATGAATATAGATTCACTTGAAATATGTTTATTTTTAGCGGTAATTTGTTTGCTGTTTTTAAGTACAATATGAGGCTTAAACAGGATAACTGCTCTCGCATCTGATTAAGAGAAGAAGTAAGGGGCCAGCTTCGCAACGGTTTTGGAATAGATATTTCACAAAATCATTTACTTTGTGAATCACCTATTACAAAACCGGTTTCAAAACCTATAAAACCAAAATAAATGTGACAAATTAATTTTATGCGTGCTTGACTAGGATAGAGGTTTCAATTCTAAGCTCTTTCGAGAAGCAGCATACTGTTCACCAAGAAGCTTTTAGATGATGTTACTTTTCAACGAAAACACCACACTACATCAATAGTGCTGAATCAACGAGAACTTCAATGAAAATAATCACATCTATAGTCAGGTAAATTCTCCAGTAAGTTGTGTGCCCTAGATAAATAGCATTTCATTGAAGCATAAACACATGTACATACAAAAAGTAGACACATTATTCTTCTTGTTAACAATAGGCATAAATCCTGTGCTACGCAGACTTTATAAATATATGTGAAAGGGACACGAAACACGGGTGTCCACCCAGACTCAGAACAACAATTTGTGGATCTGGTTTGAACACACAACACTTGACGCAGTAGAAAATGGCGTGGTGACCGATTAAACCACTACGCCTTTCGTGCAGTCAAACATTGGGACTAAAACTATCCAGTATACACACACTTAGTACTATCTAGCAGGGCCTCATATTACTCAGATTATTATTATGACACCTACATAATTGACACACGAGACTTGTGAGAAATAGTTTTTATTGGGTAGCTACTTTTATATGTTTACAAAGCTAGTATCATTAAATGACTGAACTCTTTGTAAACATAAACCTTGGCAAATTAGGATTATTTATTCAGAATTGGTACAACTAAAGTTGGTACAACTAGATGACTCGTACAACCTCGTCTGCGTCTTGCAAAAGGAATACATTTTTGCCGAAATATTTTTCATTGATGCTCGACTCCTATTAGTCGTAGCGTGGTTTTATATAGCATATAGTCTTAATGGCAACTAACTTAACTTCTGAATACGAATCACTTCAGAGCAAACAAACGCTTCAGTTTTATAACAATAGCGTTAAGTTATAAATCAAGAAAAAAAATCAATAGGCTGTTAGGAGATATCCTCTAGAGTCTTCAAGAAAAGCCGTTCAAGTTATTCAAGTACAGTCAACGATCTTATAAATCAATTTAATCCAAACGAAGCTGTACTCAGATGTCAATTTTATCCACGCAAATTTATTGCGATACATAAGAATTGTACGTATTTTATATCTGTAATCCAATTCTATTGTATTCTTTTATCCACTTGATTGCGCGCAGACAATAAGCCTCACCGCAGCACTTGTCGCCGCGTTTGCTACTGGAGACTGGTTTGTAGATAATTTGTTCTTTGTGTCTTGGTATGGATAGCTTGGTGGATATCAATTGACAAAGGATTAGAAGAACAATTAATAACGAAGTCTCACTGTTTTAAAGAATTAACTTAGGTAGAGCATAGAGTCCTGTGACCCTCCAAACAAGTACCTACTCTCTTCAATAGATGGCAGGGGACATACAATAATCACGTTTCGTAAAACCATTTACAAGCGTCGAGGTGTTATGTGTTAAACGTTAAAACGAAGCCTGGCCGGGCGTTATTAGGAGCCCCGATTTACATTGCGCTGCTTCATCAATCTAAATAACTCAATAGTCTGGCAGTTTGTAATCGTCAACCCTTAATGAAAGTTTCCCTATCCTTTCCCAAGCTCGAGTTAAGTTACAAGATTGTCCCTTTAGTGATCTGTGCAGGTGACTATGTTGACTGGACCAAATTACCCCTCGCAAAAAGGAACAAAGCAATTAGTACCAAATGTTTGTCATCTCACGAGAGGTAGAGACAATAGGCACCTACATTGTCTGAAAACATTCACAGTTAACTAAACGATTTGCTTTTTTTTTTTTGCCGTTGAATCGATGAACGCCGTATGACAAAGAAGGGTCAATGTTTCACTTTGGATGAGTTAGTGTAATTTAGAGCACATTGTTCTTTAAACTCCGACGTACATAATTAGTGTAGGTCTAATTGTGGCCCAGGTCGATATTTCAGTCTAGACCGAGCTCGGGTTCGTATTGTTTAAAGAGTGTTGAATCACTTTAATGGCGGTCTACACGCTGGCTGCCTGCATCGATTTGTAGATCATCCCTTTTATTTATGGCAATAAAGTCTACGTGGGATGGACGATCAACGATAGAAGTTATAGACCATGGATAGAGTCGGTCAATCGTCGTGACAATAGCTTTTACTTGTAGATTTAGTTTCTTTTACATTTCAACTATGGTATGGATGTTCACGTTTAGGTATACAAGAGTCATGCCCGTGTCTACACCATAAAAAGATTTAGTTCAGGGTTTGGAATTACGATCGATACATGGAAATTGCAGAGTCTTCTCATGGTCGAATCTTCTAATATGCTTAGTATCACATCTTTTTCTCGAATTGACTGACACCACTTCAGTTTGAAAAAGATGCCAAGACCCTCTTTCAATGAAAAACTGAACAAATGTATTTCTAGTGATTTTTACAATAAGTTTCTGTATAGAACAGTTGTATAGTTTATTGTAGTCGTCCAAGATATCGAATTTAATTCAAATACAACCTTTTATAGAAGTTTCAATAGATTAGCAATAAATGTGTCTAGCCAGTAGGCATCGCATGTAGTCTGACCCAATTAGGTGACCGTGGGGTCGTGAGCTGGTGACGCAGGCGGGTGTCGCCAGCAAATGGAATTGACTCATTGTGGAATTCTCTTGTGACAGTACATTTCACTGGCTATAATTAATTGTTCGGTTATACGTATACATATTTATAGATTTTGTCAACATTAATATATTTTTTGAACATATTAAATGTTTAATTGTGTTAAATAAAGTTTACTATATGATATTGTTAATTATAATTTAATTTCCTTTCAAACCGCACATAATTATGATGTTATAGTATACCCAACATATAACTTGGTCTTTCTCAAAGGTCTTTAAGAACATTTTATTTTTATTCAGTATCTGAGCTCTAAACAATAGTAAACAGAAAAACATGGACATAAAATATTGTAACGCAAATATTCCATTTACAAAATCTTCATACATAAATAAAGAAATGGATAATAACCCTAACATTTTCCTAGAAAATCATAAAGGTCATAGAAGCGACAGCCTTGTGAAAGGTCACCCAGTTGAAGCTCACAACAGTAAGGTCATCCTACAAATATCGCAGTAAGAACTAAGTAAGGCTTGTTTCATCCACTATTTCCACTTACAAAGTCATGTAGAGGACTCACACTTGAACTAGATCTCGACAAAATGCCGACTGACATAATTAATACCGTTTACTACTTGAGTTTCTGGTATTTATAATAGAAGTCATATTAAGTCCGTGTGGTGTCAGATTAAGAATACATAATGTCACCATCACTATTTATCTCATGGGTGTCGTAAGAGGTGATTACGGAAATAAATCACTACAAAGAGAAGGAAAACTAGGTCTAAGGTCTGGCCAGCGTGGTACAGTTGCCCAAGACCTCCTTGCTAAGGATCTATGTCAAGGAATTGAACATTAAAAGACAGTGGCCTGTTAAAGTTCTATGTCCAGCAGTGGACTGTTAAAGATTGATGATGTTTAAACAAAAAATTAGTTATTCAACTTAAAGTAAATGTGACTTTATCTAACTTAATCCATTCCACAAAGAAATAAAAGAACTATTTCAGAGACAAGCGTACCTGACCTTAAGTACCTGTATTTTGATTGTGTGAAAATCGATTTAATGTGTACTCGTAAGTATAATCGTTTATTTTCTTTAATTTCGTGGCTCGATGTCACCACATATTATCAAATCAAGTTCTCTGCCGCGTTTATTTATCTATTGTCTATATCTATGAATAATTCTTCAAAAAGATTTCCGTGAATAAGACATTAAGATTTTGACTAAATTTGATTAAATTTGACTACTTATCGATTGTTTGAGATGTCATAAAAAAATTTGCCGACTGTTAGTGTTACAGTAAAAAATACAAGTGTGCTTTTATGCCCGTGCTAAGTCAATACGAGTGAATATAATTGTATGTAGGTTTGAGATACTCACCGTATCCGGTTCGTCTTCCGATGAGCAGTCTCAACAGTGACCAGAAATACGGCGTGACTCCTCGAGGAGTGCTCGTTCATGTCAGTGCGACCGGACGCCCGGTTGCGGTTACCCGCCTTCATGATCCGCACCATCTCAGCCGCGCTCTTGCACACCACAGACGTCATCTCGGGGATGTAGAAGCCGTTCAGCTCCTTAAAACGAATATCATTTACTACATCCAATAATCTGGATACTTAACCAGAGAACTCTTCATTATTATGTCATTAAAATTAATAAAATAATGAATAATTACATTTAATGTTTAAATACAAATTAATCAGTTGTCTTAAATATCTTATCGTTAACAATTTGTTAAGTAATGAAATTTAAATTGGAAAGTACGAGATTATACATTAATTAGAATAGTTTTTTACTTTTTAGTTCATTAAGGCGTAATAATTTATTTAATCCTTTAATAGTTAAGAGGAAGGTATTGTTTAAAATATGTATAAAATATTAAATTAACATTTGCAATAATTTATTTACTACAACCCTGGCAAATGTTTCATATTAATTCTTTTATACTTATTCAAATAACTGCAATCGGCAGGCCAAAGGAATTACTTTTATAAAAATCCTCTTCCTATATAGACCGAAGAAGATAAAGGCAGTAACTATACCGCAATATCTAAAAGCTACCTACCTACCTAGCTAGCTATATCATGAGCCCATCATGTTTGTGGTCTTGACATTACTCCAATTTAATTTTCGAGTCGGCACAATATATAACATTGCAAAAGCTTATGGTTGGTTCCTGTCTCTCGTCGACTCTGCCCGAGGCAAACGGGGAAACGTTGCCAGAGCAAACTTAGAAAGTCGTACAGATAGCTAGTGTAAGGGATATCAAATATTTCAGATGGGGAAGCAAAACGTGGCTCAGTCGGTCGATAATGATCGTTAACTCTACATAAAAAAACTTTAAAGAATATTTCTACAATTACAAAGACAATAAACAAAGCCCTCTCTAATTGCTCGACCTTAGGACGGCTCACAGGAAAACATTGCATTCTTCAAATGTGTTTGTACGTGTATTAATTTCGGTGGCATCCACAATATTATAAAAGAGAGTGAATGTTCAGTCTAGATAAGCGCTAATACAGACGAGTGATAATCATATTGCAAAGAAAGTAAACTTAACGAACAGTATCTCATTAACAATGTATAATTTATCTGCAATCCCCACCAAAGTTTGAAGTCGAATCGTTTCAATCGCCACCGAGGTCTCTCAAACCGATTTTTGCGGAAGGCATAAATTATGTTCAAGTACAGAATGATAAAAAACGCAAATGTAGTTTCTACTATAACAACGGACATTTACCTACGTTAATAAAAAAAAACGACTGTAGCACGAACAATTTTTTTTGTCTTGAAACATTGCCTAGAATATTCACTAAATAGGGCTCTGATGGATGCGCCATATGACTTCAGCAAATGTGTATACTTAGTCTGGCCATAAATACTGTTACACTTAATTATAAAAAAATATTACATTTGAATTTCGAATCTGTCATTTTTATACGATTGTTCATTGTGTTTTCTCATTTTGGCGCCAATACATTGTAAAATATTTTGCGATATTAAAATGGTGTGGGGTGATAAAGAGAACCGAATCGCTGTGATAGCATTACACAAAGTAGGTATGGAGCCAAATGCAATTTTTAAAACTCTCCATACACTTGGTATTAGTAAAATGTTTGTGTACCGGGCTATTAATAGGTACAATGAGACCTCCTCTGTTTGTGACAGAAAAAGATCTGGCCGTCCACGTAGTGTTCGTACGAAAAAGGTGGTCAAAGCAGTAAGGGAAAGAATTCGAAGAAATCCTGTCCGAAAGCAAAAGATTTTATCTCGGGAAATGAAGATAGCACCTAGAACCATGTCGCGTATTTTAAAAGATGACTTAGGACTTGCAGCCTATAAGAGACGCACTGGCCATTTCTTAACTGATAATTTAAAGAAGAATAGGGTGGTAAAATCGAAACAACTACTGAAGCGGTACGCAAAGGGAGGTCACAGAAAAATTTTGTTTACGGATGAGAAAATTTTTACAATTGAGCAACATTTTAACAAACAAAATGACCGTATTTATGCTCAAAGCTCTAAGGAAGCTTCCCAATTAGTCGACAGAGTGCAACGTGGACATTATCCGACTTCAGTGATGGTTTGGTGGGGTGTTAGCTATGAAGGAGTGACTGAGCCATATTTTTGTGAAAAAGGTATCAAAACATCGGCACAAGTGTATCAAGATACCATTCTTGAGAAGGTAGTTAAGCCCCTTAACATCACCATGTTCAATAACCAAGTATGGTCCTTCCAGCAAGACTCGGCGCCGGGTCATAAAGCTCGGTCCACGCAGTCTTGGTTGGAATCGAACGTTTCGGACTTCATCAGAGCTGAAGACTGGCCGTCGTCTAGTCCCGATCTTAATCCGCTGGATTATGATTTGTGGTCAGTTTTAGAGAGTACAGCTTGCTCTAAACGCCATGATAATTTGGAGTCCCTAAAACAATCTATACGATTGGCAGTGAAGAATTTTCCCATGGAAAGAGTGCGTGCTTCTATTGATAACTGGCCTCATCGTTTAAAGGACTGTATTGCAGCCAATGGAGACCACTTCGAATAAGCTTTTTATATTTTTAATTGTTTTATATTTATGTATTAAACTGACACACTGTAAAAGTAATAAATGTTATTTGCAGTTAACAATTTTCTTTTTTCTTTATTACAATATTTATGGCAAGACTAGGTATATAGGTATAGGATCTGTAAACTGCTTTTCAAAATAGAAAACGTATTTTTTCATAATCTTTTGACAGGTGTTTGTAAAACAGTCTAGACACACTTAGATAAATAATTCACAGATCAATGTCCTGAAGGAGGTACGTGTCCTATAAAGGAAATTAGTAAAGCCGCTGCTGCACAACAAGAAAACGAGCTGACAATAAACAGTGAAATGAAGACATCAAACTATAGATATAATTGTCATTTGTCCATCTAATGGAACACATTCGTAACATATGCCATTGCTTAAACGTGCATTATTAAAATCGCGTATTGTAACATTTAGTTTACACAATGTAAGAGTAGATATTTGTACTCATCAGTGGCGCTCGCCAAGGTTAGTTTCGAACAGACAAACCCGTCACAACGTTTTTACGTTAATGTGTGGTTTTACTTCACCAACTTACAATATTTACAGTACAATCAATCAACGAAACAAATCAAAATAATTTGAGTGTCAAAGATGTCATAAAGGATTATTTAAATCAAGTTTTTGCGCCACGAACTCGGTAATCATTTTGAACAGTACTATAAACAATTTTATTTTCATTTCTATGAATCATCATTGAATTCAAGGCTTTAAAATAATTAATTATGCAGTATAACGTAAATACACTGAAAATTACAGTAAGTATACTAAATTTTGTAATTGTAGTACTTTCGTTTTCGCCACACGCGGCGCTGTACTAGGAGCGCAGAAGCATGTCGGCGGTGCTCGTTACATCTGTACTGCATGTGGGTTTTGTTTTGAGTGGACGTTGCCGGGCGACACGGTTTGGTACGACACATGTGTAGCCGTGCGATATCGACTACGCCTAACATTTGCTACGCACCTAGTACTTTTAACAGGAAAGGGAAAACTAACGAATGTAGTGATAAATATTTTTTATTATAACTATTGCAAACTGCAATTGAATTCGCACATTCGTGTGCAACAATTAATCTCAAAGAATTATCATATGCAAGAGAAAGTCTTTCGAATCCTAAATTCTTTTGAACGCGACTTTATTAAATCATTTTAGGCAAGAAAATTTACTTAAAAGAAAAAGCATTACTTTAAAATACGTTTAAAAATTATTTTTGAGAATCGTGTGAAAAATATTATTGGTAAGAAGTCTACGTTTTTTTATTACATTGTCAAATTTGTACAAAATTTTAAAATAAATACAAGACTTTAAATGAGAAGGTACGCTTGTGAGAGAGTGGTAGAGATGATTTCTGATTTTTGTTACCTGTAAGGCACTCTGATTACAAGTGAATAACCAGAGCCGACTAAAATATTATTAAACACGAATGTTAATTAATCAATTGTAAAATATTTTTTTAAATTAATTAAAACATTGTCTTTAGAGTATACCCTTTGGATCCACAGGAAGCCCTCAGTAACGAACTATAACCACACTGCACCCATGAAGCCTTTTAATTTCTTCTCTAAAAAAGTCTCCAGTCAAAGTCTCTAGTTTGTGTTGAGCACATCTTATAATCGCCAGCTGGGCCGATGGTCAAGGAGGACGAACCGTTCGTCGTGAGCATTGCTCACGTGAATTAGATAATCTACTTGAACTGCTTAGATCATCACAGCGTGTCCCGACCTGCTAACAGGTACGGCTCTATTATGCACTTTAAACTATGTTTTATTTCATTTGATTATAAAAAGTATAAAAATACAGACAGACGGACACATGCTGTTCTCAAAAACTATTAGGTGTGAAACACATGCGTTTACTTAATTGCTTTTTTTGTGTTCTTACTTTATTTTTTTTTAATGTTTGCGCAATATAATTATAATGCAAGATGCCAGTGTACGGTATAATTATAAATGCGTTAGTTAAATACATGATTTTCTCTCTATTCTTTAGCTGAGGCTCTTGACTCTTTTCAAGTTCAAGAGAAATGTACGTTATACCGCTGCCGGCTGTACTTCTCGGTTCTTCATCCCACGACTAACAGTATAAATATAATTACAATTTCTAGATCTCTAGAAGACGGTTCGCGCCCCGCAGTCATCGGACTGTTATCTTCAAGACACATATCTCCTGCCAAGAATACCTTCTCTTAAGTGGTATATATGATGAAGGTGATCCACAAACCGTGCTTGGCGGCCGCTGAGGTGACAGAGCTGTGCGTCTGGTTGTACAAGGCCGTAAAGACGGTGGAGGATTCTGTAATTTTGAAGTGTACTGGATAAAAATAAATAGAAAAACAAGGGTCTGAAAATTTTGCGCTTAAATTTTTAGCACCAAAGCTTATCCACAGAACTTTATGCAGTGCGTCATCGCGGCTGTGGCTGCAGTGATAGCAAGATTTCGGATGAGCCGATCCCACCGAAAATAGCAGCTGTTTCGATAATTTCCATAATTGCACAAGGAGTGTTCACTATTTTCTACATAAATTAGTTTTAATTGAGCTTCATATATGTACAGCAAAGTTCTTCAGCCGAGACATTTTTCGTGTGCCTGCACTCGATAACAAATAAATTATGCCAACACCGTGCCAAGTGCAACCGTGCAGTATAAATCGCAACGCTCATTAAGAAATAATAGAAGGAAACACCGCCACGGTACCAAGTTCGGTGCTATGACGCCTATGCGCGACGGTGATAATAAAATTATCGCGTCTGGATTATCGGTATACAACTTACAAGTATTGAAAGATAAAAGTGATCGTAAAAAATAAGAAATATAATTATACTACATATTAAAGAAATGGTAAAGTTAGTAGCTAAGACCACGATTTGTCTACATAAATTTTAAACAACATCTGATCGTTACCGCTAAGCCGAAACAATAATAAGTAAGAAAGACTGCCTTCTACAGAGTAATACGTAAGTAGGTAAATATTGGGATTTTAAGAAACACACACGTAACACTCCCCTCTAATATGGCAGACAATATGATCGTTTAGCTTCATCGCGCAAGTGCTAAGTGTCCAGTTATGTCATGCACTTACACAATATACTGCATATCAAGGAATCTTGCGACACTGTTAGAAGTAAGATGTCGTGTCTACCACATGGGTATAAGAACCTAATTTTAGTAAGCAATTTGCTGAGATTGCTCAACCATTAAGATGGAACATGCTAACGATCAGTTGTTGACAAGTAATCACCATTACACGACGGTAAAGCCTTTGCTGTTTTGGCTGAAACCTCAGCAAGTCTGTAGAAGAACCTAGATCACCGATATGGATGTGAGAATACCGATATAGAATACGCAAACTAGTTTTCAGCAAAGCTAGTTTTGCTCATAACTTTCCAGTTCTTCCATATACACAATGCTCAATTTCTTCCATCGTATAATCGGTAAGTAAATATATGAGGTGAAAAGTTTTGGTCCGGTCTGAACAGTTGAGACCTAACTTAAACTTTTAACCAAATCAAAGTGTTAGAAGGGACCTGTTAGATTACAGTATCAAATCAGACTGTTTGCTTTTGAGTTAAGAAATGTGTGTCATAATGAGATTACTGTTTTCACTGTTTCAACGTAACCAAACCTAATTTTTGAAAGTCAGAGACATTCACATTTTCGTCGCTTTTACTGCACACTACACATCATGATCGACTGTTATGTCAACGCCTTTTTCTTCTGCACACAGACGGCAAGCGCATTATCATTAAGGATATTGCGTTTACGTTTTATAATAGCGTGTACTGAGCTTCTCGAATTGTTTGCTCAATGTAAAGCTACACTTTAGATGTCGTATTAACATAATAATAGCCAAAGCTAAAATATTTTGTAGTACATTAGGAACAGTTACCGAAATGTGAATCAGTAAAATTTGCTAATACGATAATTACCCGCATTGTGAACTATTACATGACGAAACTGTTTTGTAAAGCTATTTAGTAAGTATAGTTAATGAATAAAATATGCAAGGTTATTATATTTTATTAGGTAACGTAGTCATAATTCCCGAAAAACATTCAATATGGACCTGCGTCTGGTTAAAGACGGAGTCACATGTAACTTCTATTCGACTGCATTGTGAAGGCATCTTGAAAATTAGACATTCACAGCAGTATCGATATTAATATACTAGGTGTACACTATTAAATGACACAGTGTGTACTACTTTGTATCACGTGGCAAAATTGATTCGATTTCTTACCACTTAAACTTTTCCTAGACTTTCATTAATAAGTTCAAGAGCAAAATAAACCAAATGAGTTCAGCCATTTCTACGTTTTAGAAAGACTAACGAACAGCAATTCATTTTAAAATATAAGAAGGAGGTTCGTTTGTTTTTTGTCCTAAGTGTACTAGCAACACCGAGAAAGTACGCAGGCAACACTACCTATTCACGTTACGCTTACCAGCAGGACTGCTTTATTTACGTACAAGGCAAGTTAGTTATACTACACAAACTCGAATAACTGACAGCTAACTTGAACTCCAAGGTAATGTCCAAAAGCAGCTCTTCATCTTCATCAGTCTTGCCATAAATATTGTAATAAAGAAAAAAGAAAATTGTTAACTGCAAATAACATTTATTACTTTTACAGTGTGTCAGTTTAATACATAAATATAAAACAATTAAAAATATAAAAAGCTTATTCGAAGTGGTCTCCATTGGCTGCAATACAGTCCTTTAAACGATGAGGCCAGTTATCAATAGAAGCACGCACTCTTTCCATGGGAAAATTCTTCACTGCCAATCGTATAGATTGTTTTAGGGACTCCAAATTATCATGGCGTTTAGAGCAAGCTGTACTCTCTAAAACTGACCACAAATCATAATCCAGCGGATTAAGATCGGGACTAGACGACGGCCAGTCTTCAGCTCTGATGAAGTCCGAAACGTTCGATTCCAACCAAGACTGCGTGGACCGAGCTTTATGACCCGGCGCCGAGTCTTGCTGGAAGGACCATACTTGGTTATTGAACATGGTGATGTTAAGGGGCTTAACTACCTTCTCAAGAATGGTATCTTGATACACTTGTGCCGATGTTTTGATACCTTTTTCACAAAAATATGGCTCAGTCACTCCTTCATAGCTAACACCCCACCAAACCATCACTGAAGTCGGATAATGTCCACGTTGCACTCTGTCGACTAATTGGGAAGCTTCCTTAGAGCTTTGAGCATAAATACGGTCATTTTGTTTGTTAAAATGTTGCTCAATTGTAAAAATTTTCTCATCCGTAAACAAAATTTTTCTGTGACCTCCCTTTGCGTACCGCTTCAGTAGTTGTTTCGATTTTACCACCCTATTCTTCTTTAAATTATCAGTTAAGAAATGGCCAGTGCGTCTCTTATAGGCTGCAAGTCCTGAGTCATCTTTTAAAATACGCGACATGGTTCTAGGTGCTATCTTCATTTCCCGAGATAAAATCTTTTGCTTTCGGACAGGATTTCTTCGAATTCTTTCCCTTACTGCTTTGACCACCTTTTTCGTACGAACACTACGTGGACGGCCAGATCTTTTTCTGTCACAAACAGAGGAGGTCTCATTGTACCTATTAATAGCCCGGTACACAAACATTTTACTAATACCAAGTGTATGGAGAGTTTTAAAAATTGCATTTGGCTCCATACCTACTTTGTGTAATGCTATCACCGCGATTCGGTTCTCTTTATCACCCCACACCATTTTAATATCGCAAAATATTTTACAATGTATTGGCGCCAAAATGAGAAAACACAATGAACAATCGTATAAAAATGACAGATTCGAAATTCAAATGTAATATTTTTTTATAATTAAGTGTAACAGTATTTATGGCCAGACTAAGTATACATGCATACCTAAGTAGGTAAACAAAATGACCATATCTTATTTCACTTATAAAGGGAGATAAAAATGACGTCACACATTTAATACTCTAGTGCAGATGACAATTGCCCGCGCGGTATTAAAACATAGCCGTGACCTAGATGATGGCACCAAGAGCGGCAAAACGCAAATCGTACCTTAACTAATACCCGAATGGCAGTAAATGCATTAAGCGTGTTTCTTCAAACTATGAAATGATTTTTAATTGCTACCTTCTTCACGCACTTAGGTCTAGTTTTTAATTCAAAAAGGTTTTGGTCTTCTATAAATGCAGGTCTTAGAAGCATTTTTTTTTATCTTTATTGAGTTTTGAGCCCAGTGTATGGTTTTTTAACTATACCAATATTTCCCGTAGAATGTCATCTAGTTGCCAGAATGAAGCAAGGGCGCCTTCAAGTTATCTTATAAGCTTAAATAATGAATTTCCTATAATATCTATGACATATACTATTATTGGACCAAAACACTGGTGAAAAGTGGGTGTTTAATATGCCTCTGTCCACCTCTTGGGGGAAATAGGCATGATTTTCTGTATGTATAATTATTATTTTACTATTTTAAACCAGGAAGTTTCATCTTTTAATCAAGTAGTAAATTATCCTGACTATAGCGACAAATACACTCGTAAATAAGTGTTTATATATTATATACCGGAGCCAAGCGCGCTCTTTAAGAGACCTATGTATGTCTGACAACGGAATGCGTTAGGCTTGATAAACTAAGCCCCTTATAACAATGTGGTGCCCAAGCGTTGGCTTTATCTTTAAAAAAGCATAGAAAAAGTTATCAAAAAGTTTAGAAAACATACCTGCCCTCTGATGGTGAGTTTCTTGCAGTCTTTTGATAATAAATCTCTAACATCTTCCAGGTACAGTTCAATGTATGAGCAGGAGACAAGATGGGTGACATCTGGCGAAGCGCTGTTCTCTATGTGGGCCCATATATGTCTGAAGGCTCGAGGGATTACTCCTTCGTGTTCTGGGGTTCCTTCCATGGTGTGAGTCTTGCCTGTGCCTGTCTGGCCGTATGCGAACACACAGCCATTAAACCCGTCCAGGACAGAAGCCACAAGTGGACGTACCTGATTGATAAAATAGAAAAAGATTATTAATTCTTTTTTTTGGTCTGTAACTTAATAATTTTTTTCTAATATAATATTTTTAAGGATGAGATTTTCAATTCAAATTTTTATGTTTTCCTTCATCATCATCATCATCATCATCATCATCATCATCAACATCATCATCATCATCATCATCATCATCACCATCATCATCAACAGCCTTCAACATTCCACTGCTAGACATTGGTTTACTATACCACGCTGGCCAAACAGGTTGGATTGGGGTGTGTTTCAAGTTTTCCTTCCCTTCGCAGTGATGTTGTCTTGCATATTTATTTCCCTTAGTCGTCTCTTAGGACACCCACGGCAAGAATACAGGTGGTGACATTCCGTATTCTTAATCCGTCACCACACGAAAAAAAAATTCTTTCAGGATAGAAAACGAAGAGACCTACTTTGCTGGACTTAATATTTATTTTAATATAAATTATACAACATAAGCCAAAATCTAAGAACATATTCGAGTCGAAATGTATGTTTAACGGATCTACGAGATGATATATAATTTAATCAATCATCTTGGTTAAACTCATATTATTGAAGTTGATGAATGTCGACACCGAATGGGAGTCCCTGAAGGGCGGATTTCTTAAAGGCATATCTTGGCTCCTAAATATAACTTTAGTACCGTAAATATGCAATTTATAGACAATGAACTTTAACAGTTTAAATTATGTGACATCAAATCTCAGACCTTGGATATAAACCGTATTTTTAATAGGCTAGATGACACCTTAATCAAATTAGTTACTTTTTATCATCTGTCAAAACGACAACTTTGTATGAAGAATGTACTAAATACCAAATTGTGACGTCACTATTTTAGACTACTCAATTGAACAATATATTTCACTGTATATTTGATTGAAATTCGTAATAATAATAAAAAGCTATGTTAATTGTATTTCCCGAGATGTTTCGCGATATTAGCTTTAATGAAGTGGACATTGGTATTTATTTACGATACAGTCATCTACACAATTGTGGCATTTAATTGTGTGTAGATATTTATCGAAAGATTCTTTGGGATAACTATTTAGTTTTTTATTCCTTGTCATCCAAAAGTAATAGATATCTTTGAGTTAATTTTGCTTGTTAACAGTATTTGTAAACTAAAGGTGAAATGGAACGTATTTGATTACAATCAACAAGTTGCTAGTGACGTCACTCTTGTTCACTTATTGGAAATGAGTACATTTTTGTAACATTTATTTCTTCGAACTACGATTAATCGACTAATTGCTTTTCCCGTTATAAATGGAAGGTAGGTTAGGTAGAAATTAAAGAGTAAAGTTGTATTAGCTTTTTCTAGCCAACACTTATTTTAGTTTTACTAGATTGTGAAGCTGTAATAATCGCTATTGATCTAGTCAACAAACTGTAACTATTCATAAACTGTTTTAGTAGACTCTATGGATTCACTTCAATAATTTTTCGATATATTAAAACTACAAGGTGAGATCTGATCCTAAACAAGTGTTTAACAAAAACTACATGTTATTTCTGTGCACCTCTCATGTATGGCTCTGCCTCACCCTAGGGTTGACTGTTGGAAAATATCTACGGCATCCAGTCCGCCTTTGTTTAATTTGAGCACAAAGATTAAATAAATAAATATAATTAATATAATGACTAAATACATACGTAATTATAAATAAATTACGGCCAAACGCTGAACAAATGATCGTGTCCATAGCACAATTATTTGTATATTTATATAATTTTTTTGCACCACCAAACATCAAACTGTTTCCTGATTGTGCTTAGAGTTAAGGTAACCAGTAATGCTGTTCAGTGCCATTTATTTCTTTACAGAAAGAATTATAATCATATCAGGTCTTACGTTGCCTATTCTAACATTATAAAGCGTATTTCTTTCATTTTTTGTCTATTTGGTTGAACGCGTTAATCTCAGGAACTATTGGCCCGATTTGAAATATTCTTTCAGTTTTAGACAGGCCAAGTATCGAAGAAGGTTATATGTTATCTATCATCACTCTACGACCAAAAGGAGCGTGCCAATGATTGCCAATAGTTTTTGGGGGTAAATAGATTTATTCATGGCGTATAACATCTCGCTATGGAAAATAGGTGGCGCAGGTAAGGTTGCACGGGTCAACTAGTAATTAATTTAAAAGTGTCATGTTAGCAAGCGCGTGTAATTATGTCATTTGTCAAGGTATAGAAGGATCGTGTAATATTCTGTCAAATAAATGGACCGATAGGCACAAAATGTGAACCAATACAGCTTTTTGCAAGACTTTACCAGAAGTAGGGATATTTTTTTTATTGTTTAAAAAGACAACACCGCATTTGGAATACATTCCGTATCGTGGGGGACTTTACAAACACACAACAAAGAAACGGAAACAAAGAACACCCAGACTCGGAACAACAATTTGTGGACCACACAAAGTGTAGTACCGTGTGGGGTTTAAACCCACAACACTAGGCGCAGTACAGAGCGGTCAAATGTTTTTCGGGTGTATATACGAGGAGGTATATTTCTTTGGCACGTTCGGTACACTAAGCTGCATAATAGATTTGGGCTTGAGAGGTAGCGATGCCGGTAGATTTGCCTCAATCTTGTGAATGACACTAAGTGTGGCAATTAAAATCGCCGTTTGTTAATTTTAAGTACCTTTACAGTTTGACTCAGTCAAGTTTTATTTTGTAATTAGCTTGTTGCATAATATTATGTTAATAATGTTCAGGGTGTCCAGTTTTAAATGGTTTACAGTTCCGTACTAAAAGAAAGTACGCATGTATACAAGAAAAATTATTGAAAATAATAAAAGAATAACAATAAAAAAATAACACGTGCTTTCCGAGTATAAATTGTTTATTTTTTAATTTACTAATAGTGAAAAGTTACATAGAACTCTTTACAACAAGAAAAAGTATGAACACAAAACAAGTTCCCTATGGTCAGTATAGATATGTAAAAACAATACATATTTAGTATCTGTTGTCAATTTGTTTCCTGCTGTAGCTTTTAGCTTGCATGCAGGGCGAATTTTAATTATCAGTCTAAGCCTAAAAATATTTGAAAACAACAATTTCTTCTTCTTAGAAATGTGAAAACACAATTGTGGCACAGTGGTAACGTATTCGAATGCTGTGTGTGGTCTCGGGTTCGATGCCCGAGTCGGACCAAATGTATGTATGATGTGTAAATAAAACAACGGGCTCTTCAAATTATAGTTGACATATAACGAATGTATGCATGTACTAGTTGTCTTTAGTTAAAAGTTGTTTCTTTTTTTATCTTAAGAGCCTGTCAAAGTGACTTTACTCTGCCTGATGGAAAGCATGAATAGAATTCAAGAGTTGTAGTCACCATACTCATTGCAAATGTTGACAACGCAGTATGGTGACCCACACTATGGCGGCCTTGTGAGATGCGTTTTCACACCCCGCTTGGGGAGGTAAAAGACATGACAGTCATCGTGACAGTGTAAGGCTTACACAGTTACCACGATAACTGTCACTCCTGCATCAATGGGTTATGGTTTCAGTTACTGAACAAAATAAAATCTGTATTAAGTTTGGAAAGAGCTAACGTATTTTGTTGCGTTTCACCGAATGAGTTATGTTAACAGAACTCAAACCCCTCTCATTCTGAGTGAGGTTGGGTTGTACTCATCTTCGGGTGCCCATCATTCATCTGCCCCTACCACCCTAATACTGTACACTGAAAAACTGACCTACGATATTACTTAATAGGTTATAAATTGATTTGATATTTAACAGAAACTATGCTTTTTCCGTATCCTTATTTCATATAAAACTCATAATGTCTATAAAACTGCATATATGTATAAGGTTATAAAACGCTCAGCAATATAACGCAGTGACGTAACATAAAGTTCGAAAACATACGCGTAGCCTTGAGGCGCACGCGCATCACGAGTAAAACATTACCTAGTACAACTACCAGTGTGCACTCAAACAATGAAATAATTCAAATAATTGAAAACAAAAGACATTAAACAATGTTTTTTTTTTATCCGGAACAATTAATAAAAGCATTCCGGTAGTCTATGAATATCATTCAAGAAAAATCCAGTTACAGAAATATTTTCGTATCATGATGTCAGCGCTCGGCAGTGTAACAAAGTAAACTGCATTAAAAAGAATATAAACAAACACACGAGTCATAAAAACTATATTCATTTAGTAAAATATGTTTCATAGTGCAACGTGTGATGTTTAGAAAATATACTGAACTGTGACTTCGCACGTATATATATGTAAATAAGGAAAAAAATGTAAACATTTATGAAACTCAGCGTTATCGAGATTAATATCAAAACTTTGAAATTGCTTGTTTATTTGATAAGTATCAGTCTAGACAAGTACTCCAGCCTAGACAGCCTATTAGATGAAACTTATTTTGGTCATACATCAAATGATAACTCAACAGAATAAAGCATTTTATGCGTTATTTTTATATAAATCAGAAAAAAAATACATAAAACAATTTTTTTCTTGATTTACTATCTATTTATAGTTTATCGTTATCTACTTAAATCGATCAGAGTGGCGAGCTATAGGAGAGGTCTATGTCCAGCAGTGGACTGCGATAGGCTGATGGTCTATTTAATCAGTAAGGTAACGTAGCTACTTTAGACTTGAGCCCTTCGTTGTAGCTACAAGGCCTAATTTACGTATTTATTTTATTTCTGTGAGACGAATCATTAATTAACTTTTTTTAATATTATTTTTAATTTCATTTATTTAAAATCAAATTAAGAATATGTTATACTCTATAGAGTTACGGTCATTTCTATGTTTCAGTGTTTTAAATGCGCTCATCGGAAAATATGCTTTTCGTCTTAGTAAATTCTCGTCCTACAGTGACAGTAAGGCTTAGCATTCATTTTGATTAAACGCACGCGGTTTAGGATTAGCTGGGAATGCAGCAAAACTACATATGACCACCCTCTGTGGTTAGTGTTTTGCTTAATTTTATTTCAGTACCACCATAGATTTCTGGCGAGTAGCGTGTGATGTGGCTTTGGTTATGAAATCAAGAAGTAGGAAGCGTAAACAACGCCGCCACTATGAATGCTGGGTATATCCACTAACAGATTAAAGACACTTGAAAGTTTACTTTTGTAAAATGTATAACGATGTGCTAGAGCATCTCGATAAGTTTTTTAATTACTAAAAAACGTCGATTGGTGTTACAGTAATAATGTTTTTTAGACACATTATCGTAGTTCGCAGACTTTGTTACTAATTCGGACGACATACCATAATTTCTTTACTTTAGCAACGTTAAATAACGACTTTCCTATGCGCTCGCCCAATCGAGAATGAATCATTAATGCAGTTAACCGCTGCCTCTGCATGCGCCACCATACTATTACTATAGAACATATAATAATAGCATGTTTACTGAAAAAGTTATGCCTGTACACTTATATAGAAAACCATCTATTATACTTTTATGCACTGTCAATTAAATGGGTGCGTTTAAACGCAGTGGGTGCTAAGCTTTAAGACAGATTAAAATTTGTACTTTTATTAACGTTTTCTTTCATGAACTTGTCCCTTGATTAATAACATCACGCTGAAACCTGCCCAGCGTGCCCCGCGTGTCCCGTGCGCCGATGTTAATTGCGTTATATTTTGATAATTATCAGTATCCTATATTGCAATCTTAGAAAAGGTGAAAAAGCATCTCACTAGGCCGCCATAGTGTGGGTCACCATACTGCATTGTCTATATTGGCAATCAGTACCGTGACTCTTGGCTTCTATTCACACTTTCCATCAGGCAGAGTATAGTCACTTTGGCAGGCCCTGAATAAACAAAAAGAGAAGAGCGGTCAGCCGGTAGCCTATGCTGCACCATGCTTTACAATACATCATTTCAAGAGATATTTAGCAATAGAAATGTATTTTTAATATTGTACTTCTGATATAAGAATTGAAGTACGTACTGCGTTATTTCCTATTAAAATCCTCACAATAGATGATTGATAGCCAACACAAAACAGACGCCCATAAGGTGTCGAGAGCCACCGAGGTTACTCTTGTACAAACACCCACTGCAGAGCTGAATCACTATATTTTGTCAAAAAACTTGAACCTATTGAATACGAGACCTTCGATCGTGCCAAGGTAATACATTGAAAGTCACAAAGTAGCAGAGCGTGGGATGAACTGCGGTAGATGGCACTTCTTCCGTAAAATCCAGGTGAACATGTCATTGGAAAGTGACGCAATTATGATAATTTTATCGCGTTGACATAAAGTATAATTTTTGTTTGAAGCAGATAATCTCAAAACCAACAACATAATTAGGCAGTTTTGTTAAATGTTTGTTAAAATAATTTCTGGATATATGATTCAATATGTATAAAAGAGTACAGTCACTTTGGCACATTCTAAATAAAAAGATAAAACTAATGAAAAGCTACTTTGGACATTTAGTCAGAATAGGTACAGATCATTAAAGACCTGATCCTAGTTTGCGAAGTAGAGTCCAAGAACAACGGCTATCATTAACTAACCGTTGAAGACAAAGAGATTAAAAACATGACCTTTATCAACAGCCTTTAACAGTCCACTGCTGGTCATAGACCTCTCCTTAGAAAGGAGGTTTTGGCAAGACATGACCTTAAGAAGTTAAAAAACAAGACTAAGAAGAGACAATAAAAACATATAGTGTGCTAAACATGGGATGCATTCAATTCAGCCTTGAGCTAGGTTCGGCTTAAGACTTGTGTAAATGGGATACAACACAAATCATTACATAACTGTGTAATTTACTGAAAAAGTAAGTTAAAAAATTAGTTAGTTACGTTGTGCGAAATATATGAAATACAGATTAACAGGCAGTCACTAACAGATTAAAGAATGCTAGCGCTTTCAAAGACCACATTATATATATATTATTCACCTACATAAGTAGTAGGTATACGGAGTGCGATGTTACAAAGTCAAGCTCAAGGAGACGGCATGTCTAATTCCCCGTGCCAAGCTGGCGGACGGATCAGCTGGCTCACATTAATCAGCCGCACAAGACGACCAATTACCGAAGTGGTAAATTTGCATCCGGAGTGAACACATACGTCATCGAGTCAACTCGTTTAGCGGTATGAACGCGATGACAGCTCTAACGAGCATTTTAGATTTGCACAATTTCGTACCTCGCCGAGTTTAGATCACAAATGAGGTTTTTAATTATTATCTTTACTAATTTATTAAATTTTTAAAGATGGAGATTATTTGTAAAGAAATGGAATTAGTATTCTGCTGAATAACAGCCTTAAACTAGACAGAAAAAATACTATAAGATTGTAGTAAGATGCGTATACCAATTATTATCTGGAAAAAAAATGTACAATTTTGTTCTTTGTTCTATATACCGATTGATCATATACAGGTGGAAAAGTGTGGCCAAGCTTTAAAAAAAAAATTAGTCCTAAAATTCAATTTTTAGTTTTTAAAAGATGAGATATTTTTTATGCAAATTTTATCAGAAACATATTGTCATTCTATAGACAACGTTGGTGTTAAACCCACAGTTTCGTTCCTGAGACCCATCTCTCAGACAAAACAATCGCAATATCAGTTAATTTAAAATTAGTCACTTTCAAAATAAGATTTTTTTATTAAATGTCCCGTTCTTCTCTAAACTGAAAGTGGATCGCTTTATAGGGCCTCAAAGTGTGACCAAATCATAATGTGGCATCCTATTTATGCCCAAATCAAGTCTGAAAGGTGAAAACCCTGAGTACTCCCACACTGAACAGTTCGTTGTCGTCGCCGTTTACAAAGAACAATTGTTCAATTTGGACGGCACGCCATTAAGCGATTAGGATTATATTATAAGGGTGACTGTCGCTTGATATTCATATTTAAATTACTTTCACGAAAAGCGGGTAGTAGGCAATCATTTCGCGAGTTAACTTGTTAAAAGTTAGGTAATTTCGGAAAGACCTCTTCTAAACGGGACCTGAACACGTGAAGGTCCAAACCGATACCGATACCGTTTCTCCTAAATCCAGTGAACTCTTAATGATGATGAGAAAATTAGAGTAATAAACAAAAAAATCGTAAAAAGGTCTTTTCTCAAAAGTATTTATTCTCAAGTAGACGTGTTCACCAATAGCCCAGTACATTTGCACGAAAAATTCAGACGTACAAAGAGAACACTAAACATCCTGCAAGGCATTTACGTCTCCCGAGTGGCTCATAAGCAGCGACATTCAACTATTATCAGGTGAGCTACCTACTCGTTTGCCTCGTATACCTACAATAAAATAAATGAATGGTGTCGTGGGACACCAGGTAGGAACGAAGTTCCTTCAGATAATGTGGAATCGACACAATTTGCAAAAAAAATCGTGCTCAATTTTATGTAGGTTTTCTTGATTTTGCTCTTAAATTTTACTGATTAGTTTTTATTTAAGTACAAGAAAGTATTTAGGAAATTCAGTATTTTAGGAAATAAAATAATAAATTCCTTAAAATAATAAAATAGCACACATGACGCGCTTTCGCGCCTGCGCACGTCTCATTTAACGATTTTATTCCACGTACTTTTTTCCACAGATTTATTCCACGCACTTTTTCCACTTACGGTTTTACTATCACATTTTTTTCATTTCGGTCCCGCAGCGAAATCCCTATCCCCTCCAAGCCTGCCGTAAGGAACTTCGTTCCAATAAATTAAAAACCTACATTGAAAACAGCTAATTAAGTATATTTCTGTAAAGTAGGAATGTGATGATGACGAAATGTCGCATGCACTGTGTACTACGTGTATGATATGAGTCGGTAAAATATTTTTGGCAGCAAAACTGCGGCGCGTGCGTAATACCGCCGCGGCGAGGGAATGCGCCCGCGCCGATGCGCACTGGGCCGTATGTTGCTGATTTCTCCTGATATTCATACGATATTATTATACAACGCTGAATTCGCTTCCGAAGCGACATCACCGCATGTGATGTGATATTTGTGAGCAATTTTGTTTATATATTAACCTTCCATTAAATATTATTCTAGATTCGTATCAGTTATCATTCAATGTTAGTTGCAAATTGAGATTAGAAAATAGCGTTTTATAATTAGTACTTGTGACACTAATTGTGTTTAGAAATTTTTGTAAAGGACGCAATAGTCACTCCCATAGGTTTTAAGCCGTGTATTTGAAACCATTCTTTCTATGTGTTTCACCGAGTGACGTTACCGGGGTCGCAGCCGCCCTAATCGCACTCATCGCACTATGGGCGGCGATAGTCACCTACTATGACGTGATCCGTTTGGTCATTTGCTCCATTAATCATGTATAGAAATATATCTAATAACGACGAAAGCTAATAAAGTAAAGACGAAAATAGCTAAACTATACGTCACTGAGTGATGGCAGTCAAGAAGCTATAAAATTTTATGAAAAGCTCTCCATCAACGTAAATTTATAAGCCGCTCTCAGCTGTCGAAAATATTTTAAATATATACGTCCCTGAATCATCACTTTACAAGTTCACCACCGTTAACCTACCGCTGCAAACTACGAATGGCGCTATAATATTCGGAACCGCCTAAAAACCTCATTTCCGTATTTAAACTATGTTTACTATATTTCATCAAGGAATCTAAAAATGTACAAACAGTATACAAAAAACGCGATTACTCATACACAGCGATAAATTACATTTACAGACGAAATCTAGGTCATAACTTATGTTACTATATCCTTGATGATAATTGAGTCCGTGGTTACTGAAATTCTCAATCAGACTTGAATAATTCTTGTTGTATTGGACATAGTATTCATTGGCAAAGTCTACAGGCAGTCAGGCAGGCACGTAGGATTTCAGCATTGACTGTCATTTCAAGTTAACCAGTGGGGGAAGGTTAACAATAAAATATACACAAAGCGTTACGCGTAACCCTCACCTTGACTGTGGGTCCGAATGTGGGTCAGAACGTTTAGCCAGTGCCGGTCAAGTATTGTTAGATCATGACGATAGAGCAATCAAGACCAGACGACAACTGACCTACGTTTAGAGTATAAAGTGCTACAATCTTTGAATAATCGGCTTGTACACTTTAAATTGAAGGTTCATAGTAGATTAATGCAGTAAGAATTCAATCCTTAAAACAACTTTGAGGCTTTCCCTGCGAACTACAGTATGGGGTTCTTCAAGAAGGGGGTAAATAGGTTTTACCCCCTTCTTGGTCACGGTCGGCAACGAGCACGTGATGCCCCTGGTGCCGCAGGCGTCCATAGGCTGCACTAACCGCTTACCATCAGGCGGGTCGTATGCTTGGTTGCCATCGTCGTGGTATAAAAAAAAACTCTCACTTAATATCAATTACTTTAAATTCTGCCGTTTGGATATTTTAGTATGTAATAAGATTACATGGTAAAGAAAATGATGAGAAATCTTTAAACCTCATTTTAGTTCCAGTTGCCAAACTACGAAACGAACTGCTTGCACTTGTGTTTTCAGACAATTGTAATTCTGGAAGTTTCAGAACATGTTTCTTTGAATGCACGTATTACATTCATTTAATCGTTAGTAAAAGATCCAAGAAAATTTGCCAGAGTTAGATAAAATTTAGGTCAGGAATGTACCTAGATTTTAAAATACATTTGTAATAGATATTTGGTTGACAGTCTGCATGAGTACTGTATTTATTTGACAGCTGGAAGCTATACGCGCTACACGGATCGATACTTGACAAACTCGTGTTCAAGTACAAAGTAACTACGTGTGAGACGTGACAGGTGTCATCGTAAATATCAGTTCTTACTCGGTACATGATGATACAATACCTCAAACTTCGCTTTAACCTCAAACTGGTAGAAATGTAAAAGTTTAATACACATTTTTGAAGTTTCAACTGCATTGTTTAAAATTAACCATGTAATCTTCGGTTCAATCATTATACTATCTAATATTTATACGAAAACTGTTCATGTAACATCTGATAATTAAAATTATCATCATCAGCCTATCGCAGTCCACTGCTGGACATAGCCTCTCCCATTGCACGCCCCTCTGATCGATTTTGGGCTAGTCGCATCCAACTCCTACCAATCATCTTGCGCAATTCGTCACTCTACCTGACCTGTGCGCATCCTACCACTTTAGAACTCTAGAAAAATAATTATTTTTCTAGATCGAAACCCGGACGTGGGGAATCACTAATTAATATTTTCTCTTATTCTTTGCCGTTCGTCAAAGTATAGCTTTCATCTTAATGCCTTTTTAGGAGACGCCAATTAGTGCATCTGTAGTAAGCATGGCAGAGCTTATAAAATGACTCTAATTTCTAATGGTTGGAGACGACATATTTTCAATCAGATAGACGAGAGAATTTCAGTATAATTCAGTTCATAAATTTATACTTTGTAACATTAGGCTGAAGAGCTTTTTTATTTTTTTTTATTATTTTAAAAGTCTGCCGAAGTGACTCTACTCTGTGTGATGGAAAACAAGAATAGAATCCAAGAGTTGTGGTCACCTTACTTGTTGCGTATGTAGACAATGCAGTATGGTGACCCACACTATGGCGGCCTGGTAAGATGCTTTTTTACGCCTCGCTTGGGGACAGTCACCCATGTTTATTTGACTGAAAGTGATAATCTCAGGGGCTACTAGTGCTAATGGAAAAATATTTTATTGGATAGTGTGTTTGTCGAGGGAGGCTATAGGCCATATACCAATAGAAGCTGAACATCAATGAAAAAATTTGCTAAAACGAAGTTACTCGGGTTAGCTAATTTTTTAATACAGGAAGTTTTTGTAGATCAGAATGTTTTCAACTTACCATTTCATCGTAGATCGTCTGCGTATCCGCTGTGCAGTCGTAAGCAGCATCATATGTGAATAGTTTGTCTTGTCCCTTAGGGTTGTACACTTGCACACCACCTCGCTCCGGCCATACTTTTACCACCTAAACACAAAGGTAATATTAAAATCTACTACAATATAAATATCGAAAAATATACCAGGGACCCATAAAGCGCAATAGATGGTAAAATGTTTAAATTTAAAAGCAAATGTGTAGACTTTTTTTTCTTTTATGAAGATGTGTTGGATACTCGTGAGTATCATTAATGTGGCAATAAAGTGCTATATTATCTATGGTTGTCAGATCCCAAGGTTTCTTGGAATACAGTCTACTTGTGCAATCTACGAGTACAGAATGATGACAGCAGTTAAAATTGCTAATATCGGACAAGTTCTGGAAAACAAATTGAACCAATTCACCGATTAAGCCGATTCCAATTTCGTTCTTAAACGTTAATAGGTTTTTTAAGCAAAATTACCTTCTGTGTTGTTAGTTGTAGAATTTGAAGGATTATTTTTTAGTTAAAAAAAGGAGCTACTTTTTAATTGAGTTCATTCACTCCTTAATGGTTCTTCGATTTATTTGATCGGATAAATTGATTCTCTTTTTTAAATTATAGGGCAACAAAGATCGTATATGAATATTTCTCTTAAAATGTAAGATTTAAATTACGGATGGAATAGTCGATACATAAAAAAAGGAAAGTATACCATTTATATTTAAAGTACACACAGTACAGTTCTAGATTTAGCACTTTAACAAGTGCAATTAAACATATAAATGAAGAATATGACTCATAGAAAAAAATAACTATCTTTTCGGTATTCATTAAATTAAAGTATGATATACATAAATTATAATAACAATTAGTGTGTCGGTCGTCTCTTCTTTCTTTCAAAAACTTTAGCAGCTACAATTTAATATAATATGCTATTTCACTGTCATCCGTTAGTCTCTTACTAACGGATGACAGTGAAATAGCATATTACATTGTTATCATCTAATATATAACTATAATTTAGAAAAACTAATACAGTTTAAATATCGACTTTGGTTTTTCTTAAGCGTGATATATAAGCGTCCTCGTAACCATATTTACCATACGTTTTAAAGCAAATATACCATCACCATCATCATATTATTACTAAAACTACCAGACTACCTTAATTCTATGGTTTGTATAACCCTTGTGGCTGCAAAAAGATCGGAGTAGGTTAGTATTTGACAGTTTCAACTATATTTGGGAGGCTTGAATTTTGAAATGGCTAAAAATGCTAATGTTGGCCTACTGTCTGCTTGTCGTCCACTTCATTGCAAAGAAAACAAAAGAAGAAGATAATTTGGAATCATGGATCGGAGTAGGGTGGAAGCCAAGGCAAGGGATACAGCAAGTCTCAGATAGAAAAGGGGACTCACTAGGGTAACATTCAAACTAGAGGACAGAGACGCATACTGTCTGTCTAATGAAGAAGGCATCAATTGTCTTTTATGGCATCTCCAATAAATATCTATGCGAATTGTTAATCCTCTCTGAACTTTCTGTTACAATTAAAGGAGAACGTTGCCCGTTTGTACTATTCTCCGTTTTAAGTAACCATGGTAACAAATACACCCTCATGAACACATGAGTTAGTTGTTATGGTTTTAGTGATCAACCAGGTTGACCTGCTGCTAATATCAATATTACCAGCAGATCAACCTGCGATAGTCAACGCCAAACGTGGATTCTTTAGTAATCAGTTCATTAAGTTTATGTCGATGTTATTCTGCAGAAACGTCCTTCTCAAACAAAACAGTTCCAATTAGTTGGATTTTCTTTAGTATTAATTCACCTACATGATAGTACAATGGTAGCCATGGAGCGATACGGAACAGGAGTAGTTATCAAGTTTAGGAAATCGATTTATTTTTTAATGAAATTATCATATTAGTAACCATCAACGGCGTGTTAGTGGGTCTGTAACTGTCCAACAACCCCGGTGTTAGTTATGATCCCTATACCGTGATCACACCTGAGCAGGGACGTCAAACTTTTTATCATCCACCGGTGCTTTAGTGGACAGGCGCTCGAACCATTTCTGTTCGGGGCGGGCTTTCTTCACCTAGAGAAACATTTTGGATCACATCAAATGCTGAAAATTTTTAACCACAAAGAAGTCAATTCCGAACGATGTCAGACGCTGTATGCTGAACAATTTCTGTAGATCTTCATGTCCCTTTACACAATATAATCCATTAAAGAATCATTACAATATTTCTTTTAAAAACGATTTCGACCTGGCTGTTACGAAATCTAAATTCAACTATAGATCCATTCGTTAAAACAATAGTAAACTTGACAAAATGCCAAAAACATTTACACCAGAGGTAATATTTCTGCAGTATATTTAAACAATATTATTTTATCTCGTTACCGAGTGTTTCTACATTGTACACAAAGATGTGTGAACATTCGTCAATATTGATAATGTTATGTAAATTGCAGTGTTTAAACAAATTAGGTTTGCGATCATCCATCTGTCTACAAAGTATATACTATGACCATATTAAAAATAATGTTTCCTTATTACCTAGTCAGTACTATAAAATAAAATGTCAATGTTACTGGACCTATTTCGTTATCATAAAACACAATGAATCAGGTATTATAAACTGACTAGAAAAAGTCTAATTGTACCTACCCTTGGAGAGTTTCACAAAATATATACTCATGAACGTAAATTTCAGGTCTTGAAACAATATGGTTGAAGAAAGTATACGTTTGGAGATATGACACATATGTATATCTCATTGTCCGATCAATGTATGACATTATTTGGACAATGAGATGCTCAAAGAATTTTTTTATATATATATATATATATATAGAATAAAATGTTGAATACAGATTTGTACTCGATTTAGTTATTGTTATGTTGTTTTAATTCAAACGTTTACTCTCCGTACCACTTTAACTCTTTGGTTGCCTGCTAATTGACAAATGATTTTATGTCTTACCCGTATAACATTAAAGGTAATGGAAATTAGAGATCTCGACAGCAACGTCATTTAAATTTCATATGTTGTATGAATCGGGGTCGTTTACACAATAATACAGCCCTGAAAACAGTAGCGTGCAAATATCATAGGGTTATGACACACGTAATAGAGGTAAGATAATTGTACCTAATTCGACCGTATGTTTAATGTGTTTGGAATTGTTATTTTGTAAAATGTTTCAAATTGCGTTTTTTATTTCCTGTTGCGTACGCGATGTGATCTTGTGTGTAATTACAGGAATCGCTTTTACAGTGATTGTATTTTTTATCAAACGTATCGCCAACTTATCTGTTGTGTTTTTGTAAAAATTAGGTAGTTAGATTGATTGGTATTTGTAAAAAAATATTTCTTTTTTGTTTCTCTTAAGTCATGGTTATAACAACTAATTATAAAACTGTTGTGAAGTATTTGCTTAGAATATTATACCTATTATCCCAGTGTGTATACTGCTGAAACAAAGTGGCGTCCAAATCTGTATTACGCTAATTTGGTCAATGTGCGCCCCTTCAAGGTTTGCGTCCTGTACTCTGGCATCGATCTAGTCACAGTACGACTCTGTGTTTAAAAAACAGGTCAGCGCTTCTAAAACTAAATCATGTGGAATAGCAAACTTTTACTTGTATTGTTTATCGGCGATAACAATAACAATCTGTAATTATCATCGAGTGCTGTATACATACATGTTGGAGCCATAAAACAACAGATAAAATTAAGTATCTACGTATTAAGAGATACGATGCGCACGATGCACGTTGCGGAAACCGCTCGCATTAGAAAATTGCCATTTCAAAATGTAATGTATCTAATACAAGATGTAGTTAAATTGATCGTTAATCTCAGCGAGCCCAAGGTCGATTTCAAACTCGCAGTGCCGAATTACGGCCAGAGTACATTGTTGGCGCGTTATTCTCCAACCACCAACTGAGTGGCCGCTAAGGTTTCACCGAAACAAAAACATTGGTTTTTGTTGCGTGGTGAGCAGTAGCACCGACCATTTTCATCTTGTTCACAAAAGAAAGAGGTAAAATAAAAATACATTAGAACCTAAACTTCAATCAGATACGTGATCTACACTTTTTTGCTGAGATATTTCGTTTCTCGAGTGTCAACAAATAGCTGTAACATAGCGAAAAATTTTAAATTTTAAAACGATGTCATTGTGGCAGCTGTTTAATAAACTACTGAAAATCACCGCTTCAAATTATTTCATTGTTATTGGAAGGTGTCAAACGACATGCATGCATATGTATATCTCCATAAAAATACTTATAAAATTATTCAAGCTGCGTTTAGTTGCACAGTATGGTCGCCTACTTACCAAGAATTAGACAAAGTTTATAAGGCTTCTCGGTAGATATTTCTTAGGCTATACTCGGACCTCTTCACATGGATCACTGTTTCTGGCACACCGTGCAGCTTTAGTCGATTCGATTCCAACATGCGAATTTAGCGTTAGACTGGGTTATGAACTGCAGAGGTTTCTTCGCCAAAAACAATGAAGCCTTTAGTTAGATCGCGACACAAAATGCCCAGTCACTTTATGATACTAAATTTCTTATTTCTATGCATACTGTTTTCAAAGCCACACCATTAATTAACCAAGTACAATGCAACGTCAAGTGGATGGCGACGCAAGGCCGGCCCTTGATGCTGGCGCCTTGACCAGATTATCTACACATACCTAAATATGGCATCAACCCATATGGACATTACCGCTCACCTACATACGAGTGTACGCCACATACGCACATTACCAATGTGTAATGTGTGCACATCGCATGATCTTAGATTTATTTTAGGAAAGATGCTAGGGAAACTCGGAAAGCGACTTGTAGTTTGTACATTTTTATGCTATGAACGATCGATGCGTGTATGATGGTTATTAATCATTTACCCATGTTCTTTTATAAAATTAACATCTATCGGTAACTTAGTTTCCATTTTGTTACAATTATTGTATATTACTTGAAACAAATCCTATCTAACCCGTCTGACCAGTGTGGTATAGTGGGCCAAAACCTTTATGCTAAGGCTCTTTACGACGATGAGCGTTCCCCTTTCCTAAGCTAGGCTTGCTTTTTTCTTCCTTCAACAACTATTTCCATATTTGTTAAGACAGTAACAGTCACAGGCGAAACCAATCGACGTTACGTGTGACATTAGACTATCCTTCATCCAAGAGAATGGAGAATATCATCAGAAACAATTTAAGAGGGTCTAGCCATAGATCCAAACCTTGGGTCAGTATTTGACAAACTTTACTTGAAGAAATCCAACAAGGACATTGAACACAATTGTCAAGTGAAAGCACAAGTGAAAGACAATTTTATAGAAAGAAATGTACACAAACAGGGCCGCTTGATGGTTAAGGGTTTCGTGACCCTGGTAATCAGCAGGATAATACTACGCACAAATAGTAATTCTACCTTCAACTTATAAATCTCACACCTTAAACCAATCGGGGTAAGCAGAGACACTTGCTTCTGTCCTTATAGATATCATAATTATTTTACTTCTCATTTCTTGTACGTTATTTATAACTCGCAAGCCTTGTAGAATAACGGAAGATGTCTTAATAAGAACAAAGAATCACATTCGATTTCATTCGGAACAATATAATTAAACAAGAAGGCGGAAACTCGTGTAGTAGGAACTAGTAGCTATCTCATACCCAGTTATCGAAGGACATTTTTATTAGCATGTAACTAGGTATACGTAAATAAGCCATGTTGAGACTAACAAGTGCATTTGTAAACATTTGCGAGACATTTGACAGCAAACACTTCATTTGCTAATTACCAAAGCAAATGAACTCTTGTGAGACAAGGAAGGAACATCCACAGCGAAGACGGAGTAATGAGTACTGTAAGCTGATAAAGGTCATCTAGAATGTGTTTGAACATTAGTTTTGTGTCATAATTTTCATAATGTTTATGCCATACTTTTTAGAGTATGTCACCATCATCAACAGCCTTTTACAGTCCACTGCTGGACATACGCCTCTCCTTAGCAAGGAGATTTTGGCCTACTATACGCTGGCCAGACGGGTTGGAATAGGATTTGTGTCAAATTTTTCCTTCTCTTTGTGCTGTTGTCTTGCATACATTGTTCCCTTAGTCGCCTTTTACGACACCCACGGGATGAATAGAGGTGACACTATGTATTCTTAATCGGTCGGCACGTACAAGAGAGTAGACATTCCCCAATCTATCCGTCTAATAAATATACCTTTCCCAGTAGATATAGATGAAGACAAGAATGCATTTGTAAAAAATTAATGAATTGATTTGTATAAGGTTGCGTTTGTGAGTCGAATTCCACCCAGTCCCCTAACGTCGTGATCCAATTACACAAGGCTTTGATGGAAGGATCATCAACAGCCTTTAATAGGCCACTGCTAGACACAGGGCTCTCCTTAGAAAGGTTTAACAATTAAGGTTAAAAATACCACTACTAGTGTTATTTTTATTTATTCTATTACTGGTAATATAAGAAGAACAAACAAGGACTTTATACAGTTCTCTTTCTTGCTGTTAATGCAAATTTTTATCTTCTTGAAGATCGATAAATTATGTAGTATTTACGTCATATAATAGCAGGAAATACTCAATAGTGAATAGGCATTAATTATTTTTATAAAATCAATTAAATAGCATTATTGTAGTGCTTACTACGTATCGTCAATTAAAGGAAAATTTTGCTAGTGTTGTTTTACCTCAGTATAGGGTATAACTGATCGATTCTAAATCATTATTTGAACTCTGTGGTTAAACTTCTTTTGGGGAGTGGAAATCCTAACGACTAATCTTACCTCTCGTGAATAAGTGATATTATCGAAGCCATTGTTGCATGTAACGGTGTTCCGATATTGCATCGTATTCTGATATAAACACACCTTATGAAATTAAACATATATTTATTGACGTATACAATCTTTTAACAATCTGTCGCTTTCAACAATCTGCGGATGTGATTTTGTGAATAACGACGAAAGTACGTAACAATGTCGGGGAAATGCAGATGCAACTCGGGACTCGTTTTCTTATTCTATGTGCAGCTAGGTGACCCACGCAATCATTACCCGTAGCGCGATGTTATATAGCGTTAGCAAATTTTTTTTCCCTAAAAATTCTGCCTACATTATTTTTGCGAAACTTTGACCGTTTACGGAAAGAAACCTCTCAAAAGAAAGTTTTTTTTTGCAACAATTTTCATTGATACTCCACTCCTATTGGTCGTAGCGCGATGGTATACAGCCTACAGCTTTACTCGATAAATGGACAAAAATCATTCGCCAAAAAAAGTAGAATGATAAGAGGCTCTTAAATATAATCACGATAGAGAGCAAACGCTATGTATTTATAGTTATCCAAATAATATTGTTTATCTGTGTTATCTGATGAAGTTGTCATGCAAACTAAACTTGCTCCTCGTGGCGCGTTGGAGCCAGGTCGCGACCTCATTCATTAAACTGTTTGCAACTGAATTAGTGCAGGTTTGCGTGTGTACAAGGATGTGTCACTTTATTACACTGAAGTCTGGAATACACACGCATTTATTTATATCATTCTAAGAATATATTTATACACTTTGTTAGGTACATACCTTCTTATGCGTGAGAGGAGTATTCATTAATACGTGTACTCTTTTAGTTTTCGATATAATAGTTTTAAAAAAAATGTTAATTTCACTGTCAGAGTAATCAATTCAATGGATCACACACGTGTCGTTCCATGTGAGGATCGAACCCACAACACTCAATGCACTAGGCAACGACGAGGAGTGTGTTTAAATAAACAAGGATATTTAGGTTTATTATGAACAAGGGATGATTTATAGAGAGATCGTAGTCCAATGTTGAAACATTGTCCACAAAATCATTACTCCACAGCTAACAATTGTGATTAGCTTAGCTTGGGTTCATAGTAATAAAACGATGTATGAAGAGTTAACACACTACGATATTTACGAATTTTGTTTAACAAAGTCCAAACAAGTCAAAAGAAAACGTACTAGTTATGAACACAAGACGAGATAAGAACAGTTCCTTCTATTTTGTGAATTGTTTATAATCGATGCTTATCTTCTATGAGTAGATCTCGTATGAGTGTTGTGATGAGTCAAACTCAGAGCGAACGTCTTGGAAAATGATTCAGTACAAAACAAATTCTTAAAAATTATGAAGTGTTCCTTATGTGATAGGTTTAACTGACAGTTTTATCATGCAACGATAGTTGAATAACCTGGCCGTTAATAGCTCCGTCCGAGTTACGGTTGGTTATCAATTAAATCAAAATTGTGTGGTGTCGATTTTCAACTATCAAAGTTTTCTCCGAGTTTTGTTTTTATCGTCGTATGACAGACGCCTATCGCTATGGTACTGAATTTTTTTTTTAAGAAATGAACGCTTCTGATAGTCAAAGATGGTGATAAAAAGAGTATTTCTTGCGTGAAACGATAGACGAGCCTTCTTAATATTGTATTTTTTTTCCTGATGCAGCATAAAAATTACATGGCGTTTTCTTTTAGACGTTAAGTTAGAACGTCGATTCATGACATGTTACGCACACCTAACTTATTTTCAACTAATAATAATAAACACACATAATTTGTCTGTTAAGACTTTTTTTAAATATATTTTTTGATAAAATCTATTGCAAGTATAACATGAAACTAATTAACGTATTTGTGCGTGAATCATTACTTTACATAATGAAATAGAGTAAATCATTTTCTTTGACACTCCATCAGTTATAGACAAAATGTTATGGTGACCAAAAAATTGTACTGAATTATTTAGTTAAACATTAGCTTTGATAAGTAATATAAATTAATTGTATTCTACCAAAGGTAATATATTATATCTGTAGCGTTGCAATAAAACTATACTTTACCGGCTTTCGCTCGTGGATTTAATTAGACTATTTTTATTTATTTTGAATTCTATATGATTTAACAATCCTTGGGTATAGTTTTTTATCCAAGAATAGTCCATTATGCATTCATAATAATAGATTTAATTGAATAGGCAACGTCATTTGTGTATTATAAATAACCCTATACTTCTCGCATTGCGGTAGTGAATACGACTGCTGCGTTCGTCTCGGGTTCGATTCCCGGGTCGGACTAAATGCTTGTATGATCTGCAAATATTTGTTTCGAAGTTTGGGTGTTTTCTATGTATAATATGTACGTATTTACAAAAAAAAGTTTAAGTTATTTAAGTATTCTATCAGTCAGTCTAGTTATCATAGCACAAGCTCTGCTTAGTTTGAAACTAGATCACGTGTGTCAAATATCCGCAATGTTTTTTATTTATTTTATTTTATTTATTGTGCTCCAGCTTCATCATAGCATCAGTTGAATGCAGAATTCCCTAGAACCGACATCGGCGTGGTCTGCCTGAATTCAAGAAAAACTTTTCCATAACTGTATGTTTAAAGTGGTTAAGTTTTTGTGCGACTTATTTTTTTTCCTCCCCTTTTATTGATTGTTACCGTACCGTTGTTGTGAGGTCGAAGTTTTTGTATGTTACTCGCGTTACCACCCGTCTGCTGAATAAAGCGCTACATGGATAGTGATTTATCACCACTAACTATTAGATGTTGCCGAATACACTAATAGTGTTCAAGAAATATTCGTTCAAAGAAATCTATTCTTTTAAAGGAAGTTATTTCTTGACTGTTGGTGCTAACAGCTGACATTTGGTAAAGATTACGACACTAGGTAATATTTTTACAAATATATAAATTACTATGCTAAGTGTATGTAAATACTTTACTATCATGTCAGCCTGCAGCTTGGCAAATACATGGATTAATCTCTTTATAATTTTATTATTATATGTTGGATTTTTTTTTGTGTTTGCTCGCAATAGACCTCATAAAAAGGGTTAAAGTCACCCTAATGTCTAGAGCTATGAAGAGGGCAATACTCGAAGTTTCTCTGCGTGATCGAATCAGAACCGAGGAGGTCCGCAGACGAATCAAGGTTACTGACATTACCGGGGGTTAGCCGAACTTAAGTGGCAGTGGGCGGGATCATTGCTCGCAGCAAGACCGTCGATGTGAACTAAAATTTTTGGAGCAGTTGAAGATAAGAGCTTAAATAGTATTCCCCATGTGGTAATCCGCTGACCTGGTGGAGGTCACGAAACATCATTAGATGACGTACGGGAAAAATTATTGTGACAAAACTTGCGGGAAACCATGTCCAGCAGTGAACGTCTTTCAACTGTCTTAATAAAGCAAATTTCTATGTAAAGTGTGTTAAAAGAAAGTGACTAATTGATAGTCTATTTATTTATATTTTATTTTTTTTCCTATTGCCTGTCTGTTTACAGGCAATCCAGCAGTTAAAGGCACTTTCAGTTAGATCGCCTATATTCTAATGCTGTGAATTGATTTCACATTAAACACAAAGCAGTAAGCTCATTATAGAACACCATAACAAAGTTCAATTTGTTTATAAGAAGTGAAGTACTATAGCATATTTAATGTTAGAGGTACCATGTGTCAGTTAGAAAAAAGGGAGAGTATCAAAAAAAAATTTCATATACTCATTACACTCATTTAAAAACTTGTTGAGCAAACTATTCTATATATAGACAAACTGGAGGAAAAAAGTACCTTCTAGAAAATTCAATATCAATTTGCACAACACTAGCGCAATTTTAATTTTTTAATATCAAAATGTTTAATAAATTGCCATTTTTGATAACTATATTTTTTTAATGTACATTACTGTACTATTAACACTAATAAAATATAGTAAAAAGTGAAAACATAAGAACACAGTATGGTTCAAGGATTTTTTTTAATTTCAGGAAAAAATATTTAATAAATACTGAAAGTGTATATAAATTTCAAATATTTTTTTCCTGTTGTTTAATAAAGAAAAAACTAGAAAGGAATACTGTACATTGTACACTCTAGATCTTCGTTACTTATTTGATTGTATCTTTGGCACATTCTCTAAAATATTCAAAAAGAGAATGAACAGAGAAGTGTCAGATAATATTAGTTGTAATTGCCTATATGCACTAATTAAAATATATACAATTATTTGTTAATTGTCTGTTGTTAAAGGCTCTTGCCTTTAACAGTATACTTCTAGACACAGGTTTCTCCTATTAAAGGAAGTTAAATGAGAAAAAAAATCTAATTACAAAATAAAAGAACACTATCTAAAATATTGATAGAAAACTTGTTTTGATTAAGCCTTAACTCACATTGTAAAAGAGAGGCTGTCCTAATATAAAAGTTACAGAAGATGGCAATTGTGTATTATTATAACAAATATATACATATACAAACAGAATTTTCACAAAACAACCAAATAGTATTCATTAATATGAGCATCAATAAATTATACATAAGTCATATTTATATTTATACATCACGTATTATAAATAGATAATATAAGCAAATAATTATTATCTTGTTGCAACATGAATAAACTAAACCAGTCAGACAGGTCCAAATGATAATACGTAATAAAGTAGAACATAACTAGAAATCTCATATTTTATCTATGGCAGAGTAAAAAAAAAATGAAGGTAGAGTGATAATATTATCATAATCTATATTGTGTTTGAAGGCAACTACTGATTATATTAATCAGCTGATTACATGTTCTAAGTTTGATGCATAATTTATGAGTCTCATTGTGTAAAGGGACTGCAGATTTCGTACTCCTCTTTGCATAGGCGTCAGTTTCGCGTGGAATGTAAGCCTACGCATCTGATTCATGATTACAACCTTTCTTCTAACTAACTGCAAATATAATATATTACAAATAACATCCTAACATCGAACAGCCAGGTACGTTCGCGAAATCGTATTTAATAACGAAACCGCCTGCTGCTTCTATTTTCAAATCATAGAATACATACAAATAATTGTCCTGTAGTTCAGTCACCGAGGGGAGTTGACGCACCAAGTCTGCGCAGCCTGGCGCCCGACATAAACAACGAGTAATCAACTTCTGCCTACCTCATCGAAACCCTCGTTCTTCTCCTTCTCGGCGAGCGGTCGACATCGGACCACCACCTTGACGCACTCGTTAAGAGCCGTCCGTGGCCGAGCCGATTTTTCCATGTTCAAACAACCCCTTTCTTTGCGTAATTCCAGCCCAAGCTTCAAAGTCACCGATATCGATCCATTCGGGGAGCCCTTATCGGAATCACCTGTTCCGAGTATATACCGTACAAAACAATAACTAAACAGCAAATAACCAAATTCACTATATAAAGAATAACCAGAACAACACGATTTTAAATATTAAGAACCGTAACAAAATAAATAAAAATCGTAAATTTCTTATTCAACGAGACGTTTCACTACCGACCGCTACCCGCGGACATTACTTTTCAACTGATTCTATTTGATTTGACTTTATTTTCCCGCTGCGCATGTCAGAGAAACCTAGTTCCTGCGTCATATTTATAATGTGCTACGTAAAATAGAACGCTGATGTTTGGTTATAAAGACTTTATATTAAACCTTAAAAACTTGTTATAAGGTTTAAATTTTTGACACAATGTTTCAACATAATGCTCATTATAGTATGTACTTTGTACTGTTTCTATGATACAAACGTTGTCAAATATGTACAAACAAATTTTGACATGTTGGAAAAAGTTGCAATAAAAAAATATTTAATATCCTGATAACATGCAAGTCACTAATTTATTAAATAAAAATTATAGAATGAAATTAAGTTAATTAGTTAAGAAAAAATTAAACATTTTGTTGTGTTACATTAAACTACTTGTTTTAACAGTGAAGATTTTGTTCTTCTTTGTAACAATAAATTTATGGTAGTCACGAACTTTGAGAAAAAATTAAATCATGTTTAAATCTTATTACGTACAACATTTATAAATTTTAATTTACTTTTAAATTAATTACTATTATTATTAATCAAATTACTAAAAAAAACATTGAAATATTTACAATATTTACATTCAGATTTAAATAGTACTATAAAAGTGTGATGATAAACTAAACGTATTTATCAACAGATTTATTTATTTTCATGAATAGACTAGCTGCCGTTGATTGTTCTATTCTGTCATAGGACTACTTTTATTTACTTTCTATTCTACACTTTTGGAGTATTGAATGTTAAATAAACAATAATCCTATTTAACTGTTGTATAATTCCTTAGAGAGAAAGAACTTCAAGAAGGAATTAAAGTGCATTATATAGTATGGCTACAAATTTAAATATCATACTGAAAAGGGCCAGTAAAATTTATCATGAAGGAGTACGTGATTTCATTTCTTTTAATTTGTTTTCATAACAATGTAACGTTTGGACAGTTTGGACATCTCATGAAAGAAGTTGTAACCTCCTTGTTAAGGGGGGACTCAAAGTCCAGCAGTGAACTGTTAAAAGCTGTTGATGATAAAAAAAGTTGATACGCCAGATTGTGATACTAGCAAAGTTCTCGATGTTGTCCAGTGTAATGTAGGACTGTTTGCTACTATTTTTGGTAATCCTACTACAAATGTGTCAGTAGACCTGTTTGAGACCTCCTTTGATTACTCTGTATTTTAGAAAAAATGACGACAGGGCAATAAAAGCCTCTGAATCCCTAAAAAATATTTTATCTTGTGACAAAGATTAATATAAAATCTATGTGCTCAGGAAACAATCGCTGGCATAGCCGTAGTAGAAAGCAGCAGTGAAGTGAGACACGAGGGACTGACGCTCACCTTGGAAGGGACAGTGAACTTGCAACTTAGCACCAAGAATGTTGGCATCTTTGAAGCATTCTCTAATAGTATCAAAGTAGGTAATTTAAGGATCTACTAATACTAAAATAAACATGTTTTACTAATTTCAAGGTACTGAAAGCTCACCTGCCTAAGAAATTGTTCAAAGCAGGTGAGTGCCATACAAAAAATATGTATATCACAATAAAAAGTAAGACTAGTCAATGAATAATTTACAGAAGTAGAACATACTTTTTATGTATTTTGAAATCTAGCTAACCAGGTCTTACTGATTTTTAAAGAGAAGTTAATAGTTATCCATTTATATTAATCAATGCAATTAGTACAATTTTTAGAAAAAAACCACAAGTAAACATTTAACTTTAATACTTCACTAATGTTTTATTTTCTCATAATAACTTAAATCTCTTACATGAATATAACTTCACATATCTCCCTCGTTTCTCAATGTATCCGGTTCGTTTTAGTCTTACAGTTTCGGCAAGAGAGTCACCTATGTGGTGACATGTAGTGTTTGGTGTTTCGTATTGTAGATTTACTAAAATTTTTTCATACAAACTCGAAAAATAAGACCGACGACACTGGTTTTTATTTTTATTACAGCCAATAAATCTAGTTAGCACAACCATTGAGCTGGCCGTGCCAGGCAGGATACCGCCAGGTGTTACCGAGATCCCTTTCGAGATGCCTCTACGTGCAAGACAAGCTGTTTCACCCGGGTACCCTGGCCTACTGGAGACATATCATGGAGTTTTTGTCAACATTATGTATAACCTTAAGTGTAGTATGAAAAGGTCCTTCTTAAATAAGCCCCTCAACACAAGCTGTCAAGTCTTCGTGCAGTACAAACATGTAAGTTATTGACTTTAACTGGAGACTGCCTTTAACTGCCTCAGTGGCGTAGTGGTAGTGAATGCGACTGCTTTACTTGAGGTCTCGGGTTTGATTTCCGGGTCGAATCTAGTGTTTGTATGATCTGCAAATATTTATTTCGAAGTTTGGGTGGTTTCTATGTATAATATGTATGTATTTACAAAAAAAAAGAAAGTATTTAAGTATTCTATCAGTCAGTCTAGGTATAGTACAAGCTCTGCTTAGTTTGAAACTAGATGACGTTGTGTGACAAATGTCTGAAATATTTATTTATTTAGACTTTGTTAGTATGTGTTCGTTTGTACAAGACTGAGTCATTTGTGAGTACGAACTGACTGATACGAAATGCCTTGAGTATTAATTTCACCAATGTACAGAAGTACATAAACTTTAAATTAATAAGTAAGACAGCGGAAATGGAGAACAGGTCCGTTAATGATATATATGCTTTGGATATCAGCATGATGCAGATTATGTTTAGTAGATGACCGTCCTAACCCTGAGCCTATCTACCTTCCAAGGCTGAAGTAATTTTGTGTGGTATTCAATTTTTCAACAAACATAAATACAAATTTAAATAGGAGACTAATCTCTGCTTAAATCAGAGGCCTTTGATGTTCATAGAATTTCAGTTTTATATGCATTTTGTTTGGCTACTAACAGATAATATATTTAAGCTCTAGAGCTTTGATACTAGTACAAATTATGTTTTGTAATATTGAAAAAACTTGGTAATATACATATGGTCAGTCATGGTATCCTAATCTCTAATGTAAGAACATCTGTTTTGCACAGCAAGACCCAGCGCCCTTGAAACCAGTTCGTTGCGAGATCAACCCGGCGACAATACGAGCGTCTAGTGCCGCTGCATCGCGTGCACCGATGCCACAGTTCCAGATATACGCGGAAATCGACTCCACTGTCTGTGCACTCGATAAACCGCTTACTGGAAAGGTGGGAAAAAGTCATTTGAAATACTTTTATTACTGAATAGTTTGTCTGAAAATCTTGCTGTTTAAAAATATAGCCACTTTTTTGCCACTCAACCACCAACCTCTGCCACTTTTTGATCAACTCGATCGCCAACACCTACCGCGTTCATCATAGCGATCGAGAAAATGTGAAATAAACTCACACAAGGCATTCAGGTATGTGATCAGTTTATGAGACAGTAATAACTAATAAGTACACTTTATTTCCACAGATACGCGTAGACGAATGTAGTGTCCCCATAAGATCGATAGAGCTTCAGCTGGTGCGCGTCGAGACCTGCGGGTGCGCAGAAGGCTACTCTAAAGATGGTAGTACACAATAGTTATATATGATTCATCACTTCTATTTCATATGTATCTTTCCATTATTGATATCATTTTTAAAATTGATATAGTGATTTAGGCGTTTTACAAACAAATTCGCATTCATATTTATAATTTTAAAATTCAAATTATTCCCAAATAAAATTGCAAATGTTAATATAAAAGTCATCTTTGTTACAGCTACAGAGATCCAGAATATACAAATCGGCGATGGTGACGTGTGTCGCAACCGTGACATACCTCTCTACATGGTACTGCCGCGACTCTTCACCTGCCCCACTGCCACCACCGTTAACTTTAAAATAGGTAATATTACCCTCGTATCGTGCCAATACTGGTCCACAGATCTTTTAATTAATGAATTATCATTTCTTTTTCAGAATTCGAGCTAAACATAGCGGTGATATTCGAGGACGATTATTTAGTAACAGAAAATTTTCCAATACTACTTATTCGAAGTTGGTAGGTTATACGATAAGAAATATAAATTTTACGTTATAATGCAATATAATATTATTAAATTAATATATACAGGGTTAACACTTTTTATTTTTCTAAGTCTATTATGGGCACAACACTTTTTTTTATTTCATAGGACGGCAAACTAATCTGACGGTAAGTAATTAGCGCCACCCGTGGACGCCTGTCCTCCCGTCAGACCTGATGACAACTAACTAGCGCCGTCCATGAGTACCTCTCCCACCCTAAGAAACTGTGAGATATGGTGTGGGCTCCGATAATCTCACTCATTTGATGAAAACAATCAAAGAATTGCTTTACATTGGTTTTTTGAAAGGTATTGCACTGGATGAATCAGCTCACAAGTGTCGAAGCGTACCTCTTCTACATTTGAAGTATTACGTACATGTATTATGGCTTTCCTTGTCAAGTATTTTGAATTAAATGTGTTATGTGTAAGTATACATTTGATTTAAAAAATAAACCCTTTAAAACGTTCACATAATACAGAACAATCGCCCTTAATCGTTGGGTTAATCACCTAGGTTACTTCAATATTTATCGCTTGTAGCCCAAACTGAAGTGTTTCGCGATCCATTAAGCGCCTGATTATATTAGTCCCTACAGGTCTACCAGTTTATTCCATTCCCGTGTGATATTCCTGTTGAGGCCGAGGTTGCTAATTGGCTGGGACTTGATTACCGCTCATCGTTGTGGGAGTAATGCTGGTCTGCTTAATTGAAAGCTACTTCCAATGACGCTTGGGGTCACGGTCACCATTGTAGAGTGACAGTTATCATGTCCCTCCGACATAAAGGGAGGATCCTCCGCACAGGCCAGGTGATCATGCCTGGCGGGCCGCGGCCCTACGGTTGATGTGGGGATGTTGTACATATGCTAATCGACGCGAGAATCTTTATTTCGCGATACAGGATTAGTAGTCTCCTTATAGTTCATTATACTCCGTAGTTCAATGTATCTTCGCTAGATGGCGCTGTTGTATATTTTTGTTTGTACTGCATGTGGAAGTCGCCACAGGTGCTTTTTTATTATTGTTATTCGCATTATTTCATTAAAATATATCAATAACATGTAAATACAGTTATGTACAGTACACATACATAAAAAACTAAATATTCTTAAAAATATAAAAAATAGTAGACCATTAACATCAGGTACAGGAACAAACACACTAGGGGTTAGGGCTCCAAAGACAGGAATCTCCTCACTATACGTGCCGTGTCAAAGAGGACTACCTTCTGTATCAGGTCCTTGATCTAGCTTTTTAACATAAGCCTTTTAAGCAGCCTTAATTATTGGAACAATGATTACCATCACCCACAATTCACATATCGAGTCTCGTGAGATAGATTCAAATACTTCATTTGTGTTTCTTTTTAAACTTTCACGAGATTTTCGTCATGAGGAACGGCGACATCGACAAGCATTGCACGATGCTTATTATTATTATTGTTTTTATAAATGGAACGTAAAAAATAGGTAAAAATGATGTGAGATGTCAAATCCTAATGTCAATGTCAGTGAATCCGTTACCTATCGGTTTGTTTACCATTGTGGATTGCTTTGCTAGGTGTAATGTACATGTTTTTTTGCTGTTACTGGCTGTTTATGTATTAAAGTTAACTTGTAATTGATTTGTACCACAAGGATAAATGAAAACGTATCTATTAAAACTAATATTAACATCTATAATAAATTTAGTCCATAGCAAAAGCTATGTATAATTTTGCCACTCACCAATTTTACAATCAAAATGCTTACCAGCAGCAATGTCCGATGTACGTAGATAATACTAAACATTCCTCTATACCAGCTGTAGCTCAAATACCATGTGAAACCGTACAACACAACTTAATTGAAATACAACCAGAGGTAAATGAGCTACAAACAACGCATACAACAATAAATGTGAAGAAAAAATGCAATACAAATGCCTACAAAAGCAGAGTAGACACCTCAAACTTCACAATCGAAGAAAGACTCGTAGCGGCCGTTTGGGTGCACGAGAGGAAAAATACTAAGAGCAGTATGAGCCAAGTTGGTGTTTTTTGTATATATGCAGCCTTGATACTTATTTATTTTCCATACCTGTAGTCTAATAGTGAGTGATCATACATGTTAACATTAATATAGAGTACTGGTCAATCTCGCTGTTAAAATTTGTTGAAGCCTGGTCGTCAATATAAAAAAAAAATAATAAAAATATCCTATTACAGACCACAGCAACTAATCTACCACTACTCTTTCGGTCCCGTCTTCTACGCTTCGGTCTTCTACACTCAGGATTAGCCCGCGCCCGATCCTGTTTACTATGAAGAATTCATAGGCATTTTTAAATTGTACAATTTGACGAGTTTGGTTATCTCATATTGGTGCCATTGAGGGTTCCTTTTGTGGTATCTAAACAAGATTAAGGGACTGTAATTAAAGCTGTATAGCGTCTAATGGTTGCAATTATAAATGTAAAAAATAAATGACAGACAATAGATGATGATAAGCAGGAATTGTGTGATTGTCTCTGTTGCCCATTGGTTTCCGTGCTGGCAAGTGAGTGTCGATGAAACATCTTTTATGTAGAAAAGTATAAATAAATGAGACCAAGTACTAGAGAGAGATATGTCAAGTACTCAACACTGTCATTCACTTTAATTCATTGATGGAATGAATAGTCCTCACAACTTTGTATCATGTCTTTACGCATTATTTATGCATACAAGTTGTCCTTTTATTTTGTAACTGCACTTATTTTCTTGGATTCTAATGAACCGATGTTAGTCTTAAACCTTTTGTTTCTATTTTCTCTATGTCGAAATCCTCATGGATACCACCAGCAAGTGATTATGTCGGACTCGAACCGACCGAAAACCACACGCCATCTCGGGTACCAATAACCAGGGAACCAAGTGCACCCTAGTAAGGAAATCCCTGGAATCTGTCTTGTACCCTGGGTTTTGCCTTTAATCTTGGTGGCCAGTATATAGCATCCTATTAGTTGTTCACCTAATGTATACTTAAGGCGTTCCATGTCAGCTTCCGTAAACGTTCTGTATAGTTGATAACATAAACGCCCATTTTAGGCAACAGATAGTGCAGTAATACACTGGACCTGGATTTTATTTGGATCTTTTTTAAGGTGTTGCCAAAATTACGCTGTATGGTAACTTTTCGTGAATGGCATGGGTGCTGAGCGGGGTGCCAGGGGGTGCACTTACGCCCCTCTGGTATAAAACAAAATACAAAAAAATACATATTTTAACTTTGATTTCATAGATAAAGACATCATATAATTCTATATATTATATTGGTAAATAGTGTGGATGTAAATACGGGGTATATTTACTGAAAATAATTCTAAAAATGTGCATATCTACATAAAAATAAAACTAAATAAAAATAAATCTACATAAAAGCCCACATTTTGGCAAGCATAATTTTAATCTAGCTTACGTAGCTAGTAGAGCGTATGCCTTTAATCGAGCATTTTAAGAATTAGGGAGTTAGTAAGACGAGAAAGCAATGGTAAAAGATAGGCTACATTGCCTTCAGAGGCGGCGACAGCCCTGGCACGTTTCCCGCTTTTTGATATCCTAGCAGATATGGACGTGAGGGTGTATGACCAGACGCGCGCCATCCGCCGGGGTGAGAGCGGGGAAGACCAGGATGAGCTCGAAATGCGGCGAAACGCTCACCGACAGTTACTGGCACAGCGGCGCGTGCGGATTGAACAGCCGTGAAACTCGCGTCAACGCGCTGTCGGTGCCGTTCTGCGTAACCTGAAAGCTTTGTTATTTAGGAATGTTATGTTCCAAAAAGAGACCGCTGAACGACATCGGAAAAGAGCCGAACCCGAAAGAAGACGTCGGCGGCGTCACGAACCATCGACGGGACCGTGAGTCGCCAGGGAGTGGGGATCTCTGGGGGCAGAATAGTTGCTGCGGTAGGGGAAGGGATGGCGGCCTAACGGTATAACCCTATGGTCGGACCGCCGTGTTAGAACTGTGGGGGAGAATCACTTTTCCCCCGGGGTAGGACCTAATGGGGCAGGTGTCGATTTGAGGAGGGACCTGAGGCGATCTAAGGGGATTTTGCGACTCGTCAAACAAAAAGGCTACATTTTCTTCAGGAATTTAAGAAGCCCCCTTTGTCACTACAGAGGTATTTTTTTTATTTTAAATAGTTTTAAAATATGCTTAATAATCACTTACCACGGCGGTTACAGATAAAGCAAGATTTCCGTCAACGGTTTGATCGTGAGCCTCCAGCTAAGAATACCTTACTGGTCTGGGAGCGTAAACTGTTCTCTACGGGTAGCGTTCATGACGCTCCAAGAGTGGGACGACCTATTAATAGGTATACAATGTGATTTTTTTCTAATCACGTTTCTTTGAACCACATATTTTATTTATTGTTCACGGTGTCGCAGCAAGCTTACTGTGTTAAACATATTTTTTTTAAACAACAGTTCGCTTATTACTGGGACACGCTTATTTCGCGTTGAATACGACTTACACGTCCCACAAATCAGTGTACGAGTGCTCCTTGCGGAAAGGAATGCGTGAAGAAGTTCGAAAAGACGGGATCTTCACGACGACAAGATCACGGACTTCTCAGACCGAAGAGAACGTGCAGCAAGTTTCCGCTTCTGTTCGACGTAATCCGGACTTATTGATGAGCAAACGCTCGGCTCAATTAGGGTTATCCCGCACATCATCACACCGTATTTTAAAATTACATTCATATAAGATCCAGACAGTGCAGGAACTAAAACCTTATGATTTAAATTTGCTCAAGTCATACGACTACACCGAAACAATGTTAGAACGATTCAGTAATTTTGATAACACCTTAGTTTCTGACGAAGCCTACTTTCACAGCATGTATTGGAGCAGTGAAAATCCCAAAGCTAAATGCGAGAGGTCGTTTCATTCTCCCAAAGCAATTGTATGAGCTGCAATTTCAGCAAAGGGAGTCGTTGGACCCTACTTTTTTGAAGCTTCTCGTGGCCGTTCAGTTACTGTTAATTCTGCTGAATATGTGAGTGTTACAGGAGTTCTTGGTACCGATGCTACTGGGATTTGCTGGCTACAATCGTAACACATGGTTTCAATAAGGTGAAGCCACTTGTCACACACCCAAAGAGTCCAGTATAAGAGTCCGTCTCCTGCCGGTGGTCAAAGACATGTTTGCGGAAAAGCTGGTTTCCAGGCGAGGCGATATTCTATGGCCACCCAGAAGTCCAGATCTATCCCCAGTAGACTTGTTTCATGGGGTTATTTGAAGAATCGTGTTTACATTAATAAACCAAATACACTGCGTTAACTAAAAGAATAATCTGCGAAGAGATGTCGACGATTACGCGGTTTTTTTGCCGACGAGAATTCTAAAATTTTGGCGCTCGTTTAGGAGTGTGTAATTTTTATAAAATAAATTTCACCTAAGTAGCGCTTTTGTAAATTAATAATTTTTATAATATATCGAATGATTTCTTTATACGATTTTTTCAAATGTAACTAATTCGTGGCCGACCCTATATATTGAATAGTGTTATTTGCTCGTTAAAGGTGTTAAAACTTGGACGTCGTGTAGGAAATAAAACCTGGTACTCTTTACCATTATTACACAGCTAAATAATATGCTAATCCAATACGGATGAACATTATGTGTCGGATAGTCCATTTATCGAGGAAGGCTAAGGCTATGGGCTATATAATATGACGCTACGGCCAATAGCAGTCGAGCAGCAGCGGAAAAGGCTGCAAAAAGACAGAGCAAATTTATTTTTTTCGATAGACGTAGACCAAATCGCGCAGATCAGCTAGCTAAATAGTTTTAGATATTTAAAATGAAGCGTGAAGGACGTCGGCAGGTCCGCGCGCACGGCCGAGGTGCTGGCGTCGGTGCGCGCGGCGCCGGCGCTGTCGCTGCGCGCGCGCGCGCGGGCGCTGCGCCTGCCGCGCACCACGCTGCGCACCATCCTGCGCAGCGACCTGCCGCCCGCCCCCCACACCCCCCACACCCCCACCGCCACGCACAAAGGTACCCACTTATAAAGACTCATGTCTACTTCATAATGACCTTTTCAATTTGACACTGATTATTAAAGATTTGTATAAGAAAACTGTTAAAATTATGTTTTTATGTACAGTTTAAATTAAAATTTTCAGTATGATTTCATCAGAATCCCAAATTTTTTCTGCAATTAACGCAGTATACCGTATACAACTAATAAGAATGAGATAATGTTACTGCAAATTTTAAAGTGTTAAAGACACCTTACACAGATGGGAGACGTTTGAATTGCTCTTCTACGATATTCCTAGGACCTTCCTCTTGGCTCTTTCTGTTATAATCGTAACTTAGTAATCTTTATTTGCATTTAGGTAAACAACAAACAAAAGCGAAGAAGAGAAAGAAGGCGGAACCTGAAGTACAGCATCATGTTGGATGTGGACAGCTCGTAAGAAGTGACTACCCGTCAACGGTACCTTACTGATTATGTGAACACTATTATGTTGCATACCGCCTACAATATCACTATACCTGCAATACATATAGCTTATTAAGAGTAAAATACCGTACACAGTTGACTTTTAATAATATACACACACAAAAAGATAAAATAAGCTACCAAAAAATATGTTACGAAATTAAATTGCAGCTAATAACACGTTCGAACAAATCGAAACCACAAGGTCACGAAACGCGGTAATCCCCCTACAAGTAGAGCGTGTATGGTCGCCCTAATTCTGAAACTTTTTTCTTTATGGTATTGGGGACATGTTCGCAATCGACCTTTGACAATCTGAAATGGCAATTACGAATATTAGTTCATCGTTCTATGGAGAGCTTAAGAAAAACTTCTCTCTGTAATATAACAAAATACACAAAAAACTACAAGATAAGTACTTATTAGGGTTAATAATAAATGATCTTCAGACGTTGAGAGAGAGATATTTATTGATTTAACAATTTAATACGAGAACCTGTAAAACGAATGACACATACTCACAATACATATAAACGATTAATTTTGTGATGTCTTTATATATTGCCATTCAAGAGTATTGTATATAGCATATATTTATAATTACAATATGTAATTTATTTAACTATTTTAGGTTTATAAATCATATCATTCAATTTAATAAAATCTTTTAGTAAGAGAAAGGGGCTGATAATTTATTTATCAAGTCAGACCCCGCTTAGTCCAGCTTAACTATATAAAATTTACTAATTACTACTAATAAAAATTAACAATGTAACTGTGGTAAGTTACCTTCATTGTTAGTTAACAGTAAAACGTAGACCAACACACAGACTTTTGTGATTGGTAACATTCCTGTTCTTGTATACAATTAGTATTAGCATCTGTCACTAAATTATGCATATAAAGTATCTACTTTAGGCAAGGAAGCTACCATTCAGCTAACAGCGCCTTCACTCCATCTCTGGGTACATTGTAACATATTATTTATTTAGACACATTGGATGACTTAGTCGCATTTTTGAACACATTAACAAAATTAGTACAAATGCTATGTAAGCAATGAGGAGTATAAAGCAAAAAGTTATTATTGTGAGAATAAAACTTGCTAGCCCTCGAGTGTTAGTTGAGGAGTAGCAGTTACTTGACACACTCTACACAGAGCATGTCTCAGTGATTGAACATGGCACAAAAGGTGTGTAGGGTTCGCAAAAAGTTTTCTCAGTATAGACTTATGACGTATAGGGAGGAATATAAGGTAGAGAAAAAAAATTTAGTATGAAGGTCGACAGATATGAGAGTAGAGGACGACCAAAGAAAAGATGGGGTAAGTAAACGGTGAACTGACAAGTAATAGAGTAGAATGGAAGAGGAAAAGTTATTGCGCCAAATAAAGTTGAGAAAAGGTTAAGAAGATGATGAGGACATTATGCCTAGGATGATTAGAAACTTCCAATTTTACTTGGTGAAATCGATTAAATACACGATTATACTCACATATATCATTCGGGGTGAACGATTAGTTATGGAGGGAGTTAAGCTACTTAAAGCGCCATTACAAACTGCTCCACATAACACAAATCCATATTTTTCTAAATAACCATCGATACTAAAAAAAGCGACATCTTTAATGACAATATACCTTATCACTTCATACCAAATGTACCCATCGTCTGCAACCGCTTTCTTCCGCCATGGTACCCAGACCTCGTCCCACTCGGCGCTGTGACAGCCACAGCGCCCTAATATAAAAATATACGTATCAGATGTCTCCTGCTCCATCAATCCTCAAACTACATACACCTCGTGGCGGGTTCTCGTGCGGTGTATGTGAGCTGGAGTCAGGCCTCGTCGCGGTCTGCGGGCGAGTCCCGCCTCGGGCCCCCGTGGGGCTGGATGTTGGTCCGGCACAAGCCGTAGAACTGCTGCGGCCGAAGCGTGGGCTTCAACGCCTCGAATCTGTAAAAACATATGGTTATTATAAGTTCACAGTTTTATATCAGTTTTTACAAAACGGTGTAAAATTAGTTCAGGACAATAGTGTTTCAAATAAAAACAAGATTTGGTGAAATGTCTAAATTTAAAGGGCTGTCTTATTCTAAATCAGAAGGATATTGAAGTAGGTAGGTAAGTAGTACGAATAGACATGGGAAATAAGTATATATTTTTTGTATAATTAGGTCGAGGAGTTTTTGGATTCCGACATCGACGTTCGACAGTAGATGCTGTCAGGTGTGTTCCGATTCCTGTTGGAGTCGACAATCCAATCAGGTGGGGCTGGCGTTGGCGGATAGCCTTGATATCGTCCATCTGCGCTTGCCACCCACAACGGAGTGTAAAATCGAAGGGAGGTGTATTGCGGGTTCCTTAGGGCTCTGTATTGGGCCCATTGTTATGGAATAAAATTTTTTATGGAATAAATTTCGCATACGATACGGTCCTTCGTATCAGTTTGCCCTCTGGCCTAAGTGTCGTCCGCTTAGCAGATGCTCACCGGGCAGGGATGCTTCAGGGAGTATCTGAATCAAACGACCCGAGACAGGTAATACTCCAATGCGGCCGAGGGGTGTCGTCTGGGACGGGGCGATGTTCTGCTTCTTACTGTGTAGTACTGTGAGAGGTGCGATAGCGTTCTTCTTTTTTTTAGACGTGTGCAAAACCTCTCAGGCCGTCACTCCACCGGGGTTTACGGCGAGGTGGTGTCGGAATCGGGCCGACTAAAACCACACGGTGTGCCAGTCTGCGCCTGACATAGGAGGGATCCGGGAACAGCTGCTATTACGACATCCAGATCCCTCCTAACGCCTGCCCGCTGCCGCGGGCACCATCTGCGGATAAACTCTCCATTTAGGCGACGTACGGCACACGCGGACGTCGCCTCCTCGCGGCTATCCACTATAGCGGATGGAGGAGAAAACCCGTCCCGTCCACCCTGCGTCAGTCGGAAGGAAAGGGTCCCATGCTGTCGCCCTACCCACTCGGCGATGACCGGCTGGAGAGCCTCCACGGCGGCAAAGCCAGCACGTGGAGCCTCCAGCCGGGACGACCAACGAGCCATCGTGGCTCGACGTGCGACCTCACACCACTCGCGTATTTCTTCGTGGGGCGGCCGTATGCCGTTTACCGCCCGGAAGTCAGCCTTCACAAACTTCGGCGAGCACTTCTGCCTTCATATCCCACGGGGGAGTTCCGGCCAAGGTGCACACCGCCTCCGTCGATACGGTGCGGTTACCGAGTATGGCTCTAACCGCCAATATCCTCTGAGGGCACCAGAGGCGAGCCCTATTCTGGGCGGTCAGAGCCGCCGCCCACACCGGTGCACCATACATGGCCTTTGACCGGACAACCCCCGTGTATAGCCGTCTCGTCGCGACGCTGGTCCACCCAAATTGGGCAAGAGTCGCCCAAGGGCAGAAGCGCCGACCAGCTTTGGAGAAAGTTGTCCGAAGTGCTCGTCGAAGAGCCACCTGCCGTCGAGGATCAGGTCAGTGCGATAGCGTCCTGCCTTAGGGTAGGAGTTGCCCGGGCTGTACCTCTATCCCCCGATACGGCAGGGAAAACTCTAGAAGCCGCTAATACATTCCTGAAGTTCCTCCCGACTGTCGAGGAAGGCAGCCACGGGGTTTAGTGAGTAGACTGATTCTCCAGGCGTCCCGCACACGTCTTTCGTCTCCCTACGGAGGGTACGGTGTGAATAGTATCCCTCGCGTAAAAAAAAAAAGATAGGACCAATAGTTCCAACAGGTTACCATTGCATATCTCTTTGTGTAACAAATAACTTCACACATCTCACACGTGGCATTCTGATCTCAGCTGCTTATGGTAACCAGTTTTTTGATGAACATACTTATATATTTTAAATACATACATATTATAGATGCAATCATACAATTTTTATCTTGGGTGGGAATAGAGCCTACAACCTTCGGTTTGGTAGTCAGAGTTACTAACAGATCAACAGATTATCAAAACTAAATAAATTATACAAGTATTGGAAATAAGAGTAAGAGAAGTGGTAGAGGTACCTCCAGCCGACATGCTCGTGGCAGTGCGAGCACTCTGCGATGGCCCAGCCGTAGCCGGGGAACCACGAATACTCATCCGTAGGGTCGTCGAGTGAGCTCACGTTGCGAGTCTCGCGCACCGTCAGCAGGTCGTGCATGTAGCCACCTGCCGACACCAGGATCTACACTCTCAATCGTTTGCCCGCAGTACTTTGGGACGGGGATAGAACATTATCAACAGATTTTAATATCCATTGCTGGATTTAGGGATCTCTTTCGAAAGAGGGTCTTGGCCTACCATACTACGTTGACCAGACGGATTGACATGAGTTTATGTAAAATTTCTCTATGCTGTGTTGTTTTTGAGTAATTTGCTTCCCTAGTCTTGTCTAATTACACTCACGGCACCACGCGATACATCGGTAATCGATATGTTTTTCTGTTTTCTTTATTGAGTACTAGAACTATTGCCAGCGGCTTCTGTGACTGTGTATTTCTTATTTCATGTATCTAACTTTAAAAAGGACAATGTTTTTTAAAATCTTATTTTACCCCTTTAAGAGGTGAAATACCAAAAATTAGTTCTTAGACACGGCATACAAAGTCTTAGAGGACAAAATTAAAATTAGCCACAGCGGCCTTGGCTCTGCGTTGATGAATCAGTTAGCCAGTGCAAATACGTGTGGATGATAAAACGATTGGATCCAATTTTCTTTACGTTCTAATACGTTCATACATATATTCTGTATAAGCTTTCGTGTCTGTCTGTATATCGTCATTGTCAAAATTGCCTATGTTATTCATTGATAATGTAGCTTTCCATTGACGAACGCAAATTTTTAAAATCGGTTGAATGGTTTATACATACGCGAAAGGATAAGAAACAAGCGGATCAACTCACATTCGTATTTATAATATTAGTTAAGATCATTCTCACCGAGATTCACGTAATTGGCGTGCACCCCGTCACTGGACATGGGGAATATGTGCTTCCTTTCAGCGATCTCCGTCCGGCACGACAAGCAGCACAGCATATTTGTCTGAAAGATCACCGCATGGATGAGGAAACCTAGCGTACGAGCGACGGGGGAGTAAGGTCTGGGCGGTGGAGGCGTACCCTATGGATGTAGTCGACCTCCATCTGCAGGCGCAGCAGCGCGTTGTCGACGACGAACAGCTCGAGGTTGTCGCGCGCCGACAGCACCAAGTTCGATGCCACGATGAACGACAGCGTCACCGGGTCGTCCGGCAAGAAGTCTGCACACAGCATCCGATACGTACGATATTTGTACTCATTAAGACATCGTTATCAACAACCTTTTTGAAAGTGAAAATACTTTGCGCTACAGTTTAATTGCTTTCATTTTGAGCTAAAGATATGGATTTTTTGTTTTTATTTGTGTTTAACTCATAGAAAATAAAAAAATAAATATTTAAAAAGGTTACGATATCTTCTATTTCCCGTCGTTTACATCGCTCGTGGTCTCAGGTAGACTGTTGTGAGCTTAGCGACGCCTTCATTATGCGCAAGGTATGCTCTCGCTTGGTACTTCTACACACTAAAAAAATAAATATAGTTTCGATCTATGGTGAGTACCTGTGGAGAGCTTTCTATCCACAGATCGTAACTATTTTTGTATATAATGTACGTGAAGCAGTTAAAAAATAAAATGAATTCCACCCGAAAAGACTATCAACATCTTGAAATTCTGTCATCAGCGAGTGAAATCACCATCGTAGTGACGAAAAAGTGTGCAGATGTTGTAAGTGAGCTGTTTAGAAGTATCGACAGTACTAAAAGTCAATGCGACCAAGTGCGGGGTAGTCACACCTCGCACATTACGAAGGCATCGCTAAGCTCACACTAGTCTACACGTGACCGAGAGCGATGTAACTGGTTCGAAACGTTAGGAAATAGAAGGTATCGTGATCTTTAAACAATTTTATCGCGAATAAGTACCACTGCACAACAAAATTATGTGTAACAAAGTCTACATACAATTGCGTAGATGACTGTATCGTAAATAAATACCAATGTCATTAAAACTAATATCGCGAAACATCGCGGCAATTTGGTATTTAGTACATTTTTCATACAAAGTTGTCGTTTTGACAGATGATAAAAAGTAACTAATTTGACTAAGGTGTCATCTAGCATATTATTGTAGATATTTAATTCTAGTTACGTGTATTACTTGAATTAAGCATGAGTAATAACTATTCATTATTCGTAATATTCACAAGTTTACTAAAATAATTTAACACAAATATAGTCTTATGATTTTTATAATAACAAGTAGTAGTATTAAGATACTGAAAAAATACCAGTGGCATGATGACTGTGCTTCCACTTTATTACACTGCAATTTTTTTGACACGTAAGAACGAAAACGAGGTTATAAATGAGAAAAATAAAAAATAAAACAACGAAGCATCTCGCTTGTCAAATTGACGTCGATACGAACTTAGTTTTCGTGGCACCGTGGAATTTAAAAAATAATGATTGTTATGTTATTTATAGTGATAAAGAACGCTACCTTTAGAATAGTTTAGAGGTAATTGCGCTGAGAAAAAAAGCGCTTGAATATGGGGATTCTGGATATCAATACTGTCTTTCCTTTGGCCTCTTCAATGAGGATGGACCCCGGCACGATGTGGCGTCTCAGTTCTGTGACGTGTATCCTGATAGGCAGCGTTAATTTAAAAATCCTGCAGAGTATGTAACTGTGTCGTTAGTTGACATCGCCGTGTCTATTGACATGAAGGTCCTCACCTAACCTAGAACTTGTGCTGTTATTTTTTTATTCATCTTGCCGACCGATTCATTTTCAGGCGTCACGATAGCTCTTTCGCACAAGCACTCCTCGTTGGGCAAGCTTTGTAGTAACCTCAGAAATACCTCATTCAGTCAAAAGTTATTAGACCGTTACCACCTGCCAGGACGCGATCTTCTCTAAAAGTATTTCATAGTGTTCAGTGTTTATGAAGATTTGAGACTCCTGATCATTGAAGAACTGGATCCCCGCATTGGTCTTTAGTTGTAACTGCTTCGCCTTAACCCAAAATGATGAAGTTCCGAGACACGCGTCTAGCACTGCCATCGTGTTAGGACAGTCGATAACCGCAGCGGTTGTCTGAAATCTGCAAGCAAGACGACCACTCCACCCATCAGCATTCGACTGTCGTGAATCTCTTTTAAGCTGTAATCGTTTTTGACGTTTGTGTGGCATCGTGACAACAATCGGTATCATTTCAATAGACACCGTGACTTCTCCTTTTGCTGATGTTAAAAGATTTAGCAGGTATTTTAATACAAAGTGTGCTATTCTGCCAGCACTCCGCTACAGAGGACGCTACGGTCAGCGTAATCCTTTGTCTTTTCACAACTATGCCAGCAAGTTCGCGGTTTTGTAAAAGGCCCTGAGTGACTTGAGCCCACGAGGTGACACTGTCATAATATAAACAAACTAAGTACTATTCAACAGCATTTACGATGCAGAAACATCATAATTCTTGATGTCTTTTTACCTTCTTAACGTAATCTTTATTTTTTGATTTCTAGAAAAATAATACATAGAATACAGTTGTCACGCTCTTCTCGTTTGAATATTTTGTTTCAACGTATGTGTGAAGGCAAAACTATTAGTGGTTAGTTATGGAATATTTAGCCTCGTTTTATACAGTATTGTTTTTTCATTTCAACAACGATCACCAACGAGTGAAGTGTAATGCACTTATGCTAAACCAACTCGTGATCTAAGGCAAATATAAAAAAAAAAACTAAAGAGACAAGTACTGTTTTTTTCGCTGATCTCGACTTCGTCAGTAACTCGATTTTACAAAATTTGTCACATGTGCTTTTACTTAGCAGGACAGTACACCAAAAGTGTTAATTAGACAATTAAATACGTACGCCTTAAACGAAAGCAAGGAAAGCGGGCATCGAATCCACGACAAGCTTAGCGATTTGGATCACCGATCACTAGAAAAATAAACCGTTCGACAGGCAGTCATTTCGATGGGGATATTATTATAACGTGTATAAAGAGGATACGAACCTATCTTGATAGAAGTGAGGTAGTCTTTGATGGAGCTGCGTATGCGCGGGTAGTCGAAGATGTCGTGCACGAGCAGCGGCCACGGCGACGTGCTCGCCTCCACGCGCCGCGCCTGCCGCCGGCGGGCCCTGCGCCACCGCCTGCTTTAGCGCTTGCTACCCTCCTCCCCTCCACCCCTCCACCGCCACACCGTCTTATATAACAACACTTGACGCACTGCCCTCGAAGGCGAGCGACAAAGGCATGCAACCCTAGCCAGGTCGCTCTATCGATAGTCCCTCCTTAATACGTTGAGACCCTTCGGTACTCTCCGAGGCACGACCCTTCGGTCGGGAACCGTCGATCGTCGGCGATCGTTCGGCAGTTGGAGTACGACCAATCTACTCACAGAATTTCGACGTCGTAAAGCTTTAATAACACTCGCTCCATGTAAAAAATCTAAGTTCAACCATGACGTGTTAGATTGCAAGTATATCTTAGCCGCTCACCAACGTGACTCGTTTGCTCGTTTGTCCCTTAAATAGTGTGTAACTATAATAAAATGTTGAGAAATGCCTTAGAAATTCACGGACCGGTTTTGCGAGGCCTGCAGCGGTGCGAGGCTGTGGAGATGCACCGCGCTCAGCGTGTCGCACGTCGAGATCTCCGGCAGCACCGTCACGTCCACGAAGTTCATCCTGGATGTGGAAAAGACGTATTAACGAGGAACACTCGCACCCGTCTCCCTAAACTGATATGTACGTAGTTGTGTTTTTAGCACTAGAGTGTTGTGAATAGTCAACTGTGCGTACACACTGGCACTACGCTGATATCCATTCGCTGCCACTTTGCTCATGTCATCGGTTCAAGGCGCTGTAGGGTGTCTTTCATTTAAATCGTCAACTCTTAACTCTAGCTGTCACCGATCTCGGACATATTAACTGCAACGACCATCAGCCGTTAAAAACCTCCTATCTCGACTAAATCCAGTAATTGCTTATTACCTGGTAAAAGTGTAGATTGGCACGGGCAACTTGGGCATGCGCGTGACTCGAATGCGGTAAATGGCGCGCGCTTTCAACGTGCTGAAGGCTGGAAGGTTGTTCAACTCCTCCTCCATTCCAGCTTCAAATACTTCACACAGCACACCGTAGCCGGAGATCACGTTGCCCGTCTCACTGGACACAGATTTATTAAAAATAATTGAAAACATATTTTCTAATATTCTACAGATACGATTTAGAAAGGACATACAAATTGCCTACATCAGTGGACCAACGTCCATACTGCAACTCAAATGTCGCAAGTGCCTTAGAGCCCTTTGAAGTATGAAGAACAAATTTTTTCCATAGACTTTTAAGAATAAGCTAATATCTCAGGAACTGGGTGTGTGCCTAATATCATTGGTAACTTTATTCAACATTACCAATAATTCAATATCAATAGAACCATTTATATCAGTTCACTAGAATAGTAACACATCATCAGCTCATCTCAGCTAAAAGACGTCTACTGCTGGACATAGACTTCCCACAAGGATCTCCGCAACAGCCGGTCTCGTGCCGCCCGTATCCAGCAGCTTTTCGCGACCTTCACCAAGTCGTCGGACCACCTTGTAGGGGGTCTAACGAAGCTGCGTTTCCCAGTACACGGTCACCACTCCAGAACTTCATGGCCCCATCGACCATCGTTTCTGCGTGTAATGTGCCTGTCCAAGGTCACTTAAGTTTAGCAATTTTACTGCCAATATCGGTGACTGGTTCGTCTACAGATCGCCTCATTCCTGATTCGCTCACGCAAGGAAACTCCGAGCATTGCCCTCTCCATTGCTCTTTGGGTGACTCTGAGCCTTCTTATCAAGCTCATAGTGAGCGACCACGTTTCTGTGCCGTAAGTCATCGCTGGCAACACACACTGGTCAGACTTTTCTCTTGAGACACTGCGGTATTTGTGACGAGAAAACGTTACGTAGCTTAGCATAGTAACACAGCTTCACTAAAATCGGTTTCAAAAAGTAATGCTTTTGTCACTTTCCATGGAGTGCCAAAAGCTCTAACCAACCCCTATTTATGGCATTGAAATGGGTGGCACTGACTAGCGTGTCTTGAGCTGTATATGTACATGTCTGCCAGGTCATGTCTGACTGCTTGTTTGCTTCTGTACCACAAAAGGTTTGCAATTTATACAGAAAATATAAATCCTACAGCGTCATTCGTCCTTTGATGAGATACAAGTATGTAAAATAATAAAAAAAATCAAATTACTCAGGGGACAGCAGAGCAAAGAGTTTGTTACTTCTGATGGCTTGTGCTATCACTATCGCGTCATTGGCGTTCGGCATCAGCATGGGCACCGTCTCGCCGGGGAACACGTAGCCGTGGTGGATGACGGCGGGTACGCGGCCCTGCCATCCTGCCTCCAGCACGGCGCGCCCTCGCACCGGCATCATGCCTGCGCTCATGTACTACGTCCATGTAACAAAAAACATTTAGATTTTTTTAAATAGACACAGATATCATCTCACCACATTAACATTTAATCTTGACAATTAGTGCTTCGAGGATTACTTGTTTTGGTCTGGGTGCTTCGAATGTTATGCAGCATTATAGTAAGGATTGTATACAATATATATCATTTTCAAGAGGATCTAGTTTGATGTACCACATTGGTAACACCTATTTTGTTCTCAAATTTTCGACATTTGTTGTTTGTGGTCAAGTTCTTCAAAAGCTATTGTTATTTCCTCTTTATCTGTGGATGTGTTTAGGTTTTTAGCACCACTCTAAATCTGCATTCTTGTTTAGACTGGTATCTGTAAAATTCAATGTCTGTGGAACAAAATTTATGTCACTCGAAGTCCCATGTAAACACTTGTGACTGTAATAAATTATTCCAGAAAATACATTAGACTAATTGGAAATTCTTAACATAATAATATTAAACAACACTAAGGGTCCTTACTTAATATCCTATAACCTATTTCTTATGACCACAAATATTTATACATGTGTACAAATTTAATTTAATTTTAAAGATAAAATAATAACCACCACACTATGAATGTATCATGTGTCCGTAGAGACGTTACATACATTTATGAAATGGACACAGAGAACTGTAACAGTCAGAACTGCAATTTAAATGTTACATGATGTTTTGTGCCGTGCGGGGTTCAAATATACACATAACAATGAAAAATATATATCTAAAAGTTTATTAGTTTTTACTGTAAATAAAAACAATTATTCATTATTGCCTAAACTCACAGAATGTACGGCGGCCAGGGCTATGTCGTACAGCTCTCCCTCAGATTCAACATCACTGGTGGAGCCCTCAACCACCGCAGCTGCACCACCACTGGCTGTATCACCGCTAGCGGCACCACTCCCGCTGCCTCCGCCACCGTCTTCGCGGTTGTCATCGTTCGCGTTGTCTGTGTAGCAATAACCACTTTCTCATTACCAACGTAAATTAACAATAGTAACTGTAAATAACCCTCTTAGCGTCATGGCTATGATTAAATAACATTGCTCACCCTCACGATTCATTGCTATCATTCGCAGACATGTAAATAAATCTTCTAGTGACGCAATCTTGATGCTTTATTATCCTCTTTTAGAGAGAATATAGGTTCGAAGCGCTTGAAATTTAACTAACGACAACAATATGCGTTCCTGTGTATAAACAAAAAATTCTTTGGTATTTTGGCTTATCCTTTTGTTATTTGGAAATGTTTTCGAATACAGCTATAATTATACATCTTAATTTTTGTTTTATCCATCTATTTATACATATATTTTTTTATATAAATTAATACATTGAAAACCTTAAATATATGTATTAAATAAAAAATACAAGATGTTAAAATAAGATTACCTAAAATAGAGCCGTGTTTGTGGAGCTTAACGCCGAAGTACAACGTGAAAGTACGTAACTATCTTCAGAAACGTTTTTAAAAAGTTGAACATCTGTCTGTGCATATAAGTCTTTTTCGTAATGTTTCTGGTTAAAAATATTCCAATCTATAATTTTATGTAGGTGCCAAATTTTTTTCTCAGAGATCGTATGGTTTATAGTATTCTGCGGGGCACCAGTATGAGTAAACACAGTCCGAAATATCGCGAAATATTTCAGACCTTTATCTTCTCACACATTGCTGAGTTACGGGAAATTTTGGTGGTAAGGTGAAAGCAGCACTTTACAAGATCCAGCGCAGGGTACACTGTACAGAAAGTGGCGGTAAGGTAAACATGGAGCTCTCACCCTTCAGTTGATGCAGGTGCTTTCTGGGCATGGTTGCTTCGATTAGTACCTGGGTCGGATCGGCCGGGAGTCGACATCACGGTGCCATCATTGTGATGACTGTTCTTACGACATGGGACTTCACGCACTGGCGGAATGCCCATCTCGAGTCAACCAGTGTTGTGATCTCAGAGAGAGTGTATGAAGCGCCGTCGCTCCCTTCTGCAAGGACGTTTTGTCCTTTAAGGAAGCGATAGGATAGATAAAATAATACAGTACCGCTCCCTCTGCCCACAAAAAAACACAAAGAGTGTCGGAGGACGTTCATTGATCTCCGGCCAGTGGTAACGTCCGTTTATTGGCAAGTAGAGGAATACCTCACCCACCCTATTATGGGTGAAGGACCGAAGATTTTCGAAAAAAAAGAGTGTCATAATTTATTATTAAAATTAAATTGATGTTTTAAAAAAATAGTCATTTTTAATACCTTAACACCAGAATAAATTCTTGTCACTTATCTCCATTTTAGGATCTGTACTGCGAATATCCGACCAAACATAATGTATATTAAATGTCAAATTTCTCTCGGGGTTGGTTCCTTGCTTCCATAGTTCTGTATTATCTGTTGTCAATCACGATTTCGCGAACGCACGTCTCGTGAGTTGACTGATGTGATAAAAATATCGAATTGTGTTTGAGAAATGTGAATAAACAGTGATTTTCGCAATCCACAGTTGCACAAATATGTATCGTAAAATAGTGTGGTGTTATGCATTTATCTTGACTTTATTGGATATATCGTTGAACACTAAGCTGTCAGCTCAGGGAAAGAGCCATGGTAAGATCGATTATAATAAAATAATGTGTTATTGTTTTGTTCCTAGTGTGCTCCATAATACTGTAATTACGAAGAGTATAATACTATTAAAAGCTGTGGCATGTAGAATAGCAACAATAAGTTGGCAGGGTCGGTGATAGCGAGGCGGCAGTGTACGGCGATTTTATTTTAGATCGGGGCCGAGGCAGATTTGCTTGTCGTTTTTCTTTCATTTTGTGTATATGGATATTTTAGTATCGCTGTAGTGTTGCTATGCAAGAAGCCGGCGAACTATTATTTCAAATGTGTGTTCAACTCACGACACAGCACCAGATGTGCACATATTGTGACCCCCACTACTCAATGATAAAACTGTTACTATAGTTAATATGCTGCTTGGATGAATATAATGTATTTATTAAATTTAACAATTCAAGTCATTAGTTCAAGAATTTCCTAGTTATAATTTAATTAATGTGGATGTTGTTTGGTTGCAGGTGTTACTGTACATGATTCCCTTATAGAGGGGATTACATTTCAGGTAAGATGCCCAAATATTCAGTAACATGGTTTAGTAGACAATACAGATATTGTCTAGTAAAGTATGTTGATACTTATTGGAAATTTAGCATTATGTTAAAATAAGAAGGTTTGATTTTTAAAATGTGATGAGCACTTGAGCCTCTATGCTGCATATCCAATATGTAGTCAATTGCACTCCGAGAATGACAATAAGAAATGCCAGAGAAATTTATAAATAAAGTGAAATCTTGTATGGTTCAGATAGATATTTTTTTTTAAAAATAATGAATAAATCTTGCAATGTATAATGATTTGCAACTAAACAAACATTTTCATCTTCATGTCCCCTTACTAATAAGTATTGAAAGAATGCATCTATATCTATATGTAATCTGTATTTATTTCTTTAATTAAAACTTTTTAATTCTGAACACAGAAAATGAATGATAATTATTAAAATCAGTATGAGGCCAAAAAAATATTAATAAAAAGGAAAATTAGAAAAATATACAGATAAAATTTATAATAGTCCTCTCAACGAGTAAAGATCCCCCTCATCTCTTTCCACTACATGGATGCAGATCATCTTGACGTATGATCAAATCACTTCGTTGCGACATGTTAGAAAGACAAACATTCAAACAAACAAACACTTTCACAGTGATAATATCAGTAACTATAATTAATTTCATTAAGCTTATAAATTTCTTTCTTTTTTTTTTGTATGTAGGTAAGCAACACAGTGTTACATGATCAAATTGTGTACAATTGATTTAAATGATGTTACTTTTTACAATAAGTATTTCATAGAGGTTTGTACCAAGTTGTACCTATATGGAGTGTGTACCTAAAATGCATAAGTAAAAAACAAAAGAATTGAAAATATATATTTTATGACAGGTATATGGAAAATAAATCTATGTAAAGTATTTTGTGGACACATGAGTAGAGGCATTGGTAAATTATAAGTATGTACATGAGATAATTGGTAAAATGGACTTAGCTACTCGCCCTGACTTCGAAAGGTTGTAAGAGCAAAATATGCTCTTTTATTTTATTTATTTTTATTTTGATTCTACCTCCAATGCTAACATAAATATAATACACTATATTTTCACACATTTAATTACTCGCCCTAGGCAGAACCTATACTATGGTGAACAGACTGCTTATAAATATATATATATAAATTACACCCATAGAATGAATGCCTGTGCTCATCAAACAATCATTTGTAATGGGTGAGAATCTAACCTACTATCTTTGCATTTGTGCTCTCAGCTGCTAACCAGTAGACTAGCCATAAAACTTTGTATGTGTGCGTCAATAGACTGATACAAAAGCCATAAAGTAATTAAACTATTATTTATTTCTGAAACAGGACCTAATACATTTTTTTTTAAAGATTTAATAGTTTAGTTTTAAGGCAGCTGACTCGGTTCCTTTCCAAATATGCAAGCTCCGGATCACTTGCAATGCTTGACTCAATATTGAAAACAAATGTTTGAGGATGAAGATACTGGTGTGGATAATATAACTATGAGTGTTTATTGCTTTTTACTGCTAATTTCGTCATAAATGTTCAATTTGGAACTTTTCTTGAGAACTAAGCGCGGACATTTTAGTTTTCTATCTGCCCTCAATATTTTGTGAAATAATGTAGTGTGTTTCTTATAATTCTCCTTTTAAAGTATTATAAAATCAAGTACAACGTGTGCCCGACGGCTGTTCCGTGAGAGTCGCGTGTGGTTTTAGCTAGTTTGATTACGAGACACTGCTTTCCCGCAAACTGCGGCAAGGTGACGGTGCCAGAAAGTTACGAATTTGAAGGCACTTTTTAACGAATCTGAATTCGTCAAAAAGTGTGCTCTACGGCCATTAACTGAACATGACCTTACTTTCACATTTTGTGTTAATAATAATAACATTGCATTTTACATTGCACGAGGCAGACTTGTAACGCCGCAGGGCGATAGCTACCAGTCGCTCAGCCAGTTTGATTGCACGGATGGCGCAGTGATTTAGGCGGTCACCTAACCGGTTTGTACTGCACTGAGTATTGTTGGTTCAATTCCCACTTGGAGCGACACTCGTGATGCATATATTGTTGTTTTGAGTCTGTGTGCAGTATGTAAATGCACAAGATATATGCGGAGATATCGTTTACAAAAAGAAGAAAAATCAACTTCTAGCCTTTAGGTAATTTAGTAAGGAACAAGGCAGGTGATATGCAAAATAGCTGACTTTTTAGCATCATTACCATCAACAGTCTTTAACAAGCCATTGCTTTACAGAGGCCTCTTCTTAGATGAGGTATTGGCCTACTATACCACGCTGGCCAGACGCGTTGTTCTAAGGGTTTCTTTCAAGATTTCCTTCTCTTTGCAATGATGTTCTCCGTAAGCCGTCTCTTACGACTCCCATGGGATAAATAGCTGACCACTTACTTTAATATCGCCCTTTAGATACTCGTTTAGAAACTGTTTATTATCTACTAGCTGACTCACGCAATGTCACCTGCGTCTCTCAAAATGAATAAGTTTACCCCGTTTTTATAACATATATTTGATACACGATTGATCGTAGCGTACTGATAACCTTTAGTTTTCCTCGGTAAATGGGCTGTCTAATAGTAAAACAATCATTTAATTGAAACCAGTAGTTCCTGAGCTTAGCGCGTTCAACCGAAAAAACAAAGAAACCGTTCAGTTTTATGATAATTGTGTTATAGGTTAGTAGTGGTAGTTAGTAGTACTTGAATAGAAGTAGTAATTTATTGTATACTACAATCGACGTTAGCCGCTTTGCCCATATATTTAACCCTCTAATATCTTCTAAGATATGCTGAACTAGACAATTTCGTTCTACATCAAGTGCACAAAATATAGATGTTAGGAGTAATTTATATTCAATTAAATCTTAAAGCATAAAAATGGTTACCGTGGGCTATCCGTAGGGTATAGATATCACAGTCTTTATTGTAGATATTTTTATTATGTACAATTCCGTAGTACATTTTGATATATCTAGTAGTTTCGTCGGTATTAGCAATAAACAAAAATTATGTATGTTTTGTCCGTGTGGTAACGGATTAAGAATACATAGTGTTACTACTCCTATTCATCCCATTGGTGTCGTAAAAAGCGACTAAGGGAAAGTATGCAAGATAACATCATTACAAAGAGAAGGAAAATTTGAAACAAACCCTATTCCAACCCGTCTGGCCAACGTGGTATAGTAAGCCAAAACCTCCTTGCTAGTGGACTCTAAAAGGCTGTTGATGGCTTTGATGTATGTTTACGAAATATGGACCTAAATAGGTTCTATTTATAAAACACCACACATAAACCTTCCTGGAAATATTACTTAAGTAATGGTGAAAACTGCATTTAAAACCGTTGGGTACTTCGGAAGATCTTAGCGCACATGAAAAAAAGCAACTTAATTTTTCACTATGTTAAGAAAAGAACATTTTTAACTACAATGTAAATCAAATTTTCTGTAATTAATGACTACGTCAAGCGTAATATTCCTATTGAGTTCGTAAGAAATTGTGTGTATACCCGCTATTAACGAACACATGTCTAATTATTGTATTATTTGCCTGCTATATTGTTATTGTTCGGGGTTATTGTACCATTAGCTTCCTTTAGTCGTGAATCTTTTACATATTTCAATATAGTAATATAAATCTTAATTATGATAAGAATGCGGTGTACAACAATAGAATAATTAACGCAATGGGGAAGATACACAATGGCGGAATGTAATAAATTATTCATTAATTATTTATGACAAGTTACAAACAAGGTAAGAAGGGCATTCTCAGTGCTAGTTCCCTGTTCCTTGATTCTTTTTTTCTTTTCTATATTAAGAGCCTGCCAAAGTGACTACTCTGCCTGATGGAAAGCATGAATAAAATCAAAGAATTGTGGTCACCTGGTGACCTACACTATGGCGGCCTTACGAGATGCTCTTTCACACGCCGCTTGGGGACGTAAAAGGCATGACAGTCATCGTGACAGTGTAAGGCTTACACAGTTACCACGATAACTGTCACCCCTGCATCAATGGGCCTCCGGTCTCACACTTACTGGATGCTGGCGTTTTAGGTTGGTCTTCTGTGGAAGGGTAGTACTGCCCCAGTCGAGCCGACCCGTTCGTGCTGAAATCAGCGTGGCTCTACTACCTAGAAAATTATGTTTACATTTTTGTATGAAACTTACGTTAAGCGTACCGGTTACCTTATCTAGCAGTTGACAGAGGGCTGGCTATCAAACCCAGTTTCTGGAAATAACCTTCCTCCATTTAGCGATATCACTAAAGTGAACCGCTTACTCGCACTATCATACCGTCCCTGTGTTTGTTTATGGGTATACCAGTAGTCTATATAAGGCAGCACTCAATGTCATTTTCAAATTTGCAGACGACAAAACTCCCCGTCTGTCTTATTCTATAGGTAGTAGTCACGTTGATTTTAGCACAAATGGGCCGGTTCGTCCGGGGCAGTACTACCCTCCCATAGACGATCACAGTGACAGCAACCGTGCTGTCGTGTTTCATCGCCGATCTCGCCGGAGGCCCATTGATGCAGGGATGACAGTTGTAGTGGTAAATGTGTGCAATACAATGCCATGTCTTTTACGTCACCAAGAGAGGTGTGAAAACGCATTATACTAGGCCGCAATAGTGTGGGTCACCATACCGAGTATGGGGTCCACAAATCTTGGATTCTATTCGTTCTTTCCATCAGGCAGAGTAGAGTCACTTTGGCAGGTTCGTCAAAAAAAAAGAAAAAAAAATTTAAGTTGTGTAACAGCGAAAGAAAAATATTTTTTAAAGAGTGTTGCAATATATTGCTATTTGTTTACATTACTCAAACATTAAGTCCGGTACATGCGTACATTATTCTCCTAGATACGGAGTGCAATAGTTAATTCTATTTTGTAATGTAATAACGTAAATAAATCAATTAAGTCAAAATAGCGCACTACCTCAATATAAATAAGGTTGCAACATGAAAAGTATGCAACCAAATATGTTAAATAGTAAGTGTTGCAGCTAAAGGAAGGAAGGAATCAAGGTTGTATTAAATGTTTCTTATATATATATTTAATTTCCAAGACTCGGAGCCAAACTCGGTCATGGCTTCACGTCAATACGACTTGATCTTGGTTATATACTCCCAAATAAACCGGGTAAACTGGAGTGGCAAAACTTCTTTTTTTTTTTTCAAATAAGAAACCTACCGAAGTGACTCTATTCTGCCTGATGGAAAGCATGAGTAGAATCCGTGAGCGGTGGTCGCCGTACTCACTGTGAATGAAGACAGTGCAGTATGGCGGCCTAGTGAGATGCTTTTTCACGCCCTGCTTAAAGGATCCGGAATCGTAGTGAGAGGGAAACACGTGCGCTGGTAATAAATTCCAGGCTTTAACCAATTTGCACAGGAAGGAAGAGCCGAACCGTTTAGTTCGGGAGCGTATGTCTACAATTCTGAAACGGTGACTTTCAAGGCCAGCACGAGTTTACTGTGAAGCTGTAGAACTGGGTCTGTAGTCTCACAGTAAACTCGAGTGAAGAAGTTTTTCCTTGCTTCACACCGCATGAGTGAGATTACCATAAATCCCTAAGAGCGGAGGAAAAATCTCTAAAACAATTGTGACTACAGAGCTACAAGCGTCCATTGTCAACAACCGGTATAATATTATTTAATAGAAATAAAATTTCAACTTTAATAGCGTAATCTAAACGGTAATTATAAAGTAACGGTTTATATTATATACGTGATAACAGTGTTTTTGGAATGACATCATTACTGAGTTAATGTTACACTAAGTACATATCATTATATAAATGAAGCTGCTCCGTCTGTCTGTATATTTGAAAGCGATAATTTCTAACGGATTTTTACTTATGTATAACGAAATTTATGAGGACATTTTAGGTGTTTAGGTAATTTATGATAATGTTATTTGGATTTCCCCCTTTAGTAGTTAGTAGATAGTGAGCCTGCCTGCTAACCAGAGGCCGCGTATTCGATACCCATCCAGAAAAAACTATTGTGACAGCATAATTAATTCTTCTGAAGACACAAAAGGCGTAACTCATCTATAAAATATATATATATATACTCGGAAACTACTGGTTCGAAGTGAAACATTCTCGAGACAAGCATTAATGAAAAATATTACAAAAAACAGAGATTATAAAAAAGGCACTTTTTATGGCAAAACATATGAATTAAGTTTGACATAGTTTCATGAGACCTGCGTCGTCTCGTCTAATGACTTGTAAGATTACATTGTGTTGATCAATTACAACTGCAATTAGCTATCGACTGATACCTACTTGTAGCCACTACGGGACAAAGTTAATGTAATTCAAGCATTCAGATTTTTTTCAACTGAACATCATAAGGAAATACTTTCAGGCAGAACTTTAAGGAAAAACTTTTGCGGAAACACCATGACTTGAATGTACCACCGCCATGGTAATTCTGTAATAAACTGTATTCTTTATTTATTAATTATCATCCGTAAAGTGTTATTGTTATTTGAATTTTAATCTCTCACTCAAATTATAATATATGAAGTATATTTTACTAAATCTGTATAATACCAACGTTTTTGTGCAGTTACAAGAAATAAAAAAAAAAATCAATGACACATCGCTCTTTTTTTCTTTTTGAAGTCCTTAAAAAAGTCTCCACGGCAACCAGCCATCTGCGCGAGACTTGCACGAGTGTGTGCGTAACCATAGGTGCATTACCAGTTCCTTGACTATCACAATCCGATCGGACGGCTATCCGACACCACCAGGTAGAGATCAGGCGCAGGACTGACTGCGTTACGTGCTCTTCAAGGCCCAAGGCACGAGGGCTAAGACCCCAACTGCCAAACTCCGGGTTATTAGGCATTTCTATAATCAGAAAAGCCCAATACCTCTCATAACTCGACCTGGGGATTAAATCCGGGACCTCATGATCCGCACTAGACTAAAGAGTCAGGCAGAAATAGAGGTAAAAAGGGTATAGCTGCCTTTTTTGCATCTTTACTAAGCTATCACGAGCATTCTCTGATGTGATTAGATTGTCATTTTTCAAAATATGATGCATAAACCTATATAGTTATATTCGTGTCGACTTTGACCGTTATCTTTATTACGCTATTTACTTATCTGTTCTCTCTTGTCTCAGTAACCATTTTAGTCAGTCCTTGGTTCGAAACCAGGCGTCTCTTGGCTGGTCTTTCCTAAAACTTTATTTTCAATGTCCGAAAAAGGATCTAAAAGGGAAACAAATCTTAAATAATACCAAGAAAAACAAAACGTGAAGAAGCATCTCAATAGGTCGCCATAGCGTGGGTCACCATACTGCACTGTCTTCATTCGCAGTGAGTACGGCGACCACCGCTCTTGGATTCTATTCATGCTTTCCATCAGGCAGAGTAGAGTCACTTTCGTGGGTTGCTATAAAAAAAAACATTTGCGAAAAATTAAGAAAAAAAGATTCGTTCTGATTCACTAATTATTAATATAAGTATTTATAGTGTTGACTATTGACCTTAAGGTTGTAGTACCCGAACGTGGGAACTCATGTTTGCACCCACACAATGTTTTACATGCACATAGATGCATCGCGCACTATTGCTATACTTACCCTTTTTTTTCGGAAATCCCCACGGATACCACCGAAAGGTGGTTATGTCGGACTCGAAGGGACCAAAAACTGCACGCCGTCTCAGATACCAGTAGCCAAGGAACCAGGTGCACCCTAGTAAGACAATCCCTGGAACCCCGACGTACCCTGAGCCACCTACGGCTTGTAGATGCATTGTGTTCAAACCTCCATATTCCCTTTTCTTCCTGCCCTCAAAAAGGCGAGCGCGGTCCATAGCGCTCGCATCGCTACCCTGGCCTGCTCCTGCTAGGGTGACAGATGACCTCACCTGCCACCCTCAGGCCTGCGTTATGGTTTAACGGAGATCGTTTAATTATCTCTGGCGCCTGAGTCTTCTGCGGTACCTAGCCCGCTCCCGGACCTGGCGGACCGGAAGAGTTCTGAACTTCTCCCGGTCACGCTCCGCCATCTCTTTCGCAAGCATAACCTGCTCGCAGAAAGAGACAGCGGAAATGCTATACTTACCCTGGAAAATAATTAAACTACTTTAGAGTTTTCTCATAAGTAAGATATTCTTCGTAGGATGTTTATGAATGACAAAAAAAGAAAACAATATATTAAACATTATCTTGTCGCATCGTGAAGCTCGCGGAACAGTGTACTGACTCTTCGGCGCGGAAGGGTATGGTTGTAGTGTACGCTCTTTCAGTTCAGTGTTAACTACTAGTTTTTATGGAGAAACCTAAGATATAATCAAATCAATATTCTGTGTGAAACGCAAAGTAAGGGTCTCATAGATAATATTTTATTTAAAAAAAGTTAAAAATTGAACTAAAATTAATGTACACCTATAGCAGATCTTCTAGCTCTCTTTAAAATCCGAAATGTTATTTTGTTTATTTTTCTTGCATATACATTATATTACAGAGGACCCTCGGTAATCCGGCCCCTGTCTAATCCGGACCCCCTGTAATCCGACATCAATTAATTATTCATTGTATATTACGTATACGTACCTAGTACTGTCGTCACAAGTCCAGAAGACAACAACATATACAATCTTATCATTTGTCTGTAATTTGTCGGATTACAAGGTACTCTTTTGTAAAAAAATTGGGGCTATAGGGGTCTTAGGCAGTACTCCATTATCCGACAAATTCGATAGTCCGACACTGCCCTGCAAAACGTTTGTCGAATTACCGGGGGTCCACTGTATTTGCATGTCCCTTTTTTGCTTCTTGTATAGCTTTTTCCATATCTACTCAAAAAAAAGTAAACATCCGATAATCGCAACCCATCTTTATGCTTGTCGCTTACGTTTATCGTGAAGCTATGAAGCTCTACGCAAACTCGAACATGCAGACATTAAATTTGAAGTGATTCAAATATACATCATAATGGATCTTCCCATGGGAATGAGATGTTTTACCACGGTACTGTATCACTTTCCAGTCTCCTAACTATCTCCAGACAAAAAACATACCCTAAATAGGCTCCGTTGCGACGTGAAAGAAAGAAACAATAAAACGAGTAAACACCTTTTGCTGTTACATACTAATAGAGGTTTATCCATTAATTATTTATTAATATTTTTACTACGTACGAATAAGCTACTAGCTACGGCCACAAAAAAAAATATGTCGCGTTACAATATTGTAATATATATATTAAAAGAAATAAATTTATGGAACTAAATGGATAATAAGTGGATGAGAATTGTCCAGGACCGTGATAGTTGAGGCTTTTTGCGTTCAGCTGTGGACGGCAATAATCCAAAATGTCAGTAAAACTCTTAGTCGGTAGACTAGTTGTCTTCAATCACTCCTGAATCTTTCGAAGCAATCGTAAGCACCATATTCAAGCTTCGCTTCGTTTGGTACACTGTCAGCTTATCGTGTTCAGACAGAGAGAAAGTCACAGCAGGAGTCCTTATTTTATTTATAACTAGCTGTACCCGCTACTTCGTCCGCGTGGTATTTAAAAGTGAAGTTTAAAAACGAAGACACAACCGTCAGCAATAGCCCGCACGCACGTTCTGAGAAAGCGCGATAGGCAACCTTTGTGATATAGTGGTGGGAGGCGCCCGACGTGACGGCACAGTGTTGCCATGCGCGTAAGCTGCGCGCAGTACTTGACAGTACTTGGACATTGCAACATTAGTTTATTTTTCTACAATTATTTTTTTCTAAAATGAAAGTAGCCTAAGTAACTCCTTATTATATCAGCTACCTACCAATAAAAGTCCCATCAAAATCGGTGCAGCCATTTCAGAGCTTAGCCAGAACAAACAGACAGACAGACAGACAAAAATTGTAAAAAATGTTATTTTGGTGTATGTATCGTATGCATGTAGTCATATGCATGTAGTAAAAAGCGGTTATTTTAATATTACAAATAGACACACCAATTTTATTTACATATATAAATGTACAGCTACATTTTAAACCCATGTAGAAATCTCAATCGACTATCAGTAATTGCATTTCCTCAATTCACACGGGAGAAAGTATTCAAAATTTTTTGAACGACTTTCTTCGTAACACCGTCATGTCAAATATGAATAGTAATTTAAGGTTGATAACGTGTGGTGACGAATTAAGAATACGAAGTATCACCACCCCCATTTATCCCGTGAGTACCGTGACGGAGTAAACTATGCAGGGCAACACCGCTGCAAAAAGAAGGAAAACTTGATACAAAATCCTGTAGCAACCCGTTTGGCCAGTGTGGTATAGTAGTGTGGAGAGACGAGGGTCTCATGTCCCTCCGACACAAAGGGAGGATCCTCCGACCAAGCGAGGTGATCATGCCTGGGGGGCCACGGCCCAACGGTTGATGTTGGGATGTTGTATATATGCTAATTGCCGCGCGAATCTCTATTTCGCGATACAGGATTACTAGTTGCATCGTAGTTCATTACATTCGTACGTTTCGTTCATACTTCGTAGTTCGATGTATAGTCGCTAGATGGCGCTGTTATATATTTCTGTTTGTGCTGTAATGTGGAAGTCGCCACAGTAGGCCAAAACCTCTTTTTTAAGGAGAGGCTTATGTCCAGCAGTGGACAATTAAAGGCTGTGGATGTGTGAACCAGAGCGTAAAAACGATGTCGGGGTCACAAGTACAATTAAACTTTTGTATAGATTTACTTTCACTACATTTTTGATATTATAATGACTGTTTATTTAATTAAGAGACTAATAAAAGGCGACATGATAATATATACATTATTTAATTACAATAAAAATGTTAATCTGCTCTCCGTATTTTCACAGTTGTTTTAATACACATTGTAAAACTGGTCGACTTGCTTTTTTAAATGACGTTATGGATGGAAAGAGTTTCAATTTCTGTCTATGACTATACGTAGATCTAGCATAATAATCTTTATATTCATAACATGTCTTAATAATGTTCATATTTTATCAAATCGGCAACCGTCCTCACTCCAGTTTATAGAAACCAGATTGTGCCCGCGGCTTGTTTCGTGTTAATAAAGACGCTCACTTTATCTACCATTTTAATGCCATATTTCGGCACAAATGGCTCGGCTCGTCTAGGAGTAATGCCTCACAGGAATCCAGTGTAAAGCCATGTTGATGTTACTGCTGACCAACTCTCCTTCTGACTAGATATGTGAGAGAGGGAAACTTAAAAGCTGGCAATAGATAGTATTTTTCATCCACCGTTCTCTCGCCTTCTGTACCCTTACAAATTTAATGATGGGCGATTGATCCTTGCATTTATAACAATAGTAAAAGTATTTCAGAGTAATTCAGATCTTGTTCTACAGGAATGGGGTAAAGAGTCTGTGGAGGAAGGCGCTGGACGGAGTGGCGGTCCGGGGGCAGGGCGCGCGATGTCCGCGGGCGCCCTGTCCCTGTCACCACCCTCACTGGAATTTGGACGCGCAGCCCTTGCTGCGGCACACGCGCTGACCGTCACGCTCACCAACACTGCCAACACGACCATGCATCTCGCATCCGTCGCTGGCACCACACCTGACTTCCACGCTTCGTTCTTTGAGTCTAAGGTTAGTTCTCGATACCGTATGTTTACTTTCGACATTGTCTTATATATCTATTGGTTGAACTTAATCGTCCTGACTGCTCAACGCTCTAGCTTAGCATTTAGGATCACTGACCCACTCGTCGTAGCTTCCAGTCTCATCCGTGACAAATAATTGTATGAGGAGTACGATCTTTTCTTCTGTATGTGGGTTCAGTTTGTCTAAATTGTAAGTAATATGTAAGTAGTATTCTGGTTACCATTATACAGGCCCTGTATAGTTTGAGAAAAAACAACCGTGTATGATGTCACATGTTGTTATTACTATTGCACCGATCTACTGTTCATAGGAGCAATATAGAAAAAAACATGAATAAGTCAATCACATCGTGATGCATGCTCGAAAGATTAAAGTTTGATTTCTTTGAAATCTTCACCAAAAATATTCACTCGACGTATGGAACCGTCTGCTGCGGAGATTTGCACAATACTATTCGAGTAATGTCGCTTTTGGTGAAAATGAGAGTAAGCATGACACATGAAAACATGTTCAATGTGTTCAAGCAAGCAAACAAACATACAAAGAAAGAAATGGATTCTTCAGCTTTATAATACCTATATAAAAATTTTATTTATCTTGTAAAAACCCGTTTAAAACAATGAATGCGCTCGTATTTATATATGTGTGTATGTATTTAAACATGTATTGAACAAATAATTATTATGACATCGCTTAACCAGTCCAACCAGAAGTATTGTTTTTTTTTGTGTCTGTTTTTTATCGCGACCGCTTCACATATTACAATTTTGTTAAAGTTTATATGATCAAAATTTAATTCTCAAATCAAATTGGACAGATCTTATCTTTAAGGAAATGTTAACGGTTGAGATTTTGTAGCTGGTCTCCGAATTGTTGTTACAGGATTTGCGCGAACGACCTTCAAATCCTTCACCGTGGATCGGTTCCATTCTTAGTTATTGTTGAGATTAAGATGTTTTAGGAAGGCAGGCAGATATTATATGTACAGTAATATTATCGTCATCAATCATTTACACAACGCCATCTAGTCCCAAACTAAGCAAAGCTTGTATTATGGCTACTAGACAACTGATACAAATACTTATATACTTTTTTTTTGTAAATACATATATATTATGCATAGAAAACACCCAAACTCCGAAACAAATGTTTGCAGATCGTACAAACATTTTGTCTGACTCGGGAGTCGAACCCGTGACCACTATGCTGCCGAGGCAGTTAAATTCTACCATTGTCATGTCGCTTTGTCGTAGCCATTAATCCTATGGTTATGACATCCCTGTCTTCGGTTAGCAAAGGCGTTGTTTAAAATATACTGTTCCAGGAGTTCAAATTTTTATGCCATTTAATATTTTTTTCTTTATTAAGATCCTGCCAAAGTGACTACTCTGCGTGATGGAAAGCATGAATAGAATCCAAAATTTGTGGTCACCACACTTACTGCAAATACAAACAATGTGGTATGGTGACCCACACTATGGCGACCTAGTAAGATGCTTTTTCACGCCCCGCGTGGCGACGTATAAGGCATGGCATAATTAATAGTTTGTAAACGTCACCGTCGTAAAGCTTGTTCGTTTTTCAAAAAAACTTATATTTCCAGAAGCTAGCACATTTAATCAAATAAGTAAAAAAAAACTCTTAAGCTTCGTTACATTACTGTCGACTATATTTTTGCGAGTGGACTATGATTTAGTTAGTAGTAAGAAATAATGCTTGGTTTTGTCCACTTGCGAAAATGTACAATGCGAAAGAGCAACTGCGAAAGATCTTACAAATGTAAATGTGAATAAGAGACGAGACCCTGAATGTTAGAAACGCCATCGTGTCCGTGTTACCCTATCCCGGATCAGTAGGTATACCTTGTTTATACGTGTGAAAACTCCTTCGAGCCCTCAGCCCACTGAGATGTCAAAACTCAAGTAGAAGGGGTCAAGAAATAGCTTTTATCAAAAGATCCGAGTGTATTTAGAGATTTTGTCTAGATCCCTCCTCACACTATAGTAGGTTTTTCTGATTCTGTGAACCGCTTTCAAAAGGAGTATTCAAATGTCGTTTGTAACGTATTCATAATAAATATGTATATTTATTTAAATTATAAATTACGCAATCATATATTTTGCTACACTATTAATCATTGAAATGTTTGTTTTCAAGGTTTTAAGAATAAAACAAAAGCAGTTCTAGTCCTAATACATTCTAGAACCAAATGTCTAATAATATTTAATGTTTTTTTATGTTTTAATGTTTGAGCAGTTTGTGTTCATTTTTTGAGTTTTATACGAAAACTTCAATGACCTTAATTGCTAAATATACTTCTAGGATTCGTTTATTTGAAGTTCTGACAAAATACTTTATCAATAGAGCTTCGAGTGAACACGTGTTTTCTCTTAGTCTTCTGAAACACAGCAATAATTTGTTCAGAGTTGTGCTCCAAGAAATTAGTTTCTAAGACACTTTGATAATTTATCAACAATTTAACAACCAGTCTTAATTCTTATTTAACAAAAGTGGCAAAGTTATATCAAAATCGTCCGATAGCTTCTTTTCGCGAAAGCTGGCTTTGATCGTTCGAGGTATAAGATTGCATTTTAAAATTCATCAATTAGAAAATTATGTATTCACCTAAGAATGATTAAACTCAGGTAAAATTATAATGGTATTATACGTTTTAAAATAAAAGTTTTAACTATAATAATTGTAATAGTTGATACAAACGATAATCATTTATTTATTTGCCCAAGTGACTGCAACATACAGTTGTACGTAGCGCGCGATGTGTTCACTTCTTACCTTCGTTTGAAATACACCTGATGATTTTGTTTATTATTACCAAAAATCGGATGGTATCGAAATTGTGCAAATACTCAGTAATATTATTCACATACACGACTGACGTAACCTCACCACTTTAATACAGCTGGCTGTTATATTTTAGTTTGTAAATGATGCGATAAGTCACTACAATTTTTTCCTTAACTTCTCACTAGCATCTGGAGCAGCTGACGTTCATAGCTCGTTTGTATTAAGGAGAAACCGTTATCACTTATGATTTTCAGTCGGTATGCCATAAACTTCCAAATGTGAAGCTTACATCTCACCGTTATCTTCTTACAAAAACCGTAAATATTTATTTGATGGAATCGTAAAGAAGAGTGTTGTTTCATTTAGAACACCTCTTATTTTTACCGTTGTTTAGAAATAACAAATAGTATTCATAAGAGCAGTAGGAACACATGAAAGGAATTACTGTTGAGTGTGTCGTATCCCCATGATAATAAATACCGTGCCATTCATAACTACAGTTACAAATAGTTCACTATCTAATAATAAATATGTAACTATATTACCGGAACATAAATAAACAAGAATTGGCAGCTGACACTGTTCACATATATCATTGATAACAATATTATTCAAATACAAAATGCGGTTGCTACTGCGGTCTGGCTCTCGACTGTTATCGGTGGATACGGCCGGAGTCACACGGTGCCGCCACACATCAATGTCAAACACTAATATTTTCTAACCATCACCTTTTGATATTTTAATTTGATCAATTATTAGTTGAAAATTCCAATAAAAATGGCAACATGGAGTCATGCTTCAGCGCAAATGAACAAATTTGAACGTGATAGTACAGAATCACAGAGAACTGGTATTAAGCAATTCTTTCGTTGGTTCGTGGTTGGTGGTTTCGTGAGGTTACTGGAGCCAATTCAGGAACTTCGGATGGGGGTGACTATAAAGGTCGATGACACATGAGACTTAAATGCAAGCGTCCTCGGGCCGCGGTAGTCTCACCTTCAGTGACCCCTGCTTGTTTGAACTTCTATATCATAAAATAAACCTTTCCAAGAAAGCTCTCGAGGTGTAGGTGTCTATGGTCAAGTTATCCGTCTACATGTCTTATCGGCTTGGCTCGTATATCATTAAAAATATTTATTTATGACACGATTAACAGTGGGATAATATAAAACATCAACTTTAAAAACTTCATGATTCTTACATTAAGACCTGCAACCATCTTTAAAAAAAATAAATTACATTATAGCTTAAAACTTGTAAATCAGTCAATAAAACTCTTAGACTTTTTACCATTTTTGGTACCTGGATTTCAAAAGCGTATACAGTATACGCAGCAGCTATGTACGGGTGGTATGATTGCCTTCCATAGAACTTGAGGATCCCTCCTCACTAGCAGAAAAAATATGCGTAGTGTTCTATGGTGATCGTAGTTCACTAGTACAAATGGCGTAGTTTTTTGAATCCACTTGGGTAAAAAAAATATTTTAATGTAGGTATTTGATGATGGTTGTGATCACTATGAAGTCCCTTCTGCAAAACTCATGCACGACATTCCGTATTTGAAATTTGAGGTCGTTTCGCGGTATGAAAACTTATACCAACCGTTGCGGGCAGATAAATGTCTGTTGCGGGGTATGTTATGACCATTGGCTTGTTTACCACTTTAGCGGCGTATAATATAATATTTAAAGATTTACAAAAAAGAAAATAGTTTAATGTTTTCAAACAATAATTTCTTAAAACAGAAATTTAAAAACAACAAAAAATATAAATAAGATTAAAAACAGAAATTAAAAATGAGTCTCATACGTATAAATATGTAAACATTATAAAAAATAATATTTTTCTATTTCGATTTCGAGTTTGCGTTTTTAATTTTGAATGTTAGAAAATGAGTTATGAAATTTTTAAATTGTAGGTACTTATGTTGTTGAGTGATTATATTTAGTTATATTTATCCCAAAATATCCAAAAAATGTATTTAAGCCTTATGCTTGCATTTTTAATTTGGAATAGTTTAATGTTATAATTAAACTACAAAAATGAAAAGAAAAGATATGTTTTTATAATTATTGAATTATTCAATAAGACCAAGTTAAAGAAAATGAGAAGCCCTTGAAAATAAAGACTTAATTAATAAGAAAAATAAACCTTTTTTTTTTAATTTTATGTACCTAACATAATAACTAAAAAAAAAGTTAAATAAAATGTAGAAATAAAGGCTCTGAGAACAAAAATTAGGTAATAACTTGCGAGTATGTCCAGCATAAAGATACATATATTCTACGTTCAGTTCAAAATGGTTAAAAAATTAGCGTCCATTCGCGCGAAGCCGGGCGGGCCGCTGGTATACTATAAAGAGTATCGTTTGAACAAGTCATTAGTCATTTGCTGCCAATATCGAAACACCAAAATATAATTCTACATTTAAATCTCAGTGTTTTTGTAATCTTAAGATGTCAGACGATATAATGTGTTAATACGATAGCATGTGAAGTGAGTAGCGTTTCTCGTGTATCGCAGCGTGTTGCGATTGCTTCGGTGGCGAGATCTGAAACATCGCAATTCCACCGTCACTGCTTACACACACTACCTACATAATAATTACGCAATATTTGTTACTATAGCTGATGTTAACTAATTTAGCACATTCTGCTGAAATGACGCCAAATGTACGAAAACAGATTTTTGGATATATCTTATTTTGTTTGATACACAAAATCTTCCACTGCAAACTTTCGAATCCCAGCATTAATTTACCTGACAGTCGATCTTTGATTGTGGCTACACTCTCTTTGGTTATCTCATTCGTATCGTATTCGTATCTCACGTAACGATGTGTTCTGTTAGCTGCTTTTGACATACCAAAGGTTCTTGTTTCCTCTATAAAAATAATCCTCTCATATTAGACCTAACAGAGAAATTCGCTAGTTGTTGGAGATATCGTATTCGGCTTTCTGTTTTATTTTAAGAACCTGCCAAAGTGACTCTGCTCTACCTGATGGAAAGCATGAATAGAATCTGAGAGTGGTAGACGCCATACTCATTGCAAATACCGACAATACAGTATGGTGACCTACACTACGACGACCTAGTAAGATGCTTTCCCTCGCCCCGCTTGGGGATGTAGAAGGCATGATAGTCATCGAGACACTTATCACGATAACTGTCACCCTTGATGAATGAGCCTCTAATCTGGCAATCACCAACGAAACACGACAGCACGGATGTTGTCGCTTTAAGCTGGTCTTCTATGAGGGGGTAGTTTTGCCCCGTTCGTGCTGAAATCAGCTTTGTTACACTACCTTACGAAGCGACATCCGATTTTTTGGAAAGCTCATTCAAACCTTCGCGTCTCGGCTAATTTGACTGGTATCAGAGAGGCCTTTGGGAGCGTTTATCACAATGTAGACCTTCTCCACAGCAAGCTGCTATAGTGTGAGTATTGTTCAACTTGAACAGTACTCCATTGTTTCTATTCTAGAAAATATCAGTGGGTCGACATGATTAGTTACAGTGTATTTTACTAAAATTCAGTAGTAAATGCAAGTATTGTTTTTGTAATGTTGAAATTGATAGTACACCGGAACGTTGTGCTAAGGTTTGTTGTATGATGATAGCTTTAGAAATATTAAAACAAGTTACTACAAATACTTGAGGTATGTTAATGTGTATAGTTATTAGTTTATCTTGGCATTTACGTGGTCCATAACTTGTTTTGGTATCTTTGACAAAATTGTACTTCAATTTATTTCCGTATGCCTTCATTTTTTAAAACAATTGTTTTTAAAATGTTTTCTGTTGATTATCACAGTAAAGCTCTCTCGAGCTGTTTGTTGTGTTTTTCAGAAACCTTTTATTTTGTGGCATAGGGACCAAACGAGTAGTTTGGATGCATATGGTAAGTCAAGTGTCAACTCGAGTACAGAAGAAAGGGATCAGAATCAGAGAGATTATGAGAGCAACCTACTTCACCCAGTTAAAAGCAAAGAAAGAGTTGCTTAATATCGTATTTTCCGTGAGGGCGTGATATCACTCCGGCCGAGCCTGGTCTATGTGTGCCGAAGCATTGCTCACTCACGTCTAGATTATACGAATCTCATATGTGGTGGTAAATTGATGAGTTAAGCACTTGATAGCCAGCGGACCTCCTCTTGTACAAGCCGTGTAACATTATCTTGATCTAACGCTGCCACATATGGCTGATGTATTACGCCTTATACAGTATTTGACACATTAAGCTTGTTTGTAAAAAAATATACTTAAACAGTGCATTGAGGTTCAGTACATAGTAACCTCGACACCTTACAAGGCTGGAGGTTGACGTATGCAATGAGAGAGACCGAGATAGATAGATATTAGATCTTCTTAATTCCACTGTTTCATATTTTAGCTATTAATTGCGACATAAAATTAGCACCTAAATCTTGAGAAAAGTCGTTGAAGCTAAAAATATCTGCCGTGTTCTGCCATAGGCGTAAACAAAACGGTTGTGAAGCATATAAATATATATTTTACTTGGGTTTAAAACGTTGATAGAGCAGTTGTTTTATTATTATTAGGAAAGTAAGATACGCTACAGTTAGAAGCAAAAAGCGGGACACGGCTGCACCCTTTTGTATTTGTTACTGTTTTGTATCTCAACATTGATTGGCGGCGGTTAGCAGAATATTATTTTTTATTATAGAGCAAGAGCCCGTGAGTGCCAGACCTTCGTCATTTTATAAAAGCTGAAAGTTCTTCTATGTGTGTCCCTAGTACAGGTAAGAATGATCCCCAAACATGAAGCTGAGGCAGCGGTGGCTTTGGCAGACAACAGGCAACAAAGGTATGTAAAATTCCATCTCAAATTCGTCATAATATAAAACTTGATTTTTTTATATTTGATTCATAATAATATCAAAACTCGCGTTGCTCATTGCCAGACAGTTAGTATGGTTCCAACCCTCTGCCGGACACCCCTAAACTATTATAATTTATAATTATACTTACGTTATATTATGAAACCTAAATTTAATATATAATTTTTTGGGAGCCTATTAAACTATGTTTATATAGTAGCCGGACAGTTTCGAAGGTTCTATCATCTTGCCAGACGCATTCAAAGTAAGCAATAATCGGGAGAGCAAGGAGCGAATACAGTAACTAAACGTTATATTATAAAACCTAAGTTTCATATATAATTTTTTGGGAGCCTATTAAACTATGTTTACATAGTAGCCGGACAGTTTCGAAGGTTCTATCATCTTGCCAGACGCATTCAAAGTGAGCAGTAATCGGGAGAGCAAGGAGCGAATACAGTAACTAAGCGTTATATTATAAAACCTAAATTTTATATATAATTTTTTGGGAGCCTATTAAACTATGTTTATATAGTAGCCGGACAGTTTCGAAGGTTCTCTCATCTTGCCAGACGCATTCAAAGTGAGCAATAATCGGGAGAGCAAGGAGCGAATACAGTAACTAAACGTTATATTATAAAACCTAAGTTTTATATATAATTTTTTGGGAGCCTATTAAACTATGTTTACATAGTAGCCGGACAGTTTCGAAGGTTCTATCATCTTGCCAGGCGCATTCAAAGTGAGCAGTAATCAGGAGAGCAAGGAGCGTATACAGTAACTAGTGCGAATGAAACAGAGCGCTTAGTCTATTGCGGGATTTCACCGCGCACCCATTGTTATTAATTTCAAATTTTGCAGTTTATTTTTTTCTTAATCCAGAATTTCATTAATTAATTTTTACAATTTCAATAACAAATATTTAAAATAATACTGAGTAAAATGTTTCTCATACAATGTCAATCATATCGAAAATCTAATAATTTAATTGATATTATTTTTCATTTTTAAGAAGTTTATTATTGTCAATGCTATTAAAATTATAAAGCCAATGAAACAAAGTAAATCAAATATTAGTGTTTATTATACCAAAGGACACATTTTTTTAAGATAAGAAATTTACAGAGAAATTAATTTATTTTAATTGAATCTAAATATTTTCATCATTTTCATCGTTATCGCGCGCTCACTAAATCGGTCCACACGTTAGCAGTTTAAACATCGTAAGTGCTGCGAGTACAATTCGGACCGCCTTTGAATGCGTCTGGCAAGATGATAGAACCTTCGAAACTGTCCGGCTACTATGTAAACATGGTTTAATAGGCTCCCAAAAAATTATATATGAAACTTAGGTTTTATAATATAACGTTTAGTTACTGTATTCGCTCCTTGCTCTCCCGATTATTGCTCACTTTGAATGCGTCTGGCAAGATGAGAGAACCTTCGAAACTGTCCGGCTACTATATAAACATAGTTTAATAGGCTCCCAAAAAATTATATATAAAATTTAGGTTTTATAATATAACGTTTAGTTACTGTATTCGCTCCTTGCTCTCTCGATTACTGCTCACTTTGAATGCGTCTGGCAAGATGATAGAACCTTCGAAACTGTCCGGCTACTATGTAAACATAGTTTAATAGGCTCCCAAAAAATTATATATGAAACTTAGGTTTTATAATATAACGTTTAGTTACTGTATTCGCTCCTTGCTCTCCCGATTATTGCTCACTTTGAATGCGTCTGGCAAGATGATAGAACCTTCGAAACTGTCCGGCTACTATATAAACATAGTTTAATAGGCTCCCAAAAAATTATATATTAAATTTAGGTTTTATAATATAACGTAAGTATAATTATAAATTATAATAGTTTAGGGGTGTCCGGCAGAGGGTTGGAACCATACTAACTGTCTGGCAATGAGCAACGCGAGTTTTGATATTATTATGAATCAAATATAAAAAAATCAAGTTTTATATTATGACGAATTTGAGATGGAATTTTACATACCTTTGTTGCCTGTTGTCTGCCAAAGCCACCGCTGCCTCAGCTTCATGTTTGGGGATCATTCTTACCTGTACTAGGGACACACATAGAAGAACTTTCAGCTTTTATAAAATGACGAAGGTCTGGCACTCACGGGCTCTTGGACCATTAGAAGAATTAGAATTATGATTTAGAGTAATTTGCCCATCGTTGCTCTGATCCGACACAAGTTGTAATATTTAGTATTAAGGTAAAACAATGTCGGTGTTTATTACGCTTCTGTCTATCCCTTTGGGGACATAGCCGCGATTGTTTGTCCATATAATAAAGTTGTTGTTTTTTCAAAGTTAAAGTTGTTTATTTCTAGTTTCTAAGTTAGTCTCGGCGCGCAACAATTAAATATAAATTATGTATGAGCTCATAACGGCACAGTTTCTACCCATACAATGTTTCTATACTCTGATATGGCTTGTGCCTATTGTTAGGCAGGGTGAAGCACTGTTAACACTTTACTATTTATACATTTCAAAAGCTTAATTGCTGAATTGTAGATAGACTGTTTTGGTCTTGGTCTATTGGTTTGTGATCGGAACTGCTAAACTAAAGATTTGGTCGTGGACAAATAGTTGAGGGATTAACAAGATCATTATTCGTGTATCTGGATGTAATTTATTTCTAATATGTATTTAGATACAAGGTAATTTCAACATGAACACGCCGGTTCGACCGGAACAGTACTATCATCTCACAGAAGATCAACCTAAGCGACAGCACCTGTTTTGTTGTTTCGCTGGTGTGTGCGAGCCAGAAGTCCATTGATGCAAGGGTGACAGTTATCGTGGTAAGTGAGAGCCTTACACTGCCGAGATGACTGTCATGCTTATGAGGTCCTCAAGCGGGACACGAAAAAGCGTCTCACTAGGCCACCATAGTGTGGAACCATGGTGCATTGTCTAAATTCGCAATGAGTATGGTGACCACTACTTTTGGATTCTATGCATGCTTATCATCAGGCTGAGTAGAGTCACTTTGACAGACTCTGAAAATAATAAAATTAGATATATACAAGTATGTGTATCAGCAATCTGGTTATATGCTATGAAAGTGACATCACCTTTCTTGAATTGTTCAGCGGAGAAACAGTTCCTGTCATAAACACACCATTACACTAATTTTGACCAGTAAACTGACTAGTTAGAAAATATCTGAAAGTAATCATTCTCCTAACATCGTAGTTGCAATGTAGAGAGGTAAGTGAGGAGGATTTCTATTAGTATCTGACTATTTTAGTATATCTCTTAAATCTCTCAGAGAACCTTGTAGGTAATAGACAAAAGAGCAGGAACAACACGAGAGCGTCGTTTTTTTTTTGTAATAATAAAAGTATGACAATGACAAGTGTATAATAGCGACAGAAATGTGAAGTTCTTAAATATTTTGTTTTCATGAATGATTTCGTAATGAATTTGTTGGCACATGGAAATGTTATGAATATGATTTATGATGAGTATTCTTTGTTTGTATGTCCTGTCACGTGTCGTCTTAGATTGTCAACGAGTAAAACAACGTGTGAAAATTTACTAAACATTTTAATATTTTTTATTTTGGGTCGGTATTTACTGTCTCGTTGGTCGGGCGGTTAGCGTATGTGACTGCCGATTAAGAGGTATCGGGTTCGATTGCTGGGATTTGTTTATGGTTACAGAACTACTTAATAACAGCTCAGAGTTTGGATGTTGGCATTTCAACCCCCGTGCCTCGGAGAGCACACAAAGCCGACATGGTAGCTAATTATCTCATGCGTTTTATGTAAAAAAATATCAATCAGAGTTTCTAGAAATTTAAAAACAAAAACATAAATGATGAATTATGATCATTTTACTGATAAAGTTATCATTATTTTGATAAATGTATGTGTTAGTACTTTAAAGACGATATAGTATATTTATCATTACCATGTGTACAGGTAACCAAGGTGTCACCGGGTCACAAATTTGAGCTTGGGATGTAAGTTTTAAATACACATCTTGTAGCTAGACACACGAGTTTAGAAAAATAGGCTTTACAAAAATTATTTATTGGAAAGTCAAATAATTTAACGTATTTTCATAAATTTTAGCTATTTGGCGCATGTAAAACTGCGGGCAATATTTAGCGTAATATAAAAATATACACCAGTGACGTACCTAGAAAAGAAGACTTTCACCAGGCAAGATCACTAGTACAAAAAGTACTATGGTTTACTGCAGGTAGATTCATTTATTTCATATAAAATACAGTACAGTCTTAATCAATGTTAGTATGGACGCCTCCTTGAAACGGAACGACAAATCCAAAAATGGAAAAATGACGTCAATTTAATTGAAAATATTTATGTCACTTCACTGTGTCAAAAGTAGTGTTCTACTTCTGAGATAGTGACAGACCTTTAACATAATGACAAGGTGTGAGCGCATTCGACGACCTTGCCAGATCACTATCAGTGACGCAAGTGTTACGCTAAAGTTTATCACCGCGATTCACACTAGTTCGTTAATCGTTACATGTCATTTTCCGGGTGATCAGTTCTCGTACACATAATCAATACACCGATAACCTAATTATTCATAGTTATTTAAGTGAAAGTTCCAGTGAAGCGCCCTATTGACTAGGCTTCATGCAATGTTCTAATTCCGACATAGCAATAGTGGTCAGACACTCTATGATGACCAGAAATCTAATAAGCCAGATATTTATTCATAAACTTTATGCGCTAATTTCGTACATCGACGGACTTAATGTCCGGGTATAGATATCTCGTAGTTTATGACCTAACAAATGATTGTGGTTACCTCATTATTGTTATACTTACTAGTTCTATATGAGAATCGAATCTCATAACCATCGAAATCGAATAAGTATAGTATACCTGGTATAGTATTTACAATCGAGTATTGCACACTTGCTGGATACTGTTGGTATTGGAAGAACATCCAGTAATATTAATTACACCACTGTTTCTCTGAGCGATGTATTTGTGTAATATTCTCATCAGGTATAAAGAGAGAGAATTATAAACTCTTTGATACAATACTCTAAATTTTTCTTTTGCATTACATGCCTAATGCTAGTCTTCTGCACACCAATATCTTTGAAAATGTGCTCCAAAGCATCCGCTTTCAATATGCCTGCTGTCACCTTGAGGTCGTCATTTCATTTCCCTAGAAGGCGTTCAATCTTTTACTTACCTGTCCATAGCCACCCTCTGAGTCAGTCCTTTTTGCTCCAATTTATTTAACAAAATTTTGTATTTGGTTTGTAACTAAACTGAGATTTGCCTGAAACTACTCATTCCATTCTTAATAGTTTTTAGCTCAAACTTGTTTCCTTTTCTTTTTTCTATAGAACTTATTTTGCGTTGTAGATGGGATTAATCCACACATAAATCAATATGACGAATATGTAACTATTTGCCAAGATCTCGAATATTTGTTGGGTTTAAATTTCTGTCACGAAGATGGTGGGTAGATGAAATTTAACCTAAATATACTTTAAATATGAAATAAAGCCGTCGTCATCTCGTAAATCACGTGGAACATAATTCATATTTACGTCTGATGTCCTAATCGGCAAAACACGTCTCTTGCAATTCATTTGGACAATTATTTATTAATATTATGTAGCTATATAGGATACATATACGTATTTATCTCGATAGATATATTTATGAGGACGAAATGTGATTTATAAATAAATACGATGCTATTAATAAGTAAAGCGTGACGCGGAAGTTGCTGCTCCACCTTAGGAATGTCGCCCGTTGGAGTTTATCTGGATGTGTCAACAGCGAGTCGCCCCGAAGTCTCCGTGATTTATCGTAAAAGTATTATATCTTCTGTCTGTATTCGTGTTAGATATGTGAGTACTCCTTACATGCACAATTCTATTTTTTCTGTTCTCTTTATGACAGTTATTGCCCAAGTCCTTCTCAAGAGTAAAAATTTGTAGCGTCCTTCTCATAATCCTAATGTAATTGTTTTCTAACCCATTGAATACGCAATGGGGCATATGATAAGTAGGACTTATAATCAAACTGTTAAAATGTATATGTATAACACATACCTATTATTTATTTTATTACTTGAGATATAATTATATACTTATTGTTGTGATGTACCTACTTTGGTAAACATTGAGGATACATCTATTTAAAAAAATATGTTTAGTGTAGTTACAGTTTTCTTAAAGTCCAGCACATCACGTTGACAGCCTTTAACAGTCCACGGCTTGACCTTATATATCACACTGGCCGGACGTTTCGTTATAGGGTTTGTTTCAGATTTTCTCTTCTTGTAGTTATGCCGCCCCGCGCAGCAGATCTTCCACAGATATTTTTCCATGTCGTAAAATAGGAGTGGTGACACTGCAGAGTGTCACCGACATACAGATTCTTAATCTGTCATCACGCAGAGTACTTCTTAAACTATTTCATATTGTTTTCAACCTACTTTTTTTGCCTTTAAACTCTTGTTATCCTCCTCAAGTGACTCACGAGGGTTTTTCTGGAGGAAATTCTGTTATTATATTCTGTGGTCTCTACAGCAGTTAAGACATCTTTATACAAGATCTTTTACTCCATGTTTACAACCATAAAGATTAGTAGCAAGATACTATCCGCATCAATATCATTAACGGTAATAGTAAATACCAAATTATCATTAGTTAATTAGAACTGTATTCAATTTACACTTCTTTGTTTTTGACAAAAGTTTTCAGGGAGATACTTGCGAATCCAATATGGCAGCACTCAGGGTTGCTCACTTTTGTTTTATTCGTGGAATTAGGCCACTGTGCGTCCACGTGTAGCTCGTCTGCTTTTCCTATACTCCCTCCGTAGTGTCAGCTCATCGATATATTGTTTTCCCTGTGTCGCGTACGTGGCCCAATGATGTTCGAAGAAATATTATTAATCAGCTGTACATTAATGTTCCTCACACAGTGTTACTATGTCCACAAGTTATTAATGTTATTTATTTATAGCTTATCGACCTTAATCGCGATTTGATCAATTTTGTTTATGAATAAACTTGTGATATTTTTGTTTTTTATTTTACCATATCAGCTACTGTTTAGAACCATTAGCCAAGAAGACCCGTAGAAATGGTGGTGTTGCTGACTACACGCAGCAACACGAGGGGTCTAACCACGGTTAACCACATGAGGGCTTTTCCGTCAGGTCGCCCATGATTCACGGTGTGGCTTGTCGTGCCCGGTGGTGACTGAACAGGTGTACCCGACGACCACTTTAGAGAGGTTACGGGGACCTTTCCGTTTGACGCTTCGGTCACTATGTGCATGAGGACACAGCATCTTAAGTCTCGGTTTTACATTGCAACGGTGATTGTCATGCTTTTTATATCCCTTCCTTTCTTTTTCATTATGGCAGTAAAAAGCAAAAAGCCACTTTTTGAGGAGGTCAACACATATTCGTGGATTCCATGTAAACATCAATATAGTCAACCAGCAACTTGATACGGTCCGATCGGTCATACTTTTTCTAGTGGAGACACAAATACACCACTATGCCGTCACAGCAGAAATCCACTATCTTGACTACTTGTTTGAGGATTACTTCCTTGCGAAGGTTGGGGTATGTCATTTCGCCAGCGTCGATGTTTGTTGTTGCCGTCTATGCTGCCTTGAGGACCCATCCTCCTTCATTCTCTGGTTTCACGTGGATTTTGGATCTAAGAGCCGAATATTTGTGCTTCTATCGATCCTCTTCCGGAGACTCGGAGACAACTTGTGTCTTTGAACATCAGCAGGAACAGTTTCCGACTTCCGAAATGATGTTTCAGGAAGCTCTTCCAGAATTGACCTCATAGGTAGAACCATCCACACATTTACCCAACAGGATACAAGGCATGTCGATTCAAGTGCCTTATTTGCTAGACCTACTACTAACGAGTCCCTGCTGCCCAGCGCAGTACGGTGTATCGATTCTCACCCCTCCGTAATCCTGCGACTACTGCCTGATATCCAGTGCGGTGTCGCGGCAAGATGATGGTTATGGCACTACTCTTCGGCAGACTGCACTCAATGCTGCTTTAAAAATAGGAATTTATAGCAAAGTACGTCTGCCACAGTTGACGAAATCATTGTCTGTATGGATTATAATATTCCTTGCAGTCCCTACTTGCAGTTAGCATGAAGACCCGTCCCTGTTGCTTATAAGTAAACGGCACACCGTACATGGTTCAGGCCACACGTTCATCGCGATCGGGATGTTGATCACCTATACGTTTTTTCGCATGTTCCAGGTTCAGGAATATGCAGAATATGCTTCGCTTTAGATTGGACCGATGTATTAATTATTTTATTTACTTGAGGGGGGATTCAGCTAAGTCAAACTTTCTTTTTATTGTTTTTAATTCATATTTTCCATACTTATATACTTAAACTACCAAATCGTAAAACAGTTTGTCGGTAGAAGATCTCGCTAAAGGATACGTAATGTAATGTATTAGAATACAATCAAGAAGGTTAGCACACTATGTTTACTTCGGTAAAGTAATAAGAAATGGGGGGATTTAAGCTATGGTTTTGAATTATAAAGAGAGAAAATGCTTGCTAAGTTGATTTTTAATAGATATTTTCTGCCTGTTGTTTTTGACTGCCTCGATGGCGTAGCGGTAGCGAAAGCGACTGCTGTACTGACTGACCTCAGACTATATAGCCATATAACTATATAACTATACAACTATAACTATATAACTACATACTATATATATATATATACTCACTATCATCCCGGGTCCTTTAATCGAGGCATGAAAAAGCATCTCACTAAGCCGCCATAGCATGGGTCGCCACAATGCACTGTCTTCATTCGCAGTGACTATGGTGACCACCGCTCTTGGATTCTATTCGTGCTTTCCATCAGGCAGAATAAAGTCACTTTGGTGGGTTTCTAAATAAAAAAAAATACTATATATTAAATAGACATGATAGACAAATACTAGTTATATTAAATTTATTTATTTAATAGAACTTCATCTAGTATTTGTCTACCACAAATGTAAGTATGCGTGTAGTAAATTGTTTCAAAGGCAGAATCAAAATTGCTAAGAACACAAAAAGAAGATAATGTAGGACCATTGGTGGTCACCATAGTCACATAGTTGAGGTCTTGGTTTCGATTCCTGGGTCGGATCAAATGTTTGTATGATCTGGAAATGTTTGTTTCGGATCTGCAAATGTTTGTTTCGGAGTTTGGGTGTTTATTATGTATAACATGTATGTATTTACAAAAAAAAGTATTAAAGTATTCTATCAGTCAGTCTAGTTATCATAGTACAAGCTCTGCTTAGTTTGAAACTAGATGGCGTTGTGTGTTAAATGTCCAAAATATTTATTTACTTTCGACATTAAACAAAAACAGTACTATATATCTTCTTGTTCGTTTACCAAAGTAGTTCGTGATTTTCGGCACAACAAATTTCCTTTTTTTTGACGTACTCCTGACATAATATTGTTATCAGTGTCACGTTGCCATCGCACACTGTCTCCTTATCTACAAGCGAAAATCTGCCTTGTTTACACACCAAAGGCAGCTGAGTTTATAAACGCAAGAGAACGCAAAAGAACTAAAAACACATTATGTAATGTGATTTATTTAGGTTCTGCCAATAAGTTCCTACTTAGTTCGTAATTTAACCGCAACGAATCGGTTTAGACTTGTTGCATATAACTTGTTTGTCTTAGTCTTTCTTCTTCTTATGAAAAATGATTTTCATTTTACGCCTTCACTTTTTTAGACACCAGGAATGTAGGCAGGTGACTACCTCTATCGTTTAAAAGCTTCTTGCTCGCCTTTCCTCTGAGTCGTTGCAAAAGAAATATTTAATTATGGGTATGTTTGTTTTATCAGTAGCGGTCGGCAATACGTTGATTATATTATGTGTTTATCTATATGTATTCTATTCATGTGCTCTTTATTCGCCCATTTCATTAATTTCCACACTACTTTGTGCATAGGTATTAAAGAAATTTGAATTTTTAAGCTACAATTCGCTTATTTCGTGCGCTTTTTTACATAATAAATTTTCACGATGTTGTTCAGAGTCTGATTGTAGTTTTAATAAAGTATTGGCGGAATGAAAAGGCGGGACTTAGATTTTTACGGAGCACGTTTGAGAGAACGGTCTGGAATATTTGGGTCTAAGCGAAGTCTGAAGATTTTAATTTACGCAATTCTTTTGCCGAAATAATGTAGGATCGTTGCCACAACATATCTTGTTTACTGACGAAGCTCTTTTCTAATCCTCTGGCCACGTTCATAGACAGAACTTCAGATATTGGAATACCTCAAATTCTAAACGTAAACATGACTCGAGAACAAGAGAATTGTAGTAATCATTATAGGGTAGTTCTACTGAACATGTCTGAATGTAATATTCTGGGAGTATGTAGCACGGCAATTACTGGATTTAGCTAACTACAATAAGCATATGTGATTACAGCGTAACAGGGCTACCCACTCATCCAATGAGTCCCTACAGTTAGAGATCTTTAATTGAGGACATTTGTAAAAAAATAAATTATGGCACTTTGAAAGCTTTTCCGTGCATTTAATATAATGTAGAAAAGGTCAGTCATTAGATCAAGGCATATGATGTTGTCTTGTGTTTAGAGAATTTCAGTAAATATGTATCTTTATTACATATGTTAAGATGGTATGGCACTAGTCGTTGTAACCACAGACGCGTCGTTTTCCGGCACCTTGATACGTGGTCAAGTCAATGTGGAGAATGTTATCCACGTCCGCCAATAAAATAATTATTATTGTTTGACGTAATCAGCTGTTTACAATACTTATAAACTACAGATTTTTGCGTCACAGTTAGAGGTATCTTATTATTTACAGCGTAAAAAGTCATCTTCAAGAAACTAATCTATATTTATACATATGACTAGCTGACCCGGCAAACGTTGCTTTGCCATATAAATTATTTCTAAGTAATTTGAGCGGGATGAAAAATGATTACATTACTAAAATGGCTATTAAAAAATAAGGGTTGATCGTAGAATGGTGAAAATTGAGGATTGTATGTGTTTTTGTATGTTGTATCATAAAAAAATAGAAATTAAAAATTTTGCCCAAAAAAATAAAAAAAAAAATTAGGGTTATACTACCCCTAACATTTAGGGGGATGAAAAATAGATGTTGGCCGATTCTCATAGATATCGGATAAGCACAAAAAAATTCATTAAAATCGGTCAAGCCGTTTCTGAGGAGTATGGCAACGAAAACTGTGACACGAGAATTTTATATATTAGATAAAATTTTAAGACATCGATTTAAAAAAAAAACTTGAATGAAGGAGGTTTTTATTACAGTTACAGAACTCAAAATAATTTTTAAAATTTTTGTCAATATTTGTTTTTTGTGTTTGTGCGCGCGTTAATCTCAAAGAAGTTTTAGGAGTAAAACCCTACAATGCGATCTATTTTCCTGTTTTTGTTTTTGTCTACAAACTATTTTTGGTTCTAATAATAAGTAGTAGACAACTGATCCTAAAGTTCGCTTACTACTATTATTTAGTACTTAAATAATTATAACAATACTATACCTAAAATCTATTTTTTTGTTAGCAACCCTCATTACGAGATCAAGGGTGACAGTTGTCAATGTCATGTCTTTTACGTCGCCAGGAGTAAAAAATCGTAATAGGTGCATATAGTGTGGGTCACCATACTGCATTGTCAGCATTCGAAATGAGTATGGTGACTACAACTTTTGGATTGTATTCGCTCTCCACCAAGCGGAGTAGTCACTTTGGCAGACAATTGAAATAAAAAAAATCTACTGTCCGCTGAATATCATTCGAGTTTTACCATTTCGAATGTCTAATTTCATTAACCTATAAATTCAAATTTTCATTGTTTTGAATCACTACAGATCAGAATATTTACCGTTTATAGTTTTATTTAGCCATCTTATTAACGTTCAAATTTGTAGCACATATTGTGACATTTATGTATCTTTTTGTTCTGTTTTATATTTTTTTAAAAGTTATATCAAATGTATATCTTTACTTGACGTTTTAATACGTTTATAAATATAAGATTGGTTCATCTCAATATTAAGACACGTGGTGCCGGCAACCCTTTGCATATCTTGCGATGCTGTACTTTGTTCGATACAGAAAACAATCTTTTACCACGATAACTGTCACCCCTACATCAACGGGCCTCCGGGTTCGCACTCTCCATTGAAACACGACATCACAAATGCTGTCACTTTAGGTTGGTGTTCTGTGAGGGGGTGGTAGTACTGTCCGTTCGTGTTGAAATGTGTGTTAGATGAACACGCACAATATTGCATATTTTGTTTAAAATAAATCAGATCTTAGTTGCTCATTCATATTGATAAGCTGGACAGGTGTCGAAAATCTGGAGTCGATAGTAGATATTTTGCATGTAAAAATTTCATCATTATCATGTACAGCCTTGAACAGTCCACAGCTGGACATAGACCTCTTCTTAGAAAGGAGGTTTAGGCTTACTATACCATGCTGGTCAAACGGGTTGGTTTGTTTTGAGTTTTCCTTCTCTTTGGATTGATGGCGTAGTTTTGCTCCCTTAGTCGCCTCTCACGACACGAATGTATAGGGATTGTGCCACTCTGTAGTCTTAACCCGTCGCCACACGGAAATGTGATATTAATGCGAAGGAAGGAGACACGTGCGTATGTTTCTAAAAGGCGTTGAAGGAAAAAAATTCAGATCACCTGTTTATGATATGGGACATGTCTGTCAAGAAGTTTGAAGATTTGCTGCGTACAAATTTGAAGAAAATAACAAGATATAAGAACAGAAAAATGCTCTGTTAGTCTGTCCTCAAATACGTCCGTTTTACTCATTACACAATGTACGTGTAAATAAAACAAAACATTTTATACAAAACAAAACGCAAGTAATTAAGGGCGTGTCTATTTTTATCAGCTGTTTTACGATCGTATCGATGCTTAACCGATTACGTTTGACATACAACTTCAATTACTATGAACTTAAAAAATGTCAGACAATGAAAAATAAAAAGGGGTAATGAGGAAAAAATGTTCACATCAATGGCAAGTGTCATTAAAAAACTCGTAAACGTGAGAAACTAAGTGTAGGTACGTAGTTATTACAGGAATGATAAGAAGTAAATCATTATCTGTAATCGACATGTGAGGTGTTGATAACTAAATTATATGCATAATAACAATGACACACATATCTAATGTAAATAAGATAGGTAAAAATTCATGGACAATATCCAAATGATAGTAACGAGATAACTAGAGCGATATTACTTAGGGTTAATAATCAATCAATCAGTCACAAATTGGGTCAGCATGATTAGTGTGTTAGTGTGGTGTTGTTACAATCATATGATTGTAGCGACTTCCACACACAACGAGACACATATTTCGATCTAGACCCTCACAATTGCTGAGTATCTGTTAATCCTACATCGCACAATGATATTTTTCAAGCTGAATGTTGCCCATTGACGCAGGGGTGATAGTTATCGTGGTAACTGTGTGAACCCTACACTGCCACGATGACTGTCATGCCTTTCACGTCCCCAAGCAGGGTGTGAAAAAGCATCTCACTAGGCCGCCATAGTGTAGGTCATCATACTGCATTGTCTGCATTTGCAGTGATTATGGTGACCACAACTTTTGGATTCTATTCATACTTTTCATCAGGCAGATTAGAGTTACTTTGGCAGGCTCTTAATATAGAAAAAAAATGATTACTATAGTATATAATCGTTACCTATTATTACAGTAGTGCTACTGTCCATCAGGCGTAATCACATCTGATCTAAATATCTAACGTTTCTGTTTGGGAACATTTACAGGGCAACCTAATTAATACTCCTAATATGTGAACCTTATACATACTTATTATATAAAACGAAGCATAAATTCTGAGAATCTAATAATCACTTTAATTTAATAAAGTTTTTATCAACAGCACTCATGACAGAAACTAATCCTAATATAAAATATTCAATTCAATTACCACCAGAATACGTCACACTTTAACATCAATATTCTTGTACCACTCCACTTATTATAATTCGTATTAAAAACAATAATTGGAACTTACATCGACTGTTATAACTAGTTTATATTAATCGGTCACCGAAAATAGACTTGTCCCGAGCTGGAACGCATAAAGGGCTAGTGATGTCACTAGCTACAGTCATCCTTGCACTCCTGCCATTACTCTTGTTGTGTCATGTATGTAATGTGTTCTCTGTATGCCTGCAGACGCTGCCTCCGCAAGCCAACACGACATTTAGCGTGGTCTACCTGGGACGGCGCGAGGGTCCTGTCTCTGCGCATCTCTATATACACACGTCTCTAGGAGTGCATAAGTATCCCGTGAGTACTGTTTCTTATTGGGGAACTGTGTATGACCAAGAATGAATTAAATTTCTTGATCACCCTCATCATCAACAGCCTTTAACTGTTCGCTGGTGGACAAGGGCTTCTCCAGTTGGCCAGACGGATTGGTATAGGTTTTTTTTCAGTTTTCCTTCTCTACTATGTACTCAGTTCTTGATATCAGTCCCTTTATATGATCGAACTCAAAAGTTTTCTCAAAAGCTTCCTCATTGGAATATTTTTAAAGGTAAAGGCTCTGATACTGCTTTATAATTCTGACTAGGGTTTTTTTTGTTTATATTTAATTTAAAGGAATCCATGTGAAATTTTATAAGAGGAAAACCAAGGGTTTTGTTCTTTCAGCAGTAAGCAACCAGAGTATGGGGTAGACTGAATATGTATTATATGTCTTATTCATACATTTCGTATATTGTACGAGCTCATTATTCCTCTATACATGTGGTAATTACTTAAATATATTTATTTAATTTGACGTAGACATTAATTTACCTCTGTTTCATCCTATCTTGGCAGTTACTTCCTGTAAGAAAACCTAACTTTGAATACAATTAAAGTCAAAGTAACGGGCGTTACCTCACTCCAACACGAAAGGCAATCCTCGTTTGCCTCCCATGTCATGTTCTTCTTTGTACGATATAGTACGATCATAAAACTGTATACTTTGTCATTAAATGTCAGGAACTTTAGCCAAGTTAAACCAAACCTACCGGACATACAAATATGTTAATATTTATTCACGACCACTTACTTGTTCTACACCAAGGTTGAATGTTTAGAATAATACGGGAATAAAAAGAAAAAGCGAAAGCAAACTTATAAATATTTAGTTCTATTTGCAAAAAGCATGTAATGAATAATTGATTCACATACTGCCCCGCTCTAGTCTTTGCAGCAGTATATCGACAAAATGACGTACGTCGATGCGATGCACGTTTTGCATGCAGTACCTTACCATCCACGCGTACCCACAAGGATAACATTGTGCGAGCATGCGTTTCCTTAAGCAACTTAAGGAAAAGCACTCCCACACTCGTATTGTGTGAAGCGTCTAACTTAAGTGGGTGATGTGTGACGTCAGGTGTCGGCGGTCGGCGTGGCGAGCGAGTGGGGAGTGTGGCCACTGGTCGGCGTGCGCGTGCCGATCAACGCCACCGTGGAGCCCTTGCTTACTATGCACAATCCTACCGATCAAACCATACAGGTAATTGGTTCCATCTGTGAAAATCCAGTAGATCATAATTTTTATAGGCAAGTCATCAAAATAATGTTTAACGCGTTTATATTTCACTACCTATGTAGCGCAGAAGTACTGGAAAAAGGTGTTTTTTTTCTAATTCTAGGATTCAAAGATATGAAAAAATATGTATTTCTTTTTGTCTGTTTCTCTTGCAAACGTTGCATACACATTGTTCTGTATACAGACAGACTATAAAATATCTTTATTCTGAAAAATAAACGTGTTGCCGAGGAATTGAGTAATCTATAAAAGTGAAACGAAGTGGCGAGCAAAACATAGTCCAGTACTATGATATAATTGTAATAATATATCCTTAAAAGATCGCACGCGTTGCAGGTCAGCGAGGTATACTCATCAGGTTCATGGCTAGGGCTTCAGCTACCAGACGGAGGGTCTGCGGCGCCGCGAGCCGCGTGGACGCTGGCGCCGGGCGCCACGCGGCCGCTCGTGCGCCTGCGCCTGGCACCGCACCACCACACGCAGCAGCCGCACCACCCCCACCACGCACAACCCGTACCGCTCACCGCGTACATACGGATCAAGGTACGATCACGATCATGCAAAGAATCACGCATGTACAATGGCACCATGGCACTAATATAGTAAAAAGACATAATAATAAAAGTATAACAGAAGTGTTTACGACTAATAAACAATTGTGGTCAGGTAGTTCATAAATTTGTGTGGAACCTTACTAACTACTCGATAGATGGCGTGCACGTCAAGTTACATCGCGATATATTTTGATTCAACACCGTATAATTTAATATATGGAAATTTGTAAAACAATAAGATCAATACACCAGAGTTAGATCAGATTACAGACGGTGTTTTTGTTTTTAACAACCTTCTAGTAAATCTCATTTGGGCAGGAGTTCAAATATTAGCTTAGTTAGCTAACAGAAGTTTTACTCCATTTATTCTCGTTTCTTTAAATTCAATTCAATAAATACTCAATACACATATTGAGTTATCATTAAATGTGTAAAAGTAACCTAACCGCCATCAAAGTTTCACTTTAATAACAATTTAGTCCATTCGTATTAAGAAAGTAGCGACGAAAGCCTAAAACCTGATTGGTCGGGGTCGATCTATGCGTCACTGTTTCTTAATTTCATTTGGAATTTCATTTTACAGAGTAATATTCGAAGGTCGATTCTGAGTTCCACATTTAAATAGAATAGACTTAAAGTGCTCATTAGGAGTATTTAGTAGTGAGTAGTTCTCGGTGTAGGTTTAAATCGGTTGAAAAAGATCAGTTTGATGAAGTGCGTGTGACGTCGCAGGCGAACATAACGGGCGGTGGGCTGGTGGTGTGCGTGGAGGCGCGCTCGGCCGCGCCGGGCGAGTTCGCCAGCCCGCTGCAGCTGCGCCTGCGCACCAGGGGCTCCAGGGATCCCGCCGATGAGGTAACGCCGCTCCCTTCACGCATCGGCCTGACAGGAGTTCCTTGTCAACGAGCAAAACGACTTTGTCGTATCGATGTTTTTTAATGTTGAGAGTTGCTAAAATATTTAAATTATTGTGTTAAAATATTTAGATAATAAAAAGATGTGAGAATACTTATTTATATATACAAGTAGCTGTACCCTGTTGGCTTCACCGTTGACCATTGTGATCGCATTGATGACAAACGAGGAACAAAACTGACGTTAAAAAGCAACAACGACTGAAGTGAATTTTATATTGAAAATTAGAGCTCAACGTCTGCAGAACTTGAGTTTTTTAAACAACCTACTTAGCATTTTTGTGTAATATATATTCGGCGATAGAAGCACTTTGACACAGATCTTTTTTAATCACGAGTATATATTGAATAAATTGTGTGGTGGGCAGTTGGACATATCGCTGGGCAACAGCGGCAGCGCGGGCGTGGCGCTGGAGGCGAGCGTGTGGGCGGCGCGCTGCTCGCCCGCGCCGCCCGCGCCGGCCCCGCCGCCTGCGCACGCGCACGCGCCCTCGCACAACGGGGAGACCAAGGGCACCGCCAACGGGAACGGTAACCGCGCCGCGCTCACTACTACTGGCGATCAATTATTAACTTATCGCCTATCCTATTGATAAAATTTATTAATGAAACTGACACGTCGATTTAGACATGTCTGAATTCTGTATGAAAGATGTACTGATCATACAATACTTTAGGACCTGCATGCATGTTTGGGGATATCCTAAGAAAAACTAGTCTGCTTTCGTTGCTCTTGAACTGCTCTTAAACGTTACCTACTCAATTTAGTACTTTAGAATCCTACATTAATTGTGATAAAATGATTTGTCTTCGTAACAAAATCAAACGTTTAATTTACTCCTGTTGTTTCCTGTAAATTAATCTATGTTTGCATTAAACTGTAGTTTCGAATCCGTATTAGTATTCACGAATAATATTATAGGCTCCTAAAAATCCGTCTTTGTACCCGCGAATTTACGTATATAACGATTGAGCGCACCACTAATACTTGTATAAGTATATAAGTAAAAACTCATATAAAGTATTATTTCCTTTTTCGTCATTTACTCGTAATTAAGCCCTCCCATCTGTTGACCAGGAGTGAAGGCAGAAGGCGTATACGTATCACTGACGCGCTCGTACCTCGAACCGCACCAACAGCTCACGCACGCGGCGCAACTCACCCTCGACTGTAAGTATTAGCTTTGCCAAGCCACGACGACATCCGAAGCAAACTCAGAGTCATATCGAGTTAGAATATGGAACATAAGGAGGGTTCGGCTTATACATAGTGTGATACCGGCAGATGGCAAGATGTGGGCGGGGTACGGCGGGCCGGAGGGCGCGGCGGGCCGCGACGGCGCCTGGTGCGGCGGCTGGGTGGCGCTGGGCCGGGCCGCCGTGCCCTACAGCGTGCGCCTGCTGCCCGGCACGCTGCTGCTCACGCCCGCAGCGCTCCAGTGAGTACCCTTGTCGTTCTGAAACGATGAATTCAGTTCGCTTTTTTGCATATCTCTAATTGCCGATGACTTTATTGTCAACAGTTTCGTGACGTCAAATCGTGAGGAAGCACTGAGTAGTCGAGAAGTGCGCGTGCGCAACGAATTCCCCGTACCGGTACACATCTCCAGAATTGACTTTGGGCCTGACGTCGAACAATATTTTGAGGTTAGTTTAAAGTTGTTTAAATTATCGATGACTAAAGTAATAAATGACAGATTGCCACGTTCGATTAGTTAAATTCAATCTTTATAGAATTTCTTGAGTCGTAATTTCCTAAGGCATAAGTAAGTAATTTAATGATTGTCTTTTTTTATTTAACACTATTTAACTGTCTGTACGTACATAGAAAACGAATGTATAAAAAATATGGAAGATTTCAGTGTATAAAATTATTTTTATAAATTTGTTAAAGTAAGTTTTGATTTCGGTTTCGAATGAAGGAAAGTAAAGGTGAAAGTTCGGTTTCGGTTGAAAAACTATTTTCGATCGAACACAAATTTAATGTTTATTGGAAAAGTATCGGATCGTATCGTTGTTGTAATACGTTAAGTTATACTAAATATGCGAATCGGTCTCGCCGCACGCAGGTGGAGAGTTTGGCGGGGCAGACGGTGGCGGAGGGGGCGAGCGGCGCGGCGGCGCGCGTGCGCCTGCGCGCGCAGGCGCCGGACGCGCCGCTGCGCACGCGGCTCGTGCTGCGCACCAACCTCAGCGACTACACGCTGCCGCTGCTCGTGTACAGCGGCCGCCTCGATATCGTAAGTGTCGCGCGCCACGAGAGACGCTCGCGGGTCGCCCGGCCGAGCGTCTCTCGTACACGTCGCTGGTGCAGGAATGGGAGTGGCCGCAGTCGGAGGACGGCACGCTGCGGCTGGGCACGCTGGGCGCGTCGTCCACGCGGCGCGTGGGCGCGGCGCTGGTGAACCGCGGCGTGACGGCGCTGTGCGTGCTGGAGCTGGGCGTGGCGCTGCCGGGCGCGCAGCTGGGGCTGCACGGCTGCGCCGAGCCCGTGCAGCCCGCGCCCCCGCCCGACCCGCTCTCCTGTGTCAGTATGCTCTCTTACTACTACGCGGCCTATCGATTTCTATTAAACTACGGAGTGGGCCGAGAGCTAGTTAACGTTTGAAAAAGAATCATATAAAAAATCATTTGATAATTAATTGCAATTTATTTTTTAAAAGTTATATCGTCTAAATGACCACCGTTTCGGCATTAGCAATTCTCAGCATTCTCTTCCAAGCGTTCTAGCTAGCTTTTCACTGCTCCAATACCTGTAATTCTGTTTGTTTACAAATCCGTTGAGGTGAAACTGGGCTTCGTCAGAAAATAAGATGTTGTCAAAATTACTGAATTATTCTAACATTGTTTCGGCATACGACTTTCAATCATTAGGTTTTAGTTTCTGGACTATCTGAATCTTATATAGACGTAATTTTAAATATAATTTCGAAATACAACGTAACGATGTACATGATAACCCTAACTCAGTCGAACGTTTGCGCGAGATCTGGATTACGTCTAACAAAAGCGGAAACTTGCTGCACGTTCTCTCCGGTCCCCGAGAAGTCCGTGGGCCTCCAGTTTGCTTTACATTTAGCGTAGATCCCGTCTTTGAACTTCTTCACCCATTTCTTTACGAAAGGAGCACTCGGACACTGATTTAAGTCGTGTAAATGGTATTCTACGTGAAATAAGCGTCTCACAGTAATAAGCGTATTGTTGTTTAAATAAAATTATTTCACACAGTACACGCGCTACGGTCCCGTGAAGCGATCTATTGCGACAAAATTGCCGAGAAAAGAGCTAGTGGTCAAACCCCTCCCTGCGCTCCGCTCGGTATTTGTTTGCGCGGGATGTTCGATTCAAATGTTAACGAGTTTTTGGACTTCCCTGTATTTACTTATATTGTATTTAAATTCTATACTGTATTTACATAGTTTTAGTTCATGGTCACGGAATTATAAAAAAGACACCTTTGTGATTAGCTTCGGTTTTTTCCAGAGTGAGTTTTAGGCTTGATTTCCTTTTACGTCGATATCGGTTGTCAACATGAGTCGATTGTACAAATATAAACTAATTGTATAAAGCATCGCACTGCAACGTTGTCGTCGTCGGCCGCAGATCGTTTAGTAAACGGTATATGCGCGTCAGTCGATTAACACATTGTCGATATCTCAGTCGTTCGAACGAATACGGGTACATCCAAAATCAATATAAATAAAACTACGTTTCACGTTTTCGCCGTTCTTTACTAGTCGAGTGACAATTGGATAGATGACTGTATCGTAAATAAATACCAATGTCCACTTCATTAAAACTAATATCGCGAAACATCTCGGAAAATACAATTTACATAGTTTTTTATTATAATTCGAATTTCAATCAAATATACAGTGAAATATATTGTTCAATTGAGAAGTCTAAAACAGTGACGTCACAATTTGGTATTTAGTACAATTTTCAAATAAAATTGTCGTTTTGACAGATGATAAAAAGTAATTAATTTGACTAAGGTGTCATCTAGCCTATTCAGACAATGTTATATTATGCTTATAGGATCGTGCGTTTAATAGGGTTAACTAACGGTAATAGTCTTAGTAAAGAAAACGCCTACACTAAAAGTTCTTGAAAGTATATTATATTGTATATTGATGTACACAGTTCACACAAGAAAGTTTTAAACACGAGTATATATTCAAGTATTATTAAAGGTGAGAAGATGCGAAAAGTGTAGCGGTACGTTTCGGGCGCAATTCACAGTCAGTTAGCGGCGCGACGCGTATGAAAGGAATGTGTAGTCCTCGCTCGGAAGCTCGTCGCGGCGCGACCGCTGTGACGTAGCACTCAATGTTATATATATCGTTAAAGACGGTCAGTTTGTTCGACCCTTATAAAAACTATATTGCAAGATATAGTTCACAACAAAGTAGTACACCAATACCATACAATTTTATAATTTAAAACATGAAACAACAATACAACGAATGAATTAAATTACCAAAAAAATGCCTATATATAAATACAAATAAACTGAATACATCAGTCAACATATTTTAACTTAATCAGCCACAACAAAACACAATATAAAGTATGGTCCGCTACAATGCTTTAATTACTAAGGTGAAAATTCGTATTTTAATTTGGAATCGATTTAAAGAATCGGTTGTACGGTTGGCTTAGTTATTAAAGTGACTGTCATGCCACTCTCTTCTGCGCTAAGCGGTCAAACCTTTCTTTCTGGGACACCGGTCTGTGTGATTCACAAATTGTTGTTGTGAATCTCGGTATTTTTGTTTTACTTTCGGGTGTTTTAAAAACCCTCAACAGGGACAATACAGGATATGTTAGTAACGCGGCCGCGTCGTCGTTAAAAAAAAAAACAAACGTTAAATAGAAAACGGAAACGGTTTCATAAAAAAAAAATCAGACATCGCGTACGACCGTTCTCTGCGACGATCGATTTTGCAGTGAGAAAGTTTTCCCGTAGTCGTACGCGGTGGACGCTAAGCGAAACCGACGGCGGCGTAAGAGGAAATCGAGCTCTAAGATATGCCATCGAGTCCGTTTGTGAACTATGTGTGGTGTGCAGCGCTGCGTGGCGGCGGGCGCGCGCGCGTGGGCGCGGCTGACGGTGGTGGCGCCGGCGCGCGCGGGCGCGCTGGCCGGGCTCGTCACGCTGCGCGCCGCGCCGCCCGGCCGCGCGCCCGGGCCCGCGCGCCGCGCGCGCGTGGAGCTGGCCGCGCAGCCCGGCCGCCTGCACGCGCACCCGCTCGCGCTCGCCGACGCCGCGCCGGTCGGTACCGCCCTGTCTCGCTTACCGCCCGGCGACTCCTTATCTCGGTCTAAACCTGTGAACGATATAAATTATCGATAGTTTGTAAACGTTTCCTTTTCTTTCTAAGGAGCCAGGAGTTATTGAGAACTGTCGTCGATGATGATGATGACGCGTTTAATATTTTGAGGTCCCGATTCGATAGTATCGAAATAACGCATGAAAATGTTTCAAAAAATTACGACAGTACACCAAAAAAGTGAAATTTATTTATTTTAAGTATTTTTATGCTAGTAACGCTCGACTAAGGTACACCTGTATTTCCCACCTGCGTTATATGTCCCTGGCTTTGTCCACGCTCGCTAGTGTTATAGATACAACTTTGTTTACTTTCCATTTCGACATATTTTTTTATAGAATTGACTCTTTACTAAACTTCATAAAATTATGTTATGTATTGGATATAAACTACTAACAATTATATTGTTATTTCAATAATAAATTACTCATGTCCAGACCGAAAGCTCATACAGAACGGTCGATATCTCTTATTCATTATCCATATAGTGACTAATGATAAAACATTTTGCAGAACAATATCACCGCAAAAAGAAAAAATTGTGTGTGTCAGCTCCGACGCACGACTGAAGTTTACTCCTTAAGTACTGATTGTCAAAACAGACGCAAAAAAGCTTATTTAACTGAAATTAACTACAGTATGAAAGGGTAAATTAACAAATTAATGAAAATAACATATAGATATAGTCGCTTTGCAGCATACTCTATACACGTCTTAATACACTCACAACCAGTGCAGCCGCACCAAAACCAATGCAGCCGCACCAAAACCAATGCAGCCGCACAAAAACATAACGAGGTCATTCGTTCAGTAGATTTTACTCCTCACATTTTTCTCATACCGGGCGCCTTATATCAAAAAACCAATTCTTAAGGAGTAAACTCCAAAAAAAATTTTTGCGGAACTGTATACCACCAAACCGTCTGGCCGATATAATAGGCCAAAACCGTCTTTCTTAGGAGAAGACTATGTCCGACAAGGGAATATTAAAAGCTGTTGATGCTTGATTACGAAATGTGTTCCTAAAAACATAGTACAGTAAATGAAAAATAGTGAACCGAAGAGTTAACTCGATATTGTCTATGGTCGTACAGTACGCGTGGTCGTCGGCGCCGCTGGTGCTGGAGAGCAGCATGGCGCTCAGCATGCGCGTCACGGACGTCACGCTCCCGCCCGACAACCCTGCGCTTTCCTACACGTGAGCCACTACCTTACTCTCGTTCCACAATCGATTATGACTTGTACTAAATAGAATAAACTAAATTAGAAATGCCACATTTGGATCTTCTCCGACACTTATTCCGAAGCGAAACACGGCTTAATGTAAGTTTTTCACGCGAAGCGATCGCCGTCAGCCCTTACGATTCGAGTAGGATATCAAAGTTCTTTAAAAATACTGTTGTGGGAGCTATTTCAGGGTTCCGACTGACGATTACCATTCAAATTCGCACGACAACAGAGATCGACAGTTTAATGTGCGGTTCGAGTTAAAAATGATCGTCCATCAGTAGACTGATCGATTAACTGATTAGGATTTTTTAACTTTGAGAATTGTAAAGGGAAGGTCGTTGAGGGATCGAGGAGTTAAGCTGGCGCGTGTTGCAGGCCCGGCGCGGAGGGCTCGGCGGAGGTGTCGAGCGGGCGCAACACCGTGGGCACGGTCGTGTTCGCCGCCGAGAAGCTGTGCGAGCCGCACTGCTACACCGGCCTGGACATCGACACTCCAGGTATGTGGTATGCGCTTCTGTCAACGGTTGCACTGAATTACGTTTACTTTGTGACACCTACAGCTATTTTTTGAAGCTTCTAATAGACATTAATTTTTTATTAAAAATCTCTTCAAAGAGATTCTTAATGAAACACTCGTCCGTGGAGGATAAGTTACTGTAAACGCACTTGTGGTTTTTCAATCATACGATTAAGTGAATCATGTTACGTCATCTGTCAGGTTCGAACGAAATATATACTATGGTTATTTCTCATATTATTTTACTCATCGCGGCTAAAGAAGAATAATTCTTTCGTATATTTTTTTTTTGTAAAACTTTGACATTTTACCTAGCGTATACAATAAAAGCTCTTAAAAGAAATAACTTTTCCTCGTTGTAACACTTTTCATAGATGCTCTGTTCCTATCGGTCACAGTGTGAGATATATGTCTATAGTCCGCCTCGATCGATGGGCTTCTAACTTTGCAAGATTTTTTGAAATCGGACCAGTAATTTCCGAGATCGGCGCGTTCGACCGAACGGACAAACGAGCAAACGAACTCTCGAGCTTCGTAACATCGGGCGAGTGGCGTCGGTAGAGCGGCACCGGTAGAGCGGCGGCGGTAGACTAACGGGGTGCGCTTGCGCAGAGGGCGCGGCGTGGGAGCGGCGCGGCGCGGCGCCGGACGAGGCGGCGCTGCGCCTGGACGCGGCGCTGCAGGCCGCGCGCCACGCGCTGTACGAGCGCCGCCCGCGCGCCGCCAACGTGTCGCTGCACGCGCACACCTCGCACGTCGTGCAGGTATCGCTTTTCCATCCTGCCGCTTTTCCTGGAGTGTGGAGTGTAAAGTTTCACGTAGAAACCGCCCGAAAGCCGGTTTTAGACGCCCCGTTCTGAGAGCCCGGCTCCCGTTTTTCAGATCCCCCCGAAGTCGATACCCGCCACGGGGAAATTGGGAAATTGCAAAGATTGCCTCCCGCCCGCCTGCCTAGTCGCTACGTTTTGTTCGTCCTGATCGCACTTTTTGCGGCTGGACGCCTTCACCCGACCTCGACGATCAACCTACCACGTGTCCGGAAGGTGCCGGTTAGTATCGCCGCCGACGTCCTCTACGCCCGAGACCGGCCCTCCTCCGATCCCGTTCGACGGTCTCGCTCTGTCGATAGGGTTGCAGGGGTAGCGTTGTGCCCTCTCCTTGCATCCGATTTTATTCACATACTGACCGAAACGACCGTGCCCGATAAAAGTCGACGTTTATCCGAAAATGTCTCAATCTCCCTCCCGGTCTACCCGAGCTTTGAGATTAGGCAGAAAAGTACCGATAGCGCATTGATGCGCATTCTGAGTCTAATCCATTCGCACGCGCCGTTATGCCTATCGGTGAGCGTTCCATCGTATTTCGAGCTCGTCTTAGACTTCCTCGCTCTCATCCCGACGGATAGAGCTAGTAGCTTAGTCATAAACGCTGCGCTTGGTTAAGCTCAGCAGCAGGGGGCCGATAAACACTTGTCCTATATTAGCGCTCCGTAGAAGGTCATGGATCGTAATATCTCACAGAAAAGGCGGTAAACTACCCCCCGTGGACTCCCTAAATTAAACAATAATCTCTATAGGGAGACCACAACCCTCCAAACTAAAAAATTATCCGCTCAAATGCTTCTAAAAGCGCCAACGACTGTCGTGTCGTGTCTGTAATCGTGTCGAGTACAGTGTCAGCAATTGAGAATGGCACCTCCACGTTTCCTGTAGAATCAAAGAACTTCCGTCTTATGAGGATCCCGTATTATGAGGATGCAACCCGTAGCCTCAGACCGCTTATCGTTTGGACGACACAGGCCACCCCCTAACTCAACGCTCTTTAGGATTTCTTGGAAGCCATGCCCCCTAATCAGAACTAGAGTATCGTTCGCGCAGCAGACGGTACTCATTCCAAGAGGGAAGCTGGTTCTCAGAACCGTATTATGTGCGAGATTCCATAGAAGGAGTCCCAAAACCAACCCATAGGCAATCGTTGTTTTTTTCTTAACTGCTTTTCTTATAAATTGTAAATCTTATATATATATATATAGCTTTTTGTTTAGAACATAATCACGATAGGAAATTTTCGAAAATACTAACTGACCCGCACAACTTCATATGCGTCTCTCAGAAGGAATTGTTCATTTCATTATTTTTCTTACATTTATACATGTTATCTCATGGTAACATTGTTCACTTGACCTAATACTCTCGAGTATCAATGAGATTAACGAGTACCAATTCATTTTCGTAAAAAAATTAAATAAAAAAATTGAGGTTCAAAAAAATGAAGATGAATTAACGAGAATTCAATGACATTAAATTTTTGAAAGCTCAAAGAAAATACCATTTAATATTATGACATTTCAGAGAGATCCGTATAATATACTATATATATATTTATATTATATATAATAATAACGAACACAACATCACGTCGTTAGTATTATGCAATATAACACGTACTTATCGTTTTTTCTCCACAGATTCCAGTAACGGGCACTGTGAACACGTGGTGGCCGCGTTTAGTCACCTCGCCCGGGGACGCGGGGCTGGCGGGTGTGGGCGGAGAGGTGCCGCTTAAAATCCGAGTGAGGAATCCTTCGCGGAGTCATCCCTTACTCGTGCAGCCGGTGGTGGGGGGGCCACTGTCTCTGTAAGTAATAAGATCAATTGCTCACTGTACTGTTCTGCTCCGACTCACCCCGACCCTCTGACCCTTTAGTGGTTGCGGCCATAAAGTACACACCCAGTAGGATCTCTAACATACGTCGACCCAAACACGCGTTAGGGGAAGAAGACGACGACATTACACTCGCGCAACGTAGAGCGCACGCAGCTAGGGAAGCCATCACGAACCGTCCGCGTTTTCGCCCCCGCCACCGGGGACGGAATACGCACCGTGTAAACCGTCTAAACATGGGACTAGGTCGCCCCAACTTAGCAGTAACGCCCCAAGCCGAGGTCCGTGCCCCACAGGGGGTGCCCTTGGGCGATGTTACTTAATAAATGACCGGTTGAGAGCGCTCACCGAAAAATCCGGGTAAAGTTGTAGAGGCCATCCGAGGCCAACAGCAAAGGTCAACACAAAAAAAAATCACTGTACTGTTAGTAGCCCACTACGTACAGGGAGTCATTGCGATGTTACAAATATGACAACATATTGTTTCGTGTAAGGGTGCGTTTAATTTAAAAAGGAAACTTTATTGCCAACACTGTTAGAAACCTTAAAATAATACAGAATAATTGTCCTTAGTGATCGCCGAGGTCGTTGGGTTAATCGCTTTGATATTTATCACACTGTACCACACGATGTCTCTCAACTCGTCACAGGTCTCACTGGTTGAATCCCCAAAGTTCCAATTGCTAACAGAGCATTCGAATACTGCCGTTTTCGAGAATCGTTTTCGAATGTAAACAAGTCAGCCACTCGACAATCCATCTACATTGACCCTTATGTTTATTTCTGTAAAGTTCACTGTTCTGTGCCGCAATACATTGTTATAAGAACTTAATTTAAAATTGTATGGTCGAACCTACCGCCGCTTCCTTTCGGGAATCTTCGTTTTAGTTTTCAACTATGCTATGTATTAAGACTTACCTGTCGCTTAAGAAAAGTATACAAAATTTTGAAAACACACTGAATTTGGTATAGAATACGTCGACTTCCGAACGACACACATCGTGTATACTAATGAGCTCGTCGGTGTAGCGGTTAGTGATTGTTTAGAAGCGACATAAATATAGTTTGTCGATCAATCGATAGATGGCGTATGTGATACTTTCTGAATCGCGATATCATTTGTTTCACATGGCGGGTTAAATACACCAGATGTTTAACGTTTGTAAAAACCTTTCATGGCACATGTGCCGGTTGCTATATTTGTGTAAAATATACAGTATAGTGCGATACGGTGGGTTTATTCGAATCACCCCCAAGTGACGCGATAGTGGTGACGAGGAGCACCCTGCGCACAGTGATCCTTTCCGGTAAGCCGGTCGCGGATTCGATTCCCACTTAGCAGAAATCTTTGCGTGATAACCGTTAACATTTTTTTCTGTGTGCGATTTATCTACAACGCGTGCGTATTTAGAAATATATAAAAATAAATAAGAACGCATAAGAAATATATCGGCATTTCGATTATAATAGGACAGGCTTTGGCCGGTCTGGGATCAGACAGTCGAGGAGAGACGCGCGAGGCGCGTACGTAGGTGTGAGGGCAGGCCCCGGGTGTGACGCGGCGTGTGTTGCAGGGCCGCGGTGGCGGAGGCGGCGCCGTGCCGCGCGGAGCGCTGCGCGTGCGGGCGGAGCGCCTTCCGCCTGGAGCGCTGGCGCGCCACGCGCGGGGCGGCGCGCACGTGGCGGGCCGCGCACAACGCCACGGCCGCGCTGGCCGTGCTGCTGCTGGCGCCCGACGCCGAGATCGAGCTGCAGCTCAGCTTCGCGCCCGAGGACGCCGCGCCGCTCACCGCCTACCTGTACCTGAGGTATTTACGTCTCTATATAGTCTCGTGGGCGTCGTACGATTCGATTTAGCTACCGAACTGCGCAGGCCTTTGCAAAGAGAAGGAAAAATTGAAACGTACTCTGCGTGGCCAGCGTGGTATAGTAGGTGGAAACTTGCTTTCTAAGGCTTAAATCCTTATGTGCCGGCCTCAAATCGAGAACCTCGACCGTCGACTCCGACCCCCCTGTAATCCGACATCAATCAAACAATTTTCGCTAATGTAAATCATGCATGATTGAACAGGTTACAACTTGTGCTCGACGCGTAGGTATTGTTTCAATTCCGATTGCTTAGTTTGAATTTGACTACGTGTGATAGCGGTACAGCTAAGCGTTTATTCATTGTGTATTACGTATACATACCTAATAATGTCGTCACAAGCCCAGAAGCCAACATATAGAATTTTATCACTTGTCTGTAATTTGTCGGATTACAAGGTACTCTTTTGTAAAATAATCCGGGCTATAGGGGGTCTTAGGCAGTACTCTATTATCCGACAAATCCGATAGTCCGACCACTGTATTGTCCACTGTATTGTTAAATATCTTCCCAGTTTTAAAAGGTGTTTGATACCAAGCGTGATGTCGATGGACTAAGTGTGTGACACTATGAGGGATTTAAATGAAACCACTGTGCACTGTACTATGGGTTCGTAAGACTCCACGGTTTAATTGGCTGTCGCCTTGTATTAAACTCCAGTTTTGTTCTATCGTGTGTAACACAACGATAGTGCGATCTAAGTTTGTAGCGGCTCCATCTAGGGAACGTAAAGGTAACTAATATTTTGATTTTGACTTTGATCGCACTATGCTGTTATTGGTCTCTAACAAAAGGTGTAATCCTATTTTTACTTAATTCTGTGTTTAAAGGACTTATTTACACCTCCGACTCCTCCAGTTTTCTTGTAATTAATTTTATTGTGGGTTAAAAGGTATTTTTTTCTGAGACTTCCCGATTATCATAACTCGATGTGTTTGTGGGTCACTGCTGTTGTTGTGGTGTGCAGGAGTTACAGTGGTAGGCGTGTGAGAGAGAAGTCCTTTACGAAATGTCGGAATTCTTTAAATAAAAAAAAATTAACATAAGGGTTACTAGATAAAATAATTAATTCTAATTACGATCCTGTCTTTTTATTCTGTTTGTGTATGTTCTTCTTGTTGCCGATAGATGACAGTGTATTTAAAAAATTATAACAACAAATATAAAAAAAAAATTTTGACGATTACAAATTCTTTAGGACTGAGTACAGCACATTTGTGAATGTTTCACGACATTTGCGCTCTCAGAATCTTATTTTCATCACACAGTTTTACCGTATAGTGGCAAATATATTTCAAAAATTAATATTAAATTATAAATCATATATTTAGTAATATGTCAAAAAACCAGAGATATTTCCTAAACTGCTTTAATAAATGAAATTCCAAATTATTTACTGTTAGCTAACTGATCTAACTCTGGTTTATTGATCTTACTGTTTTACAAATTTCCATACATTAAATTATACGGTGTTGAACCAAACTATATCGCGATGTAACTCGACGTGCACGCCATCTATCGAGTAGTTAGTAAGGTTCCACATAAATTTATGAACTACCTGATTATAATTGTTTATTGGTAGTAAACATTTACAAAAGAAATGTGGTGCCGTAAGTCTTTGTACACTATAGCATTTTATACTACATCCTTTTCTTTGTAATATCATGAAAATGTAACGATTCCTGAATTTCAACAACTTGTGCTCAATACGAATACGCTTTTACGTACGTAAACTTTAAACCACGCCCACTGATGACGCCAGGTTATAGGGACAATACAGGGTTATATTAGTTACGGTGCACAGTCGTGTAGGCCTTCTTCTCTTTGTATTTGCTCCGTATGAGTATATATTGATATTTATACACACTACATATACACTAATGGAAAAATTAAGGGATCAAAAAAAATTTCCAAATTTTTGGGCATTTTTCTACAGGCCGTAACTTCGAGAGAAATGGTCGTACAGGAAATAAAAAAAAAGCAAATTATAGCTCCAAGTATCTAGTTTTTGGATTCGAACTTCAAAATTTTATAGTCTCCGCGGTTTTTGAGTAATCGTAGAAAAACCAGCAACAAAAAAATTTTAAATTTTTTTGTAGTTTTGTTTTGGTCTACGGACGTGGAGAAAATTTTTTTAGCTTAACCACTATAAAGATCGGATGCCTTGTTTATTTAGCTTTAATTGGCTTTTCTATACACTCTGATACGCCCGCTTCGCGCTGAGATATCGGTTTTCAAATGGAAAAGGATCCTTTTGTCTTTGATTATCGATATCTCAGCAACCAATGATCACACAGAAATTTGAAGGTGGGTTTCAAGAACCTGAATAAATTTTCCTTAATGACTAGCTATTGTTTTTCCGAAAAATAAACTTTTCTTTCTGTCACATGAATTTGAAAATGCAACAAAAAAAGGGTTTTTGGTGGTTTTTTTGAAAATCAAGCGCTGGATCGAAAATATTGAGGAAACCACTAATGTTAAGTGTGCCTTTTACAGTTCAATATGTCGACAAAAATCCTACAAAAAACCAAGTTAATCCAGCCAGCTGTTATTTTGTTTCACTCGATCGAATTTTTAAAAAAATTAAAGGGTTACGTTTTTGCTCTGATGTGCTCATAATTTTTAAAAATAAGAAAAAAAAATGTTTTTGCGAGCTTTTCTCACATTTTTGTTCCAGAAAGTGCTTTAATTCAAAAAAAAAAAAAAAAAATTTTCCTCAACAAGTTGAGGAAATTCAAAAAACTATCGCCTAATAATTTTTATCGCGCTTCCGCCGCTGCATTCCTTGATTCTTCTGATCTCCTTTAATTAAATTCAAAAAAAAAATTTAATAGCCCCAATCGAATTTCGATCTTTTTCATACGCTTTTTTTAATTTTTTTTTGAATTTAATCACTTTCTGGAACAAAAATGTGGGGAATGCTCGGAAAATCTTTTTTTCTCCTTTTTAAAAATTATGAGCATTTCAGAGCAAAAAACGTGACCCTTTAATTTTTTTGAAAATTCGATCGAGTGAAACAAAAAAACGGCTGGCTGGATTAACTTGGTTTCTCGTAGGATTTTTGTAGACATATTGAACTGTAAAAGGCACACTTAACATTAGTGGTTTCCTCAATATTTTCGATCCAGCGCTTGATTTACCAAAAAACCACCAAAAACCCTTTTTTTGCTGCATTTTCAAATTCATGTGACAGAAAGAAAAATTTATTTTTCGGAAAAGCAATAGCTAGTCGTTAAGGAAAATTTATTCAGGTTCTTGAAACCTACCTTTAAATTTCTGTGCGATCATTGGTTGCTGAGATATCGATAATCAAAGACAAAAGGATCCTTTTTCATTTGAAAACCGATATCTCAGCGAAAAGCGGGCGTCTCATAGTGTATAGAAAAGCCAATTAAAGTTAAATAAACAAGGCATCCGATCCTTATAGTGGTTAAGCTAAAAAAATTTTCTCTACGTCTGTAGACCAAAAAAAAAAACTAAAAAAAATTTGAAAATTTTTTTGTTGCTGGTTTTTCTACGATTACTCAAAAACCACGGAGACTGTAAAATTTTGAAGTTTGAATCCAGAAACTAGACACTTGGAGCTATAATTTCCTTTTTTTGATTTCCTGTACAACCATTTCTCTCGAAGTTACGACCTGTTGAAAACTGCCCAAAAATTTGGAATTTTTTTTTGATCCCTTAATTTTTTCCATTAGTGTATATTTTAATATCTACCTCCATAGCTTCAAAACACCTAAACTAGCATTCCTTTTTCTTATCTCCAATCTATTTGTTTATGTAAAGGTTGGTTTTAGCACCAAGACCGTCCATTATACACATTTTCTTGTAATATTTATCTATCGTAATCGGTGTATAACAAAGTATATTCTATTTTTTTCCCAGAAATAATTTGACGATAATGGAAGGCGTTCAATTGTCGGGTCGCGGAGCATACCCGAGCTTCGAGATCGGCGGGCGACGGCCCGGTACCAATTCCCCGCTACTATTTGAGGTGTGCACTAAAATCTTTTTAAATCATCTAATATTGATTAATATTATTCATAATTTCTAGTTTGTCTTTTTAATTTGAGTTTAATATGAATAATACGAAACGTACGTGCGCAGGTGAGCGGCTGCGCGACCGTGCGCCGCACGGTGGTGGCGCGCAACACCGGGCGCGTGCGCGTGCGCCTGCGCGACTGGGCCGTGGCCGGCGAGGCGTGCCAGGCGCGCGGCTTCCGCCTCTCGCCCTGCGCCGCGCTCTCGCTCGCGCCCAACGAGTCGCGCCCGCTCACGCTCGCCTTCACGGCCGACTGGACGCTCGCCAAGGTGCCCGCCGCGCTCCACCTCAAGTACGCTCTCACCGCTGCTCTTTGCGCGCCGTACCGGTCGCCGCGCCGAATCGGCTCACGGTAAATCCGGCCGATCGAATTGATCGATTTTACCGTCGCCTTGCAGATCGGAACTCGGGCGAGCTAGCTTCCCGCTGGCGGCGGCGGCGCCGGCGCGGCTGCTGGCCAAGTGCGGCGGGGCGGCGCCGCGGCCGCCGTGGGAGCCGGCGCTGCGGGCGGCGGGCGCGCTGGCGGCGCTGGCGGCGCTGGCGCTGGTGCTGGCGGCCGCGGCGCTGGACGCCGAGCGCGAGCTGCGGCGCGCGCGCGCGCAGCGCCCGCCCCTGCCGCCGCCGGCCGCGCGCGCGCCGCTCGACCTGCGCGCGCTGGCGCACGAGCCGCAGGTACTGCAGGCTCACCCTACGCCTACCGCGCCGAAGCGTTCTTGTATACTACCTGAACGTAAACACCTTAAAAACGATAAACTGTCCTTAACGCCGTTCCGCCTACCGTTTGCTTACCGCGCTTACTTCCATTTTTATTAAAAAAAGCATCAGTGATCAATATTGTTTTGGTACCTCTCGAAAAAAAATCGAATATAATAATTTAAAAATATCGCACTATTCCTGACCATGGTAACGGTGCGGCGGGGAGTGTGAAGAATCCCCAAGTACGGCTGGGTACCACCGACAACTATACTTAGCGACGTATAATGGACACACGTTGCGGCTGGAGCATCGCTTTTCAGAATTAGAAGCGGAGTTAATCCATATAAATTGGCATATTTTAGGGCTATCAGAAGTCTGAAGACAGGATGAGGATATGATAGCCCTATATTCCGGTCACCTCCTCCACTTCCGACAGGGAGAGCAATCATCCCAAAGCGGTGTCGGATTTATGATCCATTAATCGTTCAGGGTCAACGTGGAGGAAGTCAGAAATTACTATCATGCATACACACAGAGCACTCCACTCCACATTACGCCACACCACATTTCAATACACCTCGTTTCATCATACGACATCACATTACATCACATCTTAGCATCCCACATCACACCACATAACTTTACATCACACCTCATTGTATTGGACACCACACCAGACATCACGTGACACTACATTAACACGCTCCATTTCATAAGACAACATGAAACACACCACACTTCATCACATTACATCAATACACACATCAATCACATCATCATAGATACCGGTGGTTAAGGCTCCAGAGACAGGTACCTCCTCACTATACGGGCCGTGTCAAGGAGGAGTGCCTTCTGCATCAGACCCTTGATCCAACCTAACGTGAGCCTCTTAAGGAACACCGGCCAAGATTTGGCTATCAATCCATGAACAGATATGATTATCAGCACAATGATCACCGAATCCATATTCCACATATCGGAAATCTCGTGAGACAGATCCAAATACTTCAATTGTTTTTCTTTTTCAACTTTCACGAGATTCTCGTCATGTGGAACAGCGATATCGACAATCATTGCGCGGCGCTCTAATCGATCTATCACCACAATATCAGGTTTATTGGCAATAATAGCCCTATGTGTGATAATAGATCGATCCCAATATAACGTATTATAATTATTTGGCAGTGTACCGTCAAGGATAACGTACCTCATCTTAAAAATAACCAAAAGATATTCCCTGAAGGTTATACAAGTGTACGCACCCACGTCCACACATCCTGACGATGAGGGTGAAGCCATGTACAAAGACATAGCTAAAGGCTCTGTCTCGTACAACACTTCTTTCACAGTTGGCGATTTCAATGCGAAAGCGGGAGTACAAGGTGATGGCAAAACCGGGGTAGGACCGTTCGGCTATGGACACGTGCGTCGTGCCTCAGCGTGGTCAAATGCTGGTAAACTTCCTCGAGGCCCAGGGACTCTATCTGATGAATTCCTTTTTTTAGAAGAAGCCTCAAAGGAAATGGACCTAGCTAAGCCCCGACAGAGCTACAAAGAACGAGATCGATTTCATCATCACAAACAAACGCCATATATTTTGGGGATATCTCTGTAATCAACAGATTCAATACAGGAAGTGATCGTCGAATCGTGAGGGGTACCCTAAATCTATGCATCGAAACAATTCACCTCCAGCAATTCTCCTCCAGATGTGAAAGCTTCCAGCTAGAGCACCGTTTCACCATGTTGGAAATCGTGCAGGACGTAGACGACGCCGCCAACAGCCTGGTACGTGTCATCCGCGAAACCGCTTTCGACCGAAGCGCATTGGAAACGCAAGTCGAACCTCACAAGCGAGACCATAGGTCTTATGAGGAGAAAACGAGAGACAACAAACAGCACTCTATATGACCGTCAGGAACTGAATAGGCAGATAAAGAGACTGGTAAGACGAGACATTCGCCAAACAAATACTCGAGCAATTGTCCGAAATAAGGGCATGAAAGTCTTTATCAAGTCAAAAACCTCATGTTGTCACCTGACTAAACTAATTCGTCACTCCTGAGCCATGTATATAAGTTGTTTTCGAGTTTTTCGAGTTGTTACGAATCGTTTTGCTTAAAAATTCGATGACTTCCAGCCCGTGGAGCAGAGGCTGGGTTTCGTAAGGCTACAGCACCGTGGACCACATACTGCTCTAAGGCTCTCTCGCTCTCTAATAATTAAAAAGACAGAAATATAACCAACCTCTCTGTCTAGCGTATGTGGACTACGAGGAAACCTTCGATACCGTCGAGACTTGGGCTGTCCTGGAATCCATGCAGAGATGCCTGGTTGACTGTCGATATGTTCAGATGATGAGATGCCTCTTTGAAGCTGCAACAATTACCGTCTAAGTACAAGAAAAGAGTACAAGACCGATCCAATTTTTTTTTTTTTTTTTTATACCACGACGGTGGCAAACAAGCATACGGCCCGCCTGATGGTAAGCGGTTACCGCAGCCTATGAACGCCTGCGGCACCAGGGGCATCACGTGCGCGTTGCCGACCCTTTAAAAACCTATTTACCCCCTTCTTGAAGAGCCCCATACTGTAGTTTCCAGGGAAAACCTCGGCAGGGAGCTCATTCCATAACGGGATTGTTCGCGGGAGAAAATTTCTCTGAAACCGCACTGTGCGCGACCATTTAGGTTCCAATGTATGTGGATGAGCTCCCTGACGATGGCGAGCGGTGCGATGGTAGAAAGTGGCTGTGGGCATCATATCAAACAATTCTTCAGAACACAGCCCATTGTAGAGACGATAGAGCACACACAAGGAGGCAAAGTTTCTCCTAAGACTTAGTGGCTCGATACCGTCTGTGAGATCAGGATCGTCGACTATTCTCACAGCTCGTCTCTGAACTGAATCGAAAGGCTCAAGCTGGTACTTCGGTGCTCCCGCCCAGAGATGACAGCAATACTCCATGTGAGGTCGAACTTGTGTTTTGTAAAGTAGTAGCCTTTGTGCCGGTGTGAAGTATCGCTTCGCTCTATTCAGAACACCAAGCTTTTTTTGATGCCAGCTTGACCTTCTCTTCCAAATGAGCTCGAAATTGGACGTCACTGGAGATGTCGACACCGAGGATTCCAATACTCTGTGAGATGGTAAGGGGTGTATTCTGGAATTGTGGAACCACAGTGAACGGGGTTTTCTTAGCGGTAAACGCACAGACTTGTGTCTTAGAGGGGTTAAATTGGACCAGGTTATCCCGACCCCAATCGGAGACTCTGTGTAAGGTGCTCTCGATTTGAGACACAAGTTGTTCGCGACTTTCTACTACAACGGTACGAGGGATGTTAGCTCGGCCCGTGTAATACGCATCTCCAGTACTGTCGTCCGCATAACAATGGATACCATCCGTGGACAGCATATCATTGATATGCAGCAAGAACAGCGTTGGAGATAGCACGGAGCCTTGCGGGACACCAGCGTTTATGTCCATGCTATCGGAACAGCTACCATCGACGACGGCTTTTATGCGTCTGCCGGACAAAAAGCTAGCCACCCACTTGCACAAACCCTCGGGCAGGCCGTAGGATGGTAACTTCGATAGAAGACCCCTGTGCCAGACCCGATCGAACGCCTTTGCTATATCCAGGCTAACTGCCAAAGCCTCACCTTGACTCTCAATGGCTGAAGCCCACCGGTGAGTGAGATACACTAGAAGACCACCAGTCGAGCGACCGTGGCGGAAACCATACTGGCGGTCGCTGATCAAATCGTGCTCCTCTAGGTAACTGAGGAGCCGTGTGTTGATCACACGCTCCATCACCTTAGAGAGAAGGGAAGTTATAGCTATAGGCCTGTAATTCGATGGGTCCGGTCTATCACCCTTTTTTGGCACTGGATGCACATGGGCAGTCTTCCACGAAGACGGCACTTGCCTTTTGCGGTAGGAAAGCGCGAAAAGTCGCGTTAGTACAGGGCACAACTCAGGAGCACACTGCTTGAGCACCACTGCAGGTATGCCGTCTGGCCCACTCGACTTATGAACGTCTAGACAGTTTAGTTCCCGCCGCACTTCTCTTTGCGAAATGTGTATTTCCGGCAAAGAGTGTTGGCACGGCGGGTTAGTAGGCGGTACCGCACTTCCATCCTCGTTCATGGTCGAGTTTGAGGCAAAGAGTTGCCCAAGTAGGTCGGCTTTCTCTTTGGCACTGTGGGCCAAGTTACCATCGGCATTTCGCAATGGTGGTAAAGACGACTGGCAAAAGTTTCCCTCGGCCGCCTTAGCAAGAGACCAAAAGGCACGACTCCCAGAGGGGTAGCCCGTAAGTCGCTCACCAATCCTGCCGATGAAATCGAATTTGGCTCTGGCAATTGTCTTTTTGCAGGATCTCGAGGCAGCATTTAGTTTGCGTCTCACATCAGAGATGTTCGGATCCTTATTAGCACGGGCCGTGGTCCAAGCCCTGTAGGCAGTCTGCTTGACTAGTCTGGCTTCCTGGCAGAGCCGGTTAAACCACGGTCGCTTTTGTTTTCCCGCAGCTACTGATGAGTTAGGAATAAAATACTCCATACCCACCAGGATCGTCTCAGTGACAGCGGCTGCGCAGGGGTCGGGGTCTTCTGACGCGAAACAAAGCTGCCTCCATGGGTACGATGCGTAGAATTCACGCAATCCATCCCAGTCTGCTGATTTATATTGCCACATGCGGCGCAAATCGGCTGGGCGAGGTGGAATATGCCGCGCGCATGGGACTACGGTCCGGACGAGGCAGTGGTCGGATGAGCCGAGAGGTGCGTCCACTGTGATAGTGTAGTCGTCCGGACGCGTCGTCAGCAGAAGGTCCAGCAAAGGGTGCGCATGGCTCTCAATATCAGGTATTCTTGTTGGGGAATGTACCAGTTGTGAGAGGCCATGGGCCAGAGCAAATTCATGAGTAGACCTTCCCGCAAAGTCGGTGGATCGAGAGTTTAGCCACTCACAGTGGTGGGCATTAAAGTCTCCTTAAATCACCAACTCAGCACGGGGGTACTGCTCAAGAACTTTGTCAGTCGTCACTTGCAGGTGCTCAAAGAGTGCTCTAGTCTCCCTGTCGCCGCTATGAGACCTGTATAGGCACGCATAGATTCGAGTCTGACCTCCGTAGTCTACGCGCACCCACATTACTGACAGGTCCCTGTCTTCATAAAAATGAAGACGGCGACAGCAGATATCCTCCCGGACGTACATGCATACACCGGCACGTCTCAGGAATTTGTGTTCGAGTTTGTAGCCGGGGTAGTGTAGGTATGATGTATCGGCCGGGCAGGATATCTGTGTCTCCGTAAGAAATAAGAGGGTCGGCTGCGCAATCTCCAGATGAAGGTGGACTGCGTTCAGGTTGGAGTGAAGTCCCCTGATATTGCAGAAGTCCATATACGTGGAAGAGGATGCCGCTGTAGATACTCTTTTTCTACTTTTCTTTGTCATTTTTTTTGGGGGGGTTCAATTGGTTTGTGAGGATTTACTGTGTTGACAGCTAAGGGGGCAATGGGGCGGTGCCAATCCGCACATGGCTGATGCGGGTAGTGCGATTTGTCGGCGCGGCGTACGAAAGGGCCCCCGCTCCCCTCCTGCAGCAGCAACCGGGTTCCACTCCGGTCTCCTCCTCCGGCACGACTACTACTGCAGGGATTTTTCGCAGGCTGGCGGTTCGGCCTCCCAGGGTGGAGGTTGTAGTGATCCCTGGGTTCGGGAACCCATCTATCCTGCGGGCGGCTAGCGGACAATCGTTTCAGCGGGTCTTCCTGACCGCCGCGCCCACATCCCGCGCCCACACGAGCCAGTAGCAGTATTATAAGCACCACTGGTCCCCCGTTGTTAAAACAGCGAATCCTCTAGAGCTCTGGATACCTTACTCACCACAGGAACACAGCACTGCCGAAATAGGCTGTGCTATTTGGCCGTGGTCTTCTGTAAGGCGGAGGTCCTTCCCCAGTCGGGCTGCTCTAATGTTTGAGCGGAAAATATCGCGCTATGCCCTACCTCTCCCAAAATTGCATCGTAGTGTAAAACAGGGAGATGTTATATCACCGAAACTATTTACCAAAGCATTGGAAGACGTCTTCAAAACGCTCGATTGAAACGGGCGGAGAATCGGTACCAATGACTGATACCTCTCACATTTGCGGTTTGCGGACGGTATAGTCATCTTGGCGGAATGTCTTCATTTCTATTCAACCTATCGCCGTCCACTGCTGAACGAAGGTCTCCCCCAAGGAACGCCAACCATCCCGGAAGAAATGCTTAACAGTCTGGATGAGTCTTCAAAACGAGTGGAATTGGGGATGAACATCGAAAAAACGTAAATTATGCATAATAGGCATGTATCTCCGACTCCCGTAACCGTAAATGGCGCTGCTATCGGGGTGGTGCAACAATACATCTACTTTGGGCAAATCATTAAACTTGGTCGGCACAACTTCGATCGGGAGGCCGATAGGAGGATTCGTCTGGGCTGGGCAGCATACGGGAAGCTGCGTCACATCTTCGAGTCACCAATTCCACAATCATTAAAGACCAAGGCATTTGACCAGTGCGTCCTACCCGTAATGACATATAGAGCCGAGCGTGCGATGCTGGGCGTTTCTCTGGCGGATAGAATTCGTAACGAGGTTATCGACAGAGAACGGGAGTAACTGACATCGTACGGAGAATCAGTACGCTGAAGTGGAAGTGGGCCGGTCATGTCTCCAGACGAACCGATGGTCGTTGCCGTCGAAGTGTGCTAGAGTGGAGACCCCGATTGGGCAAACGTAGTTTAGGGCGCCTCGCGGCGCGATGGACCGATCACTTGAAGAAGGTGACTGGCGGCGAAGAGATGCAAATTGCTCAAGACCGGTTTGGTTGGCACTCTTCGGGGAGACCTCTGTTCGGCAGTGGACGACGATAGGTCGATTTGTTATCCTGTAACGACGGAGTACACTCGTGTCAATAACGAGGTATTAGGTTCACAACTTCATCGAGTTATTTTTTTCTAATCAACTTATTATCATGGAAAAGTAAAGAAATATAATGTAAAGTAAATAATGTAATAGTTTTGAAGATCATTTTAACATAAGTGAGGATATTCAAAATGTGATAAAATACATATAACAATATTTTTTACGTCGTTAATTGTACATACTGTTTTGTGTACAAAGTTCGACGAAAATATTATCTGTTTAACGAAAAGACCCGAGGTCACGTCGACGTCAAATTTTGTTGCATTTGATTATTAAATGTCAGTAAGAAATTGTAATAAACGTCAAGCATAGTTACATAGATATATTTTTTAAGTAGGAAAGTTTTCAACAAAAATATTTTGTCAATTTTGCAGTCTCGCGTATATACCCTATTATTTGTAATATAACGCTGTAATTTTTAGACTCCACCGCAGCCCGCGCAGCGGCGGCCGCCCCCGCGCCGCCGCCGGCCGCCGCGGCCGCCCGTCGACCCCGCCGCCGAGAGGCGCGCCTTCGAGCGCTGGCGCAACGACGTGCTCGGCGCGCACGACGACGACGAGCGCTCCTCGGAAGACAACGACCGGACGAAACTCCTCGCCACCGACGACGCCGTCCCGCCGCTCGAGGCCGAGGCGTTCGACCCCGTCGACGGGGCGCCCGACGGCGCGAACGACGGCTACGAGGCCGACCCGGAGACGGAGGACCGCCCGCCGATCGGCGGCGACGAAGACGCCGCCTCCACCGGCTCCGGCTCCGCGTCCGCGTCCTCGTCGTCGCCGGTCGCCGAGGTCGACGAGGCGGACGAGGCGGACGAGGCGGACGACGGCGACGAGCGGGAGCGCTCGCCGCGCGGGCGCCCGCGGCCCGAGCGGACCGAGTCTCCGGTCGCGACGACGCCCCGCGCGCCGCCCGCCGACGCGACCGGCCGAGCGGCGCGGCGCCGGCGCGACGCGAGCGAGACGCCGCGGCGCGGGGAGCGCGGGGAGCGCGGGCGGGCGGCGGAGGGCGAGGCGGGCGCGCGTGCGCGGCCGCCGGCGCGGCCCGCGGCGCGCAAGGCGCCGGCGCGGCGGCGTTCGCGGCCGGCGTCCCCGCCGCGCTCGCCGGCCCCGCGCGCCGAGGCGCGGGCGCCGTGCGCGCTGCGCTGGGGCGCGTCGTGGAGCTCGGTGGTGGCGGCGCGGCCGGGGCCCGCGCCGCTGGCGCCCATCGGCTCGGACGTGCGGCGCCGCGCCGAGCCCGCGCCGGACCGCTCGCTCTTCTACTTCAACGGCGACCCGGCGCCCTCGCCGCCGCGCGAGCCCGAGTTCGCGTGGCGCCCGCCGCCCGCCGTCGACCGCCCCGCCTTCTCCCCGGCGAGAGACCCCGCGTATTTGGGTGAGTCGCGTGTTCTATTCGACGAGAGAGTTTCGCGGGCGGTAGAGCCCCACCGATTTCGCGGTGAGTGTGCGAATCTTACGTCGCCGCAGTGACCCTTATGTCTGTTACGCTCTCGAGTGAGTTCCCAAAAGCGTCCCACCGAGCCGCCGTAGTGTGATTATGGCGGCTCGGTGGGATGAATCACTATATTCGGTACTAAACTAGTATTCGTTAGTTCCGTGAAACTCGGTAGGACGCTTAGGTCGGCTAGTAAAATTAAAAAAAGAAAAATCGTATCGACCTTTGAGAGTTCACGACGAAGGGTCGTCCTAGACTTAGAATATGCAAAAATTTCGTTCCTTTGCACACTTTATTTTTTCTGATCTCGATTGGGAGCGCATTCCATAATAAAATAGATCGGACGGCAAAAAAAAATTAACAAGAGGAGTGTGCGTCGGACGTAGGAGTAGAAGATTATTAGTAGAGCGGAGATCGCCGTCACGATTAGAACGTAACGATTTAAGCTGAGAAGTATTACAGTTTTATCCATCTTAATGTAAAAACTCGTGCGTAATAATATCTAAAGATACTTATGTAGAATATTGTTTGCCTTAGACGAGCCGGTCGGGGCGAGCGACGGCTCGTACCGCTCGCTGAACTCGGTGTGGGGCGGCACGCTCGAGCCGCGGCCCGCCGCCGCGGCGTGGCTGTGGGGCGGGCTGGGCGACGGCGCGGCCGTGCGCCCGCCGCCCGGCTTCGGCGCCCCGCCGCGCCCCGTGCGGCCCTACGACCCCTTCCGCTCGCTCGCCAGCATCTGGGCGCCCGGCGCGCTCGACTGGCGCGCCGACGAGCCGCCCGCCGCCGACGAGCCCGGCGCGCCCCGCTAGCGCGCGCGCGCCCGAGCGCCCGCCCGACCGCCCGCGCACTAGTCACGCCCGCGCCGGCGCACGGCGGCCGCCCGCCGCGCCCGTCGCGCCCGCCCGAGTCCTCCACGCTCCCGACGTATTCGTGAAGCGAATCGAACGAGATGACCGAATATGACCGACCGAATCGTAGCTCTGGCCGTTGAAACCGAGCGTGGATCGCTTTGACGGTCGCGACGATGCGCTCCTTTTCCTTCGCTCGTTTAAAGAAGACAGAAGTGTGCGAGAAGTGCGTACGAGCGAGCGGCGAGTTCCACCGCCGTGACCGCGACGGGACGCGTCGCGTCCGACACCTGCATGAATACAGATAACGTATTACGATGTTCCCTACTCGATTGTCTGTTCAAGACTGAATTAAACTTACACTATCACAGTGATACGTTATGTTTGTTTCATTACACCCAATATGAGTAGTACTACATATATCGATAGGTAACGAACAAAACTACCTGTTATTTAATTGGGCTCAGAATCTTTAAGTCAGGAAATATTCAATGAAATTCTAGTGGTACTGATTGCACGGATGTCGTAGTGGTTTAGGCGATCGCCTCGCCGCTTCCTACTTCGTCGAAGTGTAAGGTCCTGTCTTCAGGTGGGACGACTCTCTGTGTTCCCATAAATCGTTGTTTTGAGTCTAGGTGTTGTTTGTGTCCGTTTCATGTATGTTAGTACAGATCCCCGCAACACAGAATTTATTCCTACTGTGGGAGTTGCCATTTAAAGCCTACTTGTGGTAAGTCATGCCTAACTATGATGCAATGTTAGTTTAGTGTATCTTTACAATAGGGTATTTGACATAGTTATCAAATAAATAAGTTTTCTATTGAATATTATAGAATTAAAGGTCCTAATTAAGAATATTTGACTTAAATTACGAATAAAAATTATTTAATATTTTATTTTCCTAAACAAAAATAAGAATTTTTTAATCTGTACATCATTGAAACGAAACGTCTAAACGACCAATCAGAGCCCGTGACATCACGATGTAATAAACAAAATGTATTGTCTTTCAGACAGTTATACGACGACGAGATTTGCGTGTTTATTTTCAGGTTTCATTATTATTTTATTTGATTTCGATTATTTTGTGTCGCAAGTGCAATTAGCCTAAGAAAATATGGATCTTGGTTTCTCAAAAGCTGATAGTGCGAATTTGCCAAAAATTGATTCTTTTATGATTGTAAATTTCTTCGCATCAAATCCGGACTTCTGTTCTGCAGAATTTAGGAACGTGAAAACTTCACTGTAAGTAGAAAACTATCCCTATCCGATAATTTATTGAATTTGTAAAAAAATTACAGTTTGATTTATGTATTTAGCCTTATTTTTTGCTTTATTATTATTAACCTAAGTATGTGATAGGTACATGTTGTTTAGATTGTATAGGTTATAAACAAAATATTATAATCTAAGTTATTACGAGTCTAACACAGATTGGGTACCGTTCTTATGAAGAGTTTAAGCTTAAGAGATTTTGTGATTGCGGCACGTGGATAAACAATTTAGGAGTTTTAATACTTGTGTTTCGACACAAAGGAACGGCACAAATTCTATAAGACTTTGATTTCATTTTTACATAAATCTTGAACAAAGAACGTAACGAAATAATAAAATAAATAATATAAATATTTATAACCAAATAACCAATACCTATCTACGCGTAGCCCTATAGTATTGTTTTGTTTGTTTTTTACATCGTGACGTCACGTCTCTGACTTATCACGTGACTTAGCGTTTTAGCGGGAAATACGAAATGTATTAGTTAAAACTGCCTTTTGGTTATTAAACTGGCTCAAAATTTAAGAAAAACAGTCGTCAAGCGTTTCTTTTAATGACTTAGAACATTTTGGAGTAGTTTACGAAAATTTGTCAAATACCCTATTATTATAAAAGTCAAAGCAAAATCGCACATGTGCTGAAACTGGTTTTATTAATTAAGCTACATTTTAAAATATATAAAGTAAATAAAAGAAGTAAAAACACTCTTTTTTTAAATGTTGACTTATTCGACCAAAAAATTTAGTCAAGGAATCGTTAAAGTTAGCCTTGAAAAGGTCCTAAGGATACTAGAATTATTTTCTGGGTAAGTAAAATATGATGAAAAAATGTTGGCAAAAAAGATCTCAATAATTTAAGAAATAATCAAGCAAGCGTCCATACCATTTGGATATCCATATTAAGCGCGCCTGTTTTTAAAGTTACTTATCAAAAACTGCATCGTACTTTTTTACCATTGCAGTAAGTTAAAACTGGGCGAAATATTAACTATAAATGTTTGGTTGAACAAAAAGTAACATTTTTTTTCCAAGCGGAGCAATAATGTTTAAAATTTTAGACCAGAGTATACAGCAACAATATTCGGGAATATATAACAAAGAAAACTTACAAAAACAAAGATTTGTAGCAACAGTAGTAAAATAAATCACCACAACGTATAGATTCTATAATTTTTAAAATACATACAGACTTAGATTTTGTTTTATGTTTTTTGAATAACTGGTTTGACTTGGTCTACTGCTTGGTTCGGCTTGACGTCGAAATCTGGGACACTTGTATAAGTTAACAAAAACGTCTATAGTGGTATTATGGTTTCCTATGGTCATTTTTTGTACACACAAAACTATACCTTTTTGTGCCACCGTACAAGCATGTAGTTTTATTAAACTATTGTGACGTAATTAATCACATTTTGAGAAATTATCAGAAATCAGAAACATAGATTTTATTGTTGATGACATTGATAACAAAGAAAAGTACTAAAAGTGAAACCTACGTGAAATTTCAATCTTCAATTCTATTTTCGTCTAAGCTAAAGTTTCCCCACATGAATATTCCTGAACACGAGATGAAAGAATGAATATGATTTTAAAACATAGCAACACTGACGTTTGACAGTGACACGCATCGCTTGACAGATATAAAATATTTTAGAGTTGAGTGACTGAATTTGTTTTGCTTGTGGATAATTTTTAAGTTAAAATAATATACTACTTGTTGTTAAATTTTAAACCTTCACAATGAGTTACATGCTGGGACATTTACACAACGGGTGGCAAGTTGACCAAGCCATCTTATCCGAAGAAGATCGTGTTGTGGTGAGTCTGTTTACGCTCAGAAATATCTAGATGCGACTAAAACAATATGCAAGGAATTGTGTGTGTTTAATGGTCTGGTCTGGAAAAGTGATAACGTTAGTGTTTTTTTGTCAGGTTATAAGATTCGGTCACGATTGGGATCCGACGTGCATGAAGATGGATGAGGTCCTCTACAGTATCGCCGAGAAAGTAAAGAATTTTGCCGTCATTTATCTGGTAGACATCACTGAAGTACCTGATTTTAACAAAATGTAAGTTAATTTACATCTGGTCTTGTTTAATAATGTGTGATTAATTAATTACCAATACAAAAGGTAACAAGACAAGATGAAGTAGGTACACATCATGTTATAGTTTATATTTAACAGAAAAGAAGACTTACTGTATATTTATGATGGTTTCTGAGGGTCAATTCTCGTAATAATAATTCCTTCAAAATTTAATTCTGTCTACTCTTGATCTCACAATTGTCTTAAAAGGTACTTTATTAAACCAAAATATCACTGAAACAAACAGACTACTGGTTGTTCATAATACAATAAATCTCCTCTAACAACTGCAGTGAGGACCTAACGCTGCGCTGCCCATGAAAGGTTTTTCCATGTCAATCACATTACAATATGGAAATACCTTCTATGACATTTGTAAGATCAACTAGATAGGATTGCTTCTGATGCTTTTGTGAAAGTAGTAGATATATATGTTTAATTTGTAAATTTTCTGTTGGCGCAGGTACGAATTGTACGACCCCTGCACAGTGATGTTCTTCTTCCGCAACAAGCACATCATGATTGACTTGGGCACTGGTAATAACAACAAAATCAACTGGCCTTTGGAGGATAAGCAGGAGATGATTGATATCATAGAGACAGTGTACCGCGGTGCTCGCAAGGGACGGGGTTTGGTTGTGTCTCCTAAAGACTACTCCACAAAATATAGATATTAAGTTCTAATGTATTTAGCTCAATTCTTATTATTAAAAAATATAAAAATTCTTAAATATGTAAATAATATTATAAGGATTATATCATAGGGAACGGAGAGCATTGTTTTAAATGTTCAAAAATTTAATATTCTGAAATAAACTGTTTTAAGATATAATATTAGTTTTTATTTATAGTATTTCAAACAAAATTTCTTTTAGTTATATATTGTATGTGTTTACCAAGGTAAGGATTAACTGTGCGGTATGTTTTTCTTCAAATAAATAACCTGGCAAGATATATCGGACTTATTGGAAGAAAACACTTGCATCTTGGCTAAGGGGCAGATATACCTAATTCCCGGATTAGGCTTTTTTTCAATGACATACAGAACCGAGATGTGGACACTCACCATTGGACTGGTCTATAAGTTTTAAAGTAGCTGAGTCTGCTATGGAGCGTGCGATGCTGGGCGTTTTCTGGCTGATAAAATTTATAACGAGCTTATTTGACAGAGAACAGAAGTAACTGACATCGCACAGAGAATCAGTACGCTGAAGTGGAAGTGGGCCGGCCATGTCTTCAGACGAACCGGTGGTCCCTGAAACCGAAGTGTACTAGGGTAGAGACTACGATTGGGCAAGCATACTGTAGAGCTAGACCGTAGACTTGAAGAAGGTAGGCAGCGGATGGATGCGAATTGCCAAGACCGGGATGGTTGGCGCTCCTTAGGGGAGACCTACGTTCAGGAGTGGACGGCGAGAGGTTGATTTGATTGAGTATGGTATCTCTTCGCACACTAACTTTACGACATTTGAATATTGCATAGACCTTCTATGTTAACACCTAGATAATTAAAATAGACTTCTTGCTGAAATCAGCGTTACTCTATTACCTTGTTAATTAACAGTTGTCCAATGCACTCACCCTTGTCTGCACCAAGTTTCAAACCCGTTTCCGTTTGTCTGCTACGGGTAGTGCACTCTCTCACTATGTGACCGTAGCTTCACGACGTTGTAGATTTCACTTTCGCCCACCGCATACCACATGTTAACCCTCAACACTGGTTCCTCACCAGCACCTCAACGCCATCTGCAGCAATCCACCACTGTGTTGACGCCGTTCTCCTCAAAGACCCGCTGACTAATCCCTATCCGGTTCGAAGGACCAATGTTTATGACCGAGGTAGAAATGAACTGGGTGTTAGATATTTCTAAAGGATACTAAATAAAAAATCTGCTAACATATATCCGATATCTCTATCATGATTTCTGTATACACAAAATAATACCAAATGTACAAATAACACAAGACGTCGTTGACTTCTTGAAAATCTTAACATCGACTTATGATTTCGTACAACACCATCTAACGCAACATAATATGTACAGCCAAATTTTTTTTCTTTCTGAATCGGTGCTCGGGGCTTATTGTTTTAGGTTTACCATGCCATGAAACTGGTTTTGTCTTGTGGTGCTCAAGTATAGCACATGATGTTCACAATAAGATTATTTCAGGACAGTGACTCAGTAAAATATGTATGTGTAGATATACGTTTGTGAAAATTGAACGTTAATTTAAAAGAGATCAATTTATTTATATTTTATGTAGTTGGTACACGAGCGCACATCAATGGAATAATACTTATAAACATGTGTAGGAGTAATGGCACTGACAAAGCATTTACGGGCTTATATCGTATATTGAATGAAATATAAAATGTCCAGTTTTATAAACGATTTCAAAATTAAATCTAATGTGTTTTCATTTAAATTCTATTAAATTCTGGTTAAGGAGTAATTTTGTAGATGAAAATAATAAGAAGACATAGGCACAACTTTTGTTGCCAATAAACCTGGTATTGTGGTGATAGATCGATTCGATATATACTCTTTATGTGATGACGAATACCGGTCGTGTGTGTGTGTGTCTACGTGTGCGCGTGTGCATGCGTGCGTGTGTGTGTGCGTGCATGCGTGTGTTCGTAGCCACCACTCTCATCATAGCCGATCTACAAGCACCCGACCTGACAATATAGGACGTGGACCAGACCTATACAATCTGCACAAGGACGTGTAAGCTATTCTAATACTATAGGGTGGGTCCAGAATTCGTTAACATTCGAATCTACTATCCCGCACAAACATGTTACGGAAGTTCTTGGGACCGATACTACTGGAAGTTGCTGGCTACAATCGTAACACATAATTTCAACAAGATGAAGTCATTTGTCACACATCCAATGAGTTCCTGGGGGTGGTCAAAGACATGTTTAAGGAAAAGCTGATTTTCTGACAAGGCGACATCTCATGGCCACCCAGAAATCCAGATCTATCCCCAGCAGACTTCTTTTTATGGGATTATTTGAAGAATCGTGTCTACATCAATAGAATAAATACACTACGTCCAATAAAAGAAAAAAAAAACGAAAAGATGTTGGCGAAGTGAAACTTCTTTATCGGGGTTGGAAAAAAATTTAGTGTAACATTTTTTCGTTACGCGTCACATTTCTCCGTTACGCGCCATCTTTTTCTTATCCCTACCACGCGTGATTCGAAGTATACTTTCTCCAGCGGAGTAGGGAGTAGGGATTGGTAAATGTCTCCAATGTATTTTGCGGCCCGTTTTGAGTAGTTACATTTTTGAAATCCAGGTGGCGATTGCATCGACTTCGGACGGGTTTAAATTATTTTTTTGAAAAATAACGTCATAAAGAAGTTTCACTTTTTACGAGTGTACGCTAGTACACGCACACATTTTTTATTTTCGTATATAATCGTTCAATAAGTCCCGCGTCTAGTTAGACGCGGCGTTTTCATAGTTATGAAAAGAACATTTTATCGGCAAAACTTTTTATTATTCATCAACATAATTTCCATCAAGTATAATAAAATCATTTCAACGCTTCTCTAACTTTTCAATGCCATTTTTGTAGCACGATTTGTCTTTTGACTTAAAATGAACCTCAGTAGCAGCGATCACCTCCTCAGTTGAGCCAAATCTTTTTCCCTGGAGCATCTTTTTGAGATCCGCAAAGAGCCAGTATTCGCCGGGGTCCAGATCGGGCGAGTACGGAGGATGAGGAAGCAGTTGGAAGCCTAATTCGTTGAATTTGGTCATCGTTTTGATTGATTTGTGGCATGGGGCATTGTCTTGATGAAAGATTCTTTTTTTTCATGTATGGGCGTTTTTTCACTATTTCGGCCTTCAAACGATCCAATGACACCATGTAGTAGTCGTTTTTCCTTTTTCTCGTTTTCATTAATGGTTTTTCCTTTTTCATGATGGCGTCCCTTAATCCGGTATATTATCTCCCTTATTATTTTCAATTTTTATTAATTTCGTAACCCAACACGTTCAGTGTGCATATTAAGACATTGTCAAGAGGATATATCAGATGCCATAGAGAAAGTTAACAAAGACTTAGACTTTATGAGGGATTGGTCTACGAAGTTTGGTTTTTCGGTAAAGCTAACAAAGTGTCAAGTGATTGCCGTGGGGACCAAACAATTGCTAAGTACTCGTAGGTTGGACATGGCGGCCATCCCACCAGTTGTTTATAACAACCTGACTATACCTCTGACTGTAGAAGTAAAGAACCTGGGCCTGTATACCGAATCGACACTTGATTGACGGGCACATACTTGTATTACACACGTCAGCCAAAGAGTTACCTCGTGCCTCCGCGCTTTACATCGCCTAAAGAATTTGCTTCCCATTAAAATCGAAGCTACGCTTATGCAGTCCCTATTTATTACTTTGATCGATTATGGTGATGTGTACTATTTTCATCTTAATGCAGACCTCCTCAATAAACTAGATTGTCTTCTCAATAGCTTCGATTAATTCGATTCGTTTACAATCTTCACAAGTATGATCATGTGTCTGCTTTACGTTCCCAGCTGCAATGGCTCTCAATTCGACAGCGCCGTAGTTTGTGAGCACTTACTTCTCTTTTTTCTTTGCTCAACTCTCCATCGCTACCTAAATACTTCGTACCCCACCTCCGCCTCTTATGCACCAATCATGATTGGTATCTTCGGCTAAGAAACAACATGCTTCTTCTGAGCACCCACCTTCAACTTTATCAATTTCTCCTTCTTTGTGAATTTTCAAACTCTTTCAGTTTGTCAAGTAGGAGTAGCACAGAAACTGTTTCAAATATTTTGGCTAAGTCGAGAACTATTACTATAATATTTACTTGTTATCTAATGATTTTTCTTGTTTTTCTTGTTATCATTTTTTTTTTAAAATATGATCCGTTAATTCATGAATATCCTCGTTAGTTGAGGTGTCTGTTCTAAAACCAAATTAGGAGGTAGATAAAAGGTTTGTTAGTCTTTAAGTAATTAATTAAACGTTCATTTAATAGAGTTAGGTCTCTGGTTATTGATACAGGTTCTGTCACCACTCTTATAGATCAGCATCACTTTGGCTAGTTTAAAATTCTCCGGAAAAATACCATCTGAGATTCAAAATGTAGGTTAGTGGGGGGATACTCAGATCTGATGATATCGCATCAGGAAAGCTCCAGAGATATTTTATCAGCCGGTTCCGTTTACGTTCTTTCGACTAAATATGAAACAACACACCACTTCTTTAAAGGTAGGAGATAGAATAAATGAAAAAAGGATAGGCGTCCACACACGCTATCTTGAATTAGTGCGGTGCTTAGATTTTATTTTCTAGGTTTTCACCCGTAAATACAAAACAGATATTATTATTACCTGAGAACGATGGGTCTGAGCATGACAATAAATCTATTACAGGGTCAGAACTTTTGTTGTAGTTAGTGACCTTTCTGATTGTATCTCATAAAGTTTTATTGTAGGCCTTGTGTCGATTTCCACATTACAGCACAAACAGGAAATTTACAGCATAGCTACTACGAAGTATGAAAAAAATGTATGAATGTAATGAACTACGAAGCAACTACTAATCCTGTATCGCGAAATAGAGATTCACGTGGCAATTAGCATACATACAACATCCCAAGATTAACCGTTGGGCCGTGGCCCGTCAGGCATGATCACCTCGCCTAGTTGGAGAATCCTCCCTTTGTGTCGATGGGACATGACACCCGTTCCTCTACAGTCTTAACTGCATTGTTTAGAAGATTTTTCTCGTACTCGCTTTTTAATTTTTTAACAGAGTATTGTAAAAGTGTGTGTGTTCGTGTAGGATTTGAGAATTGCGCTGTTTGGATTTTACTTACTTTTTAAATGTAATTTGTTTAAACTTGCTTCGACAGACCAATAGTTATCCAGAACTTTTTGATACGTTTACGGGTTGAAACAGTAATTTTATGTGTACTAAATTCAACAGTAGAGTTTAAAATCTTTAGAAGTAAGGAGGTAACTATGTTAGAGGCAGTTGAGCTATATACGAGTAGGTTATAGAGGGGTAAAGCAAATGTTATTCATCCGTTAACATTTGAATTTAACATCCTGTCCGTGCTGTGACGGATTAGGAATACATAGTATTACCACCCCTATTCATCCCGTGGGTCTCGTAAAAGGCGACTAAGGGACCAAGGTATACAAGACAACATCTTTACAAAGAGAAGGAAAAGTTGAAACAAACCCTATTCCAACTCGTCTGGCCAGCGTGGAATAGTAGGCCAAAACTTCCATGCTAAGGAGAGGTCTATGTCCAACAGTGAACTGTAAAAGGCTGTTACTATCTTAAGTTTAGATAAGACTTAATTCTAGAGTTGTTGGGACCGATGGTACTAGAATTTGCTGGTTACAATCGTAACACATGGTTTCAACAAGATGAAGTGATTTGTTACACATTCAATGAGTCCCTGCCGGTGGTCAAAGACATGTTTCCGGAAAAGCTGATTTCTAGACGAGGCAAAATTCCATGGCCACCCGAAGTCCAGATCTATTCTCAGTAGGTATCTTTTTATGGAGTTATTCGAACAATTGTGTCTATATCCGTAAACCAAATACACTTTTTTTTCTTTTTTTTTACGTGTAGAAACCCCCTTAGGCCGTCACCCCACCGGGGATTACGGCGAGGTGGTGTGTCGGAATCGGACCGACTAAAACCACACGGTGTTCAACTTTGCCCCTGAGATAAGAGGGATCTGGGAACAGCAGCTACTACGACATCCAGATCCCTCCTAGTGCCTGTCCGCTGCCGCGGGCACCATCTGCGGGTAAACTCTCTATTTAGGCAACGTACGGTACACGCAGATGTCGCCTCCACGCGGCTGGCCACTGTAGCGGATGGAGGGGAAAACCTGTCCCATCCACACGCGGCCACACTCAAGGTGACATGAGGCCCGGCCTGGTTCACCGGCGGTGAATTGGGTCCGAGTGGAGATCGTCCTCCTGGGCCTTCTCCGCCGCCTCCTTCCGCGAAATTACGTCTTCGCTGAAGGTTTCGACCGCGGTAAAACAACTGTCGCTACCGGCCATGGAGCTTATGATGACCGGTGGCGAGAGATCGCCTACAATAACTGCAGTAAGGACCCCACGCTGTGCCGCCCAGGCGGAACAAACCGCTAGCGTATGCCGAGCCCCGTCTTCACTGCAGTGGTGACAAGCGGGACTCGATTCCCTCGTGGCAACCGAGTGCAGGTACTTCCCGAAGCAACCGTGTCCGGAAAGGACCTGCAACAGTTGAAAGGAAAGGGTCCTGAAAGGGTGGAGATTCATCATTTATTCATCATTCATTATCATACTATTTTTTTTTATAGTGGTCAATTTTTTCTGTGTTACGTGATTTTTAATGTTTAATTACTCAATCATTATTAGTATTAGTAAGTAATATACAGTGATATATGGGACTATGAGAAGCCTATTATATTGATATACTCACACTGTACTTATAGAGAAAGCAGTGAGAGACATATAAGTTAAAAAGAAACTCATGCATCAATGCTTAGTGTTGGTTTACGTCGCAGAAGTTACTTAAATTAAAAATTTTTGAGGACTAACAGTTCTATCAAGTTTACACCAAGGTTTTAGTTCATTTCGTCGAGTTTTAAACTCTTTTTCAACTTTTGTTCTGAACTTCGACTTAGTTGAGTGAGGCTTTTACACTTTAAAGCATTCGGTCATTTAACATCTTTATATTTCGATATTTTTAATCATTTAAAATCTATATTGTAAATCATTTAGACCTATATGTTTTTACTTCTGATTTCAACGTAATTTTAATTGATTTTTTTTTAATTATAATGTATTTTACACATAGCACATGTAGATACCTACTTTCAAGGGTATAGTCGACCGAATATTTACATTTTCAGTCATTGAAAGTATAAAAGAAGTTACAATCTCACAATAATAATTAGCAAGTAACTGATGGTATAGTAGTGTATGTAATAACAATGACCGGGCAAGTTTCTTTGTTAGTAGCTAGTCACGATGTTTTCGAACCTGTTACGGTTGCTGAAGTGTTGTGGAGTCGGTGGAGGTTGGTCGTAAACAGGCGACGCTTACACACGAATTGTGATGTACGCTGTTTGTTTACTAGCGTGCAACATCGGCGTCGCTCGGCACTAGAGCGCGGCAGACGGGCCGCGGGGGGAGGGGACTCCGGCAGTTGGCACATCGCCATCGGAACGCGGTCACTCACCAAAACATACAGATTTCTCGGGAAAAAATAATAGCCGCTCGCAGAACTCGGTGGCGTGTCGAGCCGGCCATACTTGCCTGTGTACATATACCGTACGGCATGTAACACAATACAGTCGGGTGCGATACCATCGACTTGTACTTTCCGCTTTGGTAGTGCTCGGTGTGCCGGACAGTGGAACGGGTGGCCTGATCGTGTGGAAATGCATGGCGGGACTCGCGCAGCAGGCGCTGGCGCCGCGTGACTCCCGCCACTGTTAGCCAGTGACGATTATTTCAATAGAATTCTTCAGCTGGCATAGTCGATGATCGGCTTCACCTCACGCAACGCACGCTTTATTGGTAAGTAATATACAAATCTGTGTCAATTACACATAAGTGCTCTACTTTTCTTCGTTAGTAAAATTAGATTATTACGTTGGGGAACTGATGTGTTGGTAAGGTGAATTGAATTATTTGCAGTGAACGTGAATCAGCTGATATTAACTATACGCAAAACAAGTTATAGACGGAGACTGAAAATTTGACAAATAATGTTCACTTGTTTACGGCTAGTCTACATTTATTGAAATTAGTCTTACTATATAATTTCTGTGACATGAAAAGTAGTAAGCATCTTCGTCTTAGGTGGCGGAGTCGTCTATATATTTATAACAATTCAGTAATTGTGATGTGTAGATAAATACCAGTCGAATGTAATCGTTGACTAAGACAAAGACACCTACACGACGAGTAATCATCACGTTCTCCAGAGTCTGTAAATTATTGAAACACAACTGTGTCCCATTTATGTCCGGTCTCGCTCGACATACCCGACTGCTTGTCTCTAATCATTGTGTCAGATTATGGACGATATATAACGATTATATCGTTGTTATTTTGTTTTTGTTCAACTAAAATACACTCAGAGTACCTAAGTGACAACATAAGAGTATTCTTAATCAAAACAGATTAATGAATACATACTTGCTTATTAGAAATCAGAATAACTAAACATTTTTGGATGAAATTAATGATAGTGAGTGATAAAAGCGTCGCGCAGTTTTTCCATGACGTTTTTATTTATAAACTCACACCAAAGATGTTTTCAGAAATTTTGTTTTACTTACTCGACAATGGATACTAAGACCAAAACTGCACATATTACTAAGTAACTAAATTTATACTTTATTTGCAGTAACCACTACTGCATGTGGCGTGGTCAAGTCTTCGACCGAAAAAATTAAAAATGAACTTGCATGATATCGTGCAAACTTTGCTTTATACTTATTTGTCTGGACATTCTCTGTTAACTATTGTAAAACCATCCACGCATGCTCTTCGATTATTTCTGTCATTTAAAAAGAAATAATTTATGCGCTAAAGTGAGACATCCAGATTAGAGAGAGCACTGTACCCTATGCAGTACCGTACTATGCCTTTGACCCTGGCTTATTACTTTACTTAAGTAGATGAAGTCGCTAAAAAACGAACAAGAGACATCTGAGAAAGAAAAGAAGGAACTGCAACACCACATTGAAAAATCAAAGGAACGTTACATCACATGATTTCGATGCTTCTAAAGAAGATTCATGTTAAACTAAGTTCTATTATAAGGTATTGTTTTCACTGGCTACCTTCACTTAATGTAAATATTTGGCAGATCTCATATACATTAAATGTTAATAAAATTTTGTAAACAACTTATTAGAAGTTGGTCATTATTTCTTGAGAATAATAATACTAGTTTCATTAAAATCCATTCCCAGGGGGTAGCGATGGACACAGTGTACCCGGCAACAGCGTCAGCATTAGCGCGCGGCCGCCGCCTGCGCAGGATCGAGCCACGCCAACGGCACCGCACCACACCGGTCACTTTTGCTGAAATTAAGGTATCTACACTACCTCTTACAATATAAGCCTATGGTTGTTCTGGCACTAGGCACGAGGTCAAACACTATATAATGTTTTTTTCGAAATTGAATACAGTTTTATTGATAGGAATGTTAAAGGTCACTTAATTAACAGTAACCACGATCAGTCTTGAAGAGATGCTTCAATTTATCGTCTGTTTCAACGAACAGGATACCACAGTGGCAATAGTGAAAATAAATATTATCGAATAAGTCTGGAATAGAGTAATAAAATACCGCTTTGACTGTATAAAGTTTCTATCGGCCAAAGCGGGAAATGTTTTTACAACATTTCGGCGTAATTAAATGTTAATTTAAAATCTATCTGTTTTGAGTCAAGGAGTTCCTTTCTAAGAACTTATATACTAAAACTTTGATCCTTTTAAGATAACTTTCGGACTCGGAATAAATACTGTATAACGGAGTATCTACTATAGTCAATTCTGAAATTTTAAAATCACTCTTGTGTTTTTTAGTCAGAGTTCAAATTACTTAATTTTTATGTTATGATTATTTAATAATACAGCTAATCTACTGAGGTACAAACGTCATAAGCATAAGAAAATAATTAAAATAAAATTGTGTTTAGACAAAAAAAAATGTTGATTCAGAAATATTTCTCTATAATCTTCCTATTATTCCTCTATTCCTTTATTCCTCTATCTATGCGTATGTAGTTCCTAGACACAATGCCAGAAAGTAAATACGTCTAGGTTCCGATATCTTAATTAAGTCATAGATAGTTTTGAACTAAATAGATTTTGCCTAAAACTGAACTGAGCATTGGAACTGATAGTCATTAGATGTGTACATAATTTTATTTATTGTGGACAGATATTTTCTTTAAGGAGAACTTTATAGTCGTCTTGAGGACAGTTAAAAAACTTCATTGTCATCTTTCCTCGTCCAGCAAGGGTCGCGTGGAGGCTGGATCGAGGCGGTCTGCCCCTGCCAACGATATCTGATTTCCCTCCCCCTGAAAAGGGACAGGTCCTGAGGCAGTGTTGGTTGTTTTGTGTTGCGAGACGGGACTGTTGCGCTCTTCACACCGCCCCGGCGGTCAGCCCGAGCTAGATAAGACCCTAGGCGACACCTGGGGGAGGTCCAGTTCCGAGCGAATTTAATTCTCTTCTTCGATCTCCCCAGTCCTATTTGTTTACCTTTCCATCTTTACATATCTTTTCTTTTCTACCTGAAAATGGACTCAGTCCTAAGGTAACTTGATATGGGGCCGACGGCCAGCTGTAAAATAAATTGGCTAAAACAATTTGTAAATGTAAATTTTGTGCTGACCGCTAATGAAACGGGCAATTTCAATTTTTTTTGGAGACGCATTAAAATCTATAATTGACAAATGGCGTCATTATAGTGATGTGTATACAGTCGTCCATCATCGCACTAACTAAATTGTGATAACAGTTTAGGTGACGTAGATGGCTTGATGAATTATTATGTGCAAAGTAAACGTCTCTCACAGACAAGTCAAGGCATTCGAAAATAAATAATAAGAGGAATGAAATAAATTAATTTGTACGCAGCTGGTGCATGTTATCCAACGCACGTTTGATAACAGCTGGTGAACTATTCAACATGAGATAATCTTTGAGATCTGCTTTTTTTATCGTCAAGGTGTAATACTTTTAAGTTTTTCACATTTGTCTTGCGATTATTTAACTCTAAATTCCTAAATCTAATAGCGCTTTTAGTAAATCATGTTTATGACCACTTAAAAATACTTAGACATTACCTTTTCACCGCGGTTCCGCTCGCTTGTACGTCGGCTCATGCGGTAAAAATTAGACTACATGTTATACTGATGTTTGAGCTATGTTACAGTAAAGTTTTATATTAATCCATTCGGCAATTTTTATGTGAAAGAGTAACAAACATCCATGCATCCTCACAAACTTTCACATTCATAATATCAGTAGATTGACAAAACTCGCTTTATGCACTCCCTGTGCAAGTAGATTATAACAAACTGAAAATAATTTCTTACGAAATAAGACGATCTGAAATCGGTAATAATATATATGAGTGTATTTTCAGGAGGTGGATGAAGAAGCCTGTGAAGTAGAGGCGTACGAAGAGCGCTGCGGTGGCCCCTCGGTGGGTGCCAAGAGGCGCCCGGACGTGCTGGAGGAGCGACTCGGTCGACAGTTCGTAGAGTTCCGGCGCCGGCGCGACCACAAGCGCGAGGTGCTGCGGGAGCGGGAGCACGAGTCGCCCCCGCCCTCCCCGCACCCTCCTGCAGCGGGCCCCTTGGCCCGCGCCGGCAGCGAGCCTACCGCTCTGCACCGTCGCGACCCTACCACCGATACTTGAACACGATACGCTGCGAGTCACTACATATGACACATCACTGACCGCTGCTGGGACCGCTCTTTGGTCGACCGTCTATTGGCACGTTTGATGAAAATAAGTTGTACCATACCTTGGACCCTCACGTTGGATAAGACGGTCAAGGTCGTAGACCCTAACGATATTTTTCTTTTTAAGGAAACGTTGTGAAGTGGACTTTCTAAGGGATGTAAAAATTCGAAAAATTTTGAAACGAAAATAAAAGGCAGGGGTGATAATTCTCGTATAATTATCGTACAATAAAATAAATAGCACTCTCAACCACGCGTCACTCGGACACATCAATAAATAGACACAACTATGTAACTATGTATATACACGTCCTAACCATCACATAAATACTATCGTATTATAAATAATTAACCAAAACATTAATATAAAATTATCAACAATTCATTTGTCCGTACGAGACATCGGCCTGTACACTTTGCATTTAAGCCGTTTACAATTTTTGTTAGCAATACAAATTATCAAAATGGGTGGCGTGGCCCACGCCTCGTACTAAAGAATTCGTTTGTCTTTAAACTTGTTGTACATTTCAAAAGTTGCAGTTGAGGCTGCGACAGATTTCTTAACGCGAATTACTTAACCAATACTCATGTAGAAGTAGTAGTTCATGAATTGTTAACGGGAGTCTTAGGTTTCACGTGTGTACTTACAATATATGGTATCCGTACATCATACATGCAGTACTGTGCTTACAGAACACATAAGTGAAAGTAATTGGCACTCGTTGAGCGGCGCTGCTGCTCCCTGTCACTACTCTAGGGCCTATGGCAACTCGTAATAACAACATACAAAACCTAATTTTTGTAACGACTCTTACTTAATTGTAGTTTGTTCTTAAGCGTTAACTTATTGTATAATACTCGTTTGTATTAATAATTTCACTACGACTATGTCGTCGGCAGCGCGGAGCGCCGGTGAGCCGATGCGGGTCGGTATACTTCATATCGCTTATGTAAATATAATCGACACATAAATACTTATGTAAAAATTTCCTAAATAAATAATTAATTATTTTGTCATAATACTTTATTTCGTAGCTAGGACACCCGAACCCGCGCGCGGTCTCCGTAATACTGTACAAAATATTATTTAATAGACTATGCCATAATTAATTTATTTGTCTGGTTGTCTGCGAGCGCACGGTGTCACCGAACGGTGCGCTATGGACGGTGCCTCAGTCTCAGGCAGGCGCTCACCGCGGCTCCTCGTCGGGCTGCAGCTCCGCCTCCGCCGCCGAGGGGATGGTGTGCAGGTGTCGTGCCGCCAGCGCACCCGCCGGAGAGCCGGGCGGTTCGTCGGCGGTAATGGCCGGTTGCCGTGTGAGTCTCGGCCGCGTCGGGCCTCCCGACCCTGCCACCGGGGGGCCGCCCGCGGCTCCGGTCGCACTGCCGCCGGAACGTGACGTACGCCATGTGCCGGTGGAAGCGGTCGCGTTGGAGCCAGACGAGTCGTTGCGCGACGAAGACAGATTTGAATCCTGCGAAGTCTTGCGCGCGACCAGCCAGGACGCTGCGCGACGAGGAGGCGGCGGCGGTCGGCCGTACGCCCGCCACGAGTCAGAGCGAGACGATGAGAACTCTACTGATGAGGAGACGGAGCCGGCGCGAGCAGGCGCCGTCGCCGGAGTACGTGGAGCAGGCTGTGGGGTGGGGGTGGAGCGCCGCCCGCAGGCACGCAGCCAGCGCAGTAGGCGCTCGCCGCCAGCCGGAACTCGTTCACTGTCGGGGGGTTCGGGTCCGCCAGTACCGCTACCGGGTGGCAGCAGGCGACGACAGGCGCAGGCCGCACCGTGTTGTCCGCGCGACGAGCGCTCAGCCAAGCTATTAGTGTTAGCGGGTGTCTGCCTGTTACTGAAGTTGGAAGAGTGTCTGCAGCGACCGATACCGCGCGTCACTCGCGACTCTTCGATGGCTTTGCATACGAGTGCGCAGTCTTTTTTAAACTGTTTTGTGAGGATCGCATATAGGAATGGATTGCAGCACGAATTAAGCGGCAGCACGAATACGGTGAACACTTTCGCCTCTTCGAGTGACACGAGTTGCACACCGAAAGCCGCCGTCAACGCGAAAAACGCGATGGGTGACCAACACAGGAAGTCCGTAAACACGAGTAGAGCCATGCGTTTCGCTATACGTGAGTCGTTGGAGTTCCATGCCTGCGAGCCGCGGATGGCGCAATACATTTTCAGATAGCAACCTAGGAGTACGAGGAAGGCGATGCCGTTGATGGCGAGCAGAGCGACTACGTAACCGAGATCGACAGGGGTGCTCGTCTCAAAGGGGAGACAAACCGCGAATTTGCGGTAGTCGGACACACCTAAGAGTGGCAAAGTTGCCGCCAATAGGGAGAACGCCCAGCCGGCTGCCATGACCACCGCGGCGTGACGTAGAGATAGACGTTTGTTTAGGTGCATTGCGTGAGTGATAGCGTAGTTTCGCTCTAGTGTGATGACTGCGAGGGTGTACACGGATAATTCAGATGATAGTACACCTAGAAATCCTGCAAGTTTGCAACCACCCGACATCTGCCATGCAATAGCGTGGGCACGAAACTCGCCCAGAGTGCCTGCATCCACTACGGCCAGGAAACCTGCAAGAAATATATACGTTATTGAACAAATGAATTCTGAGTACGAAGCTTTAATATTTCTTTTTATGATATAAACGAGTCTTCACCTAAATAAATGCCCATAAAGAAGTCGGCTGCGGCAAGATTGGTGACGAGAAAACGCGGTACATCGATACGGCTCCGACTGCAAACGAGCACAAATACGACAGTGCCGTTGCCCAGTAGTGCTAATAAAAACACAGCCCACACGCCGCAACGGAGTGTCCACCAGTCAAAGAGGTCCACACAAGGCAAGAACGGACCCGGCAGCGGCAGACACTGGACTCGACGCGCTTCTGGTGAAACTCCATCTTCGCTGAGCTCAACAGCTCCGGCGCCTGCCCAACCGTCCAGAACCGCTTGCAGGCCACTTCCGCTTGCTCCCATCAGTTCAGACAAGTTAACTGTAAAATAAATGAAGAAATAAATGTACTCGAGTAGAAATTATTAATTATACCACAAGTTATCTCAGGAAAGTCTGGTATAAGTTATTTTGTATTATTTCATTTGTATGTTTATCTGTCTAGTTATTGGAGAAAAAATGAATTGTATGCTAAAAACATTTGGTGATAAGAAATAGTCAGGTGAATATAAGTCACTCCTTGAGGGGTTATAATTGAATGCCTTTCTAACTCTTCTAACATTGGACAGTTTGTTTAAATATCGTTCACACTTACGATAATGAGACCAGAGATCAGAAGTGTTGGCTAAGGCAGCAGCGTCGATGCTCGGAGGAGGCAGAATGACTATGTCACTCGGCGACTCACTCTCTGTCAGGTCAGGCTCGGCGTCGCCCTCCATAAGGGGGATAAATTCGCAGCAGTGGTATGCGTACGACAGTACCAGTGTCTGGGTGTGCGGACAAATCAGAGAGTTACAAAAGGTATCCTTCAATCAAAAATGATTTGTAAGTGCATGATCCATTTGAAGGTAAGCATGTTTAGCGCAATAATGTTTGGTGTTATTTATATGTCCGAGGATTTTCTGCTCCTTAGAAGATATACAACATAAAATTATGTAGGTTACTTTAAATAATATTACTTTTAATAATATTTTTATAATTCATATGAGTTTCAGTACTTGTATCCTGGGGAAAGTTTCCGGGGGATGGAAGTGTCGCAAATGAGGATTGTTGTGCGCCTTCAGATGCAGCAACCGCTGCAGGCCAGCCGCTGGTAGCCACCCGAATACATTATTGCCCACGTTCCTATATGAGTAACATAAACATCAATTAGTGTGTACAAGTGCACATGACGCTCTCTTTTTTTTTAATTTGAATGCTCATTTCAAAATGTTATTTCGATTTTTTTTATTTCAAGAGCCTGCCAAAGTGATTCTAGTGTGCGTGATATAAAGCATACATATATGCTATGACAATGATGACAATAGAATCCAAGAGTGGTGGTCACCGTTCTCATTGTGAATGGAGACTATGCAGTATGGCGGCCTAGTAAGATACTTTTTCACGTCTCGTTTGGGGACGTAAAAGGCATGATAGCGACTGTGTAAGGCTCAAACTCTTACCACGATAACTGTCACACCTGTGCGAATGGGCCTCCGGTTTTGCACTCATCATATCTTTTGTAAACCTCATTAAATATTTTGTTCGGATAAATAATATTTTTATCGCCCTGTAATATACTTTACTATCTTTAAAAATAAATATGTACATAGCTTATAGTATGTTATTGTTACTATTGAATATTAAATATTGTATATGAATAAATAACTCACAGGTCTTCCAACTTGGAGATGGGCACGAATGCTTCCATGTCTATGTGTTCAATCAGGTTGTCCTCCAGGTTTCTGCAATGAACAATATCGTAAGCGTACAATAACTACGCGTACTCGGGATATTACTACGTACTACGCGGGATCCCGCTGTGTAATGTGCGTCTAAGGTGTGTAACGTGGGTCTCTTGGCTATTAATCCATCTACGCACCGATGAGAGTTTCTTACAAAATAATGTAGAGATATACTAAACGTTTCTCTATTTTTTTACGGTGATATTTAAGTAGTCCAAGCTGGATGAGTAGATTTAATTAATTATTTACTGAAGTAAAAGTTGACACAGTTTAGCGCTTGGACATATTGATTTTTTATAAACTATTATATGTAGCGATATAAAGTGTCTAACAAATATAATTATTTGTGGGATCTACAACAACAGTATGTCATTTTCTAGAAAATATTTCCATTGTATTTCCTGCGGCAGTTTTATACCTTATCAGGGTGAAACATTACACAACGTAAGTACATCTACGTAAAGGAAGTATTTGGGTGAATGTCGTTCACTTTTATGTGGTGAACTTTACAACAATACCACAAATGTGCTTTTATCAAGCGGTGTAGATACGATAATTACATGACGAGTTTCAGAGAAATTTGCTATGAGTTCGGAGCTTTTCAAAGTGTTATCAATTGTTAAAGGCGTTGTGTCAAAAACGAATCTAATTGGATTGAAATTGTTTAAGCAAAATTTAATATTCCATGTATAAGGTTATCCAGTTCGTAATAAATATAGTTGGAACAGGAAATGTTTATAATATGTACGTATTTACAAAAAAATGTATATAAGTATTCTATCAGTCAGTCTAGTTACAGCACAAGCTCTGCTTAGTTTGAAACTAGATGACGTTGTGTGTCAAACGCCCGAAATATTTATCTATATATAAAAATGAAACCCGTTTTTCTTGGTCACGGCATCACGCGTGAATGGCTGGACTGATTTCACTAATTCTTTTTTTGTTGTATATGTTATTATTAGGAGAAGGTTCTTACGGAGAAAAATAATATTTACTATCAATTACACTATTTTTATAATCAATAAGGTACGCTACGCTAAGGCGGTACGAAGTTCGCCGGGTCAGCTAGTTATTTATATTTCTTATTAATTTTAATGACTGTCAACTGCGTTGTTGGTCCAGCGGTTAGTGTGTACGACTGTCCGTTAAGAGATCTCGGGACCGATTTCCGGGTTGGGCCAAAAGGAGTTGAGTTTTTTTGATTTAAGGCCAAGTTTAGAAGTCGGGGTCTTAATCTCCGTGACTCGGAGAGCATGTAAAGCCGTCAGATGTGTGCTAGATTTCTCCCCGTTGTTGTCGGATGGCCGTACCATCGGATTATGTGAGTGAGGGAACAGAGAGTGCACCTGTCTTTGTGCACACACTTGTGCGTTATGTAATATCTGCTGCGTTGTTGGTTGGTCTCCGTTAAGACTCTCCGCCGTGCCGAGATCCTCACACGTCTCATACACCGTGTTGGACCCTAAACTAGACGACCCTGTACGCCGTGACCGAAACACTGATAAATACACTTCTATGCTAGCAAGTACATCCTCGTACATTATTATATATAAATTACACGCAGAGCCACGACAAACGATCGTGTTTTGCAAATAATTGTTTGTCCTGTGTGGTAATCAAACCCAAAACCTTTAATTTAGTGGTCAGGGGCACTCATTTAGACGATCGGATGTTGTAGCGACTTATATAACAACGGTCATGGGTTTGATTCCCACTCAATCAAACATATATGTTTACAAACATTTCGTGTTTGATTTGGTCTAGATAGCTCTATGCATATAACATGTATATATTTATATAAAAGTATATATGTATTTATATGACTTGTCCCATAGTACAAGGTCTGCGGAGTTTTGGGATTAGATGGCGTTGTGTGATTATGGTAGAATATTATCAGTGTTATTACTAACCGCTGGACCAATAGGCCCGCCCTATATATGAGATAATGATATTGACGTCTCAATTTATCTTAGCTGTCTCAGCATATTCGCATTTTATTCCTTATGATTGATTAAAAAAGGGACATAATTATAGAATGAAACACCCTAAGATTTTCTCTAATACATCACCCTAAAGACTGATATATGTAACTACATTTGTCAATACATATCAATATTAGACAATAAATATATTGTACAAAACTTGACTCATCAAAACAGAAAAAGAGTTACGAAAATACCCAACAGTCGGAGGATTTTATTCAAATCAATAGAGAGAAAGATCGACTTTTAGGCACTTCTAAACCTATTATGCAAATGTTGAGCTACCGCAGGAGCAGGGTTCCCCTTCCCCCGACAATTAGCAGAGTGGAATGGCGGATATTGAATGAATCCGTTGAGGGAATTGTCTACTTCGTGCCGCCGCAAGGACGCCTCTTCCTCATATCGTTTGTGGGGACATAAACTCGTCTTTTACGATATGTAATATAGCTATAGATGGAGCTACTACTTGATCCCGTTGTGCTGATAGCTGCAGCGGCATATTTTACATCCTGTAGTAAAAGAGTTTGACATTCAACGTTACGATTACTGATGTCATACAATAAATAGGATGTAAAAAATAACAGCATGTGTTGGTACTCAACGCGATCTATGTAGACCTTTCTAGAAAAGCTAACGGGCTATAGGGCTATAAATGTTTGCTTGTGAAAGAGCAAATAGATTTTTTCTACTTAGAAAGTATATTTGCTACCAGATAATTACGAAGAATCATAGTTCAGACATGTGGGTATATGATTGGCCGTTCGTTGAAGTATTTGTCCCTTTTACTTAGTCCATACTCAGTTTTTTATTTTTTTTTTTATTTTAATAGCCTGCCAAAGTGACTCTACTCTGCTTGATGGAAAGCATGAATAGAATCCAAAAGTTGTAGTCACTATACTCATTGCGAATGCTGACAATGCAGTATGGTGACCCACATTATGGCCGCCTATTACGATTTTTTCGCCTCACTTGGGGACGTAAAAGACATGACAGTCATCGTTACATTGTATTGCACACGTTTACTACGACAATTGACACCCCTGCATCAATGGGCCTCCGGTCTCACACTCACCAACGAAACACGACAGCACGGATGCTGGCGCTTTAAGTTGATCTTCTGTGGGAGGGTAGTACTGCCCCAGACAAGCCGGTCGGTTCATGCTGAAATCAGCGTGGCTCTACTATCTGGTAAAGTCAGCTAACGTTTAGTGCTCACAGGAAATAAACATCAAGCATGTGACTCACTATAAATCTGTAAGATATGTCACACATTGTGCAGACTACAAATAAAGTTGCAAGGATCATTGAGAACATGATGACGATTTTTATTTATTTATTGGAACGAAGTTCCTTACGGCAGGCTTGGAGGGGATAGGGATTTCGCTGCGGGACCGAAATGAAAAAAATGTGATAGTAAAACCGTAAGTGGAAAAAGTGCGTGGAATAAATCTGTGGAATGAATCTGTGGAAAAAAGTGCGTGGAATAAAACCGTTAAATGAGACGTGCGCAGGCGCGAAAGCGCGTCATGTGTGCTATTTTATTATTTTAAGGAATTTATTATTTTATTTCCTAAAATACTGAATTTCCTAAATATTCTCTTGTACTTAAATAAAAACTAATCAGCAAAATTTAAGAGAAAAATCAAGAAAACCTACATAAAATTGAGCACGATTTTTTTTGCAAATTGTGTCGATTCCACATTATCCGAAGGAACTTCGTTCCTACCTGGTGTCCCACGACACCATTTTATATATTTATTTACACTTTATGCACTTTGTACAGCGGCGGACTTAATGCCCAAGGCATTCTCTTCCAGTCAACCTTAACGTGGTATAGAAATATTGTAAGGGACCTCCCTTACACACAGCACACACAGCACAGCACAGCGGTTATATTGGCAATTAAGATATATAATACATGAGTACGTATACCTATACATACATGAACACATACAATACATACGTTATAAATACACATATAAATATACACATATATACATAAATATACACATACACACACATTTAGATTATATTCGTACACTATGACAACTTGACTGTAAGCTGAGCCAACTATCGATAAGACGATTCTTCAATCTCGTTAAGAAGGAGATTATGTACATTCTTTTTGAATGTAAAACGGTTTGTGGACATCCTGACTTCGAGTGGGAGCGCATTCCAGAGTAGTACTGCCTGAACAAAGAACGAAGAGTTCACGAAATCAGAGTTGTGAGAGGGACATAAAAGAAGCAGATTATTTTCTGAGCGAAGGTTTCTGTCGTGATTAGAGGATAGATAACGGAGGTACGGAGTCAGATATGTAGGTGAAAACGGTGAGTTGAGAATTGAGAATAGGGCAGTTAGTGCTCGCAGATTGCGGCGCTGGCGAATAGGTAACCATTTTAATTGGGAACGTAAAGTAGACACATGATCATACTTTCGAAGATTAAAAATGTATCGAATGCAGCTATTGAGAAGTCGGTCTAGTTTGTTAAGAAGGTCTGCATTCAGGTCGTAATAACACACATCACCATAGTCGATTATTGGGATTATTAAGGACTGCATGAGAGTAATTTTGGTATTAGAAGGCAGAAAGTTCTTCAGACGATGTAATGTTCGCAGATTTCTCGTTACTTTCTGGCTGACATGAGTAACTTGAGCTCGCCAATCAAGGGTAGAGTCGATGAGTAAGCCCAGATCTTTGACTACGGAGCTGAACGGTACGACTGATCCGTTAAAGATGATTGGTGAGATTGAGGCAGTATCGAGTCTGCTCATAATGCGTTTGCTGCCCACTATGATCGCCTGACACTTCGTTGGGTTAACCGTCAATCCGAAATTCGTCGACCACGAGTTTATGATCTCCAAGTCTCTGTTGACCATGTTAACAGCTTGTGTTATATCTTCCACCCTTGACTGTGTATACACTTGCAGATCGTCGGCGTATAAGTGATACGCACTCTGAAGTTGTTGAGTAATGAGATTAATAAAAATTGAGAATAAGAGAGGAGATAGAATGCCGCCTTGAGGGACGCCAGCGAGGAGATCCCATCAGCTCGATGTCGAGTCAGCAACGTGAACACTCTGTTGTCGCCCCTGAAGATAAGTGAAGAACCATTCCAGTGCCCCAGAGGTAACCATGAGATATTTAAGGATAGATAAAAGGATTTCATGACTGACGGTATTAAAGGCATTGGAAAAGTCAACTAGTCCAAGTACTGTGACTTTGGTGTCCTCCATGCCCTTCCTAATATCACCAGTCACTTTAAGGAGAGCAGTAACTGTGCTGTGACCAGCCCTAAAGCCAGATTGTAGAGGGCTTAATAGGTGGTTTCTGTGAACAAATTGGGAAAGTTGCTTATGAACACACGCCTCGAGTACTTTAGACAGAAAGGGAAGAATAGAAATAGGACGGAAGTGTTCAGGGAGAGAAGGATTATTGTTTTTTGGAAGAGGAATGATAAAGGCCTTTCGCCATAGAGAGGGAAAGGTGCCGGAGTCGAGAGGGAAATTGATGATGTAAGTGATTGCTAAGAGGATACAGTCCAGGATGGTAACAATCATGCGACGACTTATGCCATCGCATCCTACAGCATTAGAATGGATAGATAGGATAATTTTTTTGATATCCTCAGGAGGCACCGGAGAAAATTCGAATGAGTCAGTGGTAGGACTGGTAAGACCAGATAAGTAGTTCAGTGTTTGACACTTAGTTTGAAGATCCATCATAGTTGCAGATGAGAAATGAAGATTTAAATCATTCAAACTAATTGTATTACTGAAAGTGAGCTGTTGTTTTTTACCAGTACCTAAGGTATTAAGAAATTTCCAGATACTGGAAGAAGAAGAATACTCTATGTTTTGAAGAATATGTCGGCGTTTAGCGTTGCGTATCCCCTGGTTGCACCGATTCCTAGCAGCCTTATATTGGTTCAATTTGTCTTCGCAACGATTTTGTTTGAACCGACGAAATGACTGATCCCGTCGCCTCATAGCTGTTCGGGCCTCCTCCGTCATCCAAGGCGCCGGTGCCCGTTTTACCTTTACAGACTTAATTGGAGCATGGAGGTCGTATAGTTTGACGATGGTGTCATTAAAAATAGACACTTTGTTGTCTACGTCAGTAGCAGCTGCCATGTTCGTCCAGTCTATCCTCACAGCATCTGTATGTAATTTTTCAACATCCATGCGTCGGAAACTGCGAGTCTGCATGACTTTAGGTGGTGATTTGGATGGTTTCAGGATATAGGAGAGGAAAATCAAGTCGTGATGGGAAAAACCAGGGGCTGGCAGTTGACCGTGGGAAGAGACAAGGTGTGGGGAAGAGGTGAGGATTAGATCAAGCCAGGTGTCCTGATAGTCTATGTTGTGATGAGTGGCTTGAAGGGGCAGGACGTGGAGGCTGGTTGCTTGTATGATGTGAAGGTGGCTGCGTGTGCGACTTGAGTTTGAGGCTAGGATATCAGTGTTAAAATCTCCCATGATGATGTGATGAGAATATTCCGACCCTAAAGATTCCGGAACTGTTTCCAGACTGGAGAAGTAGTTAACAGTTGGAGGGTAATAAACTACACCTAGCATAACTAACATTAGCTCCCTTGACACAAACCTGTAGAAAAATATATTCCGCAGTGGTGGTGAGATGAGAAGTAGAAGAGGCGACTATTTTATAAATGGCAACACCGCCACCTCTTTTATCCAAACGATCATTTCGGATAAGGAGAAAAGCAGGGAGAGCGCATGAGGTAGAGGGTAAGTGAGGTTTGAGCCAGGTCTCCGATTTTACTAAATATATTTTGTTAGACTCGCAACAAAAGGAGAGTCTATAACTACGATACAGCTAAAGTTTCAGTGACGCAATCAAATTTGCAAAACTCACCGCCTTAGCCTAATTTGGGATCAAACGCTCGTGTCATCTCACACACACTGATCTGATCAGTCAAGATATTACTCTTAATCAAGCACCTCTTCCATCATGCATAGAAACAGTAATTATAATTTATTAACTGCTGAATAACAGCCGAGGTGCGTCGTTTACAGGTGGGCAGCGTACTGGGAAATCACTGCAACTAATGATATTGGCCATCGTAGGGTTGGCGGATGACCTACTTTCTCCTAGATATTATTACAGCTTCACAAACTACAAATAAGTACCGACTACTACTCGGCTACTGCGTAAGATAAAAAACTACGGCGATGCGGCCAATTTGCGACAGAGACACAGAATGAGTAACGGTTAGAAAAATGAATCTCCTTACACAGCAGTGAAAAAGTTTTCGGGTCTAATGTGCTTGTAGATATTATTAAAAAAAATAGGTAGTACCTAGTTAAATTATTAAAATGAATATGAAAGTACTCATTTTTATGTTTCTCAAACGTTTAGCTGTGATAAATCTGGTACAGTTACGTTCTCAAGCAACTGAAGAAAATATGGTCAACAAGTTAAATAAGTAAAATCGAATTCATCGAATGTACTAAAAAAATAAATTTTAATTTCGTACCAAACGGAAAATGTAAATATTTTCGTTATTTATTTTACAGTTCGCGGTAAAACCCGATTAACAAAAATTCAGTGTTGTGTATTAAGAACGTGTCCATGTTTAAATTCTTGTTCATTTTAATTGAAATAACTTCATTCGCAGTTATATATTTGCGTATATTTTAACTGCTTGTGCGACGGAGATCTCGTGCGCCTGCAATCTGTTACCCTTTGATTAATTACACCAAAAATTGTTTTAAGTCTTGAACTCTCGACTCAGTGTTTAAAAAATTTTAAATTAATTTATGTAGCCTAACTTAAGAACTTTAGTTTATCCTTAAACATTTATAGACATTTGTTTAAGGGATTACCTGTCGCCATTTTAAGATTATAATATGTATTCTTTAGGAAAATAGCTAGATACAATTTGTCAAAGTAATGCAGTTTTAACTAAGGCTTTACTAATTGTAAATTCAACACCGTAGCTTCCAATTTATATTATAAACAGGGGTACAACTTACTTACATATAGTAACCCGTTCAGTCCAATAGATTTAATGTCATAAATATCTATAACCTGATCACCTACATTCCCTGATTCCCAACTTTAGGAGAGGAATTAGGAATTAAATTTAAATGTTCTCAACCGGAAGAACTTCAATAGAAAAAGAATTAGCCGAATCGGTTCATAAATGATAGAGTTGAGAAGTAACAAAGACGTATACAGTCCACTTGAGAGCATTCTTTCTGCTTTTGTATTTGGTTAAGAGTGTATTTCTGGGTGTTTCCTTGTCCAATAAAATTCGTGACGAAGTTATTTGGCAGAGAACTAGAGTAAGCGACATCGTACGGAGAATACCGTACGCTGAAGTGCAAGTGGGCCGATTGTCTCTAGATGAACAGACGCCAGACGCTGGAGCCGAAATGTGCCAGAGTGGAGACCGTGACTATAAACTTAGTATAGGGTGCTCTGTGGCACGATGGACCGACCATTTGAAGTAAGTGGCTTTCAGTCAGCCGTAGGCGGTGACAGGTTGATTGGCATTTGGATTCGGTTAAAAATTGGTTAATAAGTCCATTACAATCGTAAAGATAGTGACAAATATTGTAAAGTAACAAATAATGCTATAGCAGTCTTCTCTTATGTAGTGCAAATAAAGTAATTTTACACAAAAGGCCGGTATGTGAAGATCTTGAGCGAAACATTTTTAGTGGAGCGAATGTAAAACTTTCTCTCTACATCATTTCTTTAGTATCTTCATAGTTGTTGGAAAATAGAGTATAAATATCAGTGACACATTCAAGTTGGTTTTTGAGAAAAGATTTGTATAGAGTTAGATATGACAAGGGTCTTTTGTGTATTGAATATGTAACAAACACAGCGAAGGAAAGTATGTACCTACAATATTTTTGTAAATTTACTTTTATGTGGCATATAAAAAAGCAGTCACTTCAGGAAGCTCGGTCTTTTTGAAGTCGATAAAAATATTAGAAATATATAAACTTATTTTATTAAAACACAATAAACCCAAATTATTGTGAAACAGAGATATTTTCGCACAAGATTGCATGCAATGTAAACGATCATTTTTGTAATATTCTTAATTTTAGCTGATTTATAACTCTTCGGAGTCAGTGTTACATTTAACACTTATAATCGAAGAAATATATTTTAATTACAGACGTTTGAGACCTATACCATATTTATTTCCTAGATTAACTTATAAATCAATGAAAATAATTTACTACTCATCAAAAAAGATGATAGTTGTAATAAATTGCGCATATACATTAGTCTATCTCTGATAGCACCATGCTTATATTAAAATTTGACCCAGTGTTTTAACTCTATCTTGCAAACTAGGTCGAGGATTGTATATACACATGTTATCTCACAATATATTACGTATATTACATATCCTAATTTTATTAGCCGTTAAACTATAGTATTTAGGAAATATACTACATTTGCTTTAATCCCTAATGAGTCGAAAAGGAGGGAATTATTGCTGGAACAATTATGTCGGTGTTAATGAACAAAATTCACGTAAAGAAAGTGGCCTACAAGGAAAATATGACAAAGTTAATAGAACTACGATGGTTAGCTTAGACACATAATGGCCCGTAACGGTTTAGCGTGTGTATTATACCGTATGTACAAATTGTACATGGCTAAATATGACCTGGTTCTTGTTCCCTATTGAACAATTAAATATCTAATATCGTTGTTTTCCTTGCTTGGTGTGTAATGGAGTCTTGTCTCGTCGTAACGAAAGTGTCGTTGAGATATTCAAATGAACAAGGAGTTCTAATTGTCGAGGTTAAATAACTATTAACGTTTGTAAATAAATAACAGGTTGTTTGCGAAATGCTCTTGAAATGTGCAGCAAGTAATTAGTGGAGTCGAGACATGAGCGTACAGTCGTGCGGCCGCCATTACTCGTTGCGTCACTCCACCAGCTGCATCTATAGCTGTTCCGAACCCCGTGATTGATCGCACACGCTGCAACTACTACCTCGCGAAAACAAACTATTATTCATCTCTAAGTAGTTGTAGTTTAACAGACAAAAAATAATTAATGGCATACATTTTCTCGTTTAGAAACTTAACACGTTCTGCCTAGTTTAGAACGTAGGTAATTGAGATCTTTAATCACAGCCATTCAGGCTTTGAATGTAATGAAATGTTATGTTTTTAATACCTTGACAGTAAGTTAGAGATATAGTCAAACTGATACACTTATTATACAAAAGGGTAGGCAGAGGCGTATGCTGTTAACATTTGTCAGCTATGATTTTGTTCGCTTTACGTTATAACGAACAAGTCTTAGGCCGTTAAAAAGGCAGGAAGTAAATTTGGAGTAAATCATGAACCAAAGATACATAGGTAGAAGGAAAGGAAATGGGCCTTAATGGATTTGCTCGCGTAGTTTATGGTCCCGTACAGACTCGACTTGACTATTACCGGGAGGCCCGCAAACACTTTAAGTTCGCAAAACTGTGGAATAACTAATTCAATGATTTCAATTTACAAAATATCGAGTATTATGTATTTTATGTATGTGGTAATATAATTACTAAATAAATTTAACATAATTATACATACATTTATTGTTATGTTTAAAAAAGAGTTATTATTCACGAAGTGTCTTCACATCACATTATATATGAAATGGCCATATTCCAATGACACATTTAACCAAGGAGTTCGGCATAATCTCGTTCAACTTTTTTAAATCTTTCTTTTTGTTAAAATATCTCCTATATTCGTAAGACTACAGCGAAGCAATTGATCAAACTTAGTAATCAAACTGGAACAGGAAGGCAGAGTCCGTAAAGTGCATCCGATTCAATGCTTTATCCAAACAGGGGCGTTATTCGTTATTCTAGTCTTAATTACAACAAACCAAATACTAAACTTTCGAAATCAAAGTTACTACAATCGAATATTGTAAAATTATGTATATCAATATGGCAATAAATTCAAAGGCACTGATCGTGTTAACTTCCCGAATAAGTAATTACATGTATATTCTGGAAGGCCGAAGTTTAAAAGTAGTACCTATAGTAATTGTATTTAGAACTAGTTGTGGTTGATAAGGTTCAAGGCTATTGTGGAGCGTGTCACTTATTCAAGTGTGTGCGTAAGTGTGTCGTGGTGTGCGTCGGGGGCAGGTAGCCAGATGTGGCGACCTTGTGCGTAAAGCCTACGCTCCGAGATTACTGTGTAATCCGCGAAGGTCGCCCGATGTGGGTCACCGTGTCCGCGCCGGCCGCTGCCTCAATTCATCGCACGTTCGTCCTTTCCTATGTTTTGTTTCTAATCAAACTGCGATTTCAGCTATCGATAAGCAGTCAGGTGGCTCACATGTCGTAGGTAATAGGGTACGTGTACATGCTATTCGTGTTTCATTGATTAGATCTTATGAAGTGAATAGAGATTTAAACGTATCTTATGGGAAAGTAAAATATAAATGGAATTAGATTGTTATTTGGTTGATTTTTTTTGAGATGTAGGGTTTCAGCTAGTAGACAAGAAGCTACCTATGGACATCTGGAACTCAAGTAGGTTGCGAGGCATTGAGTGTCTCTAGCATTAAGAGGAGGTGGGGCTAGACTAGATTTTTTTGATTCCACGTTGACACTTCGGTTGAATGCACAATGTCAAAGCTTGGCTTTTGTACGATTTTCTTTTCAATATCTGACTACCCGATCGACTTGAATATGTTTTCTTTGCTTCTTTAACAACGTTATGGACTTATTGACGTTAACATACGACCTAGAGGAACAGAGCAGTCACCATTCAAAAGGCAGTGAAAGTTGAGGAATGCTTGTGTGAACTAATTACATATCTGTACTTGTACAATTGCTTTAATCCTGTGCTATGGTATAGCACTGTGTAAAATACTCACAGTACTTGCAAGTCCGGCGTGTGCACGAAGGTGTCGGAGGGCACGTGGCGAAGTCGATTGCGCGCCAGTATCAGATCGTGCAACCGGCGCAGGCCTCGCAGAGACTCGCCGTCGATGAATGCGATCTGGTTACCCGACAGTTCTCTGGACAGACGTGGAAAATAATAAATTAAAAGTAAAAAAATCTTTATAACTAAGGTTTTGTTTAGACGCGCTAAGAAGATTAAAATGAATTTTCCTTCCTTGCAAACTTTTACTATCAACTTATAACGTAATTACACAATTTATGATACAAAAGCTTGTCGCCAGATTTACTCGTATTTACTCAGTTTGAAAATTTAAAGCATTTTAATGAGTTAGATCTAATTATTTAATCACGACAAGCTTTAATACCCAATAAATTGTGTAATGACATATATAACTTGACAGTAAAAGTTTCAAGGAAAAGTTTATTTTATTCTTTTTGTGTGTTAGTAAAAGTTTTTTCTTTTAAATTTTTTTCTTACTTTTTCTTAATTTTCCTAAATTTGACGGGGTTGCTTAAGAAAATTATCTAGAATTACAATAATCATCAAGACACATATAAAAGGCCAAACTCGAGGCCATTACGTCGTTTTATTATTGAGATGAGATCCTATTACCACCTTCTAGCTTCACCAACAAATCCTGGTTACCATTTAGGATTAGGGTACACGTCAAGAAATCAAACGCGTTCAAATTCGATTGGAGTGTGCCGTCTTAATACGGAAATTCTATGGCCACCTTCCGCTCCATTATCGGACCCTGGATAACGTTTAGAGACAAATACACGTCAAGACGAATCATACGAGACCGAAATCGATGACATTATGATGTTTTATAACGGAGTTCGTATGACCACCTTCATTTCCAACATCAGATCAGGTTCATCACAAAATTATATTATCACACAACACACATGTACGTATAAAGTGTCAACTCAATTAGTTTGATTCGATTTTGATTCAAATTGAGTTGCAAGATTTCACGCGAACAAACATAGTTACATACATACATTGCAAGTTATATAGAACTTTGTAAAATAAAGCGGACAAGTGCGAGGATTTCCTCAGCAAATACACTTGTTTGTATGTACATAGTTTATCCATTTCGAGAATTGATCCCCCGAGACAGACAACACAGTTTTTCCTAAAAGACGTACTTTGCAGTTCTAAAAATGCTCCCCTACGTATTGAAAGACGTCAAAGTCAAATTTTAGATGAAATATACAAGTTTGTATCAACAAAAATATTTTTGTAGTGTGATATAACAGAATGCATTATCAACCATGGGATTAGTTGTAAATCTTTGTTGTAAAACCTTGTTGTGAAGGTTTTGATGAACCTGTCAAATGTTCAAACATCATAAATCGTTTTAAGAAATAAAGGGGAAAACGGGCAACCTAAGCCTTGAATGACGGTCGTAAGGATCTTTCAATTGTATCGGCTTTACATTTATATATATTTTATAATAGCACCAAAAGCGTTCGCAGACGTACTAGCAATAAGTGCAGCTAACCCATACTGTCAGTGAAAATTCTTTTTAACTTCTAATATTTTTATTTCTTTTTATAATAAGTGAAGAGAGTGAGTGAAGTGAAGTTAAGCAACCCACTATTGTTTAGTAGCTTAAAGACATTCAGGAATAATTAACACGTCTGGGTTACTTCTGGCTAGTCTTAAGAACCTTTAATAATTTAGTGCAATATGAGTGACAAAGGTAAAATGTAAAGGAAAAATCACAGACTCGTTTTTAAAACTGGATTACGATGAAACAGAAGCACTTCCCAAAATTGTTTCTTAAACTTCCGTTTCCCTTTATAAACAACGTAAAACATACAAACCACACACACACACACAACACACATACAACACACGCACTCACATACAGGCACGCATGCACGCAAGCACGCATGCACACACGCACGCACGCACGCACGCACCAATACCCACAATATATTTATTTCTGTTTTTTATTATATTATTTATTGCTCCTCACCACTGAAAACGGCCAGAAATTGTAAAAGTGTTTAAAACTCCCTGAGGTGGAGCCTGGAACCCATAGCACTGGGTGTGTACTAGTTTGGTTTCCTGACTCCCATCAATACATCTTTGTATTAAAAGTTTAATCTTACAGAGAAATTCTTATGTAAAACTCATTGATTACTAAATGAACGTACAATGGTATGTATTTGGTATTTGCCGGTCACGTCTTCGTTTAATTTTATCTTCATGTCACTCTAGCATTGCAGCTTTTAGAATCGAATTAAACTGTATAATGTAAAATCTAATATATGTTATTACATGCAATAAAATGAAAAAACGAACCTAAAGGAATTAATGAAAATATTTATTCATAACTCATTTTTGGATGGTTAGTTAATGTGAAAGCTAACTATATTAGCTATATTAATCTAAATATAACGTTTGTTAACGGCCCGTACAATTCAAAGAAATGTCGTCCAAAATATCACGTTGCTAGGGATAAATATAAATAGATAATTTAATCTAATTATTTAGCTGGGCACATTGGAGCCGGCACCAGATTTAAGTAGTTTATATTTTGCTGTCCATATTCGTGTCCGCGTGGTGACGGCTGAAGTATACCGAGCGTCACAATTTCTATTCATCCCATGCATGTCGTAAGAGTCGACTAAGGGAACACTACGTAGGATAACAACACTACAAGGAGAAGAAAAACTTGGAACTAGGTGTATACCAGCCCACTTAGCCAGCGCACTATAATTAGCCAAAACCTCCTTTCTTGATGTTGATGATGTTTTATTGCAGGACATACTCAGAGCACACACATTGTACACCTTGCTGTAGTTTGATAGTTTGGACTCTGATTTTGTAAATGGACTGAAATACTTGGTGCTCTTTTCGTGTTTATTTCCACCTGTTTTCAGATGTTCAACCGTAATTTCGTCTTTATACTGGTCTCGTATACACTGACGACCAATATGTCTTCGGTTCAGTCAATAACAGAATCCAGTATTGCCATGTATTGCTCATAGAATCTTGCCACCTCATTTATGAATATGGACTGGTGATGGTCGGAGCGTGGACTTCATCAGTTGCAATTTTGCAAGCTCGGTGTTGATGTTTGATGTGCCTCTAACCAGTCGATGATCACTTCCGGTTTTAACTATATTGACCACAGAGATATTGAATATTTGTTTCCACATTAATATGACGAAGTCGATTTCATTTTTAGTAACACCATCTGGGCTTATCTACGTTCGTTTTTTGTGTTCACGATTTCAGAAGGAGTTGATTAATTAAAGGGTATTCCCCTCTATGGAACTGACTAGTAGTTGGACCCCGTGGTTTTGCAAAATTGCTGGATTAAAGTAGTGTCGAGTTCTCCCCATCGCTACGGTCTTCAGGTAAGCCAAAAATATCTCACCGTAACATGTTTGCAGTGTGCGTCTGTTATAGGTTGCAGATCAAGTCGTCTTTTGTGGTAGCCGATCTAACCTGGATATTCTTCACACCCCCTGTTCCGTCACTTTTTAGATCGCTACTGTAGCCAGGAACAGTAGGTCGAACGAGGGCCTTGGGAGCCAATTTTACTTTCTGATTGCCAGGAGGTTTTACCATAATCGCCACGCTTAGTCGAATACTATCAGTGATTGCAGTGAAATAGTTTGCTGCTGCTCATTCTTTGGTATACTATCTCTTAATCTAACTGTTTACCACAGCGTTTGAAGACGTCTTCAAGCTCATGGACTGGAATGAATTTGGCATGAGTAACAACGGCGAGTACATAACTCACATTCGATTTGTTGATGACCTATTTGTCATGGCTGTGTATGGTTATTTATTGTATAAATTTACATTTCTTTTGAACCATAAATAACATAAATATTTACAGTATTTAATATCTAGTATAATACATAAAATCTTAAAACTATTTTCAATACATCATAATAAAACCATGTTCAACGTACAAATATATTTTGTTATTAACTGTTAATTTGGTATTAGCCGGCGGGCGGAGCTATGATGTGTCTGTTATCCATCGACGGACAAGTCTGCTACGTCACACGATCCGCGCACGTGGGGGCGATACGGCACTGTCATAGAGTTGCGCTCGCGCACTCCCGCCGGGCCGGCCCGATCGTATGAGGATGGGCAGCCCTCTTGGTCTTATTCTTACGTTGGACCGTACGATGGTCGCTCACTATGAGCCTTATAAGAATGTTGAAAGTCAACTAAAGAGCAATAAAAGGGTAATGCTCGGAGTTTCTTAGCGTGATTACATCAGGTGTGTATTGTCGGCAAGTGACAGTAGGCGAGGCATATTGCCCACAGAAACGATGGCCGATGGGGCCATAAAGTTTTTGAGTGACGACTTCGTACTAGAAAACGCAGTCTTAGTAGGCCATCCACAAGGTGATCCGACAATCTAGTGAAGCCCGCGGGGAACCGTTGAATGCGGGCTACACAAGACCGGTTGTTATGGAGAACCTTGGGGAAGGCCTATGCCCAGCAGTGGACGTTTTTTAGTGATGATTATGATGATGATAATAGTGATACTCACAGCACGCGCAGCTCGTTGCACTCGTGCAGCTCGGGCACGCGCTCCAACATGTTCAGCTTCACATCCCTGTCAACAACAAACTTGTATTCTTACAAATATCCAACGGTTTTCTCTAAGGGGCACCCCATTCCCGTCCCAGACGAAGCATGAATAACAATTAGTGTCGTAAACGTCAAAATATTCAAATTACCAATTTTCAGACAATATCTTGATAACAGCTGTGAGTGTCCGGAAACGGGGAATTAGGTCAGTATCAATGAGGAGGATTCAGGGGTGCCGCGGGGAGGGAGATTATCCCTTCGACAATAGATGTATGTTTACAAAAGCTTGTATCAAGCCTACGTTTTTTGATGTACAGCATTAAATAATACCGGGTGAAGGACATTTCAAAGAGTTTATCGTAGCAATTTGCAGTTATAAGTTTAGTTGTATTATTATAAAGTTAGAACGTTAGAGCAGGTAAATTAAACTTCACCTCCGTCGATGGCGTTCTTGGTCGGGACGACAGGGGAACGAGGGCAATGTTCCACCCGTCAGGGAATCGGAGGTAGGGGCGGTTGTTCTATGGATTCGCTCTAAGAAAACTACCCCGGGTCAGACGGGATAAATACCCGAGTGCCTGCCCGAGCCCTTGAACACATATCGGTCCACCTCGGGTAGGTCCTGGACGCTAGCTTGGCGTCCGGACATTTCCCTGAGTGTTGGAAAAGTGGGAAGCTGGTATAATTAAGGGAACCGGGACGGCTTTCCGATTCGGTAGCGGCCTATAGGATTGTGTGCTGTGTGTTTTGTCTGACGAGGCAGGTAATCCGTTTGAGAGGATAATCACTGCCTGCATCGTCCGGCGTCCGACGCCCAATTTGGTTTTCGAGCGGGGCGTTCGACAGTCGATGCTGTGTTGCGCCTGAGGGCAGTTACCCAAGAGGCGTTGAGCTGTGGCGGAGTGCTGTTGGCGGTGTTATTGAACATCGTCAGCGCATTTAACAGTCTGCCAATTAGCTGCATCAGGGAAACACTCCACTACCTCGGGGTGCCAGAGTACCTGAGGCGGCTTGTGGCAGACTATCTACAGGAGCGTACCGTCATGTACGAAGATCGAGATAGTGCTCCACAGGGGTCTGTCCTCGGACTACTCCTGTGGAACATGGGATACGACTGGGCCCTTCGAGGTCGTCTTTCCCCCGGGCTGGGCGTGTTTGTTACGCCGATGACACATTGGTGACAGCCCGGGGATGAATGTCACCACGGGTGTCTCTCTGGTGGTCGGGCGTATTAAGACACTGGGTTTGCGAATGACCCTGGTGAAGACTGAGGCCCTTTTGTTCCATGGGCCCCGTTGTGGTCCACCCTCCGGCGCCTCCATCATAGTCGATTCGCTTCTCGTACCGGTTCAGGCTCAGATGAAGTAATTAGGTCTGATCCTCGACGGCAAGTGGCGCTTCGACGAGCGCTTCCGACGGCTTGCTCCAAAGCTAATCGCCATGCCTTGGGCGATTCTTCCCAAATTTGGATGGAACCAGTGTCGTGACGAGACGGCTGTACACGGTGGTTGTCCGGTAAATGGCGCTGTATGGTGCACCGATGTGGGCAGTTGCTCTGACCGTCCAGAATAGGGCTCGCCTCTGGTGCCTTCAGAGGCTATTGGCAGCTAGAGCCATACGTGGTTACCGCCCCGTGTCAACGGAGGCGGCTTGCACCTTGGCCGTGGGATTTGGAGGTGTAAGGCTGAAATCTGGGCATCGCCGAGTGAGCAGAGTGGCAGCGCGGTACCCTTTCCTTCCAACTGACGCAGGTTCTTTTCGGGCTCGGTTGCTTCGAGAAGTATTTGCACTCGATCGCTAGGAGGAAATTGAGTCCCGCCTGTCACCGCTGCGTCTGCAGTGAGGACTCGGCTCAGCACACGTTGGCAGTTTGTTCTGCCTGGGCGGCGCAGCGTGGGCTCTCACTGCAGTTATTGGAGGAGATCTCTCGCTACCAGCTATCATACGCTACATGTTGTTTTATCGCGGTAGAAACCTTCTGTGAAAACGTAATTTCACGGAAGGAGGCGGCGGAGAAGGCCCGAGAGGACGATCTCTACTCGGTCCCAATTCCTTAAGGCGGCAGAGGTGCGTACCAGCGCCTCATGCCGCCTTGAGTGTAACTGCGGCTGGACGGGACGAGTTTTCTCCTTCATTCACTACAGTGACTAGCCCCGAAGAGGCGACGTCTACGTGTGCCACACGTCGCTTAAATAGAGGGTTTACCCGCAGATGGTGCCCACAGCAGCGGGCAGGCACTAGGATGGATCTGGATGTCGTAATAACAGCTGTTCGCGGATCCCTCCTATCTCAGGCGCAGAGTGGCACACCGTGTGGTTTTAGTCGGTCCGATTCAGACACACCACTCTGCTGTAAGCCTCGGTGGGGTGGTTGGTTTGATAATATATAAAAAATGTATGAAAGGTGTTGTTATATTGGATTTGGAAAAAAAACGAGTTGGAATCGGTCTTATCAAAAAATGTCTTACTGAATTTCTTTACGCTTCTCAGTCAGTCGTCTGTTAGAAGTTTCAGTAGAAGTAGAATAACTTTTAGTCTTATCGCTTCAGGAGACTTTAAAGGGAATAAATATTTTTCATTTTATTTTGTCAGTTCAATACAGAGATAATATGGAAGAAAATTGGTGAGATAACGCTTTCCTAATTATGTATTGCAGAATGATCTATTCTGCAATGTAATACGAAAGATTGGGATTTTTTATTTTATTTGAGTATAAAATAACCATAAATTATAGTAGCCGAACAGTGTTTAGGTTTACTAGTATGTCATGAAGAAATCTATTTTAGTCGTGTACGAAATCAAAGGTCCATAGGCGAGAAATAATACAGCTCAGCAATAATTGAAACGTGTATATTCAATTCACAAATCACACACAAAAATATTACTACGAAGTATTTATAAATACTCAGGCGACCAAGCAATAGCGTGATTCAGCTAATATTAACAGCGCCATCTTTCGATTGGAAACTTAACCGGAAAGAAAATTACAAAAGCAAACTTATAATTAAAACATGGAACAAAATACAAATATATGCTTAACATTTACGTCTTCATGTCATTAACACTAGATATACCAGCGATTTGAATATACCTATTTCTACCAAACCAGTCAAAATGACTGGTGCATAAAATACAGACTTCTTGTGGTTTCTAGTCTATATTTACTCTTAAAAATGACAAAAATAAGATTGAACAATATTAATTATGATAGATAAATGGATTTATATACATTTTCAAATAACAAAACACTAAATTATTTACTGTTTGTTGCTCACAATTTCTATATGTGTAGATTTTGCTGCGTGTACAATTTCCACATAGATTTTTTTGCATTTAGTGCAAATGTTTGTAGTTTTATTGTTATTGCAATATCCTATTTGACACCATTTTCGTACAGGAACTGTGGCATTTGTGGTTGGTATATGGCTTTCGTGTGCTTTTTGCCTTGGAAGTCTGATATTCTGAAGCAAGTTCTTCTGCTAATTGAAGCAGAAAGTCTTTTCGTGAAATCTTTTCTCCTGTTGTGTTTTTGTACAATACCCAGCTATTTATTGCGGCTAAATCAAAAAAAAAAAACAATTAAATGAGAAAAATGATGGTCCCCACTTGTTATTCCACAAATATGGAACCCTCAAATTATTTGCTTCGTACGCTCCACTTGCATATAATATTGCTAGAAATGCCTTCAATTTTTCTTGCGTAATTGTCCAGTTTTCCCCAAACCCCGCCAAAACTCGAGAGGCTTCTAACTCAGTACAAATTCGAATATGTTCCAAGATATGGTTGTCAATCAGTAATAGGAACGCACTACTTAGATTCCCGTTCATAATGTTTCTTTTAGCATGTGCTGTGGCCCGTGTACATCTTTGAAAGCACTATGATATGGTGATCTACCAGCAATTCCTCCTTCTTCAATTCTGGTCCAAATAGTTCCGTCTGAAGCAATTTCAGTTTGCTGATTTGGTATGTTACTTCCACATTCATCTTCAGAACTGGAAGGGAATCGCATACATCGTCTTGTGCGTTTGTTTAGAATCTTTTCGCAATCATTGTCACTTGACTAATCTATATTGTCTTCATCAGGAATTTCCTCATCACCACTTTCGATAACAATAGCACTACTATTATCACCATCACTATCATATAATTCACTTTCTACATCTGAACATTCCAGAGGTATGTTGGTTGCATTTTCTAAATATGTAGGAAGTTTTGGTTTTTTGATATTTTTAGGGGCTCACAATCACTATAAAAATCTTGTTTATAAGAAAAATGTTGTGCGTTGGACAAAGCTAGAAACAAGACTGAACATGTCTAGTGCATTTACAAAACAAATGCTAACCAACTCAATGACGATAGTGAAAGAAAACAAAGGACAATAACGAAATACGCTTCAGTGCTATATGTAGTGCATCGGTCTCATGAGTCCCAAAATCATACATTTTTTCATACAAACACAACCTGTCATTTTGACTGGTACTGGTATAAATGTCAACAACAAAAATTATATTTGTTACTAATGTATATAAAATAATATTAAGTTTATAAAACGTACTCTCTAATTATAGCTACAAAAGTCATACATCATTTCTGTAAAAAAATGTGTAATATAGTAGGAATTTTGAATTGAAATTGCACGACCAGTCAAAATGACTGGTCTGGTAAATCTAGTGTTAAAGGGGTGGACAGAGTAAATTTAATGTATGAATAAACTTATGCTGTATAATTGACCTGAATAGTTCGATAGATATTATTGAAAATCTTGCTCATTTTCACTGTCTGAAAGTTTTCCCAAATCAAACTGATATTATCCCTTTATCCTTATGGAAACAGTAAGATGGTGTATGATTAATTAAGGAGAGATACTCTCAAATTTAATTTCACAATTTAATAGAAAAGCATGTGCACTAATGTTGAGTGTTCAATTTTGTCTATCGGTGTTTCGCAGGTGATGACGTCATAGCGCCATGTTCAATTTATGCAGATCGTATTGGATCACGGGGATTAACTCTCGAGCGGTATACGAGCGCATATTTGACTAGTTTAATCCTGTACCGATACGTAAAGCCCCACTCGCCAACTCCTTTCGAATGTATACCGTTCTTATTACTGCGGAATGTTGGAAGATTTGCGACCAGGAAACAAATTAACTTTGAATTGATATTTTAAACTATAAAAAAGGTTTAAGTTTACATTTTGTAAAAAGTTTCGAAACTATGTCGAAAATAACATAAACTATTTCGTCCAATGGTGATTATAATGGTATAAACCTCCTTACTAAGGAGGGGCCTACGTCCAACAGTGGATTGTTATAAACTGCTGACGAATGGTGTGCAGCTCTGATTTCGCATTTAAAGTTGCAGACAACCTATTTAACGTCTTGCTTTACTTGTCAGCCCAGCTTTTTCAACAAATAGTAGAGTCCATAGGTCTCTAAGAGGTATCTCACATCAAGGAGGATACTTGTCAATTGTTGTGTCACTTTTTCGAACACCGTGATAACGTCTGAGACTGTTTTCTGTACGTTGAGATATCCTTTATGTATTTGAGTTGAGTACAGGACAAAATATGTACGAGTATATTAGCTTAAACATCTGGTGGTACACACCTCTAGGTTTACCTGGGATAGTCATTATAGCGACCCATAGACATATAGAACTCAAAAACACAAGGGTGTTCTTAGAGTGCTTTTGTTTAAATTTTGGAACACTTCACTCGCACAGAAAAAAGCAGCAAAAGACTTTGACAGCAATTGACGCTCTCCAGATGTCAAGGCATTCAAAACTGAGCGAGTATGACCGCTCAAAGATTGTTATGCGCCTTAGTAGCAGGAGAGGGTTGGCTCTAGAGTGGTAAACTACCAATAACTGTAGATGTCTTGCGAGCCAGTGCCATCGGTGTAGTCACTCCTTATTTCCCATAGTTAACATTTTTGTGTACTATTATATACTTTCGATTACGCTACTGGGATGGCAGATATCGTAACAATATAGTTATAGTTAGTAACGTTTAGTGATTTTTTGAGGCATTTAACTTATTTGAATTACTACGGTAAAATAATGACTCTAATAATATGAAAATAGTGAAAGAGTAGGCAGGTGCGCATATTAAAATTAGACTTCCATGGCGTAACAATGCAACATGTCGTTGTAAGATTATTTTAATTGAAACATCAATACTAAAAAAGGGTAGAATATTCTAAGCAAATGAAGAGTATTTCGTAGAGCCTTGAAATTACATACAATAAAAGGTAATCGTTGCCTGCTCAGTAATGATTACGATTCGCGGTAAAACATCCCTGAGATTAGTGCAATCTCTTAGTACAATTTGTCTTAAAATTTAGTAGTTTGAGTTCGTATAATGTTGTTATATTACGAGATTTGATGTTTAACGGCCTTACGTAATAGCTAGCCAGTGATAGTCAAATCTGCATACGATAGTATAATTGTGTTACGTCTTAAATTTACATATTTAATTAAAGAAACACCATCCAATGAATAAAATATATTTCAGTTTTATCGAATTAGGTGTCGCCAGCAAGTCTGGGTCTCTACTTATATGATCATTAAATGAATATTAGAAGCGGGGATCGCTACGCTTTACTGTACCACTACTGCTGTGGCTACTACTACTACCATACTACCACTACCACTTCAGTAGTGGTATAACCATATATACTAAGTACTATGAAAATGAGGAGTACTGTCTCTTTGTACGGTCAAGCTTAATTTACACGTGCTGTTTTTGTGTCGACAAAAAGCAAAACTATTTGATAGTCGAGCCACCCTCTCTCCCTTACACTATCAACGAATTTGAAGAGTAACCCTGGTGAGCTACCACCAAGCACGATCAATCTATGGTAGATACTCACAAGGAACGAAGCTGCGGTGTGTGTTTACACAGGTCCGAGGGTAGATGGGAGAGGCGTCCGCGGTCCACGCGTAGAGTTCTCAGACGCGACGTCCCATTCAGTGACGGTAGCACGCGCAGACCACGCGCTTCCGACAATATCCTACAACAAAAAAAAACTAAATACTAAACTCTTTCTAACATTACCATTTGAACAGTTTCATTTAAATATCTTGTGTAAAAAGTACATACATTAAATATCGACACAAAGTATTTTTGCTGAGGTGTAGAAAAATAACTTGGAAACGAGTAAAACCACAGGTACAAAGCAAGTTGTTTATCTTTACAACTCATAAACCAATGAATCTCTTTTTTACACTCCCTTTCAGTGAACTTACACTTTAAGTTCATACTAAATCTAAAGAAAAGAAATTGCTAAAAAAATAAAGTCTAGATAAATTGTTTCTTTGGGAAGCGCACACACAATATTCAACAGCACCCAAATATAACGCTAGTATACGACAGAACATATGTACATATGCTTTCAGAAACGTCTGCAAAGTTTGGTCACCCATCAACAATCGTACAACTAGCGGCAAACCAAGTTGTCAAGTCGTTAACTGTGGCTTGTCTTGTGTCGCACCCAATTTCGTAGCTAATTATGTTAATCTGCGATCCTGGAGATCATCATCAATCCGATATAAACCGAGGCCACAACGTTTTTCCGTTCCATGAACCTTGACCGAAATGGAGGGAATAACAAAACGTGTGTGTACCGCAGTGCCACCCTAACAATATAAACATATGCTCGGGGAAACAAACTTTTTTAATACAAGCTTGGTAGGTAATCGTGCGACAAATCGCGATAACGGCAGATTGTACACCCACATTGCGTTCGAGCGAACGTCTTTGAGGATTTTAAATATAAATAGCGAAATAGCTGATACTGGTAAAAGAATATGTTTCATATCTCATTTTTATTTTTTTTGATGAAATGATATAAAAATACATTTTAAAGCTTGTTTGGCAAGGTCGCTCTAATAGTTCGTAGTGATCTGGAAGGAAAGGGAAAAAAAAATGTTTAAATAGTGAAATAAACACTTCTTGCTTCTTGAGAGAATTCTAAACAACAATGACTGTTACTTTATTATCATTGTCCCCTACATTACCACGTACAATGAACAATTAACTTTGCATTTTAAGTTTGTAGAAGTTTCTCCAACTTGCAGAATGCAACATAGTGTTACACGCAACACAACATTATCAGCGTTACTAAATTCTAACATAACAATCGTCAAGATGACCTAAGCAGTGAAGCAGTAGCAGTACGTTCAACTGTCACATCACGGCGGTTCGATGGTCGCATACGGCAAATTTTAAAATATATTTTAAAATTAAATTAATAAATATTATTAAATAAATATTTTTAACATGATTACAATTTTATATTACACCAACAGTCTAGCCCGCGTTACCAGGTAAAGTTAAAAAGAATTTTAGCATATAAAAAATTTAATATGATTTGGTCATGTGTATTATATGTAATGTATGTATATAATATAGGACAAACATATAAACAGTTTTTTTATCACGAGTGTATAAAGTGAGGTGAAAATTGTACAAGATAGTGTTTTTATCGTCTTAGCAATAAAAGAACAAAGTTTTTCAGTAGTTCGAGGATGTACATACGTTTCTAAATATTTGATGAACACGATGGTCGTTTATCAAATTTGTTTGTACACTATGGGGTACACACTAACCGTGTCCAAACAAATTGCTGAGCCTTACGGTACAGATCTAATGTGTTTACAAAACATTTTTCTAATACAAATCGGGTTCCTCACATACTGTCTGTAGGGGTGCCAACCCTCCGGCTTAAACGTCCTCGGTTAAACAGCCCCCGTTTATGTTTGTGTTTACGAGCGCGGCCCGCACAGCTCTGTATCGACAGAAAAGGTTGTAAACTCGTCACAATAACTTTAGGTAACACAGTTTGTTTTATGAAAGAAAAAATAAGCGCCTTATGTCAGTCGTATTTGATGGATAACGTACTCGTAGTACCGCTTGCGTTTGTTGGTCAAATTTGTTACACGTTTCCATCCTTTTTTTCGGCAATAACTCCCACCGACACGGCAGGGGAGCCAGAGAAAAAATGTTACAGAAAAAAGAATCTCGTTTTAGCCATTTCTTAAACTTAGTGGTAAGTACCCGGAGGCCAGGAGTTTTCAAGAGCTTAATTGTGTTGTCGTTTGTCTTCTCGTTTTGTTTTATCATTTTCATATAACTCCTGTAATATAGTTCCTGTATAAAATAAAACTATTGCGTGAAATTTTACAAACATACATGAAACGGACACAAAAAACACCCCGATACAGAACATCAATTTGTGGTCACAGAAAATGTTGTGCAACGTGGGAATCGATCTCGTAACACTTAACACGGTATAAAACGGCGAGGTGACCGCTTACTCGTAAGCCATCCGTGCAGTTTTCAAAAGTCATTTCCATAGATTGTAGGGCAGCGAGAGAAAATATATTGCACAACACAAAAAAAAATTCCAAAGTATATTTTTTTAAAACTCAGCATTAAGTGCGTACCAGGAAGCCAGGAGTTTTCAAGAATTGTATTGCAGTATTGAGGTTGGAGTCATATGGTGATGCTCATTTTACGCCAGAAACGTTGAGTATAGGTGACAGTGCCATGGCTTACTGTCGGATCCAGTTCAGGTGTTGATACAGAGACATTTTCGATTGTGTTTGCTTCATTTGTAACTGAGTTAACACATGTCAAAAGATATTTTTTAATTTATTTATCTGTCGTATCGTAATGAAACTTTATATTTATGTGTTGATTGGATGATAACACTTTCTGGACTGTAAGTATGCCCCATCTTAGAGCTGATCCTATCATTGTTTAATTTTTCTGTCTATTATGAATAATTACGACTGAAAGTTCTTCATAGTTCTTAAAATAATTCTCAAATAGTCGCATTTTTCGTACAAGTCTAAATCTCTTTAAAGTAATAATATGTTTTTTTCTGTATAGTCTAGTCACGAGAATAGAGCCTAAAAAGCACTAAAACTACTAAAGATTTTGAGACCACTAGTATTAGGATCCTATATTTTGATATGAACCTTTTTAAAAATAAAACAATGCTATTTCCTCTAAATAGTGTAGGCGTATTTTCCTTTACTTGTCTGATTGCAGATTTCTTCCCCAGGGGCGTAGCTTAGATGCCGAATTTTGTTTTCACAAACAATATTTGCTAACGAGATGTCTTGTGCAAATATTGAATTGTTCTATTGTTTTGTTTTTCAACTTTTGGTTTCCGAGTTGCCACCTGACTGAAGAGCTGAATCAACGGTCTATTTCTGCGTTATTTATTTTAATTTAATAAAGCTTAGGTTTTTTTTCGACTGTTTGTCTCTGGAATATATAAAAAATATATTCTTTTCGTATAAAATATAGTGTTTATTAGAAAAGCTTATGTAACTTTAGGACGCGACTCTTAGAAGCAATGACGTAAGACTGAGGTCAAATTGTGACGAGGATTATGCACATCACTATTTTTCCTTTGGACATGGACATTGATAGGAGACGTGGTTAGTGTGGGATAGGTTAGTGATGTGAGATATTAAAATATTTGATATTGTTTTACATATTAAAAAATATATATAATCACGAAAAATTAATTAAATATAAACAAATTAGCCTGTTTGTCCTGTGTGCGTTATGAAACAATTATGTTGAAACTTTTATATTATAGAGACTTTTTAACTTTAGGTGAGATTGCACTGCAGAACAGTTACGTCTCATAACCAACCGTTTTAAAATTTTAAGGACCATTTAAGCTATTTGATAACTATTTGACATCTGTACATAACGCTAGCGACAAACACCTCACTGTCAACCGACTTCAAAAAGGCAAGGGCATTCAATTCCGTTAAAATACCTTAGAACGTCGTCGCGTATGAATCGATTTGAAAGATTCCTTTCATGTAGAAGGTTTTACTTCTCTTCTGAATTTGATGGTAAATTATTGTCCTTGAGAGTGTACATTTGAGTACAACTTGTCCGGTGTAGAACGCAACGGATTTCTAACTCCCTATAACATCGGTCAAGGACAAAATCCTTAACCACTAATGCATTTTCTTTAATATTTGCATATTTTAATCGCATTTACCCTTCATTGACTATGATTTTTAATGCTTTTGATGACACATATCTCGCAAACCTTCGATGTGATTTAGTGTAAGGGGTTTGACGTGTGTATTAAAGCGATGGCCAAAGAATTTACAGTGGACCCGCGGTAATCCGGCCCCTGTCTAATCCGGACCCCCTGTAATCCGACATAATCCGACATCAATCAAACAATTTTCACTCATGTAGATCGTGCATGATTGAACAGGTTACAACTTGTGCTCGACGCGTAAGTATTGTTTCAATATCGATTCTTTAGCTTGAACTTGACTACGTGTGATAGCGGTGCAGCTTAACGTGCATTCATTGTTTGCTGTTAATTTATTGCGTATTACGTATAAGTACCTAGTAATGTCGTCACAAGCCCAGAAGACAATAACATGTACAATTTTATCATTTGTCTGTAATTTGTCGGATTGCAAGGTACTCTTTTGTAAAAAAAATCCGGACTACAGGGGGTCTTAGGCAGTAATCTATAATCCGACAAATTCGATAGTCCGACACTGCCCTGCATAACGTTTGTCGAATTACTGGGGGTCCTCTGTATTATTATCAAATACAAATCACACTTGCATGAGAATATGCTTTGTACTTGATATCCTGGCATACACTTCGTCACTCAAACTTAAATATGAATTGCTATTTATACATTCATTGTTACAAATCTGACATAATAAAATTTAAAACGAGTTTAAATTTAATAATTATAAGGAAGTTCGGGTGAATCGTTGCGGTTCAGCAGTACTTCCTTATTTATATTTTGTGAGCCAAGACGGTGTTCATGAATTTTAACGAGTTAACAGATATTATAATGTAACGACTTAACATAATTAGCGACGACCCTGAGTCGGTTGAGCCGCGAGATTTGATGATACGACCGCATCGAGCTATCTATGAAGAAACAAATTGACATTTAACCGAGAGTGGAGTTAACATGAGCTGTCAAATGATTGTGAATTAAACTTAATTACTTTTAGTCAGTAAGTATTTAGCTATTGATAAATTAGTTTATAAAAAATAATCACCGAGTCCAATGGGTTTAAATCAACAACAACAACAATGTGTGTACAACTGTGTTCTTCATTGCCTAAGTTTCAACTCTCGGGTTGGTAATTTACCATCAAATTAAGTAGAGATATAAAACCTTGTAAATCAAGAGGATCTTTCAAATTGGTTTATAAAAGACTGAGTTCTCAGTTATAAGATAATTTTACCGCATGAAATACCCTTGCCTGTTTGAAGTCAGCTGACAGTGAGATGTTTGTTGCCAGTGTTGTGTAGTAATTTTTATATATATACTTGTATTTAAATAGTCTTTAAAGTTTACACGGTGGCGCGATGATTTGGAAGAAAACAACAGATCCTTGGACTTGTTTCCGTGATCACGGTTGGGAAAATTTGTTCCGACACCGTGAACAGTTTGGACGAAGGACGGTCTGTTTGTTACGGATGTACTGTGTGGACTTTATACGTAAATTTGAACGTAAAATAAGTTGACATGGTAAAAATTTATACAATAGAATTGGAAACAATACATTTTGTAGTTTTTATATTTATTTACATAAAGAGCAAATTTTATAGTGCGCGTTTTAGAACAAGGAACAAACATATTTAGACATTTTCTATAAATATAATGTACACTCATGTTACATATGTATATGTGTCAATGTGCCTTCAGTGTCTACGCACACTATTCGTTAAGAGAATAAAAAAAGGCATCTCATCACTTGTGCCCACATATGCATTATAAATTATGAACATCCAGACCAACGTATTTATGTACAACTAATTGCAACGAGCGGAGATCGAATCTGCAACCTCAAGCATACCAGTCAAATGTTTCACCTTCGCGGAATAGAAGTAATCAATTACCCATATGGCGTTTATTTACAACTATTTAGCATAGATAAATTAATAATTCGACTTAATAATACTCACAGCGTGGACAGGTAAGGCAGGTGATTGAGCGCCTTGGGATGGACCCTGGTCAGAGGGTTGGCTCGGATCTCCAGTCGCGCTAGTCTCCGACAAGCCTGCAACACGCCAGCCTCCACTAGCTCCACGCGGTTGCTCGCCACTGACCTACGACAATGTTGTATTAAAGGTGAACTTGAGCTTAACGACCATTATATTACTGTTATGAGAGTTATAACGTCGTCAGAGACAAAAACATTTTCAATCGTAGGAGGCCTCTTAGAACACCGGTGTCAAGGAACAGTTTTGTTGTTTTTATTCAAGTGAATGAAGTCATTAACTTTCAACTACCTGTTCTAATAACTTTGGGAATTAAACTAGAACTTATACTACTTACAGATCTTCAAGGAGAGGTAGCAGTCGCACCGCTGCTGGTACTTCAGCCAATAGATTCTCCTCCAGTCGTCTGCACAAACAAATAACATTTTTTTTGACTAGCTGACGTGTATGTCGGTTATCCTGGTTTATAGTAGCTTATAATTCTTCAAAAATCACTGTTAACCCATGACAAATTTCATTGAAATCGGTGCAGCGGCCTAGTCGTTAACGCGTAACAAACAGACAAAGTAACTTTCATACCTTGACTGATATAATAAATAGGAAAATATCCGTTTATCTACTTACTCTTCACATACAATATTTAGTCATTTGTGGTGAACGTACATGTCTCACAGTGTCCCCTATCGATGTTGCATCTAAATCGGTTCAACAGTTATCGATTTCCCATGTAAACTTTAATCCCCATTTCGATTATCTTAAAGGGTGATTCTTAAGATAAAAACTATCCTATGTCTTTTTCCGGGACTCGAAAGATCTCTATAAAAATCATCGAAACCCGTTCAGGGGTTTAAACTTGGCCATTTCAAATATTAGTATTTTAATTTTATTTTTGGATGGATTAACAACACTGTGTCACAGGGGTGAGCGATATTAGTCTCCAGTAGATCTATAATAATATCCACGGCGCCATATTTCTAACTTTTATCTTTAAGACGAATAACGATATTTTTTTTTAAATAAATAAAAAGTATATATGTAAATTAATGTTCAAGTGAATTTACATTGCACATTACAGGCGTAAGTATGAAAATAAAGAGTTTAATTATCTCGGCAATATTAAAAAGATAATACTTGTCTTTAAATGCATTTAATATGAGCATGAAGATAAGGCGATAACTTGAGATAACCAAAAACGTAAGACATAAACGACAGTCACTTTTTGACGCTTCACATTCCTTAAACTGTTATAACTTTTTTATGTGTTAACCGATTGAAATAAAATAAACACAAAATTTTGGGCGAAGTTTACAACGATACATTAGTGAAAACCACATTCAAATAGGTTAAGCTATTTTTGATGATAAGCTGATAAACAGACAGAAATTCAAAAAACTATTACTTTGAGTTCTGTTACTTTAATAAGAACCTCATTAGTTTTTCTTTAACATCGTGATTTACAAACATCGACAATAGTTTCATTATTTGCATGACCTTTGATTTGATTTGATTTCATTTGCATTTGTTTAGTGATTAACTAACAATAAAACATGTACAATCAGTAGAGCAAACCAAATAAGTACAGAAACCAGGAGAGGGTGTCATTATTATTCTTGTTTTTTATGCCTTCTGATTACACTTTTAAAGTAATTTGAAAAGGAGATCTGCCACAATTTGACCTTAATGTGTAACAGTAATTACATTCTGAGACCACATTCGTAAACAATATTCGAAGGCTGCGGAGAAACGTGTTAGAAACAGATGACAACACAAAGATATACAAAACAGGACAGTGGCAAAGTTTTGATATGTGCTCCGGTGAAGTCCGTACACATTGGGTGTAATCCGTGTCGTCCGCGTTAAGAGGCGTGTTTGTTATCGCTTTAGTGAGGCCCAGTGAGCCATACTGATACCGGCCTTAACCAGTGATAATACCATGTCCTGTAAACGGCAATGTACATAATTCTTATCAACATTGATTTATATTTCAGCGAGCGGCTTTTGATACTAGTCGTGGCTAATCGATCCATAGTCTAAAAAAAAGAACTATTAATATCAAACGTAGAACGATTTATTATAGAACAAATATCGATATACGATGCCAAGGACACAGACAACTTATAGTTCAAGATTTTAAACTGTTTGAAGTCCATACGGTAGCTTTTCTATTTAGCTGTTTGTTTTGTACTATTAGTTTCACAAACAGCACACTCTCCACCTCGTACTAACTGGGTACTATATTCTTATACTTTTGAAGAAAGAGTTACATCTACGTTTATTCTAAGTTATATAGGTACTATTTTATAAAGTGAATCCGTTGTAACAATATAGTAACTATGCGTTCCACTCAGCGTGGTGAATTACCATTCTATAATGACCAGAGAACTGACAAATTATCTGAAGTTAAGAAGTACTCGTAATCTGAAAATTCTGCCATAGCAGAGGAGTTTCTAATTTAATACCTGTGTCACGATTAGCTAAGCAGCTCAAGCGACTACTTAGTCAATTAATATTCAGTATTTTCTTTACAGGGAGCTATTCTAAGTGTTCAGTCACGTAAAAACAATACGGTAATTTTGCAACCACGGAGCTCAATAACGCTCGTTTCCTTAGAAAGACAAACTTTTCCTCACAACGTCACTCCAAGAACCTTGATAGATTGTTCGGCTAATGAATACTAATGGGTGCGAAGTGGCGCCCCCTTGCGTCGTAACTTTTAAGTACTGATAGCGGCTCGTCCCGTGGCTGGTTGATGGCGGGGTAATTAAATGCGTCACGTTAGTTACGTCGACACAACATTGCGCCGTCCGAAGTGACGGCTGATCGCCTGCGTACGAAGACGAGCTTACGATGAAGCTCATCGTACAGAAATTTTTAAACAACTCTCGTATTAGTATAAAATCAGAACAGTAAGTTCGTGGATCACAGAATAAGAGGACCGTATCCGTGCTAAGCACAGTAGGAAGGAGCGCTGTGACCGCTCAAATCACTCAGTAAAGTATGAAATATCAATCGTTTGCAAAGTATTTTAAAAAAAAATATAGAAGAACAATTTAGTGGTAATTTTAATGTGTTCATCATCGCAAAAGTATCATAATCAATGTTTAAAATAATCAATTAGTAATCAAGATGCAATTATTTTAATTTTCTTTATCAGTGTCATCAAATTAAATTGTACTCTATGTCACAGAGAATACAACAATAATAATTTAATTATGAAGTTTTGTATTTTTGTGCAATGTTTTAAGACAATTTTGGAGCAAAGTTGACATTAAAAAAATTCAATTTATATGCTTAGAACTTAATTTTATTTCCAAGATTCTGTTTCGGAACCATCCGTCTACTTTATGTAGTAATCCACACTCGTATAGCCATGTGTCGTTTTCTTTTTTTTCATTTTTAAAAGACAACGCCTACACCAGGAATAAATCCTGTGTCGCGGAGGACTTTACAAACATACAAGAAACGGACAAAAAGAGCATCCAGACTTAGAACAACAATTTGTAGATCACACTTAGTGTTATCCCATGTGGGGTTCGAACCCACAACACTCAGCGCGGTAGAGAGCGGCGTGGCGATCGCTTAAACCACTAGGCCAGCCGTACATATATATATTACATTGTGTTCAAAACTAAATTTTGAAAAGTTTTAAATGTTTAATAGAGCGTACTCACAGAACTCTCAGCGCAGGGGTGTTCGTAAAAGCGCGCTCCTCGATGTATGCGATGCGGTTCCGTTTCAGCACCCTGTAACAAACTTATCACATCAACATTCCACCCTACACCAAGTAACAATATCTCTGTAATATTTATAAAATAAAAAGCTAGTCTCTGGAAATTGTTTATGTGTTTATTTACGAGGTTCAATACGACTTCAATTGAGATTTTGAGGCCAGATTGCGTGTTGTCATAATTTACGACAACACAAATTGTGGTTGAATGTCGTTGCTTATTTTTACGATTCATAAAATATATATAACATTTTTCTGCTAGTACTGTATAGAACGAAAGTTAATAAAAATGGTAGTGCGGTCCATATCGCGAGTGCGTAATCTTTGACGCGTGTGACATAAACGAGCAACAACGGTGATTTGCGACCCACGTATCGCTCGGCTGTTCACTCCACTTACGACTACAACGTCACCGCTTATAATGAAACCATAACTTGTGTTGGAGAATGCGGAGGGTACAATACCTTTATTGTTGTGATACATTTCATTACTCGTAGTAAAATGTTACCACAAAACACACTCGGCGTAACGAATAACGACTAGCTATTTTGTTTATAGTAGCTATTCCTCAAATGGGGCTCACAGAACCTAATAGTTCCGTAGAAAGCTTATAACCTTAGCTAAGTATATAACCCACTATTTTGTAATTCCATAAAGTAAACGTTGAGAGGAGTCATCATTTTCTTGGATTGAGACCAAAGGTATTTACTTGGTACACTCAATTCAGTACACGCATGCACCTAGGTTTCGTTTCGTTTCTGCTTTAAGCTTATAAGAATTAATATTGAGTAGAATATCTTTTGTTTATTACAAAAATTGAAAATAAAGTTTTCTAAACTAATTGATGTGTTACCTCAGTCTACGGGCTAATAAAAAGAAATAGGTCACGATGACAACAAATATTTCACCTTGAAATTTCATTCAGCAGTCTCTTACAAACTGTATGTGGCCTAAAGAAGTTATAAATTACCAGCAGATACGGGTTTTAAAATATTTTCAGTATTTTATTAGCTCAGTAAGTGCCCGATACATCACACTGAAATATAGCAGGTCATTAAATAGGCACCGTGCTTATTAATAAAAAACATTATTCCCTTAAAATTAGGTATACATTATTTTTATCAAAACTTTTATGATTGTCGTAGAAAATGATATAGCGTTAATTGATTTCTGTTTTTACTCTAAAGAAGCTATTATTTATGTTTTAAAAGCTTTTGGAAGGTCCCCAATTCACGTGAGCGTCGTTGGTTCGGTGACTGAGATTGAATCCAGGTTGTGTCAGTGATGTCAATGGTGTTCATACATGTTTATGGTGAGGTGACATACAAATGATTGAAACGTAAGAATTTTATGAAACAATCCAGATTGTACCTACTCTTTTTAAATGTTTGTGATACAGTACTGTAATTGGCGTCATGATCTATTATTTCATAATTGAAGAATCCTAACAATATTTTTTATGACGAATTCTTACTGTCAGGGCTGCTATCGAAAGACTTGTTTAATTATGTTTTTGAGACTGCTTGCATATCCATTGCGTTAGGTCCGATACCTTAAGCATTTTCTTTGTCATCCTTGTAAGGCATGTCGATAATTAAACAAAGTAATATAGTAAAATATATATTATGTAAATAAACCTATAAACTTGTACATACATACATAACTAATTGAGTAATGAATGTAATCAAAGTCTCCTTGTTACATTTTAATTTAATTAAATAAATATTCTATAAGTAAAAGGCCCAAGATTTATTTTTATTCTTTCCAATTACACAGGTCTGCAACAAAAAACATGTCTGGATGTTTTAACTGATTTATATTTATTTAAGTATTCTGAATATAAAAGAAATACTCAAAAAATTCCAGAACGTCAGGTTATCTAGCAAAACGCAAAGTTATATTATAGAAAAGGCCTCTTTGGGCTATTTTGAAGTCATAAATAAGTAGTTACAATTTTATTTTGATGTCCCAAATTCCCTTGCTTTTTGTGTCTATGGGATAGTAGAGACCGAGCAAATCACTGGACCAAAAAGTGTTGGCCAGGGAACTTAAGGTTGGCGAAAAGAACGTCCTGCATGAAACTTTGGTACCTCGTCATAAAGTTCTTCTACCATCGCTTCACATAAAGCTGGGATTGATAAAGCAATTTGTAAAGTCACTTCCAAGAGATGGAAATTGCTTCAAATACTTAGTATCAAAGTTTCCAGGTCGATCAGAGGCAAAGTTGAAGGAAGGTGTTTTCGTTGGACCAGATATTCGACGACTTATGGCTGATCCACAGTTCATCGCAACCATGACGGATCCTTAAAGAGAAGGGTGGATTGCCTTTAAAGAGGTTATAGAAAAAATTTTGGGTAGTAACAAAGACCCTAACTACAAACAAATTGTCAAAAGAATGTTAAAAGCATTTCAAGCTTTAGGTTGCTTAATGAGTCTAAAAGTACATTTTCTTCATTCCCACTTTGATTACTTTCCAGATAATTTAGGAGATGTGAGCGAAGAGCAAGGTGAACGATTTCATCAGGATATTAAAGAGATGGAGAAAAGATACCAAGGAAGATGGAACGTCTCAATAATGGCCGACTACTGTTGGACACTTCAAAGAGACATTCCTGATGCTTTGCACAAGCGCAAATATTAGGTATTAGTTATTAGTATATATATTATTATTTTAGAATAGTTTTTAACAAAGTTAATCTCTTCTGTGATAGCGGTCTTAGCCAGCTAATGATGTCGGCGTACATAGCCGTCACCGCGTTGCTCCTAACTTAAGTTAAACGATCACTTAATGCACACTTACCCCGGTGAGTGCCCGTTAACTGCTACTTACGCGCCCCCCGCTGCAATATATGGCACCACACTCCAGACCTCATCATAATCTTTATATTACCATAAACTGAGTTAAGGGGATGCATGTAACACAAACGTATCATACCTACTTATACAGTTATTTTATGGGATGTCGTGTAATGGACAAAATGTGAAAGACGTCATAATGTAATCGCGCATGAGAAAAAAGATATTTTTTATTGTATGGGTGGTAATCGAACTGATGAATGACTACTACTGTCCATAGACATCTGCAACTCAAAAGTTCTTCCTCCTATAACACAGGGAGATAGAGGGGATCCTGTAAGGTTGGAAGACTGTTAGCGGGCAGGCGCTAGGAGGGATCTGGATGTCGTAATAACAGCGGTTCCCGGATCCCTCCTATCTCAGGCGCAGAGTGGCACACCGTGTGGTTTTAGTCGGTCCGATTCCGACACACCACCCAGTAAGCCCAGGGGGTTTCCACACGTTAAAAAAAAAATGGTTGGAAGACTGTATATCACACGCGTGCCGGAGTATGCTCTCTCACGCAAAAAATATATTATTCTTGTGCAATAATGTTAGTGATTAAAAAACTTAGAAGCTTAAAATATGAAACAGCTTTTTATCAATTCTAGTATCGATAAGATTTATTCGTAGATAAGATTTTGCAATTATTGTCCACTTACAAATCGTTCCTACACAGATTTGAATTTAAAACGGTAACCTCACTCGCAATACATCACTTGTGTCTAACTTCGCGTTAATGCGTTGTGTAAAGGCAGCGAAAGTAAAAGCCCATTAATCAAACATCTTGAAAACGGCCTTGGCGCGATTATTTCGCTAAAATATATAAAGTTTGGTAATTAGCACTAGCTCGCTGCTAACGCCTTCCAAATTAATATAAGTCTTTGAACTCGTTTACGATCTAACACATAGCTTATCTACCTTTTTCTTTTTATTGTATTTTCATATCTTGAGTGGTTTACTTAGTGGGAAATATAAGCTATGACTTGTTAATCAGCTGCAATAAACGGATACATTCAACAATCTAATTATTAAAAAGATAAAAAACTACGATTATGTCACTTTTATACATCCGTACAGTCCAACAATATAACATGCGTTCCAGTGCAGTGCAGGGCAAAATATATAACGTATTATCTAACATACCGAAATCTCGAAAGTTTAAAGATCTAATCATTTCTCGATTTTTTGACTACCATCTCTTTACAACAATCGTTTTAATAATAGTTATCATTATTTTTAGCATTAGCAATATTCTGACATTTCAGAATGCTATACAACCATGCCAAATAATGAGATAAGTACAACGTTAATTTCTAATTGACCATAGCTATCGAGCCTTGATTCATATACAATAAGTGCCGAATGCGATTGCTAAGTAATTCTGTCATGTTAAATTGACAGGTTACTAATTTATACTATACACTGCTATGCTTAGCTGAAGTTGCATAAATGAGAAATGAGGAACAAAACTGACTCTAAAGTAAATATGAACAAGAACAATATTGGGCGCTATTTGAATATCGTGAGGTGATTAAAACATTCAATCTATGCAGTTTTTGAAGCATACACGCTTTTTATTGTAAATAACATTTGTCAGGCATACTCGTACATTTACATCGACAACCATTGTGTTCATACAATTATTCATCCACATATGAAATGTGTTGAATATTCCATATTTTCATATTAGTCGGGAATAATTCGAATCGAAAACAGATACGTTTTTTAGTAACTTTTGTTTTTCAAATAATCATAATCTTTCGATTTACACGTACTCTTGATTCTTGTGTTCTGTCTCATATACCTTAAAGAACAATTTACTCCACAGTTATGTAGCAATGTATATAATGTCCAGACACTGTCGTACTACAGTACAGAGCCTGGAATCTCTATACTAAATGACAGACGTTTTACGACGCTAGACGTACGGCCATGACAGTCATATGTTCGCCCGTCTAAATAGGACACAACGTCGACAAATATTAATGGCTCTTGACTGAATGTTAACATGTTTCAGTGTCAACGTAGGTAATAGTAGGGACACCTCTTATCGTTTGCCAGTCACATTGTAAGTGCCTCTGCTGAGATTATTCTAACAGAGAAACGCAATCCATTCCTGAAAACTGTTAGTACAAAAGGGCCAACAATATGATACCCAAGAAATTATATTTATTTGCATTTTTAAAATATTTATTAGATCAGATGCAGTCACCTCCTAATCGAGATAGTCTATTTTTTCGTCAGTTACCTTTTCGAGAAAAGGTCAACGATAGAAAAAATAAAATCACAGATAAACACAAGGATACTCAAACAAATAACGTCACCTTTTGCTCCTTTTGCGTCGGGGTTAAAAACTCATAAATCGTAAAAACGGAATTACCGCAATGATAAATTTTAGTAGGGATTTCATTTACAATATGTATTTACAAAAGGTTTACTGAACCATATATTAGAACAATGCCTGGCGTTAATCTCACATTATTTGCAGATTATACAAATGCCATTGTGGGAGCCAAAGACATGGAAACGAGAGCAGTTAGGGTAGCAATAAATAAATGTTATTGGTGGTTTACAGCGAATAAATGAAGTATGTAATATTTTTAAAACATACGCGACAAAAACATTTATTAAATAATTGAGACAAAGGCTGTAACTAGATCGCGCGATAGAGCCTGATGGAAAGCATGAATAGAATCCAAGAGTTGTGGTCGCCATACTCATTGCAAATACTAATAACGTAGTATGGTGACCCACACTATGGCAGCCTTGTGAGATACTTTTTCACACCCCACTTGGGGACGTAAAAGGCATGACAGTCATTGTGACAGCGTAAGGCTTACACCGTTCCTATGATAACTGTCACCCCTGCATCAATGGGCCTCCGGTCTCACACTCACCAACTAAACACGATAACACAGATGCCGGCGCTTTAGGTTGGTCTTCTGTGGGAGGGTAGTACTGCCCCGGTCGAGCCAGCCCGCTCGTGCCTCTACTACCGTGCCGTGCTCAGCGTGGCTCTACTACCTACCTAGTTGGTTGTGGTGCCCAAGCTTCGGCGTCCACGGGCTGTTCGGACCGAATGAATATCACTGCCTCACGAAAAATCGGTGTTAAGCAATTCTTGTGTTGTTACAATAATACAAATGACTAAAATTGAAGTATTTGTTTGTAATTTCAAATTAACAGTTTTTCATTTTCATCTCAAATTAACGTATGCGTACGAAAACTTTTTTTTTTAATTTTTTTCTGTCTGCTTGTACTGGCTAATCTCTAAAACGGCTGCATCGATTTTAACAGGACTCAGCTGGTAGATAGCTAATGTTATAAAGAGTAACTTAAGTTACTTTTATTTTAGAAAAAAATAAGGTTATGCTAATATAAAATTAAGACGTAGATGAAGTTGCGGTAGTCAGCTAGTTTTATAATAATATTTTCACATACGGCTGTCTGACCCCAACTTAGACACAGACTGTACTATAGTAACTAGATTTAAATACATAGATAGACAGACAGAGACTAAATGTTCATAAATCACACAAAGGTTTGTCCTGGGCGGCAATCGAAACCACGATCTCTGACTTAGCTGTCAGGATCTCTAACCACTAGACCAACACGCCTGTCAAGAATAGGAAGATGTCGTTTTAACTTTTAAATCGCATCCTCAAGGAGGTAATAATCAATGATTTTATTTGACCCCTTTTAAAATAATAAGTAATTCTAAAAAAAACAATATGTTGAGCAATATTTGGCAATTGGCTTATCTTAACGACTTATTACCGGATCCTAATGACGCAATCAGACTAAGGGTGAACGACTCGAAAAATGCGATCCGTGCGAACATAACTATCTATTCGACATTAAATCACGTCCCAATAAATGCCGTCATAGCGCCTAAATAAATTATCTCATAAAAAACTTAAAGCTGAGGATGAAGTGTACTAAAACAACTTTTACTTTCCGTAGGCTATAAAGTGTCGCCAAACGATCGGTTTATATCGCGGGATGATCTCCTATCGCCGTCTTATAACGGGCGTCGCCCCGCGCTCGTAAAGCCAGAACAATGCCCATTACCGACAGTGACAGCACATTATGGTAATACGGAGCCAATAAATGAAACACAAATAAAGACGCTGGCGAGGGCGATACACGAGCCGGCCGCCGAAGGCGATTTGCGAGTCGCTCGCCCGACGCGACGCCTCGGCCTGTACCAACCCTACGGACGGTAAACAAGTCTGTTATGTCAGAGGGGTTCTTGATATTGTAAATTAATTATGATTGTTTTTTGTTTTGTTTCAACATGATATACGGCCTTTGGCCCTGTTTGGGACTCGGACGAACTAAACTATTTATATAAGAGTTTTATTTCAGATAGTTTTTATGAGGTGCTGCTATTTACTACATTGCTTTATTCTTAATAATATATACCGGCTATGTTTGCAGAATTATTCATGTGGATTAGGATTTAAAATATAATATAACATTTATTAGGTCTTACCCGTAATACACCTTTGAATAAATAAGGAATTTAATCACTCTACTTTGATAGGAACCGTAATAATAGTAACCCATTGATGCAGGGGTGACAGTTATCGTGGTAACCTTACACTGCCACGATGACTGTCATGCCTTTTACGTCCTCAAGTGGGGCGTGAAAAAGCATTTCACTAGGCCGCCAGTGTTGGTCATCATCCTGCATTATCTGCATTTGCAATGTGACCACAACTTTTGGATTCTATTCATGCTTTCCAACAGGCAGAGTAGTCACTTTGGTAGGCTCTTAATATAGAAAATATATAGGAAACCGTAAAGATCGTTTTGTGTCTTAGGAGGTTTAAAAATTACCCCTTTTCGTAATATTATTGATTGTAGTTTTGAAGTTAAGTGAGTCGTATGTAGAATTAACCCACTAATAATTAACTTATATATAATTCTACGAAAACAAGATACAAATTGAAAGGAAAAAGTGAAGCCTCGCCTCAAGAGACAGAAACACAAAGTATTAATGTGATAAAGGTATTTAGGTATGAAAGTTAAGTACCATCCTATAAGCTCTGATATTCAATTTAGAACATACTTTGTGGGTTTGATATGAGATCCGAGATCAGAAATCTTAGCCAATTAACCAGAAAAAAATCATTTTTTATATAAAACCTACTCTAAATAGGTTTACTTACAAAAATAAATTCATTTATCGTTTATACAATCAATTTTAAATTATTCCTCGTTAATCTTATCGTTTTTGCCTTGTATAAATTATATTTGTTTTCAAACTATATCGTCACCTCGGTATAGACCCATCATAACCTTTCTAACAGTCACGGTGAAGTATAACTATGATTTTAATACATTTTATAAAAAAAGTTGGATTAATATTTATTGGGAGGTATTGAGCGCGTGTCATCGACCTCCCCGCCTCCATTGTACATACAATACATAAATTACGCTCAATTATATTGAATGTTTCATTTCATTTATTTATGTTGTACTCTGAAGTGCTTCGCAAACAAACAGAGGTCTGGGTGTACTTCTACCAAGAGTGGTGTTCTATGTGAGGTGGCGAACTTTCGACCGGCGGTCGTTGCTCTCAGCCTTCAAACATTTTAACTTAATTATGTAAATACGCGACGATATCTTTTAATGTAAAGTAGTTAAGTGCACGTTTAAATAAATGCTTAGGTTTAAATAAGAGGGTCCCGTGAGGGAAAGAAATCCAGCGAGCGTGGAGTACGTTTACCCTAAACGGCGCCATGTTATTGCAAAGTTAATTTAAAATTGAATACTGCTTTTTCTAATCAGCAATTAAACTATTTCCAGTGATGAAATTTTTAATTCTTCATCTGATTCTGTGCAACACGAGCTTAGTCATCTTTCGAAGTACCGTTTGAATGTTTGTCATATTAACACAAAAGGATTTCGAATTACCACAGTGACTTACTGAAATTTTTACCGACTCTAAAGTGCACGCTATACCGATTTCTGAGTCCTAGTTACAATAACACTTACCGTTGTCGTCTTACTCCATACCTGTTTACATTCTCATTCTCAACTATAGAATCGATAGAAGAAGGGGTGTCGCTATGTCTCTTCAATGATCAATCTCACACAAAATCTTAACATCTTCCCCTCCCTCCTCTTTTGCATCATCCGAATATCTATTTCTCGAGGTTAACATCAATGGAGCCAAAACTATTGTGAGCGTTGTTTATTGTCCGCCCCGACGCCGACTATTTCTCCAATCTTGAGCCGATTCTGGCATTTTTAGGGTCTGAGTATACATACTACATCATCCTGGACGATTTCAATATCGATCTACTCGCTTCCTATTTCCATCGTTCCAATAAACTTCTCCAGGTTATCGAATTATCCAGTCACCGTTTGCTACTATTGTCAGCCACATATCACAATACTGACGTACCAAACGCCTGATTGAACTTGATCCTTACTTCATCTTCTTGCTTCGTTCACAGTCTTGGTCAACATCAGGCCTCTGGTTTTTCTTCTGGTTTTAGGAGCGATACAAAATCCGCCTCCTATATCTGGAGATTTCTAGGCACCCTGGGTATTGGTAAATCCGGGACATGTATCTCTTCAACGACCTTTCATTTGGATGACATTTAACGATATTTCATCTCTACCACAATTTGATCACCGAACTAAGTGTTTAAGGTACCAGGCTGATCTACCTCGCCTCCATATTAATGCCTTTCAATTTTCTCCAGTTGCACCAGATGATATCCAAAAGATAATCCTGTCCACAACATTTATTGTCGCATGATCACTCCTATTCTTGATAGTCCTTTTTTTTTTCTTGCGCTTAAGTATGTGTGTATTGAATTTTTCACTTGTCTCAACGTTCCTTCACTGTGGCGTAACGTATTTGTTATACCCCTCCTTAAGGTCCCTAATCCTACGCTTCTAAATTACTTGCACTCAATTTCCATTCTTCCTTATCCCAAGTCCTCGAGACGTGTGTACTTCAACAGTTTTCACAGTTTATATACCGGAATAATTTTATAAGTCTTTTTCGATCAAGCTTCAGGCCTGGACATCGCACAATTTCCGCTCTTCGGTGACAGGTGACATTCGGACAGGATTTCAGAGCTCCAAACTTAGCGTGTTGGTTTTGATTGATTTCTCAAATGCTTTTAACACTTTTAATGCTTATAAGCACTACAATGCTAATACACTATTTTTTTTGTAAATACATATATATTGTACCTAAAAAACATCCAAACTCCAAAACAAATACTTGCAGATCATTGAAATATTTGGACTGACTCGGGAATCAAACCCGAGACCGCAAGCACAGCAGTCAAATTTACTATCGCCGCGCCAACGAGGCAGTCACGATATAATATCACCTGACGATCTAGAATGGTTCCCTTCATACCTTTGAGAGCGTCAGCAGTTCGCTCGTATCAAGGCGACATTCTCTCTCCACTATTATTTCTATTTTCATTAATGTTATCACTCAGAATCTTCAGTGTGCGTACCATCTTTATGCCGATGACTTACAACTCAATATCATGCAGTTGCAGACAACATAACAGTGGTTATTACTATCATAAACGGTGACCTGGACACTGTCAATTGTCTTACTTACTTGGTTTCCTCCTTCTAGTTTCTCTGTACCAATCATGACCGCACGGTTGGTTTAAGCGGTCGCCACACCATTCTGGGTGCTGCACTGAGTGTTGTGGGTTCAAATTATACATGGGACAACACTTTGTGTGATCCACAAATTACTGTTCTGAGTTTGAGTGTACTTTGTGTCCGTTTCTTGCATGTTTAAAAAGTCCCCCGCGACACAGGATTTATTCCTAGCACGGGCGTTGTCTTTAAAAATAAAAGATAGAAACCTTCGCTCTAAATATAAACTCCTTCTGTCTTGCCTCTTCCACACTTCTACGTGTGTTCATCCTTCCATTTTCTGTCAATTTATCTTTCTCTGGAATGTTTTTTCTCAAGAAATCAGAATGGCACCAAGTTTTAGTACGTTCAAAGTCTCGTTACGAAATCTCCTTTACCACTATGTAGCAGAAACTTCATAACTTTGACAATTCGTTTATTGTGGTATGTATTCTTAAATAAGGTGTAGATATATGTTTCATTGTTTTTTTTTAAATATTTCAAATGTAAGCATAGTACACATTCTCACCTAGTAGAAAATGTCTTTGGTAGTCCACCATGGCATATTTTATGTATAAAGTTATTAAACAAATTAAAAATAAATACCTATAAGCACAGGTAAACTTAGTATAAAATGAATTACCATAAAGTTCTTTTACCACGATGTATCAAGAGAACATTCGCGTACAAAGAAAGTACACGAAGTCTTATAAACCAACTGAACCAAAAGCAAGCAATAATTTTAGGTTTTGACATAAAGGCATTTTTACAGGTCAGTGACATCTTAGTCCAAACTTATGTTACGAATGAGGTATGTATCACATTTTTGTTATTCAGTCAAGCTCAAAAAATATTTATTTCATAAAAAAAAGTACAATTATTTCTATCGTCTTTTATATTGCAGACTAATTAATTACAATGTGAAATAAATCATGGCAGAGCTACGCGCGGCGGTGGCGACGGGACGTGTCGTTTTGTCTAACAAGTTATGAATTTAATTTTGTGTATATTTGGCGACTTAGAGAATTATAGATATTTACCTAAGTATGAGAGTTTGGTTAGGTTAACAAATTAATTAGTTTCTTTGACGTCAGATCAGTAACTTACCTGCATCGCGTTTCACAGGTGAAAATTCAATTAATTCGTTTCAAAATATGCCAAATTACGGCTGTTTTTGAATGTCATGCTATGATCTAAAGAAGTTAGAAGTTCTTTGAATTCCAAGGTTATTAATTCTCTATTTTTGATAGTGTCTAGTGATAAATGTTTGAAATAGTCAAGGTATATATATATAAATAAATAAAATTAAATAAATAATTATTTTGGACATTTGACACACAACGTTATCTAGTTTCAAACTAAGCAGAGCTTGTGCTATGATAACTAGACTGACTGATAGAATACTTATACACTTTTTTTTTTGTAAATACATACATAATATATACAAAGAACACTCAAACTTCGAAACAAATATTTGCAGATCATACAAACATTTGGTCTAACCCGGAAATCGAACCCAAAATATATATGCTTATAGATAAATTATTAGACAGTCACTGATTTCTAATAGTCGAGCTGATTAAATATGAAAATTCATTGCTACTGTCAAAGTAAGGGAATATTTGTTTGTAAAATTGTTAATATAAGATCGTCCTCATTTTTCACAATTTTATTTCGAAGAATGTGATATTGAAAAGGATTTTGAATGATTTTATGCATGTCCAGAACCTGCTCGACTCTTTTTCCAAAGTAGCAAAAAAAAAGAAAAACAAAAATGGATCAGACGAGTAAAATTGGGTACAGGGATACTGGAAGTCTCTGAAGTGATCGTGTATTACGATTTTGTGATTGGAGGCACCCATACAAACGACCTTAACTGCCAAAAGATTAATCGTACTACATCAAAGTATATTCAAGTGAATAGCATGTATCATGTTTATACTAAGTCAATCAAGATAATGAAGTTGATATGAAATAGTTTTATTTATAGGGTTTGTTTCCAACTAAACGCATTATCAACTAAAAGTTACTTAGTTTCAGAGCTGTTCTTCTCTTCCCTTAGTTCAAAGTAAAGTTTTTTCTAAGAAACGAGCAAACTCAAGATTTATCTGTTTCTTTTTTATTTATTTCATTTGCCTAGATGCGTCAACTTATAAAATGGTTACATAGATCTTTGTAAATAATAAATAAGTAAATTATATATATTTATGTTGTTTAAACGAAAGTTATAGAAAAAACCTTGAACTAAATATGAATAAAAATTTTATGAGTGACATTTACATTTAACTTACGGGTGACGAACACATGCCTATACAGGGTTTTGACCGCAACGGGGTTCTTCTTTTGTTGGTAAAGTGGCAAGGACTGGCAAGGTACTACCGATGCTCAGGAACACCTACACCTCAACCTTGAAAAGTACATTGCGGCCTTTAATGACCCCATGATTCGGGAGAAGGGGTTCTTTGATAATATCGTTTAGTCGCTGAAAGAACAAATACAATGGAAAACTTGCTTAGCACCAGTTTTTCGTGAGGTCATTGTATCATTCTAGTAGACACAGCACTTTTGTGACTACTACGCTTTGTTTTCCTCAGTAACATATATTAGAGATTTACGAGGTCATCCGAATTTCTGGAACTGGTAGATCAAATAACTGTACCAGGTTCTACAATAATTCGTTTACTATGCAGGCTATTAAACTATGGAATGATTTATAAATGGCCTTCTCTTATATCTAAGAAAATGGTCAAGAACCCGTCATCTCGATTTATTATTTACTTAAAATATATTTTATCTGAAAATATAGATATTGTGCTTTTATGTATATATTAATGTGTTTTTATAAATGTGTAATTAATAATTCTTTTGTTAATCACTTTTACCTGAAACACATAAATTCTTTTACCATTTGTCATTCCAAAGGTTGCTGGAAAAAAGTGCTTTTTAGCTATAAGGCTGACACTTGTATAATTGTATATGGTCAATTAATCGATATGCTCTTATATGTAAACTGTATTAACTAGTGTACGAGTATATTAAAGTTTATTCTATATGGCAATTGGTGACTTTAATCTCAGTTATTTTTTATTTTACAAAGTGGGGTATAAGGGGCTGACCTGTGGAAGGTTGCCAAATTAGTGTCGATATATAATGCTGGTGAGAGTAAGCTGGTAAGTAACTACCGACCGATTTCAATTTTGTCAACTTTGGCAAAGATTTTCAAATCTTTAATATGTGTGCCAAATTACGTTTACTTGAAAACTACAATGTATAGATAAAGCTTACCATATGAAAGGTTGTTATCTGAGGAGAAGAGAGAGTATAATAGATTTGGGCGTTATTCTGGATAGAAAACTAATTTTTATGCCTCATATTGATACAGCTATCAAAAAGGCTTCGAAAACATTTAGCTTTGTAATTCGCAACGCTAATCGTTCTACAATCCCAAAACTAAAACATTACTGTACAACTGTTTTGTTCGAAGTATTCTTGAATACTGTTCGGTCGTTTGGCATCCTCACTATGCTACACATACTCTCAGAATAGAACAGAAAAGGTTTTTGAAATCACCTAGCTTATACCACTGGTACCGCAAAAAGGACGCGAAGTTACACTAAATGATTACAAACTTTTAATATCATGGCGCTCGAAACACGAAGAGAATCACTTGACTTAATATTTCTATTTTAATTGATAAATAATTTCATGGACTGCCTTCAACTATTATCTAGGATAAAACTTAATGTCCCTCGTGAATATTCCCGAAATCCTGTCAACCTACTGTGTCTACCGTCACGTAAAATAGTCCTCGGCTTCAACTCGCCAATACCAAGACTAAGTGGACTGTACAATAAATTCCACAAACAAATTGATATGCTTAGTGCCAGCCTCATGGATTTCTGTAAGAGCCAAGTTCATAGCAGAACTATTATAATTACTGTTATATTAGTAGTTGTTGAACTGTATCAATTATATATATGAGTTTATAAACCGTAGGCTAATTAAATTACATATGTGTGTAAACATTACTGTCTGTTTACCTTTGTGGTATTTTGCTTAGTTTTGTATTCTTTCATTATTTATCTTTTTGTTTTGTTTTGTACTTTTTCACTATTTTCATTATTTTTCTATATTATACTTAATGTGTTTTATATTTTGGACTACTAAGTTTCATAAAAAATTGTATCATTAATACCTGAGATCTTAACCAGTGTCAATTCTAAAATCCGAATGTTTTCTATAAATTTTGTGTTTGCCGATTGATGCTGTACACATATATATACATTAGTTATCATGCATGTATTATTTTTAAAAACTGTGTAACAATTGTAAGCAAATCTATAAACAAATAAATAAATAATCTTTCGTCTCATCTTTCACCTGCACGTGGTGCATCCCGCTGAACGACGAACGGGGCTCTGGCAACCAACCAACGACGGTGAAATATTTATGTCAACAGGCGAAGTTAAATGTAATAGGCCAGTGACCAGCAGCAGCGTCACCTGTGCAGCGAAGTTACGCCCTGCGATCACCAATCCACCTAGCTAGTGTGATGATTATGGGCAAAATCTTCATGCAGAAGCACCATAAGCCACATCCTTCAGTTCTTAGCATCCCCGCTATACAGGATCATGGTGGCGATCACTATAACAACAGAGCAGGTTGTGCGAAGTATCTTCTGGTTATAGGAGGCTACTAAAACTGACTGACCTTGACGACATTTAACGGACGCATGTTACGGCTAGATTCACATTTGGCACAACTCGGGGTCGAGGTGGAACTTGAAAAAATTAGGTGGCATATCCTAGGGTTATGAGAAGTCCAAAAAGAAGGGGTAAGGATAGTAAAGAATTGCAGCAAATCGGTAATAACATAAATGGATGCATAGATTTGGAAGCAGAAATCATAGGGGGAAATGCACGCCAACTTACTCAAACGCGAAGGGCTATTCTTGATGAACTCTATCTTCAAGAAATGACATCAAAGGAAGTAAACGTGGTAAAATCCCCACGCTATGACCAAAAGCGATATTCGCAAATGCAATGGGAGACTTGTTCAAAACGTTGTAATAGAAAAGAGGTGGTCTCAACGTCAATGGCGAATATTTCTTTCATTTGTAATTTGCAGACGATAGCGTCATTATGACAGAGGCACTGCAAGATTTACAACAGATGCTGAAAGGTGAGATTCTTGCAGTTATTCAAAAATACGTGTACCTCGGGTAGACAATGTAGCTTGTAATTAGGACTTTGAGAACGTAGTGAACAGAAAAAATCAGTTGAGTTGGGCATCGGTTCTGAAGCTTCATTGAATTTCTCATCATTAATCAGTGTTTAAATACAAAATTCTTAAATAACTACGTCCTACCCGATATGACATACGGAGTCGAAACGTGGACACTTACAGTACGGCTTGTCCACAAGTTCAAAGTCACTCAGCCTGCTCTGGAAAGGGCTACGCTCGGCGTTTTCCTAAGGTATCGTATCAGAAATGACGTGATCTGAAAGTGAACCCAGATCATCGACATAGTCTACAGGATCAGCAAGGTGAGGTGGCGGTGGGCATTGGCAGAACCGATAACTTATGCAGTCCCTAATTATTCCTTTGATCGATTACGGTGATGTGTGCTATTTGGACCTGAATGCAGACCTCCTCAACAAACTAGATTGCCTTCTCAATAACTGCATTCGATTCGTTTACAATCTTCGCAAGTGTGATCATGTGTCTGCTTTATGTTTCCAGCTACAATAACTCCCAATTCGACAACGCCGTAGCTTGCGTGCACTCACTTCTCTTTTTTCTTTCCTCAACTCTTCATCGCTACCTGAATATCTTATTCCCCACTGCCGCCTCTTATATTCCACCCATGATCGAAATCTTCGGTCAAAAAACAACATGCTTCTTCTATGCCCCCCTCACACCTCCAACTTTATCAATTCCTCCTTCTTTGTGCAGTCAGTTCTTCTATGGAATGCTCTTCCCGCCGATATCAGGATGTCCACAAATCGCCACACATTTAAAGCAAAAGTACGTGATCTACTTCGTGATAATTTGGTAGAATCGTCGTAACGAGTACCCGAGTGAGTATTTATATGGAATATTGTGTTAATTTTATATACATGTATGGTGATGTATTGTGTATGTATTGTTTATATAAAATAATATTTTATTAGTAATGTATGTCAACTTCTTTATTTTACCTTTGCACCTACGGCATCGTGTTTCTACATCACTCGAAGGTTGACTGGGAGAGAATGCCCCATGGCATTAAGTCCGCCTTTGTATAACATGTGCATTAAGTATAAATAAATAAATAAATAACTGGTAGAGTGATGACTAGTGTAAAAAGGCAAAAGCTGAATGGAAGAAGTTAATGATCGAACCAAGTAGCATGTAATAGGAGAAGCCTATATCTGGCAGTGGACTGTGATAAGCTTATGATGATGATGATCCAACAAAGAGGTTACTAACTATGGGACTATGATTGTTTTATTTACACATTACATTAACAAGAGGACTTCATGACTCCATAGCGAATACAAAGGACGTAACAATTCTTAGCAAACTATTAGACAAATATCCTTCTCTTATCTTGAAAGCAATTATTTACTGTTGATAAATCTAATGGTTATAAGTACGGACAGAAGATAAACCGCGGACGGATATTTATCATATGTTGTGTCTACATCTAGCAAACTTTTTGTCAATTAAACATAGTTTATGTGTTTAATGTCTGATTCCAGATTTTTTTACTGCCTTTCTTTTATTTAAATAAGCATAGAACAATGTTAATATGCTCAGGTTATTCATTTTTTATGTTATAGAGAGAAAACGAATCACATGACGGTAGACAATTTTAGCTGACATTTGTAACGAAAAAGATAATAGCGGATTGCCATCTTTTGAGTGAAGAATTATTGGAAGGGGATGCTAACCTCACTTACATGTTGTAAACCAGCGAGAGAGTTGCTTGATACCGGTTTTCTATGAGGCCTTGGCATCACTTCAGTCGTGCCAATAATTACTGCAGAAGCATAGCACCACCAACAAGACATCAACAAACATGCCAGATTTGTTTATTTTTTCATCTTAAGCTTTACTAGTCCCATAGTTTATTATGACAATAGAAATCTAGAGCTTAAGGTTTACTAATATAAGCCACTATATAACATTAATCAGAGAAAGAGAACATTGAAAGAGAGTTAAACGCGATTGGTACATACTCGTTGATGTACGACGATATAAAATGTTCACTTTAATGGAAAGAAAGGATGTTAGCTCTATTTATCGATTGAAGTAAAGCGTTCAATCAACTTCAAGATTCTTGGTACTCTGCAATTTTATAGTGATCTTACCTCTTTGAATTGTTGACAAAGTGTCCCAAAAACAAATGTTAACAAGATTTATGTTGTATTTCTTAAGTTTTATCTTTTACTGATGACACAAGTAATCTAAAACTAGTAAATAATTTTATAACATGAAAAAGGATAGCTAATGTAAAAAGATTTTTTTTTGCCACTTTCTGACTATGGCCACGTTTACCAAGTAAAATCTGTTGGAGTCGTCAAAACGTATCAAATGAGATCAGATCTGCTCCAAAGTCCTAAATTATAGCATTGCTGCTTAAACAAAATTTCACCCCGAAACGACAATTAGAAGTTCCAGTAAATTTCCATGATCTGTTGGCTTACGGATAAGTGGAGGTAATAAAAGCATACAAAAACAAACAAGACTACAAAAGTACTAAATTCCAAAAAGTTATAGAGCTTTTGGTTGACTGATTAATGAAAGGCTCATAAACTATTTAAATATACGAATAAGTACGTACGTTACATTAGTTTGAAAAGAGATCTTTCGAGTGACTTATATGAATATTCATATTTTTTCATTAGCCAAAGCTCTAGGAGTTACACTATTTATATATTTAGCTATCTTTATCTCTATTTTATGAATGTTCAACTAGTTGCAGACAGAGAGATTCTGTTTTTAAAAGGAAAAGTAATCTTTTTTGTTTTTTTTGAGCGGAAATCCTCATGGATACCACTGAATGGTTATGTCAGACCCGAACCGACCAAAAACCGCACGTCGCCTCAAGTACCAGTAGCCGAGGAACCAAGTGCACCCTAGTAAGAAAATCTCTGGAGCCCCGATGTACCCTGGGCGACCTACCGCTTGTAGATGCTCTCCCGTGTGGAAACCCCCATATTCCCTTTTTTTCCTGCCCCCAAAATTGTGAGCGTGGTCCATAGCGCTCACGTCGCCATCCCGGCCTACTTCTGCTGCTGAAACGATCTCCGGTGCCTGAGTCTTCTGCAGTACCTGGCCCGTTCCCGGGTCTGGTAGAATTATGAAGAAAGTTCTGAACCTCTCCCGCTCCCGCTCCGTCATCTCTTTTGCAAGCATAACCTTCTCGCAGAAAGAGACGGCGGAGCTCTATGCGCTCTCGCTCCGTATCATGGCCGCGACCATGTTACTGAACGCGGGAATCCTCACTCCGATGGCCGCCACGAGATTACGCCTCTGGTCCTCCTGGGCATTCAGCCAGTGTGTGGAGCGCTGTGTCCACGGTCCGGCAATCGCAATGGTAGCATTTAGGGATTGGCTCCTTGCAGATCAAACACAGGTGATCTCTGAAACACCCTTTTAGAGTGATCACCTGTGTCTATCGATATAAGAGGGTCCCGTGATGCCTCTCAAGCCAATCCTCCATAATGAGTCTTACTGCCGAGACAATGGCGTCCCTAGCATTTGGTTGCCCAAGTCTTTCCTTCGAGGAGCTATCGGAGTTGGTTCGATTTCTTGAGTTTCAGGACTCCGACCCAACTCTTGCGACTCCTTGCGCCACTGATAAAGAGCAGCAAGGGCTATCATCTCCAGGTCCTATGGTGGAGTTCCGGCTAGTGACTCGCAGCTTCAAAGGAGATCGTGCATTACCCCCTTATTCTCCTGATGGCCAGCACTCGCTGCGGTCGTCGTAGTAAGGCGGCTTCGCTTCGCCCGCGCTAGGGCCCCATATAGGGCCATGGACCGCACGACTAAAGGGTAGAGTCTCCTGCAGGAATCATCGGTTCCCCTCATGTTCGGCAGCAAACGTGCCAATGCACACGCTGTGCCAACCAACTTGAGGGCCAGTCCCATCGGCCGTCGCGTACGAGTCCTAGATACCTCATAGAGGGCTCGATGCCGATGCAGGTGCCTCCTACTATGAGGCTGAGTCTGCAGGTGGCTTCCTCCGAGGCCCGTGGAAGAACAAGGCCTCGGATTTTTGCAGAGCTACTTCGAGACCTAGCCGCCGGATTCGCTCCACGACTTGAGCAACAGCGGCCGTGGCCTTCAGGGTTGCCTTACGGTGTGTTTTGCCGCTCGCCGTCACAAGCGTATCGCTTAACAATGACGGCGACAACATCTAAGAGAGCACCGTGAAGCACCCAGTCGTAATCAATATTCCACAAGAGCGGCCCTAAGATCGACCTCTGCGGAATACCACACGACATTTCACGTCGACAGGTTCTACTTGGGTAGACAATGGCTCTCCCCGACAAATACCCCGACTACGCGGTGGAGGTAGAGAGGCTTGGTGATACACTTGCGCCTCCCTGATGCAACTCGAAGGCAAAGTATTGAACGCGTTGGCGATATCTAAAGATACCGCTAACACCACTTCGCCCCGGGAAATAGCTTACTCCATCAGAGAGGGACAAGTAACCTGAAGTTTAGGTCATTAACAACATTTAATAGTTCAGTCTTGGGCATAGGCTTTTGACCAGACGGCTTGGTATAGAGTTTGTTACAAGTTTTCCTTCTCTTTACAGAGATGTTGTTCCTTTAGTCACCTCTTACGATACCCACGAGATGAATAGAGGTAATGACATTCTCTATTCTTGACCTTTCCTTACACGGAGAGGTGGAATGCAGTTTTTATTGTAGGAGATAGTCGGATACTTCCGAAATGTAAATTATAAATATGAATACCACTTAACTACAGCACTTTTTATTTCAATATTCTTACATTTATGGGCTCGATAACATTTGTTAATGCCTGTGCCAGAAACAGTTTATGCGGGTATTCACATATTTATTGCTTAAATAATTGATAGCCGTTTTAGTTTACATCCACATAAAGATCGCGTATACAATAAATTGTGATCTATTATTAGCAGACAGTATTAACGATTATAGTATATTCTCAGTAGGTAATTTATGGATTTACTAGATTCAATGATCATATGCGTAAAAAAACTTGACAACTATGATAATTAAATTTAAAGGAATTTCAATTTTGAAATATCGAAGTTTGCGCTCAGGTTGTTTGAAATTTTGTACTGGTTGTGATCAGAATTAGTTTATGACCATAAGCCTGATTCTCGTCGGACACGTCACAAAATCTAAAACTGATACTCGCGTATTAAAATCAGGCATTTATAGAGCTTAGTATAAATAAATAAATATATAAAACAGAAATCGACGTTGATAAGTTGTCAATCCGAAATAGAGATGTAGAGTTACCCGTACGCTGCAATATCGCCATTCTATTCGTTCGTGACGTGAAACGAGATTATTATTGGAGGATGAACGTGTGAGGATAACGAACACAACGAACGATAAATAAAGATGGGAGTGGAAGAGACGGCGACAACTCAGTGTCGTGCGGCGGCTGTCGCTTGACACCCAGCGGCGGTAAACGCGACAAGTTTGGAAAGCATCGTGCGAACATAAATCAAGACAATCGTACCGTCACGTATTTCCACAACTGCTTTACTACATACACTTTTTCGATAAAAAAAGGGGAATAAATAGTTTAATAACTCATTTACTTGGAGAATTGAATTGATATCTGTGAGACCCCAATATCAAACAGTAAAATGAATATTTACGAAGGGTCTTCGGTACCCACAACTTCCAGTTTTTATTAAATGGATCGACTACGTGTCCGGCAGGCGAAGGAAATCTTTCATCTCTATATATAAATTGTATTTTCATATAGTACAAAATGAAGACGCTTTTCATTTCTGTACGATAAGATCTTTCAAATTACACAACGGATTTTAATATGGCTTTCACTAATAAAGGGAGTGATTCAAGAGGAAAATTAATTTGTATAGTATATGTACATTGTAATAGAGCAAAACCTAGAATTTCTAAGATTTATATGCGAATGCGGGTGATAGTATTGTTGATTGCACATCAAAATTGGCACAATGTGTGTAGTTTGTGGGTTTCAAATAGAATTACCAATACCCTCGTAGCCCAAGTATATGACTTCCGTCAAACATGTCGGTAAATAATGCTTCCTTGATAATCTGCCATATATATGGAATTCAAAAATAAATTCGATACATTTATGGAACAAATAGATTTTTTTTAACATAAGTCTGTGTTCGGTAATCTTGCACAAAATGTCAGTCTTGGAGTGGGGACTCGCTTTGGGCTGTCGAAATAACGGGATACTTTTTACGTGTTGTGATGGTTGAAATCAGTATCTAAGATATTCTCCCTTGCACACGCATGTTAGTACTTTTCTTCTCACGTCGTTCAGTGGCCTGCGTCAGAACAATAAAAGATTTGTTTGTACGTCGTGAAAGTCACTACGTCGGTATTTGTGATATATATGTGAAGTGATACAGGTACTAGGATGTTTTCGACTTGTTAAACCAAGAGGTTTCGGACTGTTTGAGTGAATTCGTGGTCCGGAGATTTACCCGCTTCAATTGTTGTGTAGAGCTCAACTCACCCTTCCATACACTTACATACTTTCAAGTAGCACCGGCACTTACAACCGTCGGTCTATAATAAGAATGATCAGGTAAGTATCTACTTATCCCACGGTGGACAGCGTGATTACGATACAATCTGTTTTCGTAATAATATAAGAACAGTAGATATTTGTCGAGACTGTGATAGATCTGCAGCGTTACAGACGTGCATAGCTAATATCTTCGCTATCATTTTTTTATCTTATATTAACACAGAGTATATAAAAGATATATACACAAAAAGAAGTATAAAGATAAAAAGATATAGCATTAAGGTTTGTAAGAAAATTTACAAAATTGCGTATTCAGAGTTTTTCATGACCTATAAGGGATAAATTCGGATGTAAGCGATAAAATAAAAGAATTTAATGTAGAGCTCGGAATATACACGAAATAACATTTTTTTACATACTGTAAGAACCCTAGGGTGTAATAAATAACGCAAACTCACGTCTGAATAAGTACTCGATACATTAAGGTTAGTAGGGAAGAAGTTGATGTAGAAAACAAGTATTTATAAATAGTCGGATTTTAGTTTTAAATTATCATTTTATTTAGTCCTCCGACAGCTCCTAGCCTGCCTCATTAAGAAAGTGGTCAGTAGTTTTCATTTATAGAATAGCTTTTGTATTCTCGCTCATTACAAATATTTGGTTGACCAGCTCATACATAAAGTTCTCCTGTGTCTGTCTATTTAACACCTATCTTTTTATATTTTTCTGGTTTCTGGTACCTATAGTACAAACTTCCCAGTTTGGGACCAGTTACTTAGCTGTGTGTAATATATTTATTTCAAATTCTCGGGTGCATACGAGAAAAACCGCGGACAACTGCTAATAACATATAATTCTTTGAAATGTGCTAAATGAGCCCTGTCATTATGTAACCTACAAAAAATATCTCTTAAAGTATATAATGTGTAACCTACAATGTTACCTATGTGTTACCTCTATATGTCTAAATTTGATATGTAGTTTGGGAGATATGAGGAACAGATAAACATGCATACATACATAAATACTAAAATTATAATCCTACTTTTTACTTTGCCGTACTCGGTAAGCCATAGAGTGGTTTACCGTAGATAATTTAAAAAAGAGCTATTATAAAATGCTTTAGTTCTTAATTTTGCGAAATTGAAGATGGAACTTTATGGTTTCTGTGCCTAGAGCAAGACAATATTCATTACATTTTGGTCTCGTTTCAAGTACAAATTTTATTATTTTGTTTGGGGAAGCTTACAGCTTCAGTTCAATTAAGTTAATAAAAAGTAAATTACATCATGAAGTGTCAATAACAAATTTCCATTGATTAATTCATTTAATTTCACAATTAATGTGTTAGAATATTATGATGGGATTGTTAGTCTAGTGATCCTGACTGCTACGCCAGAGGCTGTGGGTTCGAGTCTTATCTATAACAAATAATTGTGTGACAAACACGAACATGTTTTGGTATGTGTCTGAGGATAATTTATTTATAATACATGAGTGTTTTCCATGTATAATATGTATGTATATATATATGGTGTGGCGCGTTCATGTATGTATATATATATCTATATCTATGCTTATATACTTTTTTTTTGTAAATATATACATACATACATTGTACATGTACATACATATATATGTATGCATATATTTACAAAAAAAAGTATATAAGTATTCTATTAGTCAATGCACAAGCTCTAGTTAGTTTGAAACTTTGTGACGTTGTGTGTCAAATGTCCGAAATATTTATTTATTTATTGCCGTATCGTCCAAAGCCTCGAAGCGAGAAAGTCCAGTATCAATAACCATACAATAACAAGCTGGATCGTATGTAAATATATGTAATGAAGTGAAACTAGTTTATTAGAGTGTCAAAAAGCCGGGGTGTGGAGTGTCGTGTGACATTTGGTCCAGACAAGCATACGCACTGAGACGGAGAAGGGTTCGGGCGAGGGGCCGCTCGCCTGATTGTACTTTGTCATGTGTCAAAGTGAATTAGACTTTTTGGGAGCATCAAGTTCGTTGGACGATCTCCGGCCTTCCTGTTCGACGTCGGAGTTCGCCATCTGTTACTTGTTCTGATAGTTTTAGGAGACATTTATTAAATAGCATATGGTTGGACATACTTTGTGTACGAAAGTTATGGAATACGAACAGCTGTTGGTGCACAAATTTGTTGATAAAAAGCAAGTTTCAAACGTGTTTTTCGACAAAAAATATGTAAACGCAAGAGAATTACTATTATGCTACCATTTGATTCCCATTTGACCAAGTTATTGCCGCAGTTATTGAGCTATAATTTTCGATCGTAAACTGCTTATAAATATTTCCAGAAACTTTTTTAGTACGAGAAAAAATTTGATTTCAAGATACTTAGGGTATACCCCATTCAATAGTAAAATCAATCAATAAATGATTTTATCGAATTTATAGAAACCTGATTTTCAGAGAAAGATTACAAAGAGCGGCGACACACTTGTGATTATTAAGTAGCAACTGTCCAGGGGCGACAATACTCACTCATCATCAAAATAAAAGTTTGTTCACACAAACAAACGTTGAAAAGAAACCTGTAATATTTCTAAACGTTAACTCAAATATTTCACATACTTGAGGAAGTATTTCTTTAGTAAGAAAAACTTTTTTTATCCCTTCCCATTTTTTTTGTAAAAAACATGATAAGTCTCCACAATACTTGAGATCAAATGTCACTGAGTTCAAGTGCCACGTAGTATTAATAGATATTTAAAAGTGATATCGTACTGTTAGTACAGTACTGTAAAAAAATGTGTAAAAACCCAATAAAATTTAAAAACTTTAGATCATCGACATACTTAAAGTTTAAGGATACAAGTATGAAAAGAAATTAAATTCCATAATAAGTGACAAGATTAAAAACAACAGGAACATCTCTACATTAAGCTATTCGCTTCTATCATACCAGGTATATGGCCTACCATTGTCCACAAGTCTTAGTCTGATCAAACCGTTATTTCACATAAAAAGAATAAAATTTTATGACTTTTGTTCGAACATTATCGACCAGACCTCAGCTCATAAAATATTAAAGATTTCAAGTGATTTGATATCACAAGTTTTTTTATTTCTTGCGTTAGAGGGGGTAAACAAGTGGACGGGTAAGTAACTAACGCCACCCACAGACATTTGAAGAACGAGAGTCTTAAGTGTGTTGCTACCCTTTGAATCCCCTCCACCAGAATAAGGGAAGTGATTCCAGTACACATTTGCGCGGTTAAAATCAAAGAAAGTCTATTTTGCCTTAAATCGGTTGTCTGTGGAGACATGTTATCACTCTGATGGAGCCTTTTGTGGGAAAGCAATGCTCTCCCTCGGAATAAATAACATGTATCGTCTTTTACATGTTATCGTTTAGATCATCCCCAAACTAATATTAAAACTGCTATAACTGTAACAGATAACATCGAATGTCATCGCAACATTATCATAATTAGGATCATGATAGAGGGTAAATTGTCTTCACAAACGCAATATCGTTTATCATGCTATCGAAGAGATCGTAACAAACTCACATCGAACCGTTGTGTCCCATCAAGGAATATTTCTCCCCCTTTATGTGTAGGTAACAAATTTTACGAAAATAACATTAGAAATTATGATTTTCTCTTGTAAACTCAGCTTGTGTGGTATTTAATTTTCACGTCATTGTCGTTGTATGACAGGTGCATGCAGTAACTATGAAAGACCCGCGTTGTGTTATTCTACCTTTTTTTTTATTTCATGAGCCTGCCAAAGTGACTCTACTCTGCCTAATGGAAAGCATGAATAAAATCCAAAAGTTGTAGTCACCATACTCATTGCGAATGCTGACAATATAGTATGGTGGCCCACACTATAGCGGCCTATTAAGATGCTTTTCTACGCCTCGCTTGGGGACGTAAAAGGCATGACAGTCATCGTGGCATTGTGATGCACACATTTACTATGGCAACTATCACCCCTGCATCAATGGGCCTCCGGTCTCACACTCACCAACGAAACACTACAACACGGATGCTGTCGCTTTAGGTTGGTCTTCTGCGGGAGGGTAGTACTGCCCCGGTCGAGCCGGCCCGTTCATGCTGAAATCAGCGTGGCTGTACTACTCTTGGAATTTCTAAAAGAAATAGGGACCAAGTATCCCTTTGATCCCATTTGAGCTATGTATGTCTACTATAAGTTGGGAACCGTAACTTTGAAAGACTAATCCCATACCATCATACAGTATAATTATGTCCGTTATATGGTATCTTAATAATTATGGTTTTCAAGTTTTGCACTTTCATTATTAGTGGGATGGAGAGGTCGAATTTTCCGCTAACATCTATCTCGAGATAGAGGTATGTGATACTGAACTGCCTAATATGCTGCTTACGCTCCCCTAATTAATCTTTATCATGATTGTTACTCTCCTGTCATTGACTTCCCTTCTTACTGACACTTCTTATTGAACACCCGGATTGCCCATTGTAAGTCTAAGTGCTCGGCTTTACACAGAAAAATACGAGTATTGATAATAAATGTATTTAATTCTCTTTCATAATATATATCGATACACAACTACAAAACAAAAAACTTTGGATGAGAGACAGGAGCTTAGACTAAGTGTTCTTGTGGTACAGGTCTCTTGGCCTCCCTATCACGGACAAACTTTTTTGTGTTATTTATATGATAAAAACAAAATAAAACGATGACACTTAATAAATACCTACCTACCCCTTCGCAGATATAAGCGCAAGTATGTCATCATCAACAACCATTGCCGAATATAGATGTTTCCCTAGGACGAAGGTTTGGTCTATACCAAGAGGTTAAAACCTATGGTTTATTTCAAGTTTTTCTTCTCTTTATAAGTATATTATTAGATGTTAGGCACATCGTTGAATCTACTTAGTTGTTAATGAAATATATCAAAGTAAAAACCATAGTTCTTTGCTCTGTATTAAGAACTACGAGCTCACAGATGTGTGTTCGATAACAAGCATATTATTACATACGAATTTAGCCCTATTAAACTACTTCTTGGCAATCAGTGTAAATAAATATAAATAAAAACAGACTTCAAAATAATGATACTATAAGTTGTCAAATGGTTTGATAGTACACAAGCGCGTTGTAGGCTTTTTATTACCCAAATGCGCTTGGAGGGTTCTACTTTACGTTTATATATATCTCTGTATATTACTTTGGTACACTCTGACTAAACGACTTGATGGATTTCATTATTTGTAGTATCGGCAGATTTGCCTTAATTGTGAGGATGATACTGTGTATACGAAAATTAAAAAAAATTAACTACATAGCTGCCAGTAACGTTGAACGCGAAGTGCAATGTCTGAACAAACTGTTTATCTACGTGTTAAAGTGTATTATGCAAAAATTCGCTGAGAGTAAAACAAAGTTGTTGCCACCGACATAAAGTATAATATAACTATTATATTCATAAGAGTTGTGGATGAGCTCACTTTTATTCATTGATGTGTTTCATTCAACGTTGGACGCCGCCGGCTACGCTGACGGGACGTTCCCCACGGGATTCTCGTCACTGAATAGCCACAAATTTATTTGCTGACAAACAAACAGGACATTTAAATTCTTTAAGTAATATTCTTAATGATTGTAAATGTGTTTGTAGAGGTTATTGTATTGAAATAGACTCGGTTCGAAGCTATGAACGTATATCTGTCGGCGGTGGTGCAATAAATATTTCAGGACCATTTCCAGTCACTCTATTTCTTGAAATAAGATCTCAAACAGTGTTGGGAGAGGTGTGAGGGGCAGGGAGGTGGAGGGATGGGGATTCGGCGCGTTCATTGACCCGTACGGTCGCTAGTACGAGACTGTCCCGCGCTTTCGTCCTGTCCACCACGTAATGTATGGATATAACGCCGAAGACATCCCCTCTTGCGCTTGTTGACACATTGACACTAGATGCATCACTTCATTGAGATAAATTTAGCTGGTGTTTGCCTCTTGTTGTATCCAGACACATTTGTTATACTACTGGTAATCTCCTTAATGCTCTCCTACTAGTACATACAATAGTGTGCTACAAATGGTAGATAACTGAATTAGGAAAGGTCTATTAGGCCCAACGATTCCGATTTCAAAATAAATACTGAAAAATAAACTAAGTATTGAAAAATAAATACAATTGCTTTAAAATATTTAGATTAAGATAACAATACTAATAAATTATAGAACATCTTTATTGACATAAAACTTGAAATTGTTGAAGAACTATGAAAAATAACTTAGTTAAGTGAAGGTCATATGGATACACAACCTTGACTCGTAAACTATCCTGTACCATATGGCATATCACTAATAATTTTCATATGGCATACCACTCACCATTAAGAGTAATCTAATGATACCTTCCAAGTTTAATGGATGTTGCCATGAAGCCATGTAGACTAAAGAGACTACGTATGTATGTCTCTTTAGTATTCACTCGAAAAACAACCGTTCTTCTGAAGCAGTCGGGTAAAATTATGGTGGTTAGTGTTTCATGAGGACTACAGCTTACTTCTCCGTTAATATCTCTTTGTATAAAAAGCAATTTTAAAAAGTAATTTTAGGTTTGTGGTCAATGGAACAATCCAGGAGTCGTGTCAGCTAATGGTAAGTGAGTGACACGCCCATGGATATCTGCAAATACGAGATACAAACACGTTTGTATTATTTGCCGAACCATGGCTTTCCCCTACTTAATCGCTTTAAAAATTTAAATACTATGATGTTTATATGGGTCTTTAACGTGGCCGTTTATATAGGCACAAATAATATTAACAGTCTATCAATAGGTTGATACTCACTCATTCTAAAAATATATATTTATTCATCAACAAAGCCCAGTACCTTTGAAACACGACACTTACAAACATGTTGTTAATCACTGCTGTATACCGTGGAGAGTTGTAGGTATTTTTAGACTTTATTTAAATGATATTGTTATTTTTATGTAAGTTTTACGAATACATACTATACTATATACATATCCATGATTTAGTTAGTGTACCACCGGACATTGAATTAAAAGTCAAATCTACAATCGCATAACATTTACTCGTACTTTAAACAATCAGGCCAGGTAAAGTAATTTATCTAGGCCGCCATAGCGTGGGTCGCCATACTGCACTGTCTTGATTCGCAGTGAGTACGGCGACCACCGCTCTTGGATTCTATTCATGCCTCCCATTAGGCAGAGTAGAGTCACTTTGGCAGGCTATTATAAAAAAAAAATCAGATTACAATAATAATAAACCCGGGAACTATTGGATGGGGGACAGCACAGGACTGGTTGTTGTGAAGAGCTTTGGGGCAGCTCTATGTCCAGCAGTGGACGTCTTTCGACTGGGATAATGTTGACAATAACACTAACTGGACTCTTTTTATGCATTTATGTATAAAAGTGTATGAAGTGTGTGATAGTAGTCCAGATTGTTTATGAACATACTTATGTATATCACCACATAAGTAGCCTCTCATAGTCCACTGCTGGATAAAGGCCTCTTCTTAGAAAGCATGTTGTATATTTTTAATCCAACATTGTCACTAAACGTTAAATACTTTCCTGAGTGGGAGTCGATGTTAACGAATCAGTTAGGGTCCATTCAATCTGGTAAATAATCCAGCAGTCATTAACCACTCAATTATCAATTCAGTCGTATCATATCCTCAATCTTAGGTACGAGGGTAAGTTTTTAAGTTCGCGGAATGACAGTGAAAAAGGCGGGTAAACGCGCTCTTTTGATGCCTACCGTATTCAGTGACTCATAATTAGTCTGCATAGTAAAATTTGTTGTGATTGGATCATTAGTTATTAAACTATCGTTGACCAAGTATTTTAATCGGGAACGAAGTGAAAAAAATGGAGAAAATTGAATTTCGTGCGGTGATAAAGTTCCTTACTAAGCAAGGAAAGTCTGTTCAAACCATACTCAATGAGATGTCATCGGTTTACGGGGATTCTTGCCCAGGAAAAACAATGGTCTACAAGTGGCATAGTTTATTTAAACAAGGCAGGGAATCACTTGAAGATGACCCGAGGCCGGGGCGCTCCGTTGAGGTGACTACGCCAGAAGTTATTGCAAAAGTAGAAAAAATTGTATTGGAAGATGCTCGACTAAAAAAGAAACAACTCGCAGAAATGGTTGGAGTATCGGATACAACAATTTTTAAAATTTTACACGATCATCTTGGCATGACTAAGGTTAGCGCACGGTGGGTGCCGAGAATGCTTACGCCATTGCAAAAACAACAGCGCGTGGAATGTTCACGTGCGTTTTTGGACCTCTGCAATGAAGACAAGGATGGCGTATTGAATCAAATTGTTACTGGGGATGAAACTCGGGTTCATCATTATGAACCCGAGTCCAAACAAGACTCCATGCAGTGGCACAAAAAGGGCACAGCACCACCCAAGAAATTTAAGGTTTCACAGTCGGCTGGGAAACTCATGGCAACGATTTTTTGGGACTCAGAAGGAATATTATTGATAGATTATAAAGATAAAGGCATTTCTATAACGGGGGAATACTACGCTTCAATCTTAGAACAGTTAAAAGAAGCCATCAAAGAAAAAAGACGGGGAAAATTAACGAAAGGTGTCCTGCTATTGCATGACAATGCTCCCGTTCACAAGAGCCGAGTCGCACTGGCTGCCCTGCATAAGGTGGGCTTCGATATTTTGAATCACCCACCCTACAGTCCAGATTTGGCTCCGAGTGATTATTATCTCTTTCCAAAAATGAAAAAAGAATTACGTGGTAAGAAATTTTCAACTGATGAGGAGGTTAAGGAGGCGGTTTCGGCGTATTTTTCAGACAAAGATAAAACTTTTTTTTACGAGGGAATAAAAAAATTAATTGAAAGGTCTGAAAAATGTATTCGTGTTGCAGGGGAATATATAGAAAAAGAAAAATAATTTTGTGTTTTTATTATTACTCAATACCCTCCATTCCGCGAACTTAAAAACGCCCCCTCGTACTTTAAACTTAAACATAATAATCAAATTAAAAAACACGTATATCGATCTACAATAATCGGAGTAATGTTGAAAATATTTCAGAAAACCTACTTTTCAAATACGATTATTTTGCTTTACAAAGCTCTTTTTTTCCCCTCAAACTCGAAATCCCCACTTGAAAACAAGTTTGATAAATTAACTTTATAAATCTCTAAGCATGCAAGGATTACCCTCCTCGGTTGTACGAGAAGGGATTCGCTCGCACGGGCACCCCTTCACATATAATCATCACTTCACAATACTTTAGCAGTTATGTAGAAATTGGTGGTACTCCTGTCCGCACCATTCATGCATCGTGACTAATGTGTTTTTTTATCAGTAGCGGCGCCCCAGCGGCGGTGGGCCGGGGGACAGAGGGCGGTGGGAAGAGGGTGTTCTCCTTTTCGCCACTGACGCGAAAAATATAATTGCGTTGACAATTTACACGAGTGGGAAACCGCGACACTGACCATGACTACTGCGGCGAGAGAGATGGATAGCTTCCGTACGCCGTCTAAACTTAATAATCCTGTACCTCTTCCGAAAATAACCAGTCCGTAACTTTACCAAAAGTTTTGGTAACATTTTACATTTCTCTACGTAGTAAACAATCTCATCTCACTAAGAGATACACATATTTGGGCGAATAGTTTCAAAAGGTACATTACTTGTAGCCACACAATCCTAATGGGTATAAAAGGTTTGTCCTGTTGTCCCTTTCTGTGTGTAAATAGCATTGAAGAGAAAATGAACATATATGTGGTCCTTCGTTCCGCCATGGCCCAAAACGATAAACCATAGTTAGGGTCCGTAGAGGATCGTAACCGTTAAGAGCGTAACGCTGTTGGCTTTCTGCACATTGTGCTGGTCAAGGACGAGTCTTTGTCTACTAGTCGAAGGATAGTGGGTCTCTAGAGTATTTGAAAGTGAATATTTCCTCTCATCTATAGTGAAATTTGACAATATTAGGAGTATTCACCCTGAACCGTTGTGTGGCGATAACGATGTAAATTATTACGAGTCCATCAATTATCGCTTCTGCGTTTTGCTATTGACGTCTGCTATTGTCATTAGGGCCTAGGGCATTAAATAGTAGTGGGCTACAAGCGTGTGCCTTTAGAAATTTGTTAAATTGAATTAAGTATTTGTAAATTAGACTCATGAAACCTCATATCTTTATATATCTATTTTTTTCTTCCTTTAGATAAGAATTCTTTATTAATTGGAGTGAGTCGAATATTTTTTATGTTTTCTATTATTACCTAATTATTTTAGTTTTATTGTCACACTAGGAATAAACACTGAAAATTTCAATTTTTTACCCATTACATTTATAGACGGACGGAGGATGGATGCCTAATAATAGGGTTCAGAACAAAACACAAGAAATTAATTTTCACCAGTTTTTATATGAGCAAAAACTTTTTAAAGACAGAAATACTACAGTCTCTATAATTGTTGAATGATCATTTGAACGGTGCTGACGCAAAATATCTATGAATTACACAAATAGTTGTCAAACGGTGAAAAGTTCGAACAATTTTTACATAAACTACCGCCAATTTTGCAAAAAAAAATCTGTTACGACTAGAACGCTTTGAAATACGAGTATTGCTACATGTTTCATTTGATTGTAAAATTAATGTTGGTATATACATTTTGCTATATTCGTGCATTTCGTGAGAAATACAAATGAGATAAATCCCTCGATACGTCAGCTTGGCTGTGGCTTCTTGAATACCGAGGGACTGCATAACCGCGAACTACGTGCACAATCTCAGAGATCATGTTCTCCTCTCTCATGTAGATACAGAGAAATTTGTAGCTGCGGCTAACAGGAGCTTCTATATATCTGCCGAGAATTTACAGATATTCATCATGAAACATGAAATGAAGGTTGCTATATGAAACTAAGGAAAACTGTGTCGTACTTAGATTAACCACCCTAATAATAAGTGTCATTGTGGAGGGACGGGTATCATGTCCCTGGGACACAAAGGGAGAATCCTCCGACCAGGCGAGGTGATCATGCCTGGCGGGTCACGGCCCAATGGTTGAAGTTGGGATGTTGTATATATGCTAATTGCCACGCGAATCTCTATATCGCGATACAGGATTAGTAGTTATATTGCAGTTTCGTTCATACTTCGTAGTTCAATGTATCTTCGCTAGATGGCGCTGTTGTATATTTTTCTTTATGCTGTAATGTGGAAGTCGCCACAGTCATATATTTTCTGTATACATTTACTTCAAATTTATGATGCTTATTAATAGAGTAGTAAATCTAAGCGTAGTATAGTTTTTTCTTGTAGTTACGAATGAGCAGATGGATCAATGGGTATGTACCAATAAGGATCATATTGTGGGTCTGTCTCTTTCATTATATAATTTTCTCCTAATTTTTTTCGAATTTTCAACTTAGGTTGGGATCGGCTTAAAGTGACTACGATCAGACCTCCACAACCCAAATACAAGGCGACATCGAAGTTCTGCAGAAAAACTGTTGTCGAACTTTTTAAAGCTCTCGCAATATTTTCCAAGATCTTCGTATGACAAGCCAGGACCGACGGCTTAACGTGCTCTCCGACGCCCAAAGTGGTCTCAATATGTAAAGATGATCATATGATACGTATACTGATCTGGCTAGGATTGCTAAACTTTGCGATGTGTTAACCTACGTGATTACTACTGAGCTCGAGACCCCTTTTTGATTGTATCCACCAGTATTAAACCCTTGGCAAATATATTTTTAAATTTCTGCAGAGGTCTATCTATCTTACATAGATAGAGCATTTGGAAGGCTATTCTACCAGTTAATAAAATGGAACATTATGACAATTGGCAGTGCTATATAGCAGAATTTATTACTTGTATGATATATTTCATTCGCCTCTGATTCAATACAAAATTTATTGATCTTATTTTTTTTAACGTATTGTGTTGTAAATCCATTTCACTATATTTATTAGATGTTATTTATGTAGACATAACTCACGAAGCAATAATACAAGCAGTATTGTAGTTCAGGCTGGCACTCCCACAACAAAAATTATTATCTTAGTTTGCCATAGGGTTGAAATATAACAATAGTTTGAAATGTAAACACTAAGTAGATTCCTGGAGCTGTGCCAGCGAGTGGAAGGAGTGCCTCCCGACCAGGAAACCTTTAGTGGAGTCGTCACTCGCCAGTGGCGAATTAATAAGAACTGTAAATGTAAATGAATATTGCCAAGGTGTTGATGTTGTTATGAATTATTCTTTGAATTAAAAATTTGTTGTTGGTGATGATGTGACAACCTGTACGTATTGTTCCCTATCTGTGATCACTGTGTGTTGAATATATATACACTAATACATTCCTAATGGTTCTTGCAAGATCACAAAAATAATTTTCTGCTTTAATATTTTTCAGTAATTTTTATGATAGAAAAGATAAACAAACAAAAAAACAAAAATTTTGTAAACAGGAGTCAAAAGTTGGAGCTGCAAACCAGAGCTTGATAATCCACGCGAAAATCTAGCAAATGCTGACACTAAGTCCTTTTTATAGTTTTTGCATATATTTATACAAATTGCTGTAGTACTGATATCAATAAACTTTTATTATATTTTGTTTTCTTGTCTTTAGGTCGGACTTCCATACAGGGGTGTGCTAACTTTAAGTGGCAGTAGTTTAATTAGGAGCCGTCGAGCTGCAATCGAGTGATTACAGATTCAAAATGAGTGATGTATCGAATGCCTACAGCATACTGTACTATCGATGTTATTATACGAAAAATACGTTTTTTTTATTATATTTTTTGCTTAGTGTTTATGGTAAACAGTAAGATAGTGCTTTTGAGCTTGAGCCAATACGTAACAGGATTTTTTCGATTAAACATTACTTTTAATATCTGTACTATTTACTAATGTGCTCATACATATGGAGACATACAATTTAAGTGAGGTTTTTGGTATGTAAACATATTTATCTATTGTTTGTTTGCTGTAACTTTCTTTGAACAAGGCAATAATTAATGCTGGATTAGATCGACTTTAAATGTATTTATTCATTTAAAAAAATGACTAAGCAACCAACACATGCATCTTTGTAACGTCTCACATCCATTTTTATATAATTGTTGTTAATTGTTTTTAGTTTTATAAATTATAGATATTTGTTAAGTGGATGTTCCAGGCACATATCTGATTTAAAGGGGCACGACTCTTCACGATTATTACAGACACTTGAAAACATTTTGACATTTACGAACAATACAAATATGCGTAGGCGATGCGGATACAAGATAATAACCAATATAATGAAACAGTTAATCAGCTTTGTCTGTGGCGGTAAATTTGCGACACCGTATAAAATAACGACATATAGACATCTCGGCGTATTTATGAAGGGCATAAATCTAAGAGAGCAGTAGAGTTCACCCCCACCCTCTACCGCTCACCCTGTGGCCCCACCTTTGTGAGACAGGCGCGGTCCCGGCGCGGGACGATTGTTACGACGTCACGGCACCACAACGCTTATGAGCGACTCGGGTATTTAGCACGTAGCTGACGTCACATATGGCTCCTTTAATCTAGCTGGACTAGATAAAAAGCGTATTTCTTTATTATATTTATATAATAAGGAAGAAGGGATTGCAGTGTACCCGATAGGCTTGTGCGAAAGGTTCATCGTTGAAGAGCTATTCACTTCTCTTGCTTGTTGGAAAATATTAAAAAATATTTCTGCCTTTCAGAAAGTGTGAACAACGTTGGTATATGTACATATGGATAGTTTAACAGTTTTGTCCTTCTGAAGAAATTCACTAGTAATGTGGTGCGGTTTTATACTAGTAAAGCCCCCAGTACACAATGGCCCATGCGTGCCCACTACAGGTCATCGCCATTGTGTATAGGGGGTAATGGTATATGATGGCGGACAGTTGTCCATCGTGGCGCACAATCGGAGAGTTGTCGGTTTTTTGGGCACACTTCAAAGGAATCGTGGCGTAACGTGGCCTGTGGTGTTTACACAATCGGCCATTGTTTAGTTCGTCACCGGCCGCTGACCGGGATAATTGTGTTGCGTGATATTGCCGTGGCGTGCGATCGTCCAAAATGTCAATGGCGTGGAGCAATGAAGAAACTTTCAAGTTTATGGTCATGGGATGAATGGTCAGCATCCACCATCGCCTTTTTCGCCATTTCCTTTTAACAACTTTGTGACGGTACACACTTCTGTAATACTTGTAAACAGTATACAAATAAATAGCCGCAGCCGTAATTACTTCGACGTCCATCGCAAGTGGTTTGCCAGGCAGCAATGAGCCATACGCCATTGTGTGAACACCAAGTGATCGTGGCCTACAATTGTGCATTGCAAAGCGTGGTCCATCACAGGCCATTGTGTACTGGGGGCTTAACAGGAGTGGGCCATGTGAGCTTACTGAGCATGTGATATCACCAGCAGTGTTGGACGCGTTTGAGATAACGGTAATTACTTACTATCATACAGAACGTGAGCCTTTTTGCCAATTTAATTGTTTTAAAACATGGCCAATAACACCGTTATGCTAAAATGCGTCTATAAAAAGTTAATAAATCAAATTTTAGTGCCCCAGGTAGAGATAATTAAAATATTTTATAGCAAAAGTGACTGTACGTTTTTGCTGACCAGATGACTAGTTTCGAAAGTTGTAAAGTTAAACTTCGTGTGTAATAAAGTAGAAATTTTTGTAAACAGTATTAAGTTTTATTAGTGTACATTTTGATTTATTTTGCCGTAACGTTGTCAGGCGCCACACTGTCACGGCAGGCGATTCACTCCTTGAAAAGGCCCCCTCGAGACTGCAACTAGTAGGGTTTCCTCCAAACATACAGGTGGTAAAAACCATATATTTTCAGCAAATGTGGAAAATTATTGGTTTTTAAGTGTGAGGAGTTTGTCGTGACGTTTTCCCTCGCAGTTATAGAAAGTCATAAAGTGTTTTAATGAGCACATAAACTATAAACGGTCAGATGTGACTGCTGAACGAACTTAAATCACATTTGTATGAGACCGATGCTTTGAAGTGCCGTTTTACAAAAAGCTCTTACAGGATCATGTCCTTATGACTGCTCCTAAAAAAAAGAATCTAGCCGAACGGGCGACGATGAATAGATACAGAGTGACACTGGGTTTTTCATTTTAACTTAGTATTTTCGAACCCTGACCCGTGTAGGTATGAATTGGAAATAAAAATTAAATTCTCTCGTCTGGAGCCAATTTAACTGCAGAAAAAAGTACTTTTACTCAGATTCTAAAATTTTATGAAATTTTGCAAACAAGTTAAACGAGAGTTCAAAGTTTTTTTAATGTCAATTTTACCACTTTAAAACATATCTTAGAACTAACTTATAATATCACTTTATTCAAGCTAGGTCTTTTATGGATAGTTAACGTACTGACACTGATGTAAAAACAGGTTAGAACTCACTTCGCTGGACTGATACGTCATGGCTGCGTTTAGTTGAAGATATGGAAAAACTTTCTGTTCTGTTAACTTAGAAGGTTTTGTGAAGAAGCAGGCATTTTAAACATAGGTACAGTTAAATGTGTAAGTCGCCAATTTGTTCATATACCACAAAGAATAAATAAAAAACAAAATTTCACTCGTATACGCATTAAAAATAAAGAATATTATACATATCGATGTATGTAGAATACAATATTTTTAGATCGGTAAAGTTCGGTATGATGCTTGTAAAATAAAAAAGTTTGTCGAAACAGAGGTAAAGTTACCACAGAACTTTGTATAGGAACCGCGAAGTGAGAGTTAGATTCGCAATTGTGTGATATTTATACTTTAGTTACTTCATCGGTTACGTGCACAGTTTGATGACGCTCTTAAAGGTGTTTGTATTTCTCGGAAACTAAATTTCTTTTTCTGTACTTAGAGCATGGATGAGGAGCATTATAAACAAATTATGCCCAATCACGTTAATAAGTATTATATATACTAGCTAGCAGGTCCGCACTTCCGTTTCTACTCACTACATTCATAGGTGCTTTTAACAAATTAATCGAGTATTAACTTTGACAGACCTTCAATTATAGAATGTTATATCCTTACCTCCCCCAAGGGTTCTAATATCGATTCTGTTATAAGCGATTTGTCCCCGAGTGGCACTTGCCCAAACACTGAAGGACACTTATTTAATTAAAAACTTAGTTAAACTCAAAGTATTCATTGTTGACTTTCTGTAGTCTCTTTATATAAAAATTCTTAATCTGTTAAGGGGTTTTGGTATAATTGAGGGATATGAATTTGATGTAGACTTGACGCTTATTCATGTTCTAGGGATTTTGGTAAATTTTTTTTTTGGGAAATCTGTTGTCCGATCATTCACAAGAGCGGTACTACAACATATAGAAAGAGGGGTGTGTCCCACAACAAAAGTGAAGTAGGATAATGGTGCCAGTCACCGAGCGGGCTGAAAATTAATAGGCCTCGTCACACAGCCTCGTCTTGAGGTTATTTCAGTTTCAAAGAACTATTAATGACAGAAAACATGATTTTTAAGTGTTATTTAGTTTTTGTACATAATATTTTTATAATCGTTACATGTTGTGTTTAGTTTTTATAATAATACTACCGAACCAAACAAGTATAAACTTCGGCAATGAAACAAAAAAAGACAATTGCATTATACAGATTTAGTGCCACTGCTAAACCCATAGTTTTTTTGGTTTAAACGTGAAATAAGAAACCTAGTACCTAGTTGCAGTCTATCTACACAAACACACAACAAAAATCATCAAAGTTGGTCTATTCTTTTAGAAGGATTTCACTCACATACACGTTTAGAAGAACTATTTATAATGGAATTAGGTATTGAGAAAAGAGGGCCAGATTAAAAAGGATGTGCAGGAGACGTAAATTTGGCTTTGTAAAGCGTTTGTACGAGCACTTGTAATATATGTTTTTTGACAAATAATAATGCTAATTGGTTGTAAATTCACTCCAAATCTACTGCTGCTGCAGCTGAAACTATGCTTTTATGATATGCGGGTTGACGCAGCTTTGCGAGGTACTGGATGTCGTAATAGCAGCGGTTCCCGGATCCCTCCTATCTCAGGCGCAGAGTGGCACACCGTGTGGTTTTAGTCGGTCCGATTCCGACACACCACCCCGCCGTAAACCCCGGTGGGGTGACGGCCCGAGGGGGTTTCCACACGTTAAAAAAAAAAAAAAAAAAAAGCTTTGCGAGGTAGACCTCGTTGCCAATGTAGTCCAGAGGGTACTAGATATCCCTATCAGAGGCCAAAAATGTATTTATTTAATGAAATTGTTTAATTTTACTCACTGTTCGGAAGAAAGTATATAATCCTTTTTATGGAGATATGTTGACACTATACACACGACACTAAGTTTATAGTTTAGAAGGCATAACACAATAGTTAAAACGAACGATACATACAAGACACACCATTTACAGACAAATTTACACGATTTAAATGACTATATGGAACATTACTATACTATTATCTAATATTTAGCGCAGGGGATCGAGTGAAATAATCCTGGCGGTAAAAAATTATGACTGGTGGTGCAAAGTAAATTTTAATTATTAAATGTACCCGCATTTTTGTCGGATGTGTAAAAAATATTTATGGGTTATCATCAATCATCAGTCCACACAACAGTCCACTGCTGGACGTAGGTCTCTCTTCAGAACGGTTTTGGTCTACTATTTATCAGATGATTTTTTTTTTAGGTACGTACTGTGAATAGCGTCGCTAGGATAATTAACAATTTTTATTTGATTTTTTGTTTTTTTTTTAAAACCATAACTTCCGTATTAGGACTAAATCCTGTGTTGCGATAGACTTTACATACGTACGTGAAACAAATATAGAGAACACTAATGTTGTCCCACGTGGGGTTAGAACCCACAACACTCAGCGTAGTAAAGAGCGGGGTGGTGACCGTTTTAACGAACCAATTCGTGCAGTCTCGAAACTTTTATCTTGGTATAATTGTTTGTAAAAATAATCGACATTAAGGTGAGCAAACCACGAGTAAAAGCTACATACATATGTGTTGCGGAGAAACATAATTCACCTAAATCTAGTTTATTGTACTTCCCTAGTTGAGCGTTCGTTCACTCTTTTGAAATATTTAAGAAAATTGATTTATTTTGCACATATCCAATGATTTTATGTTCATTAATTAATAAAGATGAAAAGATCAGACGATGTATTCTTTTAGCGGTTGCGTTAGTTAATTTATGAGCCATTAACATAAACTTTTTGCGAGCTGGAGTATATGAGAGGCGGCGGGCGAGCTCATAACAGCGCGGTAAATCAAACTAATTAGGCTTTAGGTGGTTTGTTCAGACGCGCGTTAACTGCTAATAAAGATACATTAATAACTCCCTAAGCTTTTGTTCATTTACTAGGTACGGGTACGCGTTGCTACCGTTGGAAGTTATTGAAAACTAACGGCCCGCCCGCGTCCCGCCACGGGCATTGTGTTGGTATAAGTTAGAACAACTACAACTTAGTGCTCCATCATTTTTAGATGTCTCTTAAGATTTAGTTTACGCTACTTTTTTATTGATAATTACATTTTGGTTTGAACAGGTTTTTTTATCGTACATAAAAAAAATATTACGAATTTCGCTAAAGGCCGTTCCTAGGCTTCTTTTTTAGCTTGTGGCGTGTAAGCAAATATAATTTATTATTATTATAATTAGCGAATATAAAACTACTTTGTTTTACACTGTTCATACCTCTGGAAGCAAAAACTTGCTTTGAGAATAATGATAAATCCTAAATAATGTCTGGTGAAAACGGAGATTTCATTTTGTCTATTTTTTATCAGTGCGAATTTGCGGAATAGTACAGTATCGGATATAGCATAGCCCTCGTCTATCATGGATAAGTATCTCGTAGAGGGATTTCAGATCTCACTTAGTTTAGAAAACGTAAGAAGAGGCTTTGACTGAATACATCTATTTAGATCTAGCAAAGTCTCATTTTCGTAATGAATAGACAAACAGAAAAATGTAAAGAACCAAATTCGTATTCGGCTTGATACAGAAAATGAGGTCAGAAAATAATGCTATAATTGTACCTGACAGTGAATAGGACTTAATATAGGGCCCTACGTGTGCCTTTTGTCAGAATTGCACCGTCAGCGGATGAGTTGCTTAAACTGGTGGACAAGTATAAAAGTAATGTAAGAGGAGAATTAAGAAATTAATGTATTTAATCTTTTGATTCGATGTGAAATTGCAAAAAAAGAGACAAGACAAAAGTCGCCTTCTTTCTTTATCAATAAAATCGAAAAAATTATGGCTGATGAAATTACCCGCATTGCAAGTTGAATTCTGAACACACGTCCAGCAGTCGCTGCTCGTGATAACCTCACTAGCTTTCTCACTTTCGAAGATATTTTATTAAATATAATTCTTAATAATGACGTGCCTTAGGGGGCTACGTGGGCTTAGGTTAAACTTATTCCGTTTTTGTAAAAAACTATTTCATTCTTTAATTCAGACAAATGTTTCTGATATATATCTTCCAACACGACGATGCAAAAGGGTTAAGTTTCTATATTTTAATGTTATGAAAATAAAATGATTTAGATATAAGCTGCTTTATACAGAACGGTGACGGATTAAGAATACATAGTGTTACCACCCTTGTTCATCCCGTGGGTGTCGTAAAAGGCGACTAAGGGAACAAAGTATGCAAGACAACATCATTACAAAGAGAAGGAAAACTTGGAACGAACCCTGTTCCAACCCGTCTGGCCAGCGTGGTATAGTAGGCCAAAACCTCCTTGCTAAGGAGAGGCCTATGTCCAGCAGTGGATTGTAAAAGGCTTTTGATGATGATGATAGAGAAAATTAGTTTTATATCATCCAAAATATCTTTTTAAATTCAGAAAATTTCATAGATCATGTTACGAGTATATTCGTTAGTTCCGTTTGAGATTCCGTCTTAGAGTAGCACTACTTAAACGTTTCAGTAAGGTAGATAAAATACATCTGTAGCGTTCATGTGGCAACACTGTTTTTGACGACGCCACTTTTTATACACAGAGTTGGGTACACAAAAATGTTAAGTGGCTACTCTGATTAACAAAGCGTGTAATTCAAGCTCTTGGAGATAATACTGACCACCTGAACAGTAAATCCATGTTGAATATAAACTGTGTTTAATTTAATTATTCAAGTGGTAGATGCATCAAATAAAAATATATGGTGGAGTAATAACAAACATACTAACTCCAAACATCTAAGTGTAGCGGACACATCACGGAACACATAAAAATATGATTAAGTTGTAAGTAATGGTATGATACGCTTATGGCCACATTAACCATCGCATCGTGTACAACCATTGTGAGGTTTAAGCCCAGTCAGTCATTTTGTATGATGTTATTACCAATAAAATATGTTTTTTGAATTTGTTTTAGGTTTGTTTTTGTTATGAGTGGACATAAAAGAGCCTCGTTTGTCATCTGTGTCATAAACACAACAGGCGAGGTGTAATCATGCGTCAAATGAACGTAGGTACCTAGTGCCATCTCTCCTCAAAGTACACATCATACATTACAGGGGTTATTACAGCAAGGCGACGGATATATCGTGCCCGAGTGTTATTTGCGGTGTAATGGCGGGATATTTGCTTACAGATGAGAAATATTGTATTTCAACAAAAACAAGAAAATCTTGGCCATAAACTAAAAAGGTTTCAGACCGCCTATCCAATTACTTTAATAATAAAAATGGTGTATTTGTTTGTTTGTACTAAATAACAAATGATGAAGACTGTGAGTATTGGATTAATTAATTTATTTTTTTCTGTTACACTAAAAATAAGATTATATTATATCTATTCGATTTCATAATAAATAAATCCTTTTATAGGCAAAGAGTTAAATCAACTTAATAAAATATTAATTGAAACAAATAAAAATAATACAAAAAAAATAATAAATTTAATTGAAAAAATTGTTATACGGGCTACTCTCAATTTAAAAGGTAATATTACAATAGCAATAGATAGTTTCTAGTCTGATTGAAGTCAGTGCCTAACCTAATAAGGTGTGATGTGTGATGGGCTGGGAGGTTCTTTGTGCTACGCAAAACATGGCAAACGAGACAAGCTTTAATGCTTTATTAAGTACTCTGTGCTTTATTAAGACCGGAAGCCCATTGATGCAGGGGTGACAGTTATCGTGGTAACTATGTAAGCCTTACACTGGCACGGTGACTTTTTATGCCTTTTACGACCCCAAGCGAGGTGTGAAGAAGCATCTCACAAAGCCGCCATAGTGTGGGTCATCATACTGCATTGTCTGCATTTGCGATGAGTATGGTGATCACAACTCTTGGATTCTATTCATGTTTTCCATCAGGCAGAGTAGAGTCATTTTGGCAGGCTCTTAATATAAAAAAAAAACAGTAGCAGTCGTGGGACTGCCGATAGAAGTGAAAACGGAACTATTAAGTTGAGAGTAATTAAAACTATATGCAAAAATTATATGAAATTTTTTATGTTTCATATATAGCTATATATAATATATAATATCATATATAATATATAATAATAATAAATTTCATATATAATATATAATATCATATTCTCCATAGCTATAGATATACTATTATCATTAGCATGTCGGTGACGCGAATCGAGGATTTTATCCTCTACCAAAACGCTCAACGCGCCTAAAGAAGTTTTCACTTCAAAAAAAGTACTTGAGGCGTTTGCGTACGAAATGAACTGGTTGGAATTTGTTAACGAACAAAATGTGCAATGTTTCATTCGAATTATTTTAAAATTCTTTATTCTTTATAAAGTTTTACATAGACAATTGAATTTACTTATTGTGTTCTGAGCTTTGCACCGCCTTCAAATAGACTAGAAATTATACAATTACTATTAACATTTTACCTGTTAAATAGAGGGTAGCACTATTTAACCGACTTCTTAAAAGAGGTGGTTCTATGTGTCATTGTGTGTATTCTTTTCGCATGTTCACCTACTGCTCCGTCAATTGTGGACCTATTTTGGAAATTATATTCGAAAGAGTATACTCTTGAGATAGTCCTATTATCATCATCTCAGGATTTGTTGGCGGCATCCAAAGAAAATCAAGGGCAACCCTCGAATTAAGTACTATGTTTTTATATTTTTCCTAAGTTATTCTAAAATTTGCGTCTGGAAGTCATCAGCTCATAGTGATGAGCTGATAATGGAAGGTACAACTCCTTAACGCTTACGAGTTGGAGAATATTTTTTTCAGTATCATACGTATGTATAGACCTTTAGTTATATTTTTTCAAGGTATTTAGGTAAGCTGATAATAGAAGGAAAACTTCTGAATAGTTAGGAGTTAGAGGGTGATTACTTGAATATCATACGTACATTTAGACTTTAATTACCCAGAAGGTAAAACTACTTAACAGCTAAAGGTTAACGGATGATACTGTTAATATCCTAGGCACGTATAGATTATTGATAGTATTCTTTCAAGTTTTGTAAATGATCTGATAGTTCAGGTTAGGAGATGAAGGTCTGGATGTCGTAATAAAAGCTGCTCCCGGATCGCTCTCATCTCGGGTGAAAGGAGCATAAAGCTCAGGCAATCTGTACGGTTTTAGTCGATTTGACTCCGACAAACCACTCTCGCGGCCGCGGCCCGAAGGGGTTTTTTTACATAAAGAAATGAGTTAAGTGATGCTTTAAGTGTCTGATATTCTAAGCAGTTTCTTGTAGGCAAGATAGTATATGCTGTAACTGCATCTAGCTTTCATTAGTGTTCTAATTTAAATATTGACAATAAGTCTTATTTGATGTCCTTTGGGCAACGTTTTCTCATCATGTGGTTTCTTAAGCATTTTTTGGGTTCTGAATTCTGGTTCACCGTAAACTTGGCGTTAGAATTTTTTTACATAAATGAATCACGGCTTTGTTCAGGGTAGTGTCCTTAGGGACTTGTGAGGCAATTCACATCAGATCATTGGTGACCGCCTTTGGGATTGGGATAAGTGAGGTGTTTAGAAGGCTTAGTATAATTTCTTTCACGTTAACTTAATCGTCACGGCGAACACGTTTGGCGTTGTGATTGATAAAGAGTTGTTCAAGTGAAGATCGTATGATGATCGATTAGACGTGCAGAAACTCACAGGTCCCTCAAGTACCCAGCTGAGACTAGCAGCATTTTCTGTTTAACGCCCTCGTAGCCTTCAGACGCCTGATAGGCTGTTTACACAGGCGCAATTACAAGTAACGCCTCAATAACTTTTGCTTTTGTCATCAAATTTTTCAATGATTGAATCGAGTTACTTGCTCGATTCTATTTGGTCGCATGTACGATCCTTGTTGCCCCGTCGTCCAGGCCTTTTAACAAAATATTGTGCTCCAACATGATTCTGAGGCCTACATCTAATCAGACGGCTCGGGCGCCGGAGATTGCAGAACGATCTCCGTCCTCCATAAGCGCTAGACTGAGGGTGATAGGTGAGGCCATCCGTCACCCGAGCAGAAGTACGCCGGGATAGCAGCGGGACGTGCTACGGAGCACACGCTCTTTTGGAGCAGAAAAGGGGTCATCTGCAAGCCGTAGGTAGATGACCCGAGGTACGTCGGGGTTTCAGGGATTTCCTTTCTAGGGTACACCTGATTCCCCGGCTACTGGTACCTGAGATGGCGTGCGGTTTTTGGTCGGTTCGAGTCCGACATAACCACTAGTAGGTGGTATCCGAGGGGATTTCCGCACAGAAAAAAAAAAAGGCCTACATCTAATGCGAATAACATTTGAAGGTAGTCATTTTCCGTAGGTCATTTTGCTGCCTCCCGCGACTGGTATGAAATACTTCGACTTACTATTTACCTACGATTTGTTTACACTAAAAATTAAAAAATAGAAGAAGCAAATAAAAGAAAAATTAAACCCACTTCAAAAAAACGAACTAAAACAACTATCCTACATAGTAAAGTGAACTATTGATTTGTTCAAAACTATATGACTTTTTCTAAATAGGTACGTAAATCTAAAGCTTACTTAGTAACTATAACTTAGCTATTCTCAATTAAATTCTAAGGTATTCGAACGACAGCTACTAAATAGACTTTTTTTTTTTTTTTTTTTTTTAACGTGTGGAAACCCCCTCGGGCCGTCACCCCACCGGGGTTTACGGCAGGGTGGTGTGTCGGAATCGGACCGACTAAAACCACACGGTGTGCCACTCTGCGCCTGAGATGGGAGGGATCCGGGAACCGCTGCTATTACGACATCCAGATTCCTCCTAGCGCCTGCCCGCTACCTCGGGCACCATCTGCGGATAAACTCTCTATTTTAGGCGACGTACGGCACACGCGGGCGTCGCCTCCTCGCGGCTGACCATTATAGCGGGTGGAGGGGAAAACCCGTCCCGTCCACCCGCGGCCACACTCAAGGCGGCATGAGGCGCTGGTATGCGCGCCTCCGCCGCCCGGCTCGCCGGCGGCGAATTGAGTCCGAGTGGATATCGTCCTCCCGGGCCTTCTCCGCCGCCTCCTTCCGCGAAATTACGTCTTCGCAGAAGGTTGCGACCGCGGTAAAACAACTGTCACTACCGGCCATGGAGCGTATGACGGCCGGTAGCGAGAGATCTCCTCCAATAACTGCAGTGAGGACCCCACGCTGCGCCGCCCAGGCGGAACAAACCGCTAGCGTGTGCTGAGCCGAGTCCTCACTGCAGTCGCAGTGGTAACAGGCGGGACTCAATTCCCTCCTGGCGACCGAGTGCAGATACTTCCCGAAGCAACCATGCCCGGAAAGGACCTGCGTCAGTCAGAAGGAAAGGGTCCCGTGCTGCCGCCCTGCCCACTCGGTGATGACCGGCTGGAGAGCCTCCACGAGGGCAAAGCCAGCACATGGAGTCTCCCACCGGAACGACCAACGAGCCATCGTGGCTCGACGAGCGGCCTCACGCCACTCGCGTATCTCCTCGGGCGGGGGCCGTATGCCGCTACCCGCCCGGAAGTCAGCCGTCCGCCGATAAACTTCGGCGAGCACTTCCGCCTCCAAATCCCACGGGGGAGTTCCGGCCAGGGCGCACGCCGCCTCCGTCGATACGGTGCGGTAACCGCGTATGGCTCTAACCGCCAATATCCTCTGAGGGCGCCAGAGGCGAGCCCTATTCTGGGCGGTCAGAGCCGCCGCCCACACCGGTGCACCATACAGCGCCATTGACCGAACAACCCCCGTGTATAATCGTCTCGTCGCGACGCTGGCTCCACCCAAATTGGGCAAAAGTCGCCCAAGAGCAGAAGCAGCGCCGACCAGCTTTGGAGTAAGCTGTCGGAAGTGCTCGTCGAAGAGCCACCTGCCGTCGAGGATCAGGCCCAGATACTTCATCTGGGCCTTAATCGGTACGAGGACCGAATTGACAACGATAGAGGCACCGGGGGGTGGACCACGACGGGGCCCATGAAACAAAAGGGCTTCCGTCTTATCTAGGGCCACCCGTAGACCCAGCGCCTCTATGCGCCCGACCACTAAAGAGACTCCCACGGTGGCCAGGCGCGCCGCCTCTTGAAAGTTCATCCCCCGGGCCGTGACCAATGTGTCATCGGCGTAACAAATTACGCCCAGCCCGGGGGGAAGACGACCTCGAAAGGCCCAGTCGTATCCCATATTCCACAGGAGTGGTCCGAGGACGGACCCCTGTGGAACACCGCACGACATGGGCCGCCGCCTCAGAATACCATCTCGGTCCTCGTACACGACGGTACGCTCCTCAAGATAGTCTGTCACAAGCCGCCTCAGGTACTCGGGCACCCCGTGGTAGTGGAGTGCTTCCCTGATGCAGCTAAATGGCAGACTATTAAATGCGTTGGCGATGTCCAACGACACCGCCAACAGCACGCCGCCACAGCTCACCACCTCTTCGGTAACGGCCCTCAGGCGCAGCACAGCATCGACCGTCGAACGCCCCGCCCGAAAACCAAATTGGGCGTCCGACAGATCGGGGCCCACCTCGCAGAGGTGCCGGACGATGCGGGCAGAGAGTATCCTCTCAAACAGTTTACCCGCCTCGTCCAGCAACACAATGGGCCTATAGGCCGCCACCGAATCGGTAGGCCGTCCCGGCTTCCTTAATAGGACCAGCTTCCCGCTTTTCCAGCACTCAGGGAAGCGTCCGGACGACAAGCTAGCGTCCAAGACTTCCCTGAGGCGGTCCGACATGTGGTCGAGGGTTCGTGCCAATACTCGGGCAGGTATCCCATCTGGCCCAGGGGCGGTGTTCTTAGAGCGAATCCGTAGAACAACCGCCCCCACCTCCGATTCCCTAACGGGCGGAACATTGTCCTCGTTCCCCCTGTCGTCTCCGGCCATGAAGACCATCGACGGGGGTGTGTGATCCACCCGCTGCGGGAAAAGGCCCTCGACCACATCCCGCAGGAAGCTGGGCTGGAGTGTCTCTGTAAGGGGGGGGCCCGACGTGCGGAGCTTTTGTCGCGCCGCACGATAAGGGCGACCCCAGGGGTCACGATCGAGACCCTCCAGCATCTCCTTACGCTTAATTTCCTTGGCGCGGCTGATGGCCAGCTTCAGAGTTTTCCGCGCCTCTCGGTACTCCTCATGAAGCTGGTCTTCCCCGCCTTCTTCGCGGTGTCGCCGCCGACCACGGGTGTAGGACCTCCGGGCACGAGTACAGGCCGCGCGGAGGTCCGCCAACTCCTGGGACCACCAGTAAACTTCCTTCCGTGGAGGCCGACAACCTCGGATGCGGGGCATGGCCGCATCGCAGATCTGCGTAATCGCATCGCGGAAACGACCAGCCCCCATGTCGACCTCCTCGGCCGGAGCCTGCGGAGACAGCCAAGAGTGAATAATGGCTGTCTCCTCTAGTAGGTCCCTATTCAGTTTGGCTATAGCCCACCGCGGAAAGCTAGAAGAACGCCGCGCCACGTGACCCCTTCTGGGTTCCTGGGAGCGGGAGAGCTCAAATCGGATATAGAGATGATCCGAGAGCGTCTCAACCTCTTCCAGGACACGCCAGTTCCTTACTCGTGCGGCGAGGGCAGGGGTAGCGAACGAAAGGTCCACTATCGACCCTCCCTGCTGTCGCACGCACGTGTTGGTGGAGCCCCTGTTTAGTAAACAGAGGCCCACCGAGGCCGCCCACTCCTCTACGGCCTCGCCCCTAGCGTCCGTCCTGGGGGAACCCCACGCAATGGACTTTGCGTTGAAGTCCCCCAGCACTAAGACGTGCCCAGACGTTAGACGCCGCACCGAGGTTTCCAAGTTGTTAAGGAAAACCTCGAAGTCGTTCAAACTCCGGTTGGGGGAGAAGTATACACCATATACAGTGATCCCCCCCCACTCGGCAGCAACATATCCAGTGCCCTTGTCTCTTAGCGACAAGGGCGGGGAATGAGCCACCGTGGAGCCGACGACTGCCACGGAACCGTCCCGGTCACCCAACCAGTTTGGACGGGGAGGAACGTAGTAGGGTTCCGCGGCTACGGCAACACCGATCGACCACTGTGCCATGGTTTGCAGGAAAATGTCCTGCGCCGCGGCACAGTGGTTCAGGTTAGTCTGGACAAGGAGGCTGGAGACCTGGGCCATTACTCGACCGTCTCTACAGCCTCCTCCATGGGCGACGGTATAGACGCACGAACGACGTCAGAAGCAGCCTGGGCCGACTGGCTAGCCCCTGACGCCTGCCGAGAACTGCGGGGAGGTTTGCAACCCCCCTGCCCAATCTGGTGATTGGCGGGTTTGTTACCCGCCGCACACGCGGGGCAGTGAGGGGCAGCAGAACAATCTGCCGCCTTGTGCCCCGGTCGACCGCAGCGGAAGCATAGTCCGCTGCAGTCAAAACAACTAACACACTTGGCGCGTGTGTGTCCCGACGCCAGACATTTATAACACCTCATCGGTCTCGGCGCCAGGACTGTGATCCTAGCGTTCACGAAACCGATGAGCAGCTTTCCGGCGTCGCCCAGGACTTTGCCCGATACTACTGGACATTTGACCCACACAGCGCCAAGCCCACCCGGACCGGGGCGGATGGTGCCGACCCGGATGCTATCCGCGCTGCATCCCGTCTTCTCTACAATTGCAGCATGGACATCCTCGGACGTCACCGAGTCGTCCAGGCCCGAAATACGCAGTTCTACGCACTTGGTAGGCCTGGCGATCTTCACACCATCCGTGGCCTCGAATATGCCCCGCAGCTTCTCGGCAAACGTGTCTGCCGTCTTTGCGCCTTCAGCCCCAGGGAACTCGAGGACTCGAGCTCCCGTCTGGGCGAGGCGCATTCTGACTCCTACTGTCCCAAAGTTATTTGTGGCGAGACTGTCCCGGGCCCTCTTGAAAACGGCCGCATAAGACAGCCCCCTATTTGCCGCCTCCGGCGATACTGTAATTACTACAGCCGCAGTTTTAGGCGGCTGTAGTTTCCGTGGCTTCGTCTTTTCGATCACTGCTGCCGGTGGCGACTGCGGAGTCGAGACTGCCTTCTTGGCAGCCCTCCTACCGCGCTTTTGGGATTTTTTACTTCCTCCGACTACCTGCCACTCACAACTCGAGGGAGCAATCGCAGAGGGAGTTGTTGCGGAAACGCCAGGGTTTGGAGTGGGGAGGCGAGGATATACCCTTGGCATGGTTTCCTTCGCTGTAGGCCCAGCCTTCGATGTTGCTGTATGGACCGCTCGTACAGACTTGCGAGTGATCACAGGTGCAGATACCGATACCGCCGCTGCATACGATCTGCGACCAGCCGCAATGGGAGACAGAGTCGGCGTTGATGCGGTCCGTGATCTATCCGCAGCGAGCGGCGGCCTAACAACGGGGGCTGGAGGCAGTCTCGCCTCAAGGCCCGCAAGACGCCCATCCAGCATACGTCCCACCGCCTCCAGAATTTGGCGAAGGTGGGCATCACTTGAGTCGACAGAGGGCGAAGGCCGCCGCGGAGCTGGGCCAGGTTCAGATCCATCCGCCTGCGCCCGAAACTGGGCGAACTGGGCACTCAGTTCAGCTACCTGTCCTGTTAGGCGTTCATTGGCAGCTTGGAGGCGAGCTACATCTCCAATCAGGGTCTCAACTACTCCAGCAATAGTGGAGGAGGAGTCCTTAAGGGCATTTACGAATTGGCCCTTAAGGTTCGTAGATTTTGTAGCCACCTTGTTTATGATGGCTACAGCCACGTTCGCCCTCTCCTGCATAGACACTGGTGTTTGGCAGGCAGAACTTTCCAGGTTCGGCTCCTGAAGTTTTACCAGGAGATCGCCGATCTCCTCCTCCACTACATTTTCACCCTCAACCCTGATCCGTCTATAGGCTTCCGCCTTAGAAAAGACGGAGCCTGACGGAGTAGAGATTGGAGTACGCGACCTCCCTCTGCGGCTACTGGTCACTTTGGTAGGAATCCACTCCTGGGATACATCGCTATCTTCGTCCATGAAGCGTCCGCGTTTACGACTATCGCGGAGCTCCATGTACATTTGCTCTAATGTGTCAGTCGTTGGACCGGTATTACCATCTGACGGTATGACAGACCTGGAACGCAAGCGTTCCGATCTCCTTACGCTCCCAGGAGTCATATTGACTTCTGGGGTATTTGCTTTTGTTTTATCCTCCTTCTTTTGTTCTTTCCTATTATTAATTTTGTTCATTTGAGTATTTGTTTCCATAATAAAACCCACGAGTGGGGGAGAATTAAAAGTCGACCCGGGCAGAGATCCCCCAATACCCGGGCAAGCGTAAATTTATGCCCAACCGAGGGGTCCGCAGGTGCCTCGGCTGGGAGTGCGCTTGCGACTGAACAACCCATCAGCCATGCATCCCCTGGCCACGCACCAGAACACGGGATTCGGGGTAATTTTTTATAGAGGTTTTCTTCCTCGCAGTCCGGGCGGCTAAGCCAAGACCCTCGCCCCCGATTGGAGTCGCGAGACTCCAACTCGGGACTACGATATGTCGACGGCGGCAGGGAGACTACGTCTCCTGATGCCTGCTCGGTGACAGTGTAAGTGCACACCGAGCCCGTCCTACCTTTTCCACCGCTGAGCGGAGGAACTCCAACCCTACAAAGGATCCCGTCATCGTGATTTTTTACTGAGGTTTTTCTCCTCATTGCCCCGAAGGGCGAAGAACCAACAGAGGATCCGACAGATACGCCCGCTCTGTTTGACCAAGTCTCGGCCGAATTGCCGAAGAAAATGGCTTCCTCTTCGTGCTAGAACATTAGCCGTTGGCAGTGATGAACACCATCGCCAACGTTACCAGGGTGCACCACGTGGAGGTTTTCTAGCCAAGCACCCCAGCTACTAAATAGACTACGCCAGCCTGATACTTAGAATTCGGCGTTTTTTTGTAGGTGTACTTGATTTGAAAGCAGTTGTTAGCATGTTGCGTCTTGAGAATATTATGAAATGTATGATTATGATAAAGAATTTTGTAACTTTGAATTGCCCTCCCTAATTTTCTATTTTAAATATAATATTTTATGTATTGAAACAATAATTAACAAAAACTAAATACCTTTTAATTTTATTGACACGATAATTTAGATTCGATAAGAAATTTTTTGAGACAAATTTAAATTTTATGCGCATTCTCTATTGTGAACCCTTCCGGGTACAAAAACGTAGTTTAGCAGGAGGGAAGAGTATTTTGTTAGCATATTCGACACTTCCAATAGGCGACATATCGAACAGCTCCCCATTGCATATGCTTGCATTCAACCGCGTCTCTGCGACTACAATATTTTTTTAATTAGAGTTAATAACATGTTTATATTAATCTGCAATCTTTATCCTTAATCCTGGTATGTTTTGATAATATACGTATATCAAGCATTTTAAATAGGAATATTCAAAAATAAGTAAAAATTAATAAGTACTTAATTATTTCATTAGCCCCAGGCTATCGTAATTTCGAACAAATACTGCCTGGGGTGATTCGTCTTTACGCATGCAAATGTGGTCATTGCGAACCCAATTGACTTCGTAGTTTAATTTTTTGCTTTTATTTTTGAGTAGCTGCGTGTAAGGTTTTGTTATTGTGTGTTTATTCTCCTGAAATAAAGATAGGGCAAACAGAGGATAGACGCGTGAGCTGCCTAGTCCTAGGTGATGAGAGCTCAACTTACGAGTATTATTAGGATTTTTTGTGTTGAAGTTAGTTATAGCTGCAAGCACCTTGTCTCGTTGACGCGCGCTGTGAGATTTTACGATGGCTGCGCGTGTTCTGTGATTATATTTTTATAATTTACCAACTCGAGTCACTTTACAGATCTCTTCTTCAGGAATAGCAGAATCTATTTGCCAATTTGTTGTGTTGTAGTATTACTGATCAGGTTTTCCGAACGATGTTCCAGGAGACCGTTAACTTTGGAGTTGCTTTCGCACAGATGTTGCTTAGATACAGCAAGTCTACAGTAAGATCATTCACCGTTAATTTTAATGTTTCGTTATCGATCTGTGATTTTGACATTGTAGACAACTTTTCCTCCATACAGGGCCTCAGTTCGTTAAATTAAGCATTCATAAAAGACATAGAGGCCTGATAAGATACTAACTGCTGCTTAATTCAATAAAGGTCTTCAGTAACTTGTTATGTGACTAACATATGATCATCACTTCGTTTTGAATCATTTCTCTAATGTTCTTAAGAGTAAGCATTTGGTTCATGATAAGCCGGTTGTTAACATGTTCTAAAAGTGATGTTTGAACAAGTTGGAGACTCCGTTATTGATGCACCGGTGTCGGAATTGTCAGAATGGAGTAAACTTGCAGTGTTAGCACAAACAGTAGTTTACAAACAAAAATGTGAGAATGTTTAAAAACATTCAGGGTAGATCCCTAAAAAACTATTGTTCCTTATTCACACTTATGGCTGAAATGTCTCTTGGAAATGTTAACACACTGCAAATTAAATGTCTTAGCACAAAGTAAACATCTCGGAAAATCCTTAGATTTTAACACAGGAGTACGCTACACTGCAACCGTGTACAAGTATGAATAGTATGCAAAATGTTTACTCTTAGAATAATATATCTTCCGGACTCAATCAATCAAGTAGGTAAATTCAACTTGTTAGCAAATATGGTAAATTGCAGTATAGCGAAGTCTTAATACAAATACACGGCTTCGAGCAAACGTGTGAAAAAGGTCGCAAGCGCCACTGATTTTATGTTCTCGTCGAACACTATTTTAAAGTACGGGTAATGATAGCTTAATGAAATTTTAACACTTGTTTTGCAATTATTGATGTTAATAATCAATAATAATTACTGCCACACTTCACATAATATTATCTCGCAGGTAAACATCCGCTTTAAGTTAAATTTATAGTTAAACTGACACTTTAGACTGTTTATAACTAATTACATGAAACACTTTACAACACGTCTTTCGAGTGTTAATTTAGCGATTCCATTTCACGATTATAAACGCCCATAATCTAATTACTAAGGAAAAAATATTTTATATTTACGTTAATTAAGAATAGCTAAATTATAGTTACTAAGTTAACTTTTGATTAAAGTACTTAGTTAGGAAAAGTCGTACATTTGTGAACAAATAAATAATTCAATTTACTTCGTTAGATTTTTTTTAATCGATTTAGTTTTTGGTAGTTTTTCAAATTGAAGTCGGTTTAACACATTTCAAAGGAACTAAAGGGGAGAGACTTCCACGACCCAAGTACTAGATGACATCGGCGTTCTGCTGAAAGCTTTTTTGAGGGCTTACACTACCCATAAAGATTGCCATAGATATTCGTATGACAACCAGAATCGACGGTTTAGCCTGCTAAAGGTATGGAGGAGTCTTAACATGTTAAGGATGCTCACCCATTCATAGAGATATATAATATATTGAGGGGTTAGTCTATACTAACCTGGTTAATCTTATTTAACGTGTCAATGCGTTAACCTTCTTGGTTACCACTTGCAGACGAGCCTACCCAAAGAGGAAATATATCATTCTAAATAAAGGATTTGCGAAATCTGTTTGGAAAGAAATCTACTAATGAAATAGTTATGAGGTGAACACGAAAATAATTGCGTTTCAAAGTTATATATTTCAGCTACACTAACTAATATACATTCGGCGACTTGATAATTATAAAGTGTTTGTTAGTAGGATACCGTTCCTCAAAAACTAAATGTTTTTAAGAAATTTTATGATATTTGTCTCCCCGTCTGTAATGACATAAAATACTTATTCCTGCGGCACCTTGGAGTTGTAAAAAGTTGTTAAACTTTTATATCAACGCAATAAAAATACAAACTTTGGTTTTAACCAATTTGAACATTTCACAGGTAGATGAAAACTTATAGGGTCAAGGAAAATTCTCACAGCAATTGCCTATACAAACTTAAATTACATAAAAACCTTTGTTCCCGAGGGACAGAAAAATTGCTTCGAAACGTCCTACGGTTTGTCGCTAGTGGTGGAGTTGAGAATTCTCGGTGCTCGAGTCAGACTCAAGAGAACCTGACTCGAGTCGGTTTTTTACTTATAATGTTGATATTTATAAAATCCATGCTTCAACACAGAACATGCCGATTTGACTGGAATGATACTACAGTTGTAAAGAACAGTGTTCAACAATTAAATTGTTGCATTTCACCGAGTTAAAGAGGTCACTGGAACCCCATGCTTCTCTAACTTTTGAAGGGTATTTAAAGGGTGTTTGATACCAAGCGTGGTACCAAACTTATCGGGTGTGTGACACTATAGGGATTTAAATAATACCATTGTGCACTGCATCATAAGTTCGTAAGACTCCACGGTTCAATTGGCAAACGTCTTGAACTCCAGTGTTCTCGAAGAAAATGTTTGTAGGCCTTATACATTAACACGTGTAACACAACTATAGCGTGATCTAAGTTTTGTAACAGCTCCATCTAGGAAACGTAAAGGTAACAAATATTTTGAACTTATGACTTTGTTAACTCTATGTTGTTGTTGATTTCGAACAAAGGGTAGCAATTTAAGGTAAATCAAAAGGATGTTTATCTTTTGAATTTTACAAACATACTACTAATAAAATGCAGAAAATTTATTAATGGCTGAGTCTTGGAAAGGATATAGTCTCAATCCCGATTGGTTTCAGAGCAGGAACGGAGTTAAAAAAGTGCCAAATTCTGTAACATTTTATTTTTTTGGCTTCACTGTACTAAAGTGACTTATAATGATGACTGTAATTAAAAGAAATGATATTCAAAAGAAACGCAGTTCCTCTGTTGGCCGTATTCCATCTCTATTTTGCTCTCATATCATGTGTGCTCATCGGCACAAGGACGAGAATCTGATAGATATATGTTTTGCTTTTATTGTACATTAATGTGTAAATTATACCATGTTGGTATTGCCATGTTATTGTATTGTCGTGTAAGTGTTTCTGGCACGTGCTCGCGGCGCCGCCGACAGATTTATGCTTAGAATATTAACGAGTGCGAAGCACAAGTGAATAGCGTCGCTTACCAGGCGCATTGTACCGAGTTCAAGGACCTTCTCTTATCCCATATATTATACCGATGGCTTTTATAGCCTTAAAAAGTAATAAAAGGCCCGAGGGCCGTTGCCAATTTGGAATAATATCAGCTTCAGTCAAAAGTCATTTCCTGAAACGTCACTTCGTTTATACGTAGAAGTCATATGAATCGCAGACTATGGAATTTCAACATTTTTGAGTTATTTTATATTTTCTTTTTCTTTTGGTCACACAGCAGGACAGCTTCTCTGTACTTAGAGAAGGTTTTGTTTTGCCTAACTATTCTGTAGAGGCAAGGTAGCTTTTCTCACAGACAGTTTTGGCAACGGGAAAGAAGACAGCAACGAGGAGTGGTCATAGGCTAATATTCTTATAGAAGAAATAATCAAGACCGTTGGATGGAAACGCCACGTCAACCTGTACCTACTGTCTGCTCAAATCTGTAATAAGATTACGAAGTATATATAAAAAACGAGAAAGAAGCCCTCTGTATTTAAACTTACAATAAGAAAACTTACGACAAAAGTAGATAAAATAGATATTTATATATTTAATCTGATGAGTAATTCGAATTCGATACATTAATTATAGTGGTTGATTGTCAGATCTTACAGTCAAAATATGAACGATAACGTTATATATACTGCAGACCAGCTATCGTCTGGGAACTTGACATAATACACGTGCGGCAAGTTGCACGCATTTGCTAAATGTACTCTATACTGTACAGCAGTCAATGAGCGCCGAGTTACGCGGCACACTATAACCAGTTCACCTTTACACGCTCTTACAACCGGTCACGGCAAAAAACTAAACAGCCACTTGTGATTATATATATCTATTCACTAAGATATCAGACATCACATTAGAGTACCATATCTATAGCAAGGCGTGGTTTGTAGTGAAACTTTTGCTTGATTTCTTTGGTTTGAATGTGTGAAAGGGAATCTAAGGAGTCGATCATAAAGTGTTAGGTAAGTAGTAACTGTTCTCGAAGTCAAATTTGTCAAGACAACAATGTTTTTATATCTAATAAATCCATCAGTGTAGTAGTAATACTGTTACAGTAAACACTTAAATACTTTAAATTCCGATTATTTTTACAATTCTATATTTCTCTGCTCGGCGCTATATAAGACTGTTGCGCGAACATTGTGTTCTGCCCACGGCTGACCTAAAAGTACTAAGAATTTTCCAGTTTGCCTTAGTTTAGAAACATGGACACACTATTAGTATTTCATAAATTTTAAGATGTGTAAAAGTAAAAAGCATTTAATTATAAAAAAGTACAAATACTTCGAGAAAATTGTAGTAATCCAGTATCGGAACCGGAGAGTCATACGACTAAAGGCGAGAATCTGCAATGTAGATGTCGTATGTTTGAGTACCATTTACATAACCATGGATATACTACATAAGTATACATACTTGTACGTAATCGACAAGGTCAACAAAGGTTTGGACTTCATTAAGAGCTTGTCAGCGAGATTAGGGCTTCGATAAATTCAACCTAATGTTACATGTCGTGGCGACAAACAAATATTGAGTAGGTTAGATACGACGGTCATTCCACCTGTTGTCTAAATCAACGCGACTATATCTCTGAACGCGGTCGTAAGAAACCTGGGGCTTCACATAAACACGACCCTGGATTGGCGGGCACAAGTTACAAACGTCAGTCAGAAAGTCACCCCATGTGTCCGCGCCTAATACATTCTTAAGAACTTCCTTCCTGTTAAAACCAAAGCCAGGCTTATGTAATCCTTATTATGCCCTTGATCGACTATGGTGATGTGTGTTATTTTGACCTGAATGCAAGCCTTCTCAATAAGCTAGACCACCTTCTCAATTCATTTGATTCGTTTTTAATCTTTGCAAGTACGATCATATGTCTGCTTTACGTTCCCAACTGTAATGGTTCCCCATTCGTCAGCGCCGCAATTTGTGAGCTCTAACCTTTCTTTTTTCTTTCCTCAACTCTTCATCGTTACCCGAATACCTCATACTTCACTTCCGTTTCTTATATTCCAGTCACGATCGAAATCTTCAATTAACAAACAATTTGCTCCTTCTATGACCCCCTCACACCTCCAACTTAATCAACTGAATGTGTACATTCACATCGAAAGTTCGCGAACTTTTTCGGCATAAGTTGACAGTCACAACCCTAGTACCAGACTTTGTGTTATACAATATTAAATTTAAGTATGTGTATGTTTATATTTATTATGCATTTATTATTTATTAAGTAATAAATTTATTTATACGAGTATTAATTATATTTGAAATGTATTTATACACTCAACAACTTCGCACCTACTGCATCTTATTTCTACATCACCCGAAGGTCGACTGGGAGAGAATGTCTCGTATTAAATCCACCTTTGTACAAAAAGTGCAATAAGTTTTAATAAATATAGGAATACATAGGATAGATAGTAATACATAACCGAATCTTTAACTAAGCCAGAATGATACAACCATACTCAAATCTGTTGTTAACAAGTTGAGCTTAAGTTCTTTCTCTGTGTTTCAAGTTTAAAGTGAGTTAGGTACACACAGGACCCTATAATCATGAGAAGAGGCGTTCCTAGCCGCCAACGTATTTGGACTCTTAAGTAACAGGTGTATATGGGCTACTGTATCTCTTCAGTAGTCTCTCTTCGTAAGATGGTACATCTGCTTGTTTGCCCTTATTCCGCGAAGAAAGGTACGAATGGACTAAAGATACAAACCTAATCTAATAAAAATTAGATTACTTTACAAAAAATTACAATATTGGATCGTATTAATCACGGTAATACTTTGCACCGTAAGTGTAGCTGCTACTGTGATTCTATTTTTGCGATTTCCCTGTTCGTGAGATTCCTTGCAAGCCTGTCGTGTCGCGTGACTAGTGATATCGAAATTTCTTTTTAATTATCGGGCTCAGAAATCTAGGCCTTTGAGTTTCAAAGTTAACGAAAGTTTTTAATTAAGGGCATGATTAAAACCGAAACTTAAAGTAATAATCTGTTCTGGCGCCTAAAGGGCTATTATTTTTTTCAATATAGTTTATTTTAGTGTATCTTGAAAGAAATTAAGTGTATAATTTAAAAAAAAGTATAATTAACTTCAATCAGCTTATGATAAATTGAAATAAGCTAATTGACGACTATCTTAATTTTTCATCTAAAGAGAAATAATATTTTTTTCCAATTTCAATGGCAGTACAGCTTGAGTACAGCCAAATATATTAAAAATAATTATGGAAATCTGTTGTAATGTATGGTTAAAGTTATACTCATAATCTAACGTAGCGCCACCTCACTAGTGTGCGCTCCGTCCCTATATTTTTATTGTCTGTTCCCGTCCTGAATAAAAGTTCATTAATTATTATAACCAATATTTCTTTTCAATGTAATTTAAGATCCTATTTAACAAATTAAATTCACAAGAATCGAATACGTTGCGTAGATTTAAAGTTTAGTACTTCAGTTGGATTCAAAACTTCCTTCTTTATGATATCGAGCTACACAACATTTAGTTACACTATTTATATAATCGTCAAAAGCTATTAGCTTATAACATCTATGTAATGTGGTATCTAATAATATTATACTCACAGGGTGTGCAGCGCGGGCAGCGGCGGCAATGCTGTGTCTCCTAACTCACTTATCAGGTTCCCTGCGAGGTTCCTGACAACAGAACAAGCATCTGAATATCGAAAGTAGTTAACAAAAGTGGTGAAACATATTGAACTTATTAATTGCATGTATTTAGTACTTATACATATATATTTGTCTCATTGTTTCTGTCTAATACCTCAATTATTTTCTCTTTCTTTTTTAAACTTTAATTTCTAGCGCAATTATTTAAATATTGCCGCACCTCCCCAAGGAAGACTGGGAGAAAATACTGGCAGCATTATAGACCACCATTGTGTAATTGTTACTTACTTGTAAAAATTAAAAAAAACTCAACTAGAAAACTTCATTTTGTGAGTAAAAGTGTATTTGTGATAGACTCGTATTGAATTGGATTTTTGGTCTAGTAGCATAGTGATCGTAACTACTGACCTGAAGAATAAGGTGTACAATTATTACGTAGACCAATATTTATTTGATGAACAGGATAATTAGTTCTATGTGCGGGTATAATCTATCTTTAATGTGTATGTAGTTAGAAATTTACACTTAATCGTAAGTATGTTTACCAGTAGTCTGTTTATGAGATACCAGGGAGATCAAATCCAGGTTCTGTTATTAAGTTTAAAGTGTTTACCCGGTCCTTAGTGTCTTAATTTTTTTTAACTCGCATTGCTTAATTTCCTAGCTAGTGCTTTAATTTACTAAATAATATACGAGTACACCTATAACCAACTGAGTAAATGTGTAAATAGAAATTCACGTACAAGACAAAATTGCGCTTAAATGGGATAAACTCCCTTAATAGTTGGTGAACAGCAGCAGATAAAAGTGTCGTGTAACTAACGGCAGTGGCACAAATATCTGGATTACATTCCAGTCACGAACTAAACACAACGGCCTTAATGGTCCAACAAATTTTACATTTTATTCCCTTGGCTTGCTACTCTCTCTAATGTTTAGCGATTGTCGTGGCTACGAAACTTCTACTTTCCAGCCAGGCTCTTGTACTTTTGTCGACACATCTCTGGTCTCAATGTAATGCAATTGCGATCGATCGATTGCATCGATTATTTTTAGGTTTTTATTTGAGAGTTGTAATTTTAAAGATTTTAGAAAGGGTATAAGAGGCTTGCACCGACAGTAGTCATTCGAATTACAGGTAACATTCAAGCATGCCTGACTTGCCGGAACCATTGGTTACAACCCGTAATTCGTCTTTGCATTATATTTTCTTATCATTTTATTACGCATTTATTTTTTCACTATAATCTCGAGAGTATTTATTTGACGGCAATATATTTGGTCTCTATTTTATGTGTTTGTGTTTGCTGATGTTAGGTTGGCTGTAATTGGAGGAACACAGAACATGTAATTTGTAATATATTTTTGTATTTATATAAGATATATGTATCATTTGTTGGTGATCTAAAATAAATAAATTACAAAATGAAAGTGCGACTAAATTAATAGTTCTTGAAATGTGGATAGTTACTGTTCTTCTACCTGCCTCTTTAGGCATAAAGGCATACTCGTACGGATGTTACAATTTATTAAGTTTGCTATGAAATTCTGTTCCTCCCGACGGCTAGTTTGTTCATACATCACCGAATCTCGACACGGCTCTCTTCGTATCTAAAAGTCTCGAATTTTCCTTCCTTGCGGAGAATGTTCCGTGAAAGATAGATTCAACATGTTTTATATCTATCGATATGTCTTTTCAAACGATTAAAAAGCAAGAGAATAATTATTATGTTAAGGTTTGAGGCGATTATAAGGACATAAAGATCTTAACGAGAACAGTTAACTCTGTTTCTTCTATTTATAAATGTTTTATTTAATAACGATATTTTTCTTGATAATGTAAGAAATGTTACTCAACCAACCAGTTTCCTTTTCCCAAGAGTAATCCATAAAATTTTACGTTTGTGGAATTTATATTTATAAAAAGGATTTAAGACAATATGTATTTTTTTTATTAAAAAGAGAACGCTTTTGTTCGAGACCAATAACAGCATAGTGCGATCAAAGTCGAAACCAAAATATTAATTACCGTTACGTTCACTAGAGGGAGCTGTTACAAACTTAGATCGCGCTATCGTTGTGTTACACGCGTTAGTGAATAAAGCCTACAAGCATTTTTTATAACCTGTGGTTTAGTACAAGGCGACAGCCAATTAAGCCGTGGAGTTCTACGAACCCATAGTACAGTGCACAGTGGTTTTAATTGAATCCCTACTAGTATCACACACACCCAGTCCAACGATACCACGCTTGGTATCAAACAGCTTGCATTAAGATTACGTCCTGACACAAAGAACACGCATATATATGTGTTTTTATCGGAGGTATTTTACATGCCCATACCCTTACTACCTATGGAAGGGTATGGATATGTAAGTCTCGGATTGTATTTCTTTCAGACGGAACGTCTAATGAAGAAGTTCAATTTACGTAAGAAAAACAGACGAGGAATGAGGACTAAGAATGCAGAAACCCGAAGGAACCAAGGTCTCGATCCTTATGTTCTGTACGGGAAGAGATCGGTAAGACATCATCGTCTCAACCGGAAGTCGTCCACTGCTGAACATAGGCCACCAAGGTTTACCATGATAACTGGTCCTGTGGTAACTGCGTTCAACCAAAATCTAAATCGCGTACACTAGGACACAACCTTACAAAATAAGTAAGTAAGAACAAATTATGGCGCTAAAGGGGTTCATCACTACTTAAGTTGAGGCAGAGACATTGACTGTGGTCATTACTATCATGTAAAAGGCCAAAAGATCCTTTAGTGTAACGAGCTCTACTGGCTCTGATCCCACATAAAGATCACCGACCCTACCTACCTAGTGCTATTAACCGTTTACTTAATGAGAGGGACGAAGAATGTTAATGTCTGATATTGTCGCAAATTATCATGTACTGGTTTTGTTTATAGTAAATAAAAAGTGGGCCATGAATTAATTAACATTTTAAAAAATCATATAAAATCATTTGATATATTATAAAAGTTGTTTATTTACAAGAAAGTTAATTAGCTGGAAATTATCTTTTAAAAATTACTTCGTCTAAATGAACACCGTTTCATCGTTTGCACTCTTCTAAGCGAGCACCGAAATTTTCGAATACTCGTCGGTAAAGAGACCGATCGACATCTCTTCGCTGTTTTTTTTAGTGGACGGAGTATATTTGGTTTGTTGATGTAGACACGTTTCTTCAAATAACTCCATAAAAATAAATTTGCTGAGGATAGATCTGGACTTCTGGGTGACCATGGAATGTCGCCTCGTATAGAAATTAGTTTATCTGGAAACATGTCTTTGACCACCGACAGGGACTCATTAGATGTCTGACAAGTGGCTCCATCTTGTTGAAACCATGTGTTACGATTGTAACCAGCAAATTCCAGTAGCATCGGTCCTAAGAACTCCCGTAACACTTTCACATATCACATTCAGCAGAATCGACAGTAACTAAACGGCCGCGAGAATCTTCGAAAAAATAGGGTACAATGATTTCTTTTGCTGAAAGTGCAGCCTTTAGGAGAATAAAGTGTCCCCTCGTGTTTAGCTTTGGGATTTCCACTACATCAATAACTGTAATTCTGTTTGTTTACATGTTCGTTGATGTGGAAATGGCCTTGGTTAGAAAATAAGATGTCAAAATTACTGAATCGTTCTAACATTGTTTCTGCATACGACTTGCGCAAATTTTTCCTACATTATATGAATCTTATATGGATGTAATTTCAAATGTGATTTCAAAATACGGCGCAATGATGTGCGGGATAACCCAAATTCAGCCGAATGTTTGCGCGTCGATAAATCTGGATTACTTCGAACAGAAGCGGAAACTTGCCACACGTTCTCTTTAGTCCGAGAAGTCTGTGGGCCTCCATTTTGCTTCACATTTAGCGTAAATCCCATCTGTTGGAACTTCTTCAGCCTTTTCTTTATTAAAGGAGTTCTCGGATACTGATTTAAGTCATGTAAATCGCATTCAACGCAAAATAAGCGTCTCACAGTAATAAGTGAACTGATGTTTAAATAAAATTATTTATGTTCGCTGCGGTCTTGTGAAGCGATTCATTACGACAAAATTTCCGAGAAATGAGCTAGTGGTTAGACCCTTCCCGCACCCCAAGCGGCATTTATTTGAGTGGGATGTTAAATTCAATGGTAACGGATTCTTGATCCACTCTGTATAATAAATAATATATGTTATAATATGATATTTTGGACATCTGACACACAACATCGTCTGTTCCCATACTAAACAGAGCTTGTACTATGGACTCCAGGTAATTGATATTAATATATATATACTTTTTTAATAAACATACATATTATACATAGGAAACACCCAAATTTCGAAACAAGTATTTGTAGATCATACAAACAGTTGCATACGCTAGCACTGTGCCACCGAGGCAGTCAATTAGGTCAATTATTAGGCAGTCATGAATTAAGATGTTTGAAAACAAACTGTTCAATGTATCTAGTAGTAATTTTTTTTTTCTTTAACATTATAAATCTGTTAGCGGCACGTAGTGAGACCATGCGACATATTTCAAACTGTAAGTGGAGCAGGACGCGGTGTGTGACGTCACATGCCACCGAACTACCAGGAAAACATTTTTAGAGATTCACTTTAAACTCGTCTCTAAATGTGCTATAACTTCTATCTAATAATGTCACATATATATTTAGGTCAACATTAATTAGATATCTCTCCGACATTCATACGTCATTTAATTTGAAAGTGTTCGACGATGGATGCTTCTGAGAAAATAGGAAAAATTAACTGAATATCCTAATGTAATGGGAACATTGACTGACGAATAGCCAGAAGTTAATAAGTTAACGTCTATTTGAAGTACCCATCTTCATTATGGTTTACAATCGACCGTAAACAACGTGGCAACGGTTATCAACGCGCGTCCGCTCTCCGCAGACACGGTAATTAACATTACTGTACCGCAGAAGATACGTGTTTAATATGTTACATCTGTTATAATATTGGCGTATGTTTGACGATTCTAAATTCTAAAGAAACACTTGTTTCATTGTGTAATGAGGTTCGAAAAAATAGTCAAAAAAGAAGAGTGATTATACATATTTAGTTTCATAGTGTTTTACCAAGTTAGCAGTAATTTACCAGCATTTCGATTAGATTAACATTATGCGTTTTCAGGGCTGAATATCAGTATCGACATAAAATAGTTTTGTATAGTTTAGTTAAACAGCTCATCATAGTCGTTACCGTTTTACAGAATGTTACTGAATAAACAGTATGCGGACACAGTGAGGCGTAAACACATCACTAAAGACCGGATTATATGCAACATAAAAAGCTTGTTATATGCATGCAAATATGCATGATAAATGCTCGAAATATGCACGAAAACTGACAGAATATGCAACATTAAAAGAGTTTTTTTTGTTTTGTAAATATTATTCCTTTAGATTTAAGTATTTTGTTAGTAAATACTTGTTTTATGTTTTACTTTATTATGTATGTATCTTTTTAATTTATTGTTATTTGATCAAATAAAAAAACTATTAAGTTTTATATTTTTTATTAAAAAATCAGCATACATTTATAGAAAACTATCCATTGATAGATGTTAATCGATACAGTAACATGTAACATTATTTAATATTTTTGTAAACATTAACAATTAAGTATTGTTCCAAATGTTCAGTGGTAAGATTATGTCTTCGATCATTCAAAATATTTTTATAGGTCGAAAATGATCGCTCCACATCTACTGAGGTAACTGGGCAGAATTTGAACTTGGGTGCTATGTTAGCGCTTATATTTTCTGACAAAACTTCCGTCGGTCCATTAATAAAGCTATCAATTTGACACAGATGTTCAAAGCCTGGATTATTGTTCAAAATGTTTTCAAACTTTTCTTTAAGTTTATGCGGCAACGTACTTGGCAACGTGAAGTTAAGATAGCGGATTTTATTCATTGTTTGAATGGATTCATTCAATGCCAAACCATGAGTTTCAAGCTTTTTAATACTTTCGGGTATGTGAGAAAAATTGGTGCAAATTACAGCTATGTTTTTTTTTATGGTAGAATCGTTAAAAGCTGTCTGTGACTCACAAATTGCTCTTGACTCGGCACTGTCAAAGTCATTTACCACACCTTGGATGGCCTCAAAATGTTCATTGTAAAACAGTACAGCTTCTATCCATGTCCCCCATCGGGTTACAACTGGTTCGGGAGGGAGAGAAACATTTGGTATTTTTTCAATGTTGACTCGTCTGGTATATTTTGATTTGAGCAATATTTTCGCAGAAAGTGATTGAGAGTAGAATTTTTTAGTTTATAGAGAGGAATATTACTTGCAAGCAATGCTTCACATAAATCCATGCAAAACTGGTTGTTTTGTTTACATTTCGAGCTAGAAGCAGAAGCGATTATAAGCTGTTGTCGTGGACCTTTTTTCTGCAATCCTGCGACGTGAACACTTGTCTTGACATGTTGGTCTATTTGAAACTTTTTAGTGCACGAAATGTTTTTCTCGCAAACTCGACAATATAAAACATTTCCGTCGTAAGTAAATGTTCCAGGAAATTCACTTATCCACGAAGACACACTTTTTTTTTCGGGAGGCATTGTACACACACAAAAACTTTTAACTGCAGGTGAATTATCCGAGCACGAGCGTGTCAACAATCAAAGTAACAAAGTAATAATGACATGCATAATAGGTGGGAGTAGCGCGGTAGGCGAGCGCGCGGCGACGCGATCATTTGTCTCTTTCATTTTTTGAGTGCCTACCAAAACAATACGCGCGGCTGCCGAGTGCGCTACGCTCGAAAAATACCTACTGTAAATTATAGCAATAATATGCATCATCACTAGATATTAGTAAAAATATGCTATTAGCCTTGAAAATCGCTTAAATATGCAAATGCATATGCAAATATGCAAATGCATATTATCCGGTCTCTACACATCACAATAAAAAGAAAATGATTTAACCCCTAGCTTGCTGAGTCCGGTTCATATGGTGGCGATTAAAAATACTGAAAGTCAATACCTCTATTTATACCGTGGATGTCGTTAGAACCGACTAAGCAAACAAATTACGCAGAACAACACTGCCAAGAGAGGGAAAACTTGAAATAAACCTCTATATCAACCCACCTGGTCAGCGTAGTAGTAGATGAGAACCTTCGTTCTAAAGACAAGTCAATCGCAGCAATAGGAAAGGTTGTTCATATGATGTGTTTGGTAGATAATGTATACGGTACTTACAATGTCTGCAGATGGTGTAGAGGCGCAAGCGCGTGTGTGGGAACTTCCTGTAGCAGGTTGCGAGCCAGCCGAAGAGTGCGGAGTGACCGCACCCCCCAAAGAGCGCCGCCCTCTAGTTCTGTGATGAAATTGTCCTCCACTGATCTGCACAAACAATATAGCGTTATGTTGGTCCTCCAACTATTTTGTTAAGAGATAAATATTTCATCAAGTCATTGGTGATGCCAGTTGAGATAGAATTAATGTTATTTTTTTGTTTTATTTCTAGAGCCTGCCAAAGTGACTCTACACTGCCTGATGGCAAGCATGAATAAAATCCAAAAGTTGTAGTCATCATACTCATTGCGAATGCTGACAATGCAGTATGGTGACCCACACTACGGAGGCCTATTAAGATGTTTTTCTTCGCCTCACTTGGGGACGTAAAAGACATGACAGTCATCGTAGCATTGTATTGCACACACTTACCACGACAACTGTCACCCCTGCATCAATGGTCTTCAGGTCTCACACTCACCAACTTAACACAACAGTACGGATGTTGTCGCTTTAGGTTGATCTTCTGTGGGATGGTAGTACTGCCCCGGTCGAGCCGACCCGTTCATGCTGAAATCAGCGTGGCTCTACTACAGAACAGAGATAACTGTTACTCTACTTCTATTGAATACTACCAGTACTCTAACTGACTACCATCACCCGGACACCCGCAACTTAAGAGCCTCAAGTGTGTTGCAGAACTTTGGAGTAGTAGTCCTGTTTTTTCTTGGAAGACTTCAAGGCTGCAGTGATTCAGAAATACCGTAGGCGACAGTTTGCTCTAATTGCTTGAGTGGCAAAAAGTTTTGTCAAAAGCGCTCAGTGGTGGAGTGCCTATTATCCAAGTATTTTAGCGTCCTCATAGGTCAAAGTCTGACCTCGTTCTCTCGAGTATTTAAGTAAACAAAGTTACATGCTTTGTTTGAAACTGCCTTAACTGTTGAGACAACATGCACTTTTCATTCTCGTACTTCACTTGTAACTTTGGTCAACGGTAACAATTAAGATTGGCAGTGGAATATTTTTAGATTGTTTCAAAGCGATTTTTAACCATAAATGGCAATATTAAGAAGTTTGTAATTTCGATGATCAATGCGTAAGTCACAACTTAATTAAATTGTTACTATATTCAAATATGAAATTGGTATTCGTGTGTAGAGTACTGGAACATCGCGTTGACGTTCATAGCCTTAACTGTACATTCTTTACCAACAGAGGTCGCGCGCCACTTAGCGTGAACCATAAGCGTCAATATAAATAAATGTAGAATCTATAAGCAAGAAAAACACGGAAACTTATATGTATAAGTTAATAGCGTTCATTAATTAAGTTATATAAACGTCCATAAAACTGGCTCGACGTCGGTGGTGACGCATGAGGCTGGCTGCAGGGCTCACTCACAGCGAAGTGCCTTAAAAGTGCTCATGTAAATGGCACAAGGTCGCCAGAAGCTGTCGACTCTTCCTGCCATGACAGCTCATACTCGGCACGCTCCAAGGTCATTTTTGTTTAGTAGTTCGTCTTAGTTATTTAGAAAATGATTATCGTTCTTAAACTGTAGGGATTAAGGTTTAATTTCTTGCTCTTTGATGAAGACGAAATATTAAAGATACCAGTTGGAAAAGTACGATAAATTATAGATTGACTGCCTCAGTGACACAGTGGTAACGTATACGACTACTTGAGGTCTCGGGTTCGAATCCTGGGTCGGGCCACATGTTTGTATAATCTGCAAATTTTGTTTCGGAATTTGGGTGATTTCTACGTGTAATGTGTATGTATTTACAAGAAAGTATATACATATTTACATCAGTAGTCTAACACTCGTAGTACAAGCTCTGTTTACTTTAGGACTTGTGTCATATGTCCGACATAATAAATATGCTACAGGTTTTAAAAATAAACCGTTTCTTACTGTTCTGAGTACTCTACTTTATGTTATGTCATACGTGACGTGTGTGTCATGTATGTCATGTTTCTCTCTCACAAATATAAGCGTTAAAATTAATAATTTTATTTGTTATTTTCAAACAAGATTTTTCTTTTTCTTACCTGTGTGGTGATTAGTTCCTTAGGTGTTGTAAGAGGTGCATAACTAACCAGGGCAACATCACTATAAAGAACAGGACAAGTTGAAACAGACCCTATAACAAATCCTAAAACTAAAACCTCCTTTCTAACAAGACCAGACTTGACCAGACCTGTCCAGCAGCAGACTGTAAACACTGTTGATGTGATGTGGAATAAGATTTTGTTTTAAAAATCATAAGTAATAAGGTAATTCTGTTTATTTGTCGGTTACTATTCGATCCATCATCGTGTAATTTTGCATATCCCTTCCCAGGGACATAGACTCCATACAAGTAAAAACATTTTAAAGAATTTAATAAATGTTTTACAGGAACAAAAGACTGGTTATCCTACAATTTTACGTCGATTACGTCATTCATCTCTTTTATACTTTACAACTCTAAAATATGTCCACACACTATTCACAATGTAAATATTATGTTACTCTTACAAGCTGTGACGTCACAATCCACAAGCTACCATGTTACAAATAGCATCATATTATTATGTAAATGCATAAAAGAAAGGTCAATATATCTTGTTCCCGGCGTACACAACGCGAGGCTTGGGCCCCGGGGCGACATAAAAACCCGATGAGACATTATGAGCTCAGTCACTCACTCGGTCAGGCTTACTTAAGTACATGGCAAGCCGGCGGACCGACGGGCCGACATCTGCAAATGTTATGCTAGCATATCTACTTCGGATTGAATTCTATGATGCGTAGAGATGTAAGCTAGAAATAACGACACTGTATGGGCACCAAGTCTTTTGTTTGGTAATAGGAACAGTAATAAAATACTCTCACTTGATTAGTTTTGTCGAATGCGAGATACAAGAAAATATTATGTTAGAACATGTCTCTGAAGGTCTGGTTGACTGGAAATCATATCTATAGTAAATATTTTTGTTATTATAAGACCAAAAGCGGCCATAGGTAACTTATGATAAGGTTTTTCATGGTGTTATTGGGTTCGAACTCGCAACAACTTGACAATAAACTTTCATTTTTTTAAAGCGTCAAGTAACATTAAGAGGGTAGGTAATTAACAGTAAAGTCGTTATGACTAATTTAATCGGTATTTTATACTAGCTCTATATATAGCGCGGTTATTTATAAGTATGTTATATCTTTCCAACGCCTGACATGACTTCAGGTTTTAGATATAGGTTAGTAGAGCTTTCTACCGGTACACAAAGTTTACTTTTTATTGTTCTTTGACACATATATTAACAAGTTTATTATGACAATAATAATCATGTCATCTCATATCACTGACGATATTATGGTCACTTTTATTCCTTCAGGGGTACCTTATTTAGGTGATCGGGGGGTTTTTATTGTTTATTTTTATAATTCAAGCCTACTTACCTAATTTTGTGAGTAATTTCATAGAAAGAAGACTATTTACATTTCTTGTATCGGTCATTAATTAACGTTAACTTTAATAGTTGGTACGTAAACACTGAACTAAAACACACCTTGTCAGTGAGATTGTAAACATTACAAATGATTATAAATGAGTCTGTCTGTGAGTTTACGATGTCGTCGTGAGCGGCGGTGGGCGGCGCGGTTTACATATAAATTATATATTCAATGAATACTGGATGATTTACATTCAAATGACTTTAGGGAGACTCAAATGTAACTCAATGTCACAACGTTATGACTGCAGGCTCTTGGGGCAAAAGTAAGTGGTTTCGTTCACTTTTCAGTTTCGTGGAAGGTGTCTGGTGTTTAAGATATAATCAAACCAAATCAAATCATTTATTTGCAGAAATGTAGGTTTACAGAGATCTTAATAATGTTATAATATGTGATCCATTTGCATTTTACCATTACAAAATAAGCAATAAACATAAATGGTAAAAGAGAAAAAAAAGAGATGTCAGAAGACGTGAATATGAAGTGTCATAATACAACATGAATAAATATACTAGACATTTTCAGAACAAAATCAGGAAAAAGCAAAAATGAACCTTTTTTACATTCTAGTGCCAGTTACAGATCGTCATTTAGATATTCTCGAAGAATAACAGCACTTAGCAATGAGGAGTTTCTGAAGACGCTTCTTGTAAATTGTTGTATTTTCAGCCTTTTTTATGTAGTTCGACAACTTATTATAGACATATGGAGCAATATAAAATGTACTTTTATGCATTAACGCGGTTTTGATCTTCACCACACACAACATATCTGTGTAGCGAGTTTCTGATCTTTTCTCAAATAGAGCAATGTGTTGTTTTACGAACATGGCATACTCAATGACGTATATGCATGGGAAAGTTAATAGGTTACTTTCTACAAAGTGAGATTTACAACTATTTGGTATTCCAACATTAAGTAAAATCCTTATTATTGTATCTGAACTTTAAATGCCTAATCCCAGTCAGGGGAGTTACCCCAAAATTTCATATCATACCCTTATGTTGATGAGACAAGTCCATGATATGCTACTATCAGTGTAAATCTACTCGCTACGTTATTCAGCTTATAGAGTTCATAGATTGATTGACTCACCTTTGTATAGATATAGTTTCTGTGTGCTTCTCAGTTCAATTTACTGTCAATTATTAAGCATAAAAGTCGTATGTCCTGTGTCTTTTCATATTTATGATTACTTTAATTAACAAGTACATTATTGTGTACAGTATTACTTCTTTGTTAAAAATTGACTATTTTTGTTTTATCTAGGTTAATTTTTATATTGTTGTTTTGCAACCATTGTATAATTAAATCAATAGACGCATTTATTTTAGTTTCAATAGATTCATTAGTAAATAGTACAATGCTGACGTCACCAAATAAAGTCTTGTTATAGGTAGTTATTAACGGTAGGTCATTAATATATATAATAAAAAAAGAGGACCTAAACCGTTACCTTGTGGGATTCCAATTCTCACCGTTCTCTTATCAGACCTAAACATATATGCTTGCAATTTTGGGAATCCGATTCCTATTAGATACTCGTAGATATGACTTTAATAAATCTTGTACATTACTTCTTATGCCGTACCGATAAACTTTATTAATAAGAATGTCATGTACTGATCAAAAGCTTTGGACATATGCACAAACGAGCCAATTGACGGCTCCCTATTGTCTATGCTAGTCATGCTAGTCATATAAAGCATCTGTAGAGTTTTGTGTCCTTTAAAGATCACTTTGATCATGTTCTTTTGAATATTTTATTCAAAATACGCGATTATATTCTAGTGATGTGGCGCAAGTCTTTTTCTTGATTATGGGCTAACGAGCAGACGTGCCACCTGATAATGGCTATGGTCGTACAGAGACACCTATCACTCAAGACATTAGTGCGTAGCTGGACTTTTCTCTCTCCCAGAAGTGAAAAGTAATGAAGAAATTGTTTCCTTCATCTGCGGCACTCAGAATCAAAATAGCATTTCGTAAAATTCTTTTAAAATTATTTAAAATCGTCTTTTACGTAATGACTTGAAGTCATAGATCAACACACACAACAATCTGTTTGTCAAGTCAAGACTATTGGGTGACCCGTAGCAAACGGGTCGTTTGTCCCACAAGAACATATATCTATCGGTCTAGACGAAACGAAATTTAACATACAAATAGAATAATGATATTTTAAACTTGAGTGATTTACTGTGGAGTTGAATTAAAGTGTCAAATAGTAGTAATGTATTATTCAGATAAAGCACAGATGTAGGTTATTTTTTTTTTAAAGACAGTTAATGCTTGCGTGGTGATGAATATACATTAAGTACGGCAATATATTATAATAATTTTACTACCGCACTTAACAAATTACCGTTGAATCTGTGTCACTGTTAAGGTATTTTAATTGAAATAAGTTAAAAAGCGTTGACAAATACGGAAGTATTATTTTTTATAATTCCAGCAAACTACTCCAGTGAAGGATAGAGCCCTATTAGTTGAAGAAATGACATCATAGTAATAATAATTAACAATAAAATAAATATTAAAATAACTTTATAGTTGTTCTTGAGAGTAATTATAAATGACAGTTTTAATGAGGCATCAAATCCTATTAAAATTCAAGTTATTCATGAATGTTGAAGGACTCGGATTTCCGGGTGATAGTTAGTTTGAGGTAACGTATGCGACCTTGTGGCCTTATTGCTTAGGTACTCCTCAATCTAGCCAAGATAATTCTCAGTGGGTTGTATTTCTTACCACCAAAGTTATTATGTTTTGGGTCTTGTGCCCCTAATCAATTCCTGCCAATCTTCCAATCAGCTAATCCCAATTTCTTCAGGAACACAGGCGTTAGTGTATCTATATATTTGTTAAGTAATATTTGTATAATTATGAACTCTTAAATATTTAGGAATTATGTAGTTTAGATAATCATCTCAGCCTGAAGACATCCACTGCTGGATATAGACTGCCGCTAAGACTCTCAACAATGACCGGTTATGTACTGCTCTTACAGAACGGCTTTCAACGACCTTCACCAGGATGTTGAATCACTACCTACACTCCGTTTTTCGATACGCGGCCACCACTCCAGAACTTTTAACCATTTTGTCTGCGAGCAAAGTGTCCCGCTCACTGTTACTTATGGTTCGTTGTTCTTCGGGCGATAGGAATGACTTTGATTATTGTTGATCACGCAAAGAAACTTCGAGTACAGTCCTCTCCATTGCTCTCTGGATGATTTCGAGCTTTTTTATGAAGCCTATGGTAAGCGATCACTGGCAACACACATTGATAAAAAAAAATCATTTTGAGACCCTGCGATATTCAGGGTGGTCTTTTTATAGTTGAATTTATCTAGTTGGATAGTCTGTCCTAGGTATATGTAACGATCAACAACTTTCAGCGTAAAGTCTCCAATTTTAACTCTGGAGTGGGTACGACATGGTGGTTATACATAATTTTCGTCTTCTCCATTTTCACTTTAAGACCGATTCGTTTGGACGTGTACTTTAGATAGGCTGACAACATTATTTGGTTTTATAACTTTCTTTTCTTCCTTCTCATTAAGTTTTAGATAAAGGTTCTTCTACTCCAATTTTAACTTTACTCTCCTGTCCTAGTGACTCCTGCGTAGTAGTTAAGTAATTATGAATTGTTATTCTAAAATGAAACAACAATAGACTGCAGGCATTTTGCTGAAAGCAAAGTTAGTCAAGACAAAGTATACAGAACAAATATTTTGCTGATACATTTAAAGTTTTGTGCCCATCTTCACAGTATAATTATCCACATTCGCAATATACTTATTAGACTCACAAAAATAGGTAAAGTATTGTTGTGTAAGTGTACCATATGTGGCACAGTTTCTTGTTAGTCACAACAAATGTGTTATTCGATTAAGGAAAAAGTGGGTCTCCCGTGATGGAATGTAGTTTGCCCTCGAAATTGAATATTGCAACATTTTTTGTGAATTGGAAAATCTAAAGGCATCGGATTTTTAGACTTTGCAATCAACATATTAAACTATCGACTCGAGGCCAATGATAGCATATGTACGACGTCTGTATTTTAGTAAGTTCACGAGAATGCTAAAAATGTGTGGATGTGTTTTGGTGGAGTCAAAATATACCGTTTCTAGTTTAGTAAAGTGATTAACGTTCGATTTAAAACACATTTAACTTCATTGGAGGTCTATTGTTATAACTTTCTAGAACCTTTGTTAATGTACTACAGTTTATGTACGACCTTACATGAAACCCGAACGAAAACTGTTGTAATAAAAAGAAAATACGGAAAAAAGTACTTATTACAATAAAATCAAGGTAGACACGTTTTATTTATACTTAAGAAATAAATAATTTATAAAGTGGGATATTTATACATATAAATAGAGCGATTAAACAGCGATGAAATTATCTTAATTTACTCGTAAACAAAGTAAGCAAGCAAAACAAGCAAGGAATAAATAGTTACCGTCCTTCTTAGGTTACATGTTTACAAGGCACTTATATCTAAATTGACATTTGTCATCAACTTTGCCCTCGACAGTAAATATTTACTTAATTAATTCCCAATTTGTGATATCTTCTAGATATTCGTCGGATAGAAAAACTATAACTAATAAAAAATACTAATAAGTAACACATGTTGTTCAGAGATACTTAGCGTGACTTGTAAACACTTCATTATTTGCCAAATTTATAGATGACCTGTCGGGGTTTTACAATCGTCACCCGTTCAATACATTTCGTTAGTAGCTATCATACTTTTGCTTTTATTACACTAATTACCCTGATTAAGTCGAAGGTCAAGTTTTGTAGGTAGTAGAGTCACGCTGATTTTAGCACGAGCGAGCCGGCTCGACCGGGGCAGTACTACCCTCCCACAGAAGACCAACCTAAAGCCAGCATCCGTGTTGTCGTGTTTCGTTGGTGAGTGTGAGACCAGAGGCCCATTGATGCAGGGGTGACAGTTATCGTGGTAATTGTGTAAGCCTTACACTGTTACTATGACTGTCATGCATTTTACGTTCCCAAGCGGGGTGTGAAAAAGCATCTTACAAGGCTGCCATAGTGTGAGTCACCATACTACATTGTCTGCATTTGCAATGAGTATGCTGACCACAACTCTTGGATTCTATTCATGCTTTCCATCAGGCAGAATAGAGTCACATATTTGGCAGGCTCTTACTTTAGAAAAAAAAGGCCATGGGTTCAATTCCCACTCAGATTAAATAATTGTTTGATGAGTATGACCGTTTGTTCTGTGTGCAGATGTCATTTGTCTATTATATGTATGCATTTAGAAATCTATAAGTATAATGTCTATGGGCAGTGTGTTCTGAGGTAACCAGCTATAGTCCAATACTAACTAATTTATTTTCAGACGGCCGTGTATGAGGTTATTATTATTCAAACATAGATACTGCACGGACAGTGTAATTGTTTAAGTGGTCGCTGCTTTCTACTGAGTGTAATGGGTTCAAACTTCAAATGGTACACCACTTTGTCTGCTTCTTAAATTTTTGTTCTAGGGCGTTTTTGTGTCGGTTTCATGTATGTTCGTAAAATCAGAAAATATTGCTATTCCTAGTGTGGGAGTTGTCTTTTAGCAGAAATAGATACGACACAGTTGTGAAGGTGCTATGAAATTCTTTCTTATTTCCGTGACTTCCTCTATGACAGCAACAACAGCTGGTGCCATAATCCATCTTGTGCAGTTCCAAATATTATTTCTTAATCAGACGGCAAGTATGATAATTTAAATGTTGATCGGTCAGGGCGTAGAAGCGTAACCAACAAAATTAATAGTCTTTATAGTCAGATAAATTTGATTTAATTTAAGAAAATGAAAATCCCATAAATTATTCTCTCAATTACCAAGATTGATGTGTTTGTTCGCCGTTGGGAACGAGCAGCTCGCGAGTACCACTATAATAGTTTTATCGACTGGTTTGGTAATTTCGTTAAGCCCATATAAAAGATAAACATTAAACCGATACGATGATTAGAAAATCGTTCTGGAAATATACTTAAAAATATACTCGAGTTGAAACATGTTATTATGCTTGTAACTGAAAGTGATCGCTGGCCTGTTTAACAATTCGGTGTAAGAGTAATTTAAATGAGGTTTGCACGTGAGTTGTAAGATACGACGATCTGATTTGTGATAGGACATTTTATCAATTTAGCAGAGCTCTATTTACTAGTATTTACTGTTTTCAATTGTTGTTTAAACATATGTTGTTTTACATTTTAGGATTAATGTTAAGGCAAAGGTGTCTCTCCCACGCTAGCTATAGATTATTTCTGGTTTCGAAAAGATGAGGGACAAAATATGCCATGTTGTTCGAGTACTTTCTCCACGCGGCCTACCCGAAGCCCTTGCACTAGACAACTGTATGTAACCTTGATTTTGATATAAGTAAAGTGATGAACTATCACCGCTACTCCAAGTCCTTTATAGAGAGGTAATTCCCCGTATGTTTTATAATGTAAAATACAAAAATTAATATTTATTTAAATTTAACACTAAATACATGAGTCGCGAAACTTTATAAAATTGAAATGTACAAACAGGTCTACAAGAACCAATAATAAAAATTTAATTGGTCGTTTTGCCGTCACTTTTTTGCTGTGCGCAGTTCAATCAATCCATATTGTTGAAACTTTCTCTGAGCAGCGTCGATCCACAATTAACTGACACTTACGTTCGTAACGGTACTGTTTACGAACCTATATACATATTATAAGCTGCTTATTATTAAAGTTATCGCTTAGCAATAATGTCGAGGCATACCATGCCATAACCTAGCTGTTATATATAGTTATCTTTTTTTAAAACCATTGTAATATAAACAAGATTACTTAGGTTTAAAGACTATAACTTTTAGGTACCATTACGCATACTTAAGTTTGCATAGTACTTACTTTTAAAGAAGTATTTTCTTACAACTGTTTGTAGTCGTTATTGTGCATTAAGATTTGTATTTGCTAGGAGACACGATGCAGGGACAAGTTGCGGAACCTTCACGTGGCATGACTAACACTTATTTGGTTATCGAGTTAGATATTTGCGCGTGAAAACCCTTTGTGATAGATACATAAAAAAGGTCCTATATCAGTTGCTATTACAAGAATCCCTCTACCAGGTTTAGTAGTTTAAAGTAAATCTTAATTTTTGTCCGGTACTGACCCAACTTAATTTGGTTAATGAGTTTATTGCTAAAACTATTTTAGATACCAAGTAGTAGAGATAATCATACACCATTATTTCTGCGGGTCACCAAAACGCTTTAGTAAGGAAACGATAACTGACTATAATTTGTTAGGAGTAACCAGTGACCCTTTTGGTTTGACAAACACTTACTTTGACAGAGAGAAGAGTAGATCATCTAATTCAAAATCAGATCTAAGTCATTTGTCAATACAGAGTAAATAATTGATCTTAGACCTGTCTCTGTATCAAACAGTATCTCGGCCAGCTGATGTATGCATCAATGTGGTCGTGGAGTGTGTAGGTCAGAGGCGGTCGACATTGGGAGCGCGTCGGTCGCCGACGTGCGCAGTGTTCATAAGCCTGCGCCCGCGCAGCCGAGGCTATGCACACACCCGGCGCCGGATAACTAACGTAAATAGATAGTGCCTAATACAGAGAGCTGATGAAGGATGAATTAATGTGCGTCACGTCGCCTGGGGCCAGGTTTGCAAAACTCGTCCAAGTGGCGTGTGAAAGCTTTGCAGGCGCGGTTCGCACGACATTCAACCCGTTTGCGATAAATATTTCGCAAATTGCCAATATTTTTAACTAAGTGTAGTAATCGCAACACTGGTTAGAACAAAATTTGCTCATCGATAGAACAGTAAAACCTACTTCAATTGCTTCGACTAACTAAACGAAAATGAAAGAATTGCTTGACTTTTATTGTGCCGATGGTGATAGAGTAATATGGTGTATCCATCCATGGATGCTATATGTGTCAAAAATTCACGTATTTAATAATATTGCATAAAGACTAAGTCCCACGGTAACCCGTTACTCAAGAATAAATAGGAAATTGACTGTAGATACATTGAAATAAAGTGGAGAAACAAACACATTCAAAAATACTTAAATGGAGTAAATCTATATCTAAATGATACTCGTGGAGCTATCATACTCGCTTCTCGAGTTTTTAACATCATCGATGCGTGTAGTATTAAAATTGTTTTTATTAGTGTTTTTACAAATTATCTTAATCTACATGAAGTGTTAACAGTATAATATAGAGAGCAATACATATAATTTAGGATCGTATTAAATATTTAAATATCTACCTTATTTGTGGACATGTTATGATGGGAGAAAGTGTATTGCCGATAACGGTTGTCAACTTTGGTTTTTAACATGGTTAAACTGAAAGTGTACGAAGATTAAGTAATAAGGAAAGGCAGACAGGGATGTTGTTGATTTAGATGTATTTGTGAGGCGAGTAGGTCAGGGCCGCGTATATAACTTGGATTGGTTGTTGACGGGCATTCCAAACGTAGTAACGCATTGATTTCTACATAAATGTGTGTTTATGATCTCACGTCCACTATGTAATACTGTAGTACACTTATTTATAATATATCTTAGGTAACAGGATGAGAAGCCGGCGTCTCGGCGTCAGGAGGTCGCTCGGACGGAAGCAAATTCTGGTACTGATCTTTTTTTCTGGTGTATATTCTCATTATTTTTTTAAATCTACGATTAAGGTGTTAACTTCTAATCATGAGCGTTCAAGTTTTACTCCTGTGAATAATTCTAATCAGCTTGAACGTCGAACACAGGCCCCTAAAAGTAAGAAAAGATATAAGTGATCTGATAAACAAAATAGAAAGATATTCTTACATACAATGCATCAGAAACAGCATGAAGTGTTCTTTGACTTTGTGAGTATAATCGAATAAAAATAAGATAAATAATGTCGAGAGAAACAGATGTCCAGATAAACGAAATCCGTTATACAGAGTGCACTTATCGGGATCAAATTTATTTATACTAAACATTTATTTCGAGATTTTGAAACAATTTGCAAAATTTAAACGAAATATATTTAGTAGTTTAGCCACAGGACACTTTTCTCTGTTTCGCAATTTACAACACCATGTATCGTATAATGCTATATTATGTAATGGCCATGAACACACTAATAATTCATCACACTAATAATTCATAAAATTTAAAAATTTTTTTTTTTTAAAGCAAACTCATACATATTTCAAAGAGCATACGGAAGATAATACTGTGTATGGCTGATGCCTGTGACGTATGCTATTGCTACTAACCTGCAACGAATCGTTTCGTGTTTCGTAATTGCGTACCTTTTTATCTATTGATTGTAAACAAAATATATTAATAAATAAGAATTGTAATATTACTTGGCTTCGTAAATTATATTGTTTATGTAAATATTTTTTACAGTACATAATGATTACTACCGACAAACACATTATATATTTTTCCTAATTTGAACAATTAGCAGCATTGATTCAATTATTTTATATTCGAAGACTACCGGATTCTAGAAAGTAGCGTTAGTTAATGTAGGACTATACTTTGGCTTGTAGAGTCCCGCTAATTTTAGTAAAAAGTAACAATATTGATTGTGTTGTGCAGTGTGTGTATGAAATTGATTGTTGTACTTACGTGCAAGTCCTTAAATTATTTATATTTACCAATACCGACATTCATAATAGCGCGAGCGAGCTTTACTGCCATGGAATATACTGACATAGTTTTAATTTACGTGGAATGCCATCAAAACGCATCTATTGCTTTGCCGACATATCGTGTGAGGTATGGAACCACTCGTGTATGTCCTACAGATAGCCGAATTTTTGTAAGGGCAGTACAAAGGTTACGCGACAATCAAAGTCTGGTACCTCGTAATGTTGAGTTTGCTCCCCGAACACCAATCGCTCTTGAAGAATATGTGTTGGACTATTTGACGTCTAATCCTACATGCAGTTTATGTAGGGTCACTCGTCAATTTGATGTTCAACATAAAAAGATCCATGATATCTTAAAGGCTGATAAACCACGACCCTGCAAGTTTCAAAGAGTACAGGTCTTATTGAACAAGGATCAATCCCTAAGATTAGCATACTGTCAGTGGTGACGTACCAAAGTAGCAAATGACCTTGAATGCCTATCCAACATCATGTAGACGATGCATTGAAGTAAATGGTAGACACTTGGAAAATTGAAAAAATTGAATAATTAAATTACATTTTAAGTAAATATTCATCTGAAAAAAAAGTAAAACGAGTGTAAACTAATCAGTGATACGAATGTAATATTTCGCGACGCGACATGACGCTTGGCTCGCATTTGAATTCGCCGTCATTTTTGTGCCGCTCACACTGCCGCCGTCTACAGGTGAGTGACCCGTGTAATAGATGGTGCCTCTAATTCGGAATTGAAATAATTGTATTTATTTTGTTCTAAATTAACATTTCTGAATTTTTATGAAAAAATTTTTTTACTATTTTTAATGGAAGGATGTTGGATCGTGTTACTTGTTAGTTACTGTTTTGTCAAAAGTTGGGCGCCACCCTGTATATGATGACGATAATATACTCCTAGCCAATTTAAGATTCCTTTCTTCAATGGAGACCAGGCAGTTAAGTAGAAGATATTATAATACACAAGTGTGTGTGCAAAACACGGGTGCACCCTCTGTCCTCTTATTCTTATAATCCAATTAGACGGCTATGCGACACGACCAGGGAGAAATCAGGTGCAAGACCGATGGCCTCACATGCTCTCCGAGGCATGGGGGTTGGCCTATAGCGACCTATGGCGACTTCCACATACAGCACAAACAAAAAATATACAATAGCACCATCTAGCGAAGATACATCGAACTACGGAGTATAATGAACTATGAAGTAAGCCACTAAACCTGTATCGCGAAACAGAAATTCTCGCGTCGATTAGCATATGTACAACATCCCAACATCAACTATGGGGCCGTGGCCCGCCAGGCATAATCACCTCGTCTGGTCGGAGGATCCTCTTTTTGTGTCGGAAGGGATATGACATCTCCGGCTCGGCTCCGGGCTGTTATTAAACATTTCTATAATCTAAAAAGCACTATAACAATTTTTAAACCCGACCCGGGAATCGAACCCGAGATCTCTTGAACGGCAGTCGTATACGCTTACCGCTAGACCAATGAGGCAGTTTATTAGTGGATATGAACATTATGTAAATCAAATCTTTATTGCTAACTAAATGTACATGAGTTTTTGTTATATAGTTTGTCTCAACTTAGTAGCCTTTTCCAGGCGCCACAAGTTTAAGAGAATATATTATTGATATAGTGTTGTACATCACGTACGCAGTGATTAGAGAAGAGATATTTTGCATATTTAATAATTATACAACAGGCTGAGTGCTATAAACAAATTGGTTGAGGTTTGCTTCTGGATAGCAACATGACCAGTATCTTTCAATTATATATTTACCTAATATAATAACTCTTTTAGGCGGAGGTGTTAAGGACTCCACCTGGCGCCGCGCCGTGCTCCTCGATACCAGTTAGCCATTATCCCCGTAGCCGGCTGCGAGGCGGCGCCGCGACGGAACATAAACGTCATATTTACAAGCCACTGAACGATTTCACTCTCACTTGTACAATAAATCGCTTATGTGTCGCTCTGTTGTAAATTAGTCAGTAATAACGTGCTTCCACGCTAATAGCCTTAAGAGGCACTTAGCCGCCTCGTCTATTAGTCATGAATTGGATCATGTGATTTTATGTCAAATCAATGTTATTGGCAGTCCGTTTATGGCTCAGGTTATTACCCATTTGTTAATATAACAGAGTAACTGTTAGCATCGGAAAGCTGTCTTTTATATGGGTATATATGTTATGACACCGACAAATGGTTAAAAATACCGCCAGAAATTTCCGCCCAGGGAAAAAGGGTAGTTACGGAAGAGGCAAAAGAAGAAACGAACGACTGATCAGTGGGTGAGTCTTAAAATATCCTAGGGGTTCGAAGCCTATTTTTTATTCCAATTTAATTTTATTAGTATTGTACTTTAAAGTACGAATTATGTTACAAGTACAGGGAGAGAGGAAATGACTTAAATTATAAAAATAAAAATGTGTTTAATTTTCAAATACTACAGACTAGAAGTTTCCTCATAGGACACGAAATTCTTACAAAAATCGTACAGAACCGTACAGCTGGGGGTAGTGTGAACCAAGCTTCGTTTGTTTTTTTAAACGCGTTTAACAGGTGAAGATATAAAAGCAAATCTCGAAGTCCCTAAACGAGATAATTATGTCCCGATGACATAATTATATGAGTCGAGGTGAATTTATTATTAACTGTTAGTAACACGGTTGAAGTATATAGAACGGAAACTAGTGCGATTACATTATCACCCGCGATTTTGAAACCCACACAAAATACGTTTCAATAAACGTCTGAGTTTCTCTAATAATAAAATCGTTCTAAATAAAAACGTTATTTATCGTTATTATTAAAGTGATATTATTTAAATAGCTACGGCGATTCCGATCAAAGAAAAATAAAATGACTTACAAAATACTTTATAACGTGCCAAAGTTAGTTTGACAGCATCTTAAACGTATATTAATTCGATTATCATATTTTTATTTATATTTTGACATTTATTTATTGACAATATTTTTATTGTAGCGCATTAGAAAATGTTATAAATGGTATAATCTGCGCCAAAAATGACAAATGCTGACAAATAATGCACTGTCGTTATTTTAACGACAAGCCCGTACGAAGTAGGTTGTGTTAATTGGCACAACTGATACTAAAAGAAACAAAAATATATAAAATCGATCGAATTTTATATTGAAGACATAAAATAACGCACAGTAACCGATATCGGATACCTTCTGAAAATAATAACACAGAACAAGTTACCGATCATCAATTTTAAACGAAGGTTTTATTTTTAATACTCGAGTGAAATAAATGTTAAAACATACCATTAAATTAAAGAATGGTGTTATACAAAAAAGGCCTTTTACTCGCGCCTCGGTGGGATTTCGGCTGTCAATATGATCGTCATTATTTTCGATACCTTTTTAGGAAGATACTTAATATGGATGATTAATAATTTATTTATAGAAAAAACTGATTCGGTTTGGACAAGGTGGTGAGTCACATTTTTAATAATTATATGTAAGACAGTTGGCTGAACTGACGTCGTTAGTTAACCAAGTGAAGTAGTCAAATCTGATGATTTTTGTTAAAAGAAATTGTTTATCTATATGATGTAGATGAATTTCAACCGTCACGTAAACCTGGTCACGCAATCGCTAGACTGTTCAACTGATATTTCGTACTTTATTTCTGTTGAGATCTAGAACAAAGACAAATAAGATACATTTAACACGTTTCGTGTACTGTCATCGCTTGCGTGTTGCCTAGTACTGAGATCTGTCGACAGTAATTGTCACCCAAAACAGTAAAGCCGAAACTACAATTCTACATATCTTCAAGATTAGCGACCCGCTCTGGTTTCACACTGGTACAATGTAGATACTGATGTGGGGTGAGTGTAACGTGCATGTATTATACATACTCGTATGATCCTTCCACTTGAACCACTCTTTCTATCGATGAAAACCACATTGAAATTCGTTGCGTAATTTGAAAGGCTCATATATACAACCTGCTTGTGCTGCAAAATATCTATTAATAGAGGGCAAAGTAATGCAGCGACGGTTAGCGTCCTTTGTGAAATAGTCCATTACAATAATAGTTCACATTCCACTTTACTAATATGTATAACGGAAGAATCTAAAGAATTATGACCTAAATAGAGTACTCAGTCATCTGCAGGTATAGATATCGCTACTGGATCATCAATTTTCAGAGTACACGTAAAATTAAGACTATACTTTTTGGTTAATTTCGATAAATTTCTAGAGTATCGTAGCATGATATTCTTTGATCCGTTTGTTAGGATCGAGTGTCCCTTAAGTACTGCTCACGTAATCTGAACTACTGATGCCTGAAAATACACATCATTGTCCTGATTTTGAAAGCTTAGTGTAACTTGTACAACATCAAGTCAACAAGTAAAACTAAAACGCTAAAAATAAACTTTATTAACCATAATCAAACTTGGCGCAAGAGAAGCTATTAAATATAAAAAGAAAATTGCCAAAAGAAATAAACCAGTTTCCTACTCCTTGGCACGGGAGTGTTATTACCTCCAAGTACCTATTTTCATTCGAACGAATGAATGTAGACTGACGACAAATACTGTCATATTATTTGTCTGCCCGGTACTATAAAAAATGAAAATTTGTTAAGTTCATACGAACAAGAAATCAAAAAAAACATCATAACCAAAAAATTGCGGACATCGCCATAAAAGACACCTAAAAATGATTCCAGTTGATTTAAAATTGTAATGAGTATTTGCTTAGCGAGGCCCGTCAGCAGATCTGTTGCGACGGGAGGTGGCGTGGCCTCATTGTGGACTCGACTTGATTAATGTTCGGCGCGTCGCCCTTCACAGATTACATTATGGTACAGTATCTTCGTCTTTGCCCTACACATTTCAACAGCTGATAGTAGCCAGATAACTTCCACACACATTTAGGTTGGTTAGTAACAGACTTTCTATTTCGTAGAGCAGATGAGAATCGTGTTGCTGATAAAAGGGCTCGTTTATTTCCTCTAAGTTCATTTTAAGACTCGGATTCATCTGTTAAGTATAAGTTAGATTATTGTAACTTCAGAGTTACAAGTTAGTATAGTCTTGTCTTTGAAAGTTTGCAGATTTCTCTCTCCGCAAGCGACCATTTGTTTGTGACTGTGCGCCTGTGTGCCATATAGTGGTAGAGAGCCAAAGCCATGTAAGATTATGGTGATGTTTATAAGTAATAAACAAAACATTGAAAATTTGGTAAGTTAATTTAAAAGTTGTTTCAAAAAAAATTCTCAGTTGTTTGCGTACATTTAAACCTGAGACGATTATATCGTTTTAACTTTATACCCTGACACAAAGACATCCCATATCCCAAAAATAATATTGTAAAAGTTTGCGAGGATGTCTGGATATTTGTTACCCTTTCACGCAAAAATTATTAAAAATAGATTTATATGCAATTTTATAGTAATATAGTTTATACATTAAAAGAACACATGGTTACTATATACCGCCATAACTGACAAACACTACGAGGTGCAGGCAAACCTAGCTTAAGCTAAAAGCACTTTTAACCTAGCCTGCAAAAATCACTAGCGTTCAATCTCTGAATCTTTTGTATTATACGATATAATACGATATCACAGTCTGGTGCAACAAACGCAGACAGCGGATCTGCGGAGCTTCACTGGGGAAGAACGCTATATTTCACAGAGTAATAAAGTGACATTTGAACCCGCGACGGACGTGGAGATCGCTTCGAGCGGACATTTGTATTTGTGAATATTATTCAACAGTCGTGATACTATTAGCGAGGCGATTTTATAAAACAATGTTTTGTAATATCAATTTATACCGATGGCTTCTATTCCTACTGGTGTAACGTATAATTTGTAAGTATAACTAAATGTAACTAAGTGTCCTATGTGAACTAAATGATTAGTTCTAGGTTTCTTTGGCCGTTACATTGTCGTGCAAGTAGTGACTGGTCAACTTACGTTATGAATTTGACCAAAATGAAGAGAAGAAATATTACGTTTTGCATAAACACTTATAGTGATTGTACAAAATCTATTCAAAACATGGCCGTCAAGCATCGATTCTATGAATTACACTTTTTATATGAAAGGGGCAAACAAGTGTTTTTTTTTTATTTTAAGAGCCTGCTAAAGTGACTACTCTGCCTAATGGTAAGCATGAATAGTATCCAAGAGTTGTGGTCACCATACTTATTGCGAATGTAATATGGTGCAGTATGGCGACCTAGTAAAATGCTTTTTCGTAGACGTGAACTTTACGTCCCAAGCGTTTTGTATGACGGTCATCGAAGTATTTTGTTAATGGACTAAAAATGTTCTGAAATAATATTTGAGAAATTTGTACGTAATTTGCTCTTACCTTCACATCTGTATACATATGTAGGTATCTAATATGTGTGTAGTACAAAAACTTACGCTCAATATTTGTGCTAGTTTCGGTAATTACTATAGTCGATATTTAAGACTTTTACTAGTTGACTTGAAAGGTTGGTGGCAGTTGACTGGCGCGAGACCTCGCCGACAGCTGTATTAGCAATATGTAAATGTAATTGTATTGTAACGCGTGTGTCGCCTCCCGCAGCCGCCGGCCATCGACAGTGCACCCGGGATCGATACGCGACACACAATACCTACTTATTTCTACACTCGCTTTAGATGAACATAGTTTCTAATAAAGCTATTGATTTGTTGTACACTGTACAAACTACATCTCCTTGAAACTGACGCACCGAGCATTATAAAATCTACAAATAGAATACGATCAAGAATCCAGCCGACAGTGTTTACCATCTCTGTGGTGGGGCGCGGCGTTGAGGATCGCTGAGAGCGCTTGTGAAATATAGCGTTGGATATTCAGTGCACTATTTCTTTGGTGAATATGGCGTGTTATTTATCGTGGAGAGGGTTGGAGGGGAATGTTCGCCGCTGGACTAATTCGCAGTGATGTATTGCCGGCGCTTTACACCGATTCGTGCTGCTACATTGCTTCTCGCGCTGGAGTTGCTATTTAATAATAGTTATAAGTGAGCAATTCTATTAATTTGTTTTAAATTTATTTACATTTGAATCTAATTTTTGAAACTTCTAAATTTATTGATTCGGTAGAAATTTTAATTGATACTTAGTCTATTTATATAAAAATGAAACCCGTTTTTCTTGGTCACGGCATCACGTGTAAATGGCTGGACCGATTTCACTAATTCTTTTTTTGTTGTATTTGTTATTATTAGGAGAAGGTTCTTATGGAGAAAAATATATTTATAATCATCATCAATCATTTTTATAATCGTGTATCATTGCTACGCTAAGGCGGTACGAAGTTCTCCGGGTCAGCTAGTCAATGATAAATGACCGGCCACAGTTTACCTAATTTTATGTGCAAAAAATTTTTCAAAATAATATACACCACAGTTAGCGACATGAATTCATAGAAGTTCGTTTTTTTGGTATGGTAATCAATCAAGCAGACAGTTACTTACTGGTAAGTGAGTACCTACCACCAGTCCTGGACATCAATTCTTGAATCACTAGTGTGTTTCCATTTATTTGGTAATTGGCGTAGGTTTTTCTACTACTAGCCTATCAACAGCATTGCTAAAACATTTATATATATATATTTCATAGTAAGCCGAGAGTTATAGTCCGGTCAAAACATCCCGAACAATTTTTTTCTTACGTTCATACCTAAGCACATGTCTTTGGCAGTCACACTTTACTATACCTATACATATAAAAATGAAACCCGGTTTTCTTGGTCACGGCATCACGCGTGAATGGCTGGACCGATTTCACTAATTCTTTTTTTGTTGTATTTGTTATTACGAGAAGGTTCTTACGGAGAAAAATATTTTTATAATCATCATCAATCATTTTTATAATCGTGCATCATTGCTACGCTAAGGCGGTACGAAGTTTGCCGGGTCAGCTAGTATTCAATAGTATTCAAAAAAGTTTCGGTAATTTGTTCTACCATATTCTTTGAATTTAATATACAAAAGAAATCTCGTACGAAGTTCACGTCTTAAGTACACTAATAGTATCCGAGATAAGTAGGTTCTTTGTATTCTTGTGATATTTGTAATGCGGTATCTATTCCACGGTGTAAACAGGTCCGGAGGGGCGAGCCTTTATTTGGTTCACGATCGAGACCCCTCCATATTTCCTTGCGGAGTTGTTTGCGCGCTGCTCCTTGTGATGCGCTACAAAGAGCCACCGTGTTCTGTATTTACGAACAAACAACATTTTCCGCATAGTCACCATCAATTTGTTGGAGAGAGTTACTCAATTGCAATCGATACATTTTTGAAGTGTTAACAATGTTGCAAAGGGAACTGTAGTCAATTTGTAATTTTTAAGATCGCAATTATTTGAAAGATGTTGGTCTATTGCTGTGTAGTGTGTGTTTGATCCTCATCTAGGACAAATAATTGTCCATGATGTCTACGATCACTTGGGCTATGCGAGAGTACCTTATCTGTAGTATGTTTGAATTTAGAAATATTTAAGTATATCTGTTAGCAGTCTGGTAAGTAATTGACACAAGTCATGGCATCGTCTAGTGCCAAATTAGACAGTACGTGTGGCACGTGTAGTGGACCCCTAACTGTGGTTATGGAATGAGCTCCATGCCGAGGCTTTCCCTGGGAACTATAGTATGGGGTTCTTCAAGAAGGGGGTAAATAGGTTTGTGAAGGGTCGGCAACGCGCACGTGATGCCCCTGGTGCCGCAGGCGTCCATAGGCTGCGGTAACCGGTTACCATCAGGCGGGCCGTATGCTTGTTTGCCACCGTCGTGGTATAAAAAAAAACTGTATAGTAATCCTATTTTTAATTAATCAATACATACACATTATAGATGAATCCCATCTAATAAGAATCAAAACCTCAAGCTCTGTGTCTGCAGTAAGAATCACTAATTAATAAACGCGATTTTATTTACGGGCACGTTTACGTTAGCATAAATAAGAGTATGTGGGAGTGCTTATTTGCTTTGATTACTTAAATGAATTAGGGCTTGGAGTAGAGAAAACGTTAATGCGTACCTTTTATCGCAGGCTAATTTGATTCTCTTCACTCAAAGCGACGACTGCTGTTTAGTTACTGTCCGTTCGTCAATGCATTGATGTTAGAATGATAACACAAAATTCTATGTAACTGTTGCACAGTATGGTGACCCACACTATGGCGGCCTAGTAAGATGTTTTTTTTGCTTATAAACGTGAACGTTACGTCCCCTACGTTACGTAGTACGGTAACTGTCACGTACTATTGTTTAGTTTACATTCTGTAAATCTGAAAGATTGTTTTCCTTCACACTTACATGATATTAGGTATTTTCCATATGCATCCCGTATGAGTTACATAGATGAAAGAGTTCAAGAGTGGGTGTACTTATAGGCGTTATTTTGCATGATTTAAAATAAATAGGGGATACATTATGTCATATATATGTTAGTCGGTTATCATAATATAATTAATGAACGGGGACTTTGCTTTTATAAAAAAAAAAGAGTACCAAGTATAACACCCAGATTTGGCTACAGTTAAACAGACTTGCAGCACTCAACAAATTTAATCAGAAGTGAATTGGGGCAATAAAAATATAACGCTTCAATTTGCCCGTGCTCTACACAAAGTATCGGAGATAAACAAAAATAAAAAGATCTAAAACAAAAGAACAGTACGGAATCAATGCTACGAGGTTCGGTTACGTCGCTTCAATTGAGTTTATATTCAATTACCGGGAGTACCATAAAAATTATAGGACCTACATTACTGATAGAAAACAAGTCTCCATCTCTACACTATTTTTGTTTAAACATCTATTTAACTACCTGTACTAGAAATTAACAGGAGTACACTTTGTATTGTGACTTTTCGCTTATGAAAAATGAACTGTACCTAAGAATAACCTGAATTGATTAACAGAATTCAAGTAAAGCTGCTCAGAAAAGATGATAGTGTATTGTTTCAAGAGCTGAGAAGCCGTTGTTTTTTTTAATTTTTGTGACATTAGCGGCATTTACCACATTTTAACAAAAGAATATTCGTAGTTGAGTCGTAAAGCAGGTTTTTATTACATCAGAGAATATCCAACCAAATTCCCTCAGATAATGCAATAAATTGTACTTATATTAAACCACTGTTTAGAACGCAGACAACATCAGTAAATCAATATTAACAAAATATTTAGGCAGACAAGAACAACAAACCAAGGAGCTATAATTCTTAATGCTGCGGTGATCGATTATGATGAACATACAACAATATATACATTACTTGTTTGAATGATAACTAAATTTGTGAAATGATCGCCTCACCACTGCGCTGCTGTATTAGGTGGTAGGGTTCTAAGACTTCTAACATGGAATAAAAATTAAAACGATATTTGCTTCGAGTCTAGGTGTACTTCTACATTGTTCGAAAAAAATAAACTGCGTGAAATTGTGCGTGAGTGTGTGAGACTCACAGAAAGTGCAGGTGGTGTAGGTCAGCGAGTGCGTGCGCAGGGAGGCGTCGAAGCGTGCACCGGTCCATCCACAGCCGCGCCAGCACCGCTCCGCTCAGCGCGCCCCCCGACACTGACTCCAGCCGGTTCATCGACAGGTTCCTGCACACAACGTACCACAGGAATTTGTCCGCGTTCCTCCAAAAATACCTTTAACATACTTTATCGTTGAATCTGTAGTGACTAGTGTAGCATCTCTATTAATAACCAATACTGACACAGCCGTGAGTGCAACACAATATGGGTTCTGCAAACTCATCATGAAATAAAAAATTATTAAACATACGGAATCGGTATTTTTTTTTTAAATAAGAAACCTACCAAAGTGACTCTATTCTGCTTGATGGAAAGCATGAATAGAATCCAAGAGCGGTGGTCGCCGTACTCACTGCGAATGAAGACAGTGCAGTATGGCGACCCACGCTATGGCGGCTTAGTGAGATGCGTTTTCACGCCCCGCTTAAAGGACCCGGCATCGTAGTGGGAGGTTGTATGTTAACCTTTGGATAGTTTGAGATAGTAAAATTTGTAAATACGTCGCTACGCTTTGAGGAAAGTAAGTATGGGCCTACGGTAACTTCAGTCACTCGATGAAAAGCAGCAAAAGAATTGCTTAAATTTTGTGAGGCTATGTGAGTTCATGATATCAAGTGCTTGTTAGCTGAGTCTACGTATCCGAACTATTCATTTTGCTGAGTATCCCTCGCTCCTTATCACAACATTTATCGCGACTACGACATTCTTATAAACTACCGCTGGGACGGTTTAATGGTGTCATTTATCTACGAGATTAATTATTTTAAGTAGCCGTTCATCTATTTAGGGAGGAATCAAAAACAGTTCTGATTCAACATTTTTATTTTTATGACTTTGTGTTTGTCCTACATGTTGTTTTTATCGTTGAATTACCTACATGTGACGTTTTCGACATAAAATCTTGATGTTTAAGGTATTTTGTCTTGTAAAATTCTTTTCCAACTGTCATGGAAATATTTTGTGAGAAACCCAATAGTTTTTAATTTTTATATGCTTCTTTGTACATTCTTCATTAACCAAGGATTAGGAGTAGTGGTAATCGATTATCTGGTGTATGTACAACTTCGTGGTTAGATATAATCTTTTTCTCATGCATGTTCATTTAAGACACACACATTTTGAGATTGACATCTTCTGGGTGTGTTTAAGTCTAGGATATCCGCCAATGGTAGGTGTGGCTCATTGTTCAATAAAACAATAAAACACGCATCTGATCGTAAGATGGTATTAACTGGGGAACAATGCTAAGTTGAGAAGGTCAAGGAGTGTTAACAGTATTAAAGAATAAACATTCGCAAAAGGTTATGCATTTAACCACAATGGATTACAAGCGGTACATACATAAATGACAAGAATTCCCTTCTCAGAGGTGAATTTTATTTTTATTTATTTATTGGCATTTTTATCCTTTTGATTTCATAATAGTTGTAAACATTTGCAATTCTGATTTTTTTTATTACAGAGTGACGCGGAATGAATACAGCTAATTTTTATGGTGGAAGCCAATTCATTTTATTTTGTTTCTTATTAAAATAAAATTTTAAATGAAAGGGCAATTTGATTATAAAAATAAAAACATCCGAATTGAGAACCTTCTTCTTTCGAAGTCGATAAAAAAAACGTTCAGATAACTGACCAGCTGTAAATAAATTTTCCAGTACACCGAACTGTATCACTGTAAACGTCAGCGGCGGATGTCCAGTTCGGCGAGTCAGCGCCGTGTGTCACGTAATTGATGGCTCCTAAAACTGTCACCACAGCGGAGTTAGAGCTGCCATAGCGCGGTTACAATATAACCGTCAAATAAAACTCACCAGATGATAAAGTTCACTCGTGCACGCGCACATTTATTATTTACGAGTCTGGTAAAGGACACCAACAACTCTTAGCCTGAACGTCGACATTAATTATGCATAGTTGTTTTTAAATATCTTATTAATTATGATCGCAGTACAATAGTATTATAATAACATATAATAGAATGATCTTAATAAGATCTTTGATTGATTTATTCGTACTAATCGTTCGTGTTGTTACGTATATAAATAGTCAAATGCAGTAGGGCAAACATTTAAGGAAAAAAAAGAAACAATTTATGAAAAAGTTTCCAAGCCCCATAAAAGTATTTTAACATAATTTTCTTAAAAAATATTTATTTTTTATCTCAGGAACTTCAAGAAAGTTTACTGATTATAAAATAAAACGACTGCACGTGTAAGTTTTTTTTTCTACTCTAGCAATACTTGACTAATATCAATCTGTTTGCTGTCACGTCACCTGTCATTCGGTTTACGCGCGCTCACTCGTACTGTGGATGTGACTATGTTTGCTTTTCTGTATCGAGCTGCCTTCTAAAATAGATTCAAAATGTTCTCGTAAAGATGACCCTGGCTTGCCCTAGGATCTAGTACCCCTTACAAATGTTGAATCCAGCATATATAAATTACTTATAAAGATGATTAAAATGTAAAAATATAAATAGTTGATAAAAACAATGTGTTTTATTTTATGCTGTAAAAAGTATATTTAAAAACAAAAAACGCTAAATAATAGTAGTTAAACTTAAAGTAGAAACATTACACTTCTAGGCTGAACTTGTTTTTTTTTTATTTTCAGTCTTTATTTAGAGTTATAAGTTGTTACTATTAACTAGTTTTCATGCAGACAGACAGACAGATTTTTTAATTTTGAATTAATTTTCTAATTTTACACTTTTTAGTTACGATTATAATAAAATGGAAAATTTCGCTTGTTGATACATTTGTTAAAATGCCGTAAACGGTCTAATTCTTTAAAAGAATTTTCATCGTGTCAATATCTGTCTGTGTTATTGGAACGAAGTTCCTTATCGCACGGTATGCTGGCTAAGGGGGCTAGGCGAGCGTCACGAAAAATCCTCACGGCACTTTTGCTATTAGTCCAAGAGCCCATGAGTGCCAGACCTTCGTCATTTTATAAAAGCTGAAAGTTCTTTTATGTGTGTCCCTAGTACAGGTAAGAATGATCCCCAAACATGAAGCTGAGGCAGCGGTGGCTTTGGCAGATAACAGGCAACAAAGGTGTGTAAAATTCCATCTCAAATTCGTCATTTTATAAAACTTGATTTTTTTATATTTGATTCATAATAATATCAAAACTCGCGTTGCTCATTGCCAGACAGTTAGTATGGTTCCAACCCTCTGCCAAACACCCCTAAACTATTACAATTTATAATTATACTTACGTTATATTATAAAACCTAAGTTTTATATATAATTTTTTTGGAGCCTATTAAACTATGTTTATATAGTAGCCGGACAGTTTCGAAGGTTCTATCATCTTGCCAGACGCATTCAAAGTGAGCAGTAATCGGGAGAGCAAGGAGCGAATACAGTAACTAAACGTTATATTATAAAACCTAAATTTTATATATAATTTTTGGGAGCCTATTAAACTATATGTTTACATAGTAGCCGGACAGTTTCGAAGGTTCTATCATCTTGCCAGACGCATTCAAAGTGAGCAGTAATCGGGAAAGCAAGGAGCGTATACAGTAACTAAACGTTATATTATAAAACCTAAATTTTATATACAATTTTTGGGAGCCTATCAAACTATATGTTTACAAAGTAGCCGGACAGTTTCGAAGGTTCTATCATCTTGCCAGACGCATTCAAAGTGAGCAGTAATCGGGAGAGCAAGGAGCGTATACAGTAACTAAACGTTATATTATAAAACCTAAATTTTATATATAATTTTTGGGAGCCTATTAAACTATATGTTTACATAGTAGCCGGACAGTTTCGAAGGTTCTATCATCTTGCCAGACGCATTCAAAGTGAGCAGTAATCGGGAGAGCAAGGAGCGAATACAGTAACTAAACGTTATATTATAAAACCTAAATTTTATATATAATTTTTGGGAGCCTATTAAACTATATGTTTACATAGTAGCCGGACAGTTTCGAAGGTTCTATCATCTTGCCAGACGCATTCAAAGTGAGCAGTAATCGGGAAAGCAAGGAGCGTATACAGTAACTAAACGTTATATTATAAAACCTAAATTTTATATATAATTTTTGGGAGCCTATTAAACTATATGTTTACATAGTAGCCGGACAGTTTCGAAGGTTCTATCATCTTGCCAGACGCATTTAAAGTGAGCAGTAATCGGGAGAGCAAGGAGCGTATACAGTAACTAAACGTTATATTATAAAACCTAAATTTTATATACAATTTTTGGGAGCCTATCAAACTATATGTTTACATAGTAGCCGGACAGTTTCGAAGGTTCTATCATCTTGCCAGACGCATTCAAAGTGAGCAGTAATCGGGAGAGCAAGGAGCGTATACAGTAACTAAACGTTATATTATAAAACCTATATTTTATATATAATTTTTGGGAGCCTATTAAACTATATGTTTACATAGTAGCCGGACAGTTTCGAAGGTTCTATCATCTTGCCAGACGCATTCAAAGTGAGCAGTAATCGGGAGAGCAAGGAGCGTATACAGTAACTAAACGTTATATTATAAAACCTAAATTTTATATATAATTTTTGGGAGCCTATTAAACTATATGTTTACATAGTAGCCGGACAGTTTCGAAGGTTCTATCATCTTGCCAGACGCATTTAAAGTGAGCAGTAATCGGGAGAGCAAGGAGCGTATACAGTAACTAAACGTTATATTATAAAACCTAAATTTTATATACAATTTTTGGGAGCCTATCAAACTATATGTTTACATAGTAGCCGGACAGTTTCGAAGGTTCTATCATCTTGCCAGACGCATTCAAAGTGAGCAGTAATCGGGAGAGCAAGGAGCGTATACAGTATTATTAATATTTGTTCATTGTTATCTTCGATGATTTTGCTGTCACCAAACTTCATGAATGCTTGTTGAAATTCTACATGTTTTTTTAACAATTTAAACGGTTTCGATTTTGCTTTTCTGAAAAATGCAGGATTGTAATCACATCCTGTGAAAGCGTGTAATCCAGGTAAGCTTCTGCAAATAGATTCTCGTAATTTGGCGTGTATTTTAGTTAGGTCCACATATCTCAAATTATTTCCAGCTCCTGTAAGCATCCAAACGTGTGATCTATCATTAAGACGATGCATATGACTTAGCATTATAGCAGCAACATCGGTGTCAACAGTTCGAATCACAATGTTTGCTTCATGATTGATTTTACACGCATGGTACACTATCTTGGTGTCTGCTTCTTCATGCTCTGGGCAAGACAATTCCTCATTTACATTTGATATTACTTTGTTGGCCTCATTAACAGTAAACGAATGACATTTTCTGAAATTTATATGTATCTTTTTAGTGCCAATAAACGGCGCCATTTCGTCAGAAGCCCAATGTAAAATAAAAAAATCAACTAAAGCTTCTTTAAAATTAGAATTTTTTAATTCTTTGACAAAGTCACTAGGACGGACTTGTTCAGGCCCAGTAATGGTATACTCCAATTGTGCAGATTCAAATCGCAGAGAATGTTCGTAATCTTTTATCGATGGGGTAAAATACTGGTCGAAAACGACATCAATTCTTGACACTTTTAATTGAGTTACCATCTGCAACATTTTTTTAGAAATGCCCCCAAATTTTTTAGGAACATTTTTCATAGTGTGTAACATAAAAAAACCGTCAAAAATTAAAATATCAATTTGAGATGGCTCCTCATGCTCAGCCTCTTTCTCTAAACATTTCATCAAAGCAGATTTGTCGGTCTTGCAAATGGTCCCATCCAAATGGCACATTGATAAAGGTACTGAAGTAATCGGGTAGGATAAGATTTTTGAAATGTCAATACTGTAATCCATTGAAATTCCCAGCATACGTCCAAATAAATCCCTTTGAATTTTAACTTCTTGAATTTTTCCACCGACCTTAATTTTTTTTTTTTCATAATCTTTAGAAAAATTATTAAAAGATGTTTTTTTAATAGCTTTTTCAAATCGTGTAATATCAGATTGGCATTCAGAAATGAATTTTCTTTGGAGGCTATCGCCATTAGCTTCTAAATTTAATAGAAATTCTTCTACTGGCTGTGATGCGGATTTTCCTGATGAAATATTTACTAATTCGTCTTTAGGAACTTTTAAACTGAAAGGATTGATAAATTGATCGAAAGTTGCGACGAATTGTTGCAGTTGTTTTGCGTTTTTCCTGATATTATGAGGATTCAAATCTGCTGAAACATCTTGATGACTTTGTAGCCCGAGATCAAGATAAACTTGACTTATAATTGTAGATCTCACGTCATGGTTTCGAGCCCACCGTTGTCGCGCCGAAATTGAGTTAGTGAAGTGTATAACACCGGTCAGCCTTCTTGCAGCATCTGCATTTATAGTTTGCTCTAGAACCAGGTCAATAGGTTGTCTTGAAAATGGCTTGGTAGTTCTTTTAATTCCAAAACAGCCTTTTTGGAATCCTTCATATAAATCAGGATGAGTTTCGTCAACTCTCAGTAGATTATCATAATATTTGACGGTCCACCTAGCATAGTTTTGTTGATTACATATAAAAAAAATGCTTGTAATTTTAGGTAACACTGATTTAAAGAGTTGAAAATTTCCAGTACGAATACTTCGAGATAAGTCCAAGTAATGATGTATAAGATTTATGTAAATTAGATAAAATTGTGACGTTTTACCATGCTCCCCGTTAAGGGTTTGTTGCTTGTAGATACTGTAGTTATTTATCAGCTCTTTCAGGCCATTATTTTCAATTTCAAATGAAGAAATTTTACAATTTTGGAGTCTTTTAACTTCATTTATTATATCGTCAGTTAAAGTAATGTTATCATTTTGTAAAAATGACTTAAAATGTAGTATTTCTAGTCCTAATGCTACTAAAGGATGCAATCTTTTGCAGCGATTGAAGTGTTTTCCATCTAAAAAACCATTAACTGAACCGTTTGCCAACAAACTACTCTCAACCATTATGGTAGTTAACCCACAATCACTAATTACTTTACCGATAGCTTTGAAGTAAGCCATCATTATATGAAATGGTCCTAAATGAATGAATAAATTATCAAATGTTGGTTTTTCTGTAGCTTGTATTTGTAACGCTACTTTTGCTATAGCAAGATCGTAGGTTACTTGTATGTAGGGTTGCTGTAAATCTTTAGCTATTTTTTGGCTTTGTTTCATCGTTTCTAATACGATTGATGTACTGGTTGGAGATGCATTTATCGGAGTCAAGTAAGATATATGTTGTTTTGGACTATCCTGATCATCAATCCGACCATTAAAACCAACCCACATAGGTACGTCAGGTAATTTTAAAGCGTGACTAATCATCCATATGTTGTCAATTTCCGTGTTTATTCGAGAGTCTATACATTCTATATCATCGACTGATAATTGTAACTGACTCGTCATTTTCGGTTTTTTAGGGTATGGCATTTCTTCTATATTTATCTCATCAAATGTTCTTCTTCTTCTTTTTTGTTTATTCGGTGAAGTATTTTCACTTGAAACTTCAGACATCCCAGGCTCGTAAGTTGTATCTGCATCGACATTTTGGTATATTATGCCGACTGTGTCGTGTAAAGTATCCTTACCACTAGAAGTTTCAACAAAACGATCAAAATTATCGTATGCCACACCAGTAAAAAGCTCTGGTTTTTTTTTATTTTTTCTGGACATAAGCTAGACTTTTTCATTGATGTAAATGTAGTTTCAGTTTCTAATTCTTCAACGCCTTGATAACTGATGCAGTGTCCATATCTATTGATAATGTCAATTATTTTTCTGCTGCTTGTCAAGCTTTTTAGAGTTATACCTAACATTATATGCTTCGACGTTTTAACTCGACCATTATGAACGCCGAAAATAACATCTTGACAATAAGAACGAACTTGACGAGAACATTTTTGGCCATTTTTTCGTTTTTGGTTACATCCGCCAAGAAGGGTAAAATAAAAGTCTGATAATTCTTGTGGTATTGAAACTTCTCCGGATGTTAAATGCTGTGATGTTATATTTTTTGTTGGTAATTTTCTTTTTTCCATTTGAAGTATTATTTTTCTCAGAATCAATGCAGATTTTCGTAAAATATTTTCTTGTTGCAAATTATCCAGTACTGAATCATCGATGGCTTCTAGATTTTTTGGAGCTAGTATTTTTTTATTACGAACAGTAAAAAATTTTATATCCTTAGAGAATACTTTTAAAATTTTTTCTTCAAGGTGGTGTGCTGTAAAATTAGCTGTCATTTGAATAGAATTTTCTTGAAAATTTTTTTCTAATAAATCGATATATGATTCATGTAAATATACTAATAAAAAACAGCGCCCTTTTTTAATCACGTCTTCTTTAATGATTGTACTAATTTCATTAAAAACTGTTTGATGATACTCTCGGTGACAATGCCACTCCGTTTTGCTAGACGTTGCTTTTAATGAAGATAACTTATTATTAAAATCAACTCGGCATTCAGTATGATAATAGATTTTCGGTCCAGAAAAATTATCCAATTTATTAGAAAAATCAGTAAACTCTTTATGACTTTCAATATAATGTTTGACACTATCTTTAAATTGCTGAACATCAGCTGCATGAAACGGAAGCATTCTCGATCGCACTTTTTTCTTACTTTTATTACAAAATATACAAACAACTTCGTTATCGGTTTTACCAGCAATATTATCAGTCGAAATATTAACATCTTGAGTTACAAAATTATTATCACTAACTTCTGGTTCAAAAACGTCAGAACTATCTTGAAGAGTTGCAGATTGTAGTATTGATTCAGAAATTGGAGCTGACTGAGATGTCGTTGAAGAATAAGAAGATTCTGTGGGTATAGACTGTAAATGAGATTCATTTTCAGATGTTGAAGGTTCTGTTTCTGTGGACTGGGATAGTAAAATTAGTTGAGATGAAGATTCTGTTAACGGAGACTGTGGATCAGGTAATTCGGAACTCAAATCTCGTATCGACGACAAGGTTGAAGATGAGTTGCTCGTAATTACACTACTTACTTGTTTTTTTTCTTTTTGTTTTTCAGCACTTAATGGTTGAGAGGTGAAATATTTTTTCATAAGACCTGTAAATACCTTGTAACATGCCCTGTGATAACCACTCTCGGTGTATTCACTGGGTAAAGTAATGTCTCTGTATTTTAGATTATGAATTTTTCGTAATTTAAGAATGGTCTGACATTTTTTTAAAGTCTCCTCAGAAAATATTGTTATACGTTCATCACTTTTCTTACAAACAAAGCAAACTACTTTTTCATCACTCATGATACCACTTTATTACAACTGATCACGTTTATTTTATAAATTGCACAGAAAAATAACACGTTTATTATGAGCATAACCGTCCACCTAATGATTACAATAAACAGCAACTGATGCGCAGTGAAGAGCCGCCATACCACGCACCAAGCGCTCTGTTTCACTCGCACTAGTTACTGTATACGCTCCTTGCTCTCCCGATTACTGCTCACTTTGGCCGTGGTCCGAATCACGCTCACAGCGCTCATAGTGTACCAACGTGCGGTCGGCGCAACGGCGTCACATGTGACGTCACTACCTAGTGCTTACAGTACTGACGGGTCGGACCGTTAGCATCGTGAGCATTGACGCTATTTTGCACCATGTATTTGAATCTATGAATCTATGATTGCGGCAAATGCTTGAAATACAAGCATTTTATCATCTTCATTGGCTACTCCACATACTCCACTCATGTTTATGTCAAAAAATGCTCTGTTAGGTTATGTTCAACTTTTTGAATTCGTAAGCACACTCACAAGTGGTCCGAATTATTAATATATAATTAATTATTAATACTGCTAACAGACGTTGGCACGCTTACTAAATCAGTTCACACGTTAGCAGTTTAAACGTCGTAAGTGCTGTGAGCACAATTCGAACCGCAGCCTTTGAATGCGTCTGGCAAGATGACAGAACTTTCGAAACTGTCCGGCTACTATGTAAACATATAGTTTAATAGGCTCCCAAAAATTATATATAAAATTTAGGTTTTATAATATAACGTTTAGTTACTGTATACGCTCCTTGCTCTCCCGATTACTGCTCACTTTAAATGCGTCTGGCAAGATGATAGAACCTTCGAAACTGTCCGGCTACTATGTAAACATATAGTTTAATAGGCTCCCAAAAATTATATATAAAATTTAGGTTTTATAATATAACGTTTAGTTACTGTATACGCTCCTTGCTCTCCCGATTACTGCTCACTTTGAATGCGTCTGGCAAGATGATAGAACCTTCGAAACTGTCCGGCTACTATGTAAACATATAGTTTAATAGGCTCCCAAAAATTACATATAAAATTTAGGTTTTATAATATAACGTTTAGTTACTGTATACGCTCCTTGCTCTCCCGATTACTGCTCACTTTAAATGCGTCTGGCATGATGATAGAACCTTCGAAACTGTCCGGCTACTATGTAAACATATAGTTTAATAGGCTCCCAAAAATTACATATAAAATTTAGGTTTTATAATATAACGTTTAGTTACTGTATACGCTCCTTGCTCTCCCGATTACTGCTCACTTTAAATGCGTCTAGCAAGATGATAGAACCTTCGAAACTGTCCGGCTACTATGTAAACATATAGTTTAATAGGCTCCCAAAAATTATATATAAAATTTAGGTTTTATAATATAACGTTTAGTTACTGTATACGCTCCTTGCTCTCCCGATTACTGCTCACTTTGAATGCGTCTGGCAAGATGATAGAACCTTCGAAACTGTCCGGCTACTATGTAAACATAGTTTAATAGGCTCCCAAAAAATTATATATAAAACTTAGGTTTTATAATATAACGTAAGTATAATTATAAATTGTAATAGTTTAGGGGTGTCCGGCAGAGGGTTGGAACCATACTAACTGTCTGGCAATGAGCAACGCGAGTTTTGATATTATTATGAATCAAATATAAAAAAATCAAGTTTTATAAAATGACGAATTTGAGATGGAATTTTACACACCTTTGTTGCCTGTTATCTGCCAAAGCCACCGCTGCCTCAGCTTCATGTTTGGGGATCATTCTTACCTGTACTAGGGACACACATAGAAGAACTTTCAGCTTTTATAAAATGACGAAGGTCTGGCACTCACGGGCTCTTGCTCTATATAGTGCGTAGCGCTCGGAGAGGGAGTAGGCCGAGTATAGGATTCGACTTATTCGTTCTTTCTCTCTCTTTCTCTCCCTCGACAGTGGCAAGGCACGCGACGCGCGCGTCTGCTGTATGCATAATTGTTTTGTCGTGTCGTTTATTAGCATTCTTTCACTTATTTCATTTATCATTTAACTCCTAAATATTGTTAATTGGAACGAAGTTCCTTACGGCAGGCTTGGAGGGGATAGGGATTTCGCTGCGGGACCGAACTGAAAAAAATGTGTTAGTAAAACCGTAAGAAAAAATCCGTGGAAAAAGTGCGTGGAATAAATCTGTGGAATAAATCTGTGGAAAAAAGTGCGTGGAATAAAACCGTTAAATGAGACGCGAAAGCGCGTCATGTGTGCTACGTTTCATACTATCTATCACGTACTTAACATTCGTACTATTTCTACCTCTTTCTAACACATGACAATGCACATTAGACAAAACAGTAACATGTAAATTGATTCCAAAGTCTCATATTTCTAGATCTCGAACGCGATCTCTTAAATGTGAATTCCGCTCAAAAGCGAACACAAGGAAGATATTTTTTTTATTATTGTTTTTATTATTTTTTTCTATTTTTCTATTTCTATGTAATTTTTAATTAATAATAATGTTGACAAAAAAAATAAAGATACATATTTTTTTGTTATTTCAGTTGAAATTTGAATTACGATGTTTTTTTTATTTTAAGGAATTTATTATTTTATTATTTTAAGGAATTTATTATTTTATTTCCTAAAATACTGAATTTCCTAAATACTTTCTTGTACTTAAATAAAAACTAATCAGCAAAATTTAAGAGAAAAATCAAGAAAACCTACATAAAATTGAGCACGATTTTTTTTGCAAATTGTGTCGATTCCACATTATCCGAAGGAACTTCGTTCCTACCTGGTGTCCCACGACACCATTCATTTTTTTATTTAATTATACCTCCTATAATACTTATTTTAAAAGGAAAGGAACTTCGTTCCAATCGGGTGTCCCACATGTGACACATCAGACATTTTTTTAGTTTGTTTTATTTGTTTAGGTATACATTTATCACTTTAACGTTCACAAATTTACTTATTTATCCGTGCTTTTCTTGTATCGATAAAAAATTAACATTTGTTTCTATTAATACATGTTTACGATTCACAATTTCAAAATCTTTATGGTGAATTTTTTTATTAGATACAAAAAAAAATCACTTCTGACAATCGTCATGTTGTATTTTTTTCGCATCACTAAGGACAATTAATTCACCAAGACGAATCTATCAATATGTTATTTAAATAAATCCATGCTACGATTTGGAAGATATGAGGTAATCAAGAATGTTACATGGATACATACAAGATATGCGCGAAAAACATAACTCAGCCTTGGCAGTCGTAATAACTAACTTAACGTGACATTTAGGTCATAAAATTATGTTTTCCGTTGGGTGTAGGCCACTGAAAAGCTATATTGTTATTTCAATAATAAATTATCCATCTCTACGCCAGGAGTCATACAAAAAGTTTTGTACTATCTACTTTCCCTAATATTTATGGTTCTTTAGCGCTAAAAAGGACGTCAAAGTCATATAATGATAAAGATTTACAGTTACGTCACACTCGTTTCCGTTCCTCAGAGGTTATGTTTAGAGCAGAAAACTGTACGCATGGGTACATAGCTAATATACTCGTATACACCACCTCGACGACCGTCAAAAGAACAAGGTTCTCTTTTTGAAATTCACAGAATTTTGTAAACATTTACAAATAAAGGGGTAAAGATGAACTATTTTCACCATAGTTTATACAAATTGTGTAACATGCGATTTCAATGCCGTTTTAATCTAAAAACGTCTACCTCGTCCATCGTTACTGAGAGAACGGATTAAGTTTAAGCCTTTGTCAGTAAGCTTCAACATATAAATAAAACAGTAGACCGATGTAGCGGAAAATCCAATTAAAGTTAGGCACACTGCCCTTTGAAATTAAACTTAGTAAAAAAGTGATTATGCAATAGGATGATGGTAATAATAGTCAAATATAAAATACTTCAATACACCTACATCGTGATGAATTACAATAGTCTCGTACTTTGACTTCAAATTTAAATAATTTTATAAAAAATCAGTCGTAAATGATAGAACTGTGAGGTAACAAACTTCTTTGTTTGGGAACACGGTTTCAAAATGGATAAAAAGACCTTGTTTCCTTTTAGTTAGTTACTAGCTACCTACCAAGGCCACGCGCGGCCGGACGTTGATTTTCTAAAAATTTTAATATTAAATTCTTTATTGAACATCGATCATACATATATACGAGTATGTATCTTTATGCCGGACATAAGTCATTTATTTTTAAAAACTGTTATTATATTTTATTTACACCTACACAAAACGTAAGTAACCTTTTTTTACTTTTGAATATTCAAGTATTTTGTTTTTAAAGAGTTTTCCATTTTTTTACTTGACCTTATATTAGTTATTAATTATTATAACATATCTTTATATTACATTTTTTAAGGCTTACTTTTTATGAATTTGTTGAAATATTCAAAATTAAAAACGAAGACGTAAAGTCGAAACAGCAATATAAAATCTACTTAGTTATGTCGTTTACAGTGCTTTACATATTTAGCCATATCGAGACTTATTTTCTTTTATGCATTGTATTGGTCTTTTTTAGTATTTTTATGTATTTCATTTTAAGGGGCTTTTTTGTTTCTCGTATTTTTAACAATGTTTATTTGTACATTTTTATTTTAAGATTTCATTTAATGTCCTAGTGTATACGATTACGGACCATGAAGTCCCAAGTTAGATTCCGGCGCCGATCCAAAACAAGTGTTATTGAATTTTTTTTGATTAGAAAATTTGAGGAAAAAGCCCGGAGTTTGGAAGTTGGGGTCTTAACTTCTGTGCCTCGGAAAGCATGTAAAGTCGTCGGTTCCGTGTCTGATATCTTCTCGATCGTGTTGGATAGCTGTTTTATCAGATTATGAGAGTGAGGGAACCGGGATTCCACTTCCACGGACTGTGAGCGAGCTGTCGGACTACGTTGCCAGTGATGATTATTGCTACAAGCACATTGCTTCTTTTTAAATTCGTAATATCTTTTGAATGGCACGTCCGGTATGAATAACTCAAAAAGTAATCTACAGGAATTGAAACACTCTTGAATTTGAAATAACTTATTTAGACAAGATTGAATATGAACATGACAATATCACTTTTTAAAATGTAAATAGTGGTTAGAATGACTTAACTACATTAGTGGGACATTAGACAATATGATGTTTAATATTGTAGAACATTTACGAGTATTCGTATTAGTTCTATCAGCAATAGTTTCGTAGCGCATGCGATAATTTTTTACACTTTGGTGTTTCCTATTGAAGTTTCAGTATAGATCCTTAATATTTCTAGTAATAAATATAACCTATGTCACTGAGAAATAATATAACATTTAAATGATTAAAAGTTTTTTGATATCAGTCCAGTAGTTTTTGAGGTTATTCATATTCATAAACGAAAGTAGGAAAGACACATCTCTTTCCTCTTTATAATGTAAGTATAGATGAGAATCTGAACAAGTACAGATCAATGTTCTCGTGACACTGTAGAAGACACTTTACAGCTTCATCTTACACACTCACCCACTGCACAGCTTTAAACTTTGAAGTTAACTATCTATTCATAGTCGCACCAAGTTGTCACTAAGGTGACACTGCGTGTACATACAGGTTAATAACTAAATTGTATCTTTGTCCCCCGCGACCTAATTTCTCTTGAACAATTCAATGTTAAACTAATTTGACCCGTATACTCGTATAGTTAAAACTCTTTATTTACATTTTTTTAGTTATTGTGACTATCCTCGCCTATTTTTTAAATTCTTTTCATCATTTATTCTTTAAGTTTTTAGTTCTGATTCGTAAATCTTATTTTCACGTTGCTATTTAAGATTTACGACAAAGAATAAGATGTATAACAGGTGTTTTTCTGTTCGAGAGTTACAGTAAATTGAATTGTTACTTCCGTCACTTTAAAATACAAGTTTCAAAGTTAAATAATTTATGTATTTAGCTAAGAATTGGGTCAACGACATTTGTTTTGTAGTATACAAATAAACTGGAACGCGCCAATTTCAGCAGCAATAGTATTTTCTTAAATTAGAGGCCACTACTTACAATGAATGGTCTGTCTTGAAGTATACTCTGTCGGTTTTCAGCGGGATTTTAGGATTAAGTACTATTTGAAGTATTTTTAAAATTGTAAGTCTTGATAGAGCGGCACAGCGAATAAATTAAATGTTTAACTCGGAGCATTTTGTCCTCTCTGTCTCTCTCGGGGCGTCAGCAACGGCAGCAGCAGAGATATTTAGATTTTTGCACAAGTTTAATTAATATTAGATTGTTTCTATTAAGGATCGGTAGACGTATCACTCGTTAAACTCGTAAACGTCCCGTTCTCATCCTGACAGTTCCGAGTTGGCTAAAAGTAGCAATATAATATTTAATTTGGTGCAAAAGACTGAAACGACTGTTCAATTTTATTTAGAGATGATACGTTCTATGGACGTTACTGAATGAGAGCGTTTTACTGTAAAACAACTTTTTAAGAAAAGTCAAGATTGAAAAATTTTGGTTTAAACTTTAAATGTGTCGCCATGCTTGTGGAAAATACTTTAGAGCTTAGAGACTCAGTCGCTCCCTCGGGCCACGGTCGGCCATTGCAGATTTATTTTGAATGTTTCAAGTAGATTAGTTGTTATTCTTTACGGAATAAAGACGAATGAAACTTAAACCTGTAATAATTAATTATAATATAGCTCCAACAAAAGGTACAGAGTAATTGGAGTGCCTAAAAGGAAAGATATATTCGATAGGTCGAAGGTCATTCATATTAAATTAGAAGTGAGAACGAATAATCACAACTTAACATTTTAAATAAATCTCGATGTATATTGTAACGTTAAAATTGTAATATTAACTTGTATATCTAAAAAGCAAACTGAAAAAGAAAATATAAAGTCCGTGATAGGCTATTTTGCACATATCTGCCCGATAAAGTACATATTTTAATTTCACTAGTCTTGGATAAACATATTATGTCAGAGACATATAAATATTTCAGCAATCTTCATCTGTTAAACAGTGTAATATGTATAGAGGATAACTATCTGAAAGTTTATCAGAAACTGGTGAAATTGGCCCCAAATTGTATAAAGTGAGGGTGATCATATGTTACGGTCGCAAGAGCAGTTTTTTTCCATTTATTCAGTGAGTATCTTACACGTATAGTGGCGTTACTTACAGTTCTCTGAGGCCGGCGGCAGGGCTCAGTGCATCCCGTGCGATCGTACTGATGTTGTTGTTCGACACATCTCTGCAACAATAACACAATGCATTATATTACACATTATGTACACAGAAGTAAAATAAATATTAATACGTTCAAAAATAATTGTTTCTTCTAAAATCTTATAACATTATACACCGATGTTCAGCACTGAGAATTGTGAAGCTATAATGATATGTCCAATATTTACAATAGTAGTGACAGTATATTTATGTAACGAAAATTAATAAATATTTCGGTCATTTAACACACAACGCCATCTATTTTCAAACTAAGCGGAGATTATGCTATGATCACTAGACTGACTTATATACTTTTTTTTATAAATACATACATATTATAGATAGAAAACACCCAAACTCCGAAATAAATATTTGCAGATTGTACAAACATTTGATCCAACCCGGGAATCGAACCCGAGACCTCAAAATCAATCGCAATCGAGGCATTCAAAAGGAATGTGGTTGTCAGTGGATTGGTGATTCTTTAAAAATTACATCAACATCGTTCAACGCGTCGTCAATTTTTATCTCGATCACTTGGGTCATTCGCACTTCACAACTGTGCGCGTTTTAAGACCGAAGAACCTTCAAGAAAAGAGCAACTTTAAAGGTGGGCTTAGTTGATCATAGAACTCTTTAGTATTTAGATAAAGTTAGTTAATAATAGTAATTATTAAGCCTGTAGAACTAGTTGCCGTTGGGCGCTGGAAAATTGTGTACAATGGTAAAATTATAACAAAAATACACTACCATTATATTGAGGCGAGTACTTCAGCGTTATTATTATTTCATGAATTTGATAGTAGTAACTAGTGTAATTGTTATTACTAAAGCTAAACAGGTAAACTAAACGTTTGATACTCGCTCTTTGTAATATAATTTTCTTTATTACATAAAGTCGAGTCGCAATAAATTTAAATTTATCTGCGCAATGTAAACAATAATTGAAGTTATTGCGTGACGGTAACCATTTTCTAACACGTAAACAAAAGCTTAATCCACTTGCCGAAAAACATAACAGATACTGAGTCGTTTTCAGTAAAAGTGAAACTATAAAGTGCTTTACGAGCAGTCACCACAGTGCCGTTTAGTGGGCAAGCCAACTAACATATTACTCACCCGTCGCTAAAGAATAGCCACAGTTATTCATGAAGTAATTACGGTCAGTTGTTATGTAGATGAATAAATTAAATGTATTGTTTGCGACAGTTACGTGAAAGTTTATATCGGGCGGTATTACTCGGTCTTATCGTCAATTTTGGCGATGCCCTCATCAGATAAATGCGGTCTAATAACATCTAGGCCTCTGTTTACGATCTCAGTAAATCCTCTTTTTGATTATCCGGTAATGGCTTCTGGTAACAAAAGCCAATGCAAATTTATATTTACGTTAAATTCGAGGGTAATAAAACGACTAGTCTTGGTTATCAGATCTGAACAATATCCAATACAATAAATGTATGAACTGTAGGCGTTAGAATAAATTGCCAGTACTCCCTAACCATGTAATTCATTAGATGGGACAAATTTTTGTTTTTATCATCTTCGCTTATCTACTATGATAAGCAAATGTGGAATTGTTGCCACAAAAACTAAAGCAACATAACTATAAAAGCAAAACGATATGCGGTGGCTATTAAGCACGTATCTCAGCAGCTTCTTATCAAAGAGCTCTCACAAGTCAATATGGTAGTCTTTATTTTTTTTGTACTACAAAATTGAAAATTGTTAGGGTACCTACACATAGAAAAGACAGCTGACCTTAGAATGCATTTTATCACAGAGACTTATTTACACAATGTCTCAGAATCGTGGATCGTGGTATTGTCATTAGTGGTTGAGCCTTATTTCAGGCCTCGGCGAAAAACCGAGTTTTAGCAAGGATTTCTCTTGAGAACCGACAGATCGATGTTACCGGAGGCAGAGTAAATTTTACTCTGAGCAGCCCTTCGTTGCACAAAATACTATAAACATACTTGTATAATTTACGATTAGGCAACCAGCCTTTCCTTTATTTAAAAAAAATAAAGTAAAAAAAGGTTTTTTTAAAAAAAAACTTTTACTCAACGCGCTAAAAAGAACTTTTTTTTGGAAACTTTTACTATCAACTTGTAAAATGTCAATACTTGTCGCGTGTTTTACCTGATTGTTTTACTTAAGCATTTATATCGTATAAATTGTGGAATGACGTTATAAGTTGATAGTAAATTTCTTTTTATTCATCACATCGTGTTGAAATAAAAACTTGTTTTCAAAGCTGTTTTTTTACCTTTTGTTTATATTGACTTTTTAGTTGTCATGGGGCAGGTTTCAAATTATTTTTGCCAAGTCTGATAGGGTTGCATATAGTTATTTTCTACTCATATATATAGTAGATAGTACTCACTAAGACGAATCGAGAACCCAAGCTCGAGGTGGTTGTGTAGTTTTTTTAATGATATCGTATTTCCACCTTCTAGCTTCATAACCATGGTTACCATTTAGGACTAAAATACTCGTCAAGAAATCAAACGCGCCCAAATTTGATGGGATTATGTTGTTTTAACACCATACTTGGCAAGACGAGTCATACGAGATCAAACTCGATGATGTTATGTTATCTTATAACAGAGTTCCTATGATCACTTTCCAGTTCCATCATCAGACACTGGATACTATTTAAAGAGAAAGTACCAAGACAAATCAAACTCGATGAGGTTGCGTCGTTTTCATACAGAATTCCTATGCTCCAGTCTCATCATAAAATTATATTGTCATGTGATATACGTTTGTGTGTGTTCAGCTCAATTAGTTGAAGATTTCTGCTCCAAATTTAAGTTACAAGATCGCTACCGAACAAACATAGTCACATATGAGTATATAAATTGCAAGTTAAATAAAAACTTCTATAACAATAACTTTTACAAGAAGCTAAAAAAATAAAGAGGACCAAACGCAAACCATGAACGACATCAACTATTACATTGTAATCAAAACTTTATTTTGATAATATAAGGGTGAAATGTTTCAAAGAGAGATAAGTAAATACGCAACGGGGTGAGAAGTTATGTTGGTACTGGCCGCCAAGCCTGTACAAATATTTGTAACTTGTGAACCCTTACAACCGACAGCTTGCAGTAAATATATACGGGACGGGATGTTATACTTTTAATATCGTACCAGACACGCCATCCTACGACCACAATCTTGTCATGGAGGTCAGTGATCCTGGTGTCTGTATACTTATAAGGATAGCTAAGATACAAACATGAGAAAAATCAAAGTTAATCATATGAATTAGCCTTAATTTCATTTACCCAATCTTTTTTTATCTAAATACTAAATTTATGATATTGATAATGATAAAAATTATTGATGGATCCTTTCTCATTCCGAATGGAGACAATGCAATATGGTGACCCACGCTATGGCGGCCTTCTCTTTGTTGTCGGGGTGAAAACTCCCTTCGGATCTCCGGTTCCTCGGCAACGTAGGGGCCAAGAGTATGTGGTGTTTTCACTAACGTCTCAGTCTCAGGAGTCCTTCTCTAAAGGGGATCCGGACCATATTATTTCAGGTCCCCTCCAGAATCAACGCCGCGCCTAGTCAGACCCTATCCTGGGAAGGCCACAAAAGCTTCCCACCTATCAATCTAGGTGTCATAATTTGTTGTGATCCGATCGCATTTGTTGCGACCAGCTCGCAACAAATTATGCTATCGCCGACCGCAGCAACTAATCCGCCACCATAGGTCCCCACTCTCCAGGCTCATAGCTCCGCCGATGTCTTCTTCACTCGGGATCGGCCCTCTCCTGATCCCGTTCAGCGGTCTTTTGCTGGAACATAACACTTTCGCAGAAAGAGACCACTGTGGCCCAGCTTTCCTCACCCACCAGCATGGCAACAATGGACAGGTCTCGTCCTATTTCATCGCTATAGCGGTCTAGTGAGATACTTCTTTACGCTCCACTTAAAGGACCCGGGATCGTAATGAGAGGGAAACACGCGCGCTGCTAATGTATTCTAGATTTTAACCAATTTCCACCGGAAGGAAGAGGTGAACCGTTTAGTTCGGAAGCGTATGTCTACCATTCTAAAATGGTGACTTTCAAGGCCAGTATGAGTTGTCCTGCAGAGGAACGTTGACAAATACTGTGCCGTTCCAACATAAAAATGAGAACAGTACTCCACGCAGGAGCGTATTATAAATATACACGTGGCTTAAGTCCTGTTATATAAGTAAATATGTGTTAAAGGTATGTTTAAATGCGAATAATCCATCTCTCATCCATAATCTCCATGGGTATAAACTTAAAGAAAAAGGAGTACAGTTGTAATGTAAAGAAATTTTGTAATTTTGAAATTCAGTATAATACTGGTGCACTTTGATCTGACCGCTTGATCTTTGACCTAGTGTCTTGAATAATCCCAGGATAGAGTAATTGAAGCTCCTATAGTCTGAGTAGCCCAATTCCAAGACTTGTGGCACTCTTCCCTGTCTGCTCAGTCACCCTACCTGTTTTCCTTATCTCTATTTATCTTCTCTTTAGTAACTTTCAAGATGTTTATATTTACAAAAATCGGTTTTGCAGTGGTAAATATTACGCTGAGTCCACATAATGTTGCTATCTAAATGGGTAGAAATATTATGGTTATTTATCGCTAACCCTAGGCAGAAATAGATTGAACCTAGGTTAAAAATATATTTACAATTTAATATATTCCATATTATTAGAAATCCTTGTCATATCTTGAAAATGTGAGTTACGATTGATTAAAAATACTCGTAGTTTAATTCGTTGTAGTTAAAACAACTTTATTTTTTGTCAATCTTTTTTACTTTAGTAGTTATCTTTCTTTAATATATGGTATGTTTATTTTTAATTCTTTTCGCACATAGTTCTTTTTTTATATTAAGACCCTACTACTAGACCCCAAAGTGACTCTACTCTGCCTGATGGAAAGCAGGAATAGAATCCAAGAGTTGTGGTCACTTTTACATACTCATTGCAAATGCAGACAACGCAGTATGGCGACTCACACTATGGCGGCCTTGTGAGATGCTTTTTCACACCCCGCTTGGAGACGTAAAAGGCATGACAGTCATCGTGACAGTGTAAGGCTTACACAGTTACCACGATAACGGTCACCCCTGCGTCAATGGGCCGGTCTCACACTCACCAAAGAAACACGACAACACGGATGCTGGCGCTTTAGGTTAGTCTTCTGTGGGAGGATAGTACTGCCCCGGTAGAGCCGGCCCGCTCGTGCTGAAATCAGCGTGGCTCTACTACCTAGAGCCTACCTACTACCTAGAGTAATATGAATACACGCTTACTTTGCAAATTTATCATTTAACATACTAAAAGTTGCCCTTTTTATTTCAATTAGACTTTCATCTCTTTCAAATTACCTAAAATTCAGATGTGTGTAAAGCGTGATTTCAGAACAAAGGACGTTTCCATTTCCACAGTTTTCTAACAAGGAATGAAGTTACTTTTTTTTTTAGAAGTTTATCAAATTCCTTTTATTATATCTACCTTACATGTACAACAATATCTTATTTATTTTTATTTCTCAAAGCTGGATATAGATCATTTGTTAGAAAAATGTTTTCGCCTACCACGTTGGCCAGACAGGTTGGAGTCAAAATAACATAACTAAATTTTGAATGACATTTAAATTTACCACTTTAGTCAATATCATTAAACACAGTTCTATCATGGAATGGTGGACATTAAAGTGATTTGACATGAATATATAACACTTTGAAGTGACGATTCTTTAACAAGAAACAATAAATCTAATATAGTAATATAATAATAATAAATAAAAGTTAAGTTGTCACACAAAATCTCTGGTCGTACGTAATAAGGAAACCGTGTAATGATATATAGCCGGATTCCAATGTGAAGGTCTCGCGCGTGTCCCTACCCCATGTAACGTCGCGAAGCCGACAACGACCTTGTTCGACTCGTTATTCGCGTCATCCATCATCGGCTGGCCACGGTCGTTGACACCGCCCCCTATCACCCCCAACTCATTCACACGACGGGCGACGGGTGCGAGCTCGCTACAGCCACATAGTCAGGGGATCGCGCATACTGTATAAATATAAACAGATGCTGCTGCGATTTGTTCAGCTGTGAAGAGTCTCACAACATGCTAAAGTGCTGTTAGCTGTCTGTTGCTTGTTCGAGCTGTACTTTTTATGCAAAAAAAAGTTATGTAGGAAATTGTAAGATATAACAAAATTATTTTAGTGTTCTGTAGTTCTAACACATAATCGTTATAATTTTATCGTGTCCGTCTGTTTATTCGTCCACGACTCAATTATTAGTACTTGAAAGCGCTAACATTGTTTATACCTATCGCTAATTCAAAATGGCAGTGCATGAGAAAGTTATGATAAGGCTGCTCTTTGTACATTATTTTTGTTAATTTTTATGCTTTACCAGTATTATTAAACGTAAATAGTAATTGATAACACATATAATCTTTAACACTATAATCGCAAAGGACTAGAAAACATAATTGACTTTTCTGGATACAGCAGCTTCACCAATATCTAATACTGACGGCGCAACGATGTTGACGGTAGCTGCATCTCAGACCAAAATGTTACCCGTCTATCATATCAGTGATATAATAAGTGAAATTGTTAATAGTTTAGTTCAGTAGATTTGCTCTAAAGATATATAATACAAGGCGAGATCTTGGCAGTATTTCAATTTCTTGAAAACAACCATCACAGTTAAAAATTTCAGTGTATGTCGGCAGATAAAATAAATCAATTAAAAACTCGAAATATCGATGACAGGGGTGAAATGGTCGACATGCGAGAGATCGACAATCACAGATCGTATGGCAGTCTTTATTACAGATTTGATAATAAAACGTTGAGATGGCCCTTCAGGGCTCGTAAATTGATTACAATAAAAACGTCCCCTATGGCTCGTGTTTCAGCTGATATTAATACAATGATTTCGATAATCCCACTGCAGTAAGTTGTCATCTTTATAAATGCTGTTCCTTTTATTTAACTTGGCTATTAAATAAAAAAATATCATCAACCTCTTAGTATTTTACGCCATCATTACCTAATGCAAATGTGACTGTCTACTATTGAAAAAGGTTTGCATTCGTTTGTCATGGCCAATCGTATCGTCAACCTTCCCTCATAACAATATGATTTTTACGAGTATACGAAACAAGGGAGAAGGTGAATAGACACCGAGGGACATAGAGTAATGGATACTGTAAGCCTCAAAGAACTGGTAACTCGAAGAAACCCAAATATAATCTTGGAAACATGACCTAAAGTTCCTTGGAAAGGCGTGTCTGCCTTCGTGTCTCTTTGCCAAATTTAGTAAGCAAACAAGATTTAACCATAAAAAACAGCAATAGAAAGTAAATTGTTAAGTGAATAATAGCTGACATTTATAACAGTGAAATATTTGACAAGTGTTCCGCAAGTTTTTCACTGTAGTATTATTTACACTTTTGTATGTGATTTCTTTTATCCATGGGAATTATCCTTATTTCAATGTTTCTGTTAAATGATACGCGGCAAAAGTCACATCAAATGACAAAAAAGCAATCCCTATCGGAAAAGTGAACCTGTTCTCCTGGCTGCATTTTATTCCTCCTAATGAGGGTGGAATAAGGTATTAGTGAGGGAGGGGGCATAGAGGTGGTTAACGTAAGCCGAGGGTTAATAAATTCATTGGCCCTCGTACTAACCCACCAATACAGAGACGTGTCAGTTTCACTTGATCAATGACCACCTCGTTATCATGAAATATTATTAATTGCCTCGCCTTTACGAGTGTTAAGCCCATGTGACATTCAAACCATTTCAGGCGTTCGACAAACGTACTTTTAATGACATAATAGTCACTAAAATCTGCTACTATATGTGTGAAGATAGATTAAAAATAGGATAAGCATTCCTATACATTTCGTGGATGTCGTAAGAACTGACTAAGGGAAGATAAACTTGAAACTTATCTTATACTAATCCGTTTGGATAGCTGTGGTAAAGTAGGCCAAAACAAACTTTCTAAGAAGAGGCATATGTCCAGCAGTGAAATAATAAAAGTTATTGACGATGATGATGATGAAAGAAGCCCCAGTAGAAAAGAAGAAGTAGAAGACCAAAAGCATTGTCATACAAAAACACATTGCATGTATTTGATGTCTCAAGTAAAGTAAAAATGTAAATGGTAGAAATTTATGGAATAAAGGAGAAACGAGCAGACACTTCAGCTGATGGTAAGTGCCTACCATCGCCCATGGAAATGTGTATCTCAAGAGTTACAGGTGCGTTGCGCTCCTAGGAGTCAGGGAAAGGAGGGATTGGGACTTTGGTAACCTCACTGATATTTTATCTATATTCGAGCGAATCAAGAACATGATATTATTATTAATAATATTATATTTATAACAGAAATATCTATGTGTGAGTAAGCTCGCAGACATGTGACATAGAAAGACAAGGTTAGACGCGCTTTTATATTCTGGGCAGAGTTGCTGATAAAGCATACTCTTTTTTAAGGCTCTCTTGCTTTGCTTCTTACTAATTTAGCTTTCAAAATAACAAAAATATACTTTGACGTTACTGTCGTACAACACGTAACATATTCAAACATGATTATATAAATTACAGGAATTCAAATCGACTGTCAGAAGATATTCATATCAGTGCAATTCTCCGAGGTGCAGTACTACGTACTTCATTTGGATGTATGATCTTTTAATAACAAAGAGATCGATGTGATCTGCCTCAGTGTTGAGTGTAGTGCATATTAAATTTCCATTGTACATCGTGGTGACCGACACGAAAGGGGGGAAGGGGCAGAAGGGGGCGCGCCATATGCAAGGTGACCTCGTGGTGTTGCGTCACCGCCCACTCTCGCCTGCATCGCGACATGAATGAACCACGCGCTTCGTCCTGTCATCGTTCGCAAGGCCCTATTAAAATAATAGTCGCATTACACGCGAAATATAACAAATTCGATATGCAAAAACTTGATGTTTCCTTTTCTAAAATCTCTTAAGGAACGTCATTATAAAGCAGTGAGGTGTATGTCGGATTTTCTGATAACTAAATATGTAAAAAAGGTGACAATTATTAAAAAATACAAAATATTAAAGATAGTATTTGATTTCAATCACTAATATAAAAAATACTCATTATTTTTTATTAAATATCTAACGTCAAAATGAAAAAAAAAAACAAAAACAAAGTGGTGTATACAACGTTACAAAAAACTGGTAGGTATTTACTTTAAAACTGCAGCTCTTAGACTAACTAACCTCTACATAGAAATCTTCATCTCACAAGAAAAAGATATTTCGACCCAATGAAGCAACATTCCTTAAATATCGTCGGTCGCGTATGTCCTGTTCGCAGACTTGCACGAGCGTGCATCAGCAGCGTCGCAGTATTGAGGTCACAGCAGCAGCACGTCTTCATACCACCAGCTGTTTTGCACAGATCCGGTTTCACACAACTCCTCTATATATGGTGGATTACATAACACTTTTCTGTAACGCTTTCGCAAATGAATTTTTTCAAGAACTTCTTTTGTACGTCTTTGTATTTTGACAAATTTCGTTAAGTTTCTGTCTGAAAGTTTTTTGGAAGTATGATAGGATGGAAAGTGCCTTTCCATTTACACATTCAGTATCACGAATTTAATGGTAAGATGGAATCGTTTAGGTGCAGGTAACAATGCAAGTTAGTTTAACATAGAAGCTCAGGATTGGATTAAAGTTGTTTCAAAAGATCTAAGCGAGAAATCTTAGGTGGTTTTTGCCGTCAAAAAAATTTAAATAATTCCACATGATATTGCACATAACATGCAATAATAGTAGCACTTTAATGTGTATTTATTTAAGTGTATAATTTGTTTATGTCATTAGTATCTAATGTGCGATACGATATGCAATATTGGAGCGCGATCGATCAATCAACGGGTTGCGACAATTGACATTATTTACTTATGCATATCAATAAGACATTTCGAGAATGTGTAGCGGTGTGAGCACCAATCAACAGACATGTGTACCGTTAAGGTCATTTATAAAAACTCTGGCAATTGGTACCACACTAAAATGACTTACTTCATGACAGGTAAGAGTAAAAAATATTAAAGTTCCTCAGCTGATATAACAGAATGGGATCCTGACTGGGGTCAGAAGTTTCTCTTACAATATCGACTTAAACATTTTTTTGTGTATTTTCAAGAAGTCATTAGCATCTGAAGATGTAGCCTGCCTTTTCTATCTTTCTTTTAATTGCACTTGTGATCATCGTAATAGTTTTGGTCTCTTAGCACTTCTCGTCTGCCCGATTTTGGGCAGTTTTTTTTTATATATTATAGTTGTAATGGAATAGGCGTTTGTCTTCTATTAAAATTAGGAACGAAGGTAAATTGGGTTGAATAAAACAAAACGAGCAGCAAGAGTGAGGACTCTCGCGACTCGTGTAGGCCTTCCTACGCGAGTCGTGAGAGTTTACCTTAGATTGCAGCAGCTCGAAGAGCATGCTCTTGTATATAATCCATATTCAATTATACATATCACAACTCTTCTATTACAGGATAATTAAACATGCTCAAATTATTACGCCTATGAAAACTCGAAAGAGAAAAAAAAGAGATAAATATATTAAATGTATTGCTTATCACTGGTTTTCTGTGATCACTGTAGTTATCATCATCATCATCATCTCAGCCAAAAGACGTCCACTGTTGGACATAGGTCGCCCCCAAGGTTCTCCACAACAGCCGGTCCCGTGCCGCCCGCATCCAGCAGCTTCCCGCGGCCTTCACCAGGTCGTCGGACCACCTTGACCGCTTTGTCTTAAGTGGCAGGGGGCGGAGCACATTACACGCCGAAACGATGGCCGATGGGGCTATAAAGTTCTGGAGTGGCGACCGCGTACTGGGAAACACAGCGTTGGTAAGCCACAAGGTGGTCCGACGACTGTAGTTATAGCTGTTAGTTTATCAATTTGAAATTTAATTTACGAAATTGTGGCTAATTTTATGTCTTAAGGAATGTCAAGGAGCGATGTCGTGTGAGTGCGAGCGAGGTCGAGGCCCCGACACGCACTCACATTACAACTAGATTCGTTACTATTCGTCATTGAGACGTCCAAAGGTTCAAAACATCATGTTTTAATGTCAGCGTGTCCACACTTTTCAGGGGAGATGAAAGACGTCTTGAGATGTTTATGTTACGCGAGCTTTCTGTTACACGCTGCACTCGTCACGGCGACGTGAGCATCAAGATTGTTATGTAAATAGATAACTACAGGATTGAACACAAGTTGTATTAAGCTGTTGTTATATGACTTTATTCAATCGTGTAATGTTCACAAGACAATATCAGTGTGATGTTATATCATGTTTGTGAAGGTAAGCTTGATTTTAATCAAAGCAGTAATGTCTTTACTGCTTCTTTACCTGTCTCAATTGTAAAATAGCTGGTTAATCATATTAATTGGTTATTATTTGCCCGAAAACGGTGTTTAAATGTATAGCCATTGGACATGTGCTTCTAAGTATTGTGAGACATGTTTGTATGAACGAATGTTTGTTTATTATACATTCACGTATATCGTTAAACGATTTAGTTCTTATTTAGTCCACAAATAGCCTATAACCTAGATTAACACGGTACTTATTTTTCACCAGCGCAAACTAGAGCTAGGTGATTACTCCTCAAGAACATAATTGATTGATTGAGCACTTTACGCGCTGTGCTTCAACAGTTTTACTGTGCCATAATTGTCATTCTCACATGCAATAAAATAGCAGAGTTTGGATGGTTTGTATGAAAATTTATAGTTTATTTCAAGATATTTGCATTTTGTTTTAAAACTATTTCATTAAAATAACGTAGGGGATCTTACTAAATTTCGTCTACAACTAGTCATAAATAAATTCTATTACGCAGTTATTAATGTGAGCTCTTTCCATAACGATATTGGTTAATAATGAACCAGATAATAATTTATTAGATGTGCAATAAATATACTAAAACTGTATCCCAAGACATTAATCAGTGCATGAGCGCTGAGATTGCGCCAGCTCAGGTTTATTTCACCCGTTTGTTGTTTCAGCTGGTGGCGAAGTTGCGTCGTGTACCAGTTAATGTATTAATGGTTCCCGAGCACTGATTCATCTCCGAACATCTCATACATCATGTTTTATTTATTGTTGTATCATAACTCTCTCAAGTACTCGCGTTTGATTGATTTATTATGATCACTCTATATCAGATATCTGAATTGAGGAGTATCTTCAGATTTGTCATTAAACAATCTTGTCATTCATAATACGTTACTGCAAGCGGTATGTTTACCACGTTCATTTTAATTTTGTCGATGAATGTAAACATGATCACGGTTGAGCCGATGTGTGATCATGGCGGTTATAACATTACCAAAATGTCGGAAACTAATTCTCAAAATTAAACATGGTAAATATCCCGTTTATAACAACATAGCAAGTGAAAATGACAATGATAGTTTAAATCAATAAATTGCCAATGTTATTACTGTAAATGCTAACAGTTTAAATGGATATATGATGCTTAACTACCCTACAAAGATGATGATGACCTACAAAGATGAAAGGGATATTAATTAATAATAATAATTAAAGTAATTCCTTTATTTATAGAAAACAAGTTATAAGAGTTCATCAAATGCTGATCTAGTTGAACATGTGACGAAACAGAAACTGAATATGCCAGAGAGAAGCATGAGGAAGACAGCTCAATAAACTCCTAGTGGTGGTGCAACTAGTGCATCGTGTTCTAAACCGACATGTGCCAGATATAACCAGGTATTTATACACACGCGCACGCGCAACGCACGACGCACTCCGCGTTCTTCTAATATTTCGGGAATCACTATTCCACAGATAGGTATATTGCACATCTCCAAGAAGTGTAATGAAATTAAATATGACTTTAATAAAAAGTTACGACTAGAAATGTTTCAGCTTTGTTAATAATTTTTTTTTGGTATTTTATGATCAGTCTGTGCAAAAGAAATTTTAAAAAAAAGATAATTGAATGTTTGAAATATGTAATTGGAAAAGAATTAGAAATAACAAGTGAGAAAAAATAAGAAGAAAAAGTAATAATTGAATAGATATAAAAGAAAATGTAAGCAAACTTACACTCGTATTTTCAAGGAATCCACCGGCTTTCATTTTTAAATGTGATAATTACGCAATCACAAATAATTAGTCTTCTCCTTAAACTGCGATCTGTTTCTAAAGTTTATTTTCAATACCAAAGATAACCCTTGCCCTTATCCAAGGCCTTGTTTATGTTTGTAAAACCCTTGTTAGACAAATACCTGTTGCCTACTTTATTTTTACTATTTTATTTTTGGTTTCATTAAACCCAATGTCCCTACTTCAGTAATATAAGTAATGTAAAGATGATTGTGATCCTTCATTGCTATCAAAGATTTAATTACATCAGTGATCTGCAGCTTCCAAATTATTTAGGAAGTATTAAGCGTCCCTTTTGTGAATCAGTGTGCGAATGTCTTCATAGATCATTAGCTATTGTCATGATGTTTAAATACTTCGTGCTTTAGTAACAATATTCTCCATTTTAATAATCATATTAATATTTTATAACTACTCGTTGGTCCTGCGGTTAGCGTATGCGACTGCCGAGAGGTCTCGGGTGCGATTACCTAATCGGGCTTACGAGTTTTATTGAGTTTTTCTGATTATAGAAATGCTTAACAACAGCCCGGAGTTCGGCATTTGCGGTCTGAACCACGATGCACTCGGAGAGCATGTAAAAATATCGGTCTTATGATCTCTATCGGTTGTGTCGGATAGTTGTCTCATTGGATCCTGTGCACTATAATATCTCCACAGATCAACATAGATGATTGGTATTTTTTGAGCTTGGCTGCTTTGGTGCGGGTAGCAGTATATCATCATCATGACCAACGTTAATATTTTGTAAAATTCAAACTTTATTCAATATAAATTAAGACTAATTGTCTAAATTTACTGTTTTGCAATTCTCTTGCTGGCCCAAACTATCCGCGACGGCACCAAAGAAGAGTTTAGCCACTTGCTAGTGAGGCTGATCTGTCTCCTGCTTGGAACCATGTAATATGTAAATGTGTTATTTATTAATAAACTACATTACCAGTGTAGTCTATTTTTCAAACGACCGATATTTCCATAATCAAGATCCGGTACGCCACTCCTTCAGTAGACCAATTATTCAATAACAGTAAAAAAATTATATACTACATGGTGGTATCACATACATTCGACCTGACCGAAATTTTTCATGTTTTTGGTTTATAACACTGCGAACATAACCGATCTGTGCGATGATTCAATAACTTTATGTAAGATGTGGTTGACCGCGCAAACCCATTTTCGAACTTTTATGAATACACTACTTTAAGTGTTTTACAGAACATTAATATTATTTTATCGATACACAATGAATTTATCTCCGGCACATCCTTTAATGTCACCGACCTTTTTGTAGCACGAAGCAAGGAAAGCAAGCAATTAAGAAACAAGAAAACTTTCCGCAAGAAACTTTCATCTTAAAGAATGATATCAATTGTACCCATGTGTTTATTTCGGAGAGGACTGATTAGTGGCAGGCCCGACTCGTCCCTACATCAAGGACGGAAAAATGCCCGAGTCAGTGTCGTTGACATCGTAGTCGCATATCCCCAAAATAGGCACGGTGTACAATGTCTATCTTTAATTAATATTAGTTTACGACGCAGGAGTAATTTGAATATCTTAAGCAGCCGTACGGTTTTCGTTTTTGACTACGTTGTACCTATCTAGGCTATAAAATGGTTGATTAAAATCCGCAAAGTACGAATGTATACTGTTGTTTTTATGGCAAATAAAAATTGAATTCGACAACTAACTCACTGAGTGATGGTGATAGTTTTGCAATCGATGTGGTTAAAGTAAAAAAAGAGAATACAAAATGAATAGTCATGTTTGGGTTTCTGAATTTTACGCTTAATTATTTATAAAAGGAAAAATCCCTTTACCACTTAAATTTAATTGGGAGTTCTTATTTTCAGTGTTCAAATGATGTTAACTCTATATTGGTGTGACTTTATTAACATTCAATCATGTCTAGGTACTGATTTAAAAAATGCCTTAGAAAAACGTACATTTTCCTTAAAGAGAATTTTCTGTGAAGTTAATAATTTGTTCAAAAATTATATTGGTATGTTTTAATTAAATTTTATTTTTTATTTTTTAAAAAGACAAAGTCCGCATTTGGTATATATACTGTATCGCGGGGGACTTTACAACCATACATGAAACTAACACAAAGAACATTCTGGCCCGTATTTTAAAACGTGTCTTAGTCGAGAATCTAATCTCAAAACTAATTTTAAGTAGACATTTTATTATTGAACGTCACTTAAAACGAGATTCACTGATCCATATTCAAGTACTCGTTTGAGTACTTGAGTATAATAGCTTATTTTAGAACGATGTTATCTCAAAATCTTCTCTCATGATTAGATTTTAACAAATGTGATCTTTGTTTACGTAAGACAAGCTGAAACTAAACTTAAGCAATGATTTCTTTTACGAGAAATGGACGCCCTTTACGATGATTTATTTCTAAATAATTGCGAAAGATTTCTTTTATCTTACTTTATTTATGAAAAAATTACGTATCATACATATTTCAACGCACTTTAATTAACCTTAATCGATATTCAATTAATTTGAATACATGTTGAACTATTTGCTTAAATTAAAATACACAAAAGCTTTTGGTTTAGAACAAAAGTAAAGCACTATATTAATATGAAAACAAAAACATTGCTTGACAATTGAACATGACAAGTGTTAAGAACAATTTGAACGTGCAATTATAACTAATATCTAGTCGTTTTTATTTCAATGTTTAGTGTATTTAATTTTGAGCAAACTGATTTTCATTGATGTGTTTACATTGCTACATTAGCAAATAGTGTAATATATAGATATATAAATTCAAAGAAATTATATTTGTAAAATATATTTTTTATGTATTGTCTAATGTCGACAACGCGATAACGTAATTGAGAACAGACTGATAGTTGAAATCAATTCTTGATACAAGCTTCAACTGAGTAAAACTTAAAACGCATTATATAATAGGAATTATGCTTAAGTATTGAAGTGAACTTAAAACTAATTTTCGGTAATCTAAGTTCAACGGATACTTGAGTCATCTTTTAAAATACGGGCCTCAGGCTCCGAACAACAATTTGTAGATCATACAAAATATTGTCGCATGTGGGATTTGTACTCACAACGCTCCATCAAACACTACCGTTTACAAATTAGAGTAAAGGTTTTCTTTCCTCCACACAGGCTGATGGCACAATTCGGAAGAATAACCTCGGATGTTTCAATTTTCCTAAAATATAAGTATCACCGCATAGTATCAACTTTCCAATTATTTATAATTAAATTACTTACAGGTTACAGAAGACAGAAAATATGTACCAGATCATTCCAACGTCTACAACAATGTACTAAAGACGACATGCTTCAGTATTAAACAACTAACAATTGACCCAATAGCAGAAAATAAAACTTGAATAATTGTCTATTTTTAACTAACAATATTAATATAATACCTCAGTGTATCGAGCAAAGGAATAATAAAACGAGGTCATGATATACATATGTTAAAATAGAACTAATAAGGACCGAGTCGAGCTAAGTTTTAAACCATCTTGCACTCGGTCCCGGTTGAAGTACCTCGTTGAAATATCAATATCACGCAATAAATCAACAGAGAGCGTCTTTTTACCCCGGGATGCACCTCCTCTCTGCAACCATCTGCAGTCCTCCTGTCGACAAAGGGAGAGAGGGCCGCGCACTAAGCTCGGGACTGGGTTCTGCAACTAATTGCCTTCGTCCTCGCATTTACTCTATAAATAACTTAAGAGGAATTGCGATTCGAAGACCTTTTAATGCGCTCTCTACCTACACAACGTATCTTACTAGCTACGTTTGCAGTAAAACACACAGTTCGCAATGTCTTTGTTTGCACTAGTCCTCGCAGTTATCGACAAAAGCTTAGATACCTAGAAAACGAGAAAACTTATATTTTTATTTGCTTTTAAATATGTAAGACAGTATACTGAAGGCCGACAATTTATACACTAATTAATACGATGTGTCGCGGCACAAATATATTTACTAAAAATATTTTAAATATTTCGACGTGTTTCATGTTTTATGTTTTGAAAAAAGAGTTTTTAAAACAAAACTGGAGCTTATGTGTTTAATGAACAATATTAATACGAGCATCATTATCTAAATAAAAACTTGTAAAAGCGTGCATGATTTGACCTGTAACAGTTGTAGCTTTGTGACTTTAACTTTTATCTTAATTTTTTTTTTTTAGTGTCTAATTGCGATGTTCAATCCAATATCGGATGTTTGAGATTATGTTAAGTAATGAATGGTGCATGATGTACTTACCTATTAGGAATTATTGCACTGGGCTATAAGTTTATTGAATGTTTTTAATGTCCTCCTATCTTGTAAACATTGCTTCAGGCAGACTTAACAACACAGGCATTTTCTTCCATGACTTTTTTTATTGTTTCAAAACTGTGTATGAATATGAAAATACGAGAGACTAAATTAAACTATGTCACAAAGATAAATAAGATCATACCGGCAGTATGTGAAGGACAAAGAATTCGAAAATTATTAGAAGAGTGAAGATATCTGTAATATTAGTAGCATGTGGTATCAGTGTATTTAATTGTTGGTGAGCCAAACTATTGAGTAAAATGAAAAATAAATCAAACTTAGTAGTCGAACCGCTATCATGGCGCTTGTAACAGTACCGAAATATTAATAATACTAATTCCCGAAAAGGTAATATCCATTTTAAATAAGTTTTCAACTGAAAATGTCCGTACTAGTTGAAATGAATCAATCTAACAAAGCTTTAATTTGAAGAATTTTTAAGAACAAAACAAAGTTTTTTTTAAATCTGAATAAGGAAAGCTATAACTTTGAATTGGATGTTGACATGTAGCGTCTCTCAAACTCGACTAAAGTAAAATGGCAAAAGCTGAAATGAAACAGCTCATTCTAGCCATGTTCTTAAACCTAAATGAATCGCGTGCCGCTATTAGAACCGGAATGTGGAGACTTACAGGACCTAATTAGCCAATTGAGACGCCAACATTGGACGGGCCATTGTGGCCATTGGATCCATTATGTTACAAACTTCTCGAGTAGTACAAACCTTTGGATTTTATACTCACCAACATGTAATTATTACAGTTTCATTGTTAGTGATTTATCTTGTCGGACTAATTGCTGATTTGTAACATTAGTGGAACATACTTGACATTGCTTCTTATATTAATTATTTTGTTGTCTTTGCGATTGAGTGCGAAAGAAATGTATTTATGAAATAAAACCGGCGTACGTACAGAACAATAACCACAGGTAATTGATAAATTACACGGTAACATTTATTTGATAACATTTGCAGTGTCAATGTTGAATTAAAGTTTTTTATTTCTATATTCAAAGGGACTGTACTCTGCTGCTGCTGGGGACGAAAAAGGCATGACAGTCATTGTAACAGTGTAAGGCTTACACAGTTACCACGATTACTGTCACCCTTGCATCAATGGGTCTCCGGTCTCACACTCAGCAACGAAACACGACAACACGGATGTTGGCGCTTTAGGTTGGTTTTCTGCGGGAGGATAGTACTGCCCCGGTCGATCCGGCCCGCTCGTGCTGAAATCAGCGTGGCTCTACTACCTAGTTATAAGCTTTTAAATGTATTTTTTTAATTTAACCTCATGTATGGTATATTTTAACCGTTTATTGTTCTTTTTATATAAAGTTTTGTGTAGTATACCTAATTAGAAAAATAATTTAGTTTAATTGTAAGTCTTCGAACCTTGTGAACTATAGACAATGATTATTAGTGTATCGCAGTCCACTATTACGTAGGCCTCCCATTGCACGCTGTAATAGATTTTGGGCTTCTATTATTATATGAACAATATTGGACCAAAAAATAAATGGTCACAATTTTTGTACCTATATTTTAATTTGTTTTTATTTTCTTAATAACCAACTTAACGGTCAGATACGACACTTTGATGGCAATAAATAAATGATATTAGAGTAAAGACGCTGTAAACTCAGAGAAAATGGAATGCCAATTAAATAAAGATTAATAATAATATCACGTAGTAACTGTGTAAGCCTTACATTGTCACGATGACTGTCATGCCTTTTTCGTCCCCAAGTGGGGTGTGAAAAAGCATCTCACAAGGCCGCCGTAGTGTGGGTCGCTATACTGCGTTGTCAGCATTTGCAATGAGTATGGTGATCACAACTCTTGGATTCTATTCATGCTTTCCATCAGGCAGAGTAGAGTCACTTTGGCAGACTCTTAAGATAAAAAAAAACGATTTGAGATTCAGCAAGACTTTTACGTTTATACGAAATATTTTATTAATGTAATTTAAATATGTTCATGTCAACTTCGTATCGCTGTGCATTTGAAACTACTTCTAAGGCTTTGAAACTCAGACAGGATGCTTAAGGAATGACATCGAACATGTGCATTAGTTGTATTTGTGGTTTTATTTGCGTGTTGCATTAGGTTTAATACTTTATACGATGTATCAAACTATTAAAATTAGTGATCTGAACTCAAATACTGTTCATTTACTACCTGAATAGTTTATAACTGGATAGTTCCGTAGAAGCAAGTAAAGTATATTGGATAGTAATTATGTGGTCAATGGTTTGCTCTGAAGTTTTTCAACTTATTATCATATACATATACGACAAATTCGTAACATAGAAGTTGAGATCTAAATTACGTCGTATTTTAATAATGCAATGCTCGACTAGATTCTAAACTATTTCTAATTGGTCCAATATTTTGCACCGTGTAGGTAAGATTACCGGTGGTCCAAGGGTTTTCCTAATTCTTCTGTGAGGGAGAAGTCAAAAGGATGTTTATGTATTTTTTTTTAGGTTCCTTGTAGGTATCCAAAGACGGTGGTAGTCACTTATCATCAGGTGACCCGTTTGCACGTTTTTACCTATTACATAAAAAAAATTAATAGTAAAGTTTATTTACACTTTCCGTGCCTCCAAAACTTTACTCACCGCGTTTAATAAGACGATAGGAGTGTTAAACAAAGAGGTACCAAACAAAAGTCACATTAAATATTATGTTTTTTCGGCGTAAATAGGTCGTAAATAGGTACTAAACTAAGACCTAAATAATAAAGTAAGTTTGTAGGTTGTTTTATTCAATCAATTAGGATCCCAGGTGAAATAAATTCAATTTGTTTTCGGAATAAAAATAATCTCTTTTATGCTTCCAAAGCTGCCTGTAAAAGTACACCTACAAATTAAGTTAAACATATTTGATACTACATTTTGTGAATGAATTGAATATCTGAACGTTATGATAATGTAATGTTCGCGGCAAAGTGATCCTTACAATTTATGATAACGAGCTCAGTTGTCGTGTTCTCGCTCACAGCTCCGACGCTAATTATATTTATTCGTCGAGTAATTGATTCGTAATATAAAGTTAAATGTATTATTTAGGGAGCGTGTGCGTCGGGCATGGGGCGGCGAACTTATCGGGTCGACGATGATTAATGACGGGCCGAGTTACACGTATAGGGAAAGCTAGGATATAGGCTTTATTCGCTTTGCTGGCGTCTTCGCACGGCATTAATTTCTTTGTTACACGAAACTAAATGCACTGTAGCGTTCATATGGCAACACTGTTTTCGACGACGCCGCTTTTTATACACAGATTTGGATACATAAAAAGAATGTTAAGTGGCTACTCTGATTAACAAAGCGTGTAATGTTCTTGGAGACAAATACTGTGAATATTGGTACCACCTGAACAGTAAATCCATATTGAATATATACTGTGTTTAATTTGACCATTCAAGTGGTAGATGCATCAAATAAAATATATTGTGGAGTAACATAAACATAGTAACTCCCAAAGCACTGTCAGCAGTTAAATCTAAAACAAAAATAGAATCAATGGATCCCGTGCTGGACAGTTAAGAAAATAGTGTCGAAATTTTAGAACGATTTTAGTGTTACTTAAGCTCATATGGGGAGGATGAATGAATAAGGAAATCAATTTAAATTATATTATTAAGGAGGTCAGATAACCATCTAACTTGAATACATTGGTTTAGTACTACATATTTAACTTGAATAATTCTCTATAATCACATTTTTTTTGGCTATTTTCTAAATGTTTATTTGTACTAACGGAACAGCAACAGAATCTAATTGGTATGAATATTGGGCAGACCATTATAAATTAAAATTAAACCATCTGTTCTATCTAGAACTAATCTTAATATAAATTAAGCACATAATTTGTTTTCCATGAATCTCAATTTTTGAGATAGAACAGTTTAATAGTTAAAACAGCACACGTCCTTTAATTTTTAAATTGTTATGTAACTACATTTTAACACTAAGTGAAGTAGGTACATCATTTGAAGTAGGTACTTGTCGTAACCCTATCTCAGATCGTGGTCTTCCTTTATTAAATAATAATAAATGATTTAAGTGTTCTTTGTCGATAAAAATGTGAAATACTAATAATTTAGAACTTTGATCTTCAATTATTTTATTTCAGATGTTGGGTAGGATGGATCGGTGTCCTAGAACACATTTGTTGAGACTATTTGTGGAGGTTAAACTATTTGTGACTACCTATGCACGTGAAAATGAAAAATAGTGACCGTTCTGCTTTGATTAAACTCGTAGAGGACAGTCCCCCTCACAGTTCCCCCCGTTGAGGCAATGAGGGCGAGTCATCAATCACGCGCGGTTATTAGCGTCGTTCGTCCTGTGCGCCGCTCCGACCTCCTCCTCGCCGCTGGTGAAATAGGCCGGCTACGATTTCAGATAAAATGTCAAAGCACCCCTTGATATTATATAAATATTATAATCTCTGTCCGCTATTAGACTCCATTAACTAATTAAGACATTTTAAAAATTCACCCTTGAAGTGGTAAAAAATCTGTCTGAATTTGTAATTTGTAAATTTGATTTAAACTTGCTAAAAATTACAATACTAAGTTTAGTTATATTGATGACTGAACAGTTCAAAAAGTGATGGCACCCATGAATTCTTAGTCTTTAAAAGTGACTAATCGCCGCTAGTTCCAACTCATCAAGATCTTGGTACTAATCTGATCTTGAACTAGGCAAATTCCGTACTATGATAGCCAAACTCCTAATACACATTTTTATACGTTTCTAAATTCCTGCTGAAATGTTTCTGCCTCGGTGGCACTTTAGTAGCGTGTACGACTGCAGCTGTTGCTGTGCTGAGGTCTCACAGTCGATGCCGAGGTTGCATAAATGTTTGTATGACCTGCAAATGTTTGTTACGAAGTTATATTAATAAACTGACTGCCACATTAGTCTAGCAGTCAGCATATGCGACTGCCATTAAAATGGTCTTGGGTTCGATTCCCGAGTCGAACCAAAAAGTGTTATTGAGTTTTCTAATTATAGAAATGCGTAACTGTTATTACTTTCAGGAGGTGGCGCGTATGTACTCTAATATTTCCTGCGAAGTTAGCTGGTTTCCGTGGAGACTGGCCGCCGCAGCCAAAATTGGCCAGGATCATCAACATCATCATTTATAAACAAAAAGTGTATGATTATTCTATATATATATATAAATAACATGCAATAATAACGAGATAATAATAAGAGGGACGTTCGATCCCCGATGTCAAAGTCGGAGACATTTGCGTTTCTCGAACGCAGGTGGGCACGACTCTCGCCTCTACTAGTGACTATATATATATTTTCCTTTGTATTTGCTCCATTACAAACCTCAATTATGAATGGGTTTCTTAATTTTAAAGAAGTACCTACATTGCATTAAAATCGGTTGGGAATGGCCTACCTGTCAAGGCATTTTTTTTTATCGTTTGTGATTAGTACTTTATTTTCCCTTGTGATTGTGTAATCTTAAGAAATAAAGCGATTTTTAAACCGTATAATCGGCAAATTATATTCAGACCCAGAGCACATGATTGTGCTCATCACACAATAATTGCCCAGACGGGAATCTAAGTCACTACCTCCAGATTAGTATTCACAATCGCTAACCACTAGACTCACAAGCCCTAACCCTAACCGTTAGATCATAGATGTTAAAAAACTCGTAATGAAACCTACTATGGTGCTCACGACATTAACAGTCGTATATTAGGAAGTCATCATTGAGCGAAGCCAAAAAACTGCCCACATATAAAAGACATCAACGCACCGCTCGTCAGATTTGTGTTTACTGCCCCTCGTAATTACCAGTATACCTGTACTAACATGTTAAATCATGGTGCTTGTAAAGGTGTTAATGTGCTTACATATACCTGGAGGGAAAGTATTGGCAGCTGAAATATTTTCGTCTACAGATTGACTCTCAGATAGTAAGGGTTAATTTATCTTACACGTTATCTAACATAATGAAGATTACTACCCAAAGCATTGTTTACGTTAACTATTACCTAGAGGTGAAAGGCCATCATAGAAAACTTCCGGCTTTTAGATATTGCAAAAAAGGATACAAACATGTGCTCCTTTAACAAAAGCTGTATACGAACTATAGTAAGCGAGAAGTCAGATATCATGCTAATGATAGATGGTACATGATGTTTATTATTACGAGTCTTAACCTTCTACAGATATTTTTACACATCACATTTTACAGCTACAAGGCGTAGGCGCCGTTTTTGTGCAATCAAAGGAGCATGATGTCCTTTACTTGCCACCTTTAAATTGTTGTAACATAATTAAACATAGAGATGAATATTGTGATCTTAAAAATCGAAACACGTTTACAATTTTAAATTGCCTGCTTGCGCGACAGTTTACGGTGTATATGTGTGTATCTATACTCACAACGAGAGCAGGTTATCGTGCAGCGGCGGCAGGCGGCGAAGGCCCAGACCGCGGCAGGAGACGCGAGCGCCGGCATCGCTGCACGTACAGTCAGAAGTGCGCGCCGGGCAGGCCGCGCGCGCCAGCGCCGCTGCCAGCACCAGCGCACCCACCACCAGCGCCACGGCGCGACCCATCACCCTGCATTCCCACTCAACCACCACATCTTATCGTCCGCACTGCGGCACTCACTGTGGCTCCTTATCACAGCACTTGTTTTACTTAAAAAAAAACACAAATATTATGTACGATCGCGTTGAAATTCACGTCGCGTGGTAATGTCGCGCTGCGAGACGCGAGACGTGAGTCGTTAGTGCGAGGGCGCGCGACGTACTGACGGAGCAAAGAGCGCGCGAGTGAGCGGCAGCGGCGCGCGCCGTGCTCGCCGCCGCCGAGTCTGCCGCCGCCGACCGACAGCTCTGCGATGCTGCACAATGTACAACGTCAAACGTAATTCACCGATGACGTTGTGTGCAAATGTTCTCCAAATTGTAGCGCTACATCATATTAAGTTTACAAGCGAGTGTTGTTGCACCGAAACTTAGATATTTGAGTACACTCTGCTGAAGAATGAAATTTATAGACTTAAGCACAAATAAGTGTTACTTAGCTGTACTGAAGTAAAATTACGGTCTATTACTGTCCACCGAGGAAAATCTTCCCGATTCCTATTAAAATGTCGACCTCACAAAATAACATAGATTCAAAATCGGTAGTAGTACCCCCCTTTTTTTATTGCAGTTTGTCGCCTGTAACGTGCAATAATAGTAATTGCTTTATAGTTTCGGCCCTAATAAATTACAAATACATTTTTCTAAAGTCTTAAGTATTTTAAACTTGGAAGTACAAAGAAAAATATTTGTGTGACAAGGAGTATAACATAAGTACACCTCGATGACAGGAAAAACTAGAGTAGTAACAAATATCATAGTCAGTTATATCAGTTAAATCGTCTCCAAATTGCCGTCTATAACAAAATAAGTCGAGAAGATCGTCTTAACTGTCGGTATCGTAAAGGTGATCCTTTAAGGAAGCAAACTACACTGGACTAAATCACTGTAAAAGAAAGGAAAAGTGAAGCCAAATCGACAAAACCACAAATACTGTTTTTTAATTAAAATTATCATGTCTCCTTCAAACGCCTCCACTGTACACTTTTATGAGTTAGCGTAGTAGATTCTAATATCAGCTAAAAAAATTTCGGTAAGCGAACTACTAATTACCTCCTAACAACACTTATAAATAAAATACCAGTTGGAAACTAGAAATAAAATAAGTTTTCTCAACTTAAAACGAATAGTCTAAGACTACATACTTACCTAACTTTGACAAACTGTAATCTTACATATAGCTACATATACATTTATAAATAAACACATAATGTTTATATGTAACCTATCTATTAGATGACTAACGTATAGTTAAGAAAAGAAAAAAAAGATAAAAGTACAAAAACAAAAAAAAATGTCGAGATAACTATTCACATGGTCATGGTGAACTATTTCACATGGTCAATAAGTTAATGACAGTGCAGAGTATGGACTCATTTAGGCAAGGCACTTACGATCGTCTGATGGTTAATCTGTAGATCACATCTGTTTCGTTAAATGACGGGCTAAGTTCGTTGTTTGTGTTTTATCTTTAAATATTGGTCTATGCTGTATATCTACACTGTCTTACTTATGTTTCATTGTTTATCGCACTCTTTGTTTAACAATCGTTCAACAAGTCACCATGTAATGATCAAAAGAATATCTTCAACCTATTTCTAAGCACTTTCCAGTCCCGGCTCACATGAATGAATGGTTTAAAAACTTTATAATTAACGTAGCTATATTCCCCTGCAGAACGCTCAATCCCCCTGTCGTCGATCACTACGCCCACTGCAGACCTAAGCGAACTAAACTATACTGTCACACAAAGTGAGTCCTTGAACAGAAACCTTATAACGTGTGCTCAGGCTGCTATCAAAGTCCAACTGTTCAAGTGCGTGTAAATATAAAATAGTTTAGTATTTAAAATGTTTGTTTTATGACAAAAAAAACATGTTACGAACTGGTTAACTATTTTTTTTTCTATCTTAAGAGCCTCCCAAAGTGACTCTACTCTGCCTGATGGAAAGCATGAATGGAATCCAAGAGTTGTGGTCACCATACTCATTGCAAATGCTGACAACGCATTATGGTGACCCACACTATGGCGGCCTTGTGAGATGCTTTTTCACACCCCTCTAGGGAACGTAAAAGGCATGACAGTCATCGTGACAGTGTAATGTTTACACAGTTACCACTATAACTGTCACCCCAGCATCAATGGGCCTCCGGTCTTTCATAATAAATATTTCACGTATGGCTCTACCACGTGTTGTTGTTACATGAATCAAGCTTTAAAATATAACTCTGTTCTTAATACAAATAAAATAGTTTTCGAAAAAAAATACATTTACTGGGGGTATCAATGGCGCTACATTGTTGTTAACACATTTCAGTTTTAAAACGAGTGTGTCCATTTAAACTTAACGTTGATAGTACACATTCAAATTCCTTTTCAACCCACAAAACAGTTCCCAAGTCATTCCTAATATGTATTTTGTGTGTGTGTTAATAATGTGTCGTACCGCCAACTACAAACGGATGTGCCAGTGTGTTCTACTTGAACTGCACAATTGCAGATTTAGTTCTAGGTTTACTTGAATAATTATTTTACTTGTTCAATATTCTTATGGAATTTAATATCCTATTGTCGCCAATACAATATCCACCATGGTATTCTACTCGTACAATCTTTACGAACGACATCGACTTCTGGTTAACCCAAATACGTACACGAATAGTTTTATTTCAACAGGGTACAAGAAGATTTGACATTTCGCCTAATTTATGTAAAAGAAATATATAGAAAATCTCATCTCAATAATTTGCTACGGCAGTTCCTTGCTGACGAACCGAACATTATAGACTCTACCCACAATTGCTTCTTCAAATTATTTTTAACAGACTTCAAAAAAGGCGGCGGTTCTATGGTTCACGGTAATTTTAATTATAATTTGTGCCGTTTAAGAATCTAGTGTAGGAAGCAGCGTAGAAGAACCGTGTTCATGCACAGCTGCTTGAAAACTATGATGACGCGAGGGGAACGATGCAAGTTGTATTCTATAACAGAAGTATATTCCCATGGTTCATAGTACACTTGTCTACGGTTTTTTCAGTAGATGAATGTCAGGTCAATATCACATCATCGTAACATTAATTCATTAACGAAAAGTTATTGTAGAAAATTATCTGTATATGTTATGAAGAAATATGAACGTGCACGCATTTTTCGCCATTACATTTTCAAGTCAATATATTTACTTAAAATAAATTATGTTTTTTATTAATATGGTGAGAAAAAAATGATATTGAAAAGATATTTAGGTAACAGTTGCTGTACAAAAGAGAGAGAGACAAGATACAAGTTGGGAGACTTGTCTAATTTGCATCCGCTAATTAATTTCACAAAACATTACTACGACGCTCTCTACGCAAAAATTCTTGAACTAGGGGCAATGGACATTCACTTTGTGTAGATGTCGTGGAGATTGTTGCTAAAGGTTTAGATAGATGGCGTTCTTTCAAACCATTTAGTAACATAAGAGGTAAATGTAGCAATGTTGGTAAAACTGTCTTCATTATTTGTTCTAAAGTTGGTATGAGATAGAGGTACTTTTCATTTGGTTGCTTCTGTTTGGTCTCAATATAAAAAATAAAGTGATAATTCATATCCATAGTTGTAAGGCATATTACTACTAGTTAGTAGTTACTGTATAATACTCGTTGGTCACAGTCCTTTATATTCTATCGTTAATTTAAAAAATAATAATTAATATTTAAGGCTTCCAACTAGATAAAACTCTTATGGTATATTTTCTCAAAACAATCTATCTATGTATTACGTTTGTTCATTTCTCGAATTTCCAAAATGTTATCAGATACGTTCGATTCAATTCTACTCGACAAACCAGTATGAATGGAAACGTACAGGATTTACTATTTAAAGTCAAGAGACACATAGCTGTGTGACTTAAATTAATTTTTGACTTGACATAAAACTTTTTTGCATGAAATAAAAGTTGTTACTTTTTAGTTTAAGATGAACAATATTTAGCTAATATTAATTGTGTAGGCGCTCCAACTTGTGTCCGAATAACCAAGAACAGGATGCATGGATAGTCATAGTGTGTTACCTTCTCTTTGTAAGAGAGTTGTGATGAAATATTATTTATAAACGTGTGGAAGTAAAATCAGTTCCACTCACCATATGAATTAAAATAGCAAAATAATATTAGACTAATAATCACTACGTAAACATATTATATATAGTGGGTCAAGAATTCGTTAACATTTGATTCTAACATCCCGTGCAAATATGTTAGGGGAGTTTTTGGGACCGATGCCACTGGAGCCGACATTCCATGGTCACACAGAAGTCCAAATCTATCCCCAGCAGACTTCTTTTTATGGGGTTATTTGTAGAATCGTATCTACATGTATAAACCAAATACACTACGTCAACTAACAGAAAAAATCAGCGAAGAGATGTTGGCGATCTCACTGTCTCTTCGCCGACGAGTATTCGAAAATTTCGGTGCTCGTTTAGAAGAGTGCAAACGACGAAATGGTGGTCATTTAGACGCTGTAATTTTTGAAAAATTATGTTTATGTTATTTAAACCATTTTTATACTATATCAAATGATTTTTTTTTAGAATTTTTCCAAATGTTAACTAATTCATGGCCTACCGTATAGTTAAAATAGGTTTAGTAATTATTAGTAGTATTAGTAACGTGTGGCGGGGACGGACGTACGTAACTTGTTAAATACTAATGGGACTTGACACCGACTTCAAACAGATTTTAGGTACGTAGCACATATTATAATAATGTATGTTGATTATCGCGTATATATTAGCCTACGCGTTATTCGGATATATAAGCTATATTACGGTAAAGGTTCATCTTAATCTGTACCGTAGCGCGAAAGCGTAAGAAACATTAAAATATCCTTACAAACTTTGCATTTAAAACATTAAAAGTTAAACAAATGTTAAAAAGTTTAGCGATAAAGAGTCTAGGTACATCATTCAATATAGCACGATCCATCAGAAACCGCGGGCAATATTTATGAAGTCTAAATCTAACAGCGCCATCTGTTGCAATTTATTAAAGTTGGAGTGATTCAAATACATATCATAATTAATCTTCCCATGAGAATGAGATGTTTTACAGTGGTAAAAAGTAGGCTATAAACTCTAGTCCTTCATCCCACCAGGATTTACGGTAGGGTGGTGTGTCGGAATCAAACCGACTAAAACCACACGGTGTGGGGTTCTGCGGCTGAGATAAGAGTGATCCAGAAACAGCTGTTATTACGACATTCAGAACCTTGCGGGTAAACTCTCGGTTTAGATGATGTACGGCAAACGCGGACGTCGCCTCCTCGCTAGGCTTGCCACTGTAGCGGATGAAGAGGAAAACCCGTACCGTCCAACCGTGACCACACTCAGGGCGGCATAAGGCGTCGGTAAGCGCGCCTCTGCCTCCTGGTTTGCCAGTGGCTAATAGGGTCTGAGTAGTGATCATCCTCCCGTTCCTTCTCTGTTGCCTCCTGCCGCGAAATTACGTCTTAGTAGAAGATTGCGATCGCGGTAAAACAGTTGTCACTACCAGGCATGGAGCGTACAACGGCCGGTAGCAAGAGATCACCTCTAATTACTGCAGTGAGGGCCCCACGCTCCCACCCGGGTGGAACAAACTGCCAGCGTGTGTTGAGCCGAGTCCTCACTGCAGTTGCAGTGGTGACAGGCGGGTCTCAATTCCCTCCTAGCGACCAAGGGCAGATGCTTCTTGAAGCAACCATGCCCAGCAAGGACCTGCATCAGTCGGAAGGAAAGGGTTCCGTGCTGCCGCCTTGCTCACTGGACGATGAGCAGCTGGATAGCCTCCAAGGTGACAAAGCCGGCACGTGGAGCCTCCAGACGGGACGAACAACGAGCCAACCGCCTCACGCCACTGGCGTACCTCTTCGGGCGGGTGTCGTATGCCGCTACCCGCCCGGAAGTCGGCGATAAACTTCGGCGACCGCTTCTGCCTCCAAATCCCACGGGGGAGTTCTGCCCAAGGGCCACACCGCCTCCGTCGATTTTGATGACGCGTCCGTCACCTCCATTCTTCCTACCTAACGTTTTAAACTACACTATAGCCTTATGTTCTTACAGATGGCAACAGTTATATTTGGAAGAAGTCTGCATCCTTATTGTAAGATGATAATATAGAGAGCAAAAAAAACACTGCTACCTGGACTTTAACTTTACCGAAGTTCATTCCGATCTGTTCAACTTTTTAGTTAAGAATTGAATATATGTTGATATAATTCACTATTTTTCATTAATATAACGTGCGTATCCTTTAAATGCACAAAAGCAAAGATCAGAATAAAATAAACGATAAGTGATAAGTAGCAAACAAAGAGACATAAAAATATGTAACACTCAGGGTGTTTGCACCCACTATTGGTATTTATACTAATTCAATTTGTTTATCATCAGATAAAATGCGTGCTAATTTCGTAACCAGCTAGTGACAAATAACATCTAACGAATTATTTGAGCGAGTGTCCAGTTATATCTTTTCATTTCATTTATCATGGACTCGATCACGATAACACTAACGTTGAACAAATAATGTTATTCAAATAAACTTGAAAGTACCTGATTTGTACGTCGGTGTTACACTGGTAGTAGCGTTAGAGTATGGCTCTAGATAGTCAGATATTTTGACCACTGAGAGCGTCAGTACACTATTTGTTAATGGTAAAAGTTATAATGGTTACAAGTAACCGTAGTATAAATGTACACAATAAGAAATAGTTGTCAAAAGAATCACAACTTTAAGAAATTGCATTGCAACCAAGAGCCAACAACATGGATTTACCTCTTGAGGTGGAATGTGTGGTGTCTGGGACTTTAAATTTCATCCTGCAAGCAGCACGGCTGGCCGGCACCTCACCTATTAAATTTGACAGAGTGAACGGCGGTTGGCGAATTCGTGTATCATTGTTTTATTACGTCTACTGTTGTATAGTTCAAGTTATTTTAAGTAAGAAACTCTTTGAATATATTTAAAACCTATGTGTACTAATATGTACTTATTCGTATTTATACTTGCAATAGGATTGGTAGTGTTGCTGAAATGACTTCCACTCACGGCGTTCGTAATTGTTTTTGGTATGGTACATGGGACAAATGAGCTGGAGGGTCATTTGTTGGTAAGGGACTACCACCGTCCAGGGTTGCATGCTAATCAATGGGGAAGGAAAGACTAGGCGGTGACATCATAAATTCGGTGAAAATTGAAGAAAGAATTGCTTAAGACCGGTGTTCAGTGAGGCCATGAGCACTTTGGTCAAGTAGGACTATGTATGTCGACGTAGGGGGATGCAATTCATGCTATTTTACATATTTAACACGTGTACTTGTATATTTTTCAGTGGTGAACAATGGTATCTTCGCCACAGATAGAGACGAGGTGGAGGATGGATACGAGGCATCCCACAACACTGGGTTCATGCGTATAGTGCTGATAATTTACTATGTGATGCATGTAATGACTGGAACCGCCATTACGGTCACTGCCCTCGACCGCATGCGTCACATGATCGACTGCAGGGCGCAACTTCAATGGGTAACACGTATTTTTAATTTAAACATATAATGAAATAAAAATGATTCACTTACAATTAGCGAAATTCAATAATTTAGGAATATGAAATATTAAGAGAAATGAGCAATATGATATATATGTCACATTTCAATTCTCAGTAAAGGGTGTCAAATCAAACACTGTAGTGTTTTTATATTTTTAAATATTGTTGATGGAAGTCAGTTTGAGCTAGGTTCAAATCTGTTCCCGCTCCATTGATGTAAGCTACCCATGTGTATTACAATTTACAGATAAATGCTGAAATCGACGGTCTGCTTCTACCGTCAAAGTCTAACGAGAGAATAATGTTTCTTATAGTTATTGGTACCCTGCTATTTGGATACTTTGCCGTGAGTTTCGAATACGGTGTATACATCTCGGATTTGTTGTCTGCACATAGTACCGGTATGTATATGCATGTACACTCGTGACTATATTATAAACAAGTATCTTTGTAATGTAGTCCTGAGTGTAATAGCTCCGTAGTGAGCACAAGTATTGTGTCAAATATACCTTTAGTCCCACTTACGCAGTAGCGTGCAAGATTGGTGATGTGTGTGTTACTTCGACTTGAATGTCGACCTTTTTTTTATTTTTTTGTTAAAACCCCCCAAAGTGACTCTACTCTACCTGATGGAAAGCATGAGTAGAATCCAAGACTTATGATCACCATACTCATTGCGAATGCAGACAATGTAGTACGGTGACCCATACTGTGGCGACCTAGTAAGATACTTATACACGTCTCGCTTGGGGACGTAAGAAACATGACAGTCGTCGTGGCATTATATTGCTCACAGTTACCACGACAACTACCACCCCTGCATCAATAGGCCTCCAGTATCGCACTCACCAACGAAACACGACAACACGGATGCTGTCGCTTTAGGTTGGTCTTCAGTGAGAGGGTAGTACTGCCCCGGTCGAGCCGGCCCGTTCTTGATGAAATCAGTCTGACCTCTTTAATAAGCTCAAGCTGTTATTGAGAAGACGATCAACAACTGTATTTGATACAATTTCAATTTTCGGCAGTATAACCATGTGTCTACTTTGGTTACCTTTCTTTTACTCAGATTTTTTTTTATTATAATCTTATATCTATCTTTATTTAATTCATTTAGGTGTACATACCGCGCGTATCTTCTCTAGATATATAAATAACATTTTTTTTAATTAAAACATGGCCACGATATAACATTTCAAAATCCTCATGATGAGCTTTTTAACACGATACTCATATTGTAAAATCCATAAAAAAAATATCATGTCACCTATTTAACAGCACTTGGGTTACCAAGACGAATCTAACAATAAGCTAATTAAATAAGTTCGTGCAGCGATTTGGAAGATATGAACCAATAAAAAATATTATATAAATATACATGTAACATGTACGAGTATTAGGGTGTCCCTTAAATTTCAAGTTTGATATTTTTTTACGCATACCTTCTTAAAAGTTTCGTAATAACCCTATATTGTCTAGAAAAAAATATTAGTTCGATATATAAACGATAACCCGTGCCGACTTGCTATTTAAACTTGTCGATACAAGTTGCTTAAGTACTGCCCAGTGGCCTGTTACGACATGTTTTATTTGCCATTTCGTACGTGATTTTTGAGACTATTAGTGCTTCATTGTTTAGTGCGTAAACATGTCGGTGGAATTACGGAGTGATAAACAAAATATTTTTCTTATCGGATTGACTAGCTACCAAATAAATGGTGCAAAATTACCATCTAATCGACAAGTTCTCTCAGTCCTATTTTACAATATTCGTGAGGTTAAATTGACTGTAAGTGAAAGTGCAAATCTTGTGATTAGGGAGTGCATCATATATTGGGAAAAAGCAAGAATTCCAACAAGGGCATTTTCTAACTGCGTGAAGAAACTTATTGATTTATATCATGTTTGGAGAGAGTTGCAAAAAAATTGTAAGAAAACTCAGATTACGTTTAAGAGTCGTGAGAACAATTTTATAATTAATCTTGATAATTTGTTTGATATTGCACATGCTGATGCTTTTGAGAGAATGAAAATAGAGGAAGATAAATTATTTTTAATGAAACAGAGAGAGCCAGGTCGACCGGGATGCTTAGGTGGTGTAGATAAAAAATTGGCGGAAAAAGAACAAAGATCTAGACAACGACGATTGGAAGAAGTGGAAAGGATTGTAAGACAAAGAGAATCACTAGCTGTTGCATCTACTTCCACCACAAATAACTTAGACAGTGTAGAAGATTCAGACGAAGAACAGATCTTGAATTCTGAACTCAGCTTGCCGGACGTTCCCTGCCATGAACAAAGTTCAAAAAGAGGTAGAAAGAATCTTATAACACCTAAAGTAGTTGCAGCTTTAGATCGATGCCAGTTAAGCATTAGAGATACCGTTTACATTCTTAATGCGGTGGTAGAAGCGCTTGGTCTGAGCAGCGATGATTTCTGTATTAACAAATCTCGATTCAGCGAATTCGTACTGAAACTAGAAAATCAAGGGCAGAAGCAATAAAATCTAACTTCCAAAACAATGTACCCGACATAGTCACAGTCCATTGGGATGGCAAACTATATTCTCTAAAAATATGTTTACTTCAGTCACAATGCAGAGTAACTGCGAAGGACAAAAAGACTCTACAAGATGTTTGTTTATTTCTCGTAATATTGTATGTTAAACCTTGGCTCGAATGTACAGTGGCGACCAAAGCACCTAATCAAGATTTGCGCTTCTTGAAGATGTTAAAAGAGTATGAAAAAGTTGACGCAACAATTTCTAAAGCTTCTATAAGCAAGTTCAGCCATCACTTGTGGTATTTATGTGAAGAGACAGTCATTCTATCACTATTTGATGATGAAGTTGACAACCAAACTAAGAAGAAGATGATTGCCAACTTCAACAGGGACAAAATCTGGGATTTTAGCAAACGCTATGACCCGTCGAAGGAAGAACTGACTCAAAAGTTGTTTGGTAAGTTAAATTGGCTTTTTGTTGGATTTCAATTTCAATGTCCAATACTTATTTATTTATTTTCAAAATTGTTGTTGATTTTTATTTGTTATTTAACTTATTTTTCTTTTTTTTTAGACAAAGCACTGGATGATTTCGTATCGGAAAAGAGCAAACAATTTTTATCACGACTGCAGATCGACGACAGTTTTCTAAAGGAAGATGTATCTTCTTGGAATAACAATGCTGCTTTTCTGGAGGCTAAAAGAAGAATAAGTTATTTGAGAGTTGTAAATGATACTGCTGAAAGGGCTGTTAAATTAATGCAAGATTTTAACGGACTTATCACGGCTGAAGAAGAACAAAAACAGTTATTGCTGCGCTGTGTCCAGGAACATCTAAAATTGTATCCAAACTGTAAAAAAACTACTCTAAAAAGAAGTTACCCTGAATGATTCTTATTTCTTTATGTTTTTAATTAAAGATTAATATTTATCTAATTTATTATTTAATTTTATTCACTTAATTCATAGCATTTATAGTGAAATTATAGCAGACTGAAATTTTAGGACAAAACACGTTTTTTACTAAACTTTGAAGATCGGTCGGCACTGGTTGCAATTATGCTAGATTGATAAAATTTTATATTTAAGTATCTTATAGCATTAGTAAAAATTATAGAGGGTATGCATTTCGAAATTCGAAAAAAAATTTTTTTTTGTCATATAAGGGACACCCTAACGAGTATACATATATATATGTCTATATATGTGTGTATATGGATTTGCGTAGATGTATGTATTATCTATGTGTATTGGTGTACCTGTAACATAAAAGCGTATGTAATTGTGTTTGAGTCTCTACTGATATTTAAATATTCTCGTTTTAATGTGTTACTTGTATGTAAACTACCCTAAAATAATCAAAAACCTGATGTCCGTTTTAAGATTGACAGGAAGAAATCGCCGTGAGCGATGAGGCTGCCGATTGTTACATTTATATATTTTGTGACTCATTTCTTGTTTTGTTTTGTTCATGTATACAATAAAGAAAAATAACATACATACATACATACAAGATTCGCGTAAAAAACAGAACAATTTTTTGGCAGTCGGATAAAAAGAAGACAAGATAAATATTTTCACAATAGAGGCAAATGTATACGAGTAGAAGACACTAATCATTCATATTAACGCTATTATATTTTTGCAGTGACATACCCGTCGTGCGCGTTCGTTGCTGTCTATTTAAGTTTAATCCAGATACTGACCTATTCGTTACAATTCTGGCTGTTTATCATGCAACTGGTGTTTACTCAGAAACGACTGAACCATTGCTTGAGGAGCATCCTTGAAGAGCTAAAAAACGATTGTGCGTTTATTATTTAATCTAGCATTCTTTTACAGTGTTTTAAATATTGCTCACAGTAGATTTATTTTTACTTAACAGCTTGTATTTCTCTGCTGCTTAAAAAGCTCGAAAACTGTTCTAAAACTAAATGTCTTCCTAATGTATTCAAATATTAATGCTACAACTCCTCTTCAGCACCACAACCTTTTAAATTTGAGCATGTCAAAGAAGAAACGGAACCAAATGAAGGCGATTCAATCTCTCACTACGTGATTTCTTGTGCCAACGACATATTGCCAGTAATCGTCAAACGAGGTACGAACAATGGTAAGCGATAACCTTACCATAACATTACTACAATACTATTAGTAAATTTGCTTAAATTCCTCTATAAGGAAACTCGCCGTCTGCTTAGCAGCTGATCGCTCTTTTCGGGCGTTGCTCCAAATTTGTTGGATATCTAGTTTGATTTACTTCGAAGCCACTTTACTGTTAAAAAATGGTTAATTTTGTAAAGAAATGACTAAAGTCCTTAAAATATATTTATTAATTTGTTATGTATCATGTACATTGTTTGCATTAGCGGACTTAATGCCCAAGGCATTCCCTTTCAGTCAACCTTTGGATGGTGCAACAAAAAATAAAAAGCAGGTGCATTTTGGTTGTTGAAACTTTGTTTTGTAATATATCAAATATACTCATAATTACTTAATGTATCATACACCAAAACTGATGCACATAACAGATAAGTACATATGTTTAAATAGGAATAATTGCATATAAATACATACTATTATGAAAAAAATCATAATTGCCTCGTTTGCGCAATGATAGCGTATGTGACTGCTGTGAGTGTCTCGGCTTTGGGGGCCAAACCGAGGGATGGTGATATCAATAATCAAAGCACGGCGTTCTAATCGATCAATCATCGACTTATTGGTAACAGTAGTTCTATTTGTGATAATAGATTGATTCCAATGTAATGTAGCACAATCATTCTCGAGAATTGTGTCGGGCACATAACTGTAGTATTGACAAGTTGATATTTAAGGGCAAGTTGTTGGTGTACGATCCTGGCTACTTGGTTGTGCCTGTGCAAATACTCACAGTTAACAAAACGAGAATCACCAGAAAAAATATACCTAATAGATTCCTCAGGACGGTGGAACATCTGACAGATGTCAACCATATTATCTTTTAAGATATATTTCCAGTTTCAGTATGTAGAAAATATTCTCTGGTATTGTATATCTCACGGATGTGTAAGGTTTTGATACTTAATAGACTACGACTCACAAACCTTCGCGGGACATACAATCTCATAACCGATGAACGTGGTCAGCGCATTTGGAATGCAGTCAGCAATGTACGGACTCTCCTGTCAACGGTATCTAATTTTTATAATCTATCCAACCTGTCGCCAGACTCTTACGACTACGATGTACCTGTTGGCTTATGGTCCTATCTATGACAAGGTGCTCTTTAGTTTCACTTCTATATTTATTCCGTGAAATAAAAGTATCGAATTATGATTGATGTGTGAAGTAAGGTTGAGTCTCAAAATAGATGTTAGAATTTTATATATAGTTGGTAAACAAGTAAAATCTATATGAGTATATAACAATCACTTGTATGCGTGACAGGCAATGAAGAGATGTTCCACTAAAATTTATTTGAGGCACTTTCATCTGGAAAATGCCCATTTCTCATTTCTTTGGAACATTCGATTCTGATTATACTGATCTCCTCGTTTTCTATGGTTTTTTTTGAATTTTTTTTTAACGTGTGGAAACCTCCTCGGACCGTCACCCCACTGGGGTTTACGGAATCGGACCGACTAAAACCACACGGTGTGCCACTCTGTACCTGTCATAGGAGGGATCCGGGAACAGCTGCTATAACGACATCCAGATCCCTCCTAGCGCCTGCCTGCTACCACGAGTATCATCTGCAGGTAACCTCTCTATTTTAGGCGACGTGCGGCAAACAAGGAGCAAGCAAGACGAATTTAGCAAGGAGAATTTGGCCTACTACACCACGCTGGCCAGACAGGTTGGAATAGGGTTTTGTTTCAAGATTTCCGTCTCTTTGTAATGATGTTGTCTTGTATACTTGGTCCCTTAGTCACCTTTTACGACACCCACGGGATGAATAGGGGTCGTAACACTATGTATTCTTGATCCATCACCACATGGACAGTTCTTTCTTGCCAGGAAGTAAAAGTGCATCCATTGCCACCCCCCTCTCGCGCCTTTGGTTAGACTTATGTGAGGGTTGTTCCTCCCAAACCTCTGGAAGAGAATGTTATTAGAGGATCCTTTATTCCTCACAGCAATCACGACTGAAACAAAACCATCGTTACTTTCGTTATTGCTGTATGAGAGTTGGAAGTAGGAGTTTAAATGTGTTGATGAAGGTGATTGATTAAGGATAGAGTATAGGACAGTGAGAGCATGTAGTTTTCGGCGTCGGCAAATTGGTGGCCAATTGAGCTTGAATTTAAGGGAATGATCATATTTACGGAGATGATATGCACTTATTAAGAAAACGGTCTAATTTGTCGAGAAGATCTGCATAGAGATTGTAACAGCACACGTGATCACGGTCGATTAATGGACAAATATAGGTTTTGCACAAGCATAGTTTTGATTTTTGCAAGTAGAAAATTTCTCAGGCACTTTAAAGCCTGTGTTTCAATAACCCTCTAGCACTGATTTGTAACTTGTTCACATCAGTTCAGTGTGTAATCGAGGTGTAAATCTAGATCTTACAGCGATTTACGAACAAGTAGATAGTTCCATTAAAGGTCGTCAATCGGTGACTATTTCTTACAGTGGCTTGACATTTTGTCCGGTTAATAAATTAACTAAACTTTTGTAGCCATACATTTATTGTTGCCGAATCGTTGTTGATCATTTATGTTGCTATCTAAATATTTTCCATTTTACTCTTACTATTATAAATTATAGCTTGATTTCTGTGATAGATGGTTACGATACTGACGAAGTAACTTTAAGTTTTATCACAAATGAAGTATAAATATAAAAACTCACACCTTAAACGTACCTCGTAAGTTTTAAAATGATATCAGGGACAACTGCCACAGAGGTCAAGGATCAGGCTGGTCAGTGTAGAGAATGGAGGGAAAAGCTGTCCCTTTCACTCGTGGCCACGCTTAGGACGGCTTGAGGCGCTGGTGAGCCGTCTTCGTTATATTTGGGGCCAATCGTTTTTCACTGCTTAATTTATTTAATTTTATACACTGATCATAAATATTTGAAAACGAATTGTAACATATTTCTCTTTTGCAGGCTCTAAAACCGATCCCGCTACAATAGACAGATTGATAGAAATATACTGTTCCTTGTGTGGTATCATAACACAATTAAATGACAGCAACGGTTTGCCTCTGCTGATGATACTTCTGTTTATGTTCACAGTTTTGTTGACTGCACCATATCTTACAGTAGCAACCATTTGTAAGAAACTATGAAGTATTACCTACCTAGATCAGTATTAAATCATATATCGAATAAAATATATAAAGTATCCATATACAAAGTATCAAAAATATTGCTTACCAGGTTTCAAAATCTGCCAAAGATTCTGAGCATAATCTTTAGATTTAGTGAAGATCAGTACAATTGAAAGACTTATTTAAATAGTGACAATAATGATAAACTCGGAGATCAGTTTATGCCTCTTGTAGCCTCTCTAATATGTACCTCACGAGCTGGCCTCTACGAACCATTACTATTTCTTTTATTTCTTATAGAAGTTTGAAAACAGGTGACGTATGAATCCAGCACTTCTTTTATATTTCAGTTCGTATGCACAGCGCAGTCCCTGTTGCTCGATTAGTATCTTTGATGATGTGGTGTTTGCTCTGTATAATCACGCTTGCGTTGACTGTCGACGCATGTCACCGAAGTCATTCTCAGGTGAGTACTAATGAAAGTCGATGTTATCTGATTCAAATACTGGAAGTGATGCTACCTTACAAAATTTAGGTTTATATGTAGAATTACGTCATCAAAAACAATGCACTGAAAAGAGTTATTTCGGGCCCAGTAGTTAACTAATTAAAAAATCTTTTAAAAAAAGCTTTATTTTTTTCTACACTAAGTAACAAAATATAATACCATGCTTCTATTTAGGAAGCGAGAAAATTTAAAATAACATACGTAATAAAATAAACGATTAATACTGTCTGTAGTGTGTCTGAATTCTTAGTAATCGATTGTGAATAAGTCGGTAAAGACTTTCCGTTGGAAAAGACTATTTGATGAATCTTGTAATTTTGAATTACCTGACTCCGTTTTCTTGGAAAAAAAGGTTACGCCTATCAATAGGATATTAAGGAAATGGATCGATGTGTGGACTTTACTATTAATTAATAATACATAAATAAATAATAAATATAATTTATTGCGAGTGATCGCAGCAACTCTATTGACAGAAGAGTCTTGAACGATAAGGTGGTTTAACTAGTTACTGAGTTGTGTGAATCGCAACCTGTAGCTGCCCTTTCAAATTAAGCTTTTAGTCTATTCATCATCATCATCATCAACAGCCTTTTATAGTCCACTGCTGGACATAAGCCTCTCCTTAGCAAGGAGGTTTTGGCCTACTATACCACGCTGGCCAGACGGGTTGGAATAGGGTTTGTTTCCAGTTTTCCTTCTCTTTGTAATGATGTTGTCTTGCATATTTGGTTCCCTTAGTCGCCTTTCACGACACCCACGGGATGAATAGGGGTGATAACACTATGTATTCTTAATCTGTCACCACACAGACGTTTGTTTTTTAGGTTTTAGCATATTAAGCGACCAAAACCAGACTTATTACTGACCTACTTTTAAAGTCTCCAGGATCGTGTCTTGTCTTTTTGCTGCAAAGTATATATGTAAAATTATACACTCTTAATACCCAATTAGCTGATTATTTCGTCAAGCAGTTTATGTCAAGATCTGTTTGACTGTTTCAATCTCGATTATTGGTATAATGTTTATACTTATATTGTTGTTTAATTTTACTTCCTCATCTTCATACTTAAAGTTAAAAGTTAAACCTGCACCTCATCTACATGATGAATATTGGATACAAAGTCTGGTCTTCGGCCCAAGCCACTGTCAGTGTGCCACACTTATCAGAATTTTGATACGTAATACATTGAGTACAAATACAAAGTATCGAATCAACAGCCTTTTACAGTCCACTGCTGAACATGGGCCTCTTCTTAGCAAGGAGGTTTTGGCCTACTTTACCACGCTGGTCAGACGGGTTGGATTAGGTTTTGTTTCAAGTTGGGGTGCTGGGCTAGAAAACCTCCACGTGGTGCACCCTGGAAACGTTGGCAATGGTGGTGTTCATCACTGCCAACGGCTAATATTCTAGCACGAAGAGGAAGCCATTTTCTTCGGCAATTCGGCCGAGACTTGGTCCAACAGAGCGGGCGTGTCCGTCAGATCCTCTGTTGGTTCTTTGCTCTTCGGAGCATTGAGGAGGAAAACCTCGGTAAAAAATCACGATGGTGGGACCCTTTCTAGGGTCGGAGTTCCTCCGCTCAGCGGTTGAAAAGGTAGGACGGGCTCGGTGTGCACTTACACTGCCACCGAGCAGGCATCAGGAGACGTAGTCTCCCTGCCGCCGTCGGCATATCGCAGTCCCGAGTTGGAGTCTCGCGACTCCAATTGGGGGCGAGGGTCTTGGCTTAACCGCCCGGACTGCGAGGAAGAAAACCTCTCTAAAAAATTACCCCGAATCCCGTGTTCTGGTGCGTGACCAGGGGATGCATGGCTGATGGGTAGTTCAGTCGTAAGCGCAGTCCCAGCTGGGGCACCTGCGGACCCCTCGGTTGGGCACAAATTTACGCTTGCCCGGGTATTGGGGATCTCTGCCCGGATCGACCTTTATTCTCCCCATCTCGTGGGTTCAATAATGGAATATGTATTAAACAAAAACTTAAAAACTATGGAAGGAAAGAAGGAGATAGATGGTAGGAAGCAGAAAAGGTCGGACGACTTCTCTTCCAACGACGAGGAAGCATTGGTTGGGATGCCTACTTCGGTGGGGCTCCCAGAAGTTATTATGACTGCTGGGAGCCGAAGAACATCGGAGCGATGACGCTCCAGATCTACCGCAGGCGGAAGCTCCAATGCGAGGACGGATATGCTGGACTGCATGGAGACGGAGCTGTGTGACAGCCGAAAACGCGGACGCTCCAGGGATGAGGAAAGCGATACATCCCAGGAGATGCTACCTCCTAAGGTAGCAAGCAGACGCAGAGGGAGGTCACGAACCCCGATCTCGGCTCCGTCAGGCTCCGTCTTCTGTAAGGCGGAAGCCTATAGACGGGTCAGGGCGGACGGCGAAATCTTTTTCTTTCTTTTCTTTTCTTTTTTTAAAAAGACAACGCCCGCATTAGGAATAAATCCTGTGTCGCGGGGGACTTTACAAACATACAAGAAACGGACACAAAGAACACCCAGACTCAGAACAACAATTTATGGATCACACAAAGTGTTGTCCCATGTAGGATTTGAACCCACAGCACTCAGAGAAGTGGAGAGCGGCGTGGCGACCGCTTAGACCACTAGGCCAATCGTGCAGTCAGTCAATCAGTCGGGCAGTGCAGTCAATCTTGGCGGAGGAGGAGATCGCGGATCTCCTGCTAAAAATAAAGGAGCCGATGGTGGAGGATTCAGTTCCTCAAACACCATCGTCCATGCAGGAGAGAGCGAATGCGGCGGTGGCCATCATTCACAAAGTGGCCACCAAGTCGAGTAACCTTAAGGGCTCTTTTGTGAAAGCCCTTGAGGACTCCTCTTCCGCTATTGCGGGGGTCGTGGATACCCTCATCGGGGACGTGGCTCGGCTCCAGGCGGCCAACGATCGCCTGGAGCCGAGGCCCCGGCAAGTGGCTGAGCTCAGCGCTCAGTTTGCCCAATTCCGGGCGCATCGCCCAGCAGAGGATCCGGTCACGTCGCCGTCTCAGCCTGCCCCCTCTTCCAACCTCGGTGGCATTCCTGATGCCCATCTGCGCCAAATAACGGATGCAGTATGGCGCATGATGGACGGGCGTCTGGCTGGCTTGGAGGCGAGGCTGCCACCGGCTCCTATTGTCCGGCCGCCGCTCGCGGCGCATAAAGCGAAGGTTGCATCGGTGTCAGCATCGCTTCCCGTTGCGACCGGTCGCGTGTCCTATGCGGCGGCGGCAGCGGTCTCTGCTGCTCCTGCGACTGCTCCGAGGGCACGGCAAGCGGCCAAGGCGACAGCCCGGACGCCGGCACTGAGGTCGGGGTCCAAAACAGCGGCAAAGGCTGGAGGCGAGTTCCCTCCGCTCCCCACTCCAACCACTGTATCTGGCACCTCCACAAGTGCTCCCTCCACATCTGCCCCTTCCACGGATGGTTGGCAGGTAGTCGGGGGAGCTAAGAAGTCCCGAAAGCGGGGTAAGAAGGCTGCACAAAAAGCAGCCTCTACCCCGCAGGCGCCATCGGCTGCAGTGACTGCCACAAAGACGCCGCGCAAACTACAGGCGCCTAAAAGTGCGGCCGTGGTAGTCACCGTGTCACCGGAGGCAGCTAGCGGCGGGTTGTCCTACGCGGCCATTTTCAAAAGGGCCCGGGACAGTCTCGCACGCGATTTCGGGACAGTAGGTTTCAGAATACGCCTCGCCCAAACGGGAGCTCGAATCGTCGAGTTCCCTGGGGCTGAAGGCGCAAAGACGGCGGACGTGTTTGCCGAGAAGTTACGGAGTATGTTCGAGGCCACGGATGGTGTAAAGATCGCCAGGCCAACTAAGTGTGTAGAACTGCGCATTTCGGGCCTAGATGACTCGGTGACATCCGAGGATGTCCGTACTGCAATTGCGGAGAAGACGGGCTGCAGTGCGGATAGCATCCGGGTCGGCACCATCCGCCCCGGTCCAGGTGGGCTTGGCGCTGTGTGGATCAAATGTCCAGTAGTGTCGGGCAAAGTCCTGGGCGACGCCGGAAAGTTGCTCATCGGTTTCGTGAACGCTAGGATCACAGTCCTGGCACCGAGACCGATGAGGTGTTATAAATGTTTGGCGTCGGGACACACACGCGCCAAGTGTGTTAGTTGTTTTGACTGCAGCGGACTATGTTTCCGCTGCGGTCGACCACAAGGCAGCAGAGTGCTCTGCCGCCCCTCACTGCCCGGCGTGTGCGGCGGGTAACAAGCCCGCCAATCACCAGATTGGGCAGGGAGGCTGCAAACCTGCCCCAAATTCTCGGCAAGCGTCGGGGGCTAGCCAGTCGACCCAGGCTGCCTCTGACGTCGTTTCTGCTTCGACATCGTCGCCCATGGAGGAGGTTGTAGAGACGGTCGAGTAATGGCCCAAGTCTCCAACCTCCTAGTCCAGACGAACCTAAACCACTGTGCTGCGGCGCAGGACCTTTTCCTGCAAACCATGGCACAGTGGTCGATCGGTGTTGCCGTAGCCGCGGAACCCCATTACGTTCCTCCCCGTCCAAACTGGTTGGGTGACCGGGACGGTTCCGTGGCAGTCGTCGGCTCCACGGCGGCTCATTCCCCGCCCTTGCCGCTACGGGACAAGGGTACTGGATATGTTGCTGCCGAGTGGGGGGGCATCACCGTATATGGTGTTTACTTCTCCCCCAACCGGAGTTTGAGCGACTTCGGGGTTTTCCTTAACAACTTGGAAACCTCGATGCGGCGTCTAACGTCTGGGCACGTCTTAGTGCTGGGGGACTTCAACGCAAAGTCCATAGCGTAGGGTTCCTCCAGGACGGACGCTAGGGGCGAGGCCGTAGAGGAGTGGGCGGCCTCGGTGGGCCTCTGTTTACTAAACAGGGGCTCCACCAATACGTGCGTGCGACAGCAGGGAGGGTCGATAGTGGACCTTTCGTTCGCTACCCCTGCCCTCGCCGCACGAGTAAGGAACTGGCGCGTCCTGGAAGAGGTTGAGACGCTCTCGGATCACCTCTACATCCGATTTGAGCTCTCCCGGACCCAGGACCCCAGTAGGGGTCACGTGGCGCGGCGTTCTTCTCGCTTTCCGCGGTGGGCTTTAGCCAAATTAAATAGGGACCTACTAGAGGAGGCAGCCATCGTTCACTCTTGGCTGTCTCCGCAGGCCCCGACCGAGGAGGTCGACATGGGGCTGGTCGCTTCCGCGATGCCATTGCGCAGATCTGTGATGCGGCCATGTCCCGCATCCGAGGTTGCCGGCCTCCACGGAAGGAGGTCTACTGGTGGTCCCAGGAGTTGGCGGACCTCCGCGCGGCCTGGACTCGTGCCCGGAGGTCCTACACCTGTAGTCGGCGGCGACACTGCGAAGAAGGCGGGGAGGACCAGCTTCATGAAGAGTACCGAGAGGCGCAGAAAACTCTGAAGCTGGCCATAAGCCGCGCCAAAGAAATTAAGAGAAAGGAGATGCTGGAGGGTCTCGATCGTGACCCCTGGGGTCGCCCTTATCGTGCGGCACGGCAAAAGCTCCGCACGTCGAGCCCCCCCCTTACAGAGACACTCCAGCCCAGCTTCCTGCGGGAAGCGGTCGAGGGCCTTTTCTCACAGCGGGTGGAACACATACCCCCGTCGATGGCCTTCATGGTCGGAGACGACGGAGGGAACGAGGAAGATGTTCCGCCTGTCAGGGAATCGGAGGTAGGGGCGGTTGTTCTACGTATCCGCTCTAAGAACACCGTCCCCGGGCCGGACGGGATACCTGCCCGAGTGCTGGCCTGAGCCCTCGAACACATGTCGGACCGCCTCAGGGAGATCCTGGACGATAGCTTGGCGTCCGGACGCTTCCCTGAGTGCTGGAAAAGCGGGAAGCTGGTTCTATTGAGGGAGCCGGGACGGCCCGCCGAATCGGTAGCGGCCTATAGGCCCATCGTGTTGCTGGACGAGGCGGGTAAACTGTTTGAGAGGATACTCTCTGCCCACATCGTCCGGCACCTCTGCGAGGTGGTCCCCGATCTGTCGGACGCCCAATTTGGTTTTCGGGCGGGGCGTTCGACGGTCGATGCCGTGTTGTGCCTGAGGGCCGTTACCGAAGAGGCGGTGAACTGTGGCGGCGTGCTGTTGGCGGTGTCGTTGGACATCGCCAACGTATTTAATATTCTGCCATTTAGCTGCATCAGGGAAGCACTCCACTACCATGGGGTGCCAAAGTACCTGAGGCGGCTTGTGGCAGACTATCTTGAGGAGCGTACCGTCATGTACGAGGACCGAGACGGTGTTCTGAGGCGGCGGCTCATGTCGTGCGGTGTTCCACTGGGGTCTGTCCTCGGACCACTCCTGTGGAACATGGGATACGACTGGGCCCTTCGAGGTCGTCTTCCCCCCGGGCTGGGCGTAATTTGTTACGCAGATGACACATTGGTCACGGCCCGGGGGATGAACTTTCAAGAGGCGGCGCGCCTGGCCACCACGGGTGTCTCTCTGGTGGTCAGGCACCGTATCGACAGAGGCGGCGTGCGCCTTGGCCGGAACTCCCCCGTGGGATTTGGAGGCGGAAGTGCTCGCCGAAGTTTATAAGCGGACGGTTGACTTCCGGGCAGGTAGCGGCATACGGCCCCCGCCCGAAGAGATACGCGAGTGGCGAGAGGCCGCTCGTCGAGCCACAATGGCTCGTTGGTCGTCCCGACTGGAGGCTACACGTGCTGGCTTTGCCGCCGTGGAGGCTCTCCAACCGGTCATCGCTGAGTGGGCAGGGCGGCAGCACGGGACTCTTTCCTTCCGACTGACGCAGGTCCTTTCCGGGCACGGTTACTTCGGTAAGTATCTGCACTCGGTCGCCAGGAGGGAATTGAGTCCCGCCTGTCACCACTGCGACTGCAGTGAGGACTCGGCTCAGCACTCGCTGGCGGTTTGTTCCGCCTGGGCGGCGCAGCGTGGAGTCCTCACTGCAGTTATTGGAGGAGATCTCTCGCTACCGGTCGTCATACGCTCCATGGCCGGTAGCGACAGTTGTTTTACCGCGGTCGCAACCTTCTGCGAAGACGTAATTTCGCGGAAGGAGGCGGCGGAGAAGGCCTGGGAGGACGATATCCACTCGGACCCAATTCGCCGCCGGCGAGCCGGGCGGCGGAGGCGCGCATACCAGCGCCTCATGCCGCCTTGAGTGTGGCCGCGGGTGGCCGGGACGGGTTTTCCCCTCCATCCGCTATAGTGGCCAGCCGCGAGGAGGTGACGTGCGCCTGTGCCGTACGTCGCCTATATAGAGAGTTTATCCGCAGATGGTGCCCGCTTTGGCGGGCAGGCGCTAGGAGGGATCTGGATGTCGTAATAGCAGCGGTACCCGGATCCCTCCTATCTCAGGCGCAGAGTGGCACACCGTGTGGTTTTAGTCGGTCCGATTCCGACACACCACCCCGCCGTAAACCCCGGTGGGGTGACGGCCCGAGGGGGTTTCCACACGTTAAAAAAAAAAAAAAAGGTTTTGTTTCAAGTTTCTCTTCTCTTTGTTCAGTACAATTCTTGCATATTGGTTTCCTTAGTCGTCTTTTACGACACCCACGAGATGAATAGGGGTGGTAACACTATGTACTTTTAATCCGTCACCACACAGACAATGCAACATCCAATGAACAAAAATATTACACAACAGAACCCAATCAAAAATATTTCATAAATAATAACAATAAACTACCACGTTAAAATATATTCTCACTTTAACTTGATGCCTAGACAGCCAAATATCATCAACTTTTTCATGGGCCACTTTATTATACCTACAATCTTACAAATAAGGCATGAATTAACACGTGAGTCCAGGAAAATATGGAGTCGTATCTTGTTCCTTTAAATGTAAACACTTTATTTTTAAATACAGGCACAACCTAAGTTTCTCAAGACGTAATGTAATTTCTTTCCCGCATAGGTCGGCAAATTTAATGCGTAAACCAACAATATTTACAATAAGATGATAAAGTTAACAATCTAACAGAGTTCTTTTCTTTGACTAAAATAATCTTGTTATTATTTTGTATTGAAAATAGTTTCAAATGTTATATAAATATTAATATTTCAGTCAGCATTATCATAAAATTGTTAATTACTTACATAAGTAGATAGTTTCACATATTTTGTACAAAATAAATATTACACAGTATATTTTGTTTATCGCCCTAAATACAACTCGTAAAAAACCTAAAAAATATTAAGTAAGTACAGTTATTAATTGTATATACTCTGTGCAGTTATGGAAGACGAAGAGGCTGATCCGGCAAATGAAGCGTCATACTCGCACAGAACCCACAGAAGTTGCTTTCAAACTCAGATTGTTTTATAGACATATCCAGCTCAACCCTGTCCGCTTTGCTCCACTAAATTTGTTGACCTTCAATAGAAGTATTTTAACTACGGTGAGTATTATATAAAACGATGTGATAATGATAGGAACAGATAACAACAGTCAAATAAGAAACAATTCCACTTTGTTTCAACGTCTGCAGAAGAGACATGGCCAAGTGGGAATCAGTATAGTAATAAGAAGAGAATGTTTTAGATATCTGACACACAACGCCATCTAACTTCAAACTAAGCAGAGCTTGTACCGTGACAGCTAGATTGGTTGAATACTTACTTTCTTGTTTTTTGTAAATACACCCATAGAAAACACTCAAACGTCTACACAATTTGTATATCAAACAAACATTTGGTTCGACCCGGCAATCGAATCCAAGGCCTCAGTACAACAGTCAGATGCGCTACCCTTGCGCGGTCGAGACAGTATACATTGGCAACATTCTTTTGTAACTCATGCATTATTATACAGTGAATGGCTTTGGTCTGCTTTTGGCTTTTTGACAAATTCTTTAATTCGTAGTTTTTCATTCAGAAATTTTATTTTAAAATGTTGTTCAATGAATTCAATATCTCTCTAACACTAAGCTGTTAGGTTGTATTTCTAATACCGAAGATGTTTTGTTCAGTTTGTTTTGTTTCAGGTATTGTCAACTGTAATCACTTATCTTTCCGTCGTTATAAACTTGTAATATTAACGTAAAAAAATAATAAAATATCAGACTCACACAACATGAAGTTCTATCGTACCAATTGAACAAAAAAAACGCAATCTAACAATCATAAACGTTCTTTATCACGATCTATTGCAGCTCCTAATAATTCAAATATTACTAATGAGGGAAGCGGAATTTTGCGTACACGATAAAAAGGAATGGTCAATCAACCTTTAACTTTGCTGCTGCTGAAGTGAATATAAGTCTAGTCGAGTCATACATATTTACTACGCTATATGATTTACGTATTCTTTATTTGAGTAACTCGGCTCAAAAATCATGTGGCTGATTTTTAAATAGATATTGCTTACCTTTGCATTTCTTTAAAGCATTGTTGAAATATTTTTACACATAAGAGCACTTTTACATGAAGTTATCACTTTAGAATATATTATAGCTAGATATTTAAGACGTACGTAATGAATAGTATACCGCATAGTCTTGAGGTCAAAATAATCAGAGAAGACGATTGTGTTTATAAAAGTGTAGGTTTTGATGTCGACACAAAGCTTTATATTGTTTAGTCTTACTTTGTTTTTGTGAATTAATTGATAATTTCAAACTTTAATTATTATTAAAAAATACTTCAACTAGAACTATTTTTTTATTTCTTTCATATGAATTAAGCGAATCCAAAATTGACGAGGAAAAAGTCACTCCAAAATAAGTTTTGGAATTTGCATCAAATTACTAGTATCGGTCATCCTGACTGTTGAGTATTTTTACAAAAATTTAGTGTGTACTGATACAGTGACCATCCACACTAAACTAAATTAAAAGAACGACATATTCGCAGATCTGTGTAAACAACAAACTGCCTCGATAACAGTAATAAAAAATGCTGGATAAAATAAATAATAATAAATAAATATTTCGGACATTTAAAACCAACATCGTCTAGTTTTAAACTAAGCAGAGCTTGTGCTGTGATAACTAGACTGACTGATAAAATACATATATATATATATTTTGTAAATACATACATATTATACATAGAAAACACCTAAACTTTGAAACAAATATTTGCAGATCATACAAACATTTTGGTCCGACCCGGGAATCGAACCTCAAGCATAACAGTCGCATTCATTACCGCTGCACCACCGAGGTAGTAATGTCCAGAAGTTGTCAATAACTAAGTTACTTAAACAGAAATTCTTTTCGAAAGCTTATTTTTAATAACAACGATTCAAGGTAGTGACTTCTTCTCTTTTTATATGATGAAGTTAACATATAAGCAACCATAGCATGGGTCGCCATATTGCATTGTCTGTACTCGCAATGAGTATGGTGACCACCGCTCTTGGATTCTATTTGTGCTTTCCATCAGGTAGAGTAGAGTCACTTCGGTAGATATCTAAAAAGAACAACAAATAATGTCTTACCTGAGGATTTTAACAGAACACTGAACAAATTTGAAAAAACCTTAGTTTCTTGAGGCTTCTCCTCTTTACCAGTTGGAAGTGATACTTGAATCATAAAAATTCAGTAAGAGTAAGTAGTAGTTACTTTATTTTTATTGAATAAGAATATTGTTTAGTGTTAGAACATCCAAACATTTTTAACAATCATTGCGTGCAGATGAAGCCCTAAAAAGCTCGAAGACAGCCTTTCTACAGAACTTCAATATCACCCAGTGGCAGTCGCTCTACGTAAATAATAGAAATTCAACGGTATTGTAGTGAACTTAAAGCCGATCCAACAAAGTTTGAGACAAAGACTCGGCCAAAAAAATTGGCATTAGATTAACACTACCAAACATAAATATACTTAATAAGCTGCTTATGGAAGGTTCCGTTTTCAAGAACTACGTCATGAGTCTTGTTTTTTTGTAGATAGTTGTTATAAGTAACCGTTGTGTACTTTCACGAAATACTTTTTACATGAAAGTACACTATGACTCCCTCTACTCAAAAGTTCTCGGACTAGCGGTAATCGACGCACACTTTGCTTATGCACTGTGAAGGTTATTGCTAAGTCTTTGGATAGATGGCGTTCTTTTAGGCATCGGCATGTAAAGTAAGTACTCTTCGTTAGTGTCTTTAAAGCTAACATGCTACACAGATAGGTGTACTATCCAATATATGTCTAGAGTAAATCTTTTTAAAATTAGACATTCAAACGAATGACGTCAATACCACAATAGAAACGGAGAAATATTTGTTACAACTCTAGAAAGACAAGTTTTAATTTCTTATTCACCCTTAAACTTAAACATCAATAAGACGCGTTCATCTATTTTTATTGAATTCTTTAAAAAATATTTTTATTACCTATTGATTGCTTTGAGCTTAGCGTGATGTTTTATTGTCCCTGTAACAGAGGTTAGAGTTATAAGTGATTGCGTAGGGAACGTGCAGATATATTGTGCTCTCTGGGAATGATCATTTCGTTAGTGTTTAAAACGACTTCAAAAACGAGGAGGTTCTCAATTCATGAAATCTGAATGAATATAAGGGGTACATGAAAGTCTTTTAGACAAAAAGAGTTGAACTGACTACTTAAAACAATACAATGACGCGTAGGTATTATTTCAATTTCGATTGCTTAGTTTGAATTTGACTACGTGTGATAGCGGTGCAGCTTAGCGTTTATTTATTGTGTATTACGTATAGATACTTTTTTTTTTTGTTGTCAGTGTGGAAAATCCCTTCGGATCTCCGACTCCTCGGGGACGCAGGAGCCAGGAGTATGTGGTGTTTTCACTAGAAACCACCCCGGCGGCCGGTCTCAGGCGTCCTTCTCTGAAGGGGACCCGGACCATGTTATTTCAGGTCCCCTCCAGAATTAACGCCGCGCCTAGTCAGACCCTATCCTGGAGACGCCACAAAGACAACCCCACCTATCAGTCCGGTTGTTATAATTTGTTGCGACTCGATCGCATTTTTGCTACCAGGCCGCAACAAATTATCCTATCGCAGACCGCAGCAACTAATCCGCCAACAGAGGTCCCCACTCTCTAGCGACTCGCGGTCCACGTATAGATACCTAGTAATGTCATCACAAGCCCATAAGACAACATATAGATATTTATCATTTGTTTGTAATTTGGATTACAAGGTACTCTTTTGTAAAAAAAAAACGGACTATAGGGGTCTTAGGCAGTACTCTATAATCCGACAAATTCGATAGTCCGACACTGCCCTGCAAAGCGTTTTCGAATTACCAGGGGTCCACTGTACTTACATACAAGACAAAGAAAACAAATTGAAAAATGAACGTGTTGCGGGAATAGACCTTTCGTATGGACGGTTGGCATAATAACTCATTAATGTGCCAGGCCCTGATGCCTACCTTCTTTATTTTGTTGTCCACTAAAAACCACCCCGGCGGCCGGTCTCAGGCGTCTTTCTCTGAAGGGGACCCGGGTCATATTATTTAAGGTGCCCTTCCCGATTTTTTTTTTTTTTTACCGTGTGGAAACCCCCTCGGGCCGTCACCCCACCGGGGTTTACTGCGGGGCGGTGTGTCGGAATCGGACCGACTAAAACCACACGGTGTGTCACTCTGCGCCTGAGATAGAAGGCATCCGGGAACCGCTGCCATTACGACATCCAGATCCCTCCTAGCGCCTGCCCGCTAATGCGGGCACCATTTGCGGATAAACTCTCGATTTAAGCGACGTATCCCTCCCTGATGCCTACCTAGCCCTCTTTAATTTTGATTATTGATGCCATAACTAACCATAATATATTCATAAAATTCTTTTGTAATTTGTATATTTATATATTTGTTCTTAAAAGATTACGGCAATTATATCAGAAATTTTGTATTATATATTTTGATTTCGTATAACATTACTACTTTGGTAAGAGAATTATTCGTGTATATGTATATTATATATGTATATTGTTGTTGATGTTGCGTTTTTAATTTTTTTTTGAGATTATGATGTCATAAAATAATTTGGGAGTAGATTATGAACAATTATTGTAATTTACTCAGTGCGCTATGTTTTTCTCCGTTGGTTTAATACACTTACATCAATAATTATATTGCATTATAGTCACGGTGTCACTTCGTTCTTTACAGCACACAATGTTTACTACCGGCAAACACATTATAATTAAATAAATAAGTTTTACAGAGATACACAACGTCATCTAGTTTCAATCTAAGTAGAGCATGTGCTATGATGACTAGATTAACTGATAGAATACTTAAATACTTTTTTTTTGTAAATACCTACATATTATACACGGTGTGGCGTAAATAGTGGTCCACCGTTCAGGGTTAGGTACATCAGGTAGGTACCTACACCATACCAAAATTTTAAACCGGTCCGCCGACTGGTTACAGAAAAAAAATATTTTTAATTTTTTTTAAGAAATTCCCATTTTCATTACGAATTTGACCACAGTTTCAACAAAAAACATTATTTTTGATTTTCTATTCGTGTTTATTCATGTTGAATGTATGAGCTATCATAAAAAAATAAAGATTTGTATTGAAATTGTAGCCTTTACGAGAAAAAGTGATTTCTTCTCAATTCTTAACCTAAATTTTATCGCATCACTCATATTCAGGAGCGTTTTTTGAAAAAAAATGTACTACACTGTTAGTGCCCATGCATTTAAAAATATGCTCATGATGTACTGATTATAAAATGGTATAATAGTACCGCTTTTCAAAAATAGTTTTTTTTTTATTGCAATTGTAATTAAAAACGGATAAGTCTTCCTGTTACTATTTTCGCAACATAATATTTAAACAAAAATGTTGTCTTTTTGTTTTTACCCATTTAAATATGGAATTAAATAAAACAAAGTCTCAATCTTACAACTGATATTTGACTCCACGTCTCCAAATAATTCTACATCATGTCGTGTCCTATAAAAAAAGGTCGCTCTGTACCTGAACCATAACAAAAGACCTATTGAAGTGCGCACACTCTTGTAATGCGTAGCGTAGCCGGAGTAACTAAACAATAGGATAGTGATAAGGAAAGGATGTAGTTTATTGTTGTTGTCCCTTTCCTTTCTAGCAATTGGGATCGGAAAGAAATGGTACATAAACAATTAGTACGATCTACGCTCCCGTGCATCGTATACTTTTCGTTTCATTTGTGTTTAACTCCGCTGTTTCTTGCTATTCCGCTGGACTTCGGTTGATTGCCTAAGTGATTTGGACTTGTCGTTTTGGTGACATCTAACAATCTTGCTTACGTTTACCGGACTCTGATTTGCATAACGATTTGGACAAACGTGCAGTGCAGTGATAACAAAAATGTCTCAGTATACACCGCGCGAATATGCTGACATGCATTTTATTTACGGAGAATGTGGAGGAGTCGGCAGAGAGGCGGCTCGGCTTTACAGGGAGAGATATCCCGATCGCAAACATCCAGACCACAGGGTGTTTGGGCGAGTCCACAATGCATACACCGAAGGGAGGATACCCGGCTCAGGCGTAGGCGGTGCAAGAGAAGGACGCCCACGGAGACATGCCGATGATCAGGTACTGAATTTGGCAGAACAAGATCCTACAACCTTAGTCCGAGTCTTATCTCGCACAACGGGGATATCTACCAGAACCGTACATCGCATTTTAAAAAGACACGAGCTACATCCCTACCATTATACAAGGGTACAGACTCTGTTACCAAGGGACTATCCTGCGCGAGTGAGATTTTGCAGAGAAATGCTGCGTAGAATACGAGAGGACGAGCAATTTTTTAATAAAATACTTTGGAGTGACGAATCATCTTGCAGAAAAGATGGATATTTAAATTTACACAACTTGCACAGCTGGCAGTTAGAAAATCCGCACGTCATGAGACAAGATCGATCGCAATACCAATTTAAAATAAACCTTTGGGCCGGCATTATTAATGGACAAATAATTGGTCCATTCGAACTGCCAGAAACCTTAACCGCAGAAAGGTATCTTGGGTTCTTACAGACAGATTTACCCGTACTTCTAGAAAGTGTCCCTACAGAGATCCGAGACAGCATGTGGCTACAAAATGATGGCTGTCCCGCTCACTATGCAGTAAGGGTACGAGAGCACCTTAATGTGGCCTATCCAAACAGATGGATAGGGCGGTTAGGCCCAATACTATGGCCACCACGCTCCCCAGACCTTAATCCTTTGGATTTCTTTTATTGGGGATGCTTAAAGGAAGACGTATACAAGGAACCAATAAATAATATTGAAGAATTAAGGACCAGGATTCTGACAGCAGCTGGAAAAATCAATGAAAGCGGGTTTGCTCGACGTCTTAAACGCTCCTTTATTCGACGGTGCAGAGCGTGTATAGCTGCGAATGGGGGCCATTTTGAGCACCGATTGTAATAATCAATAAATAAATAATTATGATGTCAAAGTTGTTTTTTTTAATACCCTGTCTGTAGTAACTTTTGTGTTCTCATTTGCCAATACAATTACAATAATAATATTGTCGTTGTCACTGTGACCAAGTTTACAGTAAGAATGGGCACATAAATTAGGTAGACGAAATTTTTGTTTCAATATTATGTTGCGAAAATGGTAACAGGTAGACTTACTTATTTTCAGTTACAAATGCAGTATTTTTTTTTCTATTTTTGAAAAGCGGTACTATTATACCATTTTATAATCAGTACATCATGAGCATATTTTTAAATGCATGGGCACTAACAGTGTAGTACATTTTTTTTTCAAAAAACGCTCCTGAATATGAGTGATGCGATAAAATTTAGGTTAAGAATTGAGAAGAAATCACTTTTTCTCGTAAAGGCTACAATTTCAATACAAATCTTTATTTTTTTATGATAGCTCATACATTCAACATGAATAAACACGAATAGAAAATCAAAAATAATGTTTTTTGTTGAAACTGTGGTCAAATTCGTAATGAAAATGGGAATTTCTTAAAAAAATTAAAAATATTTTTTTTTCTGTAACCAGTCGGCGGACCGGTTTAAAATTTTGGTATGGTGTAGGTACCTACCTGATGTACCTAACCCTGAACGGTGGACCACTATTTACGCCACACCCTGTATATAAAAAACACTCAAACTTCGAAACAAATTTTTGCAGATCATACAAACATTTCGTCCAACTCGGGCATCAAACCCGAGACCTAAAGCACAACAGTCACATCTCAGTACCACTGCACCACCGAGGCAGTTAAAGTAAATTTTTTTCCTAACTTCGGCAGCATTGATTCAATTATTTTATATTCGAAGACTTCCGTGTTCTAGAAAGTAGCGTCAGTTAGAGCGGCATAACACGGGCTGCTCGAGCAGTTAACGGCTGAGCGACGTACACGGACCTCTCGAGCGTTCGGCGTCGACTGCCCAAGCGGTCGGTTGTTGACTGCTTGAGCTGTCGCTACCAACCGCTCGAGCAGTTGATTTTCTACTGTAGTCGAGTCATGGATTCTGACGATGAAGCACTGCTTTTGGTGCTTCTGTTCAAGCGGAGACGACGGCAGCAGCGTCAAATGAGAAAATTTTGGGTTATCCAATTTTGGAATTAAGAGAACAACATGGACAATTCCATCATTTGTTTATGGAACTTAGAAGTGATGAAGAAAAATTATTTACCCTCCATTTTCAAAGATCAGTCGACAAATGAGACTAGACAGATAGACGCCGCAAGGCCAGAAGTAAAGGGAGAGGGAGGTCGAAGAGCTGTCGACTGCTCTAGCGCAGTCAACGGCTCGAGCAGTCGGTGTATGCCTCGCGACCGTTCGCGAGCGGTCGATGGGATTGCGTCATACAGTCGACGGCTTGAAGCGGTCGCGACTACTCGAGCAGTCGTGTGTACGGCAGCGAATTAATGACTATAGTTCACCGCGCGGTCGCAGCTTCAAGCAGTCGGTCTCAACTGCTTGAAGCAGTCCGTGTACAGCTGGCCTTAGTGTAAGACTTTACTTTGATTTGTAACGAGTCCCGCTAATTTTATTAAAAAGTAACGATATTGATTGTGTTGTGCAGTGTGTGTGTGTGTGTGAAATTAAATGTTGTGCTTGCTTGCACGTCCTTAAAATACCATTATTGATTTACTAAAATCGACATTCCTAATGCCGCGAGTGACCTTTACAGCGTGGAATATACTGACATGGTTTTAATTTCGGGGAACGCCATCAAAACGCATCTATTGCTTTGTGGATCAATTCACGGTGACCTAATAATTGGTCCTATTTTTATGGGTGGAAATTTGACTGCTGTTAGGTTTTTAAAATTGCTTGGTGGCCCAGTGTCACTACACCGATCAACTGTCTGTAAAAGGTATCAGTTAGACGGAGCGGATTCACAATCAGTGGTGACTGCCAGCGAGCGTCTTAACTACATGTTTGGTGAACAGTGGATAGGATGATGTGGGCCAACACAATGGCCACCTAGATCACCAGATTTGACACCACTAGATTTTTTTTGTGAGGATGTCTAAAAATTAAGTATACTCAACAGACGTTAGTTAGGTAGAAGAACTGATATCGAGGATCACTAGTGCATTCGATAAAATAAAAGCTCTAGAAGACCTAAGCACACGAAAGAAATTTTTTGTAAATTCATACGCTAAAACATCTTGCGAAGATGTCGTCGATGCATTGAAGTGAGCGGTAGACACTTTCCCAATTTAAAAATTAAGTAAATTAAATTAAATAATTGAATTAAATTTTAATCAAATATTAATCTGATTTAGAAGAAAAAGTGTACCGAGTGAGAGTAACTAAAACCTGGGCGCCACGTTGTACACACACACACACACACACACACGAACGCACGCACGCACGCACGCACGCACGCACAAATTGCACGCAGGTTGTAGGTTTTTCACAAAAAAAACTAAACTAATGAAACACCTTCGTAAATAATGCAATATTTCAGATCCAATTTGGTTAACATAAAAAAGATTATAGTGAGCTAACTTTAAAAGATAGACATATGCTATAGCGGACTGTTTTTAGAACTTTTAAAGAGGAACAATTCTGTTACACATAATTAGTTGTTATACATGAGTAGGACGCAAACAGCGGAAGCTCTCAAAAGGAAAAAAGTCTTCCGCTTTTGAAACATTCTTTATTGGTGCTCCGTTCCTATTGATCTTAGCGTGATGATATATAGCCTATAGCCTTCCTCGATAAATAGGCTATCTAATACAAAAAAAATGTTCAAAACCGACCTGTAGTTCCTGAGATTAGCGCGTTCAAACAAACAAAACAAACTCTTCAGCTTTATGTAATAACGTTTAATATTTTTTCTCTTTCTTAGTATTGATTGAAGTCCGTTCAACTCTTTTTATAAAAAGGATTTATGCTTCGGGTCCCTATTATATCGGTTGGGTATCACGATAGTTGGGGCTCGTATACTGCACGTACGGACAGGCCGAATCAACTATGATCCTTTCTTTAATAAGCCAATCCAGACCTTATGCTGTACTCGTAAAGCTTTAATTTAATCAATGTTAATGATCTTAAAAGAAAGACACGCTGTGGTTTATTTTTATATTTCTTCCCAGAGTCTTTGGAGTCTCAGGGAATGCCAGCGCCTTTTAGCTGTAAAGTTCGATGTATAAAAATATCTAAAAGATTTACTAGTAAAAATAGACATTTTTTATCAATGATTTGAGTTCGACTTTTTACGAACTTTTGAAATTTTGGAAACATAATGTTGTTTTTAACATTTTTAATTAAAGATACACAAAAAATATTAACGCACAAGTCTAACTAACGTGGTATACTCGTATATCGTACAACGCAACTACCACGACTTTTTTTCTAACGTGAGGTCTATATCAAGTAATATACTATTGAAGTACATTGAAGTGATATGATGGTGCATAAGTGTTAATGATACTATTTTATAAGGTTAGAAATTCTATTTATGCGCCATTCTATCACTAACAGTGGCCGAAGTATTTTAACTCGTAAAGCCTTACAACGCCTAGCCGTGAAGCAGTTTGATTGCATTTAACAGCCATGAGTGCCAGATAATGTAGACCAACTACCGGCTGACCACTATCTACTGACACCATAGGTATCCTGTGCTTGCAGCAGCTGGAGATATAAGTCGGCAACCACCAAGTTACAAGTATATGTAACGTCAATTATGTTTTTGACGCCACGGTAACGCAACATTTAACTTGTCATGACAATTGACAAATGATATCACAAAACTACTCGCGTGTCCTGATTACATCAGCATATTTGTCTAGCTTATATAAGCATCGTCTTAATAAATAAATAAATTTGTTTTGGTATGACTTTCATGCTTCTAGATCATTCAATCCTGAACGTTTCGTATTGTCCATCCATCCGGGGTGTAGCTACAAGACTGTTGGTATATACCAAAAATCTGAATCTTTGCATTTGTATAGTGTTCAGCAGTAATACTGACAAAGTTGTAAAAAATTTAGTATCAATTATTTTGATATTCGTACGCCCTACACCAGGTACGTATGTTTGTTGCTCTTTTTTTAAATCAGTTCATTATTTAGAAATGCAACTACTTTCCAAAAATATTACTATAGGAATAGTGGTAAAATAAGTAATAGCAATAATTCTAGTCACGCAATCGTGTCTCCAGGCTGACTGATAGTCACTAGACCCCTCATTTGTTAGAGTGGAGACCTTCATTAGAGAAACGTAGTTGATCTGCGCAACCTTGCTTGTCTCCTTGCTCCTCTTACCCGTTGCGTGATGTTATACAGTGAACTAATTTCTTTAACATAAAAAAGGTAATAGTGGTCAAATCCTTAAAGAAAGATATATGTTTAAAGAGAAAAAATTCTTGCATACGTCATTTTTTTACAACTTTAACCGTTTAAGTAGCGCACGGGTTTCAGCAACGTTTTTCATTCATACTGCGCTCCTTTTGTTCATAGTATGTTAATATATAATTTGTAACCTTTCTCAATATCTGGGCTATTTAACACAAAAAGAATTTTTCGAATAGAATCGTAATGTCAAGACAAATATACAAACTCTTCAGTTCTAAAATATTATAATGGAACACCTGGTGGCAAGCAATTAAAAAGCTTACGTGTTGGTATAGCACAAATCTCTATCAGAATATTAAAAGTTAGATATGATTGTAATCGCAGTTTTAAGAGATTTTATTTTTCTATTTACAGCCACAACAGCATGCACTTTGTACCTCTTGAAACAGAATGTGTGGTGCCTGGTACGTTATATCTTGTCCTCTGTGTGTCACGGTTGGCCGGTACTTCGCCAGTTAACTTTGAGAGAGTGAAGGACGGTTGGCAAATTCGTGTGTCATTGTTTTACTTCATCTACTGCTGCTTAGTTCAAGTTGTTTTAGGTAAGAGACTGTTCAATTTTAGAAGCGCCTGGGTGAGTTGAATATATCTTTTTATAAAGTGTACCTACTACAAAGCATACGTCATTGTTAGAACTAGTGGTGTTGTCTGGTTGATTTCCTGTGCTCATATGATATCTATTCACGGTATCAGTAAGTCTAATTAGTTAAATATTTATTTATACTAAGTTGTGCAATAGTGTCCTAGTTTATTTTTCAGTGGTGGGTATAGGAATCTACTCCCTAGATAGAGACGAATTAGAGGATGGGTACGAGTTAGCCCACAGCACTGGGTTTATGCGCACTGTACTGATAATTTATTTTGTGGTGCACGTGACGGCCGGGGTTGCCATCACCATCACCGGCCTCGACCGCATGCGCAACATGATTGACTGCATGGCGCGCCTTCAACGGGTAACGCTTGTTTTTAAGTTAACCATATCCTTACATCACGTCGACAGTCTTAGTCAACTACTGATACATATTTTCATAGTTAACCGTATGATCAAACTTAGACGAAATACATATTTCGCTTTTTTCAGAATATAGAAATAGTCCACAAATAATTTCGAAAAATAAATTATTCCATTTGTATCACCAACCATAAGGATAGTCACTCTCGCAATACATTTCATAAAATCAAAATTATTTTCAGTTTTACTGCCGATATATTATGAAACGTATGTAAAATTACTTCATCATCATCAGCGTTTGACAGCAAAGAGCTGAACACAATCTTCTCCTCACTTTTCTGCTTTTACTGAAAATTTAATTATAAAATTCACACGCAGTTTAAGGCCACTTTTTGATGGACCAAAATTTAAATAAATATTTCTGACTACTTTGAGAACCAATCGTTACACATTTCGAATAAAGGCACGATATCCTATTCCCCTGGTTGGTTGCACTTTTTACTAAACTCAATTAAAATTAAGCCGGTGATCTTACACTTATTTAGACAATACTAAATGACGCATCACGCAATTCTATTGTATATGTAAGCTACATATATAAGTTCTAATTTACAGATAGATGCTGACATTGATGGTCTACTTCGACCATCTAAACCCAACGAGAAAATAATGTTTTTTATAATTATTTTTGCCTTGATTTTTGGATACTATGCTGCGAGTTTTGAATACAGTGTATACATCTCGGATTTGTTAATTGCTCATAGAACAGGTATGTAGTATAGCGATTAGGTAAAAAGGTTGAGAGTATATTAAAAGGAAAAGTAAATTAGAAAAGAAAAGAATGGTAGGACAGATACATGTCACTTACAGAGAACTCATCTTGACTAGATGAGACTCCCAATAGTTTTTATATATATAACTGTTTATTCGAATTAGATATTATCGAAAAGATCAAACCTTCTGACTGTGGCATGGATAGAATTAATATTACTATGTTACGCTGTCCGAGCAAGGAGAGAGAAATAGCAATTGTAAATGTAGTTAGTGAAAAGAAATCAAGACTTACTCATAAAGACTTAATAAAGCCAAGTGAGTACAAGTACAGTACCATCCGCCGTTATTGATCCGAGTGTGTTATTGCAGTGAAATACCCTTCGTGTGCTATGGTTGCAGTGTATTTAAGTGTAGTCCAGATACAATCGTACTCAATACAGTTCTGGCTAGTTAACATGCGACTGGTGTCTACTCAGAAACGGTTGAACGATTGCTTGAAGAGCATCCTCGAGGATTTAAAAAATGATTGTTAGTTTGTAATTCATTATATTACTACATTCATATTTAAGGCATTTCATAGTTAGTTAAGTAAATATAAAAGTAATATATATATTAGATAGCCTCGCTCCATAGTTTGTGGTGTGTTGACTTCAGCACCTCAGTCGGAGAATGTCAACCAAGAAACGAAATCAAATGAAGATACTCCAATTCCCAGTCAAGTCATCACTTGTGTCATCGATTCTTTGCCAGTAACCGTTAAGCGGGGTAAGTTGTTCATTAGCTGTAGGTGATATTACTACTGTACTGTTTTTTTTTCATATACGTACTCATTATTAGTGCCAAGATTCATATAACTCGGCCGTGATGCACTGTAACAGGGCTTGGTGTACATTTTACTCCTTTTTCAGGTATTTCTGTTTTAAGTGTAAAATCCAGGCACTTATAGCTTCTACTAGTTTACAATGATTTGTTCAATATACCTAGTTAAAAATTTGTAATTATCGGTGCAGATACTACCAGTCATATTGTTTGGACGATTATTTATGTGTAGGCGCAAACCATTACTTGAGGTATTCCAGGATAGTATCCCATCTCCATAACTTTTTGTAATTTTCATCAATTTAAATTCAAATTACCTTATTTCTTTAGTCTTCCACCATAGAAAAAAATATATTAATTTCATATCAGTAACAAGAACTTCACGTTCCTCTACAGGACAACTCGTGCTGGCCTTGGAAGTCACCGTTTCAGAATGGTAGACATACGCTCCCGAACTAAACGGTTCGGCTCTTCCTTCCTGTGTAAATCAGTTAAAGCCTAAAACTCATTACCAGCGCACGTGTTTCCCTCCCACTACGATCTCGGGTCTTTTAAGCGGGGCGTGAAAAAGCATCTCACTAAGCCGCCATAGCGTGGGACTCCATACTGCACTGTTTTCATTTACAGTGAGCATGGCGACCACCGTTCTTGGGTTCTATTCTTGCTTTCCATCAGGCAGAATTGAGTCATTTTGGTAGATTTCTATATATATAAAAAAAAAACGTGTGCAAGAAATACACGAGTAGTATATGTGCTTCTTTACGTTCATTAAAACTTTTATAGAACCACGTCCACGTCCAATCGCCCACGTCCGACAGCTGAGAAATATATTTTGTATAAAAGATAAAAATGAGTCTTAATACATTAAATATCTCTAATTGTTACTCACTCAACACAACACAACTTATTCTAAACATTTATTTAGGCGCATAGTACTTATCTTAAAAATAGTTTATTTTCAATTATTCCATACTTATAACTCCGTTTGAGTTATAAGTATGGAATAATTCGATTAATCTATTTGTTTAATTTGTTTTTATGGTATGGAATAACCATAAAAACAAATTAAACAAATAGATATCTCGTTATGCTCATGCTCATTTTTTGAGAAACACAATATTGCAGATGGAAGTGGGCTATTTTTGCTACCACTTCTTTGTTTCATCAACCATCACGGTCATAGTCACTCCCATTCTTTGCCGTGAACTAACAACACAAACTTGAGCATTGTGTCAAATTATATGCTCGATCGATTCAGAACTTTTTGATTTTAAAAGTAACTTAACATTTATATATCGACGTCTTGGATGTATTTATCTGTTGCAGATTTTAAAATTGACCCCTTAATATTAAACGAATTGATTGACATGTACTGTTCCTTGTGTGGAATGATAAGACAGTTGAATGACAGCAACGGCTTCGCGTTACTGATGATGCTTCTGTTTATAGGAACATATTTGCTGACTGCGCCATATTTCGTAGTAACTATATTTTGTAAGTCACCTTTTTAAGTGTACCTAACTAGGTAAATAATTAGCATGAAATTTTATAATGATCAAATATTGAATAAAGTATCTTAGATCTTAGAAGGAGAATTAAAATACTTTAGAACTGAAAGAAGCAGCCTGCAGTCTGCGGTCCACTCATGTTTTGCAGGAGGCAAAAACTGTGTGGTGTTGACAATTTGTGTTGACTTAATCTCTATATTGAGTTTTCGACATCAGAGATACAATACTTAACAACACCGGGTGGTATAATCGCTTTAAGTTTGTCATATTACGATGCGGTTCATCCTGGTAAGGTGTTATGGTGGTTGAAATGTCATACTTCAAGCAATAAAAGCACAGTAAATTGAATAGTCCATGTGGTGACGGATTAAGAATACATAGTGTTACCACCCCTATTCATCCCGTGGGTGTCGTAAAAGACGACTTATGGAACAAAGTATCCAAGAAAACATTATTATAAAGAGAAGGAAAACTTGAAACAAACCCTATTCCAACCCGTCTGGCCAGCGTGATATAGTAGGCCAAAACCTCCTTGCTAAGGAGAGGCCAATGTCCAGCAGGGGACTGTAAAAGGCTGTTGATGAAATTGAAATTAACCTTATTAACACATTTTTAAGTTGTTTGAATCCAAAATTGTTTAATTCATAGTTTCCCGTTGATTTGTACTTTTTTTAGATCGTATGAACACCTCGTCTATTTTGGCCAGAGTATTATCTTTGCTGGCATGGTCTTTGCTCTGTGTTGTCGAGCTTGCAATGGCGGTCGAAGCGTGTCATCGTAGTCATATCCAGGTAAGCGCTGTTAATTGGGGTTTTTCTTTGACATAACGTCGGTACGTATGTAGGGTTACTTCATTTAAGAAAACATATTCTTTTTCATTCAAAATCTAAATCTCGCGTCGCAACTTAGTTGCATGTTTCTTTTAATAAACATTGCTAGGGCCTATTTATGCCTAGAGATTCCCAACGAAAGTACAGTGACAGTGAACGAAAGTGGTACTTACTTTCGTTCACTGTTCATTAAGAGATGAACACACACATTTATAATAATTTCCAATTCAGCACAAGAATGGTTACAAGTACACATAGAGTAATTGTCACATTTATTGTGTTCGTCTCTCAGAGATCAGGTAAACGTTAAATATAGTAAACAATAAAATTTTCGTCTAGTTGCGGATGACGAGGAGACTAACCCGTCAGATGAGACGCTACGTTCGTAGAGAGGCCTCTGACGTTTCAGACAAACTCAAAATGTTCTACAGACACATCGAACTCAACCCCGTCCGTTTTGCTCCGCTGAAATTAATGACATTTAATAGAAATATTTTGTTGATGGTGAGTATTACATTATCATATTATTAAATATCCGTGTGAAGATGGATAAAGGATACGGAGTGTCACCATTCTTATTCATCCCGTGGGTGTCCTAAGAGCTGACTAAAGAAGTAAACTGTGCAAAACAAACCCGGTTTTTTCTTTTTTTTTAACGTGTGGAACGTTGAACGTGGAACGTTTCGGGCCGTCACCCCACCGGGGTTTACGGCGGGGTGGTGTGTCGGAGATCCAGATCCTTCCTGGCGCATGCCCGCTAACGCGGGCACCATCTGCGGATAAACTCTCCTTTTGGGTGACGTACGGCACATGCGGACGTCGCCTTCTCGCGGCTGGCCACTATAGCGGATGGAGGGGAAAACCCGTCCCGTCCACCCGCAGCCACACTCAAGGCGGCATAAGGCGCTGGTACGCGCGCCTCCGCCGCCCGGTTCACCGGCGGCGAATTGGGTCCGAGTGGACGTCGTCCTCCCGAGCCTTCTCCGCCGCCTCCTTCCGCGAAATTACGTCTTCGCAGAAGGTTGCGACCGCGGTAAAACAACTGTCGCTACCGACCATGGAGCGTATGACGGCCGGTAGCGACAGATCTCCTCCAATAACTGCAGTGAGGACCCCACGCTGCGCAGCCCAAGCGGAACAAACTGCCAGCGTGTGCTGAGCCGAGTCCTCACTGCACTCGCAGTGGTGACAGGCGGGACTCAATTCCCTCCTGGTGACCGAGTGCAGATACTTCCCGAAGCAACCGTGCCCGGAAAGGATCTGCGTCAGTCGGCAGAAAAGAGGCCCGTGCTGTCGCCCTGCCCACTCAGCAATGACCGGCTGGAGAGCCTCCACGGCGGCAAAGCCAGCACGTGGAGCATCCAGCCGGGACGACCAACGAGCCATCGTGGCTCGACGAGCGGCCTCTCGCCACTCGCGAATCTCTTCGGGCGGGGGCGGGGTGCCGCTACCCGCCCGGAAGTCTGCCGTTCGCCGATAAACTTCAGCGAGCACTCGAAGAGCGAGCATATCCTCTGAGGGTGCCAGAGGCGAGCCCTATTTTGGGCGGTCAGAGCCGCCGCCCACACCGGTGCACCATACAGCGCCATTGACCGGACAACCCCCGTGTATAGCCGTCTCGTCGCGATGCTGGCTCCACCCAAATTTGCCAAAAGTCGCCCAAGGGCAGAAGCAGCGCCGACCAGCTTTGGAGAAAGCTGTCGGAAGTGCTCGTCGAAGAGTCACCTGCCGTCGAGGATCACCGAGGGCCTGAACCGGTACGAGAACCGAATTGACTACGATGGAGGCGCCGGAGGGTGGACCACGACGGGGCTCATGGAACAAAAGGGCCTCCGTCTTGTCCAGGGCCACCCGCAAACCCAGTGCCTTAATACGCCCGACCACCAGAGAGACTCCCGTGGTCGCTAGGCGCGCCGCTTCTTGAAAGTTCGCTCCCCGGGCCGTGACCAATGTGTCATCGGCGTAACAAATTACGCCCAGCCCGGGGGGGAGGCGACCTCGAAGGGCCCAATCGTATCCCATATTCCACAGGAGTGGTCCGAGGACAGACCCCTGTGGAACACCGCATGACATGAGCCGCCGCCTCAGAACACCGTCTCGGTCCTCGTACATGACAGTACGCTCCTGTAGATAGTCTGCCACAAGCCGCCTCAGGTACTCTGGCACCCCGTGGTAGTGGAGTGCTTCCCTGATGCAGCTAAATGGCAGACTATTAAATGCGTTGGCGATGTCCAACGACACCGCCAACAGCACGCCGCCACAGCTCACCGCCTCTTCGGTAACGGCCCTCAGGCGCAGCACAGCATCGACCGTCGAACGCCCCGCCCGAAAACCAAATTGGGCGTCCGACAGATCGGGGCCCACCTCGCAGAGGTGCCGGACGATGCGGGCAGAGAGTATCCTCTCAAACAGTTTACCCGCCTCGTCCAGCAACACAATGGGCCTATAGGCCGCCACCGAATCGGTAGGCCGTCCCGGCTTCCTTAATAGGACCAGCTTCCCGCTTTTCCAGCACTCAGGGAAGCGTCCGGACGACAAGCTAGCGTCCAAGACTTCCCTGAGGCGGTCCGACATGTGGTCGAGGGTTCGTGCCAATACTCGGGCAGGTATCCCATCTGGCCCAGGGGCGGTATTCTTAGAGCGAATCCGTAGAACAACCGCCCCCACCTCCGATTCCCTAACGGGCGGAACATTGTCCTCGTTCCCCCCGTCGTCTCCGGCCATGAAGACCATTGACGGGGGTGTGTGATCCAGCCGCTGCGGGAAAAGGCCCTCGACCACATCCCGCAGGAAGCTGGGCTGGAGTGTCTCTGTAAGGGGGGGGCCCGACGTGCGGAGCTTTTGTCGCGCTGCACGATAAGGGCGACCCCAGGGGTCACGATCGAGACCCTCCAGCATCTCCTTACGCTTAATTTCCTTGGCGCGGCTGATGGCCAGCTTCAGAGTTTTCCGCGCCTCTCGGTACTCCTCATGAAGCTGGTCTTCCCCGCCTTCTTCGCGGTGTCGCCGCCGACCACGGGTGTAGGACCTCCGGGCACGAGTACAGGCCGCGCGGAGGTCCGCCAACTCCTGGGACCACCAGTAAACTTCCTTCCGTGGAGGCCGACAACCTCGGATGCGGGGCATGGCCGCATCGCAGATCTGCGTAATCGCATCGCGGAAACGACCAGCCCCCATGTCGACCTCCTCGGTCGGAGCCTGCGGAGACAGCCAAGAGTGAATAATGGCTGCCTCCTCTAGTAGGTCCCTATTCAGTTTGGCTATAGCCCACCGCGGAAAGCTAGAAGAACGCCGCGCCACGTGACCCCTTCTGGGTTCCTGGGAGCGGGAGAGCTCAAATCGGATATAGAGATGATCCGAGAGCGTCTCAACCTCTTCCAGGACACGCCAGTTCCTTACTCGTGCGGCGAGGGCAGGGGTAGCGAACGAAAGGTCCACTATCGACCCTCCCTGCTGTCGCACGCACGTGTTGGTGGAGCCCCTGTTTACTAAACAGAGGCCCACCGAGGCCGCCCACTCCTCTACGGCCTCGCCCCTAGCGTCCGTCCTGGGGGAACCCTACGCAATGGACTTTGCGTTGAAGTCCCCCAGCACTAAGACGTGCCCAGACGTTAGACGCCGCACCGAGGTTTCCAAGTTGTTAAGGAAAACCTCGAAGTCGTTCAAACTCCGGTTGGGGGAGAAGTATACACCATATACAGTGATCCCCCCCCACTCGGCAGCAACATATCCAGTGCCCTTGTCTCTTAGCGACAAGGGCGGGGAATGAGCCACCGTGGAGCCGACGACTGCCACGGAACCGTCCCGGTCACCCAACCAGTTTGGACGGGGAGGAACGTAGTAGGGTTCCGCGGCTACGGCAACACCGATCGACCACTGTGCCATGGTTTGCAGGAAAAGGTCCTGCGCCGCGGCACAGTGGTTCAGGTTAGTCTGGACAAGGAGGCTGGAGACCTGGGCCATTACTCGACCGTCTCTACAGCCTCCTCCATGGGCGACGGTATAGACGCACGAACGACGTCAGAAGCAGCCTGGGCCGACTGGCTAGCCCCTGACGCCTGCCGAGAACTGCGGGGAGGTATGCAACCCCCCTGCCCAATCTGGTGATTGGCGGGTTTGTTACCCGCCGCACACGCGGGGCAGTGAGGGACAGCAGAACAATCTGCCGCCTTGTGCCCCGGTCGACCGCAGCGGAAGCATAGTCCGCTGCAGTCAAAACAACTAACACACTTGGCGCGTGTGTGTCCCGACGCCAGACATTTATAACACCTCATCGGTCTCGGCGCCAGGACCGTGATCCTAGCGTTCACGAAACCGATGAGCAGCTTTCCGGCGTCGCCCAGGACTTTGCCCGATACTACTGGACATTTGACCCACACAGCGCCAAGCCCACCCGGACCGGGGCGGATGGTGCCGACCCGGATGCTATCCGCGCTGCATCCCGTCTTCTCTACAATTGCAGCATGGACATCCTCGGACGTCACCGAGTCGTCCAGGCCCGAAATACGCAGTTCTACGCACTTGGTAGGCCTGGCGATCTTCACACCATCCGTGGCCTCGAATATGCCCCGCAGCTTCTCGGCAAACGTGTCTGCCGTCTTTGCGCCTTCAGCCCCAGGGAACTCGAGGACTCGAGCTCCCGTCTGGGCGAGGCGCATTCTGACTCCTACTGTCCCAAAGTTGTTTGTGGCGAGACTGTCCCGGGCCCTCTTGAAAACGGCCGCATAAGACAGCCCCCTATTTGCCGCCTCCGGCGATATTGTAATTACTACAGCCGCAGTTTTAGGCGGCTGTAGTTTCCGTGGCTTCGTCTTTTCGATCACTGCTGCCGGTGGCGACTGCGGAGTCGAGACTGCCTTCTTGGCAGCCCTCCTACCGCGCTTTTGGGATTTTTTACTTCCTCCGACTACCTGCCACTCACAATTCGAGGGAGCAATTGCAGAGGGAGTTGTTGCGGAAACGCCAGGGTTTGGAGTGGGGAGGCGAGGATATACCCTTGGCATGGTTTCCTTCGCTGTAGGCCCAGCCTTCGATGTTGCTGTATGGACCGCTCGTACAGACTTGCGAGTGATCACAGGTGCAGATACCGATACCGCCGCTGCATACGATCTGCGACCAGCCGCAATGGGAGACAGAGTCGGCGTTGATGCGGTCCGTGATCTATCCGCAGCGAGCGGCGGCCTAACAACGGGGGCTGGAGACAGTCTCGCCTCAAGGCCCGCAAGACGCCCATCCAGCATACGTCCCACCGCCTCCAGAATTTGGCGAAGGTGGGCATCACTTGAGTCGACAGAGGGCGAAGGCCGCCGCGGAGCTGGGCCAGGTTCAGATCCATCCGCCTGCGCCCGAAACTGGGCGAACTGGGCACTCAGTTCAGCTACCTGTCCTGTTAGGCGTTCATTGGCAGCTTGGAGGCGAGCTACATCTCCAATCAGGGTCTCAACTACTCCAGCAATAGTGGAGGAGGAGTCCTTAAGGGCTTTTACGAATTGGCCCTTAAGGTTCGTAGATTTTGTAGCCACCTTGTTTATGATGGCTACAGCCACGTTCGCCCTCTCCTGCATAGACACTGGTGTTTGGCAGGCAGAACTTTCCAGGTTCGGCTCCTGAAGTTTTAGCAGGAGATCGCCGATCTCCTCCTCCACTACATTTTCACTCTCAACCCTGATCCGTCTATAGGCTTCCGCCTTAGAAAAGACGGAGCCTGACGGAGTAGAGACTGGAGTACGCGACCTCCCTCTGCGGCTACTGGTCACTTTGGTAGGAATCCACTCCTGGGATACATCGCTATCTTCGTCCATGAAGCGTCCGCGTTTACGACTATCGCGGAGCTCCATGTACATTTGCTCTAATGTGTCAGTCATTGGACCGGTATTACCATCTGACGGTATGACAGACCTGGAACGCAAGCGTTCCGATCTCCTTACGCTCCCAGGAGTCATATTGACTTCTGGGGTATTTGCTTTTGTTTTATCCTCCTTCTTTTGTTCTTTCCTATTATTAATTTTGTTCATTTGAGTATTTGTTTCCATAATAAAACCCACGAGTGGGGGAGAATTAAAAGTCGACCCGGGCAGAGATCCCCCAATACCCGGGCAAGCGTAAATTTATGCCCAACCGAGGGGTCCGCAGGTGCCTCGGCTGGGAGTGCGCTTGCCACTGAACAACCCATCAGCCATGCATCCCCTGGCCACGCACCAGAACACGGAATTCGGGGTAATTTTTTATAGAGGTTTTCTTCCTCGCAGTCCGGGCGGCTAAGCCAAGACCCTCGCCCCCGATTGGAGTCGCGAGACTCCAACTCGGGACTACGATATGTCGACGGCGGCAGGGAGACTACGTCTCCTGATGCCTGCTCGGTGACAGTGTAAGTGCACACCGAGCCCGTCCTACCTTTTCCACCGCTGAGCGGAGGAACTCCAACCCTACAAAGGATCCCGTCATCGTGATTTTTTACTGAGGTTTTTCTCCTCATTGCCCCGAAGGGCGAAGAACCAACAGAGGATCCGACAGATACGCCCGCTCTGTTTGACCAAGTCTCGGCCGAATTGCCGAAGAAAATGGCTTCCTCTTCGTGCTAGAACATTAGCCGTTGGCAGTGATGAACACCATCGCCAACGTTACCAGGGTGCACCACGTGGAGGTTTTCTAGCCAAGCACCCCACAAGGATTCTGCCTGCGTCGCCCAATACTTTGGCCGACGCTACCGGACAGCTGATCCACACTGCGCCAAGCCCTCCAAGACCGGGGCGGATGGTGCCGACCCTAATGTTGTCCGCGTTGCAGCCCGTCTTCTCGCTAATTGCAACGCGGATATCCTCGATCGTTACGGAGTCATCCAGGACCGAAATGCGCAACTCCGCGCACTTCGTAGGCCTGGTGATCTTTACACCATCCGTGGCTGCAAAGATTCCCCTTAATTTCTCGGCGAAAGTGTCCGCCACTTTTGCACCTTCAACCCCGGGCAACTCGAGGAACCGAGCTCCCGTCTGGGCGAGGCGCAACCTGACCCCTACCGTCCCGAATTCAGTGGCGAGACTGTCCCGATCCCTTTTAAATAAGGACGCATAGGACAATCCGCCACTGGCCGCTTCCGGTGACACCGTGACCATTACAGCCGCAGTTTTTGGGGGCTGTAGTTTCCGTGGCTTCTTCTTGCTGGTGATTATCACTGATAATGACTGCGGGGTAGGAGCTGCGTTTTGAGCAGCCTTTTTTTTCCGCTTTCGGGACTTCTTCTTAGCCCCTCCGACAACTTGCCAACCGTTATTGGAGGGGGCAGATGTGGAAGTGCCAGGTACAGGTGTTGGAGCGGGGAGCGGAGGGAACTCTGCTCTAGGCTTTACCGCCATTCTAGGCCCTGCCACCGATGCAGCTGTCTTTGTTGCTGCCTTGGTCATCTGTCGTGTTCTCGTGGTAACCGCAGATGCAGACACCGACACCGCTGTCGCATACGAATTGCGCTCATTTGCTATAGAAAGCGGAATCGGTGTTGATGCAGCCGTTCGCCTGTCCGCAGCGAGTGGTGGTCGAATAACAGGGGCTGGAGGTAGTCTTGCTTCCAGGCTCGCAAGACGCTCGTCTAGCATACGTCCCACTGCGTCCAAAATTTGGCGCATCTGGGCATCGCTGACGTCACCGGAACCAGGAGTAGAGGTAGGTTGCCTCGAAGCCGGAACATTTATCTGCGACCGAAACTGCGCAAACTGGGCACTCAGTTCCGCCACCTGCCCTGTCAGGCATTCGTTGGCAGCCTGGAGGCGAGCAACATACCCAACGAGGGTCTCAACGACCCCAGCAATGGCAGAGGAGGAGTCCTTAAGAGCCCTTACAAAAGAGCTCTTAAGGTTCCGAGATTTGGTAGCCACCTTTTGGATAATGGCCACCCCCGCATTTGCTGTCTCCTGCAAAGATACTGTTGTTATGGGGACAGAACCCCCTTCCGCTGGTTCTCAAATTTTTTGCATGAGATCCGCAATCTTCTCCTCCGCTGTACTTTCGCCTTCCGCTCTAATTCGTCTATAGGCTTCTGCCTTGCAAAAGACAGAGCCTGACGGGGCCGAGGTCGACGTTCGTGACCTACCTCTACGGCTACTACCCACTTTAGGGGGTAGCATTTCCTGGGACGTATCACTCTCATCGTCCCGACCGCGTTTCTGTTTTCACAGGGTTCCATTTCTGTTGATCCCAGTACGTCCAGATTTGTACTGGAGTTACCACCATCCGTCGTAATAGCAGACCTGGAACATAATCTTTCCGATATTCGTCGGCTCCCAGCTGTCAATATGACTTCTGGGAGCCCGATCGAGGTAGGCGTCCCAAGTACGACTTCCTCATCGTTGGACGAAAAGTCTTCTACTTTTTTAGACTTTCCCTTCCTTGTCCTCTCCTTCTGTCCTTCCTTTTTATTATTTTCTGTGTTATTTTTATGAGATTCCATATTAGACCCACGAGTGGGGGAGAACTAAAAGTCGACCTGGGCAGAGATCCCCCAATACCCGGGCAAGCGTAAATTTGTGCCCAACCGAGGGGTCCGCAGGTGCCTCGGCTGGGAGTGCGCTTACGACTGAACTACCCATCAGCCATGCATCCCCTGGTCACGCACCAGAACACGGGATTCGGGGTAATTTTTCAAAGAGGTTTTCTTCCTCGCAGTCCGGGCGGCTAAGCCAAGACCCTCGCCCCCGATTGGTGTCGCGAGACATAGCCACGACACTCCTTTCGGGATTACGATGTGACAACGGTAGCAGGAAAATTAAATCTTTCAATGCCTGCTAGGCGGCAGTGTGAGTAGACACCGAGCCCGTTCTCCTTTCTCCACCACTAATAGTGGAGAAACTTCGACCCGTGAAAAGGGTCCCACCTCTGTGATTTTTTAACGAGGTTTTCCTCCTCATTGCTCCGAAAAGCGAAGACCCAACAGAGGAATCGACAGACACGCCCGCTCTGTTGGAGCAAACCTCAACCGAATGGCCGAAAAGATTGGCCTCCTCTTCGTGCTAGAAAATTAGCCGTTGGCGGCGGTGATGCCAACATTTCCAGGGTGCACCACGTGGAGGTTTTCTAGCCCAGCACCCCGTGCAAAACAAACCCTTTTTTTTTTTTTTTTTTTTTTTAACGTGTGGAGACCCCCACGGACCGTCACCCCACCGGGGTTTACGGCGGGGCGGTGTGTCGGAATCGGACCGACTAAAACCACACGGTGTGCCACTCCGCGCCTGAGAGAGGAGGGATTCGGGAACAGCTGTTATTACGACATCCTAATCCCTCCTAGCGCCTGCCCGCTTTCGCGGGCGCCATCTGCGGATAAACTCTCCATTTAGGTGACGTCCGGCACACGCACACGTCACCTCCTCGCGGCTGGCCACTATAGCGGATGGAGGGGAAAACCCGTCCCGTCCATCCGCGGCCACACTCAAGGCGGCATGAGGCGCTGGTATGCGCGTCTCCGCCGCCCGGCTCGCCGGCGGCGAATTGGGTCCGAGTGGATATCGTCCTCCCGGGCCTTCTCCGCCGCCTCCTTCCGCGAAATTACGTCTTCGCAGAAGGTTGCGACCGCGGTAAAACAACTGTCGCTACCGGCCATGGAGCGTATGACGGCCGGTAGCGAGAGATCTCCTCCAATAACTGCAGTGAGGACCCCACGCTGCGCCGCCCAAGCGGAACAAACCGCTAGCGTGTGCTGAGCCGAGTCCTCACTGCAGTCGCAGTGATGACAGGCGGGACTCAATTCCCTCCTGGCGACCGAGTGCAGATACTTGCCGAAGCAACCGTGCCCGGAAAGGACCTGCGTCAGTCGGAAGGAAAGGGTCCCGTGCTGCCGCCCTGCCCACTCGGCGATGACCGGCTGGAGAGCCTCCACGGCGGCAAAACCAGCACGTGGAGCCTCCAGCCGGGACGACCAACGAGCCATTGTGGCTCGACGAGCGGCCTCTCGCCACTCGCGTATCTCTTCGGGCGGGGGCCGTATGCCGCTACGCGCCCGGAAGTCAGCCGTCCGCCGATAAACTTCGGCGAGCACTTCCGCCTCCAAATCCCACGGGGGAGTTCCGGCCAAGGCGCACGCCGCCTCCGTCGATACGGTGCGGTAACCACGTATGGCTCTAACCGCCAATATCCTCTGAGGGCGCCAGAGGCGAGCCCTATTCTGGGCGGTCAGAGCCGCCGCCCACACCGGTGCACCATACAGCGCCATTGACCGGACAACCCCCGTGTATAGCCGTCTCGTCGCGACGCTAGCTCCACCCAGGTTGGGCAAAAGTCGCCCAAGGGCAGAAGCAGCGCCGACCAGCTTTGGAGAAAGCTGTCGGAAGTGCTCGTCGAAGAGCCACCTGCCGTCGAGGATCAGGCCCAGATACTTCATCTGGGCCTGAACCGGTACGAGGACCGAATTGACCACGATGGAGGCGCCGGAGGGTGGACCACGACGGGGCCCATGGAACAAAAGGGCTTCCGTCTTGTCCAGGGCCACCCGCAAACCCAGCGCCTCAATTCGCCCGACCACCAGTGAGACACCGGTGGTGGCCAGGCCCGCCGCCTCTTGAAAGTTCATCCCCCGGGCCGTGACCAATGTGTCATCTGCGTAACAAAGTACGCCCAGCCCGGGGGGAAGACGACCTCGAAGGGCCCAGTCGTATCCCATGTTCCACAGGAGTGGTCCGAGGACAGACCCCTGCGGAACACCGCACGACATGAGCCGCCGCCTTAGAACACCGTCTCGGTCCTCGTACATGACGGTACGCTCCTCAAGATAGTCTGCCACAAGCCGCCTCAGGTACTTTGGCACCCCGTGGTAGTGGAGTGCTTCCCTGATGCAGCTAAATGGCAGACTATTGAATGCGTTGGCGATGTCCAACGACACCGCTAACAGCACGTCGCCACAGCTCACCGCCTCTTCGGTTACGGCCCTCAGGCGCAGCACGGCATCAACCGTCGAACGCCCCGCCCGAAAACCAAATTGGGCGTCCGACAGATGTGCAAAACAAACCCTATCTCAACCCCTTATGCCAGTGTTATAAAGTAGACCAAAACTTGCTTTCTAAAGAGAGGACTACGTCGGTAGACGATTAAAAGTTTTTGATAACGATAATTATGTTACATACTGTTGTGTCTTCACCATACCTCACATTAATATCTACGAGTTTTATTAAGATAACACATATTGTATTATGTTTGTGAAATAAAAACACACAAGTGTACTTTTATTCGTATTTAAATAATATCGAATAGGCAAAATATATTTCCTCACGTAAAATGTAATAGGGTCTGACCCAATTAAAAACAAAAAGGATTCCCACTTTCTCGATCTTTCTCGATTTCTAGCACGGCTGCTGCAACCGATACAAGTGAGAACTGCAAATAACTTGTTGATATGAGCAAGGTACTGCGTCCATCTCAACCAAACCCAATAATATTCAATTTTAATTTCGAATTTTGTATTAGGAATGGAGGAAACAGTGTATTTTTTTAAAAAATAAGTGATTTCAAAATATAAAAGTCGATCGAAAAAGAACATATTTCCTAAGAAGAGGACTTCTCTGCTATATTTGAAGTTAAATACATTACTGAAATAATGTGTTGTGTTTCAGGTACTGTCCAGCATCGTCACATATCTCACCGTGGTTATTAATTTGTAATACTGACGTAATAATCTAAATCTTTTGTTAAATAATTGCCTTTACATTCAAAGTGGTTGTTATGACATAAACAAAAGGTTAAAATATAGAAAAAGAGCCTCGAAGCTAGTTGAATCTACAAGCTTTACGACTTATTTTTTACCCGACTACAGCACAGCCAAAAGGAGGGATAATAGTTTTGGCAGTCTGTGTGTTTGTATGTTCAGTTCAGCAGTTTAGGTGCCATCGTAGCACCTAAACTGCTGAACTGATTTTAACGAATGGAAGTGTCCATAGATGCGTAATAACATGCCCGTAATATGTGTAATATACTTAGTCTGGCCATAAATACTGTTACACTTAATTATAAAAAAATATTACATTTGAATTTCGAATCTGTCATTTTTATACGATTGTTCATTGTGTTTTCTCATTTTGGCGCCAATACATTGTAAAATATTTTGCGATATTAAAATGGTGTGGGGTGATAAAGAGAACCGAATCGCTGTGATAGCATTACACAAAGTAGGTATGGAGCCAAATGCAATTTTTAAAACTCTCCATACACTTGGTATTAGTAAAATGTTTGTGTACCGGGCTATTAATAGGTACAATGAGACCTCCTCTGTTTGTGACAGAAAAAGATCTGGCCGTCCACGTAGTGTTCGTACGAAAAAGGTGGTCAAAGCAGTAAGGGAAAGAATTCGAAGAAATCCTGTCCGAAAGCAAAAGATTTTATCTCGGGAAATGAAGATAGCACCTAGAACCATGTCGCGTATTTTAAAAGATGACTTAGGACTTGCAGCCTATAAGAGACGCACTGGCCATTTCTTAACTGATAATTTAAAGAAGAATAGGGTGGTAAAATCGAAACAACTACTGAAGCGGTACGCAAAGGGAGGTCACAGAAAAATTTTGTTTACGGATGAGAAAATTTTTACAATTGAGCAACATTTTAACAAACAAAATGACCGTATTTATGCTCAAAGCTCTAAGGAAGCTTCCCAATTAGTCGACAGAGTGCAACGTGGACATTATCCGACTTCAGTGATGGTTTGGTGGGGTGTTAGCTATGAAGGAGTGACTGAGCCATATTTTTGTGAAAAAGGTATCAAAACATCGGCACAAGTGTATCAAGATACCATTCTTGAGAAGGTAGTTAAGCCCCTTAACATCACCATGTTCAATAACCAAGTATGGTCCTTCCAGCAAGACTCGGCGCCGGGTCATAAAGCTCGGTCCACGCAGTCTTGGTTGGAATCGAACGTTTCGGACTTCATCAGAGCTGAAGACTGGCCGTCGTCTAGTCCCGATCTTAATCCGCTGGATTATGATTTGTGGTCAGTTTTAGAGAGTACAGCTTGCTCTAAACGCCATGATAATTTGGAGTCCCTAAAACAATCTATACGATTGGCAGTGAAGAATTTTCCCATGGAAAGAGTGCGTGCTTCTATTGATAACTGGCCTCATCGTTTAAAGGACTGTATTGCAGCCAATGGAGACCACTTCGAATAAGCTTTTTATATTTTTAATTGTTTTATATTTATGTATTAAACTGACACACTGTAAAAGTAATAAATGTTATTTGCAGTTAACAATTTTCTTTTTTCTTTATTACAATATTTATGGCAAGACTAGGTAATATAATAGTATAAAGTTTTTAACAACTTTTATTTATAGTCCCCATATTACAAGGTAGTAGAACCACGCTAATTTCAACACGAACGGACTCGCTCGAGCGGGGCACACAGCCAACCTAAAGTGACAGCATCAGTGCTGTCGTATTTCATTGGTGAGTGCGAAACCGGAAGTCCATTGAATCAGGGGTGACAGTTATCGTTGTAAGTATATGAGCCTTAGACTGCCACGATTAATGTCATACCTTTTACCATGCCGTCATACCGTACTCAAGCAGAGCGTGAAAAAGCATCTCACTAGACCACTTTTACAACGAGCATGGTGACCATATCAGGCAGAATGGAGTCCCTTTGGCAGGCTCTTAAAAATATTCACAGTTTATAATATAATCTGGATTGCATTACGTCATAACTGGATTCAAATACGAGTTACGAGTATAGTTGCAGTGTAAATATTAATTGTCTACTTGTAGACGATACTGTAGTTTTCCTTAAACTCAATTGGTAACAACCAATCACCGAACGTGTGTTCAATGTACAGACTGCTTTCTTTTCACTAGCACCTTGATTCAATTACTCATTTATAAACAAGATTAACATTTACAATCGGATTATTAATATCGTTTAATACAGATTTGGACAGATACTACTACATTACGAGTATTAGAAATTATTACCAGACTACTCATATAGACAGTTATATATTTCTAAATTCATGCTCAGATACAGATGAAACGATTGCTTTTCACTGAATTATGTGTCGTAGGTGAGAACAAAACCGACGACTTTTGACTTAGCTGTCAAAATCTCTCACCACTGGACCAATAGACCAGGCAATTGATCGATAAACACAGAAATATAGTCAGCCAGAAAATAGAATTAAAATCTAACATAAGAGAAAGAGAAGACATTTGTTATATTTTTTACGCAACTTAATTAGTATTATGTTTTCGGAACGAAAAATGATGATGTACAAACTATAAATGGCTTCTAATTAATATTGTATGTACTTTTTAAAAATAAGTCTAGTTTAGTTTAGATGTAAGCGATTGTGAATTGTAATGCTTAAATTTAGTGAAATAAATTGAATTGAGTAGAGAGTAGCAGGTTTATTGTGAAAATCAATGTTTCAGTTTAGCTTCCTTGCCGAAATAATAACTACCTACAGCATTATATATGTCCGAGTGGCTCTCTGGATCGACGAGAGAGCCACGCAGACACTGGCTCTCTCGAAAGACGGTAATAGGTACTATGTAATGCAAAGGGTTCCTGTTGTTATCAGTACTCGTTATTTAGAATGTGGAAGCCATTAATAACCTGAGCCGTGTGACATATCAAATGAAGAGAGTATGATATGAATTTCAAATAAATTTTTATAACTTTAAAAATATGCACAGCAACAAATGTATGTTGCTTTTTTCCGGAACAGTTATCGAAATTTATAGAAAAATTTAATTGTAGTCCATAGAACGAGATTAAAATTGACTACTTATTACTACTTCTGTCCGCTCTATCATAAATTAGACTCTAACCTTACTAGTTCCACAAAATCTAAGAAGTCAAAAGCAAAGGTTACTGCTCTACAGTATTACAAATTATACGAAGACTTAAAAGATTTTGATCTAAGATAATCATAGGAGAATATTCTGAATTTAGATGTTTTAGCACTTGCAATAGATAAATAAATCATCAAGAGCCTTTTACAGTCCACTGCTGGACATAGACCTCTCCTTAGCAAGGAGGTTTTGGCCTACTATACCACGCTGGCCAGACGGGTTGGAATAGGGTTTGTTTCAAGTGGGGTGCTGGGCTAGAAAACCTCCACGTGGTGCACCCTGGAAACGTTGGCGATGGTGTTGTTCATCACTGCCAACGGCTAATATTCTAGCACGAAGAGGAAGCCATTTCTTCGGCAATTCGGCCGAGACTTGGTCCAACAGAGCGGGCGTGTCTGTCGGATCCTCTGTTGGCTCTTCGCTCTTCGGAGCATTGAGGAGGAAAGCCTCGGTAAAAAATCACTATGGTGGGACCCTTTCATGGGTCGGCGTTTCTCCACTGTCAATGGTGGAGAAAGGAGAACGGGCTCGGTGTGTACTCACACTGCCGCCGAGCAGGCATTGGAAGATTTAATCTTCCTGCCACCGTTGTCACATCGTAATCCCGAAAGGAGTGTCGTGGTTATGTCTCGCGACACCAATCGGGGGCGAGGGTCTTGGCTTAGCCGCCCGGACTGCGAGGAAGAAAACCTCTTTAAAAAATTACCCCGAATCCCGTGTTCTGATGCGTGACCAGGGGATGCATGGCTGATGGGTAGTTCAGTCGTAAGCGCACTCCCAGCCGAGGCACCTGCGGACCCCTCGGTTGGGCATAAATTTACGCTTGCCCGGGTATTGGGGGATCTCTGCCCGGGTCGACCTTTAGTTCTCCCCCTCTCGTGGGTCTAATATGGAATCTAATCAAAACAAAACTAAAAACTTAAATGTAGAAGAAGAGAAAGAGAAGAAGAAGGAGAAAAGCGGAGTGGACGACTTCTCGTCCAATTTAAAGGACGCATCTGTTGGGACACCTATGTCGATGAGGCTCCCAGAAGTCATTATGACTGCTGGGAGCCGCAGAACATCGGAACGACTGCGTTCTAAATCTACGTGTTCGTCGGATGGCAATGGAGGTGACCTGATGGAAACGGAGCTGTGCAACTCCCGAAAACGCGGGCGCTCCAGGGACGAAGAGAGCGACACGTCCCAGGAGATGTTGCCTCCTAAAGTCGTCAGCAGCCGTAGAGGAAGGTCGCGAACTTCGGTCTCGATCCCGTCAGGCTCCGTCTTCTGCAAGGCGGAAGCCTATAGGTGGGTTAGGGCGGACGGCGAAGCACTTGCAGAGGAGGAGATCGCAGATCTCTTGCTTAAGATCAAGGAGACGATGGTAGGGGATTCTGTTCCCCAAACGCCATCGTCCATGCAAGAGAGAGCGCAAGCAGCGGTGGCTATCATCCACAAAGTAGCCACCAAGTCGAGTAACCTTAAGGGTGCTTTTGTAAAGGCCCTTAAGGATTCCTCCTCTGCGGTTGCGGGAGTCGTTGAGACCCTTATTGGGGACGTGGCTCGTCTCCAAGCGGCCAACGACCATCTCACAGGGCAGGTAGCTGAGCTGAGCGCGCAGTTTGCCCAATTCCAGGCTCATCGCCCTGAGCGAGAAGGCCCGTCTCCGTCGCTTGTCCCTGCCAATCCCGGTACCATCGCTGATGCCCACCTGCGCCAAATCACAGACGCAGTGTGGCGCATGATGGACGGACGTCTCGCTGGCCTGGAGGCGAGACTACCTCCAGCCCCTGTCGTCCGGCCGCCACTCGCGGCACATAGACCAAAGGCGCTGACGTCGCTTCCCGTTATGGGCGGTCGTGTGTCCTATGCGGCGGCGGCGTCGGTGTCTGCTGCTCCTGCGGCATCGGTGTCTGCTGTACCTGCGGCGTCGTCGTCTGCTGTTTCTGCGGCCGCTTCGAGGACACGACAGGCGGCTAAAGCAGTAGCAAAGACGGGTGCTAAGAGGTCAGGGCCCAAAACGGCGGCCAAGTCTGGAGTGGAATTCCCTCCGCTCCCCACTCCAGCCACTGCACCTGGCACCTTTACATCTACTCCTTCCACATCTGCCCCTTCCACGGATGCTTGGCAGGTAGTCGGGGGGGCTAAGAAGTCCCGAAAGCGGGCTAAAAAGGCTGCCCAAAATGTAGCTTCTACCCAGCAGTCGCCATCGGTGGCAGTGGCCACCACAAAGAAGCCGCGTAAACTGCAAGTGCCCAAAACCGCGGCAGTGGTGGTCACCATGTCACCGGGGGCGGCTGAGGGTGGGCTGTCCTATGCGGCTATCTTCAAAAAGGCCCGGGACAGTCTCGCACACGACTTCGGGACGGTGGGAGTTAGAATACGCCTCGCCCAGACGGGAGCTCGAGTCCTCGAGTTCCCCGGGGCTGAAGGTGCAAAGACGGCGGACTCTTTCGCCGAGAAGCTGCGGGGAATTTTTACAGCCACTGATGGTGTTAAGATCGCCAGGCCTACCAAGTGCGCTGAACTGCGTATCTCGGGCCTGGACGATTCCGTAACGGCCGAGGATGTCCACGCTGCAGTTATAGAGAGGACAGGCTGCAACATGGAGAACATCAGGGTCGGCACCATCCGCCCCGGTCCAAGAGGGCTGGGCGCAGTGTGGGTCAGCTGTCCCGTACCGTCGGCCAAAATCTTGGCTGACGCCGGTAGGCTACTCATCGGTTTCGTGAGCGCTAGGATCACAGTCCTGGCAGCGAGACCGATGAGATGCTACAAATGTCAAGTGCGTAAGTTGTTTTGACTGCAGCGGACTATGCTTCCGCTGCGGTCGACCGGGGCACAAGGCGGCAGTGTGTTCTGCCGCCCCTCACTGCCCATTGTGTGCGGCGGGTAACAAGCCCGCTAATCACCAGATGGGGCAGGTGGGGTGCAAACCTCCTCGCGATTCTCGACAAGTGTCGGGGGCTAGCCAATCGACCCAGGTGGCCTCCGATATCGTCCGCACGTCAGCATCGTCGCCCATGGAGGAGGTTGTAGAGACGGTTCAGTAATGGACCAAGTCTCCAACCTCCTTGTCCAGACGAACCTGAACCACTGTGCCGCGGCACAGGACCTCTTTCTGCAAACCATGGCGCAGTGGTCGATCGGCGTTGCCGTAGCCGCGGAGCCTTATTATGTTCCTCCCCGTCCAAATTGGTTGGGTGACCGGGACGGCTCTGTGGCAGTCGTCGGCTCCACGGCGGCTCATTCCCCGCCCTTGTCGCTAAGAGACAAGGGCACTGGATATGTTGCTGCTGAGTGGGGGGGGATCACCGTATACGGTGTATACTTCTCCCCCAACCGGAGTTTGAGCGACTTCGAGGTTTTCCTTAATAGCTTGGAAACCTCGATGCGGCGACTATCGTCTGGGCACGTCTTAGTGCTGGGGGACTTCAACGCGAAGTCCATTGCGTGGGGTTCCCCCAGGACGGATGCCAGGGGCGAGGCCGTAGAGGAGTGGGCGGCCTCGGTGGGCCTCTGTTTACTGAACAGGGGCTCCACTAACACGTGCGTGCGACAGCAGGGAGGGTCGATAGTGGACCTTTCGTTCGCTACCCCTGCCCTCGCCGCACGAGTAAGGAACTGGTGTGTCCTGGAAGAGGTTGAGACGCTCTCGGATCACCTCTACATTCGATTTGAGCTCTCCCGGACCCAGGACCCCAGTAGGGGTCACGCGGCGCGGCGTTCTTCTCGCTTTCCGCGGTGGGCTGTAGCCAAACTGAATAGGGACCTACTAGAGGAGGCAGCCATTATTCACTCTTGGCTGTCTCCGCAGGCTCCGACCGAGGAGGTCGACATGGGGGCTGGTCGTTTCCGCGATGCGATTACGCAGATATGCGATGCGGCCATGCCCCGCATCCGAGGCTGTCGGCCTCCACGGAAAGAGGTTTACTGGTGGTCCCAGGAGTTGGCGGACCTCCGCGCGGCCTGTACTCGTGCCCGGAGGTCCTATACCCGTAGTCAGCGGCGACACCGCGTAGACGGCGAGGAGGACCAGCTTCATGAGGAGTACCGAGAGGCGCGGAAAACTCTGAAGCTGGCCATTAGGCGCGCCAAAGAAGTGAAGAGGAAGGAGATGCTGGAGGGTCTCAATCGTGACCCCTGGGGTCGCCCTTATCGTGCGGTGCGACAAAAGCTCCGCACGTCAGGCCCCCCCCTTACAGAGACACTCCAGCCCAGCTTCCTGCGGGAAGTGGTCGAGGGTCTTTTCCCGCAGCGGGCGGAGCATACACCCCCGTCGATGGCCTTCATGGTCGAAGACGACGGGGGGACGGAACGAGGATAATGTTCTGCCCGTCAGAGAATCGGAGATAGGGGCGGTCGTTCTACGGATTCGCTCTAAGAACACCGCCCCTGGGCCAGATGGGATACCTGCCCGAGTGTTGGCGCGAACCCTCGACCACATGTCGGATCACCTCGGGGAAGTCCTAAACGCCAGCTTGGCGTCCGGGCGCTTCCCTGAGGGCTGGAAGAGCGGGAAGCTGGTCCTACTACGGAAGCCGGGACGGCCGGCCGATTCGGTCGCGGCCTATAGACCCATCGTGTTGCTGGACGAGGCAGGTAAATTGTTTGAGAGGATAATCTCTGCCCGCATCGTCCGGCACCTCTGCGAGGTGGGCCCCGATCTGTCGGACGCCCAATACGGGTTTCGAGCCGGGCGTTCGACAGTCGATGCTGTGTTGCGCCTGAGGGCCGTGACCGAAGAGGCGGTGAGCTGTGGCGGCGTGCTGCTGGCGGTGTCGTTGGACATCGCCAACGCATTTAATAGTCTGCCATTTAGCTGCATCAGGGAAGCACTCCACTACCACGGGGTGCCAGAGTACCTGAGGCGGCTTGTGGCAGACTATCTAGAGGACCGTACCGTCATGTACGAGGACCGAGATGCTATTCTGAGGCGGCGGCCCATGTCGTGCGGTGTTCCACAGGGGTCTGTCCTCGGACCACTCCTGTGGAATATGGGATACGACTGGGCCCTTCGAGGTCGTCTTCCCCCCGGGCTGGGCGTAATTTGTTACGCCGATGACACATTGGTCACGGCCCGGGGGGCGAACTTTCAAGAAGCGGCGCGCCTGGCCACCGTGGGAGTCTCTTTGGTGGTCGGGCGCATTGAGGCCCTGGGCTTACGGGTGGCCCTAGATAAGACGGAGGCCCTTTTGTTTCATGGGCCCCGTCGTGGTCCACCCTCCGGCGCCTCTATCGTTGTCAATTCGGTCCTCGTACCGATTAAGGCCCAGATGAAGTATCTGGGCCTGATCCTGGACGGCAGGTGGCTCTTCGACGAGCACTTCCGACAGCTTACGCCAAAGCTGGTCGGCGCTGCTTCTGCCCTTGGGCGACTTTTGCCTAATTTGGGTGGAGCCAGCGTCGCGACGAGACGGCTATACACGGGGGTTGTCCGGTCAATGGCGCTGTATGGTGCACCGGTGTGGGCGGCGGCTCTGACCGCCCAGAATAGGGCTCGCCTCTGGCGCCCTCAGAGGATATTGGCGGTTAGAGCCATACGCGGTTACCGCACCGTATCGACGGAGGCGGCGTGCGCCTTGGCCGGCACTCCCCCTTGGGATTTGGAGGCGGAAGTGCTCGCCGAAGTTTATCGGCGGACGGCTGACTTCCGGGCGAGTACCGGCATACGGCCCCCGCCCGAAGAGATACGCGAGTGGCGAGAGGCCGCTCGTCGAGTCGCGATGGCTCGTTGGTCGTCCCGGCTGGAGGCTCCACGTGCTGGCTTTGCCGCCGTGGAGGCTCTCCAGCCGGTCATCGCCGAGTGGGCAGGGCGGCAGCACGGGACCCTTTCCTTCCGACTGACGCAGGTCCTTTCCGGGCACGGTTGCTTCGGGAAGTATCTGCACTCGGTCGTCAGGAGGGAATTGAGTCCCGCCTGTCACCACTGCGACTGCAGTGAGGACTCGGCTCAGCACACGCTAGCAGTTTGTTCCGCTTGGGCGGCGCAGCGTGGGGTCCTCACTGCAGTTATTGGAGGTGATCTCTCGCTACCGGCCGTCATACGCTCCATGGCCGGTAGCGACAGTTGTTTTACCGCGGTCGCAACCTTCTGCGAAGACGTAATTTCGCGGAAGGAGGCGGCGGAGAGGGCCCGGGAGGACGATGTCCACTCGGACCCAATTCGCCGCCGGCGAGCCGGGCGGCGGAGGCGTGCATACCAGCGCCTCATGCCGCCTTGAGTGTGGCCGCGGGTGGACGGGACGGGTTTTCCCCTCCATCCGCTATAGTGGCCAACCGCGAGGAGGCGACGTCCGCGTGTGTCGTACGTCGCCTAAAATAGAGAGTTTACCCATAGATGGTGCCCGCATTAGCGGGCAGGCGCTAGGAGGGATCTGGATGTCGTAATAGCAGCGGTTCCCGGATCCCTCCTATCTCAGGCGCAGAGTGGCACACCGTGTGGTTTTAGTCGGTCCGATTCCGACACACCACCCCGCCGTAAACCCCGGTGGGGTGACGGCTCGAGGGGGTTTCCACACGTTAAAAAAAAAAAAAAAAAGGGTTTGTTGCAAGTTTTCTTTCTCTTTGTAATGATGATGTCTTGCATATTTGGTTACCTTAGCCGCCTTTTACAACACCCACGGGATGAATAGGGGTGTTAACACTATGTATTCTTAATCCGTCACCACACGGATAAATAAATAACCACACACAGCTCACACACGGCTTTTTGATTTCAAATTAGGCAGAACCTATTAATTATATTATCATAACCAGACTGCTGATAAGCATATTTAAATATTTGTAAATACATGCGTATTATAAAATTACGAGTACACCCAGACACAGAACAAATAATCGTACTCATTACACAAATGTTTAGTCTGGGTGGGAAACGTCCCCACGACCTCCGGATTGGCAGTCAGGGTCACTAAATACTAGATCGAGCCCGTTAATGATTTTGAGTTTAATAAAATTTAAACAGAACACTTTATTGCTTCCATGACTTAAATTGTACTGTTGATAAAACTAATGCTAAGTAACAATTATGAACCCGATCGGGCATAGCACAACAGAGAAAGAGCTGAAGATTATTTTATTAAATTTGTATACGTATACATATATAAAGCTTGGAATTCATTACCAGTGCACATGTTTCCCTCCCACTACAATCCCGGGTCTTTTAAGTGGGGCGTGAAGAAGCATCTCATTAGGCCGCCATAGCGTGGGTCGCCATATTACACTGTCGTCATTCGCAGCGAGTATGGCGACCACCGCTCTTGGATTCTTTCCATCAGGTAGAATAGAGTCACTTTGGTAGGTTGTAAATAAAAAAAAAATATATGGGAAAATGCCCTTTGAGCGTTAATATACATACTCGTAGTTTAAATACTCAAATTTTTTTTTCACTTATTGTGTAATACTGAGCTGCAGTTTTGTTCACCAAGCTTTCGAAAATGTTTGATAATTATATGATTACGTTCTCATCTTGTGCACACAGATCATCACAAGATTAAACTAAACTATGGCCATGTTTTTTATATTCGCAAAGACCGCTTTTCCTGTATCGTCAATTTCGATGGCTTTGTCCTTATTTTCAAATTAATAGGCATGATGCCACAGTATATAAATTTGAATGAAATAATTTATGTGTATAATATACCTAAATAGTTGATTATAAAACACTGATTCGTTTTACAAAAAAAAGTTCGACTATTATTTTATTGATAAAACAAAATCACAAGCTATGCCAATCCGCCATGAAATTTTAAACGCCAATCAGAGCGCGCGACGTCACAATAGAGTGATTTCTCATTGTTTACTTGCAATTCAATAAATATACACTCCCTCGTTTTTACTATTAAATATGTCGTTTTTATTTCGTTATCAACTTCAACTTGTTTTGTGTAAATCGAATTTTATTTACAGTGTCATGGAACAAATTTACCAAGAATCTACTGAATTGATTTCAGTCTGAACAGCTTTACTTCTGAACTTATTTGTCACCTACACTTGAATGGATTTATTTGCCATCTTAGGTGCATTTTGTGTAATATTTTCCTGCGTGGCTGATGTTCCGGGTAAGGGTCTTCAAGTTCCAATAGTTTTTAGCTATAGTTGTAGTTGTTTTATTCTGTAATTCTTGCTCAAATGCTTCAATAATTTTTCTTTGATTTTGCACAATGTACATATTGTCTTTTGTTTAAATCGGCAGCTCGTTTTCTTCTATCAAGTTGGCATTCAAATTTTAAGGGAACGTACCATTTCGTGCAAATCTGGGACACTGACCCCATCACATGATAGTACATAAAATTTTCCATATTATTTAGTAACTGAAATTGAAATAAAATACCTTTACATTAGCTCATTGAGTACTCCTATTGTTCTATTAAATTATACCTATATACAGGTACACTGACTAATTTACTGTTTATGTTAAAGTTATTTACATATGTAGTTACTGTATTTAGAAAACTGGACTAAATTGAAAAATATTTTAATTTACCCTTGATTCATACCCTAAACATTAATTGTATTTTAAATTTGAAGCTTCTATGTCTGCTACAAGTTCCTTAGACTTTGGATCATCGATCATTCAGTGAGCGAGTAAGTGAATGAGTGACAAAATTGTGAAATTTTAACTCGTTATAATTCTTGGACTACTGGTTCAAATTGAAAGAAATTTGAAATGCACCGTGTTTATATAATGCCTGCTTGGTTACTGAAAATTCATGCTTATAATTTTATCTACAACGAAGTTATAGAGCGGTCGAAAACGACCTGAACTACTTCAAAAAAAGATGGTAAATCCGTGCCGTTTTTTTGCTCGACTTGGCGGAGAAATGTTTTGATATAGTACTTTGTGACATGAGTTTTACCATTCTTCGAAAGGAATAGTTTTCTGCGCTACACCATTGTTGTGATTGCTGGCTTTGGTTTATGCCATGGGGTACCTCAAGGGTGTTAGTTGTACTTAGTTGTGAGATTTAATTACTGCTCCTTCGAATTGACAAAGCGTTGCAGATAATATTGAAACACTTCCATGCATGTCCAAAAAGCGCTTGACCGAATTTTTTATACATGAAGTCTAAAAATATTCCAAATAAAGGATAAAAGGAGAAAGGAAGAAGGAATTTGAGAAAATGCGTGTACGTCCTGTGACTATTGAAGTATATGAAATTATATCAAAATTATAGGCATATTATTTACAAACCAGGTTATTATAAGCTGGACGTCATCGGTTACTAAGTAACGTTGTGTTTGCGTACACTCTACAATGAATTTATCTGAAGTACGGCAAGTATAACTAGTGTGCAACGCGAAGCGCGTGTAAACATGTACGCAGCTTTTATAACTGTTTCACATTTCATTCAATTTTTCTTGATTCGTTAAGTTAAATACTTTCGTTCTTTGGATATTGTGTTTAACAAACGTTTTTCTATTGGATTTTGAAGGTAATATATTATATAAATGATTATGAATATATACTCGCATGTGACATAGTTTCTTCAAAGCTTACAATGTAGCCTCACAATGTTCATGTTACGGGCTTAGAGCGTGATTATGTCCACACTGTGACGCAATCAAATGAAATGGGCAGCGGAAATGTACGGATAGACGTCTGACAACATTACATTCTGCAGTTCTTTCAAAAGTCGATGAAACCGAGTCTAAATAATTAGGATAACTGGTAGCTGAAACACGAACTGCATATTTTGTGAATCCAAATATCTTGCCGACTTCTGCTGTTTTACATCTATATATGGGATGGATTATATATAATGTGGACTCTGAAGTCACACTACAGAACTTATGTTTCAATAATATTATAAGGCCCATTTTTACCAGAGCTGTGTAGATAACATCGCTGTAGTTTTTCAACTTATTTGTGAATAGCTGTGGTAAGAAAAGTTAATGAGAGCATAACCAGAGTGATGATTTTCAAAAGGGAGAAGTTTGATGGCTGTTTGTAATGTATAGTTTGGTAATGAGAGAATAGCCCAAGTGTAATACATAGTAATATGAGATAAGTGAAATCTGCGAGTTGAGTTTCGACAAGTCCTCGCTGGCTGCTGTTTATCGTTGTCAAACTCTTTGTTGTTGTACTTCTTGCTTCTGTCCGATTTTTTTGTGTGGACGAGCACTAAGTCAAGCAAATATTATAATTTAATCTGTCTACGCACACATGACATTAATTTTTAGTATTCGAAATTTCTGCTCTCTCTAACAACTTTGGCATAAGTCACGGTGTTGACTTTATGCTATCACGAATTAAGAATGAATTATCTATTTACCTCAGCAGTAATTAATGACTCTGAGATAAAGGCAACGAGTTTATCTAAAATAATAGTGGCGCGTACCATTAGTTCTTAAAAAAAATCTATGTAATAGCTTAAAGAAAATGAGAGATTGTTGGAAATTTAGATTATGAAGCACGGCACGAAGGCTGACACAGTTTTTTTTAAAGTGTTAAATTTTTCTAATTATGTTTATCGATGTTTGGGTGCGTAAAGATAAAATACATACATAGCAGATAAACAATAAATTAGTTTATAAGTGAACGTTTCAAATGCCAACATTTTGCACTAACTTGGTAATTGTAAGCTTGTAAAATTAAGCCAGGATAGACATTTTATAATATATTCATAATCCGATAACGATGAGCCATATAATGACTAATTAACATCACGGTTGATTGGTCAATAAGATAATAAAGTGACCAGTAAGTCATTAAATATCATTAGTGAGGATGTTCACTTAATGCTTAATTTGTTATGAAACCTAATATACTGCGATGTCGTTTCCCATCGGGTTAGTCATGTTATAATAGCGCGCATTAATCAAAGCTGATTACTACTGGTGGCACGCGGTCCTCACCTCGCCGCGATGGCGACGCGACGTCCTGATAGTATCAGTATATTTGTCTTACTTATTTGAGTTACGGTGATCAACGGTTGTCACAAGCCTCTTAATAGACCCACTTACTTGAATAAATGAACACATACTATTTAAAGGCTAATCAAGGGCTAAAGGCTACACAAGGCGTACAAGTTGTTATGAGCAGAATATTTGTTTTGATATTATCTAAACTTTGTATATAATATGCTATTTACTTTTGGAATATGAACTAGACGTCCTATGTTGATTAAACCAGCACTGATAACATCGCACCTTTTTTTATTTTCTTTTTTTAACGTGTGGAAACCCCCTCGAGCCGTCACCCCACCGGGGTTTACAGCGGGGTGGTGTGTCGGAATCGGACCGACTAAAACCACACGGTGGGCCAATCTGCGCCTGAGATAGGAGGGATCCGGGAACCGCTGCTATTACGACATCCAGATCCCTCACAGCGTCTGCCTGGGTAAACTCTCTATTTTAGACGACAAACGGCACACACGGACGTCGCCTCCTCGCGACTGGCCATTTTAGCGGATGGAGGGGTAAACCCGTCCCGTCCATCCGCGGCCACACTCAAGGTGGCATGAGGCGCTGGTATACACGCCTCCGCCGCCCGGCTCGCCGGCGGCGAATTGGGTCCGAGTGGATATCGTCCTCCCGGGCCTTCTCCGCCACCTCCTTCCGCGAAATTACGTCTTCGCAGAAGGTTGCGACCGCGGTAAAACAACTGTCACTACCGACCATGGAACGTATGACGGCCGGTAACGAGAGATCTCCTCCAATAACTGCAGTGAGTACTCCACGCTGCGCCGCCCAGGCGGAACAAACTGCCAGCGTGTGCTGAGCCGAGTCCTCACCGCAGTCCCAGTGGTGACAGGCGGGACTCAAGCAGCAAGATACTTCCCGAAGCAAAGATAACATCGCACCTAAAGCAGCGAAATGACAAAGGCAATTGCGTGTGGTTAATTCAAAGGAGAGCCATTTTTTTTTTTTTTAATGTAATCTAGTATAACTAACCTTGCATCAAAGTCTTCTGTTATATTCAACGAAACTCAAAAGGGTTTGTTTCTGTATATACTTATAAGGGATTTCTTCAATCTCTTAGGTTTTTTAGTGACTGATTTTTTGATTACTTTCAATTATGCCTTTGTGCAAACATATACATATATATATATATATATATAATATATATATATAAGACATACACACACTTTTCAATACCAAAGTAAATAACTTAAATTTAGATTCACACACAAGAAATATTTAGGTACATTTACCGCAGCTACAAAAGCTTCTTCGCATTAATTTTTCTTTTTAATTTCACTGCTGCTAGCCTTTTCGTTACCAATGTTTCCCTGACCTGTCACTAGAAATCCCCATTCTCTGATCGGTATTAGCCACCGAGCTCAAGGCTCAGGATCAACCTCTGCCGATCTCGTTCATCGAACTCATTCGAAGAACCAGCCCAAAGGACCAGTGTACTCCACCCCTGATCAAGTTAAACTTGTTTTAAAGCACTTTGATTTTCATGTTACTAACGTATATTACTTACAATATGTGTAGCGAATTATATAGAATTAACAAGCGATGATGTCACGATTATCTTCAGTGACATATTTGTGTCTATGTCAGCAATATTCGTTCACCACCTGACGGATCATGCGCTTGTTTTGTAACAGATAGTGACAGTAGGCACAAATGTAATTATTTTCGATTTCATATATTTTTATTTTATTTTTAATTTCATATTTCTTGCAGCAATATTAATCACGGAGTCAATCACGATAAGAGAAAATTGTACAAACAACTTAGTTCATTCAAATAGACATTAAAGGACATGACATGCGTCTTCTGCGGCAATACGGTCTGCGAGCGGCGCATGACAGTCAGCAGTGGTGACGAAAAGATATAAAGTAATGACATGCCTGCTGCCTACTTAGTACAATTTGTAAGTATTAAATAAAATACTAACTGGAAAAACAATAAGTATTTTTTTTAAATAATTAAGACTTTTTCTAAGAGAAGGAAAACTAAAACAAACACTACACCAACCTGTTTGGTCAGCGTAGTATAGTAGGCTTGTGTCCAGCAGTAGGCTGCCACAGGTTATCGATGATAGTTTCGTCATGCACGTTGTTGTTAAAATATTTTTGTTGTACAAATACAAACAACAAACATCTTCTTAAATCTAATTATCTATTGATTACAATAGTTCATTCGTGTTCCGGCTCCAGTTCATCCCCCTTATGTTTGTGATTACAACGAGTGTAGACATGACTACTTAAGAAACTACTACTTCGAGAATTACCAGTATCACCTATCCGATCAGCGCTGGAAGCAAACATTGAAATGTTGTGGAAGAGCCATGGCTATATGGGCCGATTTGATCGGAGTGGTATAATGATTTCGGAGAACTAGCTGAATTGAACTAAACTAAGTGATGTTATAATGTGGATCTGTAAAGTTCTAATGACTGCAAAACTTTTTTCTTGCAGCTTCAATAAGATGGATTCCGTGGTACCTCTTAAGGTGGATTGTGCAGTGTCTGGGACTTATCATTTCATCCTTCATATATCACGGCTGGCGGGTACTTCTCCTGTCAAGTTCGAAAGAGTAAACGGCGAGTGGCGAATTCAAGTATCGTTAGTCGCCCATGTTTATTGTGTTATAGTCCAGATTTTTTTACGTAATATGCTCTTTTTTTATATTTTTATCTTAGTTTTATATAGTTAAACACCTCTAATTAGTCAAAATTTGTCCTTTAAGCTATAATACTTAGACACTTTTTATGCAGAAAAGGTAACTTTGTGTTGTTCGTTGTGCACATTAATATCTCTATACATTTTCCAGTACTATTTACATCGATCTACTCGTTAGATCGTGACAAAGTAGTGGACGGGTACGAGTCCTCAAACAACACTGGGTTTATGCGCATAGCGCTAATTATTCACCTATTGGTACATTACGCGGTCGGCGTCGCCATCACTGCCACTGGCCTGGGTCGCATGCACCACATGATCGACTGCATGGCGCGTCTGCAAGAGGTAACACTTATCCTTCTTCATAAAATGAATAAATTTTGACGTCTAAAGACACGATCCATTTTTTCTCCTGTCTGTTCTACGCTAAATTTAAATTACAATTTGCAGATTAATGCTGAGATCGATCATTTATTTGAGCCAACTAAGTCTAACGAGACAACTATGTGCTTTTCATTAATTTTTTCTATGTTATTTGGATATTACGCTACGTCTTATGATTATGGCGTCTATCTCTCGGACATAATATCTACAAACTCCACAGGTATGCATACCACTACATCGCATCCTCCGACACACTAAACTGCTGCTAACAGAAACAAAACAGATAGAAAATAATATTTACGAAAACGCAGAGTCATTATATCAAAATTCAGTCAAACTAAACATGATTAATGCAAAGATTTTTTTTCAGTAACGTACCCCTCGATGGCATTTTGTGCTGTTTTTCTGTGTTTACTTCAGGTACAACTATACTCAACACAGTTTTGGGCGGTTACCATGCACCTGGTGTCGACTCAGAAACGTCTAAACAATTGTTTGGAAAGCGTACTCAACGAGTTAAAAAAACATTGTTAGTTCATTTCTTATCATTCTGCCATATTACCTTGTATTATTATTTCCCCCGCTGTAAACGTCATAATAAAAATAAATTTATCATCAGTATGATGCAGCTTAAAGTTGATTTCCATTCATTCCCCTTAATGGAAAAATTGACACCTTAGTATGTTTCCAGCTTCAGAATCTTCAACACAAAAGTCATTTCTATATGAACAAGTCATGCAGGGAATGGAGGTAAAAGGGTTTGATCCAATACCTAACCACATGATCACTTGTGTCATCGATTTATTGCCAGTCGTTAACGAAGGTATGAAACTATACACAAATAGCTTGCTACACTGCTTTTAAGAAATATTTGAAAGAGATCTAAGTATTATTACTATTAGTTTATATTACCGATATGACCTATTGTACTCCTCATTCATATGTTAATTTACCGAGAATCTGTTGTTTACTCTCTTTTAATAGTTTGGGTTTTGTATATATAACTAATCTTATTATGTAGTTGTTGATTTTTGTGCCATTGATTTTATTTCATGTATATTTTTAATGTCTTTAAAAAAGAAAAGAAGAAGAAGAAAAGATCCCTAACACTTTGAAACTTTTTTTTTCAAGTTTCAGAGAACTGTGCTTGTCATTTTTCTGTTTTAGGTTTAAAAACCGATCCAGGTACATTAGATAGGTTGATAGACATGTACTGTTCCATGTGCAAGATGATAAGACAGCTAAATGATAGCAACGGCCCTGCTCTGTTAACGATGCTCATGTTTCTGGGCACTTACATGATGACTGCACCGTATTTTGTAGTGACTACATTATGTGAGTAACTTCTTTATACATTATCAGCATCATCATCTTAACCGTATGCGATTACACTTCTACAAGCAATGTGCTTTTTATAGGTATCCTGTCATTTATTTTTAAGCGACGGTACATGAATAATTTTTGTATCTAATGAATTGTGATGACAGATAGAAGTAAAATATAGATATTAAAATAACAAATTTAAACCAAACACTAAACAAGTTCTCCTATACTAATTTAGTTACAGTTTGAATTCGCTTTGTGTAATTAGAAGAAACTTACCTTTTTGTTGCAGTTCGGATGAACACTAAGTTTCCCGCAGTTAGATCATTGACTGTGCTATCGTGGTGTCTACTCTGTATTGGTGTGCTTGCGATGTCTGCCGAACCTTGTCACAGATGTCACTTTCAGGTAAATTTTAATAATTTTATTGTGAATTATTTTGAAAAATCAGTTTAACACCGTTCTAATCACGACTACATCATGAAGGAGTCGATTCTATGATTTGGTTGTGACATGTTTATGTGAGGAACTTTTTATTGTAATTTCAAGCAGCCCTATCGGTCAACGATACTAGGATAATGTTAGCTCTAATAGTCACCCAAGGTTATAAAATTTGTCATAATGTATTAGTAACATTTTATAAAAAACATAAATTTCTAAAAAAAACATTACATAGTTGTAAGTTGCCTAAAATGTAGATTGTTCTTGTTTCAAGTCGATTTTAAGTATTTCTCGTATGTTACTGGATCAGATTTTTATTCATTTAAGGCTTGATAGCTTAATATCATCAGCTCTTCACCTTTCACGATTTTTAAATACCTAACAAGACAAAGGCAAGTGTCGCCTGGAACTGTCAATAGCTTTTGATCTCATCCATACCCAATAAAACATACAATTATTAATTATAAAAACCATATTTTTGAAAAAATATGAATGTTGAGTAACACTCGTGTTTCCTCTATTTAGTTATGGATAACAAAGAGGCTGATCCGCCGGATGAGGCGCTATACTCGCAGGGAATCCCCGAAAGTTGCGAACAAACTCAAAATGTTTTACAGACACATTGGACTTAACCCTGTCTACTTTGCTCCGCTCAAGTTGTTAACATTTAACAGAGGTCTTCTAATTGCCGTGAGTCATTCAGCCAATTTATATTTCAGTAATTTCTTTTTATTTTAATTTAATATACATCATATACTTTAAGTGCATCAACGGACTTAGTGTATAATTCATTCTCTACCAGTCAACGTTTGGGTGATGCACATAAAATAGGAAGTAGGTTCATTGTAGATGAAATTGTAATATATCAAGTACACATTTACAAATTTATCATACCCTTTTTTAAGGTGTTGTGAAGGAATGTATGTCGAACCGTCGTAAGCTTGACTTTCCCGATGCTCTGCGAGTATATATATTGATGCCGCGGTCTTTATCCTTTCTTGGAATGCTGCGATATTGAACGGCTAGTGTATCATGTTGGCCATCCATCCAATCGGGAAACGTCTGTGTAAAACTGTCACTACCTTGACCATTTTTGTAACTATGCATTACTGGATTTCTTTCTGCGTTATTTTCTTGTTTCATCCTTCTTAAAGCTCTTCGTTTACGTAGTGGGGTTATGGTTTTTTACCTTTTTTTTATAAATTCCCTGATTTGTAGCATAATGTATGTTACTGTTTATACTGTTTCAGGTTTTATCAACCATCGTAACGTATCTGTCCGTCATTATACATTTGTAACGAGTGTGTATACGTTTACAAGGAGGCAAATCTCTGAAGCCGTTTCACTGAAGTTCTTACAAAATACATACATATATTAATCACTGATAAGTTAACAATATGTGTTAATTATTAATTTGACATCTAATCACTTTACCTAATATTTGTTTCACTTTTTACCAACGATCCGATGTAATTTGAATATAATAAAGAATGTTGGTACTACTACATTATTATTACCTTAACGATTCAGAAACAGAATCATTGTAAACAGTTGAACAGCAGTATTGGATTGTATAAATGTAGAGCTTTAACGAACATAGTTTCTTATCAAAACCAAAATAAGTAGTATGTTAGTTGGTTTATAATGTTGTTGTCTGTGTATAATATTGAGAGGGTCCTGCGACTAGAAGAGATGATTATGAATGACTAGACGTGGCGCAACAGTTGATATTGGAAAAATATATATATACTAATCGAAGCGAGTTTCTTTATCACGATACAGGATTCGTTACCGCGTAGTTCAGTGTGTTTTCAATAGATGGCACTAGCATTGTTTGTTTTTAAATATTTAAATTACATAAGTTTTAACCCTCGGTTCCACCCGCTTATATTGTTGTGGTTGTAACGTTAAATACAGGGTGGGCCAAGAATTCCTTAACATTTGAATCTAACATCCCACGCAAATAAACGAAGGACAGGGCGCGAGGTCTGACCACTGGTTCGCTTCTTGAAAGTTTAACAGGATATCTCTCAAAATTCTCGGAATTTTAAATTTAAATTTAATTAACTTCACGGGGCCACAGCGTGCTTATTATGTGAAACAAGTTCACTGAGACGCTTATTTCGCATTGAATACAATTTACACGACTTAAATCAGTATTTTTTTTTTTTTTTTTTTATACCACGACGGTGGCAAACAAGCATACGGCCCGCCTGATGGTAAGCGGCTACCGCAGCCTATGGACGCCTGCGACACCAGGGGCATCACGCGCGCGTTGCCGACCCTTCAAAAACCTATTAACCCCCTTCTTGAAGAACCCCATGCTGTAGTTCCCAGGGAAAACCGTGGCAGGGAGCTCATTCCATAACGGGATTGTTCGCGGGAGAAAATTTCTCTGAAACCGCACTGTGCGCGACCATTTAGGTTCCAATGTATGTGGATGAGCTCCCTGACGATGGCGAGCGGTGCGATGGTAGAATGTGGCCGTGGGCATCATATCAAACAATTCATCTGAACACAACCCATTGTAGAGACGGTAGAGTACACACAGGGAGGCAAAGTCTCTCCTAAGACTTAGTGGCTCGATACCGTCCGTGAGATCAGGATCGTCGACTATTCTCACAGCACGTCTCTGGACTGAATCGAAAGGCTCAAGCTGGTACTTCGGTGCTCCCGCCCAGAGATGACAGCAATACTCCATGTGTGGCCGAACTTGTGCTTTGTACAGTAGTAGCCTTTGTGCCGGTGTGAAATATCGCTTTGCTCTATTCAGAACACCAAGCTTTTTTGATGCCAGCCTCACCTTTCCCTCCAAATGAGTCCGAAATTGGACGTCACTGGAGATGTCGACACCGAGGATCCCAATACTCTGTGAGATGGTAAGGGGTGTATTCTGGAATTGTGGAACTACAGTGAACGGGGTTTTTTTAGCAGTAAACGCACAAACTTGTGTCTTAGAGGGGTTAAATTGGACCAGGTTATCCCGACCCCAATCGGAGACTCTGTGTAAAGTGCTCTCGATTTGAGACACAAGTTGTTCGCGACTTTCTACTACAGCGGTACGAGGGATGTTAGCCCGGCCCGTGTAATACGCATCTCCAGTACTGTCATCCGTATAACAATGAATGCTATCTATGGTCAACATATCATTGATATGCAGCAAGAATAGTGTTGGAGATAGCACGGAGCCTTGCGGGACACCAGCGTTTATGTCCATGCTTTCGGAGCAGCTACCGTCGACGACGGCTTTTATGCGTCTGCCAGACAAAAAGCTAGCCACCCATTTGCACAAACCCTCGGGCAGGCCGTAGGACGGTAACTTCGATAGAAGGCCCCTGTGCCAGACCCGATCGAACGCCTTTGCTATATCCAGGCCAACTGCCAAGGCCTCACCTTGACTCTCAATGGCTGAAGCCCACCGGTGAGTGAGATACACTAGAAGATCACCAGTCGAGCGACCGCGGCGGAAACCGTACTGGCGGTCGCTGATCAAATCGTGCTCTTCCAGGTAACTGAGGAGCCGTGTGTTGATTACACGCTCCATCACCTTAGAGAGAAGGGAGGTTATAGCTATAGGCCTGTAATTCGATGGGTCCGATCTATCACCCTTTTTTGGCACTGGATGCACATGGGCAGTCTTCCACGAAGACGGCACTTGCCTTTTGCGGTAGGAAATCGCGAAAAGTCGCGTTAGTACAGGGCACAACTCAGGGGCACACTTTTTGAGCACCACTGCAGGTATGCCGTCTGGCCCACTCGACTTATGAACGTCTAGACAGTTTAGTTCCCGCCGCACTTCTCTTTGCGAAATGTGTATTTCCGGCAAAGTGTGTTGGCACGGCGGGTTAATAGGCGGTACCGCACTTTCATCCTCGTTCATAGTCGAGTTCGCGGCAAAGAGTTGCCCAAGTAGGTTGGCTTTCTCTTTAGCACTATGGGCCAAGTTACCATCGGCATTTCGCAATGGTGGTAAAGACGACTGGCAAAAATTTCCCTCGGCAGCCTTAGCAAGAGACCAAAACGCACGACTCCCAGAGGGATAGCTCGTAAGTCGCTCACCAATCCTGCCGATGAAATCGAATTTGGCTCTGGCAATTGTCTTTTTGCTGGACTCGAGGTCCAGGCAGCATTTAGTTTGCGTCTCACATCAGAGATGTTCGGATCCTTATTGGTACGGGCTGTGGTCCAAGCCCTATAGGCGGCCTGCTTGACTAGCCTGGCTTCCTTGCAAAGCCGGTTAAACCACGGTCGCTTTTTTTCCCCCGCAGCTACTGATGGGTTGGGAATAAAATACTCCATACCCACCAGGATCGTCTCAGTGACAGCGGCTGCGCAGGAGTCAGGATCTTCTGGCGTGAAGCAAAGCTGTCTCCACGGGTACGATGCGTAGAATTCACGCAATCCATCCCAGTCTGCTGATTTATATTGCCACATGTGGCGCAAATTGGCTGGGCGAGGTGGAATATGCCGAGGGCATGGGACTTCGGTCCGGACGAGGCAGTGGTCGGACGAGCCGAGAGGTGCGTCCACTGCAATAGTGTAGTCGTCCGGACGCGTCGTCAGCAGAAGGTCCAGCAAAGAGTGTGCATGGCTCTCAATATCAGGTATTCTTGTTGGAGAATGTACCAGTTGTGAGAGGCCATGGGCCAGAGCAAATTCGTGAGTAGACCTGCCTGCAAAGTCGGTGGATCGAGAATTTAGCCACTCACAGTGGTGGGCATTAAAATCCCCTAAAATCACCAACTCAGCACGAGGGTACCGCTCAAGAACTTTGTCAGTCGTCACCTGCAGGTGCTCAAAGAGTGCTTTAGTCTCCCTGTCACCGCTATGAGACCTGTATAGGCACGCATAGATTCGAGTCTCACCTCCGTAGTCTACGCGCACCCACATTACTGACAGGTCCCTGTCTTCATAAAAATGGAGACGGCGACAGCAGATATCCTCCCGGACGTACATGCATACACCGGCACGTCTCAGAAATTTGTGTTCGAGTTTGTAGCCGGGGTAGTGTAGGTATGATGTATCGGCCGGGCAGGATATCTGCGTCTCCGTAAGAAACAAGAGGGTCGGCTGCGCAATCTCCAGATGAAGGTGGACTGCGTTCAGGTTGGAGTGAAGTCCCCTGATGTTGCAGAAGTCCATATATGTGGAAGAGGATCCCGCTGTAGATACATTTTTTCTATTTTTCTTCGTCATTTTTTTTGGGGGGGTTTAATTGGTTTGTGAGGATTCACTGTGTTGACAACTAAGGAGGCAATGGGGCGGTGCTAATCTACTCATGGTCGATGCGGGTAGTGCGATTTGTCGGCGCGGCGTACGAAAGGGCCCCCGCTCCCCCCCTGCAGCAGCGGTCGGGTTCCACTCCGGTCTCCTCCTCCGGCACGACTACTACTGCAGGGATTTTTCGCAGGCTGGCGGTTCAGCCTCCCAGGGTGGAGGTTGTAGATAATCCCGATGATGTAGTATCCGAGTGCTCTTTTAGAAATGGGTGAAAAAGTGCGAAGAGACCGGATCTACGGTAAATGTAAAGCAAACTAGAGGCTCACGGATTTCTCGGATCCAAGAGAACGTGCAGCAAGTTTCCGCTTCTGTTTGACATAATCCAGATTTATGGACACGTAAACGTTTGGCTGAATCCCGCACATTATTACGCCGTATTTTGAAATTACATCTGTATAAGATCCAGATAGTACAGGAACTAAAACCTAATAATTTGTGCAAGTCGTATGCCGAAACAATGTTAGAACGATTTAGTCATTTTGAGAACATCTTATTTTTCGACGAAGCCTATTTTCACCTCAACGGACAGGTATACAAACCGAATTGAGGGGTATTGGAGCAGTCAAAATCCCAAAGCTAAGCATAAGAAGGCACGTTATTTTCCCAAGGTGGATGGTTATTGCTTATGGGCTGCAATTTTAGTAAAAGAAATCATTGGACTCTACTTTTTCGAAGATTCTTGCGGCCGTTCAGTTACTACTAATTTTGCTGAATATGTGAAAATGTTACGGAAGTTCTTGGGATCAATGCTACTGGGATTTGCTGGCTACAATTGTAATACATGGTTTCAACAAGATGGAGCCACTTGCCACACATCCAATAAGTCCCTGCCAGTAGTCAAAGACATATTTCCGGTAAACCTGATTGCCAGACGAGGCCATTCCATGGTCACCCAGAAATCCAGATCTATCTCCAGCAGACTTCTTTTTATGGGGTTATTTGAAGAATTATGTCTACATCAATAAACTAAATACACTACGTCAACTAAAAGAAAAGGTCACCGAAGAGATGTCGCCGATCTCGCGGTCTCTTTGCCGACGAGTATTCGAAAATTTCTGTGCTCGCACTCGGTGCTTAGAAGAGTGCAAACGTCGAAACGATGGTCATCTAAACAATGTAATTCTTAAAAATAAATTGCAATTAATTGGCTTTCTGGTAAATAAACAATTTTTATAATATATCAAATGATTTTTTACGATTTCTTCAAATGTTAACTAACTCGGGGCCTGCTCTGTATTATGTACAATTTTGAGTTAGACGTCTCTGTCGTCGTGTTGTACTTCTCCTTTATTCGCAGTAATATAGTGTATAACTCTATAATCTGGGATCCGTACGAGGCGTGGTATAATAGGATGATAGAACGCATTCAACGAAAATTTGCACGGTTCTTATATAAAAAGTTATGAGTTCTAGACATATTTATATTCATCACTTTTTGTTCTCAGCATGGTAGGTCTAAGTATACTTTAAGATTAAAGATTGCAGCGAAAGTGTGTCCAAATGATACACTATTATTCGTTATTAAATATTTTGCTCAGTATCCGGATGTCAATATACTCAAACCTAATTTCAGTACCTTTTAATTTGTTTATACTTTTCTATTAAAAGTAAGTATTTCTTACTATTGTAACATTATAACATTGTGATGGCTCGCTGTACGTGTGTACATAGCTTCCTGGGCAAATTTTTAACTTCAAACATACTTTTTTATATATAACAGCATAAATATCAAGCCTGCACTAAAATTACGGAATATTTCATTATCTAAGAATGAAGTTATGTCAACTTGTATAGTAAAGATGAGTTTACATTGTAACTTTGTAGTTTTTTGATGTTCTATTGCAAATAATTTTGTATAGCTGCAGTTGTGTACTATTTTTATGCATGGAGTGCAAATAGAGAGCATCCATGAAAGATGATCTAACACGTTCACCACACCGTGACCAGTAGCTGTAGTTAGAGACGGACTATTGGTATATCTATGGGAGTGGTGACAATCCTTCACAATAGTTTCCGTAAATCAAATCAATTATTTCAAATGATCATTTACTAAATATAACTCAACTTTTATAACTAAACAGATCTTATGTACAAAGGTCGCCAATATAATTTTTTTCTTCGATTTATAAACTATAGGAGCCGCATGGGGCTGAGCACACCCACGCACTATTATGTTCATGCTCAACATCCATCATGGACTGTTTGATACCAAGCGTGGTGTCGTTGGACTGAGTGTGTGACACTAGTAGGGATTCAAATAAAACCACTGTGCATTGTACTATGGGTTCGTAGGACTCCACGGTTTAATTGCCTGTCGCCTTGTACTAAACTACACGTTTGTTCTCGTCATACAAAATGCTTGTAGGCCTTATACACAACGATAGCGCGATCTAAGTTTGTAACAGCTTCCTCTAGGGAACGTACCGGTAACTAATATTTTGGTTTCGACTTTGATCGCACTATGCTGTTAATGGTCTCAAACATGGACCTTCTAAAAAACGAAAAAGAAAATTAAAATAAAACACCAATAAAAAATAGTTTTATTATTCATCTTCAATAGTTGAGATTAAACCTGTCATATGACACGTTACTACTGTCTCGATGCTTTCCAACAAAAAGGTATAAGATAAACATAACGTTGGCTACCTTAACAGTACGTTTTTAAGTCGTGTTTTGTTAAATAGTAGGCTAGAAAATGCTTAAAATTAGTTTTCTATTGGGCCGTAGTGTCACTCCGGTCAGGCCCGCGCATTAGCGACGATGACTAATGCATCCGGCCGATTAGTCAAAAATAAAATTAAAGAAATTGTTAATTCTTAACGGCAGGTTTATTTACAAACAATAAATTTACATTCAAGGTCTGACTGACGTCGAAGTCAAGTTTACACAACAGCGAATCTTATTACAAATTATTACTATTAACTTATAATAGCCCATTACAGTCCACTGTTGGAATCAGGCCTCTTCCAAGGCATACTACAAAGCCTAGTCTGCTTTATGCATCCAGTCCCTGCCAGCCCTTTTATATAAATCATCCTACCATCTGGCCAGAGGGCGTCTTCAACTATGTTTGCCGAGACATGATCTCCACGTGGGTGGCTGATGTTGATGATGATGATGAAGTAATAACATGCGCGAGCACTCATTATGTTAAGCTAGGTAATACCCGCGAGTCTGCTGCTCTTATTTATTGTGGTAACTTACATGGACGTCTTTGAGAATGATTTTCATAAAATAATTTAAAATATAACACCATTTACGAATACATATAAATAAGATCTAACATTGTTTATATATTTGCTGACGCTAGTTTTTTTATTAATTTTTATCGCCATTAATTTACATCAAAATTTTCACCTTCATCATATGAATAATTGGCACTTTGCCACTGTACACTTTTTGCCCAACACGACTATTCTGTGGAATAAATGATAATTTATGGTATTTCCAGGCCGTTGAAGTTCAAACCTTCAAGAAAAATGCCTAGTCCTTTCTCAAAGGCCGCCAACGCTTGTGGTTTTTGAGTTGCAGGTGGTTACGGTCGGTGGTAGTCACTTTACATATGCTCGTTCACTCTCCCTGGCTTAAAAAAGAGTTTAATACTTTTGAGCATATCATACGCAATCGTTGTTGTGAATGTACGACTTTTTTTTGCCTTTGAAAATACTTCAAGGTGGGGCTTGATCCAACTAAAACTATATTGCTCCTCGTTAAAAAAACTATTTTCTGAGTTTATCTCACAATACTACATACAGAATAGCAAACGATAAAATTTTACTGTATACATGGATTTAACTAAAGATGATAGATGGTGTTTGCATATCAGTATATTTATTTGTCTAACTCTTACCCGTAATAGTAGTCAACGATAGTCACAAGTCATATAATGACACTACAGAATGTGAATAATTTAACACTTTTTATTGATTGGGGTTCGGCAGCAACTTTCCAACTAGATAACTAAATAACAGACACGTTAGGTAATGTGAAATGCTATTGTTTATGCTGGTGAGAAATATTTTCTTAGTCTAGACGTAGTTCAGGGTGGTTGTAACACTTGATCTCGTAAATAATTTTACTGGTATTGCAAATAGTATTATATTTATTTATAAAAAAATTACCGTGTGGTTGTTTAAGCCTAGTTTTTTAGAATATTTAGAGCCTGTAGCACTAAGCTAAAGCACATTTTTAGGAAATTAATTACAACAATCAAAATAACAAAAACATACCGCATACATACTGCACATGACCTGATTGTTGGCGATTGCTACGCCCCGCTCTAAAGATAGGTTTAATACTCGCCAGATACCCTGTGAATGAGTTAAATCCTTTTGAGAAGCATAAAAAATATTTTCTTATCTTCTTGTCCTCTTTCATGTACTCCTCATATGTTTAAACATCCGATGATTTAAATACTCGTAAGTTAAATTAAAAGAGTAAGGTTCCGGAGCATTCTGTAATGTTAATGAGAAACTTTTACCATGTTGCTGCTACGAAACTTGGTTTCTTAGAGATCAGTTGGCACTACAGTTTGCTTACAGATCTCATTCATTAGCATAAACTTAAAGAACAACACTGTAGTTTCGCACCCATCAGCCTCCTCTTCAAACAATTTGCCATAAATCTGACAAGCGCGCTGTGCCGTCGAGACTAAGACCGATATACTTAACTTGCTACTTGCCATTGTTCAAGTAATTAATTATCAAAAAAATGTTACTTCAACATAATTGTAAAGTTATTTATTTATCTTACAGTCACTACAATATGGATTCAAATACACCTCTTCAAACGGAATGCACGGTATCGGGGACCTTTCATTTCATCCTCGGTATATCATGGCTAGCTGGCTCTTCTCCTATCAAGTTTGGGAGAGTGAACGGTGTCTGGCGAATTCACGTATCGTGGGTGGCTCATGTTTATTGCGTGTTAGTTCAGATTATTTTATGTAAGACTCTTTGATTATGTAATTATCTAAGCTTTTACATGATTAGATGTGAGCGTTATATCAAAACGTGCTGTCATACTTACGATAACACAATCAAAAATAAATACCACAATTCTGTTATAATTTGTGTGGTGCTGTCAAAGAGATTCAATATACTTGTATTTTGCAATGAATAGGCCCGTTGATCTAACTGCTAAGTCAGAGAGCATGTGTCCAATTATTATTTATTTATATTAATCTGTATTGAGTTACATTTATATATGTAAATTGGTGTAAAAATCTACATTAAAAATATTGTCTTTTAAGTTTGCCAGTAGACGTAGAAGGTGGTCACGTACCGTACAGTAAAGGGAGTTGATAGCGAACGAAAGGTCCACCCCCTTTACTGTCGTACGCACGTATTAGTAGAACCTCTGTTTACTAAACAGAGACCCACTGAGTCCGTCTACTCCATCGGTTTCTTAGTTTTTAGCAGAAGATTTGCAATCTCCTCCTCCACCAGTGTTCCAACGACTGCCTTCACTCGTCTATAGGCTTTCGTCTGACAAAAGACGCAGCCTGCCAGATCAAGACTGCAGTACGTGACTACCCTCTACGGCTACTGGCAAACTTAAAAGACAATATTTTTTAAAATAATTCGCTCCCCCATTCCTGGAGTTATTGGAGCATTGGTTCTGGAACATAATCGTTTCGATATTCGTCGGCTCTCGGCAGCCTAAGTAACTTCTGGAAGCCACATCGAGATAGACGTTCTAAGCAATGTGTTCTGTTCATTGGACAAGACATCAACTTATCTGGACAAGACAACTTATCTGGTTCTTACTATTTTTCTTTCTTTCTTTCCTTAGTTTTTTTTTGTTTTATTTGATTGCATTTACATTGTTGAACCTACGAGTAGGGGAGAACAAAGATTGACCCCAGTGTAGATCCACGATATCTGGTTAATTTTTTGCCCAACCGAGTAGGAACAATTAGTCGAGCATGTGGGTCATCCACACTGTGGGTATCGGTCTCGTAAGGGCAAGATAGTGAAGAGGTCTTCATAAAATCATTCAACTTCAGCGAGATCATCAGGTGACTCTGATATTTTCCTTCTTATATTTCTAAAACTTATAAATATTCGAACAGCAGTAGCAGCAAAAGCTCTAGACAAAGCCTGTTTAGGGACATATGGCCGTTTGTAAAATATATCAAGTTATTATAATGATCAAGTTAAATATTTCATTGTATAATTTATATAGTAATGAGTGCAGCTGTAATTTGAAACTTTTGCTATTTAAACCACGTAGCTGTTGATATTTTACAGTAACATTAACAGGAATCAGTGTATTTGATCGAGAGGAAGTAGAAGACGGGTACGATTCCTCAAACAATACTGGGTTCATGCGCATTGCGCTAGTTATTCACCTGTTGGTGCACTGTACGGTTGGCAGCACCATCACCGCTACCGGCCTCGACCGCATGCGCCACATGATCGACTGCACGGCGCGCCTTCAACAGGTAATACGTCTTCGTATACTACATAAGTAATTAAAAAATTAAACATTTAAATAGATGACCAGGATTGCAAGAAATAAATGAAATAGAATGAAATGTTACCAATGTCTGTCACTTTTCTTGAATATGAGAATCTAGAAGACCATAAAGGACATGTGGTTGACGCATCACCGGATTGGGTGAAGACGTTGATGTGTTCAACATTTAAAATTATTGAAGTCTGAAACAAGCCACCTCAGGTACTTTAACACTCCGTAGAGTGCTTCCCTTATGCAGCTAAATGGCAGACTATTAAATGTGTTGACGATGTCCAATGATACCGCCACCAGCACGCCTCTATAGCTCAGTGCCTCTTCTGTCACGGCTCTCAGACATAATAACGCACCGATCATCGAATGCCCCTCTCGAACACTGGATTGGGCAACTGACAGATCGGGGCCCACCTCGCATTGGAAGTATAACCATGTATTAACTTTATTTTCTCAATTTCAATGTTTTTCAATCCGTCAGCGTCGCAGTTTGCGAGCATTGATTTCTCTGCTTTCTTTCCTCAACTCTTCATCGTTACCTGAATACTTCAAGCCCTAACTTTATTTTTTATCTTCCGAACACTATTAAAATCTTCAATTAATAAACAATATGCTTCCTTTGTTCCCCTTATACATCCAACTTAAGTTCTTTTATGCAATGCATTTTCTGCACGAAATCGGAAAGCTTACAAAATGTCTCAGATTTAAATCGAAATTATATGATTATATTCGGGAGGAGTTGGCAATACCAACATAACCTTAGGACCCGACTGGGAATTATATATGTGTACATAAGTTTTACTTAATTAATAAAGTAGGTACAAGTTCATATTTTGCATTATCAATTTCATACAGGACTATAAAATATGATAATTACTTTCATAGCACTGTAGCTACAGTGCTATGAAAGTAGCACTATTCAGTAATTATTTAAATTTTGTGATAACCTATTACTAAAACAGGTATCAAATATCTATATATATTATTTACACTTTTATTATATAAATTCAATTGTTGTTTACAGATAAATGCTGAAATGGATTATCTGTTTGGACCAGCTAGATCCAATGAGAAAACAAAATTAACTGTTTTAATTTTTTCTTTGCTGTTTGGATATTATGCCGTATCTTTTGAATATGGCGTGTACCTCTCCGATATAATATCTACAGATGCTACAGGTATATCTATATCACAATCTGTGAGGCAATTAATCATAGGTATCTACATACACTTAACTACAGGGATGATAACATCAAAAAATCACTATCTTGATTGTAACACAGACTCGAGTACGTGTGTATATGTACCAACTGACTTGTTTCTCAGTTCGTTATAACATTGTGCCCGCGTCGGGTCACCAATATTGCGAAATGTATTAGTGTCAGACTAACAGTCCTATTTTCAGAGTTTAAATTTCATTACGAATGTACGTTAGACGAGGGAACTGCCTTTGGGATAATCTTCCTACCAAGTAACATAAAATAACTAATCCGACTTCTAAAAATCCAAAAGGAATCTCCTTACCTAGAAACATTGCACGAAATAGAATCGGGCAAGTGACCCTATTTTGTTTTGATGATGACAAAAGCAAAAGCCATGGAGGAAGAACATCCAGCGTATGCTGAGCCAAGTCTTTACTGCAGTCGCAGTGCTGACAGACGGGACTCAATTCCCTCCTAGCGACCGAGTGCAGATACTTTCCGAAACAACTGTGCCCCAAAAGAACCTACATTAGTCGGAAGAAAAGGTTCCCGTGCTGCCGCCCCGCCCGCTCGGCGTAGACCGGCTGGAAGGCCTCCATGGCGTCAAAGTCAGCACGTGGAGCCTCCAGCCGGGACGACCAACGCCAACTGCACGTCGCTACAGCTAACCGCCTCTTTGGTAATGTCCCTCAGGCGATAACGGCCCCCAGCCGAACGAAGGTCTCCCCCAAGGAGCGCCAACCATCCCGGTCTTGGGCAATTCGCATCCACCCGCTTCCAGCTACCTTCTTCAAGTCGTCGATCCATCGCACCACAGAGTGCCCTACACTACGTGTACCCAATCGTGATCTTTACTCTAGCACAATTCGGCTCCAGCGACCATCAGTTCGTCTGGAGACATGACCGACCCACTTCCTTAAATATAAATATATATGTGTAATGGCTCCGTATGTCATTACACATATATATTTATAACTATACTTTTTTTACATACATATACGTTTGTATACGTATATACATATGTATGTATAGAAACGTATATATATATACCTAGTCTTGCCATAAATATTGTAATAAAGAAAAAAGAAAATTGTTAACTGCAAATAACATTTATTACTTTTACAGTGTGTCAGTTTAATACATAAATATAAAACAATTAAAAATATAAAAAGCTTATTCGAAGTGGTCTCCATTGGCTGCAATACAGTCCTTTAAACGATGAGGCCAGTTATCAATAGAAGCACGCACTCTTTCCATGGGAAAATTCTTCACTGCCAATCGTATAGATTGTTTTAGGGACTCCAAATTATCATGGCGTTTAGAGCAAGCTGTACTCTCTAAAACTGACCACAAATCATAATCCAGCGGATTAAGATCGGGACTAGACGACGGCCAGTCTTCAGCTCTGATGAAGTCCGAAACGTTCGATTCCAACCAAGACTGCGTGGACCGAGCTTTATGACCCGGCGCCGAGTCTTGCTGGAAGGACCATACTTGGTTATTGAACATGGTGATGTTAAGGGGCTTAACTACCTTCTCAAGAATGGTATCTTGATACACTTGTGCCGATGTTTTGATACCTTTTTCACAAAAATATGGCTCAGTCACTCCTTCATAGCTAACACCCCACCAAACCATCACTGAAGTCGGATAATGTCCACGTTGCACTCTGTCGACTAATTGGGAAGCTTCCTTAGAGCTTTGAGCATAAATACGGTCATTTTGTTTGTTAAAATGTTGCTCAATTGTAAAAATTTTCTCATCCGTAAACAAAATTTTTCTGTGACCTCCCTTTGCGTACCGCTTCAGTAGTTGTTTCGATTTTACCACCCTATTCTTCTTTAAATTATCAGTTAAGAAATGGCCAGTGCGTCTCTTATAGGCTGCAAGTCCTAAGTCATCTTTTAAAATACGCGACATGGTTCTAGGTGCTATCTTCATTTCCCGAGATAAAATCTTTTGCTTTCGGACAGGATTTCTTCGAATTCTTTCCCTTACTGCTTTGACCACCTTTTTCGTACGAACACTACGTGGACGGCCAGATCTTTTTCTGTCACAAACAGAGGAGGTCTCATTGTACCTATTAATAGCCCGGTACACAAACATTTTACTAATACCAAGTGTATGGAGAGTTTTAAAAATTGCATTTGGCTCCATACCTACTTTGTGTAATGCTATCACAGCGATTCGGTTCTCTTTATCACCCCACACCATTTTAATATCGCAAAATATTTTACAATGTATTGGCGCCAAAATGAGAAAACACAATGAACAATCGTATAAAAATGACAGATTCGAAATTCAAATGTAATATTTTTTTATAATTAAGTGTAACAGTATTTATGGCCAGACTAAGTACATATACATATAAATGTTTATGATGTATGTATATGTATCGTATGTGTTCATGCGTGTATAAGTTTACTTACATATGTATGTAGGATATATTTTCATTAATGATGTAAACTCTGTGCACTTTCCTTACAACATTTCTACACCACCCTAAGGTTGACTGGAAGAGAATGCCTTGAACATTAAGCCCACCGATGTACAAGGTGCATAAAATCAAAGTAAATAAATAAAACAAAGAAAGATCTGTACAAACGCACAATATTGAAAGAATTATCCTCCAACTTTTAACCTTTAAGGAGTTGTACCTTCCATTATCTGCGCACCTGAATAACTTGAAAAAATACAACTAAACGTAACATATGTAGTAACGTAACACATTTAAAGAATTTTACTCCAACTTCTAACTGTTAGTGAGTTTTATCTTCCATTATCAGATCTTTACCATAAGATGATAATAACTGGATAACAACACAAATACTAAAACAGTTTTTAGAAATATATGAAAGGCACAATATGTGTCTACAAAATTCGAAGCTTGCTCTCAATTTCGTTGGGATCCTATCTGTAAATTCTGACATGGTGATAAAGGAACTATTTTGAAAGTAGGCCATATTGAATTAAAAAAAGAAATCAAAATTGGTCAAAAATTGATGATGAACATACATATGTAAAAAGTACAGTGCAATATAGAACATCCTCTTTTTCTGAAGCCGTTTAAAAATAGGATTAATGCATAGGTTTTCTTCCAGTGACATCCACTTCAGTTGCGTTTGCTGCTGTTTTTCTGTGTTTACTCCAAATACAACTTTACTCGGCGCAGTTCTGGGCAGTCACAATGCACCTGGTCTCGACTCAGAAACGGTTGAACCATTATTTGAAGTCTGTACTCGAGGAGTTAAAAAAACATTGTTAGTTTACTTTTTATTATTCCACGTCCCATACATTTGAAAAATTAATATTACTGTAGCGCCTATGCATTCCCTCGCTACAAGCACAACTTCAAAAATAAACCTATAATCATAATGTAGTCAAATGTCAAACTCTTCCATATCCCGTAAAAAAATAAAACAACACCTTATTATACTTTCAGCTTTTGAATCATCTTCAGCGCCATTATCCATACAGGAACACATCGCGCATGAAATGAACTTGAAAATATATTATTCAACACCTAACCACATGATCAATTGTGTCATCGATTTATTGTCCGTTGTAAACGGAGGTAAGAAACTGAACTACACAGTAATAACATGTAACACTTCCTTTTTAAAGACACTTGAGAGACCTTTATGTCGTGTCACTATCAATTGGTGTAATGTGTTATGAAACGTCTTAGCGTGCCGACATTATGTATGATAGATACTAATGTCTAATACCAAACCACCCATCATTTTTCTCATTTACTTACTCTGCATGTTACTTCGTACTAAAGTATTTAATCACGGTGGAAGATCTATTGGAATTGATAATTATAATTTTCTCACCTTTGTTAGTACCAAAATATTGAGCAGTATCTCAAGTGAAGGTGAAGCAGATAAAAATATTATAAACCATCTCTTCGAAGTGGTTTATTACAGTAATCAACAACTGATTGATTCAACTGATAAAATCAAAGTTTAATAAAGTTCAGTAAGGTTTTCAAAAATTTGATAGCACTGTTTTATACATTGATCTATTTCAGGTTTAAAAACTGATCCAGATACATTAGATAGGCTGATAGACATGTACTGTTCCATGTGTGAGATGATAAGACAGTTGAATGATAGCAACGGACCTGCTCTATTAACGATGCTCATGTTTCTGGGCACTTACATGATGACTGCACCGTATTTTGTTGTGGCAACGTTGTGTAAGTGAGATACTTACATTTATTGCAACTCATATATGTATATAGGAACCGCTATTTGCAATTAAATATGATACAATGAAGACTGAAGATTTAAGAAGTGGCATGAAAATTCTAATGAAGTAAATTAAACCTGCATTGTCTCCCGCACTCCACCGATAGTTTGTTCACGAGGTGTCCTTGTCTTCATTATTCTGTAGGTGTATTAAGAATATGAAACAAGTCTACTAGTTATTTTAATTAAAAACAAACAAATTGTTTGAGGTTCTTTATCCTGGAACATAAAAAATGTGAGTGATACTCGTCCAAAATGTACCGGTTTACCTACATGTATAGGTGTGTCGGGAAAGTCATACACAATTTGTAGCATCTCACTTGGTTCTAGTCATGTAATCGTTTATGATTTTTGTTTCTTTGTACTTCAATAGTATATTGTATGATATAATTTTTTAAATATTTTTCAAAAGTAGTTTGATTCTGAGGTAAAGAAATAAACTAGTTGTTGAATATCCTGAATATGACATTTGTTTTGCAGTTCGAATGAATACACACCTGCCCGCTGTTAGAACATTCACGGTATTATCGTGGTGTCTACTCTGTTTTGGTGTGCTTGCGATGTCTGCTGAACCTTGTCAACGAAGTCATATCCAGGTGATTTTCAATAAATTATTTAGGAAGTATTTTTCTTCATCGTGTAAATAGGTAAACACCTCTTTATAAGCGTAAAAATTCTAACACAGTCACCATATTTTCTGTTACTCTTCACAGCTCCTGTAAATCCCACTTACTTCTATAGGTAAACATTTAACAGAAGGTAACCTGACAAATAACTCATCTCTCACTTCAAACATTAATTGCTAACCATTCTTATTTGCTCTGTTGTTCTGTTTAAAGAGGGTCATTACAACTGAACAATATAATAATTATTACAAGAATTTTAATTTATTTTTTAAAATTACATCGTCTCCGTGACCACCGTTTCGACGTTGCACTCTTCTAAGCGAGCACTGAAAGTGATTCCTTTACTGAAATCGCAGCTTATGCAGTTAACTTGGAAGAATGAAGTGGCCTCTCGTGTTTGGCTTTGAGATTTTCACTGCTTCAATATCTGCAATTCTGTTTACTTACATGTCCGTTGAGGTGAAAATTAGCTTCGTCAGAAAATAAAATGTTGTCAAAATTAATTAATCGTTTTAACATTTTTTTAGGCATACGACTTGCGCAAAATTAAATTAATAAGGTTTAGTTCAAATATAATTTCAAAATACGGTGTAATGATGTACGGGTCAATTTATTTTCGTACAAAGTACATAATGTTAAGGAAAATATTATAATAAAATTGTAACTTTTTGTAAAACAAATAGTACTATGGTAAGTATCCAACTGCTATGCAGTCGTTTTGTTTCATGGGTACTAAATTAAGGATTATAAATTAATACCGGACTCCAGCACTTTCCATAACAAAACTCTTCAATATTTTTCCAAATTAGAATTAAAATTGGTACTTACAGAGTTCGTTACTTCGAAAAAATGTGAATGTTTAATAACTGTAACAACTAATATTTCAAAAACTTTATAATTAGTTTTTTGGGCTGATTATATAAAAACTGCCTAATTATGACAATTTATTCATAAATGGGTGAGTGTTTAAAATAAGCAAAATCTTGGACTGTAATGACTACTTATCGCCAACACAGGCTATACTTAAAGAAACTAAGCTAATGAATTTCCAGCAACTTTATACATGTAACACATGTATGCTTATATATATAATTGTTTACAAATGGATACATCAAGTTTCACATATCGCTTCCATTACAAAAGGAACGACACAACAATATTCATGCCTTTGAGCTAATCACTCAATATTGCCATTACTGTGAAATAACCATGCCAAAACTCTTTAAAAGTGGTAGCATTGCTATACAATGCACTTCCAGCTGAATGTGCGAGTGACCTCGCTGAATACTAGTGAAGTTAAAAACCATTAAAAATTGCTTATCGTCCTCAACTTGGGCCAAACGACTTTGAACAGAGCAAACTCGTAATTTCAGAGTTCGTAGTTTCTCAATAATTTTTGAGTCTTAACCTATAATGGAGTAATAGTTTTAAATCAATATTTTTTTCTCATGTAAAAGACATTGCATGTATTATTGAGAAAAGAATTTTTAACTGTATTTGAGTCATGTTATATGATGAAAATTCCTCTGTCCAGTTGTGGATGACGAAGAGACTCATTCGTCAGATGAGGCGCTACACTTGCAACGGAGGCGCTGAAGTTTCAGAAAAACTTAATATGTTTTACCGACACATCGAGCTCAACCCAGTTTGCTTTGCACCGCTCAAGTTGTTGACATTTAACAGGAGTCTTCTAATTGCAGTAAGTATTGTAATGCATGGTTACTATACTGTTTTCAACTCTAACTATCTTTTCTGTTTGCGTAATAAATTTGGATTGGCCACATATTACATCCATAAGATTTGAGCACCATCAGTTATTCAGATCGAAATAAGTAGAATATGTTTTTAGACAAGTTTTATCAAAGCGAAAATAGTCTAGAGGTACACTTACTAGGTAGTGAACAGCTCCTTAAAAGTAATACTGAATTTGCCAGTTATTTCTGAAATTAATGGTGAGTATCTTAGGACTATGGATCGTTGGAAATATTAAGACAAATTGTACTTTTACCTACTCTTTTGGATATTTACAAAACATATTTACTGTATCTTTTATAATTTGAACTGTATGTGTTACTGTTGAAAGATACAAAGTAGAACGTTTGTACTGTTTCAGGTGCTGTCGACCATCGTCACCTACCTGTCCGTCATTATACATTTGTGACAGGTGTGCATGCGCACTCGTCAAGTTTAACAGTCCTGCACCGTGTTTTATTCAAATTTGTAACCCAAATTAGATAATTTTCTAACAATTTTCTTAAGATTCAAAATCAGTAGACCGAACGAACTATAACAAACACCGAAGAGATAGCATCGTCTGTACGTAAAATACATCATGCGGGTATTCAGTAAATAATTTTTACAACATTACTTTAACCGTTGATAATGATTGGTACAATAGACAAGATGGCTATATTATTTTGCAAATAGGTGCCGCTACTACAGTTTGAGACATTTAATATGTGACATTTAATCAGATTTTAATTAATAATCGCTTCCACATAATTTAGTAGTAGCTACATGTTGTCGAATACCCATTCTAATACACATAGAACAGTTGACTTTAAAAGGGTATAGCCGGATTCATATGAGAAATCTGCCCCCATTATTTTTTTGACTCATACTTAAAGGGTTGATTTGGTGTTGAACGCAAATAATTCACACCAATTTTTAGCTCTTTAACTCGACCGGTATTCGAGAATTTCAAAAAATTGTTTTTCAAAATTATTTTATTTTAATAGTAAATTTCGGCATTATTTAATGATCACTTTTTTCTAATTTTTACGAGTCCAAATCATGGAAAAATCATATGACTATGACCAGATGATTCAAGAAACGTTTTTGAATTCCTTCAATTCTTAGGCTTTATGTTGTATAGTGAGGACGCCAAACCACGACGCAATACTCAAGTATGTCTCTTACGAGGCTATTGTATTGTGTAATTTTAGCTTGAGGAAAACGGAATGATTTGATACTTATAATCAGGCAACCCTGAATTTTTGACACTTATCCATGCGGGGAACAAAAGTTAGTTTTGAGTCAAGTTTTAGACCCAAATCTCTGACCGTGTCTACGCGGCCAAGTGGTATGCCATTTAAATTGTAATTATAGGGCACTTTATTCAATTTACAGCAACAGTGCATCAAAATCTGATTCTGTTACACGAACTATCCTTAAGTCGTCCGCGAATAAGTACGGATTAGAATAAAGAAAGAAATTTGGGAGGTCATTGATAAAATATTGAACAGAATAGGTCCTAAATACGATCCTTGTAGAATGCTCCAGGTAATTTTAATATATTGGACCTATAACCATCAGCCACAACGAAGAAAGTTCAATTTACCAGATGTAAATTAAGATAATGAAGCAATGATCCAGCAAAGCCCTATGATAACAACTTTTCAACTAAGATGTGATAAGACACCTTGACTATACTTTAAGGCCTTTGCCTTGCTAAAATCGGTATACACCGAGTTCACTTGCTTACTAGCATCTACTGACTCCAAATTACTCTTAATAAAATCAACCTATAATTACTATACGTGGATCTAACGATAGTAAATTGATATTTCCATACTTGACAAATATATTCTTTAATAATTTTCAATGAAGGGAGATATCAAAACTGCTAACTAAACCAGTTCCCGTATCAGGTTCAAGAACAGGAACTACTTTCACAAGTTTCCATCGATCAGAAAAGATGCCAGATCTTAGGGAACGTTTATAAATTAAACTCATTGGGATCGCCAACTAACAATAACATACGTAGTACACTCCCTTATAAAGCTTGGTAGAAGATTGTCAAATCCCGGTCCCTTTGATGCATCGAGATTTTTAATAATCTTGACTATTAATGCTTAAATTGTCAAATAAGTTAGAGTGATTTGATCATATAGTATATGCAAGTAAGGGGACATTGAAGACAAGCAGTAGAATTGATTCACTGGGTTATACACAGGTGAAAATAGTCACAATATTACATACATCATGACCACTACTAGCAACATGATGAACACCTGATAATGATGCTGGATAATTACTCTTACCATTTCACTTAGACTTAATAAATGACCAAAAGAACTTGGGGTTCGCTTAAATTTTGCGTCCATTGTTACTGATGTCAAATTAAAGCACTTTTTTTTCTATATTTAGAGTCTACCAAAGTGACTCTACTCTGCCTGATGGAAAGCATGAATAGAATCCAAGAACTGTGGTCACCATACTCATTGTAAATGCAGACAATGCAGTATGGTGATCCACACTATGGCGCCCTTGTGAGATGCTTTTTCACACCCCGCTTGGGGACGTAAAAAGCATGACAGTCATTGTGACAGTGTAAGGCTTGCACAGTTACCACGATAACTGTCACCCCTGCATCAATAGGCCTCCGGTCTCACACTCACTAACGAAACACGACAACATGGATGCTGGCGCTTTAAGTTGGTCTTCTGTAGGAGAGTAGTACTGTCCCGGTCAAGCCGGCCCGCTCATGCTGAAATCAGCGTGGCCTACTACCTAGAGCACTTTTTAGCTAATATTTCATGGTATTTTTAAGTATGTATACTTCCATAGAAACTTTATCTAATGGATTCCTGTGCATTGTATATCTTCTGCTACGGTTATCTCTTTTGTGTTGTAGCCTTATGTAAAGCCTTAACCAAGACGGCTTTGAGTTATATTTTAAAGAAAAAGATGGTGTGTACTGTATTATTAATTGGTTAAAATTATAGTGTAATAGATTTAAGATGATGTAAGGATCATTAATTCCCTGAAAAAGAGCACACCAAGCAGTATTATTTAGATTATTTTTGATAGTAAGATAATCTGCCTTTTTACAGTTTAGTCTTGTAGAGTTCTTCGGTTTTAAATGATTCTTCTACACATGCTTAAGAGTAATTCCAAGAGCAGGGTAATAAGGATCTATTTTACAAAGACTAGCAAGTGCTTCAGTAGTTTCAACACCTGGAAAATCAGCAAGAACTAAGTCCAGAATCCTACCTCTATTAGTAAAAATGTTATTACACTGATTTAAGTTGTTTATGTGTGTCAAATCAACGAGTTTATGACAGATTTTAGAATAAGGCAACGTAAAAGAATCTCTTAGTCCAATCACAATAGTCCACTTCATTTGGCTCAAACTAAAATCACCAACGAGAATGATATGGCACTCGTTGATTCTATCAATTAAAGAACTGCAGTTGTCCACAAAGTAATTAAGTATTGAGTTTTGAACAGGTGGCGGTAAATATACTGCACATAAAGCTATTTTAAAGTTGTGTTTGACTTGGATCGTTACACACAAGTCCTTGCAAGCACTCTCTCAGTTTGACATTTTGTTAGTGACAAATTTCTTAGAAATCTCAATCAAGATACCGGCATCATCTTTATAATTATAAAATGCTGTAGTTTCTCTGTCTCTCCGAAAGACTTTACTATATAATTACTATCGAAAAGCCCAGTACTATAGACGTTACCACTCAGCCATGTCTCCGTTAATGCTATAATATTATAGTTCGTACATGTCAAATTACAAAAAAGCTCTTCAGCCACAGATCTTGAGCTACAAAAAAGCAAAATAGGGACATTTTGGTAGAAAATATTAAAACTAACGGATTTTGAAACATTTCTTGTATATATGCGAATTAGACCGACTAAAACCACACTATGTGTCACTCTGCGCCTGTGGTAGGTGGGTCAGGGAATAGCTGATATTGCGACATAGCACCTCCTAGCGCCTGCCAGCTGTAGCAGGCACTATCTTCGCGTAAACTCTTTATTTAGATGATTTATGGAACACGTGGACATCGCTTCCTCGCGGCTTTCCACTAAGGGAAAAACTCGTCCCGTCCATCCGCGGTCACACTCAGGGTGGCACGAGGCGTTCGTAAGTGTATCTCCGCCGCCCGGCTCGCCGGTGGTGAATTGGGTCCTAGTGAAGATCGACTACCCTTCGGCGCCACCTCCTTCTGCGAAATGACGTTTTCACAGAAGGTTACGTCATTCTCCAATAACAACAGGTCGCCTAGGCGAAATAAACCGCTGGCTTGTGCTGAGCCGAGTGTACACTGTAGTCACAGTGGTGACAGGTGGGACTCAATTCCTTCCTAGCGACAGAGTGCGGATACTTCCCGAAGCAACCGTACCCGGAAAGGATCAGCGTTAGTTGGCAATGTACGTATTAATTTATTTAAGTGCGCGAACATTTCAAGAGGTTAATTTTAGTCAAGAAATTGACTTTGAATATTGGTGATAACATTACTACTTATGCTCACAAGGAATACGTAATGGTTTTTCAAAGGATTTTGAACTTTTTTTGTTTTAGAAAATAACTTTAAATATCGTTAGTTAAAATATTTGAAATTAGAAAATTTATTGTTTTATAGCTGAAGACAACAAGGATTTTGTAGACTAAGTTTTCTTATTAAAGTAATTAAAAGTGCATGATTAGAACTTTGAATATTTTTACAAACAACGGGTGAACGGGACGTCTATGTCCAATTTCTGCTGACGATAAATTATCTTAAACACTTGTAATTTTTTTATAATCTTTCAATATTTGTAATATTTTCATCGTACCCTTTACACCGATTACTTTGAATATCAACGTTTCGATATTGTTATTTTATCTTCGTGTTACGCTTTGAATTAATTTATACAACTTTCAAAACTTATAAATTATTTATAAAGATTTATAATGAAATAGAGAGTCTAATTAATGGTATACAGAATTTTAAAGGAGTTATTGAGAGAGGTTTGGCTAACTTTAAGAAAAGTCCTATATATTATAGATTAACATTAGAGTACATAGAAACAAGACCTGAATTATTAAAGAAAGATTAGACATTGTTTAAAGACACTAACACTAAATTGCACGAACTTTATAAAGCTCAGGAGGTTACTAAAATCTTTGAGTTGTATGATAGCGCTGAAAACATGTACATTACTTGTAAGTGATTGATTAAGTCGATCATTAATAAAATTATTATTGCGAGCAGCGTCGAGAAACAAGATAAGTTATCAAGTAATGAATCTAAATCCCATTTAAGCACATTCGTTAAGTTACCAAAGATATCAATTCCGACTTTCAGTGGTAGGTACGCTGAGTGGATAAACTTTCGCGATCTATATGTATCTCTAGTAACTAATCATACTTGTTTAAATAACGTTCAGAACGTGCACTATTTGAAGTGCCATCGTACCGGTGTTTGAACTTACTTCAAAAGCCATGATTATAATATAGTCTGTCAAGAAAGTATTTGCCTGAAACAATTCAACTTGTGAATAATGAAGTACAGATTTTGACCAATTATTAGACCAGAAGCTATTCAATTCATCAGCCGGTACCGTTACTAGACCCTGGATGTGTCTGTAAAACTATTTTTCATTATTAGTGAACTGATTGTTTTGTATTTGTCTGAGTGTACAATTAATATACTTTTTTAATCTGCTTATGGTTACATTAAGTTTTTGTTAGAGAGTATCAAGGAAATGTTTAGTTATCGAAGTCCTCATGAATAGTTGGAGTCTTTTGATGAGTTTTTCTTGCAACCCGTAGATTCCTCGCAGCCCTGGGCTATGTCACAGTCTGGTTGTCATCGTCATCACGACTGGTATTGAGTCCACCGAGCACTTGGGGCCGTTTCATACTACTTCTTGTTAAGATTATGTTCTCTGACCATGTCTTCTTCTAGGTTTAGGAGCGTTAGTTGGAAAGGGTTAAGCTAAGAATTTTTTGGTTATTTGTTATAATTTTTTAGTTTTTGTGGCTCCTGTAACAGATTATACTTGAGTTCTTAGTGACTATATGAAAAGTTCATGCCTTTCCATAAGTTCCCCCACCACGCCATGGAGTTCCCCTGGGGGGTTATTATTATTATTAGACTAAGCATAATCAGCCGAAAACGTAACGGCTATAACTACTACAGATATAAGTTACGAATTCCGTCACAACACACGAAGGAGTCCCCTATTATTACAACGGCCGCCACTGAATGACGCGTGACGTTATTAAATTAGATACTGATTCCATACGGACACTATCTCGACACGCAAAAGGGAACCGGCTGCTGTACCGAATAACCCAAGGCCAAACCTACGCGCGCGTAGGATACCGTACTGTACTAGGTACTGCCACATCCAATTAACTCATTGACACTAATGCCGGCGGACATTCCGTTCAAGATTAACGAACCTTGGTGTACTTTAATTCTGAATCTGAATGTGGTACAGGTTTTTTATTAAAAATTCGCTGTGGTACACCCGCCAATTTGAGTCACGAACTATCTTTCGGAGTCACAAAACAATTTTAAAATCGTTCACAATTATTGCTCCTCGCCAGATATTTCACTTTTTTTTATTATTTTTGCGTTTTCAATATTTTGTGTTCTTTTATGTATGATCGTCATCAACAGCTTTTAACAATCTAATGCTGGACAACGGATTGGGTATAGGGTTTTTAAACTTTTCCTTCTCTTTGGAGTGATGTTGTTTTGCTTAGTTAACTCCCTTAGTCGCTCCTTACGACACTCATGAAATAAATAGGAATGATGACACTTCATATTGTTAACTGGTGCCCATACAGACCATCACTTGTTTAATTATCTTTTGTTTACATTGATAATTTTTAACAATTTGTGCCAAAATTATACCATTTAATGTATTCTAAGCTAAAACGGACTGAAAAGTACACCTGATGAAACATTTAGTTGTAGTTAAATGTTAGTTATATTTAATTTAGATAAATTTCCGGGTAAATATTGTGATGTTGAAAGATTCTAACCATTAATGTACATTTGAAATTAGGAGAACATGAGGAGGTACACACATTGAGGAGTAATTTTTTCATCCACCTCAAATATCTGAAGGTTCATTTGTACCCTCGGCATTTAGAAATTTGACAACCTCCTAAAGTGGTATTGTGAATTTATTAATTGAAGGTCATAACATGACGTAACCGTCTTCTTAATAATTATATTTAATTTTGCCACTCAATTCACCCGTTCCTACCTTTAGTTGAACTGAATGCGAGAGGCCCAAAATTAAATGGGTGAGGCTTCTACCCAACAGCGGACTGCAATGGGCTGATAATAATATACCTGCACCTATTTTTTTTTAGTTTTGTGTTGTAGTTTTAGTTTTTGCCGCACAGGCATGCCTTTGCTGCATGTGCCAGTAGCTGTGACATTAGATTAAAAAGTACTACTACTGTATATTGTCGTTTACTAAGAAGTCGATCGGACAAAACTTAACTTATTCTGAAAACTTCTTCCTGATTTCCTCTAAAAACTAATCCATAATTGGTTGGATAAAGCAGAATTAGATTCTTTGTTCAGTTGGTGCATCCAAAGTCAAAGTCAAAGTCAAAGTCAAATTCATTTATTCATTTAGGTCACAAAAGACACTTATGAACGTCATAAAAAAAACAATAAAAGATGAAAGATGAACAATCTGTCGATTAAAATTACAGCTAGCTGGGTTCGCAGATTGTTCATGGTAGAGTGGTGAGAAAAGAACCCAGGAAAGAAACTCACCACCACTCTTTTAACTCAAAATCTTTTAAATATTAAACTAGCAGTTACATTCACAATCATAGGTCTTAAAAAAAGAGCAATTCATTTCCAAACATCTAAATCTGTGACATAGTCTGAAACTGAGTAATAAGCCTTTTTGGACAACCTCAGCTTAACAAATTTCTTAAATTTACTAATAGATAATAATACTATGTTGTTTGGTAATTTGTTATAAAATTGTATACATTGACCCACAAACGAATTCGATATTTTATGGAGCCTAGTAGTGTGCAAGGCAAGTTTATTTTTATTTCTTAAATTAAATTGATGGAGATCACTATTTTTCTTAAATTTACACAGATTTTTATGCACATACAAAAGATTCTCGTAAATGTATTGTGAGTGTAGTGTGAGAATGTTAATTTCTTTGAATCTGTTTCTTAGTGACTCACGCGGGCCCATCTTATAGATAGCCCTAATAGCTCGTTTCTGGAGCACAAAGATTGAATCAATATCAGAGGCACTGCCCCAAAGCAATAAACCATAGGACATAATGCTGTGAAAGTAACTGAAATATCCTAATAATCCTTAGCTTTGGCCTCCAAACTGGGACAGCGTCATGCCATATTTTTTCGCCACTTCGCCATCTGCGCTCCCGCCGTCTTAGACAGTTGAGGAGGTGTATTATCTGAAATTTTAAATTACACTGCTTTTAAGGTACAGTTATGAGTTCTTGTTATAATTTATTGTGAGTGCCACTCTCGGTAGTAAATGATATTCTTAGCAATAGCGGGTCAATTTTTGAAGCATGTGCTAGAGTAAGCGCAATTGCGATCTGTTCTTTCAATAAATACTTTCATCGTGCTAATATAGTGCTCATAAATTGTCCACCATAAACAGCCAAACACTCACTTTATTTTGGAATATTGTTACTCTAGCCAAGAACAGGTCTTTTAACGCGGCGACATAATTCTGAGAAAATCATGTTGAAGCCGATCTTTGAGGGCCTTGTTCATTGTAATTATCAAATCACTACCAGAAACAAATCTTTTTTGTAAACATAATATGACTACTGTTTAACACCAAACACGAGCATCGTAATCTACAGTATCAAGATTAAATTAATTTAATGTAATTTTGACGGTGGATGTATGTAGTTCTCGAGTAGCACGTATTAACTCCATCACATTCTTTTGTTGCATTTCAAGAAGTTAATATCTTCTTGACTTACACTTACACACTATTAACATTCCGACCTGTATTCTATTCCTGATCTGTTGCCGGTAATCCCAATTCTGATGTAAGAGCATCAGATGGGCCTACTAGCGATCTTAATAGTCGCTATGCGTCGTGTAATATCAGAAATTCTAAAATAGGAATACTCATAAGACGTTGGACAATATAAGTATACACTTATATTGTCCGACATCTTATTATTCAACTGTAGGGTGTGTTATCTAGAATGTTCTATGTAATTGCATCATTTACTATGTGTCATGTGTAACCCCATTATATTATTTTGATATTTAATCGATGATTTATACAATAAATACGCAGTTTTAATTATGACTTCATTGTTTTACTTGGTCTCCTAATACTTCCCGTACATGGCGACCCTGCCGAAACGGTCGACCGTCCGCGCATCTCGGTTATATGATACCGCGTTACCATAATCAGTGTGGAACTTTTCTCGATTACGTGTTGCAATTAATATAACGTTATGAAGAAGATTATAGACGTATAATGGCACAATTAGAACAAAGCGGCCAGTCTTACAAATTAGACGTAGTTATCGTGTCTTGTGAATCTCCAAAGAATTGTGATGGGTAACCAAAAGTCTCAAGAAGTTGTGATTGCCCAGAATGCTGCAGGCGGAGAAAACAAAGCTAAGGCAGACGAAATACAGCAACATATGTCGACTACGAATTTGTTGCTCATGGTAATATCGGTATGTATTTTCTTGGGAGTGCTGTATTTTGCATATAAGCTCTATAAGAAGTGTCATGTGCAATGGATATCGCGACAAATTAATAGAGCTACGTTGAGAGCTTCCTTTTACCGACGACAACCAGGGGCGATTCCCGAGTGTCTCAAGGACGAGGCACAGGCTCCAAATAAACTCTATCCCGGCGTTGTGTAGTGAAAAGCGTTAACGATTGGGTTGTGCGATGAGTGTTCGGTTCGGTTAAATGCGTGGTAATCATTGTGCGAATAATGCGGCTAAATAAATAGTGTGACAAGTGCGTTTTCTATACGGTACGGCTCATTATTACGGTATACAACGAAAGTAAGTAGTGGTAAAGTACAGGCTAAAAATAACTATATAGTGGACTCTATTAGTAATACATTATTATGTTAGTTGTTTACGTTCTGGTGGTATGTTATGGCAATTATCTTACAGTCTTTATATAATGAATTAAAAGAAGTAAGAACTTATTTAATAAAAATTGGCTCAAGTAGACGGCAAGGTAATATTTTAAAAAATAAGTTAAATGAAGCTAATAGTATATATGAGAGATATTTAAGTTGGTTAAATGAATATAATGTAAAGTTAAGAAAAGACGATGATGATGATCCTCCTGTGAGTAGTTTTTGTAAACAATTTTTGATATTATATAACGAGGTAACTGATTTATGTCATAGTGAGACATCAACTTCTAAGAATACTTTAACAATGAATACTTTTGATTTAAAAACCGCTTTAAACTTATTGCCCTGTATGAATGATACAGAGGCTAATACTAAACAATTAATAGATAATATCGATTATTATAATACTTTATTGGAAAGAGATGTATGTAAAATTAATTTAATTAATTTTATTTTGAAAAGTAGGCTTTCTCAAGCTGCTAAATTAAAGTTAAAGTCGAGTTATTCTAATGTGAGTGATTTAATAGCGGACATGAAAAGTCATCTTTTACCACGTAAGGCGGCAACTTCGATTTCGTGTAAATTAGAACAAATTAAACAAAATAATTTATCTATTTCAGATTATGGAAAAGAAATATCGGAATTATTGGTGAACCTCACGATATCGCAAGCAGATGGAAATTCTGACAATTATTCAATTTTAAAACCATTAAATGAAAAGATAGCCATTAAAAAATTTGCGGACGGCTTGCGAATGCGTAGGCTCAGTACTATTATTGCAGCTAGGAATTTTAGCAACCTGAATTACGCAATCCAAGCGGCTTTGGATGAAGAGGTCACCAGCGCGTCAGGTTCAGGAGAAATTATGGGTATGCATAAAAAATATTATTTTAATTCAAACTATAGAGGTACAAGGACTCAGTTTAGTGGTCAACGAGGTGGATACTACAACCCGGCTTCGTCTCATGGGGGGCCCGGACAAGGCTTCCGTGGCAACCAGCGAGGTTACAACCAGCGAGGTTACAACCAGCGAGGATACAACCAACGAGGCTACAACCCGCAGGTCATGACTCGAAGTACTCGAGGAACTGGAAGTTACCAGTTCAGAGGTCAACATTTTACAGGTATGTCTAGAGGAAACCAAAGGATACGCCAACAACCAAATGTTCACATTATGAATGAAAGTCGGCCTATAGATTCATTTCAACATTCAGAAAATGCAGAAAAATTTTTTCGTGACTAATTTTAATGAACATTCTATTTTATCATGTGATAGTAATTTTTTCACAAATTTTTCCGTATATGACAAAACATTTTCATTTATAATAGATTCTGGCGCATCGTTGTGTGCTATTAAATATGAATGTATTTTAGACTTGAATCTTATACTACACAAAGAGAACATTATTATAAATGGTCTTGGAGGTAAAGTCAATGCAATAGGATACGTGTTTATAAAATTGAGCTATGATGATTTCATTGTTAGTCATAAGTTTTATGTTTTCAATACTTTGCCAATTATGTCTAATGGTATAATAGGTCGAGACTTTTTAAGAAAATACAAATCGGTTTTAGATTTCGAAGAGAATATTTTAACAATGCGTGATAGGTTTAATAAAATAATTAGTATGCCCATTACAAATAAACTAAATAATCAGTTAGAAATATCGGCTAGATGCGAGTCCATTCATTATATTGAAACTGAACTTCAGGAAGAATGCGTTGTATGCTCACTAGAGATACAAGACGGCGTTTACTTAGCGAGTTCTATTGCGATGCCTATCAACGGTAGTATACCTATTAAAATATTGAATACTACGGAAAATAATATCATTTTGCCACAATTAAATCCGAATATTCATAAATTGAGTGATTACAATATTTGTTTCTTTAATAAGATAGAGAATAAAGCAGATAGAGTTAAACAATTATTTTCTTGTATGAATTTATCGCATATGAATGAGGAGGAACAAACGTCCATTAGGAATTTATGTGCTAAATATGCTGATATCTTTTATTTAGCGGGAGATAAATTAAGTACGACTGATATTTATACTCACACTATAACGTTGAAACCAGGGACTACACCGATATTTTCGAAACAATATAGATTACCTCACGTACAGAAAAATGAAATAAAAAAGCAGATCGACAAAATGGTTCAAGAGGGAATAGCGGAACCAAGTAAAAGCGATTGGTCAAGTCCTGTGTTATTAGTACCGAAAAAAGTAGACGCGACAGGTTCTAAAAAATGGCGTTTAGTAGTTGACTACCGGAAATTAAACAATTGTGTAGTAGATGACAAGTACCCATTACCTGACATAACGGAAATATTAGAATCATTGTCTGGCAGTATTTATTTCAGTCATTTAGATCTTCACCAAGGTTACTATAATGTAAAATTAGATGAAAATAGTCGAAAATTAACAGCATTTGCATCTGGTCAATTTCAAATGACTAGAATGCCAATGAGCTTGAAAACAAGTCCCAGTTCTTTCTCTCGTATGATGAATATAGCTTTAACAGGTCTTAATCACGGAAAATGTTTAATTTATTTGGACGATTTAATTTGCTTCGGAAAAAATTTAAATATACACAATAAAAATTTACAGGACATTTTTGAAAGATTACGTAAAGTAAATTTAAAATTGAACCCCTCAAAATGTGATTTTTTAAGAAAAGAAATTTTGTATCTGGGTCATGTAATATCTAACAAAGGTATACAACCTGATCCGGCGAAAATTAATACAGTAAAAAATTACCCATGTCCGAAAAATTGTGATGAAGTTAAGAGATTTGTAGCTTTCGTGAATTATTATCGAAAATTTATTAAAAACTTTGCAGAGATTGCACATCCTTTAAATTCACTATGTCGAAAAAATGTATCATTTCATTGGGATCAAAAATGTCAAAATGCTTTTGAAACCCTTAGACACAAAATTATATCACCTCCAATTTTACAATATCCCGATTTCTCACCACAAAATGAATTTATTCTTGAAACGGATGCGTCTAATTATGCTATAGGATCTGTTCTAGCCAATAGAGATGGGCGTCCCATTGCATTTGCAAGTAGAAGTCTAAACAAAGCTGAAAAGCACTATCCCGTGATAGAGAAAGAATTATTAGCAATAGTATGGGCGGTAAAACATTTTCGTCCGTATCTATATGGCAGGCATTTTAAAATTCGTACAGATCATAGACCTTTAATTTATCTTTTTAATATGAAAGACCCATCAAGTAGGTTAATTAAATTCAGACTTGCTCTAGAAGAATATAATTTTGATATAGAATATGTGAAAGGTTGTAATAATAGCGCTGCAGATGCTCTATCTCGAATTTCGTCAGATGAACTAAAAGAAATGCATGAAGGTATTGTACATGTTTTAACGCGTGCACAAGCTAGGAAATTGAAAGATTCTTCGGTTGGTATAGCACCCTCAGACAGTTGGCCTGATCATCCAAAAGTTGTAGGGACTCATATTAGGCCGAAAGAATCAGTCGAGCTAGTATTTATAGATTTAAATAGTTATAAAAGAATAAAAAGTGAAGGTATTATTACTAAAGAGACGCAATTATTTTGCTTTGTAAGCAGCAACCGTACGATATTTATTAAATATTTAGGATCTCAATCGCGAAGTACACGAAGTGAATTCGTGAGAGAACTAGATAATTTGTGTAAAGATATTAAAGTCGAAGAAGTTTGTATAGTTAAAAAGAAAGATAATGAAGATTTTATTAGTAAATTATTAGAAAATATAAAGAATATAAGAGATAGGACCGGTCCGCGAATATGTATTGTTAAGGATGTTGAGAGAATAAGTGATAAAGACGATAGACGAGTAATCCTTAATGACTTTCATCTCTTACCCAGTAGTGGCCATGCTGGTATGAGAAGAATGTCTAATAATATTAAAAAATATTATTATTGGCCTGGTATTGATAAAGACGTAAAAGAATTTGTAAGACGTTGTGATAAAGGCCAACGACAAAAACATTTTACTCCTAATAAAGAACCCATGAGTATTACAACTACAGCCAATTCGGCATTTGAAAAAATATTTTTAGATCTTGTTGGACCCTTAGAAACCGACAACGATAATTTTAGTTATATACTCACTTTGCAATGTGAACTTAGCAAATATGTTGAAGCTTATCCTTTAGTTTCTAAAAAGACCAATGACGTTGCTAAAGCCTTAGTTGATAATTTTATTCTTAGGTATGGCGTGCCAAAGGAGATAGCTACTGATCGAGGTAAGGAATTTATATCATCCACATTTCAAGAAGTTTGTAAATTATTGAAAATTAAACAATTAACCTCTACGGCCTATCATCATCAAAGTATAGGTGCGTTAGAAGTATCTCACAAACATTTAAATTCATTTCTTAGAATTCATACTGATAAGCATCCAAAGACTTGGAGCCAATGGCTTCCCTTTTGATGTTTTGCATATAATACTTCGGTACATACAGAAACGAAGTTTACTCCTTATGAATTAGTTTTTGGTAAAAGGTGTAATCTACCAAGTAACTTATGTAAAGATTTAGTGGAACCAATATATAATTATGAAAGCTACCCATGTGAACTGAAATACCGTATACAGCTTTCACAGAAAGAAGCTAGAGAAAACTTACTTAGTAGTAAAATGAAAAGAAAAGAAATTTACGATAAATGTATAAAACCTGTTACATATTGTGAAAATGATTTAATTTTAGTAAAAAATGAAGTAGGCAATAAATAGGCAGATTTGTATTCAGGTCCTTATAAAGTTGTTAGAGATATACCACCAAACGTCGAAATTTTAAAAAATAATAAACTAGATGTCGTTCATAAGAATAGGACTAAGCTATATTATTCTTAATAACCTATGTAATCATGTTAACCATAAATTGATATTATTATAAAGCATGTTAACTTTAGACAACTAAGATATAATATAAAAAAAAAAAAAAAACATTGTACAACGTATTTTTTTTTTAAGAAGAAGGGAGATGTAGGGTGTGTTATCTAGAATGTTCTATGTAATTGCATCATTTACTATGTGTCATGTGTAACCCCATTATTTTGATATTTAATCGATGATTTATACAATAAATACGCAGTCTTAATTATGACTTCATTGTTTTACTTGGTCTCCTAATACTTCCCGTACACAACTGTTTCACAATTTTATACAAAATCACGTAGATAAATTGATTGAAAGGAATTAAGAGCCAATAGGTTAACATGTGTGCACTTCGTGAAGCAGTTGTCGATCGAATGATGGCCGCTAGGAGTTGTCCGCTCTTATTTTAGTAACATTAAATATTAATAATATAATTTGTAAACAAAAATAAACCATAATCAGCGCGCACCATCACACATTTAAAGGGGCAAATAACACGAAGTTAATTGTTTAGTTGTGTTTATTTTTCATTTCATATAAATTTTTCCACGCGTTCCAACAATCATTTATACATACAATACTTTATCATTTATCATTTAACTTTGAACAAATAACACCCTTCAAATTAACAATAGAGGACATGACAAGTAGGTCTATGTATTCGGAGGCATTTTGAACAATGGTCTACCTTAGTCAGATGGTGATCCGGTCAGCTGGCCCAAAAATCGTAAGAATTGAAAAAAAAACACTGCTGCTTACAACTTAGTGATCACGTTTTCACGCTTATTGTGAAGACTCAAAGCGTTTATTTTACAAGTAGGTTTATACTTTTGAGCGTCATTATCAATTTTCTTAATTTTAATACATAATTCAGCAAAATTTTGGCAACGTTATTTGAATCTTGAGGTTTGAAACGGCACATTTGTTTGTATTTATCTGTTGTTAAAACTATAGGAATCATTTTTTATATAGTGGTTTTTGGCGAGATTTTTTACATTGGTTTAATATCTCGTTAAATGGATGTTTTGTTGTTTTATTATAATAAGCTGACATTAAAGATTTGGAGATCTAGGCCACCAACTTTATAGGTACCGTGGCGTCTTTATGATTGGTTGTTATTAATTATAAGTATTATTTCAACACACTTCAAGATTGTTTATTAATATTCTTACAGTCACTACAAGATGAATTTAACGGTAACCCTTCGAAAGGATTGTGTAGTGTCTGGCACATTCCATTTCATCCTCTACATGTCAAGGCTGGCCGGTGCTTCCCCTATCAAGTTCGAGAGAGTGATGGGCGGTTGGCGAATACGTGTGTCGTTGGTCGCCAATGCTTATTGCGTTATTGTCCAGATGTTTCTATGTAATAGACTCTTATAATGTTATTATCATAGCTATACATAGTGTTGTAAATATTATTATTTTATACACCAACAAAAATATGTCCCTTTACCTACTGTTCACCGCCATACCTACTATTCGTGGTCATCATCAGCGTCATCATCTCAGCCAAAATACGTCCCCCACAAGGTGGTCCGACGACTTGGTAAAAGTCGCGGGAAGCTGCTGGATACAGGCGGCACGGGACCGGCTGTTGTGGAGGACTTTGGGGGAGGCCTATATCCTATTCGTGGTCCTGTTCCAATAAAACTACGTACATATGTTTAGCATTTCAAAGGTTTAGGCGTTATATTTAAAGAGGAAAAGAGTTGTACTATCTGCAGCTTTGTGTTGTTTGTTGCAAATATTAATATCTTTATGTATGTTCCAGTGATATTAACCTCAATCTACTCATTAGATCGTGATAAAGTAGTGGATGGATACGAGTCCTCCAATAACACTGGATTTATGCGCGTAGCGCTAATCATTCACCTGGTAGTGCATTACGCGGTCGGTATGGCCATTGCTGCCACTGGCCTTGACCGCATGCGTAACATGATTGATTATACGGCGCGTCTCCAACAAGTAACAGATTTATTATTATTATATTTTTTCTTCTTTTTATTTATTAAGGTACATAAATAACAACGCCACAAGTCTAAATAATGTTACTTATTAGAGTGTGCAACTGTTTTACCGGCAACATTAGGCACAAATAGTGCATAGTATTTCTTATAACTATTAACTAACCTGTGTATCCGTGACTTTTTACCAGCATTAGTTTGACATCGGGTAAATGCAAGAATGTTAGACATGTTAGGGCAATGATTCTCAGTGGGCACTGCATCATTTAATTTGTTTGTAAGCGTAACGTAATGACAATGTAACACACCTTGTTACCTATAACATACCTAACGTCTAATAGACCTATCTAACGTCTGTGTTCCAATGTTATAGAGTTATACTTTATTGTTAGATATACGATTACACTTATGTATAATGCGTACAGCACAAAAATTTACTGTTTGAGAATAATTCTCAAGCAGTTAATTTTTCCGCAATTATATTCCTGCAGTAAAATGGATGCCTGACTTTCACTATATATTCAGGTTCTACGAGAATGTGAAATTTATTTGCTTACAGATATGTAAGTCTAGAGCTGACTGCAATACTATTAGAATAAACAGTGACTCCTGATAATTCAAGGAAAGTACACTTATGACTCTTGTCAAGAGTAAACTAATTTAAGACGGACTAAGATGTAGTTCACTTTCTATTATTAGGTCTCATTTACCCCAACTTTTTCGAATTTCGTGCATACCTTTCAATGTACAACTAAATTTACTATTATCTGTAACAAGATTTATCATCATTCACGCATAGAATAGACAGAAGCGAATCTAATATCAAGCCAAGAGACACGACTAAACTCACAGAATTATTATCAGATCCATTCAAGATACTTTTTATGTATGATTAGTGGTTAAATTAACCTAGCCTGTAGACAGATGCAATTTCTCCAGTTGCTTTCGCTGTGGCACATTCCACGTGCTGCTTAAAATTAAGACACGTATCTATCATCACTCCAAGGTAGCGTATGATTAGTTGCGTCGTGACTGTATGCCGCCCAACTAACAGGGTCATTCTCTCATCCTGTTACTTGGTGGTAATAAGCACAGCTTCCGTCTTATGTTCTGTAAGCTTAAGTCCAACTTGCTCCATCCAGTTATAAATGAGTGCGTACGTTTGATCGAATGCCCAATTGATTTCTTCAATGTACCTGACAACGATCACTACCGCCATATCGTCCGCGAATGTTCTCAATGTTCTGCAAATTAGCCGGTATATTTAATGAGGCAAGGGCACTTCTAATTAGATCCCATCGGGCCGAGTTGAAGGTATTTTTAATATTCAGAGCCTCCATCTGGTTCCAGATATTACTTATTTCGCAGTATTGATCACTAGGTCGATTGCACCCATTGTAGATCAGCTTTTGCAGAATCCATATTGGTTTCCAGACAGTTGCCTGTCAGCAATAGCTTTAATACGTTTGTGGACAATACGTTCCAGTACCTTTCCTGTCCAACATGTATGACCTGCGGTTTGATGATGGTTCATCTATTGGTTAATTTTCCATATATATATATATATATATATATATATATGGAAATAAATAATAATATGTATATGTATATATATATATATGTCGAAGAACCATTACGGGTTCCGCTTATGTCTTCGGGTTGGTTAGCCATTTTTAATGTGGAGGTAGAAAAATAAATATTAAGTACACACACGCGCAAGTAAATTCGATCACAAACAATATTTATTATACACACAGAATAACCACCACAATGTTATTAAATGTGACACACTGAATCAATATTACAATAATTAGTAATTATATTATAATGAATTATTAGTACAATAATATCACCAAACAGGCGAGAGGACTACGCAACCAACTCAATCCTAAAAATAACTAAATCATAATTCATATCTGGGTACCCTCCAGTTGGGAAAATCCCAAACACATTTTTAACAAATGTTCAGTTTCTTATAAAATACCTTACATTCATCAAGAAATATTTTATTCTTATAACCACTCCCACCTAATACAACACTCGATCTCCGACATATATATATATATTATATATATTATTATTTATTTTCATATATATATATATATATATATATGTCAGAGCGTTAGAGAGATACTCAGAGAGAATAAAAACTAATCCATTATGTGTATATCTCGGACATAATATCTGCAGGTATAACAGGTATGCATACCTCTACGTCACAAATTTCTACACACTTAATTGTAGCTAACAGGTGTTGTTCTCTGAACTAATTTGATATATACACGATACTAAGACGGACAACATGACTTAAAATTGTAACATACTATATTAATATTTTATTATTTTATGATTTTAAAATCATATTAATTGATTCGCTTTCTGTCTCAATGTAACACCACACTGTGCGCCCCGATAGGGTGAGTTGAAGATATGAATAATTGACCTCTAGTAGCTCGATTATTCATATGTTTATTTGTCTTTGGTTTTGCCATAATTTTCTTTGTACATTTGAAATGTCTAGAAAGATGGTTCAAAACTTTTAAATTAACTGCTTAACTTTAAAGGTTTGTTGTATTCATTATGTATTATTACTGTTTTTCTGATTCAACTAAAATAAATACCACAAATAAATAGCACCAAAAGTAAGGATATCTGTAGTGTATTTTTCAACCATTTTAAAAAGCTACTATAACAGCTTGGCAAAATAATGTTAGTGGTAATAAAGCTACGATCAAACGCTAATGACAAACACGTCCAAAATAAAATAAAGAAAACATGATTCATGTAAAGGTTTTTTTACAGTGACGTCCACTTCGGCTACATTCATTGCTGTTTTTTTATGTTTACTCCAAATACAAATATACACCATACAGTTTTGGGCTGTCACCATGCGCCTGGTATCGATCCAGAAACAGTTGAACAATTGTTTGAAGAGCATGCTGGAGGAATTTAAACAACAATGTTGGTTTTTGATCAATTACTTTTCTACGTTTTTTACTTTTCTTAGCTACGCCATTGTTACTCTAATGGCTGTTCAAATTCATTTAACACACAATAACAACAAAATAAATATATTGTCAGCATAATAAAGTCAAACATTTAAGTTCGAGTAATCTATATCGAGTAGGCCTTATAACAGTGCACTTTCATTAGTCAATGGGATCCAAAATAATAAAAATAAAATAAGACACTAAAAAACGGCGATGAGATGACTTTAATAACCTGTTTAAGTAAAAGTAATATATTATTATCAACAACCTTGAATAGTCCACTTTGGGCATACATACATATGTCTCTCAATAGATAGTCATGCGACTCACGTAAATATATTTATATCATATCATTAACGTAATAATCTTTGACCCTTTTGACCCTTTTTGTGACCCTTCCTTGTGCGGAAATTTCCACGGATACCACCGAAAGGTGGTTATTTCGGATTCAAGCCGCACGCCGCCTCAGGTACTAGTAGCCGGGGAACCAGATGCACCCAAGTAAGGTAATCCCTGGAACCCGATGTACCTCGGGTCACCTACGGCTGTAGAAGGCTTCCTCCTCTATAGGAACCTCATGGTTTCTTTACTGCCCCCCTCCCCGAAAGGGTGCGCGTAGTTAGTAGTGCTCGCGTTACCACCACGGTCTGCCTCTACTAGAGTGACAGATGACCTGTCTGTCATCCCCAGGCCTGCGTTTATGGAGGACGGAGATCGTCTAATGCACTCTGGCACCTGAGTCTTCTGCGGTACGTAGCTCGTACCCCGGCCCGGCGGACCGGGAGAGTTCTAAACCTCTCCCGGTACCGCTCCACTGTCTCCTTTGCAAGCATAATCTGCTCGTAAAAAAGACTGCGGAGTTTCACGCGCTCTCGTTCCGTATCATGGCCTCAATCATGATACCGAGCGAGAGAGTCTCCACTCTGATGGCCGCCATGAGGTCACGCCTCTGCTTCACCCATGCCGTGAATTCTGCCAGCGTGTGGAGCGCTGTGTCCACTGTCCAGCCATCGCAGTGATGGCACTCGGGCGTTAGCTCCTTACGGATCAGACACAGGTGATCTCCGAAACATCCTTTTCTAGTGATTACCTACGTCAACCGGTATGAAAGAGTCCCGTGATGCCTCTCAAATTAATCGTCCATAAGGGGTCTTATCGCCGAAACAACGGCGTGCCCAGCGCTTGGTTACCCAAGTCGTTCCTTCCACTTCTCCACGAGGGCCTGGCGCAGTTGGGATTTCTCAAGACTCCGACCCTCCTTGTGCTACTGATAAAGAACCGCAAGGGCTCTAGCCTCCAGGTCCCATGGTGGAGTTCCGGCCAGGAGATGCACCACCTCAAAGGAAATCATGCCGTACCCCCTTATAATCCTGATGGTCAACATTCGCTGTGATCGTCGCAACCACATTATATTGCTGGCGTTCAGGACCTCCGCCCATACTGGAGCCCCATAAAGGGCCATGGACCGTACAACTTCAGCGTAGAGTCTCCTGCAGGAGTCATCGGGATCATAACATGAGAATATTCGGCAGGAAAGGTGCCAACGCACACGCTGCAACATCCAACTTGGGGACCAGACTTCGGCAGTGATGTCCGACGTCTTACCGGCTATCGAGTACGAGCCTCAAATACCTCAAAGAGGGCTCGATACCGATGCGAGTGCCTCTTACTACGAGGCTGAATCTATCAGGTGGCTTCCTCCGAGGGCCATGAAAGAACCAGGCCTCGGATTTGTGCAAAGCCACCTCGAGACCCAGCCGCCAGATTCGCTGCACGACTTGAGAAACATCGGCCGTAGTCCTCAGGGTTGCCTCACGGTGTGTCTTGTCGCACGCCGGGTGTGACGGAAACCAAACCAGCAAATGCTCTTTGAAACTAAGTTAAGACACTCGTTGCTGAAACTGTCTTGGAAAATGCACACCCAACTGCAATCAATAGCAGACAACACTAAATGGCAGACGATAACTTTAAGCTTGTATAAAAACGTAGAAAGAAGAAAGCAACAGGAGCTGATAACAAGAAACTTAGCTTTGCGAACAGGTGTTACTCACGCAACTCAAACAGTTTCAGTGTGAACTAAGGATCTTTTTACAGTTAACTTCCATGGTAGGGCGGGTATTTTTTTAAAGAACCTGTCAAAGTAAAGTTGGTCATCTGTGAGAAAACAGTACTGCACCGGTCGAGCCGGTTCGTTCGTACTGAATTCAACGTGGCTCTTCTACCTACAACATTATCAAGTGTTTATCAAGGGTGTATCAATATCACTATTGCTACTTAACGTTTACACCGAGTTTGAAATGTGAATCGCTCTTGAGAACTGGACTGATGGTGTATACAAGATTACCAATTTGCGGTGCGCAGGTTTCACTAACTGATTTGCGAATAATGCTTTTAGTAAGTACTTCTCCAAGAGAGTATAAGCCATACGTCGGTTTTAATCATCATCATCTAAGATCGAAATAATGGTCGCTGACCATGTCAGCTATGACTCACCTGAATTAACATAGGTTACGAAGTGTGACGTGGCTTAGACCTACGTATACCTTGGGGTTTTAACCTCAAATAATAACTGTGATGATGAAGTCTAACCACGTATAGCCATAACCAATGCTGAGATGGAAAAGTTTGATTGATACCAAAGTCACCAAAATTAGGCTCGTGTTCCTTTCATATTCCCCGTTCCTGCTACATTTTTTGCGGAAACGTGGAGCGTGTGTGAGTTGGAAAGGAAGAAAATAGATGCCTTAGAAATATGGCGTTGAAAATAAATCCTCATCAAATCGACTTATAGTGCAGTGAAAGGTGAAAGGAACCAGATTCCATAGAAGAACACTCATGTGCTGGTACGAACAGGTGAAATCTGCAATAGGAAACCATGTGTCTGACTGTACCCATTACTCTGCTAACAGAGAGAGAGATGGTGGTAATTTTATTTGTCCACCTCTACCGCTACTGATATGCGCACTTCAACGCGACCATGCCTTCTCTATTAAGAACAATACGACAGAGAAGAAGAATATAAGTGTGCCTGACGCGTCCGCTAATGATGACTCAGTATTCTGTTGCATGCAATGCTATGCAGTTGGATATGTTATCAAATGAAAACTACTTCACTCAATTGCTCTAATCTGTATGTAATTGACGTTTCTAAACAAGGTACAAGGTGCCGTGGAACGATTTCTCGCCTTTTAACTACCTCGGTGGCGCAGAGGTTGCGAATGCTACTACTGCGCTTTAGGTTTCGGGTTCGATGCCCGGGTCGGACTAAATGTTTGTATGATCTGCAAATATTTGTTCCGAAGTTTGGGTCTTTTCTATGCATAATACGAGTATATTAACAACAAAAAAAAAACTAAATATCTGCTTTGCTTAATTTGGAATTAGATGACATTGTGTGTCAAATGTCCAAAATATTTATTATTTATTTGGCCTCGTAGCGTACAATGTCTTAAAATATCCTAAACATCAGTTCATCTATTCTAACTGGCTAATTACACGAAGATAAGAATGCCACTAAATAAAAATTTACATTTATTTTACATTTTACTACATAACAATTAAACAAATATTGAAGGATCTATTTTATCAAAATCAAACAGTTGAAATGTCTAATTTACCGAAGTTTATTAAAGCTATATCAATTATTTTTCCATTGCAGGTTTTAAAACCGATCCCGTTGCATTAGTCAGATTCATGAATATTTACTGTTCCTTGTGTGGGATGATAAAACAGTTGATTGACAGCAACGGTCCTGCTCTATTTACGATGCTCATGTTTTTAGGCACTTATGTGATGACTGCGCCATATTTTGTGGTAGCTACATTGTGTAAGTAACTCGTTTACACGAATATCGTTTCTTATATATGCAGAAGAGTTATCTGTAATTAAACTAACAATAATAACTTAAAGTTTAAACAGTACAACGGTATCAATAAGTTTAAACCAAAAACCTGTCGTATTAAACTCGTGGTTCACTCAAGAGATGTCCAAGTCTTTCCATATTCTGCAGGATCATTAAAACTCATGGTAAATGTGTCGTGGTACCTTTGAAGTAGTGTTTGTAAGTAAAATTTGTGAGTAGTACTCATGTTGGTAAAGCATATACGGTTTTACCAACGTACGTATTTTGGGAATATCCGACTAACTGCACGCCCAACGATGAGACTTTATCAAAGAGTAATATTATCTCAGCATTAGTGTCTGCTGTAATAGCAAGATGATAACTATCTTTACATTTTCTAGTACATTAAGTACAGAATATAGTACAATACACAATAGTAATAAAGTAAACACCGAACTAACGTTTTTGCAGACGAAACAGAATCATTTTTATAAGAAATATATATCGAGGAGACTTATTTGTTTTAATTCATGATGCAGTTGCTGAACTGAGTACTAACACATTAAACAGGTTCAACTCTTTGGAGTATTTTAGTTTTATAGTTCTTTAACTAAAGTTTAAAAGTTCTTGTACAGGAAGCGAGATACACTGAAGTTAATGCTTATTATCATATTATTTTTTACTTACTTGTAATTCAATCAAATGAATTCTTTTATATTTTCACACTACAACTATCCATGAACACATCTTTCTACAATTAATTTGCCCAGTCAAAGGGCGCCTGGAAGAAATTGCTTGTTAGCGATAGGGCCGCCACTTGTACTTGATGAGTAATTTAATGTAATCTATGTAGGTATATTGTACTTACTGATGTAAAATAAATTTCATTTTATTCTATTGCTTGACAGGATATGTAATGTTACAAAGAATTTCGAATAGATTTGCATATGACTGGATACAATATATTAATGTACATCTATTTTACTGTTCAAGTCATGTTGAGAATAAGTTTGTTTGTGTTTCAGAGTAGTGAAGTAGATCTGAAAAACCCTAACTTTGCATTAGTTTTGCAGTTCGGATGAACACACATCTACCCGCTGTGAGAACATTCACTGTAATATCCTGGTGTCTACTTAGTTTTAGTATGCTTACGATGACCGCCGAACCTTGCCACCGAAGTCATATTCAGGCAAGATCTAGTAAATTACTTTGAAATAGTGTAACTGATTTATGATGTCAATGTCGACAATGTCCGTGTGGTGATAGATTAAGAAAACAGGGTCTCACCATTCTTATTTATCCAGGGTGTTGTAAGAGCCAACTAAGGGAGTAAAATGAGCAGAAAAACAGTAACACAGAGAGAAGGAAAATTTGAAACAAACAGAAAACCGCCTGGCCAGCATTGGCTGTTGATGATGACATGACCTAGGCAAATCAAGTCAAAACGCGATAAATTGTTTTGTTTATCCTACATTCTTCGAAACCTGAGTGGGTATAAGAACCGTAGCGCTGATTAAAACAAGTTCGCCATACATATCGTCCATCCTCAGCTAAACTAAGCTTAAATTATGTTCAAGTCATTGAAAGTCTGATATAAGCATTAAATTATGTCGGGTAACGGAAATCACCACTGATGGTTGCTTTCTCGTTAAGTTTAAATGTCACATGAATGGCCTTGTTGTATTTGAATAATAATAATTATTACCCAATTTTTCATAAATTATAGTAATTAACTGTTAAAAAAAATTCTAATTTTATTAGTTTTGGAAAGCTAACCTGTTCATAATAGAACTGGTGCTTAACGAATAGCAGTAACATGTAGTGAAATAAATATTCAGTAGAATGTTGATATACTAAACGAGTTAGTTAACAGGAGTGAGCAAGGATCATTTACACATTCATTAAATAATATAAATTAGTTTAAAAACTTTATTATATTTATGAGAGAAACCATTTAATTTACAATTTTTATTGGTATTATATTACTTATTCTATTAACAACACTAAATTTGTGTTTGAAATTAAATTTTCTTGAGAAAATATCCACATTTATATCAATCTGACAATAATATTACCTAACTGGTAATATTATATAATTGTGTATAATTTAAGTTAATTTTCAGATTCACAAAATTTTTCCTTACATTTATATGTATAAAAAAGTGATTCTTCATAGTTATAAAAATGCACGCGTATCAATAATATTGTCAGCGGGTACGCAAATAGTCACTAACCTGAGGGCCCATCCATGTCTACAGGAATTTTGCAATAAAACACGCTTCACAAACTTTCTCCGATCACTTAGATATTTTACGAAATTCGTTTCTCTAAGAAAACATGCAAATTGAAAAACTGTTATTGATGTTCCTCTTTTCAGTTGTGGTTGACGAAAAGCTTGGTCCGTCAGATGAGGCGCTACGCTTCCACAGAAAAAACAACAATTTCGGACAAACTTAAAACATTTTACAGACACATCGAGCTCAACCCCGTCCACTTTGTTCCGCTTCAATTATTGACATTTAACAGAAGCCTTCTAATCACGGTAAATGTTTCACTTCATATTACGTCAAGTAATAATGAACAACCTCCTTATTCCACGTTAAATATCGTAAAAATAAAACCATACAACCATGAGACAGAGAGTTATACAAGAAAAATGTATGTAGGTAGAGACGTTCACGTTCGGTAATTATATACTCATATGTAATCCAATTGTATGAATTTAATAGTATCCCCACGTGCAAGTACAAAATAAAGAGAGAAATATATACAAAATACATACAAATAAATAAATAAAATAACACAATTTCCTATGTTGAATAACACTGCATAATACACATAGGCCTTATTAATCGGCCAAAAGGCCTTGGTAGGGGTAATTTAATAATTATATTTTAGGTAATTTATTGTTTAATTTTAACTTTTTTCCATGACGATATCGTGATTTATAAAACGTATCGTGTAAAAATAAATATAATATGAAAGCCGAGTAGTTTGGTATTCTGATGAATATTACAAACAAGCAGGATAGTTTAGGTCTGTAGGGTGTGATTTTACTTATGGTTGCAAGAAAAATAAACAGTATATCCAAGAACAATTATTTTAGTTACGTCTACCCGCATTTTATAATTTGTCGGATGAGTTGAAAATATTTAGAGACGAATACTATTATACATATTATGGTAACGTTTGTGTTTTTGTGTCAAATAATATTATGTAATATACATAAATATTAAATACATGAGTATTATTTACGGTAAATTTATAAAGTGTATGTGTATGTCACTTACGGTAGGACATATTCTATAATATTTTTTGAAATAAATACAGGAGCTAAAGCATTCGATATATTTTTAAATTATATTTCCTTCACATTTTAAAGAAATACTATGTGAATCCCTGTAACAACAGTCGTAAATCGATTGCCTTTGACCGAATATTCTCTTTTTATTTCGTGCATTTATTTTGCGAGAAACTTCCTATTTCTTGCGAAGCACTCAATACTGTAATGTCTATATTAATGAAGCGAAGATATTCTGACGATCGATGATTATAACCACTCGATGTTGGATACAATCTCTATAGATTCTGGTTTCTTTGTACCTCAGTACCAACTAGAAAGAACAAAGAAATGAGAACAGCGTTCCATGCACCATCGGGATCGGGTCCGAATCTAGATTTGGTCCAGCCCGATCTGTAACTTCTGTTAAGACAATTTCTAACTATGACGTTCTCACGAGAAACATTGGATGACCTGTCTAAAAAAACAATCCTTAAATGTTACTAAAGAAGGTTGTTCAAGCGTTCATGGAACTTCGTATCATTGTAAACATCGTTGTTTACACTTATAAATGTTAGAACCTTAAATAGTTATTGCTGTTCCTTCTACTTAAAAAAAAATAAAATACAGGGCTGAGAGTCACTTTACTCAAAGTATTGTCCATCATTAGAGACTACTTTCTCTCATCTTTCTGGCACTAATCAAATCTTCCATTATATACAGCTCATAATAAATTATGTCCTGCTGATCCCACCAAATACAAACTAGAAGCTTCGAACCGTGAATATTTAGTTTTGGGGACAATGTTGATACGTAACCGGACATACTCCACAATTTTTTATGCTTTGGATTGTGGTAGTGAAATCACTTTTCATCTCCAATGATAATGTGATGCTGAAAACCTTTTCTTTTCTGCCGTTGAAGTAGCAATTCACACAAGACATGAAATGTCGGTTAACGTATCTCGGCTTCAACTCGTACGATACTCAATGTCCTTGCTTTTGGATCATTCCTAATGTATTTAAACATTTTAAAAATGATAAAGCATCTACTTGCAGTGTTTTTCCAAGCTCTACTTCTGTCTGACGTAGATCTTGATCATGCAATGCCTCCAATTCTTTGCTTTCAAACTTTATCAGTGTTCCTGAACGTTCTTTATCTTCAAGGTCAAAGTTACTATTTTTAAAGTGCCTAAACCAGACTGCATGTTACATTCGACAGAGCATTGTCACCATATATTTCAACAATAATGCTATGTACTTTAGCTGCAAATTTCTTTTGAATAAAACAGCACAATAAAATGGGATATTTTATTACACTATTTTTTTCATAAGAAACATGCAAAACACTTTATTTAGCACAAAAGTAGACATTAACACAACAGGTAAATAAACACATTGTTGGCACTGTGGTAAACTATATTTCCTAGAATTTGAGGTAACATAGTACTACTTAACTGATGTGTTACTGTACGCAATTCAATGCACAGAGTGTCGCTGCGCTATCTTTTAATAATATAAAATGATGTCGATCTCGTACAGAACGCCAGGCTAGGAAAAACATCGATAAATGTTCTCGTGTAATAATTTTACATACTGGTTATTGCAATAGCTTTGTAAATAATGCATTACTGATGTTTAAATCTCACTCGAAGACTGATGGTTATCATGGTGATATGAATTTCATATGTTTTCAAAAGAGAACCGATGAAAAACTTTTACAAAATCTCCCTTTCAATTTCAACAATGCAGCTTACCATAACACTCAAATCGATAAGAAACTTTCCTGAGTGAGTTTCCTGAAATGTGAAATACAATAGTGATTAGAGCGCTGAGATGTTTATTATGATAACGCCATGCGTAAATGCGATCTTATCAAAATAATTAAAACAGCAAAACACGGAAAATAAGTAAAACTGATGAGACTTTGAAAGAAAATGGACTTCTCCTAGCCCTATGTGATCCGAATTAAAATTCTGTTTGAATGAGTATGGTAGTACATACAAGGCTAGTTCGCAAAGACTTCAATAGATACAAACTTAGATCAATAGTTATAAGATTTCTCTTCAAGTGCTTTTCTGTAATTATTCATCTGAAAAGTGTTGCAATTCTGATGACTATGTCATAAAAAATAAAAATGAATATTATAAATCTGATATTGTAATTGACTACGAATTGGACATTAATCCTAAACATCTTCAAACAATGAACATTAAACATTAGTGTTAAGTTACAATGAACAGCAAACCCTTTCATAGGAGCAGAATAAAACACTTTACTCACCCTCCTACGACTCCTAAGTAACATACATCAGAGCCCTCTGATAAAATGGACATAGTATCAGCCACAAAGTTACAGGGTTGACTGGAATCTATTGAGCAGCGCTTAAACGAAGTTTGTTCTATTTCATCTGGAGACAAGCTGAACTCAGAACAACCGCTAAAAATAAATACCTTTTGCCGTAAAGTAGCAAGCAGAGTTGCCCAAATTTCTCCTCAATATCAAGCAATCAAATAAAAAGTCTGAAGGTTTATAATAATCAAATCACCACCATTAAAAAATTAAAGAAAGTTGATTTGGTTTTATTTTCAATTTGTAATGCTTTTAATGAGTTACCCCTAAATCTATTAATTTTTTGAATTTTATAGTAGAACTACTCCTTTCCATACGTCCATTACTGTCACTTCTGTACACCAGGTTCAACAAGAGTGACTCACATATACACCGGGCTATGACATTAGAAAAATCCCGATACCGAGACCACTACTATTAATATATTGACTACTACTTTTATCATACTAGCGTACCATTCAAAAAACATTCAAAAAGTTTTTTTAAATCAGCGCATTTGCGACAACGTTATTTGATATACTCGAAGCAGTTTAATATATTTTCGAATTGTTATAATACTCGGAAAACAAATTGAAACAACGTTCGTCATATTAACGTGATTCAAATTTTCACATACCCCAATATATTTGTGCTAATTGTAAATGATGTCATAATCACATTTATTAGTTACGTATATACTGTCAGTCCTAGAATTGTATGCCGTCATTGCATAAAACATACACTGCCTGTAACAATATGCACTGTGAGTGTTTCTGCAAGAGATATAAAGCGGCATTTTTTTACTGTTTCAGGTGCTTTCGACCATCATCACTTACCTCTCAGTCATAATACATTTGTAACAAGTACGCGTCCATAACATATAACAGTTCCAGATCCTACATTACGATACATTATTAACCCAAAATTTCTAAAGCGGGTTCATTAAAATTCAACCATCTTCGGGATGTAAAACATCGACAAGATAACATTGTCGTGTCGTCGTGTACTTAATCACAATAATATGTAATTAACCCAATGAACAGTGCTATAACTTCGCTAAGTTTTGCTAAGGAATGGCGCCGATAGATAACATAGTGTGGTGTAAATAATAAATACTAATGCTACACATGTAATCAATGATTTACTATTTATAAATATAAAATTAAATACATTTTTGTCTCGTAGTACGTGCGATATTTGAAATATAACCAAAGGCACAAGGTTCCAACAAATAAAAATTGATATATAGATATTGATAGATACTTATTACCCACTTATATATGAAAGGCGCAAAGTATTTCAAGTAAAAAAACAGAACAGGTAAAAAGTTTAGTAAACATTGGCGCTCCGACTGATGAAGATAAAGTTTTCTTGAGACTAAAAAAATCTTCCACTTTCACCAGCCTGGGATGTAGCCAGCCAGTTTAATATTTATTTTTTGTCTATTGTCCGGTGGTGGTATTTTTTGGATATTAAGGCAATTATTTTATCTATTAGATTGTTCCTTCTACTAGCAATTAGCTATATAACTCTCTCTAACTCTTATTCTAGAGTAACAAAGTAGCCTATTTCTCTAGTAATCTTGAGATTTATTTATCTCGTGACTCTAAAACCTTTACTTTTATCTCCCATGAATTTAATTTACTTAAGCTTTCTCTATCAGACTAAAACTGCTTGCGTTACTCAAAACTGCATGCAGTATTGGTTGATGTTTCATATGTCTTCAAAACTGACACACATGAAATCGCTTTCTTCCTTGATCTCATGATCATGATCTCCTCAGAGGCACTGAATTGATCTTCCAAGTATCATCTTCATCGTCAACAAAGTGGTCGTATTAATGATAAATTCATTGTTTTACACAACTGCGAGTTAAAGTCATAAGATGTAGTCCTAGCCGATATCGACCGCGGCAGTCAGTCACGACGAAGACCAACCAGCTACACAGGCGATATTACAGTTTACAAGTGTGTGTGTAAGCACATGTGTGCTTTCTGTTCCCTCATTCTCATAATCAAATGGGATGACTATCCGACACGATCGGGAAGAGACCAGGCTCTTGTTCAATAGATTTTCCAAGATATTTGGGTTATGATTCCAATTATATACAACGTGGCGCCCAAGTTTTGGCAAAACAGTAACTAACAAGTAACACGATCCAATATACTTCCGTTAAAATTAATAAAAAAAAATCATAAAAACACAGAAATGCTAATTTACAACAAAATAAAAACAAAAAAAATTAGAGCACCATTTATTACATGGGTCACTCACCTGTAGGTGGCGGCAGCGCGGCCGGTACAAACATAGCGCCAAAATCAAACGTGAGCCAAGCATCGGGTGGCGCCTCGGTATTTTACACTCTTATCACTGAACAGTTTTTACTCGGTTCACTTTTTTTTAAAATCAGATCAATATTAGCTTAAAATTTAATTCAATTATTTAATCCATTTCATTTTAATTTTTAAATTTTCAAAGTGTTTAATGCATCGACGACATCTTCACAACATGTTTTCGTGTATTTTAGCACATAAGTTTTCATTCACGGCTAGGGTTTTTATTTTATCGAATGCACTAATGATCCTCGATCTTATTTTCTTCTGTCGAATTAACGTCTGCTGAGTACACTTAATTTTTTCACATACCCCACAAAAAAATCTAGAGGTGTCAAATCTGGTGATCTAGGTGGCCATCGTGTAGGCTCATATCGTCCTGTCTACTGTTCATCAAACATGTAGTTAAGACGCTTCCTGGCAGGCACCACTGAATGTGTAGGCTTTCCTACAAACCGATACCATAAACGCTTGTTTTAAGCAGTAGACAGTTGATAAGTGTCGTTAGACACTGGGTCATCAAGCAATTCTAAAAACTTAACAACAGTCAAATTTCAATCAATGAAAATAGGACCAATTATTTGTTTGCCGAGAATTACTGCCCACACATTTAAAGAGTAACGGTATTGGTGCGATGATTCGTGCACAGCTTGAGGATTTTCCATAGCCCAATACCGCAAGTTGTTGTGATTCCATACGCCGTTACGAGTAAAGGTACTCTCATCTTTCCACATGATGTTGGATACAAATTCAGGGTCATTTGTTACTTTGGTACGTAACCACTGACAGTACGCTACTCTTACGAATTGATCCCTGTTCAATAAGGCCTGTACTCTTCGAAACTTGAAAGGACGCCGTTTATCAGCTGTTAAGATATCATGAATCTTTTTTACTGAACACCAAATCACCGAGCAGCCCTACGTAAACTGCATGTAGGATTACACGTGTAATGATCCAACACGTATTCGGGGAGCAAACTCAACATTACGAGGCACCAAACTTTTATTGTCTCGCAATCTTTGTAATGCTCTTACAAAAAATGAGCTGTTTGTCGGATATACACAAGTGGTTCCATATCTCTCACAGTATATCTGCAAAACAAAAGATGCGTTTTGATGGCATTATCCGTAAATTAAAATTATATCAGTATATTCCATGGCTGTAGAGGACACTCACGGCATTATGAATGTCGATTTCGGTAAATCTAAATAATTCAAGGGCTTGCAAGCAAGAACAGCACTCAATTTCACATACACAGCACAACACAATAAATATTGCTACCTTTTAATAAAATTAGCGGGACTCGTTACTAATAAAAGTTTTAGAGTAGTTTTAGAGAAATTTATGATATATTTAATATCTAAAAATTGACCAATTATAGTAATTATCATACGTCTACTGATCTAATCGAATCCCAAAGCGTTAGATTTGATAGAAATAAATCATTACATTTTTGATCCATCCTACAGAAGAGAAAAATTTAGACTTGCCAAGTAATTGACAATAAGATGCGTGATTAGTGGACTCAAATAGGTGGACGTGGAGAAATGACGGTTAATGTCATCTAAATAAATAGGTTTCCTGATGCCGAATGAATTAACCTTGACCATAATGTCCTTATGTGGTCCAGCTACAAATACTAAAAAAAGTTATTTACGCATGTAAAAAGTTATATTTCTTTGGCATAAAAAGATAAAAATCCTTCCAAAAATTTCGCGTTGTATGAATCCTACGCTTGTAGAGAAAACGACATTAATAACATATTAGAAGAAAAGGTATTTTATATATTAAAAAAAAGTTTTATTATAGCGCATTAGCTAGTTAAATAATTTTCGGTTGAATTTCATAAAACTGTTATTTGTACATATTTAACAGCTTCAAAAATCAAAATGTTGACTAGCTAATTTCATGGGGTCGGTTTTTCATACGGGCTGTGATCGCATCGGAAAATTGTACTAGTCACAAAGATCTAAAAACAGAAATCAATAAAATAAAATATCATTAAAGAATGTTGATGAACAAGTGATAAAATCAAAATTCATTTTGACTTCTACAAGGATTATGTTCAACACATTCTCAAATTAAGGCGAGCGAAAGAATGATGTGTAACATCTAACATTCCACCTTAACAAAAAGTAACTATATCTTTTAAAAAATCAGGTAATATTTGAAGTGATTGATCGTACCGACGAACAATTATTATTACTTACCAGAAACAAAGTAATAAACTTTTGAAAACAGTACAATTATTGTTCTTCAATCGATATCTTTAACTTACAGAATTTCAAGGATAAATTTGATGTAAGTTTATGAATAATTTCAGCGCGCAGTGCTCACCTTGATACGACACGCTGGTTACATTATCATACTTATGTTAGTCATATCAGTAACAGTCGCCAGCAGCTTTCATAAATCACGTAACTGTTCTGTACCTGGTTGTAATTTATCTATAATTATGTCATTAGAAATATATTAACCTAGATTTAAATGACGCCTCTGGTAGTAGTAACAGCAACAGCACGCCACGATTCGCTGCATTCGTTCATGGTCTTTAACCGCAACACTGCACCGATAGTTGAACTCCAGTCTCAAAAACTGAAATAAATGTCCCATAAATAGGGCCGACCTCGCACAGATGCTGGACTACGTGGGCTGCAATCGTCCAGCACCTGTGCGCACAGCGTCCAGGACCCTCTGAAGCAGTTCATTCATCTCCTCCAGTCGGTAATGAAACTTGGTTTACTGTTCAGATACAGTTTCAAGAACTTGTCCTTTTAATTTAATTTATTTTAGACAAAGGAAATGGCTAAGCCCCTAATCGTAAATGAAGATCAGTTGTTGATATAAAATAGTTGAAAAATCCATTTGGTATAATTATGAGTAAAATAACGGGACTAGAGTACCAGTAACTTTAAGAAATAAAAAAAATATTTAGTCTACAGTAATCACTCGGAGTCTAGATCTCGTGTAACGTATAAATTAATATTATATTATTACTTCAACCGATTCTATTTACTATCCAGTGATCTGTGGTATATGTAGGTACAGCTAGGCAAGTTAAGTTAAAAAAAATATTTTGAAACAAATAACATTAACAACAACAACGACGTAGAGGCAGCACCACGTTTCAAGTGCTGCCTGTTCCTGCTGGTGAAATTTAGGTTGGTAACAAGTAATGACCGTGCTCGATAATTCACTAAGAGTGAGTCTTGTAGTGGGATGTGCGACGCATCGCGTTTAGCATCAGTGTCGGGTGACACGTAGATTTTTGAATATTTGATACAGTTCAGTATCTCTGATATTCATGCACGATGATTAATTTGTTTTCCTTTTCACGTCGTTCGTGGTCTGCGTTGGAATAACAGAATTCTTTGTACGTGATGAAAACCACTGTGTCGTAATCGATGGCTGTGTGAGAATTGATTAACAGAAGTTTTTGGACTACGCGAATAGGTCGAAGTATACGACGAAAAAGCTCAACCTGGCTCCATCGTCGTATACTCATCCTTTCACACACATACATACATTCAAATAGCACCAAAACCTGTAACTGTTTGTTATTCAGTAAATCGTTTGTTTATTTTATAATCAGCTAGTGACGTCTCCAGTCTCGTAGTCATTTATCACGGAGGCAATCAGGAGCAACACACAAATTGTACCAATAACGTTATTCAAATAAACTTGGTAGGACACTAAAAGTTGGTCAGCGGGTTCAGCGATAGTCTGGTCAGAGAACAGTCCGGCGATGATACAGGTAAGCATTAAAAGAAACACACTATTGCTTGCAACTGTGATCACAACATATATTTGTTGCAAAAACTCAAGGAATCAAAACGTTTATTTTGCAAGTGGATTTATTCTCTTCTTAGTATCTTTCTTCCTACAAGCGCTGTAACGTAAATAGGCTCATCATTTTGATTAAAATATACATTGAAATTACACTAATAAAATATACCAGCGGAGAAACTAATACATTGATCTAATGATTACTGTTTGTGTTGTCATTCAAACATACACGGATAACTTATCCAACAATTAATTACCTTATATTTTTGTTAAGTTTCAATTTTATGAGCCATGAGATTAAGACGGATATATTTACGCTGATACTTACCTATTGTTATAGCTATGACAGACAGATTTTGCTTTTTTAAAGATGATGGTTCTATGGAGATAAATCAAAATGTGGTTATAAGATACAATGAGAATTTTTATTACGTGAAATATCTTATTTCGCTTGACTTTAGCTTCAATGGCTCTTATCTGAATTAAAAATATGGTTTGTGTAGAGCAAAAAATAAGTTGTTAAAAAATATTAATATATGATATAAGCAATATTGTTGCGATGTTTATATTTTCCTTTCTTCTAACTATATGTGTGCAATGCACACTTTTTTTTACATGTGTGCATATCCGTCCGAATCCTACCTAAGGTTATATCGGACTCAAACGAACCAAAAATCACATGCCATCTCAGGTACATACTAGTAACCGAGGAACCAGGTGCACTCTAGAAAGGAAATCACTGATACCTCTACGTACATACGTCGGATCATCTGTCTACAGCTTGCAGATGTTCCCTTTCTAACCCCAAAAGAAGCGTTCCGTAGTGTGTCGTGCTACCATCTTGACCTGCTTCTGCTGAGGTGACAAATGAATCCACATTTCACTCCCAATCTTACGCTTATCATATTTCGAAAATATGATAAACAATATTCTAATTTATTTAAATTATAGGGTCAATCTCGAGACGCCCGACAGAAGCGATAATTTAAACTAATCTAAGTTGAATTATTTAATATTGAAAAAGTAGAATACATAGTATACATAACAACCTACACACGCATAATAACTTAGGTTATTACTTAAATTTTATGTATATTAACATATTATGGTAATGTAAGGAAAGGTTTTTGTTAATAAAATCTATTGATTATAAAATATATTTCATTCTTTTTTTTTCTGTGCGTAAATCCCCCGGATGCCACCTACTGGTGGTTATATCGGACTCGAACCGGCCAAAAACCGCACGCCGTTTCAGGTACTAGTAGCCGGAACCAGGTGTACCCGAGAAAGAAAATTTCTGGAACCCCGACGTACCTCTGGCCATCTATCTACGGCTTGCAGATGACGCCTTCCTGGCCCGCTTCTGCTAGGGTGACGGATAGCCTCACCTGTCACCCCCAGACTTGCGCTTATGGAGGAGGGAGATCGGTCTGCGATCTCCGGCGCCCGAGCCGTCTATAATACCAGACCCCGTCCCGAGCCTGGTGGAACGGGACCATTCTAAACCTCTTCCAGTCCCACTCTGTCATCTCCTTCGCAAGCATAACCTGTTCGCAGAAAAAGATGGCGGAGTTTCACGCGCTCTCGTTTCGTATCATGGCCACAATCATAGTACTGAGCTAGAGAATCCCCACTCCGGTCTAATAAATCCCTCTTTCTCTCATAGGGAAGGTCACTCCATTCGAGCCAGAGGCTAAGAAAATAATAAAAAATTAATATATTTATTTTGGTACACTTATACACAAACACTTTAACTTTTACAATAAAAAAATAAAAGATAGCTCATAAAACCAGAATATATTAGCGGTTTATATGGAGAAAAGAAGTTAAAATAGCAAACTTATTATTTCCACTCACAGGTTACACCACGTCTTTCACTTGATCAAGCGAAAACTACCCGATACTGGCCAGGAATTGTCAGTGAGCAATACTACACTTTATAAATTAAATTTACAAAGTAATGTAAAAGTGGACATTCTATCAGTGGTCACATCGCCCCAAGATGCTGTGAGAAGAAGAAGTGGTGATTAAAAAACTAGTGATCTCTACCGCGTCTCCTTTGTAATGTGATATACAAGATGGGTCACAAATTAGTTAACATTTGAAAAAGTTGTTATAAAAATCATTAGATATATTATAAAAACTGTTTGTTTACAAGAAAGCTAATTAGTTGATATTTATTTTTTAAAAAATATATCGTATAAATGACCACTGTTTCGATGTTTGCACGCTTCTAAGCGAGCACCAAAATTTTCGAATACTCCTCGGCAAGGAGATCACGGGTTGGCCGACATCTCTTTGCTGATTTTTTCATTTAGTTGATGTAGTGTATTTGGTTTAGTGATGTAGACACGATTCTTCAAATAATCCCATAAAAAGAAGTCTGTTGGGGATAGATCTGGACTTCTGGGTGGTCATGGAATCTCGCCTCATCTAGAAATCAGATTTTCGGGCAACACGTCTTTGACCACCGGCAGAGACTCATGGATGTGTGATAAGTGGTTCTATCTTGTAGAAACCATGTGTTACGGTTATAGCCAGCAAATTCCAGTAGCATTGGTCCTAGGAACGTCGAACAGAAGCGGAAACTTGCTGCACGTTCTCTTCGGCCCGTGAAGTCCGTGGGCCTCCAGTTCGCTTCACATTTAGCGTAGATCTCGTCTCTTCGAACTTCTTCACCCATTTCTTTATTAAAAGAGCACTCGGACACTGATATCAGTCGTGTAGATCGTATTCAACGCAAAATTTGCGTCTCACAGTAATAAGCGAACTGTAGTTTAAATAAAATTGTTTCACACAGTAAGCGCACTGTTCTGTGAAGCGATCCATTATGAAAAAATTGCCGAGAAACGATCTAGTGATTAGACTCCTCTCCACACCCCACGCAGCATTTGTTTGCGCTGGATGTTAGATTCAAAGGTCAACGAATTCTTGTCCCACCATGCAAAATCACAACTTTATCAAATTGTATAAGAATAATCATTAATTTAGTATCCAAAAAAATTGCTTTTGTTGTACAACTTTATTGACTTGATTAACATATATTTGCCATTCAAAATTAAATTTTGCTATTAATTAGTGATGGGCATGGTCAAATTAATACTAAAAATACTCCACGTCACGAAATAAGTTTACCACAAAGAACTACTAAACGTTTGACAATCGCGCGATTTTGTCGGGGCAGCCGCTTGATAACACGATCCCTTAGGAACATGGTTACTTACTTCGCACTGCTATTTGCCTACAAACTCCATTCACTAGCAGAATTTTACAGAACTAGGCCATAACCTGACCGTCATATACCAGTACTAGACAAGACAGTTGCATTGTGTGATAGGTAAAGAACACAGATTTCAACTCTAAGGTTGACGTCGTAGTACAAATAATAACCAGGTATTATTACAATTATAATTTCAAGGTTGTTTATTACTTTTCTTACAGCCACTGCAATATGGATCCAATGACGCCTCTTCAAACGGAGTGCACGGTGTCTGGTACCCTTTATTTCATCCTCCAAATATCACGGTTGGCCGGTACTTCTCCTGTCAAGTTCGAGAGAGTGAATGGCGGTTGGCGAATTCGCATATCGTTGGTCGCCCATGTTTATTGCGTTATAGTTCAGACTGTTTTATGTAATAAACTCTCTTGTCACATTACCATCTTAGTTTTATAAGTTAAACGTGCCTAGCTCGTCAAAATATATTCTTTACGTGATATTTGAAACCAATAAACATTAACACCTTCCACAGCAGTAGTGGTACAGTTTAAATGATTCTATAATCTAGCAATTTAAATGTTTAGGCATTATGCACAGAGTAAGCACAACGCCATCGCAACTTTATGTTGTTTGTTAATAGCATAATTAAATAGGTTTGTATATAGAATAGAGATATCAAACTATCCAATATCAATAAATCTACACATTTTCCAGTGACATTAGTATCGATCTACTCGTTAGATCGTGATGAAGTAGAGGACGGGTACGAGGCCTCAAATAACACTGGTTTTATGCGCATAGCGCTGATTATTCACTTATTGGTACATTACGCGGTCGGCGGCGCCATCACTGCCACTGGCCTCGACCGCATGCGCCACATGATCGACTGCACCGCGCGGCTTCAACAGGTAGTAATGCTTATTGTCTTTTTTTTACGAGCTTTTATTTGCTTTCACTTGTCCTGGTGTCTGTAATAAAATGTTGGAAGTTAAAGGAGAATGGCAGATTATATACCACTAATAGTATGTAATGGGTAGGTGTGTTACGAGACTTGGACTGTTTATAAAGAGAATCATCCTAACCATTTTCATGTACTTACCATATTCTTAGAACCCTGCTGAAATAATTTAAATTAGCCTCAATAAGTTGTAATAACTGCAATAACAAAACATTTGCCTAACTTTTCTTAGCTTGCCATGATTAAAATCTGCATTATTTAGACACTGATACGTATCGAACGTCCAAAAGTAATTTTAAATGAATATAAAGTATGAATTACATGAAAATTGACAAAATATTTAAATGTATGTTTGACAATGATATTACTAGTGTATTTAGTCTACTACATCAGCGGTTGATACAAATCAATAATACGTTGACGAACTAAGAAAATCGTAAACGAATGATTTTGATTTCAAAAATATGGGACCATCACCATCTTGTTCGCAACAATAGCAACTCATTTGTGTTAGGCAGCTGTTCACGTATATTTCACTGTAAATTTCAAACTGAAATAGCTTTTTAATATAAAGTTCTAAAACTCTATCAATTATTTTAAATTGCCAGATTTTTTTTAAATTGTTATTTTCGATGATATTACCAGTCCAATAAAAATACACGCAATCCTTACCGTGAGATATGTGAGGCGCTACAAAAGTCGCATACATTCCTGCCATGATTCTATAACCCACTTGTCAGTTTTTTTCTTTTAAGTTGAAATGTTGCACATGTATCTAAATTGTGTGGCATCGTATTATATATTCGGCCACGGCGACTCGACACTGTTACTGAGAGCTTCGGTATGTACTCTCAGGTGATTGACAAACCCGAGTTTTGCAGTAACATACATCCACATTTACTAAAAATAGCTGCCTTTAGATAGTATCCGCATATAACCCCATAAAATTTGGTGGGTTCAATCATCAATACACATGTGTGTGTTCTACGCATTATTACGAGCTACAGAACGGATAAAAGCTGCATAGAACTACACCGTATTAAATTAAGCAACATAAACACTAAAAAGTTAACACTAAAAATTTTAAAAACAAGTTCAACTTAATTCTGATGAGATTAGTATGAAATTAGAAGAATAGTTACAAACAAAGAAGGTGTGACATGCTAATGATTTTTATTTTTATGCAATTTGTGCTTATCGACTGGTGTCTTTCCAAAAGTATTAAAAAGATCAATCGTCGTACCCATTCACAAGTCTGGAAATAGAGACAGTGTCTCTAACTATAGACCGATCTCTCTTCTTCCCACACTCGGCAAGATAATTGAAAAAGCTATCAATATAAGATTAACAAAGTATCTTGAGGCTAATTCTTTTTTTTCCTCAAACCAGTATGGTTTCAGACAAAAGTTATCAACTTCTGATGCTATTGATGACCTTGTTCAACATGTCACACAAAATTTAGATGTTTGAAATAAATGTTTAGCAGTTTTTTTGGATTTAGCAAAGGCGTTTGACACAGTATCTATTCCTATATTGACTCGTAAGCTGGAGGGTGCAGGTGTACGTGGTGTTCCTCTAAAACTTTTTGAATCTTATCTCAGTGATCGTACTCAGTCCGTGGCAATAGATGGTGTGGTTAGTGAGCCTCTAAATATAGATTTCGGTGTACCGCAGGGCTCAGTCCTCGGACCGACCCTCTTTCTAATATATCTTAATAATCTTAGTAAAACTATCATCAATAACGGCAAAATATTGTCTTTTGCTGATGACACGGTACTTCTTTTTAACGCGCATTCGTGGGATGAGGTCCATAAGGTCACTGAGGACGGACTGAAGACTGTTCTTGAATGGCTAAATAATAACTTACTAACAATTAATTTCAAAAAAACTAAATACATTACTTTTAGTATCTATGATAATAAACAACCTTTAAATTTCAGCATAAAAGCCCACGAAAATACATGTGGCCGTTGTAGAAACTCGTCCTGTGATTGTTTCCCACTTACTGTTGTCTCCTCCATCAAATACTTAGGTGTAATTATCGACCGGAATTTGAATTGGAAATGTCATATTGAGATGCTCACTAATCGATTGCGAAAACTAATGTGTATTTTCAAAAAAGTAAGGCACATTCGGGATCCTAAGATAAATAAGATAGTATACTACTCTTTTTGTCAGTCCTTATTAACATATGGCATCTCAGCTTGGAGTAGTGCTAAAAAAAGCAACATTATTAGAGTGGAACGGGCACAAAGAGCGGTAATAAAAATTCTAAATTTTAAAAAAATCTTATACCCCACCACAAACCTATACAAGGAATTTCCAGTACTGACCGTACGTCAGCTATTCATTCTACGAATAGTTTTGATACAACATCGAATCACACCTCCTTTAGTCATCTCAAGAAGGCGACTTGCTACTGTCTATGCAGTGCCTCGCTTTAAAACTATGTTTGCTCGTAATTGTTTATCATATCTGGGTCCTTGGATATACAATAAACTTGTTCAGGTAACAGCTCAGTCCCTTAGAGATTTGACTCTTAAAGCTTGCAAAAAAATAATTACCGATTACCTATTAACATTAGACTATCAATCTACTGAAACTATTTTACAGACATTAGTTTGAAATGTATATATGTATATATATAGGTGTTTACCTTTTCATATAAATTATATGAGACTAGACTATAAACTTATTTATCTTTTCCTCTAACAATATTCGGTTATATCTTTATTCTAATTATATATAAACAAAAAGAGCATAATTACATAATACCGTTTGTGTATGTGTGAATATTTGCGCATGCATACATATGTATATATATGCATATGTGTGTGTGTGTATGTATATGCATTGATTGGACCAATATATATATGTGGTATATAATGTGTACATGATATATATGTTAGTATAATTAATTTAAGTTGACACAGTTTCTTAGTTCCTTAATTAAAATACTACACTTTGTTTGCATTTTATTTTATACTGATTTAGTTTTATTTGTAAATTTTGCGTTTACTATGCCTGCCATTGTGTGCAAGCAATTTTCGATGAATTGTTTTTACAAACACCTTACTTTTAAAGTTTGTCACTAAGTCGATGATACCTACGCTGCCGCAACACAGTTGTTACTAGTGCGGAGGGTAGTTGTCGCTACTTACTTTTACCACTTATTAGGATTAAGTTATTTTATTTCTATTATTGTACATTTATGTTATTGGATTAGTTATGCCATTACCTGGGCCATGTCTGGGCCATTTACAGTGCCCTTCATTGAACAGTGGACGGTGATGGGTTGATATTGATTGAAGTATATATCATACATATCTCCCTCACGATGTCACTTAGTAAACATTAAATAATCAATAATTGTTGACGAATTATTGTAGGTAACACACAGATATTACAGGTAGAAACTACCTGTTATTTGTGATATAAGGTTTATGCACCCACGGATAGTGGATTATGAATTTATATTCATTGCATACATTCATACATTGCATTGTCAAATAATGTTTCTATTCTGGTTGATTAAACGTTGTATGGTGTGTGAACTTTGTTACATTGTATTTAGTTTTTTGTTTATTCTTATATTTCTGCATATAGTAAGTTGTATTTCTTTTACATAACTCCCTTTTGTTGTGCTTATGGATAGAAGGTACTCTATTTTTGTATTTTTTACTATTTCCCCCTGTATTTTTTGTTATGGTTTGTTTTGTGTACAAATAGAATAAATAAATAAACTTCTTAAACTTCTTAATTTTTCCTGCCATCATCAAAACAAATAATTCACAAATACAAATAACGTACGTTAAGATCATTTTCACTCAAAAATGAGTGTATCTATGTAAACACTACGCTTACCTGTCACAAGAGTACACCATTCGATTCTGCAGTGGCAACACTGAGTTAGTTTGAAAAAGTTACGTCATTCCTTAGGTTTAGAAACATACAGGCACATGTTTAATGTTAATATATCTAGGGTTTGTTTATTAGTAAAGGTTATCTTATAATATTTTAAGACAATCGAGCTCATTTTTGATGCGTCTTACAATCTATTACATAAGTTTTGGTATTATTCACAGATAAATGCTGAAGTGGATTATTTATTTGCACCAGCTAAATCCAATGAGAAAATAATATATTTTGTTTTAATTTTATCTATGCTATTTGGATACTATCACGTATCCTTTGAATATGGTGTGTACATCTCGGACATAATATCTGCAGGTGCAACAGGTAAGCACAACACTACGTCACATATTTCCATATTTATTGCAGCTAAAAAATGTAGTTCTCTGAATTAGTTGGTTTAATCAGATTTTAAATATTAAAAATATATATTATTAGCTTTTGCCCGCGGATATGCCTGCTACATGCAGGCGAAGCCGATTGTCATGTCGGTTATCATGGTAAATAGTACCCCATGTCTTATATATAAATAAGCTATATTTCTGTACAGTTTCATCAAAATTCGTACAAAAATTTTGCGTGAAAAACTGACAAGTATCTACATTTTAACAATCTTACACATTTTTATATTTAAATTCAAGAAATATTAAAAAGTTTATCGATAGAGAATCTAGTTGCGCTATTGAGTGTAGCATCATTTATTAGAAGCCGCAATTTTTTTTACAATCGAGCGCAAAAATCTATCCACGCCATTTGTCGGAATGTTTAATATTCTATTTTAAATAGATATCATAATGGCTCTTATAAGAATGGTAGGTTTTACAACAGCAAAAAGTATCTTTTATCAATCTCCAGCCTCCTAACCATCTTCAGATATAAAATCATACTATAAAATCACTGCGAAAGAAAGACAATCATTCAAACAAACAAACATATTTTGGATGGATTATGTAAAAATGTTTCACGCCATTTCTTCTTTATGTTTTCTTTGCGCCTCAGATAGGAGGGATTCGTGAACAGCTGTCATCACGACATCCAGACCCCACTTAGCGCCTGCCTGCTAACGCGGGCATTGCCTACAAATAAACTCTATATTTAGGCGACATCCGGTACACGCGGATGGACGGAGGAGAAAACACGTCCGTTCCACCCATGGGTATACTCAGGGCGGCAGGAAGCGCGCCACCGCCGCCTAGTTCAAAGGCGCCGAATTTTGTCCGAGTAGCGGTCGTCCTTCTAGGCCGTCAAATAACGTCTTCACGGAAGGTAGCAACCGCGGTAAAACAGCTGTCGCTACCGGCCATGGAGCGTATGACTGTTGGTAGCGTGAGATCTCCTCCAATAACTACAATGAGAGCTCCACGCTGCACCGCCTAGGTGCACTCCTCACTGCAGTCGCAGTGGTGACAGACAGGCTTCAATTTCCTCTTAGCGACCAAGTGCAGATACTTTCTGAAGTAGCCATGCCCGAAAAGGACCTGCGTCAGTTGGAAGCAAAAGGCCAGCACATTGAACTTCCAGTCAGGATGATCAGCGAGCCAGTGTAGCTTGATGAGCGGCCTCACGCCACTCGTACCTCTTTGGACGGAGGCCGAAAGCCATTACCCGCCTTAAAGTCAGCCGTCCACCGATAAATTTCGACGAGCACTGCCGCCTCCAAATCCCACGGAGAAGTTCCGGTCAAGGTGGACGTCGACACGGTGCGGTAACTGCGTGTGGTTCTAACCGCTAATACCCTCTGAGGGCGCTAGAGACGAGTTCTATTCTGGCCGGTCAGAGCTGCCATCCACACCGGTGCACCATACAGTGCTATTGATCAGACAATTTCCGTGTGAGACGGCTGTGTCTTGACGCGACGCTTGTCCACTCAAAATTGGGCAAAAGTCACCCAAGCTTTGGAGCAAGTTGTTGGAAGTGCTCGTCGAAGAACCACCTCCTGTCGAGGATTAGGCCCAGATATTTTATCTAGGCCTGACCCGATACGAGGACCGATTTGAATACGATGTGGGCGCCGGGGGCGGACCACGACAGAGCCTATGGAACAATACGGCCTGCACCTTACACAGGGCCGCCCATAAATCCAACACCTCAATGCGTCCGCGCACCAAAGAGACTCCCGTGGAGGCACAACAATACACACACACATAAATAACAAATTACACCCAGCCCGGGAGGTAGACGACCTCGAAGGACTTAGTCGTACCCCATGTTCTACAGGAGTGGTCCGAGGACAGACTCCTGTGGAACACCGCGCGATATGAGCTGCCGCCTCAAAACATCATCTCGGTCCTCGTACACGATGATCCACTCCTCTAAGTAGCATAACACAATCCGCCTCAGGTACTCTGACACTCCGTGGTAGTGGAGTGCTTCCCTGATGTAGCTAACTTCGACCACTTTCTGCAAGAAGCTGGGCTGGAGGGTCTCTGTAAGGGGGGGCCTGATGTGCCGAGCTATTGTTGGGCCACACGATAAGGGTGACCCCTGAGATCAGTCTCTGTTTAGTAAACAGAGGGTCCACCAAGTATATTGTCTGCATTCACAATGAGTATGATGACCACCACCTTTGGATTCTATTTATGCTTTCCATCAGGCAAAGTAGAGTCATTTTAGCAGGTTCTCAAAATAAATAAAAAATAAATAAAAATGTTGGCACAAACTGCTTGTTGTGTCATTTGTCGAACCTTTAACAAAATCAATTAGTCAATACCACGGTGGCTCGCTGCGTTAGTAGATCTCTTGAATATATTTACAGACGCGACGACTGTGTTTATACATTCATACTGGAAAATGATCGGCTTATTACTTTTATCTTAGTTAATTTAGTTTAAACATTTGCTATATTGTAATTGTTATTTATAAAGTATAAATATTAACATGAATACGGTTATGCCACCAAACTGGTTCTAGTACATAAATTTCAGTACTATAGCACGTCAAGAGATGGCGCTGTGCAATTATCTGTAGAAGAGTAACGTTAACGCTAACGGAGCCGCACTCCAAAGTTTGTGACATAAAATTACAACAAACAAAACACGATTGACAAAACCAAACCGGTCAGGTTAATTTTTATCAAACAGAAGAATAAAAGAAAACAATCAAAAGTAATCGAAAATTGTAAAACAATATCCACCACAACAAGATTTTCTTTCAGTGTCGTACCCTTCGGCTGCATCTTTTGCTGTTTTTTTGTGCTTGCTCCAAATGCAAGTGTACTCGCTACAATTCTGGGCGGTCACCATGCACCTAGTTTTAACCCAAAAACGGCTAAACGACTGTTTAAAAAGCGGGCTCGAGGAGATGAAACAATATTGTTAGTTTTTTCCTATTATTTATTTACATTTTATGTATTTTCATAATACTGCAATCAAATATTGATTGACTGGATTCTTCAACTTCACTTAAAGTAAAGCCGACACTTTTTTTGTTTCCAGCGTCAGAATCATTACCAACGCCGATATCAAATTTACATAAACATATCTCGCAGCAAATAGAATTAAAAGGATATAATACAATTCCTGACCACGCAATCACTTGTGTCATCGATTTATTGCCGGTTATAAACAGTGGTATGGGAATTTACAACTGTACACTAATAATTTATTACACTTGCTTTTGGAATATGCTTGAAAGAGCTTATAGACTCATCATCAGTCCGCCATCGGTGCGAATAAATTAATGAAAAGCACTGACACGTTCATCTACTTTAACTGCCAAGTTATAGGAACCTAGCGATGTAACTAATTGAAATCAAACGTAATCTTCAAGAAACTTAACTAACAAAATTAAACAGAATAAATTTATAATTTTTTGAAGTTGAATAATATTATAAAATTATTTCTTATATAATTCTTTCTGTTGCAGGTTTCAAAACCGATCCCGTCACATTAGACAGATTAATAGACATTTACTGTTCTTTATGTGGGATGATCAGACAGTTGAATGACAGTAATGGCCCCGCTCTCTTTACGATGCTCACGTTTCTGGGCACTCTTATGATGACTGCACCATATTTTGTGGTAGCTACATTATGTAGGTACCTACTCTATACGTACATTATTACTTGTATATATAGAGCTAGTTATCTGCAACTCCAGTTATTACAAAAAATAAAATAATAAATAATGATTAAAAATAGCGTGTATAACGCTGCACTCGCGAGTTGTCAAATAGGAATCCAAACTGATGCTTAACACACGTACGTATTTAGGACATATAACGAGGACCTTGTTTAAGGAGTAGAGTGACCTTCCGCATCGGTGTCTGATGCAGTAGCAAGGTGATAACTATTTCCAACAATTTCCATAACTTCAGTATATCGCTCAAGCAGATGCCAGTGTTTCTGTTGTGACGTTTCTGGCGAACATGCTTTTGTCAGACACCACTATAAACAGCGAACTGACAGTCAGTTCAGGCCTTAGTTCTGTCGGTTAATCGTAACATTATATGCATAGCTTTTGTCGTCAGCTCTTCTAAGGACAGAAAACTTGTCTATGCATTCGTATATGCATACTTGTATACGCGATAGAGATATGACTGTATTTGCATGACTCTTATGACCTTGATCTGAGTTCTTCAGGGTCATCTCATCCATTGTTGTAGCGTTTTGCTACCTGTTCACATGTAATGTAGTGTATTTACTACAGACGTTTGGAAGTGTACTGTAACAAAAACAGAATTAAAAAAATATTTCAGTTAGGTTAGCCATTGATTTACAGTTCGGATGAACACGGAGTGTGTTCATGCGAACTGTAAATTTATTTTTTATCATTTATTTTTAAGCGACGGTACATGAATAATTTTTGTATCTAATGAATTATGATGACAGATAGAAGTTAAATATAGACGTAGACGTTGGAAGTAAGAATTGTTGTGTTAAAGTGTTTGTTGTTGTTAAAGCTAAAATTTAAAATAAATTTAAACAAAACACTAAACAAGTTCTTCTATACTAATTTAGTTACAGTTTGAATTCGCTTTGTTGTAATTACAAGAAACTTACCTTTTTGTTGCAGTTCGGATGAACACTAAGTTTCCCGCAGTTAGAGTATTGACTGTGTTATCGTGGTGTCTAGTGTGTTTTAGTGTGCTTCCGATGGCTGTTGAACCTTGCCATCGAAGTCATGTTCAGGTGAGTTTCAATAATTTACTTTGAATTCGTACAATCGCCTTCACCACGTCTTAGTTAATCAGAATAAAATGTGATACGGCAATACAATTCATATGTTATATTTCAAAGCCTAAGTATAAATTCTATAGTCTCTTATTGTTTTACCGTGTTCATCTGACCGACAGTCCGTCTACAACGAAACTTATAGATAGTAACGACTGTATAGGACGCTATGATTTTGTTTAAGAAAACTACAAACTTGTTTAGACAGAATGATATTCATATTGTAAGTACCAAATGTGAAATGATTTTTGGAATTTTCTCCCTAAGAGCGCAAAATAAGGGGTAAACAATTGTTTGGTTGTTTCAATAAGGGATAAACAATTTACAAAACTAGAAAAACAAAAGGAGAAATAATTAATCGAGCGAAGCTGTCGACAGTATATTATATAAATTTCTTGTTTAAATTTTAGAATTCATTTTCTAGGAAAATATGAATATGAATATGTGTTACAATAGCGTTTCCTCTGTCCAGTTGCGGATAACGAAGAGACTCATCCGTCAGATGAGGCGCTGCACTCGCGGGGACGCCGCGGAAACCTCAAACAAACTCAAAATGTATTACCAACACATCCAGCTCAACCCGATTAGATTTGTTCCCCTCAAGCTGTTAATATTTAACAGAAGTCTACTAATTGCGGTAAATGTTATACTGCGTACTATTTTGAAATAAGCGAACACTCAGTCTATACCGTTTATTAAGAAATAATGATCATATTACACCAAAAGCAACACAAACATGCGAATAAACTAGCATGATTATAAAAGCAATTAAAACGTTTGACGTACTTATCGTGCTGCTGCTACGAGAACCTTGAGTAAAAATAGTGGCACACCCTCACTATAACATTTAAAAACAATAAAATTTTGTCATAGGAAAATGTCGCGACATTCCAGTACACAAAAAAATTAAAGAGTAAACATAGACAACGGTAGATTACAGTATATTTACTGCGTTTGTATCAAAATATTTCAGAAAATAAACGAGTTATTTTGTATAAATTATGTACAAAATAAATATCAAATTAGTATTGAAGACATATACAATAAAGACATGCTATTACGATGCGAATCGGGGTTGACCCTCGTTCAGCAGGTGATGACGATAGGTTGATTTGATTACGTTCACTTAAAATATTTCATTAATAAAAATAGTTTTTATAAGAACAATAATAATCTATTCAATATCTATTTCAATTTTTACGACTTAAACAATTCAATGAATGTACGAGTACGTGGTCTAAATTGAGGGATGGTGCCTGTTACATATACCGTATCATATATCGCATCGTACGGTGTCTTTACCAACTGAAAATTTATGCTTAATACCGCTGTAGTTTATTTATTCATTTTCATTCTTCTAACATAAATATCCTTAAAATGGTTCCAAAATAAAGTGCCTGACTTAAAATTCAATGTTCAGCTTTCTTGTCGTTCTTTCTGACTTAATACTTGCTTTTCATATTTTGGAGGCGGAGAGCTAGCAGATGTTTCACCTGGTGGAAGTAACTACCACCATAATATCACCATAGATATCTGCTACTTAGTAATTATTCATTGCTTTTAGAGCCAAGGAAATCGCTGTCATTTTTGAATATTTTCGTTCAAATAACTAAATCAATGATTTGTTTGTGTAGTTGCATCACAGTAGGCGTTATTTTTTTATTAAGTGTATTGAATGTGATTTTGTTCCTGACCTAGCGGGACATAGTAAGATTATTTCTTTGTTTAAGATTGGTAGCACGTTCACTAGCTTTCAGTAAAATTTGCTAGAAAATTATATTAAATCAGCTTCAAGTTCAGTTTACTCGTGAAATAGTTTGGCTTCAGAACAGACGTGACGAGTAACGATATTGTTAAACTTTTTGAAAGTGAATTTAATACATATATATACATCAAATCACGCCTGTTGTCATTAGCAAAGACATATTTAACGCCCAATTTTCGCTAATGGTTTAGTCCCACATAGCCTATTGCCGATAATCAGTATGTTTTATTTGCCAATGGCTGGTTCGTCGATCAGTACGTGCACCACTTGCGGGTGAGGCTTACTTGGGGCCTTAAGTTCTTGGCAAGCACCCTATTCACCCATGGATTTAATGCCTGGAAAGATAAATTGAATACGTTAGGTGTTTCTTCTGATTTTCCAAGCCATTTGATTTCGTTTTTCATAAAATATAAGTCAGGCAATTGTGTCAGTTTGCAATTAGAAATGGATCTTCTTATCTTTTATTTCGATAATAAGATCCGTGTGATCAGGGATTAAGAATACAGAGTATCATAGGTGTTGTTGTTGTTGTCATACCTTCCCATAGGTGTTCTAAAAGGCGACCAAGGGGACAAACTATTCAGGAAAATATCACTACAAAGAGAAGGAAAACTTGAAACAAACTCCGTATCAACCCGTCTGGCCAGCGTGGTATAGTAGGCCAAAACTGCCTCACTAAAGAGAAGCATATGTCCAGCAGTGGACTGTTGAAGGCTGTTGATGAATAGGATCCCCAGAGTGGAAGTTGATGGTCTCTATTTTATATAACTGATCTACGTAATCTAATAAGCAGGAGATAGTACTATTTGCGTATGACACCTCTCTTTTATTTTAAGTAAGGCGGCAGTAATCGGTTACTGATGATGTGAACGGTACTCTCTCTAATGTTCAGTGCTAGTTCAATGTTAATAATTTACTTTTAAATGAGAAGAAACAGTAGCAGTCGTGGGACTGCCGATAGAAGTGAAAACGGAACTATTAAGTTGAGAGTAATTAAAACTATATGCAAAAATTATATGAAATTTTTTGTTTCATATATAGCTATATATAATATATAATATCATATATAATATATAATAATAATAAATTTCATATATAATATATAATATCATATTCTCCATAGCTATAGATATACTATTATCATTAGCATGTCGGTGACGCGAACCGAGGATTTTACCCTCTACCAAAACGCTCAACGCGCCTAAAGAAGTTTTCACTTCAAAAACTAAATTTATTAGCTTTTTTTATACTTAATGTGTTATAGATAAAAATTAGTGTTCTGCTATGTGGAAGGAAGTTCGACCTTATGGACACCATCAAATTTCTGGGTATATCTAAAGGCTCAAAGAGACAGTGAAAAATTGATACCCTTTGAAATGTAGTGCGGAAGGTGAATGATGAAAATTAGTAGATCACACTCTACGTATTACGATATGCACTGTGTGTGCAATAGTAACACTGTTGAGAGATACAACGCGCAACGTTTGTACTGTTTCAGGTGCTGTCGACCATCGCTGTATATCTGTCAGTCATTATACATTTGTAACAAGTAACAGTTCTGGACCGTACTTCACTCCACATTGTAAACTTGTAAACTCAAATAGGCAATCTTAAAAACCATTTCACTGAAATTCAAACACTTTAGAACTTAGATGTATAATATATGTTTATTTTATTATTTAATTTGAAATTAATCAGTATGACGTTTAATTACCCCTTACAATAACCGATGCAACACCTTTGCCCAGTTTTGCTAACAAGTGGCACTAATAGAGTTTTGATCAAAGTGTGGTATTACAATGTAATAAGTTTTTACAATAAAACTAAGTAAATGATTAAATAGTGGTTTTAAATGTAACCAGTTATAGATAGATAGAAAACTCTTTATTTGTACACCATGTTACACAATTACTAGAGAGTACATGCAAAGTCCGATATACAATCCTTCTAATTACCTAGACATTTTGGTCAACAAAATATTTCGGAGAGTAGTAGTTGACGGTGCAAGGACTTTTAAAGAATTATTTACCAAAGAATATAATTAGAAATACATACATACATACATAAAATAAATACATACTTATATACTCAAAGACTAATATAACTTTGTTGGGTGAAAGTCAGTAAACTCCGACAGGAATTCCGACTGTCGAAGATAAAGTTTCCATACAATCCCAAAACTAAGAAGAAGAAGAGAAGAAATTATCTACACACACAATTAAACTAAGTGTTAGACTTCGAACAATATAGCCTGTTCCGTCAGGCCAGGTTGTGCCTGCTTAACATTGACTTTTTTGTGTCTTATTTGGAAATTAAGAAAATTACTATGTCCATTCCTTCTGAACTTGTAAACTGATAGCAATAACTGTCTGCTGATTAGAGTTGCATAGTAGGATATTATATTCTTATAATGTTGTGATTAAAATTTCTCTTGACTCTAGATCTTTCCCTTTCTCTCTCGTAAAATATTCCTTACATAAACCTTATCTTCTAAACCTTTTATCGTGGTCGTGGTCGAAGGCCAAAGACATCGAAGATAATATACAGTATTTTACTTTGGTTAATGTTTCGAATCTCTATGAAACTGTTAGTCACGAAATCCTGTTTATTTATAATCATTCCAAATCATTTCTAAAATATGCCGTATGATGTCTAATGATCTCCTCAGAGATACTGAATTTATTTCACTTGGATCTCATCAGTTTTCTTCAAGTTTTCCTGAATTCAAGGGATATCTTTCTTGAAAAAATAAAGTGAGTGTAAGAAGTAGATAAGTAAAGTTAGTGAAAACCCCCTTGAGGGCTCAGGCTCAACTCTACCTCAAACTTTCTCATGAATGACGAGCTCAAGTTACTCACATGCAACTCAAATTGCAACTGCTTTCCTATAAATACTATTAAAATCATTAAGACTCTCAAATTTAACATGTCATCAAAACACAAACACTTGAATATCTAGTTGTAATGTGAGTCATCGCACTATAATAAATTTACTTTAACGCACTTTAAGAATTTCATGTCTAATTTATTTTTCCGGCTCCTACACCGTCTAAATGAATAGAAGAAAAGTGAAATATGCCCTGGTTTCCTGAGGCGAGCGGTTTTACGCGTACATTCAATCCCAAATAATTTTACGCTTATATTTAATTCCAATCTAAGATTGTCATTTCATTATTCCAATTTCGATTTCAATATCACCATAGTCAGTTCTCTTAAAAACAATATCGTCAAATTGGATTGAAATTAGAATTGGCAAGCGATTGTGTCAATATATCTGAAATTAGCTACAACATATGCAGCATTAGTGTCGTTCAATACATTGTGATAAAGCGATGGTAAAGTTTCAATCGCTTAAAAACAAGGTTAATAAACTAAGACTGAAAAGATATTCGAGCGCGGCTGAAGGCTTTGCCGGCGTGGAGGCTTTTGCTCGTGGCGGAGGTCATTGCCGAGAGGGTAAGGTGGTTTGAGTTATTTTACCGCAGTCGCAACCTTCATGCGAAGATGCAATTTCGCAGAAAGAGGTGGCGGAGAGGGCCCGGGAGGACGAACTCTAGTCAGACCCAATTCGCCGCTGGCGAACCGGGCGGCGGAGGTGCGCGTACTAGCGCCTTATACCGCCTTGAGTGTGACCGCGGGTGGACGGGACGGGTTTTCCCCACCATCCGCTATAGTGGCCAGCTGCGAAGAGGCGACGTCCGCGTGTGCCGTACGTCGTCTAAATAGAAAGTTTGTCCGTAGATGGTGCATGCTGTAGCGGGCAGGCGCTAGGAGGGATGTGGATGTCGTAATAACAGCTGTTCCTGGATCCCTCCTCTGTTAAGCGCAGAGTGGCACACCGTGTGGTTTTAGTCGGTCCGATTCCGATACACTACCTCACCATAAACCCCGCTGGGGTGACGGCCCGAGGGAGTTTCCACACGTTAAAAAAAAAAAGGTTCGGTTCAGTTAGGTTAGGTTACGGAAAGGAGATGCTGGAGGGTCTCGATCGTGACCCCTGAGGTCGCCCTTATCGTGCGGTGCGACAAAAGCTCCGCGCGTCGGCTGCCCCCCTTACAGAGATACTCCAGCCCAGCTTCCTGCGGGAAGTAGTCGAGGGCCTTTTCCCGCAGCGGGTGGAACACACACCTCCGTCGATGGCCTCCATGGTCGGAGACGGCGGGCGGAACGAGGACAATGTTCCAACTGTCAGGGAATCAGAGGTAGGGACGGTTGTTCTACGGATCCGCTCTAAGGACACCGCCCCCGGGTCAGACGGGATACCTGCCCGAGTGCTGGCCCGGGCCCTCGAACACATGTCGGACCGCCTTAGGGAGGTTCTGGACGCTAGCTTGGCCTCCGGCGCTTCCCTGAGTGCTGAAAAAGCGGGAAGTTGGTCCTATTAAAGAAGCCGGGATGGCCTGCTGATTCGGTAGAGGCCTACAGGCTTATCGTGTTGCTGTACGAGGCAAGCAAGTTGTTTGAGAGGATACTCTCTGCCCGTATCGTTCGGCACCTTTGCGAGGTGGGTTCCGATCTGTCGGACGGCCAATTTGGTTTTCGGGCAGGGCGTTCGACGGTCGATGCCGTCCTACGCCTCAGAGCCGATACCGAAGAGACGATGAGCTGTGACGGCGTGCTGTTGGCGGTGTCGTTGGACATCACTAACGCATTTAATAGTCTGCCATTCAGGTGCATCAGGGAAGCACTCCACTACCACGGGGTACCAGAGTACCTGAGGCGGCTTGTGGTAGACTACGATGAGGAGCGTACCGTTATGTACGAGGACCGAGATGGTGTTCTGCGGCGGCGGTTCATGTCGTGCGGTGTTCCGCAGGGGTCTGTCCTCGGACCACTTCTGTGGAACATGGGATACGATGGGGCCCTTAGAGGTCGTCTCTCCCTCGGGTTGGGCGTAATTAGTTACGCCGATAATACGTTGGTCACGGCCCGGGGAGCAAACTTTCAAGAGGCGGTGCGCCTGGCCACCACGGGAGTCTCTTTGGTGGTCGGGCGTATTAAGGCGCTGGGTTTACGGGTGGCCCTAAATAAGACGGATGCTCTGTTGTTCCATGGGCCCCGTCGTGGTCCACTCCCCGGCACCTCCATCGTAGACAATTCGGTCCTCGTACTGGTTCAGGCCCAGATGAAGTACCTGGGCCTGATCCTCGACGGGAGGTGGCTCTTCGATGAGCACTTCCAACAGTTTTCTCCAAAGCTGGTCGGCGCTGCCCTTGGGCGATTTTTGCCCAATTTGGGTGGAGACAGCGTCGCGACGAGACGGCTATACTCGGGGGTTGTCGGTCAATGGCGCTGTATGGTGCGCCGGTGTCGGCGGCGGCTCTGACCGCCCAGAATAGGGCTCGCCTCTGGCGCCCTCAGAGGATATTGGCGGTTAGAGCCATACGCGGTTACCGCACTGTATCGACGGAGGCGATGTGTGCCTTGGCTGGAACTCCCCCGTGGGATTTGGAGGCGGAAGTGCTCACCGAAGTTTATCGGTAAATGGCTGACTTCCGGGCGGGTATTTTAGCTCTTATTCCACTCGCCAAGCGAGGCCTGTTGAAGACCTCGCTTCACGAATGAAACAGGGTACAGAGCGTAATCTGGTGCTTTCTTCAGCCTCAAATTCACCTCCCTGGCCAGATGGTCGGCCCGCTCGTTACCACTCAGCCCTGCGTAGGCCTTGACCCAGAATAAAGAAGGCCTTGACCCAGAATGGCTACTCTGGCCTACACAGCAAGGAGGTGGAGAGCGTGGTGGTTAGTGATTATTAAGAGAGCGGCTCTGCTATCACTGAAGATGCCGAACGCAGTTTCGCTTCTCCTGAGAACCTCACTGGCCGCTTTGCATAGGGCCAGTAGCTCAGACTGGTATACGGTGCAATGCGACGCCAGAACAAGCTTGAGGGCCCTAGTCTCGGTCCCGTTTTTCCACATACATAATGCCGCCCCGACCTGGCCCTCAATCCTGCTCCCGTCCGTGAAAATCGCACCTTGATGTTATCGGTGCGCTGTAATTGGTTCTCGTCTACCACGCTTGTGAACTCCAAAGGTCTATGCTCCACAGGGTGGGTGCCTCTATCGTCGGAGCCATTCGTTCAATCTCTCCCTCCCCCAACCATGACTGGCATACCCCTCTCTTGGCTTCATACAACGAAGAAACCTTGCGAACTCTGAGGCCCAGAGGGAGCATACCAGCCAGGATCAGCGCAGAGTGCAGAGAGACCGTCCGATAGCTCTTACACAGCTTTTGGGCGAATCCGTGCTGTACCATGTTCAGTTGTTTTCGGACGCCGAGTCCATTCGCCGCCGCGCACTAGCTGCAGGCACCGTACAATATAGCTGGCTCTACAGCTGCAACGTAAATAGTCCGGATCACCTCAGGGTGTAGCCCCCAGCTGATCCGGGCCATCCACGCCAGTTTCCCGTAAATGCTAATCGTCTTTCTGCAGATGTTTGCTACATGCGTGTTAAAAGTGAGTTTGTGGTCGATGTTGAGTCCTAGGACTTTGACCACTTTGAATTCAATCTCTATCCCGCCCATGCTGAGGCGCGGGACGTCGTACTTCAGCCTCCGCGTGATTACCATCACACATCGTTTTGTGCGGTGCGAATTTCAGCTTCATTCCGATGCCCCACTCCCGCACATGCTCGAGATTGGCCTGTCTCTCAATCTCCAGAGCCGTGTCACCATCGACCACCAACACCACATCGTGCGCGAACGCCTGCACATAGACCGCATCACTCTCCAGTTTGTGTAGCAGGGGATTCAGTATTACGTTCCAAAAAAGGGGCCCGCCTATTGATCCCTGGACGCATCCTTTTTCCATCATACGGCTGCACTCCTCACCTGCATACCTCACCCTTGCGACTCTGTCGCTGAGATAACTATTAATCACTCGCCTCAAACTGACCGGACACTTTTCCTCTGCCAGCCGTAACCGGATAGCTGGCCACCAGGTGTTATCGAAGACGCCCTCTATGTCCAAGGACACCATAGTGACTATTCTCTTTTTACTAAGTTTAGCCCTTATGCGGCCCATTAGGTCATAGAGGGCGTCTTCGGTGCTCCTCTTTGGCATAAAGCCGTACTGGCGAGTACTCATCCTCAGTAGTAAATAAAATTTAAGGCGAGCAACCAGCATCCTCTCGTACACCTTCCCCAGCACAGGTAATAGCCCAATTGGCCTGTGCGATTTGAGGACATCATATGAGTCCTTCCTTAATTTCCTCAGTATCACCACCACGGCCTCCTGCCATATCTTAGGAAAGAAAAGATCATACATAAAAAAAGGTTCTAAAGAATTGAGAAATATCCTCCTTTTTTTGAATTCGGTCAATAGCAGAAACATCTTTATTAGTTAATTGTACAGAAACTCTTTTGGGCAGCAACAAATAGTTTCAGATTAAAGAGGTGAGTGGTTCATGGCAAAAGAGCATCGGATCTACAATGTTTATTGTTACAAGACCTGCATCACTTTTTATATCAGCTGTATAACGAAAAATAATATATTTTCTTTATGAAACGACCGTGTTTTGTTTATTTTAAAGAGCAACTGATATGCTTCCCTACTGTTCAGTTGCGGCATCCTTATCAACGCATTCCAACAATGTATTTAAATTTTACTATCGTTCATGATGTGGATAGCTGAATTCTGTTCTTTCAGCTTGGCACCGTCTCCAAAGAAACAACGAGGTGCCTACCTATTTCCTTTATAACGTTCCATATTTTACTCATTAAATGTCACACTAGGCCCCCATAGTGTGGGTCACCATATTGAATTATCTGCATTCGTAATGAGTATGGCGACCACCACTCTTGGGTTCTATTCATGCTTTCCATCAGGCAGAGAATAGTTATTATGGTAGGCCCAGAATAAAAAAAAAGAAAACAGAATACTTATTTTAGTCTTTTTAATCTAGTTTATAATTTTTTTTTACTTTCTGTATTTGATAACGTGTCATGGCGCGACGCCAATTATAACACTGTGGTTATACACAGCATTATCAATAAACACCTGTGAATCGTAAAAGAATAATTGTATCACCATACATATTTGTTTATAACTCTAGTACAAATGAACATACATTGGTTAACTTAATCTCTCAAGCATTTTTTGTCGGTCGATCGATGCGGCCATACTGAGAAAGGATCAGGTAGGTGTATTTGTGGGGAGGATATATAAGGTGGGCCACGAATTAATTAACATTTGAAAAAATCGTATAAAAAGTATTTGATAAGTTATAAAAATTGTTTATTTATAAGAAAGCTATTTAATTGGCTTTTTTTTAAGGTACATCATCTAAATGCACCGAAATTTTCAAATACTCGTCGGCAAAGAGACCGCGAGATCGCTGACATCTCTTCGCTGATTTTTGAAGTGAAAACTTCTTTAGGCGCGTTGAGCGTTTTGGTAGAGGGTAAAATCCTCGGTTCGCGTCACCGACATGCTAATGATAATAGTATATCTATAGCTATGGAGAATATGATATTATATATGAAATTTATTATTATTATATATTATATATGATATTATATATTATATATAGCTATATATGAAACATAAAAAATTTCATATAATTTTTGCATATAGTTTTAATTACTCTCAACTTAATAGTTCCGTTTTCACTTCTATCGGCAGTCCCACGACTGCTACTGTTTTTTTTTTAGTTGACGTAGTGTAGTTTACGTTTAGTTTATATTTTAAAATTCTGCAAATAACCCTATAAAAAGAAGTCTGCTGGAGATAGATTTGAACTTCTGGGTGGCCATGGAACGTCGCCTCGTCTAGAAATCAACTTTTCCGGAAACATGTCACTATCTTATTAAAACCGTGTTTTACGATTGTAGCCAGCAAATTCCAGTAACATCGGTCCCAAGAATCCCGTAACATGTTTGCACAGGATGTTAGATTCAAATGTTAACGAATTCTTGGCCCACCCTATACATATCTCTTTAGTATTTTGATAATGACATAGAAACAGTTTTTAAAGCGCGTGCTTTTAAAACCATTTCTATGTATTTCATCCAAGCCGCATCAACTCTTATCTTCAATCTCTAAAACGGTAAGTATTACGACTAGAGACCGAAGACGGAGCTGAGCTGACCAGAGCTCACGTGTCTAGCTACCTCCTAAGGCACATTTCTCGGCACATGTATCCCCTTTCTATCACCCAGTCGGTAAACCTGAATTTTCACCTAACTGAGAACATCTTTACCTTCGACTCTTGACGTATCTGAATCAATTCTAATGCAGAAACCGGCTGTGTCGTGGACGACTTAACAGTTTGACTTCGACAAAGACTATAACTTTTTGTTTAGTTGACGTAGGTAGTAATGTAGGTAATCCCATCGGATTCAGAAACTAGGAATACATGCTGCATTCCATAACAACTACCCTGATGAATGGCATCAGTTACCGTACTCTGGGGAGACCCGAGTCATGTGACCAGGTAATTTCAGGTTACACTTTCACTCACGAAACTAAAATAACTAAAGAGGTACAATTGAGGTTAGAATGGTTAAAAATAAATACGTGAAATGTAAATCTGTTAAAAGTAAGATTTAGTTCGAATGAAAGTAAACACTCAGATAATAACATGAACATACACAACACTACAGAAGACGCCGGCAGTATATGTGTTTAAGAAGGACTGCGAATAGATTTTGTTAATGGAAACAACAAGTAAATGACGTTTGTCTTAAGATAAGTATATTAGACTACACCCTTAGAAAGCTGTGTAACGTGTCCGATGAAAAGACTGGTGTAGCATATAAAGGCCATTATTAACCCATATCAATCCTTAGATATGGGCTTATAATACGGGGTAATTCGACTAATGCGGCAAAATGGAACAGTAGCTGAAGCAGTGGTCTGCCTGCTTTCTACTGCACAGTGTTATGGGTTCAAATCTAAATGAAACAACACTTTGTGTGAACCACAAATTTAAGTTACGAGTCTGCGTGTTCGTTGTGTTCGTTTCAAGTATATTTGTAACGTAAAGTCTCCCGCGACACAGGAATAGCCATTCATTACTAGTGCGGGAGCTGTCTTTTTTAAAAGAAAAAAAAATGTTCAAACATGTTGAACATTTTTTTTCTTTTCATGTCAACATGTTCATTGCACAAAAGAAATCTTTAAGAACAGTGAAGTACGTCCAATTGGCTTGGAAACTGTTATTAAAAAAGAAAACGTAGTTAACTGATGTTGACCAGCATGTATGTTGTTGAAGTTCTTTGTTAGGAAGTTAAATTATTGAATAAGTAAACAAACTTTAGTAGTTTCTCTTCTCAGCGACCCGCGGCACAATCGTATCGTGTTGGAATGAATCGAAATCTCGAGTGCAAGAGGTTCCTTGTTGTTACAAAATGGGAGATTAATTAAAGAATAACTAAGACAAATAAGCTCAATTTATTTTAATATACATATAACATTTCGATCAAAGTGCTGATTGAGATTCGTTATGACCATTTAGATTTATACTTGTCTTGCGCTTGTTTGGCGTAGTTCGGCGTGGTGAGCTTCGATGTTTGTGCATTCTTGCGAGCATTTTCTGCGTCCTTGTTACTTTGCTCGGCGCTAAGCTTGCCCTCTTTGTAGCCTTTATAAGCCGAATTTGCTATTTTAGAAGTAGCTCCGCTTTTTCTGAAGACGTCAGATCGTTTGACACGCCTATATGTAGTGGGATCTACCTCCGATTCATCAACGGCGTCTGGTATATCGTTCAATTGTCTGAAATTGAGTACCGCGTTACCAGGAATGCATCCACCTTCACAGTTGCATCCGAACAAGTCACATCTTCCTCTGCTACAGAACATTCCGGGGTGAACGCGTCCGTCGTTACACACATTTGCTTCGCAGATTCGCTGGTGCACACCGACGAGTTCTTTCTCAATGTTGTCAGCCGTTTGAGACTGAGGTTGGAACGGTGAACAATCATCTGCGACCCGTTGTATGGACGTTGGGTAACAACATTCTCCTCGGACAGTTCCGCTGCCAGTCGTCAGGGTGACAATGAGCGTCAATACCAGTGTTGCACCTCGCATGATGAAGGAGTGATTGGAGCTGGAACGATTGGTGTCTATAAGAGCGGCAGCTATCGAAGGTCGCACCGCCGATAACCCCTTTATCTTTTCGAATATATTGTAAACATACTATAAAAGATGCTCACATTTAAACTCGTTTCAAAGGCCCACCTTCGTGTGCGCGTGTTCAAATAATCTTTCAGCCTTGGATTGTGCGGTAACGAGTCAGTCAATTTGGCGACGATCATTTCAAAGCGATCACAAATGTTCTAGTGGACAGTAACAAGTTGATTAAAAGTATTCATAAAAATAATTAAATAGCCTTAGAAATATTAGCAGCCACGAGGCACAATATGGCATCACTATCTGATATCTCTTAAAGTACCAATAGACAATAACCGCTTAGTTAAAGTGTCACGGCACCAACGTCCAAGGTTTTAGCAACCTGTGAATGTCATTCAGTTGCATCGTGTTACGTTATCCGTATCTCTGGATAAACCCGCACGGTTTTACCCAGCAGCAGATAAGATTTTGTTTATGTTTAGGTTCATCAACGTCTCTTTATTCTTACTTTTATTAAGTCTTTAATGTTTACATTTGGATATTTACAAACAAACGTGATGTCAATTTAACTGCCTCGGTGGTGCAGCGGTAATGAATACGACTGCTATGCTTGAGGTCTCGGGTTCGATTCCCGGGTCGGACCAAATGTTTGTATGATCTGTAATTATTTGTTTCGAAGTTTGGGTATTTTCTATGTATTATATGTATGTTTTTACAAAAAAAAAGTATATAAGTATTCTATCAGTCAGTCTAGTTATCACAGCACAAGCTCTGCTTAGTTTCAAACAAGACGATGTTGGTGTTAAATGTCTGAAATATTTATTTATTATTATTATTTATTTATTTAATTCAAATAATCCGGTAGGCAACGCTGCCGGTGTAAAGGGGCCCGGCTATGTGCCATGGTGCTAGTGTAGTAGCATTGCCTCACTGCATTCACAATTGTATACTATGTCACACACTAGTAGGTAAACTCGTTGCGCTAAGTTTAGTTTCAATAAAATTTGACTAATTTAAAAGGTATAAACAAAAACACCTAAATTAGAAATAAAATTAATGTCAAGAAAGAGAACCAACAACCAAAGAAAGCTTTTTATTTACTTATTTTTTTTAAAAAGACAACGCCTACACTCGAAACAACATAAATTCTGCGTCGCGAGGTACTTTACAAACATACAAGAAACGGACACAAAGAACACCCAGACTCGGAACAACAATTGGTGGATCACATAGTGTTGTCCCAAGTGATGTTTGAACCCACAACACTCAGCGGAGTGGCGAATGTCGAAAGTTGCAGATAAAAGCACACGTCATTATTTTTTTGATACGTATACCTTAGATTAATGATATAAGACATACGCATTATCTCTTGGTATACTATTGATGGTGTCCGACCCTACATCTGCGGTAGCAGAAGTACTTTGGATCGTCTATTTTGTCATTTATCAATCTATCCTCACAATAATAATTATATCCTTGCACACAGTCGTCTGATCCCAAACTATGCGGAGCAACCATGACTGCTGAAACATATTTTAGAGGAACGGGTGTCATGACCCTCGGACACAAAGGGAGGATCCTTCGACCGGGCGAGCTAAATGTAAACTGCTGTTGGTATGCAAGTAAGAAAAGTGTGTAGATTTTTATTTACGACTAGCTGACCCAGCAGACTTCGTACTGCCTCATCGATAAATAAAAGACCTAATCTTTTGTATAAAATGATTTTAAAACAAACAAATCGAATCCGTATTTAATAAAAAAGCATTTATTGAATAAATCATGAAGTTTTATTATTATTTTCGATACATCATGTTGCTTACTTAGAAAACAGTGTTTTCCTGAAATATTGGCTATTTATAAGGTTTAAATTTGATATTCACAGACACACACTGTTAAAATACAGTCTGTTAATTAATTTAAAGCTTTCTCATAAACTATATTTTTTGTTTTGTTTTGTGGTGCGTAAATAAACAAAGAAGACGGTTTTCCGACGCGCGATCACGCGACGTATAATTGTCCATGCGCGAAACAGGGAAACTCCAAGTTGATTCCACAAACTTCTAACGACTGTCCTCGCAAAGGCCAGACGTACTGGAAATTGTAAGCGTTTAAAATCGAATGGTAAGTCCATTGGAATCATCGGTATCCGCGGGATCAAGACATCCTCTCCTTTGTATTTTCCTTTTATGATTGTCGCCTCAATGACGTTATTCATCAGTCTTTTCACAGCCAGTCTTGTTCCATTGCATAGTCGAGGTTGATTAATGTTACACAGCATGATGACAACTGATCCTATTTTCACCTGCAAATTGTGAGGTGGTAATCCAGGCAATTCCAGTGAATTTAAGAACTCAGTGGGATAGTTGACTACGTTATCCTGGTTCATTACGGTGTCGACTGATTTGAAGGAAACCAACTGTCCTGGAAGTAAATTCTGAATGGTCGCATTAAGATCCTCGACATCTTTATTTTTCGCTGCTAATATTGCTCGTTCACCCAGCCAATTATGGTTATTGAACTTTTGCGCTATATCTGGGAAAACTCGCTGAATAAGCTCCACTTTTGAGTCTGTGATGTGACAGAAATCTGTAGGTAATGTGATGAATCCGGTCGAGGTGTCCACTGCAACTTTATTATTTCCAATGTTTAACAACTGCTTCGCAAACACATTTGCAGTTTCATCTTGTAGCAAAAATACTCGCATGTTAGTTGTTAAGTAGAGTGTCTTTACGTACTGCCACAAATTTGATGATTTTAGGCATGCATTTAGTTCATCAGCAACAGTTGATCGGGGAATAACTGGAAGAGTCTGACGAAAATCACCTGACAACAGAATCATGGCCCCACCGAAAGTATTTTGGTTGTCACGAAGATCTTTCAACGTTCTGTCCAGTGCCTCCAGTGACCTCTTATGGGCCATTGTGCATTCATCTCAAACAATCAATTTGCATACCTGTAGGATCTTGGCCATTGCGCTATTTTTGGCGATGTTGCAAATTGGTGTTTCGGTGATTTGCATGTTTAGTGGTAATTTCAAGGCAGAATGTGCAGTTCGCCCGCCTTCTAGCAGAGTTGCAGCTATTCCAGATGAAGCCAACGCTAAGCAACATCATTTCGCGATCTGATCCTCACCAAAAGCAATGAAATTAAAAACGTTTTTCCGGTTCCTCCGGGAGCATCAAGGAAATAAATTCCACCAGATCCACTGTTCACAGCTTCTATCAAAGTGTCGTACGCAATTTTTTGTTGTTGATTTAATTGTGGAACATTTGTACGAACTGTTTCGGCCAATGCTTCAATGTCGTACTGATGTTCTCTTTGCAACTCGTGGTTTAATGCATCGTGCATATGACGATTGGGTGCTGTCATTCCCAAACACGACAATACTTTATTTGCCATCAATAAACACATATCTTCTATCATGATCAATGTGTCATTGTAAATTTCTTCAATCATTTGTAGTGTAGGATTCAAAGTTTGATGGCGCACACGATGCAAAACATCCTCAGACATGTCATCTCTATACTTAACCCACAAATCTTTTGGATTCGAGGGGAAACATGTCGATATGATAATCGCAAACAATGTACGAATTTGATGCGGTGACGAAGATATTACGGAATCCTTGAGCGTATCATCCCAGTGCGAATCGTTCTCAAGTAAATTTAATAGTTGACATGCCTCACGGTAAGTCGCACACAGCTATCCATTAACTGTTTTCAGTTGTTTAAACGATGTCAGACCACGAACATTCACCAACAACAACCGCAAATAATAACATTCATCGTTATTTGGATGTACTGTGTAGATGCGACCCAGAGCATCTGAAGCAAATACATTTGGATGTCCTTCAACTGGTGTTCCTTGTTTTCGACGCTGAAACGATTTCGATGATGCGTTCCATGTGTAATAGCGTGGCATGTCAGCATACAGCAAAGTGCGAGCAAAATCAGCAGTTTGACAGACTGTAAAGAAACTTGTTAATGTTGTCGACGGTGGATGTGCCGCCCTGTCTGCCGCGTTAGATTCATTAAAATAAACTCGTTGACCATTTTCTAAATGGACTGCCAAATGGACTACTGTAGGGTGTCTTTCATGGATCGCAAATGAAAAGATACGCCAAATAGCTTCGTTGCTACTTACATAGCGACCCATCTGGTACTGTGATATTTCATCATTTGCATTGGTTACACCGAAGACAGCCATATCACTACCTTTATTAACATATTTACATATGTACTTTATCGACTTCACAGAATTACAATATTCCACATTGATGTGAGTCTCAAAAGCTTTGGACAATATTGGCGAGTATGGCACAATCCAACGATTGTCTACATCAACATTTTGTCCTCTTACCTTCACAACTACCGATCGCCCACTGTTCGCAACTGATCGCCGACGATACAATGGGTATCCATCATTTCCCGTTATGGTTTCAGCAAGCAGGTCTCTTGGGTATCGCTTGGAACACCTACCGTCGACCATACAGGGTGAGTTGTAGTTGAAATGTCCCCAAGGTCCATGTATCATGTGTTTGGTAACTACTGCATGCAATTTTGGGTCAACTATTTCATCTGGAATTTCAGCTGAAATTATGGAATCAATCTCATCGGGCCTTATTTTGTCCACTAACCATACTAAAATGTGCGCATGTGGCAATCCACGCTTTTGCCATTCTACAGAGTACATCCAACAACGGACTCGGCCATACACACAATGCTTTATTAAGAAATTCATGAGAGATTTTAATTTTTGTTTAAAAACTCTGGCAGTTATGTCATGTCTATCAACTGGTGTTTGGCTATGTAGTAATTCCTTCTCGATTTCGGACCATTTTGGGTTACATGTGAATGTAACAAATAAGTCTGGGCGGCCATAATGCCTAACATATGACATAGCATCCTGAGCATATTCATGCATGTGGCGTGGGCTTCCGATATAAGTAGCTTGCAAAATTGTCATTCTTCCTACATTATTCTCATTGCCATCAGCATTTATAGCATCGCGGAGATGGATATATTCCTCTGACCGTAGCCGTCGTTGGTTCAAACGGATGTATGTCAATCGTTCAGTCTCAATTTTGACATACATGTCAACTGCAAACTCATGAAAAAGTCGTTGACACATCAAAATATGATTTACTTCACCTTGACGGATCATGAGTCAGTATGAATAGAAATTCATAGCACTAACTTTTTTGTTGGTTTCAGCACCTGCAATCAAAAATGATAAATGTTTAAATTGTTACTTAGATGAATTGAATTTAAAAATATTATTTAATCTTGTTCAATTCATTTACCTGTTACTTGATTTACCATTTTGATATTAAAATGGTATCCATCTTCCCCCTTCCAGAAGATCAAAGGATATTGTAGTGCATCATAACTCCTGTGTGTTTCAGATACACGTTTTAAATCACTATTCCGACGATGAAGCACAATATCTCTAGATTGTAAATTTTCTCCCACAATGACAACAGCCACTTCATCAATGGTAGGTGAATTGAACCTCCTTGTGTGTTCATCGGTAGGTGTTTTGTCAGCTCGAATAATAATATTATGGCTATCAGATGGCATCCGATCCAATGCTATTTTGAACATGTTTACTAAATTGTTATACTGATGAAGAAATATTTGTAATTGTTGGACAATGGTTCTCTTCACTGTTGGATTGTGAGCACAACGATTATTAATTTCCGCATCTGAATTTCCCATAAAATAAATTTGTAAAAATTGATGATCTGCATCAGGTAGTGGTAACATAGTTCCCAGTAAGTGATAAATTTGTCCTTGAATCTGTAATTTATTAAAATTTGTCCATTAATTATTTCCGATATAGTACAAACTTGAATAATATAAAAATATATTCTTATATAATACCTTGAAAGTGGGCATGAAATTGTCTTGTATAATATGTGTAGCACCAAATGATGTCATCTGGAAACAGTTGTTATATTTCTGAATGTTGGTCAAGAAGTGCTTGGAATCATTTCCAATCCCAGAAACTAAAGAGCGTAAAGGATCTGGTGGTGTTACCAATTGTGGCAATTTTACTTTGCCTTCAGCACAACATAATGCAGTAGATTCACCAGTGTATTTTAACGCCTTACAATATTTACAAATTGTTTTCATTTCCGCAATTGTTACCGATTTGTCGGCACAATAATCAATTGCCGGATCATAGTGGAATGCAGCTCGTTCAAGAATCACAGGAGCACTGCGTCTGCGGATTCGCTCAATTTCATTATATCTAGCTTGCTGTTGTTGTGTTTGATGTGCACGAACTCGTTGCATTCTAAGCCTATCTCCTACATTGTCACTCACTAAAGAACGCAATTCTGACATAGGAATACGACTATTTTCTTGATCTGTCTGTCTCTGGTCATCAGTGCGGTTAGCACGTGAGGTAGCTCTTCGCACATTTGATTGACTACGACGACTTAAGTCAGGTCGTCTTCTCCTCGGTATCGTAAATTGTAATTAATCAAAGTGAGAAAATTTCCCGCTCATTTAGCAGTAAAAGAGCACATTACTTAGAATGTCACTATCACAAAGGATCACCAAAGTAAAGAAAGTTCTCGCGCACGTAGCCACAAAGATAGATATAATATCGTAATACTTTTTTCCGTGTTCTGAAATGCGACAGGATGGATTGACATATTAGTTGGTTGTCAAATCTAATGTCAAATATTATGATTGCGTTCAGAAATTTAACTTAAGATTTATAATTTAATTTGTGACAAATTATGATTTATCTTTCGATTTCTATATAGTCTTATTAAAAAAATAATCAGACAGTTTAACAACTGAAGTTAGCTAAAATTGAGTTTCTCGAAGCCGACCACTATTTATGTACTATGTATTTTGAGACTATGCAATTTTGTCGCGTTCGCGATTCACTTTCACTTTTGTCGAGTTTCAGAACGCGATATTAGATCCTCCAACGCGCACGCGAATTTGAACTTTATGCAGGGGTAATAAATTAGAAATTGACTCTCCATTTTATTTAGAAAACGTTTGTATGGGAAATAGAAATATGGTGTTTTGAGTATTTTCCCGGCAAGTATTCGAATTTTTCTCACCTTTTAAACCTTCCCTAGACCTCCACGAATAATTCAAGACCAAGATAAGATAAATCCGTTCAGCCGTTCTCGAGTTTTAGCGAGACTAACGAACATCAATTCATTTTTATATATATAGATAACAGGTACACTACTCTTGCGGAGTAGGACGCAGGTAGCATAGAGTGAATATAGCCGCGCGACTTCCATCCCTGTTGCTGGGGCGCCGGAACAATACTGAATGACTGTCTTGACGAAAACAACTAAGAATATGGGGGTAAGAGTTAAGACATGACATGGGTATAATATGCCATTTCTCTGTAAAATAATAATGAACACCAAGTCAATGTGTGATTCAAACAAAATTATTAAAATTAAGTTGACACCTGAACTTCCCGATGAAGACTTTCTGTCCTGTTTTTTATTTCTTTCTGTAATGCTTCAATCAACTCCTTCCTTTGTTTTTTGACAATGTGGACGGACGTGTGGCTTGTGTCCCTCCGACACAAAGGGAGGATCCTCCGACCAGGCGAGGTGATCATGCCTGGTGGGCCACAGCCCAACGGTTGATGTTGGGATGTTGTACATATGCTAATTGCCACACGAATCTCTATATCGCGATGCAGGATTAGTAGTAGCATTGTAGTTCATTACATTCATACGTTTCGTTTATACTTCGTAGTTCGATGTATCTTCGCTAGATGGCGTCGTTGTACATTTACTTTTTGAGTTAATAATGTAGAAGCCGCCACATCACTCCCCTCCAAGACCGGAGGTCGATGTACTGATGAGTCAGCTGTCTATGCTCTTGTTGTGGAGCGTGGGAGTGCCAGGAGTGTGTAGTTCCAGTGAGTCCGGGCTGAAGTATGCAGATCCCGGTGAGTCGGCATTGCATGTGGTGCGCAGTGCTGCGGTGAAGTCCCCAGTGAGTCGGGGCTGAAGTATGCAGATCCCGGTGAGTCGGCATTGCATGTGGTGCGCAGTGCTGCGGTGAAGTCCCCAGTGAGTCGGGGCTGAAGTATGCAGATCCCGGTGAGTCGGCATTGCATGTGGTGCGCAGTGCTGCGGTGAAGTCCCCAGTGAGTCGGGGCTGAAGTATGCAGATCCCGGTGAGTCGGCATTGCATGTGGTGCGCAGCGCCTAGACACTGATGAGGCCGTAGGGTAACCAGGCTGAAGCGGGCGCGTCCTGCGTGTGGTATTCCTGTTGAGGCCGAAGTTGCTGGCTGGCTGAGACTTGATTACCTCTCATCGTTGTGGGAGTGACGCTGCTGATATTGACTTGAAGGCTGCTTTCAATCACGTCGGGGTCACCACTGTGGAGGGACGTGTGGCATGTGTCCCTCCGACACAAAGGGAGGATCCTCCGACCAGGCGAGGTGATCATGCCTGGTGGGCCACAGCCCAACGGTTGATGTTGGGATGTTGTACATATGCTAATTGCCACGCGAATCTCTATATCGCGATGCAAGATTAGTAGTAGCATTGTAGTTCATTACATTCATACGTTTCGTTTATACTTCGTAGTTCGATGTATCTTCGCTAGATGGCGTCGTTGTACATTTACTTTTTGAGTTAATAATGTAGAAGCCGCCACAGACAATATATTGCTGTTCTATTGTATCAGCTGTTCTTTTTCTTCCGGCAGGAATGCAGCCTGCTTTCATGCGTATCTGTGACACTGATCCCATCAAGTGATACTGCATATAGTTTTCCATATCATTCGGTAACTGAAATTTAAATAAAACTATTACCTATGTATTCTGTCATAAAACATAGAAAAAAATATGAAAGGTGAAACGTAACCTCAAAGTTTAAATATTGAACAGCGTTATAATTATAATGGATTGTAAACTACGTGGAATCTACAAATATAAGTAAATACTTACGTCAAAGTGATCTTCACAGAAATAAAGTTGAGTATTAGTTAAGATAGTAGGAATATTCCTTTTATATTACGTCTTGAAAGTTTAAGCCACTTATTTCGTATTGTTTTATCATAGGGAACGAATATAAATAGCTTATCCAGGTTTTTTATAGTTGTATTAATACACAGAGGCACTGCACAACACCTATACGGTCTCGAACTCATATTTTAGAACTTTTGAAACAAACAATGCAAAGTTAATACTGTAGCCGTCAATATTTACATTGAACGGAACGCCACAAGCGACGCCATTGACAGATTGAAGCGTTTTGGCGGCAATGAAAAAACTTTTAAAGTAAAATATATTTTCTTTAATATTGATTCCTCATTTTAAGCAGAAATTTGATATACATTGTGTATAATATTTATTTCTGAACCTGAAAAACCAGTTATTCAAACTTTGTCATCATGCCTATTACAATAAGTGTAGGATAATTACATAAAGGTTCCAAAATTACAACTCATTATAGTAAGTTCCTTTACATGTCTTGTAGTTTTACTCGAATTTTTTAATTTTTTGTATTACTATATGTTGATTTGGAATTTTCCTCATATTTGTTTTGTAAAACAATTGTAATTTTACAAAAAATTTTAACAGTGACGGTGACGCTGCTGCCGAAAATTCAAGACTAGAACGATCCAGATACGTTGAGGGACGAGAGACATATATGAAATCCTATCACTGTTAACAAAAGAAAATTTTACTATGTCAATATATAGGTTATGTGGATTTCCAAAAGTATAAATATTCAAAAACAGTATATAATAGCTACGGATGTTGTAATAAAACGTTTTTGTCACAGTTTAAGGTCGATTTGAGCAGAAATGCTTTAGGTCGCTTGCCAATAACATTATTGAACATTCTCAGGTATATCACATCGACTGCACTCTTAGGCGGGGATGAAACTTAGTGTCGGTCTTAACTTTCGAATTTAATACCGACACTAACTAATGCAAACGGGAGGGCAGTTGATTAATTAATTTCTACGGGTACCCTCATTAGAATACTTTATTTAAGTCAGCGACGTTGCGGTTGTCCTGCCAGTCTTGAATACATATTTCAGTGATTAACAGTGTCATCGTGCTAATAAAATGGCTTCATACCAGTCAGGTAAAATATAATTATTTATTTATATTAACATATAATAAATCCACGTAGGTTTTTTTTACAAACAACTCGCGTATTTAAAATATATCAAGTGTCATGGAGGATATTACAAACGACACAAATAACGCCCGTTTGTGGATCATTCAAGATTTTATCCCAATTTACAACACTGAGCGCAGTTGGAAACGGTGAAGTAGCTGTGGTATACCTCACAATTCTTCGGAAGCCAAGATAAACTTAAAGATACCGACGCAACCTTCAGTATCAGCAATCTTCGTGAGTCCGTTAGTTTTTCTTCTTCACCAACAAGAACAGCAATAACTACTATATAGATATGTTGTCGTTTCTAAGCAAACCTCGGCATACTTGAGAACTCTTCGCCATTTTTAAGCACAACTCGACAATCATTATTAGCCAGCGCTTGCACGCATGTATACCGAAGGTTCCGTAGCCGCGACATCCGTGTAGTGATACTTATATAATTATTTAGTAGTTCCGTGGTGATTTATGGGTTCCCTCATCTTCGACTTGACCGACCTGTCGGTGTAGTGGTTTTCCTGGCTTGAATTTCGACTGACAACAGATATTGTGTGGTGAGCGTGGTGATTTGTTTCGTGTCTGGGCGTACTTTATCAATGATATACGTGTATTTAGAAATATATCATTGTTCATCAGCAGTCTGATTACCGTAGCCCAAGTTCTGCCTAGTTTGAGATGTGTCGTCCATTTGTAAAAGATGTTGAAAGCATATTTTTATAAAAACATATTCAAGTATGTTTAGCAGAAGTCTGGTTACCGTAGTACAGAAGTTAAGTTATTATCTAATTGTACCCTCCTGCCACGCTTCATTGTGACTCATACGTGTATTTATGAGTATTGAAGACCAAAACTGACTCGAAAAACAGACAAAGAAAATATGTGAAGCCAGTTGTTATATACAACTCGCTTCATATATTTTCAAAATTTGATCTAAATTAGTGCAGGACTATTTCAGTTGTAGTACACAAACCAACTTCTCATTTTTATATAATAGACTGGCTTTTCCTGCGGCTCGACCCGTGTGTATGTAGGTTACCGCCGTAAATATGTAGTAGCCTGCGTGTTACTCTTATTTATAAGCTTTATTGCTAGAAAGATTTATAATCCGTTTAGTAGTTTTTACGGTAAACAGTAACAATTTTATTCATATTTAAATATGGGGAATCGCAGGTAGGTAAAAATATCTTAGATGTTCGCACTTTGTAAAGGTTCTTTTTACTACGATTATCTTACTTCTAGCAAAAAATATATGAGGCATCCAAAATAAATATACAAAATATTCAACAGAAATATACATACAAGATTATTATTTACAACTGTGCTCGGCAAAATATGCAACTGGGAAACACAAGCCATCTGGTAACTAGTCCATCTAAAAAATTCTGCAACAGTAAGTTTAGAAAATTATTGAAAAATCACATAATAGCTATCTGTTAATTAGTACATTTTACTATTCTTAAAACATTTACCATAAAACAAGGAAAACCAACAGAAAATTGAACAGAAAATTAAAAAAAAAAACAAAAAATATAATGCAAACATAATAATAAAAAATATGAGTGTATGTGTACACTCGTATGGTAAGCCATACGAGTGTCATATTTAGTTAAACAATTATCGTACAGCTTTGGTTCAGTTGCACGGGTCTCGCGTTTACGCTTTGTTCGAGAAGTTCATAGTTTCGTTAAATTTTTGGTGGGCCACGAATTAGTTAACATTTGAAAAAAATATAAGAAGAACCGTTTGATATAGTATAAAATTGTTTATTTATAAGAAATCTAATTAAATGGAATTTATTTTTATAAAAATTACATCATCTAAATGACCACCGTTTCGACGTTTGCACTCTTCTAAACGAGCACGGAAATTTTCGAATACTCGTCGGCAGCGAGACCGTGAGATCGCCAATATCTCTTTGCTGATTTCATCTTTTAGTTGACGTAGTGTATTTGGTTTGTTTATATAGATACGATTCTTCAAATAATCTCATAAAAAGAAGTCTGCTGGAGATAGATCTGAACTTCTTGGTGGCCATGGAATGTCGCTTCGTCTGGAAATCAGCTTTTCCGGAAACATATTTTTGACCAATGGCAGGGTCTCATTGGATAGGTGACAAGTGGCTTCATCTTGTTGACGCCATGTGTTACAATTGTAGCCAGCAAATTCCCGTAGCATTGGTCCCAAGAACTCCCGTAACCTGTTTGCGTGAGATGTTGGATTCAAATATTTCCGAATGCTTGGCCACCCTATATATTGACTACCTACTTTTGTTTTATGTTGGATAAAAACGCTCACTTAATTAATTTGCTTTTGTGTATGTTTTCTCAGTAAATGAATATTGTAAATTCCTTTGTGAAATTCAAATTCTTAAACTGTAATTAACATTGTAATTCTCGTTTTCTTACAATCTTTAAAGTGTCTATTTGTAGGTAATTTAATATTTCTCATTGTCATCTTTTTGTATTTTCTTTTTACCTTACTTTTATTAGCTTCGCACGTATATTTAGTGGTTTGTCTGTATTAGACTTTTTTATTTGCTTTAATCAGATATTTCCTCTTCTCTAGACATGGATAAAATACATAAACTTGAGTTAGAAGTACTAGCACGCCAGAAGTTTATGAATGCAGTAATAGAAGAAGGCGATTCTCCTATACAACAACTCTTCTCTGGCGCTTCCATTTTTATCACTGGAGGAGGTCGTTTCCTTGGCAAACAGTTCATAGAAAAGATGATCAGGTGAGAAGATATTTTGGAATTCATGATCATGTGACACGGGCAAACCATTAACACCCTTAGTGGTCCACAACTAGATATAGATCTCTTCTTAGATTGGAAGTTTTCGCCTACAATGCTACGCTGGCCCAACGGGTTCGTATACAGTATTATTTCAAATTTGTCTCACAGTGCTCTCACGACACCCACGGGACATACAGCGGTGGTGACGATTTTCAACCATAATTACTCTGGATCGTGCCCTCGAGTAGGCCTAAAACCAGCGTCGTCGTGCTTATTTTTCGAGTTTCTATGTGACGGATTTTAACAAAAGGTTAGGTTAGGTTAGGTTAGGTTAGGTTAGGTTTTTTTTTTTTTTTTTTTTTTTTCTGTGTTTTTGACGTTATGTGTTATTACGTCATTTGAAAATTTTTTCAATTAGTGCTGTGTGTTGTACGTGCCTTTATTTTCACGCACCTATATTTTTTTTTTTTTTTTTTTGAGTACCATGCACTAATATTTATTTGACATGCAGTTACATAACAATTTAATAAATAACATTCAAAAATTATATAATATTAACCTTAGACTAAATTTAACTACCATTGACTACAATCTTGAGCCGTTTGTTCTGCCCGCAGCTCTCATGACTCGTGCTCCGTACCGAAGAAACCGGTCTCTGCTTGCCTCGTGCCTGACGAGCTCAGCCAGGTTGCATGTACTGAGGTCGATCCCGAGGCTACCCTCACAGTCGTGACGTAGTGACATATATCTGGGACAGTGTCTGATGAGATGTTCGACTGTCTCTATTGTCACGTCGTCACAGATGCACCGCGGGGAATCAGCAAGCTTGAACCGGTGCAGGTATTCTCTGACACCCCCGTGACCAGTAAGCAGTTGGGACCCCACATTGGTGTGGTTGCGGGTTCCGAATATCTTGAAGGCTTCTTGCACATCTTCAAGGAAGAGTTGTGTGGTTTTCCCGGTGGGAGACTCTTCGTATCTCAACTGCCACTCCTCAATCGTTGCTCTTCTGATGAGGTACCTGGCTCTGGACAACGGGAAGTCGGTGTACACTGGGGCTCTCTTGTCCTTTAGGGCTCCTTCTTTAGCCAACTCGTCAGCTCTTTCGTTGCCTGGTAATCCCGCATGTGCCTTGATCCACACCCACTGAACATCCCCTCCCTTCTCTTCTAGTTCGGTGAGCTGGTTCTTAATGTGGTTGGTGATTGGATGAAGGGAAGCTGGATCAGCCAGGGTCTCCAGTGCCGATCTTGAGTCGCTAAGGATGTACGTCTTCTTGGTATTGGAGTCTTTTTTCGCCATCGAGAGAGCTCGGGTGATGGCCACCAGCTCCGCCTGAAACACACTACAGTGATCGGAGAGTCTGAAGCGGGCGTGCCCGATCTCTTGTCCTCCTCGCCATACTGTGACGCCCCCCCCGACATGACCCTCTATCTTGCTGCCATCCGTGTATATGTGGACCCTGTCTGGGTCCAGCTGGTCGAGTTTCTCCAGCGATGACACGCGCAGATGAGTCAACCCCCTTCTAAGGGCGGGATGGGGAAGAGCGAAAGGGCTGAGGCGTCTCTCCATTGTGAAATCGGGCAGTGCAGACAGGGAGCGCCCCCTCCGAACCTCGTAGAGTTTGAGCTGAGGTCCAGAGGGAGAATTCCCGACAGAACGGCTGCTGATGTGAAGGAGGTGGTCCGATGAGCCTTTGCAATCAGGATTGCAAACTGTCTGGTGATTCTGTCCAGCACTACCCGGTTATACTTTTTCTTGGCGACTTCCGCCCAAACACTGGCTGCATACAGGACTGTAGGTTCAACCACAGCCCGGTATATGATACGCAGCACATTAGAGTTTAGGCCCCATCCCGCCGAGGCCGTTCTCGCGACTCTCTTGTAGAGTGCAACCGCTTTGCGATGTGCACCGGCCAAGTGTTCCCTGAAATTGAGCTGCCTGTCGATGGTGAGCCCCAAGACCTTTAGGGAGTCTCTGTAATGTAGCTCAGTGCCATTTAAGGTTAGTTGCGGCGCAGTAGCTTTTAGTTTGCGCGTTGTAAAAATGGCCTGAGTCTTGTGGGCAGCGAAGCGCATCTTATATGCCTTCCCCCAGTCCGCAACAGTATCCAGCGCCCGCTGTGCGCTAAGTCGCACCTCCTCTGTGGTCCTTCCTGAGGCGACGACTAAGATGTCGTCGGCGAAAGCCTGAATGTGGCCTTTCAATTTTTCAGCCGCTCTTAGTAGTGGGTCGAGCTGCACGTTCCACAGGAGAGGACCGCAGGTGGATCCCTGTATGCATCCTTTGTTGGTTTCGCAGGTGACCGATTCTCCCGCATACTGCACGGTGACCTCCCTGTCGCTGAGGTAGTTCGAGAGCAGCCTCAGGGTTGAGGGTTCGGTCTTTTTGTTGAGGAGCTCTCCCATAACAGCAGGCCACCAGGCATTGTCAAAGGCCCCCTCGATATCGAGGGAGATGACGACTACCAGCTGCCTGTCGCTCCTGAGCCTTCGTATCATGTTGACGACGTCGTACAGGGCGTCTTCTGTGCTGCGCTGCGGCATGAAGCCGTACTGTCTGGGGCTGAGCTTGGAGCCGCTACCCAGCTCCCAGAGGAGTCTAGTGGCAAATAACTTCTCGAGAACCTTCCCGAAAACCGGCAACAAGCCGATAGGTCTGTACGACTTTGGTTCATCGTATGTTTCTTTGCCCGGCTTGGGAACTATGCGGATAACCGCTCTCTTCCAAGCCCGCGGAAAATAGCCCAATCTCAGACAAGCGTTGTATGTTGATAACAACAGCGCAGGCTTACTCAACATAACTCTCGAGCAGATGTCCGAGGTGAGTCTGTCGCGCCCCGGAGCCTTTCTCGGGTTCATAGCTTTCAGAACCGTCCAGACTTCCGAAGCGGTGAACTCTACGAAGTTTAAGGTTCCCTCGTTTATGAGCTTCAGACTCTCTGTCACTGCCGCCCTCCGCTCTCGTTGTTCCTGGGTGTCCGTTTCCTTTAAGTCCGGGGGATAGAAGGTCTTAGTTAGAAGCCGCGCCGAAGCGAGGGCATCCAATGTAGCGCCGGGCGAGGTGGGGTCCCTCAAGGACTCATCCTGTTTAATTTCGCCACATACGCGGATGACTCTATATATCCCGTCCCACACGGATTCCTTCTCCTGTCTGCCGCAGAATTCTCTCCAGCTCCGGGTGATGGCCTCTTGGATAGCCTCCTTGTATTCCTTTTTTGCCTCCAGGTAGCGGTCAACGGCGAACTGTCTGCGCTCTGCGCTTGCGTTCTTGATTCTGTTGCACAGCCTGTTTGTAGAGGCCTTCATCTCCTGCAGTTCATCCGTCCACCAGTGTGCCCCGAGACGTTTTTTCCTACCGGAGGAGGCAGGAGGCATCGCCGCTGTGCATGTATCACCAACAGAGTCGGTAATCGATGCTACCAGCTCCTCCAGTTCCTCCGCTCTTGAAGCTGCCTCCAGTAGGTCTGGGGTAAGGCCACGCCTGTCCAAGGCTTCTGCCAGCTCGCTGTCGAACTGTTCCCAGTCCGCCCCTTTGGTGTTGTACCGCTTGGTAGTCGGCTTAGGGGGCGCCACTGGCCCGCCGTCGACCGCCACGTAGAAGGAAATCGGACGGTGGTCAGAGAGATCTGACAAGTCCGCATCCACCTTCCAGCCCGCGATCCTCGGCGCAAGGCGGTCCGAAGCCATGGTGACGTCCACAATGCTGGTATAGTGGCGACCCAGTCTAAACGCTGAGAACGTGGGCGCGGTCCCCTCGTTGATTACCTGGAGTGACTCTTGCGCCATGAACTCCACCAGCGAAACTCCCCTTACGTCCTCGCAGTCACAGCCCCACCAGGGGCTCTTGGCATTCATGTCTCCGGCCAATAGGCAGTGATCGGCGCGCAGAGCGGTCCTGATACTCCTCAGCTTGGGCAGGTCCTCGTTAAGGTTAGAGTCCCCCTCTAGGTATACACTTATGACCGCCACTACAAGGCCCCCCAGAGAGACCCTAATACCGACCATGTTGTGCGCTGCACAGTCTGGTTCCGAGGACACCCGCAGCCGATCATCCATGACCACTATTGCTGCCTTAGATGGTAGGTCACTCGCGTCACCCTGGAATATTCTGACGCCCGCCACTTCCAGTCTTTTCGAGGCGCCCACGTATGGTTCCTGAAGCAGCAGAAGAGATACTCCCTCCTTAGCTGCCACTCTTATCAAATCCTTCGTCGCTGCGAAACCCCTTCCCAGGTTTGCCTGAACGATCTTCATCTTTGGTTGTTGTTCCTGTTGGGGGCCCTCAGCAATAGCTAACGGCTGTGCGAGCTATCTTATCCCACTTTTGCCAGACTGGACATTCAGTGGAATATGCCGGATGGTTGGCTCCGTGTCCGCAGTTGGCGCACTTGGGTGTCTGGTTCCTCCGGGTACATGTGCGGGTGTCATGGGTCTCTGAGCAGTAAGCACAAGTAGGACTCTTGCTCTTGCATTCGGACGCTCGGTGACCAAATCCTAAACACCGGTAGCACTGGACTACTGGGGATTGGTCGACTGCGGGCACCATTTGGTACCCAATGCGTACCTTTCTATTCTGTAAAGCCTTCCATGTCTGTGGGCTTACCTCCAGTATAACATTATTAGTTACACCCGTTCTTCCCTTAACCCTGCGAACAACCCTTGCACGCCTCTGTTTCTCCGGAACCCCCTCCAGCAGACCACTGTTTTGGCTCAGGACCGCCACTCCGATTTTCTCATCGGTGAGGTGATGGGCTACTCCTATCAGTCGTAGGTGCGGCGGCTTCTTCGGCGCGTTCACCGCCGAAAGTCCGACCTTGGACGCCTTGATGGCATTCCCAAGTACCCGCCGTTCTTCCTGCGACGCACATTCCGCTACCACCTTACCCCTCCTGATTCTTCTGAGGCCCTTCACCCCCACTCCCAGAGAGACGACGTCCACGCTTTTCTTAAGCGCGTCGATGACATCGCCACCGGAGTGCAGAGGGTTTATGGACTCCACGATGAGGCCGTACGTCGCGTCGACGTCAGCCGGAGCGCCAGGCGCCACTGAAGGTCCCACCCGGGGACCTGGGCGCCGACCGGAAGCCGGGGCACTCCCAATCACCGACGCGTACGTACGAACCTTCTCGCCTATGTCCGCTGTACGATCCGCTAAATTGTCTATCTTTGATTTTAGAGGTTTAATAGCTCCCTCTATTATCTCTTTTGTACCTGTTTGGGTAATTTCAGCTCCGAGGCTCATCGGAACTTCAGGTCCCCTGGGCACCGTTAGGATGAGGTCTTTGACCTCCGCTATATCAGCCCTAATAGATCGGAACATCTCAGCTGTGTGTTCCTTTGTCCCCGCGGTATCCCCACGTGAGTCCCCGCGGGGCACAGGCGGCGAGGCCGAACGCTCCTTCTCTACTATTGCGGTATTTCTGTTTACCGCCTCCCGCAGCTGCTCCAGCTGTCGGCTCATTCCCCCCATTGCCTCGAGGATGCAGCTCCCCTCCGGCGCGGCGGGCTCAACAGGAGAACTGTCCGCCCTCGCCTGACCGCGCACCATATCCGCCACCTCCAGACGCCACTTGTCGACGTCGACCTGCAGGACCCTGAACTGGTCCAGCAGTCCCTGCATCTTTGGACCCAGGGAAAGCAGTTCCGGATCCGGGTGGGGGCCCGCGGTCAAGCTCTGCACCCGCGGGGCCCCACCGGTTGACGGTTCTCGTTCTGGACGCGGGAGGCGTCCGGCTGTCGCCCTCTGAAGCTCCAAGTGGATGCTCCCTATTGTTTTGATAGGAGCATCCATCTCATAGTTGAGCCACCTTTGGATGCCCTCCAGCAGCTCGCGCTGCTCCGATATCAGGCGCTGGGTCTCGGCCAGCTGCTCCATCGTACGACTACTGATGTCGGCTACTCTACGGGTGTGTGCCCTTTCAACGCGTACCAACTCCTTTGCGGCTCGCGTGCGCTCCTCCTCCAGCGCCACCCGGTGTCTGTTTCGCGAGTCTGACACGCCCAGCACTGTTTCATACAGTGCCTGCATGCATTCGAGCGCCTCCGTTTTACAGTCGCGGCGCATGTTGGTAGCTTTTTCCAGAGCTTCTTTACCGTCCTGGAGCAGCCTATTTGCTCGAACGGTGGCCAGGTCCATCGCGACGCCCACGAATTTTCCCACGGGAGGCAGCATGCTAGCTCTTCCGCTCCTCCAGCTCATGTGGCTCTCGGCGTCAGATAGAGCCTCATCGGTGTCATTAGCATCCACCGCCACCAGTTGCCCAAGCTCCAGGACAGAACTGTTAGTTAGTTCTGCGGTGCGAGATTCCCCTCCAGTATGACCAGTACAGACACTACCCACCCGGTGTGCCTGTGGATCTCCTGTGCCAGTCTCTCTACATTATTGCCTGGGTTTAGGGACTCGGCACTTTTGTAGGGAGTTCCCTCCCCTCGTCCAGCCAGGGTATCCCCCATCGACTCCGCCGGAGACCCCACCCGACCAGGCGAGGCCAGCTTCTCTCCCTTGGTAAGCCCTCGGGAGAGGTCCGCCGCGTCGCGTCTCGCCGTGGTCTGGGCGTTTTTGACGGTTGTAGCCTTCCGAAGGCTCCCCGACACAGACTTTACCGGCTTAGAGGGCCTTACCGGCTTGTTGCGTCCCCCCCGGTCACTCCTTGTTCCAGAGGCGCGGGGTTGCACTTCAGCCGGAGGTCCCCCCAAACCGGAGTTACCGGAGGCTTCGATGGCGTCCATGGGTGTGAAAAATAAGAGAAAACAAAGCTATAAACTCGAAATGTAAAGCTCGAGGAGACTGTGTACGCTCTATGTAGAGCAACCAGGGTGCAGGTGTTGTGTTATAGTATCCCTGGTGGGGGGAAACGACAATTTCCCAAAAAAGTCCACCCAAAAAATGTAATTCCGAAACGGCTCTAGGTAGAGTCGTTCTGATAGTGGCCAGGGAAAGGTCTCGACGCGGGGTATTTTTTTGATACCCCGTTTGTCCCGATCGGACCAATAGTCCCTGAGATATTTTTGATTAAAATTTTCGTTAAAATTGTCGTTTCGTAATTTGAAACCGAAATTGACCCCCTTAAATAGTCTGGATAGAGCCGAACTTTCGATTCCCTCTGTTAAATCTTGTCTAAAAAATAAGTTTGACGGTGTTAGAACTTCGCCCGGTCAACCGGTTCTGAAGTTATAGCCGTTTGAAATTTTACTAAAAATTTTGTTTACAAATTTCCAGGTCTTGGTTAGGTTTTATGAAAAAGTGTAATCTTGGTACTAGGGGTTGTATTTACGTCTAGACCAATATACACCTTCAAAGCCAAGGAGTTCAGCCAACAGAATCTGGAGAAAGAATTTTGAAATTCTTTCCCCAACCGCCCTATCTATGTACTTAGACTTTAGGTTTTTCTTTGTTCCTAAGTTGACCTAGAAATTTGAAATGGAGTATAACTCCCCCGTTTATAGTCCGATTTTGTTGGGAAAACTTTTAAATTGTTGATCTTCGTTCGGGCTACACCGGTAGTAACCTGGTTTGCGTCTAGGGGTGCGATTTTCAACCCCTAGCTGGTTTGTTTAAAAAATTTTTTTTGAAAGTTCGCAGGTGTATTATTGACCGGTTTTTAATGTTTTTAACACCGAACTTTGTGAGTACGTTCACCACTTATTGGACTTAGTTGGGGTCGACCAAAACAGGGGGTTGCCTAGCCACCCCCAGAGTTAGGGATGTTAACACTGAGTCACACTATTATCTTTGTTATGGGATAACCACTTAACTTTTTTTTAAATGTTGAAGCTGCTTCCGGCTCCGTAGGCAGCCCCGGACGCGACTGTCAGACCTGTTCCAGTCTCACCACTCCGGATCAAGGACCTCGTGGCCACACCCCGTTCGGAAAAACCTTTATTTCTTGTCCGATTTTCACCGGCAAAGTCCGAGAGGGGTCTCAAAGGTTGGATCTCCCCGAGACGCACCCTCCCACAGCAAAAAACACCGGGGTCACTAAACGTTTTCCGGAGTTATCGACTATTTCACTATTTTGCCACCTTAGTAAACCCTCAGAAATTTTTTATTTTTAGAAAATCCACAATTCTTATCGGATTTCCACGGGGTTTTCACTGTTGCACAGAACACGCGATCCCGATTGTTTCGGTGTGTAGATTTCACTTCCTACACCCTTGGATTAGGGATTTACGACCACCCCCCTTTTTTTAAAAAAGTTTGTAACTTTCCCAATTTTCACGTGAAAATTACGGGAGAGGTCTCAAAAGATAGACCTCGCCGAGACGCTCCCCACGACAATTTAAAAAAGATAGGTTACCGATCTTGTTTAAAAAATAAACAAGATGTAAACAAACTTCAATTTGGGATTTTTTTATTGTTGTGAAAAACCACTTATTTTTAGCCCGATTTTCACGCGGTTTTCACCGTTGTAATAGTCACTCTGTCACGAATCGTTTGGTATGTCTCTTGACCTTCTGGGACCTCAGGATAAGGTACCCGTGGCCGGGTGACCGGGACGGTTCCGTGGCAGTCGTCGGCTCCACGGCGGCTCATTCCCCGCCCTTGTCGCTAAGAGACAAGGGCACTGGATATGTTGATGCCGAGTGGGGGGGGATCACTGTATATGGTGTATACTTCTCCCCCAACCGGAGTTTGAACGACTTCGAGGTTTTCCTTAACAACTTGGAAACCTCGATGCGGCGTCTAACGTCTGGGCACGTCTTAGTGCTGGGGGACTTCAACGCAAAGTCCATTGCGTGGGGTTCCCCCAGGACGGACGCTAGGGGCGAGGCCGTAGAGGAGTGGGCGGCCTCGGTGGGCCTCTGTTTACTAAACAGGGGCTCCACCAACACGTGTGTGCGACAGCAGGGAGGGTCGATAGTGGACCTTTCGTTCGCTACCCCTGCCCTCGCCGCACGAGTAAGGAACTGGCGTGTCCTGGAAGAGGTTGAGACGCTCTCGGATCATCTCTATATCCGATTTGAGCTCTCCCGCTCCCAGGACCCCAGTAGGGGTCACGCGGCGCGGCGTTCTTCTCGCTTTCCGCGGTGGGCTATAGCCAAACTGAATAGGGACCTACTGGAGGAGGCAGCCATTATTCACTCTTGGCTGTCTCCGCAGGCTCCGATCGAGGAGGTCGACATGGGGGCTGGTCGTTTCCGCGATGCGATTACGCAAATCTGCGATGCGGCCATGCCCCGCATCCGAGGTTGTCGGCCTCCACGGAAGGAAGTTTACTGGTGGTCCCAGGAGTTGGCGGACCTCCGCGCGGCCTGTACTCGTGCCCGGAGGTCCTACACCCGTGGTCGGCGGCGACACCGCGAAGAAGGCGGGGAAGACCAGCTTCATGAGGAGTACCGAGAGGCGCGGAAAACTCTGAAGCTGGCCATCAGCCGCGCCAAGGAAATTAAGCGTAAGGAGATGCTGGAGGGTCTCGATCGTGACCCCTGGGGTCGCCCTTATCGTGCGGCGCGACAAAAGCTCCGCACGTCGGGCCCCCCCCTTACAGAGACACTCCAGCCCAGCTTCCTGCGGGATGTGGTCGAGGGCCTTTTCCCGCAGCGGGTGGATCACACACCCCCGTCGATGGTCTTCATGGCCAGAGACGACGGGGAGAACGAGGACAATGTTCCGCCCGTTGGGGAATCGGAGGTGGGGGCGGTTGTTCTACGGATTCGCTCTAAGAACACCGCCCCTGGGCCAGATGGGATACCTGCCCGAGTATTGGCACGATCCCTCGACCACATGTCGGACCGCCTCAGGGAGGTCTTGGACGCTAGCTTGTCGTCCGGACGCTTCCCTGAGTGCTGGAAAAGCGGGAAGCTGGTCCTATTAAGGAAGCCGGGACGGCCTACCGATTCGGTGGCGGCCTATAGGCCCATTGTGTTGCTGGACGAGGCGGGTAAACTGTTTGAGAGGATAATCTCTGCCCGCATCGTCCAGCACCTCTGCGAGGTGGGCCCCGATCTGTCGGACGCCCAATTTGGTTTTCGGGCGGGGCGTTCGACGGTCGATGCTGTGCTGCGCCTGAGGGCCGTTACCGAAGAGGCGGTGAGCTGTGGCGGCGTGCTGTTGGCGGTGTCGTTGGACATCGCCAACGCATTTAATAGTCTGCCATTTAGCTGCATCAGGGAAGCACTCCACTACCACGGGGTGCCAGAGTACCTGAGGCGGCTTGTGGCAGACTATCTTGAGGAGCGTACCGTCGTGTACGAGGACCGAGATGGTATTCTGAGGCGGCGGCCCATGTCGTGCGGTGTTCCACAGGGGTCCGTCCTCGGACCACTCCTGTGGAATATGGGATACGACTGGGCCCTTCGAGGTCGTCTTCCCCCCGGGCTGGGCGTAATTTGTTACGCCGATGACACATTGGTCACGGCCCGGGGGGCGAACTTTCAAGAGGCGGCGCGTCTGGCCACCGTGGGAGTCTCTTTGGTGGTCGGGCGCATTGAGGCGCTGGGTTTACGGGTGGCCCTAGATAAGACGGAAGCCCTTTTGTTTCATGGGCCCCGTCGTGGTCCACCCCCCGGTGCCTCTATCGTTGTCAATTCGGTCCTCGTACCGATTAAGGCCCAGATGAAGTATCTGGGCCTAATCCTCGACGGCAGGTGGCTCTTCGACGAGCACTTCCGACAGCTTACTCCAAAGCTGGTCGGCGCTGCTTCTGCTCTTGGGCGACTTTTGCCCAATTTGGGTGGAGCCAGCGTCGCCACGAGACGGTTATACACGGGGGTTGTTCGGTCAATGGCGCTGTATGGTGCACCGGTGTGGGCGGCGGCTCTGACCGCCCAGAATAGGGCTCGCCTCTGGCGCCCTCAGAGGATATTGGCGGTTAGAGCCATACGCGGTTACCGCACCGTATCGACGGAGGCGGCGTGCGCCCTGGCCGGAACTCCCCCGTGGGATTTGGAGGCGGAAGTGCTCGCCGAAGTTTATCGGTGGACGGCTGACTTCCGGGCGGGTAGCGGCATACGGCCCCCGCCCGAGGAGATACGCGAGTGGCGTGAGGCCGCTCGTCGAGCCACGATGGCTCGTTGGTCGTTCCGGTTGGAGACTCCACGTGCTGGCTTTGCCCTCGTGGAGGCTCTCCAGCCGGTCATCGCCGAGTGGGCAGGGCGGCAGCACGGGGCCCTTTCCTTCCGGCTGACGCAGGTCCTTTCCGGGCATGGTTGCTTCGGGAAGTATCTGCACTCGGTCGCCAGGAGGGAATTGAGTCCCGCCTGTTACCACTGCGACTGCAGTGAGGACTCGGCTCAGCACACGCTAGCGGTTTGTTCCGCCTGGGCGGCGCAGCGTGGGGTCCTCACTGCAGTTATTGGAGGAGATCTCTCGCTACCGGCCGTCATACGCTCCATGGCCGGTAGCGACAGTTGTTTTACCGCGGTCGCAACCTTCTGCGAAGACGTAATTTCGCGGAAGGAGGCGGCGGAGAAGGCCCGGGAGGACGATATCCACTCGGACCCAATTCGCCGCCGGCGAGCCGGGCGGCGGAGGCGCGCATACCAGCGCCTCATGCCGCCTTGAGTGTGGCCGCGGGTGGACGGGACGGGTTTTCCCCTCCACCCGCTATAATGGCCAGCCGCGAGGAGGCGACGTCCGCGTGTGCCGTACGTCGCCTATATAGAGAGTTTATCCGCAGATGGTGCCCGCTTTGGCGGGCAGGCGCTAGGAGGGATCTGGATGTCGTAATAGCAGCGGTTCCCGGATCCCTCCTGTCTCAGGCGCAGAGTGGCACACCGTGTGGTTTTAGTCGGTCCGATTCCGACACACCACCCCGCCGTAAACCCCGGTGGGGTGACGGCCCGAGGGGGTTTCCACACGTTAAAAAAAAAAAAAAAAAAAAAAAAGGTTAGGTTAGGTTAGGTTAGGTTAGGTTAGGTTAGGTTAGGTTAGGTTAGGTTAGGTTAGGTTTTTTTTTTTTTTTTTTTTTTTTTTTTTTTTATAATAAGAACAGGCACCCGCCATCGCAGGGTGTTACTGCCTTACCCTAGTACCTCCAACATGATCGGAGTCTATAGTAGCGTATCCTTTCATACTAGTTCTCGCTTTTATGCTTCTCGCACTTTCATGCTTCATACTATATCTTTCTGTTATTCCTCATCTTTCTTACCTCTATGGGTGGGATTCCCATCTGACTATTTACTAGCTATCCTTCTTTGGGGGTAATGAGCTGACAAGCATCGTTTATTTAATTACACACTGGTAGTCTTATTACTAATTTTACATTTTGGTCTTATTAATATAATATATTACATTTTATATTATTTACATCTACACATCTTACGGTACTCTTATAATTACTTACTATTTCTAACATTTTTCTTAGCCTACTGTTTACCTTATTCTATTTTTATATCTTATTTACTATACTTAACATTAATATAGTTATTATATTATTAAAGTATACTTTTATTTCGTTTTATTTCGTTTTATTACCTTGGTTGCTACATTTATACAGTAGTCTATGAATCTATCTCTATCTTTGCTCATCATTATCTCTCCTATAACATCTGGTCGAAGTCGGACGTTCAGTTCTCGCTCTATTACATATCGCTCATATTCATGAATCGGGCAGTCTAATAGTATATGTGGCACCGTTTCATTAGTTCCGGGGTCGCAGATACACGAAGGGCTCCCCTTGCACCTGAAGCGGTTCAAGTATTCGGAGAACCCTCCGTGCCCCGTCATGATTTGAGTTTTGGTGCTCGTTATACTCATCCTCCTCACGACCCTGTATGCCGCCACCGCGTCCGGGAAAAACAGTTTGGTCACCGCGGCCGTCTCGCCGGTGGTGTATCGGCGGCTCCACTCGCTGAGCGTATTCGCTCGCAAGCTTCGCTTGACATAAGATATTGGGCACTGGTCATAATCATGTTTTTTCTTTGAGTTCACGGCAGCCGCCTTCGCCAATTCGTCCGCCCTCTCGTTGCCTTCCATCCCCGCGTGTGCTTTTACCCAAAACAAAGCGACAGTTTTGTTTTGGAGAAATGCGTGTTTGATGTTTTCTCTGGCTTTCACTGCTAAGGGGTGGAGGCAACCGTAGTTCACGACCGTTTGAAGGGCCGCCATAGAGTCACTGTAAATGCCGAAAGACACCGCACCGCGTCTCCGGACTTCCTCCGTCGCTCTGCCTATAGCTAGTAGCTCAGCCTGGTATACAGAGCAGTACGCCGGCAGAGATAGTTTGATGGCTTTTATTTCTTTTTCTTGGCTCCAGATAGATATGGCGGCTCCCACCCTACCAGCTATTTTGCTCCCATCTGTGAACATTCGGATTTCGTATCCGTTATGTGGGTCCACTGGGTCCTGGTTCGCAAAATTTCCTATCTTCAGTTCTTTGCTTTCTGCGGGATGAGGAGCCTCCAGTGCCGATGCCATTCTTTCGATTTCTCTACCGATCAGCGTTTGCTGTGGCACCCCTCTCTTGGCCTCGTACAATCTCGCAGACTCTTTGGCTCTCAGGTCTAAGGGGAGCATCCCAGCTAACAAAAGGGCAGAGTGCAGCGACACAGTGCGGTGCGCCTTACATAATTTTTGGGCTATTCCACGCTGCAGTGTCCCCATCTGCTTTACGATTCCCAGCTTTTCCGCGGCGGGAGCCCATACGCTGGCGGCATACAGGATCATAGGTTCCATGACAGCCACGTACATCACCCTGATGATCTCGGGGTGCAATCCCCAGCTGGTTTTTGCAGCTCTTGACAGCTGCTTATATACTCCTATTACTTTTCTGCAGACATTCGAGATATGGGCGTTAAACGTCAGTTTGTCATCTATTATGACTCCCAGCATTCTTATTTTTCTCGACATAGCAATGTCGACTCCACCCATGGTCAGACGTGGGGCGTCGTATTTTAATTTTTTGGTAATAACCATAGCGTTGGTTTTGTTTGGTGCGAATCTTAGTTTGTTGTCGACGCCCCACGCCAGGACACGTTCAAGTGCGGCGTTAGCTTGTCTCTCTATTCCCTGTGCCGTATCACTTTCGAACACCAGGACTACGTCGTCAGCAAATGCTTGACAGTAGTGTCCTTCCACTTCCAGGTCCCTGAGGAGTGGGTCTAACAGGACGTTCCACAAAATAGGGCCCCCAATAGACCCCTGAACACATCTCTTGTTAGTGGTTTTGCTGAATTCTTCTCCAGCGTATCTAACCTTGACCCTTCTATGGGTGAGGTAGCTGTCCATGACTCTCCTTATATTCAATGGGACATTTTCTTCGGCCAGCCGGACTCTTATAATTGGCCACCAGGCCCCATCAAAGGCTCCCTCTATGTCCAGAGACACCAATGTAACTATTTTCTTTTGATTGAGTTTTTTGCGAATATGTTGTATCAGGTCATAGAGAGAGTCTTCGGTACCCCTTTGCGGCATGAATCCGTACTGGCGAGTACTCATCTTTGGCATTATGTGGTACTTAAGGCGAGCCATCAGCATCTTCTCGTATATCTTTCCAAATATGGGGAGGAGGCCAATTGGTCTGTATGAACGCGGGTTCGTGTAGTCCGTTTTACCCGGTTTTCTCAACGCGATTACGGTAGCCACCTTCCAGGCCCCGGGAAAGTAACAATTCCCGAGACACGCATTCATCAGACTCAGGAATATCTCAGGGTCACTCTCGATGGCCCGGCAGCATATATCTGCGGTGAAACCGTCTTCACCTGGGGCTTTCTTGGGGTTGAAAGATCCACTTGCTGACTTTAGTTCGGCCATTGTGAACGGTGGATCGCACAGACCATCTTGTTCTCCAGCGTTCACGGTATCAGCTTTGGTTCGGATGTGTTTGTGGTGTGCGTTGTCGTTGATTTCGAGGTCCTCTGGGTAAAAAGTCTCCGCCAGTAATCTTGCAGAACCGTACGCATCCAGCATTTCTCCGTCGGTCTGCAGCGGCAGATCCTCTTCCCTCCTCGACGTTCTCCCAATCACCCTGTAAATACCCTCCCAGATGCCTTCCTTGTCCTGTTTCCCGCAGAACTCCTTCCAGCTTTCAGTCTGGGCCTTAGCCGCTTCCAACTCATACTCTTCTTTCTGTTTCAGGTACTCCTCAACGACCTTCGATCTGCGTACCGGCGCAGCGCATCTTATTCGACGCTTCTTGGTGGCAACCTGTTTTTTCATTTTGGCCAGTCTCTCGGACCACCAGGGTAGAGTGAGTGTTGCTTTATTTTTACTTTTTGGTATAGACGAGGTACACGCATGTCTGACTGCTTCTGTAATTTTGCCAACGATTGCATCAATTTGTTGGGTGTCTTTAATTTTCCCTATGCTTGTTTTTGTTATTTGGTTTTCTAGCATAATTTGGTTAAATTTCTCATGAAATTCAACCCAATTTGCTTTCCTGGTGTTATAAATCCTAGTTGTTCTGTTGATTTTAATTTCTTTAGATCTTTGTAGCCGAATATTAAATTGAATGCCGTTGTGGTCAGATCCCGTTAGTTCCTCGTCTACCCTCCAGTCTTCCACCAGGTTTAGTATGTCCGTGGAACACGCCGTTATGTCCACAAAGCTGCTGAAGCGTTTACCTCCTCTGATTGTATCGAAGGTCGGAGTTTCCCCTACGTTAAGTATGTTCAGGCCTAGCTGTTCAAGAGTTCCTGACATCTCTTCCCCCCTACGGTCTATTAAAGGGCTTCCCCACCACGAGCTCTTTGCGTTGGAATCGCCCCCCACGATCACTCCTCCAGGTCCCAGTTCTTCTACTATCTTCTCTACATGAGTCAGGTATGGGTAGATGGGTTCGTCCGGCTCAAAGTAGAATGAAACCAGTGCGATCCTCCAGGCTCCAGTTTGAATTTCGACCACAGCGATGTTATCTGTGGTCAATTTTGGATGTTGTATGATTTTTAAGCTTTGGTCAAAGATGGCTATCGCAGCCTTAGTTTTACCCTCTCCCACGATGGAGCTCTAGAAGACTCGCATTCCCGCCCTTGATTTCATCCTGTTGCCTTCACCCACATATGGTTCCTGGATAAGAGCTGCGGCGATTCCGCACCTTTTTGATTCTATCAATAGCTCGTGGGTAGCCAGCTTCTTTCTTTGCAGGTTGACTTGTATCAGCTTACATTTTTGTTGTACGCCTTGGACGCCCTCAGCAGTATGCCACGGTTGACCGGGCTAGTTCATCCCACCTTCGGCGAGTCACGCAGTCGAGGCTGAAGGCGTTATGGTCTATTTTGTCCATATTTGCCTTGCTGCAGTTGCGACACTTTGGCTGTACACCCGCAAGCCAGTCAGCGCAGTCCGCTCTCAGGTGTGGGCCCCCACAGTGGCTGCACAGGTCCACTGGTACCGTGCAGAACCTTTTGCCGTGCCCAAAACCTAGGCATCGCGTGCACTGCACTAGCGGAGTCTGATCCTCGACTCTAACTCGCTGCAGGTCTATGTGTACGCTCCCAGCCTCGACTGCCCTCTGCCATATAATCGGTGACACACTGACTACCACATGTCCAGTGTGAGGATTTCTGGTTTTCCGCCTATATTTTATTTCGAGCCTGTCGTCCTCCTCATCCAGGCCGCCGAAGACACCCCGGTTCTGATTTCTCAGCGCTTTTAGAACGTCCTCATCCGTATTTATCGATAGGACGTTTCTCAGAATCAGAAGTGGGTTCCTATTTCTGACTTCCTCGATGGTGAGGCCGACTCCTTCTTTCTCGAGTCGGTTTTTCAATTTTTCCCTCTCTTCTCTCGTTCTAAATCCCATTATAATTTTTCTGTCTTTTGCTTTTCTAATTTTTTCTACTTTAATCCATCCGTCCTTGGCGTCAACTGCTTTCCTGACTTTTTCCAGCACCACTTCTCCGGTTTCGGTCTCATTCTTCGAGGTGACCACCACCGAGTGCAGCGTGTTCCTCATTTGAGCAGATTTTATGCTATGGGATGCTGTCACCCCCGCATATGTTCTGGCGGCTGCCGGTTCGTTCGAATCCATCTGTTTTTGGATCTTCTCGTTTAGCTCTTCTATTTTCCTATTGTTGATCTCTAGTAATTTAGAGTGTTCCTCTATACGTGATACGAGAAGATTTGATGGTGATTCGCTTTGGCTTATACCAGCCAATGAGGTGGTTCCCGCTTCCGAGTGGTGTCGCCTGTCACCTTATTTCCTTGGCCGGTTTGCTTGGGCATCGGCTTCGGCCTCCTTGACCAGTTGGTATAACCGGTCGATTGCCTCGACGATACCCACCTTCAGGTCATTCTTTAGGTTCCGCGAGTTGTTCAGGTGCAGCTTTGCTTTCGTTAGGCACGCTTTAGCCTCTGCAACTCGGTTTGCATATTTTTCCTGTGGGCTTGAAGTTTCCCTGCACGTAGTTCGTGCTACCGTCACTTTGCTGTCTTGGGACAGTGTCGGTTTTAGTTTGGCCTTAGAGGGCCCAGCCTGTGCTGCCTTATTTGTAGTGGTAGGTGTGGTGTCGGTTCTTACTGCCTCCCATTCTCCTATGCTACGTCTTACATTTGCGCTTTGCGCGGGGGACTTCTCAGGTGATTTTTCACCTACGGTCTTTTTGACTGGTGTCCTGATTCCAATCATGTTGGCGATATGCGTCTATCGTTTATAAAAAAGATAATGTCAAGATACCTTATAGTATACTTAATGTCAATATATAATTGACATACAAGTCATGCAAAATTATTTCCAGAATAGGAGATCAGACAATATGTAATGATAAAAGAGTATACAATAGTCAAGAAAAGAGTATACAAAGGTCAAAAAAGAAATAAAACAAAAATAGAGACAGAACTCTATGTAGAGTTTTGAGTCTGTCTCTACAGTCTAACTCTATGCGTACCGGTCAAAAAACTCGGTACGCAGCGTAAATGTAGTTTAAGGTATAATGTGCACAGGTGTAACCAGAATGGCTCTACATGGACCGCGCGGAGCGTGAGTAGAGTATACAGTGCTTAATTTTTTCTATTTTTAATTTAGAGAGGTAAGGAGTACCAAAAAAAAAATTTTTACTCTATATAGAGCACCCTTGGTATCGAGCCACACCTTTTTTAGGATCTTTGGTGATTTGCTACAGTGCTTCCCTGGTCCAAAACACACACTCCAAAAACCAAATTCGAAACGACTCTATATAGAGTCGTCTCGATGGCTGCAGCGGATAGGTCTCGATGCGGGCTTGTTTTTGAACCCCAAGATCGCCCGGATCGGACGAGTAGTGCCAGAGTTATGGCAACCCAAAGTTTGCGCCAAAATTTTCGTTTCGTAATCTGAAACCGATTTCGACCCCCCTGAAAAATTCGGTTAGATCCGGTTTTTTCGACGCGTCGGGTCAAGCTGCCTAAAAAAATAACATCTGCGGTTTCAGATTACGAATCGAGCCACAGGCTTAGGGTTTGTAGCCTCTTGAATTTTTAAAGAATTTGTATCAAACAAATTCTCTAGGTCCAGCTTAGGTCTTATTTAAAACTAATTCTAACTGGTAACCCTTATCCTAAAAAATATTACAATAGGCGCAAACAAAACTTAAGTTAATTAGGCAACAGGGCCTGAAAAAATTTTGTCTTAAAGTCTAATATCCTAGGTTTAATCGCTGCTTAATTTCTAGTGTTTCCGTATGCACTAACTAAAACCTAAAAACTTAAAGTCCTTATATCTTCGTTGTTTTAACTCCGATTTTAAGTGAAGAAGTTTCAGGTTTAATGTCTTTACTAGGTCTTTAATTTAGAGTAGTTGGTGTGGGGTTAGGGGTGGAATATTCAACCCCTAACAGCCTTAGTCTTATTTTCACTTTCACTGGGTGTGTTTAGTGCTATATTTCGAGAGTTTGTGGAGCGATTTGAACGAATTAATTTTTGTAACAATCTATGGCATGTGTACTTCTCGGGAAAATTTTAAAAAACTAGGGTCATCGATCTTGTTAAAAAGTTATGGTTGTCAAAAGTTAGTTACACTTTGCACCTCGATAAAAATGAAACCACTTAGCTTTTTTCCACTCTTGAAGTGGTTTCCAGGTCTTTGTCCAATCCTGCACCAGGTTCGCCGCTTAACTTTATCCTAAAAGTTCGGGATCAAGGACCTCGTGGCCATGCGGTTTTCGGAAAAACCTGTATAAGTTTTTCATCCGCCGCCAGAAAAATCTGAAAGGGGTCTCAGAAGATAGGTATCCCCGAGACACACCCTCCCACAGCAAAAAACACAGGGGTCGTCGATCACTTTCCGGAGTTTTTCGAGTTATTGCACTTTTATTTCATTAAAAATAACCCACAAAAAAGTTTTTGTTCGAGGAAAAACCACAATTTCCACTCGATTTTCTCGCGGTTTTCACTGTTGCACAGAGCTCGTAATTTCACAGATTTTGTGTACACTGTTCACCTCCGGAAACCTCCGGATCAGGGACCTCGTGGCCACACCCTTTTTGGAAAAAGTCCCGTAACTTTTCCAATTTTCATCGGAAAATTTCAAAAAGGGGCCGAAACGATAGGTCTCCGCAGGGCGCTCCTTTCCACAGTTCGAAAAGTGTAGGTCGTCGATCCTGTTCCGTGGATATATCACTAAGTATCACAATTTTACCTAAATTTTTAGTTTTTGTTAAGGAAAAATCCACAATTTTCGTCCGATTTCTTCGCGGTTTTCACTAGTGTGTAGACCTCGTTATTCTGCGACTTTTGATGTATAGCACTGCTATACTGCTAACACTTTTACCACTGATCTAATTTTTCGTTTACGGAGCGACTTAAAAGTGCTGTTAACGCGACGGAGCGGGGCGCAGTACTGGGTTAGGTTAGGTTAGGTTAGGTTAGGTTCGTTGCCCTCTTCCAGCCTCGGTGGCATTCCTGATGCCCATCTGCGCCAAATAACCGATGCAGTATGGCGCATGATGGACGGGCGTCTAGCTGGCCTGGAGGCAAGGCTGCCACCAGCTCCTGTTGTCCGGCCGCCGCTTGGTGGCCATAAGGCGAAGGTTGTATCGGTGTCAGCATCGCTTCCCGTTGCGACCGGTCGCGTGTCCTACGCGGCGGCGGCAGCAGTTTCTGCTGCTCCTGCAACTGCTCCGAGGGCACGGCAGGCGGCCAAGGCAGCAGCCCGGACGCCCGCACCGAGGTCAGGACTCAAAACGGCGGCAAAGTCTGGGGCGGAGTTCCCTCCGCTCCCCACTCCAGCCGCTGTATCTGGCACCTCAACAAGTGCTCCCTCCACATCTGCCCCTTCTACGGATGGTTGGCAGGTAGTCAGGGGGGCTAAGAAGTCCCGAAAGCGGGGTAAGAAGGCTGCACAGATAGCAGCCTCTACCCCGCAGGCGCCATCGGCTGCAGTGACTGCCACAAAGACGCCGCGCAAACTACAGGCGCCTAAAAGCGCGGCCGTGGTAGTCACCGTGTCACCGGAGGCAGCTAGCAGCGGGCTGTCCTACGCGGCAATTTTCAAAAGGGCCCGGGACAGTCTCGCACACGATTTCGGGACAGTAGGTGTCAGAGTGCGCCTCGCCCAAACGGGAGCTCGAGTCCTCGAGTTCCCTGGGGCTGAAGGTGCTAAGACGGCGGACACAATTGCCGAGAAGTTGCGAGGTATGTTTGCGGCTACGGATGGTGTCAAGATCGCCAGGCCCACCAAGTGCGCAGAATTGCGCATTTCGGGCCTGGACGACTCCATAACAACCGAGGATGTCCGCGTTGCAGTAAGAGAGAGGACGGGTTGCAACGCGGACAACATTAGGGTCGGCACCATCCGCCCCGGTCCAGGAGGGCTTGGCGCAGTGTGGGTCAGCTGTCCCGTAGCGTCGGCCAAAATGTTGGGCGACGCCGGCAGGCTCCTCATCGGTTTCGTGAGCGCTAGGATCACAGTCCTGGCGGCGAGACCGATGAGGTGTTACAAATGCCTGGCATCGGGGCACACACGCGCCAAGTGCGTCAGTTGTTTCGACTGCAGCGGGCTATGTTTCCGCTGCGGTCGATCGGGGCACAAGGCAGCTGAATGCTCTGCCGCCCCTCACTGCCCGGCGTGTGCGGCGGGTAACAAGCCCGCCAATCACCAAATTGGGCAGAGAGGCTGTAAACCTCCCTACAATTCTCGGCAAGCGTCGGGGGCTAGCCAATCGACCCAGGCTGCCTCTAATGTCGTTCGCATGTCGGCATCGTTGCCCATGGAGGAGGTTGTAGAGACGGTCGAGTAATGGCCCAAGTCTCCAACCTCCTGGTCCAGACGAACCTGAACCACTGTGTCGCGGCGCAGGACCTTTTCCTGCAAACCATGGCACAGTGGTCGATCGGTGTTGCCGTAGCCGCGGAACCCTATTATGTTCCTCCCCGACCAAACTGGTTGGGTGACCGGGACTGTTCCGTGGCAGTCGTCGGCTCCACGGCGGCTCATTCCCCGCCCTTGTCGCTAAGAGACAAGGGCACTGGATATGTTGCTGCCGAGTGGGGGGGGATCACTGTATATGGTGTATACTTCTCCCCCAACCGGAGTTTGAACGACTTCGAGGTTTTCCTTAACAACTTGGAAACCTCGATGCGGCGTCTAGCGTCTGGGCACGTCTTAGTGCTGGGGGACTTCAACGCAAAGTCCATTGCGTGGGGTTCCCCCAGGACGGACGCTAGGGGCGAGGCCGTAGAGGAGTGGGCGGCCTCGGTGGGCCTCTGTTTACTAAACAGGGGCTCCACCAACACGTGTGTGCGACAGCAGGGAGGGTCGATAGTGGACCTTTCGTTCGCTACCCCTGCCCTCGCCGCACGAGTAAGGAACTGGCGTGTCCTGGAAGAGGTTGAGACGCTCTCGGACCATCTCTATATCCGATTTGAGCTCTCCCGGTCCCAGGACGCCAGAAGGGGTCACGCGGCGCGGCGTTCTTCTCGCTTTCCGCGGTGGGCTGTAGCCAAATTAAATAGGGACCTACTAGAGGAGGCGGCCATTATTCACTCTTGGCTGTCTCCGCAGGCCCCGACCGAGGAGGTCGACATGGGGGCTGGTCGCTTCTGCGATGCCATTGCGCAGATATGTGATGCGGCCATGCCCCGCATCCGAGGTTGCCGGCCTCCACGGAAGGAGGTTTACTGGTGGTCCCAAGAGTTGGCGGACCTCCGCGCGGCCTGTACTCGTGCCCGGAGGTCCTACACCCGTAGTCGGCGGCGACACCGCGTAGACGGCGAGGAGGACCAGCTTCATGAGGAGTACCGAGAGGCGCGGAAAACTCTGAAGCTGGCCATTAGCCGCGCCAAAGAAGTGAAGAGGAAGGAGATGCTGGAGGGTCTCGATCGTGACCCCTGGGGTCGCCCTTATCGTGCGGTGCGACAAAAGCTCCGCACGTCGGGCCCCCCCCTTACAGAGACACTCCAGCCCAGCTTCCTGCGGGAAGTGGTCGAGGGTCTTTTCCCGCAGCGGGCGGAGCACACACCCCCGTCGATGGCCTTCATGGTCGAAGACGACGGGGGACGGAACGAAGATAATGTTCCGCCCGTCAGGGAATCGGAGATAGGGGCGGTCGTTCTACGGATTCGCTCTAAGAACACCGCCCCTGGGCCAGATGGGATACCTGCCCGAGTGTTGGCGCGAACCCTCGACCACATGTCGGATCACCTCGGGGAAGTCCTAAACGCCAGCTTGGCGTCCGGGCGCTTCCCTGAGGGCTGGAAGAGCGGGAAGCTGGTCCTACTACGGAAGCCGGGACGGCCGGCCGATTCGGTCGCAGCTTATAGGCCCATCGTGTTGCTGGACGAGGCGGGTAAATTGTTTGAGAGGATAATCTCTGCCCGCATCGTCCGGCACCTCTGCGAGGTGGGCCCCGATCTGTCGGACGCCCAATACGGATTTCGAGCCGGGCGTTCGACGGTCGATGCTGTGTTGCGCCTGAGGGCCGTGACCGAAGAGGCGGTGAGCTGTGGCGGCGTGCTGCTGGCGGTGTCGTTGGACATCGCCAACGCATTTAATAGTCTGCCATTTAGCTGCATCAGGGAAGCACTCCACTACCACGGGGTGCCAGAGTACCTGAGGCGGCTTGTGGCAGACTATCTTGAGGAGCGTACCGTCATGTACGAGGACCGAGATGGTATTTTGAGGCGGCGGCCCATGTCGTGCGGTGTTCCACAGGGGTCTGTCCTCGGACCACTCCTGTGGAATATGGGATACGACTGGGCCCTTCGAGGTCGTCTTCCCCCCGGGCTGGGCGTAATTTGTTACGCCGATGACACATTGGTCACGGCCCGGGGGGCGAACTTTCAAGAGGCGGCGCGCCTGGCCACCGTAGGAGTCTCTTTGGTGGTCGGGCGCATTGAGGCGCTGGGTTTACGGGTGGCCCTAGATAAGACGGAGGCCCTTTTGTTTCATGGGCCCCGTCGTGGTCCACCCCCCGGCGCCTCTATCGTTGTCAATTCGGTCCTCGTACCGATTAAGGCCCAGATGAAGTATCTGGGCCTGATCCTCGACGGCAGGTGGCTCTTCGACGAGCACTTCCGACAGCTTACTCCAAAGCTGGTCGGCGCTGCTTCTGCTCTTGGGCGACTTCTGCCCAATTTGGGTGGAGCCAGCGTCGCGACGAGACGGTTATACACGGGGGTTGTTCGATCAATGGCGCTGTATGGTGCACCGGTGTGGGCGGCGGCTCTGACCGCCCAGAATAGGGCTCGTCTCTGGCGCCCTCAGAGGATATTGGCGGTTAGAGCCATACGCGGTTACCGCACCGTATCGACGGAGGCGGCGTGCGCCCTGGCCGGAACTCCCCCGTGGGATTTGGAGGCGGAAGTGCTCGCCGAAGTTTATCGGCGGACGGCTGACTTCCGGGCGGGTAGCGGAATACGGCCCCCGCCCGAGGAAATACGCGAGTGGCGTGAGGCCGCTCGTCGAGCCACGATGGCTCGTTGGTCATTCCGGTTGGAGACTCCACGTGCTGGCTTTGCCCTCGTGGAGGCTCTCCAGCCGGTCATCACCGAGTGGGCAGGACGGCAGCACGGGACCCTTTCCTTCCGACTGACGCAGGTCCTTTCCGGGCATGGTTGCTTCGGGAAGTATCTGCACTCGGTCGCCAGGAGGGAATTGAGTCCCGCCTGTTACCACTGCGACTGCAGTGAGGACTCGGCTCAGCACACGCTAGCGGTTTGTTCCGCCTGGGCGGCGCAGCGTGGGGTCCTCACTGCAGTTATTGGAGGAGATCTCTCGCTACCGGCCGTCATACGCTCCATGGCCGGTAGCGACAGTTGTTTTACCGCGGTCGCAACCTTCTGCGAAGACGTAATTTCGCGGAAGGAGGCGGCGGAGAAGGCCCGGGAGGACGATATCCACTCGGACCCAATTCGCCGCCGGCGAGCCGGGCGGCGGAGGCGCGCATACCAGCGCCTCATGCCGCCTTGAGTGTGGCCGCGGGTGGACGGGACGGGTTTTCCCCTCCACCCGCTATAATGGCCAGCCGCGAGGAGGCGACGTCCGCGTGTGCCGTACGTCGCCTAAAATAGAGAGTTTACCCAAAGATGGTGCCCGCAGTTTCGGGCAGGCGCTAGGAGGGATCTGGATGTCGTAATAACAGCGGTTCCCGGATCCCTCCTATCTCAGGCGCAGAGTGGCACACCGTGTGGTTTTAGTCGGTCCGATTCCGACACACCACCCCGCCGTAAACCCCGGTGGGGTGACGGCCCGAGGGGGTTTCCACACGTTAAAAAAAAAAAAAAAAAAAAAGGTTAGGTTAGGTTAGGTTAGGGTGCTTGGCTAGAAAACCTCCACGTGGTGCACCCTGGTAACGTTGGCGATGGTGTTAATCACTGCCAACGGCTAATATTCTAGCACGAAGAAGAGGAAGCCATTTTATTCGGCAATTCAGCTGAGACTTGGTCCAACAGAGCGGGCGTGTCTGTCGGATCCTCTGTTGGTTCTTCGCTCTTCGGAGCTTTGAGGAGGAAAACCTCGGTAAAAAATCACGATGGTGGGACCCTTTCTAGGGTCGGAGTTCCTCCGCTCAGCGGTGGAAAAGGTAGGACGGGCTCGGTGTGCACTTACACTTCCACCGTGCAGGCATCAGGAGACATAGTCTCCCTGCCACCGTCGACATATCGTAGTCCCGAGTTGGAGTTTTGCGACTCCAATCGGGGGCGAGGGTCTTGGCTTAGCCGCCCGGACTGCGAGGAAGAAAACCTCTTTAAAAAATTACCCCGAATCCCGTGTTCTGGTGCGTGACCAGGGGATGCATGGCTGATGGGTAGTTCAGTCGCAAGCGCACTCCCAGCCGGGGCACCTGCGGACCCCTCGGTTGGGCACAAATTTACGCTTGCCCGGGTATTGGGGATCTCTGCCCGGGTCGACATTTAGTTCTCCCCATCTCGTGGGTTTAAAAATGGAAAACTTTATAAACACAAACAATAATATTATGGAAAAGAAGGAGAAGAAGACCAGAAAGGGAAAAAATACAAGAGCGGAAGACTTCTCTTCCAACGAAGAGGAAGTATTGGTTAGAGCGCCTATCTCGGTGGGGCTCCCAGAAGCCATTATGGTTGCTGGGAGCCGAAGAACATCGGAACGGTTGCGTTCCAAATCCACCGCGGGCAGTAACTCCAGTACGAGGACAGATGCACTGGACATAATGGAGACGGAGCTGTGTGACAGCAGGAAACGCGGACGCTCCAGGGACGAGGAGAGTGACACGTCCCAGGAGATGTTGCCTCCCAAAATCACCAGCAGCCGTAGAGGGAGATCACGGACCCCGGTCTCGATCCCGTCAGGCTCCGTCTTTTGTAAGGCGGAAGCCTATAGGCGAGTTAGAGCGGACGGTGAAGCACTAGCGGAGGAGGAGATTGCTGGTCTCCTGCTGAAAATAAAGGAACCGGTGGTGGGGGATTCAGTTCTCCAAACACCATCGGCCATGCAGGAGAGGGCAAACGCGGCGGTGGCCATCATTCACAAAGTGGCCACCAAGTCTAGTAATCTTAAGGGCTCTTTTGTGAGGGCCCTTAAAGATTCCTCTTCCGCTATTGCGGGGGTCGTAGAGAGCCTTATTGGAGACATGGTTCGTCTCCAGGCAGCCAACGAGCGTCTGACGGGGCAGGTGACTGAGCTTAGTGCTCAGTTTGCTCAATTCCGGGCAGATCGCCCCCAAAGAGAAGGCTCACGTCCGTCACTACCTACCCCCTCTTCCAACCACGGGGGTATTTCTGATGCCCATCTGCGTCAAATAACGGATGCAGTATGGCGCATGATGGACGGGCGAATGGCTGGCCTGGAGGCAAGGCTGCCACCGGCCCCTGTTGTCCGGCCGCCGCTCGCGGCGCATAAGCCGAAGGCCGCATTGGCACCGTCTGCGCTTCCCGTTGGGGGCGGTCACGTGACCTATGCAGCGGCGGCGTCGGTGTCTGCAGCTCCCGCAACAACTCCAGGGGCACGACGGGCAGCGAAGGTAGCGACCAAGACGCCTGCACCGAGGTTAGGCTCCAAAACAGCGGTCAAGGCTGGAGCGGAGTTCCCTCCGCTCCCCACTCCAACCGCTGTACCTGGCACCTCCACCTGTGTTCCCTCAACATCTGCCCCTTCCACCGATGGTTGGCAGATAGTCGGGAGGGCTAGGAAGTCCCGAAAGCGGGGTAAGAAGGCTGCACAAACAGCAGCCTCTACCCCGCAGACACCGTCGATTGCGGTGGCCATCGCGAAAAAGCCGCGCAAACTGCAGGTGCCTAAAAGCGCGGCTGTGGTAGTCACCGTGTCGCCGGAGGCGGCTAGCGGCGGACTCTCCTACGCAACCATCTTCCAGAGGGCCCGCGCTAGTCTCGCAAATGACTTCGGGACAGTAGGAGTCAGGTTGCGCCTCGCTCAAACGGGAGCTCGAGTGCTCGAGTTCCCTGGAGCCGAAGGTGCTAAGACGGCGGACACATTTGCCGAGAAGTTACGAGGAATGTTTACGGCTACGGATGGTGTCAAGATCGCCAGGCCTACGAAGTGCGCAGAGTTGCGCATTTCGGGCCTGGATGACTCCGTAACGACAGAGGATGTCCGCGTTGCAATTAGCGAGAAGACGGGCTGCAACGCGGAGAACATTAGAGTCGGCACCATCCGCCCCGGTCCGGGAGGACTTGGCGCAGTGTGGGTCAGTTGTCCCGTAGCGTCGGCTAAAATGTTGGGCGACGCCGGCAGGCTGCTCATCGGTTTCGTGAGCGCTAGGATCACAGTCCTGGCGGCGAGACCGATGAGGTGTTACAAATGCCTGGCATCGGGGCACACACGTGCCAAGTGCGTCAGTTGTTTCGACTGCAGCGGATTATGTTTCCGCTGCGGTCGACCGGGGCACAAGGCGGCAGAGTGCTCTGCCGCCCCTCACTGCCCGGTGTGTGCGGCGGACAACAAGCCTGCCAATCACCAGATTGGGCAGGGAGGCTGTAAACTTTCCCGCAACTCTCGGCAGGCGTCGGGGGCTAGCCAGTCGGCCCAGGCTGCTTCTGACGTCGTTCGTGCGTCGATATCGTCGCCCATGGAGGAGGCTGTAGAGACGGTCGAGTAATGGCCCAAGTCTCCAACCTCCTGGTCCAGACGAACCTGAACCACTGTGCCGCGGCGCAGGACCTCTTCCTGCAAACCATAGCACAGTGGTCGATCGGTGTTGCCGTAGCCGCGGAACCCTATTATGTTCCTCCCCGTCCAAACTGGTTGGGTGACCGGGACGGTTCCGTGGCAGTCGTCGTCTCCACGGCGGCTCATTCCCCGCCCTTGTCGCTAAGAGACAAGGGCACTGGATATGTTGATGCCGAGTGGGGGGGGATCACTGTATATGGTGTATACTTCTCCCCCAACCGGAGTTTGAACGACTTCGAGGTTTTCCTTAACAACTTGGAAACCTCGATGCGGCGTCTAACGTCTGGGCACGTCTTAGTGCTGGGGGACTTCAACGCAAAGTCCATTGCGTGGGGTTCCCCCAGGACGGACCCTAGGGGCGAGGCCGTAGAGGAGTGGGCGGCCTCGGTGGGCCTCTGTTTACTGAACAGGGGCTCCACCAACACGTGCGTGCGACAGCAGGGAGGGTCGATAGTGGACCTTTCGTTCGCTACCCCTGCCCTCGCCGCACGAGTAAGGAACTGGCGTGTCCTGGAAGAGGTTGAGACGCTCTCGGACCATCTCTATATCCGATTTGAGCTCTCCCGGTCCCAGAACGCCAGTAGGGGTCACGCGGCGCGGCGTTCTTCTCGCTTTCCGCGGTGGGCTGTAGCCAAATTAAATAGGGACCTACTAGAGGAGGCGGCCATTATTCACTCTTGGCTGTCTCCGCAGGCCCCGACCGAGGAGGTCGACATGGGGGCTGGTCGCTTCTGCGATGCCATTGCGCAGATCTGTGATGCGGCCATGCCCCGCATCCGAGGTTGCCGGCCTCCACGGAAGGAGGTTTACTGGTGGTCCCAGGAGTTGGCGGACCTCCGCGCGGCCTGTACTCGTGCCCGGAGGTCCTACACCCGTAGTCGGCGGCGACACCGCGTAGACAGCGAGGAGGACCAGCTTCATGAGGAGTACCGAGAGGCGCGGAAAACTCTGAAGCTGGCCATTAGCCGCGCCAAAGAAGTGAAGAGGAAGGAAATGCTGGAGGGTCTCGATCGTGACCCCTGGGGTCGCCCCTATCGTGCGGCGCGACAAAAGCTCCGCACGTCGGGCCCCCCCCTTACAGAGACACTCCAGCCCAGCTTCCTGCGGGAAGTGGTCGAGGGCCTTTTCCCGCAGCGGGCGGAGCTCACGCCCCCGTCGATGGCCTTCATGGTCGAAGACGACGGGGTGAACGAAGACAATATTCCGCCCGTCAGGGAATCGGAGGTAGGGGCGGTTGTTCTACGGATCCGCTCTAAGAACACCGCCCCCGGGCCGGACGGGATACCTGCCCGAGTGCTAGCCCGAGCCCTCGAACACATGTCGGACCGCCTCAGGGAGGTCCTGGACGCTAGCTTGGCGTCCGGACGCTTTCCTGAGTGCTAGAAAAGCGGGAAGCTGGTCCTATTAAGGAAGCCGGGACGGCCAGCCGAATCGGTAGCGGCCTATAGGCCCATCGTGTTGCTGGACGAGGCGGGTAAACTGTTTGAGAGGATACTCTCTGCCCGCATCGTCCGGCACCTCCGCGAGGTGGGCCCCGATCTGTCGGACGCCCAATTTGGTTTTCGGGCGGGGCGTTCGACGGTCGATGCCGTGCTGCGCCTGAGGGCCGTTACCGAAGAGGCGGTGAGCTGTGGCGGCGTGCTGTTGGCGGTGTCGTTGGACATCGCCAACGCATTTAATAGTCTGCCATTTAGCTGCATCAGGGAAGCACTCCACTACCACGGGGTGCCAAAGTACCTGAGGCGGCTTGTGGCAGACTATCTTGAGGAGCGTACCGTCTTGTACGAGGACCGAGACGGTGTTCTAAGGCGGCGGCTCATGTCGTGCGGTGTTCCGCAGGGGTCTGTCCTCGGACCACTCCTGTGGAACATGGGATACGACTGGGTCCTCCGAGGTCGTCTTCCCCCGGGCTGGGCGTACTTTGTTACGCAGATGACACGTTGATCACGGCCCGGGGGATGAACTTTCAAGAGGCGGCGCGCCTGGCCACCACGGGTGTCTCTCTGGTGGTCGGGCGAATTGAGGCGCTGGGTTTGCGGTTGGCCCTGGAGAAGACGGAGGCCCTTTTGTTCCATGGGCCCCGTCGTGGTCCACCCTCCGGCGCCTCCATCGTGGTCAATTCGGTCCTCGTACCGGTTCAGGCCCAGATGAAGTATCTGGGCCTGATCCTCGACGGCAGGTGGCTCTTCGACGAGCACTTCCGACAGCTTTCTCCAAAGCTGGTCGGCGCTGCTTCTGCCCTTGGGCGACTTTTGCCCAATCTGGGTGGAGCTAGCGTCGCGACGAGACGGCTATACACGGGGGTTGTCCGGTCAATGGCGCTGTATGGTGCACCGGCGTGGGCGGCGGCTCTGACCGCCCAGAATAGGGCTCGCCTCTGGCGCCCTCAGAGGATATTGGCGGTTAGAGCCATACGCGGTTACCGCACCGTATCGACGGAGGCGGCGTGCGCCTTGGCCGGAACTCCTCCGTGGGATTTGGAGGCGGAAGTGCTCGCCGAAGTTTATAGGCGGACGGTTGACTTCCGGGCGGGTAGCGGCATACGGCCCCCGCCCGAAGAGATACGCGAGTGGCGAGAAGCCGCTCGTCGAGCCACAATGGCTCGTTGGTCGTCCCGGCTGGAGGCTCCACGTGCTGGCTTTGCCGCCGTGGAGGCTCTCCAGCCGGTCATCGCCGAGTGGGCAGGGCGGCAGCACGGGACCCTTTCCTTCCGACTGACGCAGGTCCTTTCCGGGCACGGTTGCTTCGGGAAGTATCTGCACTCGGTCGCCAGGAGGGAATTGAGTCCCGCCTGTCACCACTGCGACTGCAGTGAGGACTCGGCTCAGCACACGCTAGCGGTTTGTTCCGCCTGGGCGGCGCAGCGTGGGGTCCTCACTGCAGTTATTGGAGGAGATCTCTCGCTACCGGCCGTCATACGCTCCATGGCCGGTAGCGACAATTGTTTTACCGCGGTCGCAACCTTCTGCGAAGACGTAATTTCGCGGAAGGAGGCGGCGGAAAGGGCCCGGGAGGACGATTTCCATTCGGACCCAATTCGCCGCCGGCGAACCGGGCGGCGGAGGCGCGCATATCAGCGCCTCATGCCGCCTTGAGTGTGGCCGCGGGTGGACGGGATGGGTTTTCCCCTCCATCCGCTACAATGGCCAGCCGCGAGGAGGCGACGTGCGTGTGTGCCGTACGTCGCCTGAATAGAGAGTTTGTCCGCAGATGGTGCCCGCGTTGGCGGGCAGGCCCTAGGAAGGATCTGGATGTCGTAATAGCAGCGGTTCCCGGATCCCTCCTATCTCAGGGGCAGAGTGGCACACCGTGTGGTTTTAGTCGGTCCGATTCCGACACACCACCTCGCCGTAAACCCCGGTGGGGTGACAGCTCGAGGGGGTTTCCACACGTTAAAAAAAAAAAAAAAGGTTAGGTTAGGTTAGGTTAGGTTAGGTTAGGTTTTTTTTTTTTTTTTTTTTTTTTTGTAGTTTTGCTGTCATCCTCTTGCATCACAAGAGTCTTTGACTATCTCGTAGTATGTCTTTCTTCTAATAATTTTTTGTTCACGCATTTCTTTTAATTGTTCTTTTGCATACGTCTTTAGCAAAGCGCAAGAATTTTGTGCGTGTTGATGTGTTGCTTAGTAGGAGATGTGCCTCTTCTTTCAATAATTTTGTACCCAGGCGCTGTTCAGCTTCGTACCGTTGTGCCCCGAATACGGGGCACTCAAATATCACATGCAGGACGGTTTCTTGCTGAGCTTCATCGCAGATACACGACGGGCTCTCCCGACACCCAAAGCGATGCAAGTATTGGGAGAACCCCCCGTGTCCCGTCAGTATCTGTGTAACAACGCCTTGGGGTTGGAGCTTTCGCACCAAGCAATACGCTTCCTTCGCATCCGGGAAGAACACCTTCGTGACGAAGGCCATGTGGCCCAACTGATATCTCCGGTTCCACTCGTCAAGCGAGTCGCTGCGTATCTGACGCCTAACGAATGAAACCGGGCACAGGTCGTAGTCGGGTTTTCTCCGACACGAAAGCGCTGCTTCTTTTGCTAACTCGTCGGCGCGTTCATTACCGTCGATACCGGCGTGGGCCTTGATCCAGTACAAAGCTACATGTTTGCCTTTGGTTAAGGCCTCGCTGAGGTTTCGGCGCGCCTGTGTCGCAAGAGGATGCAAGGTCCCAGGATTCGTCACCGTCTCCAGCGCTGCCCTTGAGTCGCTGTAAATACCGCAGCTCCCCGCACCGCAATTGAGGACTTCGCTCGAGGCTCTGCATATGGCCAAGAGCTCGGCCTGGTAGACGGTACAGTACGCCGGTAAACACAGTTTCCGGCTCCTCAGTTCGGCCCGGCTGTCCCATATGGACAGCGCGGCACCAACTTTTCCCTGCAACTTGCTACCGTCTGTAAAGATACGGAGCGACTGCACGTTGTGCTGGTCCACCAGGTTTTGGTCCTCCAGACTGCAGAAACTCAGGTCCATACGCAGAGCCGGATGCGGCAGTTCTACAAATCGCACCACTCGCTCTACCTCCCGGTCCCCTAGCACTACCCGGGTCGACCCTTTGCGCGCTTCATATAGAGCGGCCGCTTCCTTAATACGAAGGTCCAGAGGTAGTAGCCCTGCCAGTAATAAAGCCGAGTTGAGGGAGACCGTGCGGTACGACTTGCAGATCTTCTGAGCGAATCCTCTCTGCACAGTGTCAAGGAGCTTGCGAATACCCAGCTTCTCGACGGCGGGAGCGAATGCGGCTGCCGCATAAGTGATGACCGGCTCTACCGTCGCAGTGTATATTATGCGTACAACCTCAGGGTGCAGCCCCCAGCATATTTTAGCCGTTCTCGAGAGCTGCTTGTATATATTTAGGGCCTTCCTACAGACGACGCCGACATGGGTGTTGAACGCCAGCTTATCGTCTATAGTAAGCCCCAAAATTCTCAGCTCTCGGGACATGCCAATGTCGACCCCGCCCATGCTCAGGAGCGGGGTGTCATGCTTTAGTTTGTTCGTCAGCAGCATAGCGCAAGTCTTATGTGGCGCAAATTTCAATTTATTCCTGACGCCCCACCCCTGAACAAAGTCAAGGGCAGCATTGGCACGTCGCTGCACTTCTGACGCGGTATACTCCGCGAACAGCAGAACCACGTCATCTGCGAATGCCTGGCAGGTGATGCCCCGTTCGTGTAGACCCTTCAAGAGGGGATCTAGGAGGATATTCCATAGTATGGGCCCACTAATGGACCCTTGGACGCAGCCCTTTTGTGTATTTCGGCGATGTTCCGCACCGGCATACCTCAGTTTCACACATCTGTCGCCTAAGTAGCTATCCAATATGCGCCTGATATTGACCGGACAGCCTTCCTCCGCCAGTCGGACCTTGATGGCTGGCCACCATGCGCTATCGAAGGCACCCTCTATATCCAGTGAGACAAGCGTGACCAGCTTTTTACGCTTAATCTCGGCCTTAATGTGGTTCACTAGGGTATAGAGGGCGTCCTCGGTGCCTCTCTGGGGCATAAAGCCATACTGGCGAGTACTGAGCCGCGGTACTAGGTGCCACTGGAGCCTCGCTACGACCATTTTCTCCAGGACTTTTCCCAACACAGGCAAAAGGCCGATGGGCCTGTATGATTTGGCGCTCTGATAGTCGTCCTTGCCCGGCTTCCTCAAGACGACTACGGTGGCCTCTTTCCACTTCGTGGGGAAGTGTCCAAGTGTAAGGCACTTGTTGGCCAGGGCAAGGAACACATCGGGGTCCCGGAGAATGGCCTGACGACAGATGTCTGCGGTGAATCCATCCACACCCGGCGCCTTCTTCGGGTTAAAACTGGACACCGCAGCGATCATCTCGCGCGAAGTAAACGGCGGATCATGCAACTCATCATTAACCCGGTCGTTTACCCGCAGTGCGAGATCCCGGGTGTCCTTATGGTGTTGGTTGTCGGTTTCCGTTAGATCCTCCGGATAGAAGGTCTCCGCCAGGTGCGATGCTGATTCGGCGGCACTGAGAAGTACGCCATTCTTGACCAGGGTTACATCCTCCTGCCTTTTGGCAGTCCTTCTGATAACTCGGTAAATTCCCTCCCAGACCCCCTCCCTATCTTGCCTGGTACAAAAGCTCTTCCAACTGTCTGTTAGGTTAGGTTAGGTTAGGTTAGGTTAGGTTAGGTTAGGTTAGGTTAGGTTAGGTTAGGTTAGGTTAGGTTAGGTTAGGTTAGGTTAGGTTAGGTTAGGTTAGGTTAGGTTAGGTTAGGTTAGGTTAGGTTAGGTTAGGTTAGGTTAGGTTAGGTTAGGTTAGGTTAGGTTAGGTTAGGTTAGGTTAGGTTAGGTTAGGTTAGGTTAGGTTAGGTTAGGTTAGGTTAGGTTAGGTTAGGTTAGGTTAGGTTAGGTTAGGTTAGGTTAGGTTAGGTTAGGTTAGGTTAGGTTAGGTTAGGTTAGGTTAGGTTAGGTTAGGTTAGGTTAGGTTAGGTTAGGTTAGGTTAGGTTAGGTTAGGTTAGGTTAGGTTAGGTTAGGTTAGGTTAGGTTAGGTTAGGTTAGGTTAGGTTAGGTTAGGTTAGGTTAGGTTAGGTTAGGTTAGGTTAGGTTAGGTTAGGTTAGGTTAGGTTAGGTTAGGTTAGGTTAGGTTAGGTTAGGTTAGGTTAGGTTAGGTTAGGTTAGGTTAGGTTAGGTTAGGTTAGGTTAGGTTAGGTTAGGTTAGGTTAGGTTAGGTTAGGTTAGGTTAGGTTAGGTTAGGTTAGGTTAGGTTAGGTTAGGTTAGGTTAGGTTAGGTTAGGTTAGGTTAGGTTAGGTTAGGTTAGGTTAGGTTAGGTTAGGTTAGGTTAGGTTAGGTTAGGTTAGGTTAGGTTAGGTTAGGTTAGGTTAGGTTAGGTTAGGTTAGGTTAGGTTAGGTTAGGTTAGGTTAGGTTAGGTTAGGTTAGGTTAGGTTAGGTTAGGTTAGGTTAGGTTAGGTTAGGTTAGGTTAGGTTAGGTTAGGTTAGGTTAGGTTAGGTTAGGTTAGGTTAGGTTAGGTTAGGTTAGGTTAGGTTAGGTTAGGTTAGGTTAGGTTAGGTTAGGTTAGGTTAGGTTAGGTTAGGTTAGGTTAGGTTAGGTTAGGTTAGGTTAGGTTAGGTTAGGTTAGGTTAGGTTAGGTTAGGTTAGGTTAGGTTAGGTTAGGTTAGGTTAGGTTAGGTTAGGTTAGGTTAGGTTAGGTTAGGTTAGGTTAGGTTAGGTTAGGTTAGGTTAGGTTAGGTTAGGTTAGGTTAGGTTAGGTTAGGTTAGGTTAGGTTAGGTTAGGTTAGGTTAGGTTAGGTTAGGTTAGGTTAGTTAGGTTAGGTTAGGTTAGGTTAGGTTAGGTTAGGTTAGGTTAGGTTAGGTTAGGTTAGGTTAGGTTAGGTTAGGTTAGGTTAGGTTAGGTTAGGTTAGGTTAGGTTAGGTTAGGTTAGGTTAGGTTAGGTTAGGTTAGGTTAGGTTAGGTTAGGTTAGGTTAGGTTAGGTTAGGTTAGGTTAGGTTAGGTTAGGTTAGGTTAGGTTAGGTTAGGTTAGGTTAGGTTAGGTTAGGTTAGGTTAGGTTAGGTTAGGTTAGGTTAGGTTAGGTTAGGTTAGGTTAGGTTAGGTTAGGTTAGGTTAGGTTAGGTTAGGTTAGGTTAGGTTAGGTTAGGTTAGGTTAGGTTAGGTTAGGTTAGGTTAGGTTAGGTTAGGTTAGGTTAGGTTAGGTTAGGTTAGGTTAGGTTAGGTTAGGTTAGGTTAGGTTAGGTTAGGTTAGGTTAGGTTAGGTTAGGTTAGGTTAGGTTAGGTTAGGTTAGGTTAGGTTAGGTTAGGTTAGGTTAGGTTAGGTTAGGTTAGGTTAGGTTAGGTTAGGTTAGGTTAGGTTAGGTTAGGTTAGGTTAGGTTAGGTTAGGTTAGGTTAGGTTAGGTTAGGTTAGGTTAGGTTAGGTTAGGTTAGGTTAGGTTAGGTTAGGTTAGGTTAGGTTAGGTTAGGTTAGGTTAGGTTAGGTTAGGTTAGGTTAGGTTAGGTTAGGTTAGGTTAGGTTAGGTTAGGTTAGGTTAGGTTAGGTTAGGTTAGGTTAGGTTAGGTTAGGTTAGGTTAGGTTAGGTTAGGTTAGGTTAGGTTAGGTTAGGTTAGGTTAGGTTAGGTTAGGTTAGGTTAGGTTAGGTTAGGTTAGGTTAGGTTAGGTTAGGTTAGGTTAGGTTAGGTTAGGTTAGGTTAGGTTAGGTTAGGTTAGGTTAGGTTAGGTTAGGTTAGGTTAGGTTAGGTTAGGTTAGGTTAGGTTAGGTTAGGTTAGGTTAGGTTAGGTTAGGTTAGGTTAGGTTAGGTTAGGTTAGGTTAGGTTAGGTTAGGTTAGGTTAGGTTAGGTTAGGTTAGGTTAGGTTAGGTTAGGTTAGGTTAGGTTAGGTTAGGTTAGGTTAGGTTAGGTTAGGTTAGGTTAGGTTAGGTTAGGTTAGGTTAGGTTAGGTTAGGTTAGGTTAGGTTAGGTTAGGTTAGGTTAGGTTAGGTTAGGTTAGGTTAGGTTAGGTTAGGTTAGGTTAGGTTAGGTTAGGTAGGTTAGGTTAGGTTAGGTTAGGTTAGGTTAGGTTAGGTTAGGTAGGTTAGGTTAGGTTAGGTTAGGTTAGGTTAGGTTAGGTTAGGTTAGGTTAGGTTAGGTTAGGTTAGGTTAGGTTAGGTTAGGTTAGGTTAGGTTAGGTTAGGTTAGGTTAGGTTAGGTTAGGTTAGGTTAGGTTAGGTTAGGTTAGGTTAGGTTAGGTTAGGTTAGGTTAGGTTAGGTTAGGTTAGGTTAGGTTAGGTAGTTAGGTTAGGTTAGGTTAGGTTAGGTTAGGTTAGGTTAGGTTAGGCTTAGGTTAGGTTAGGTTAGGTTAGGTTAGGTTAGGTAGGTTAGGTTAGGTTAGGTTAGGTTAGGTTAGGTTAGGTTAGGTTAGGTTAGGTTAGGTTAGGTTAGGTTAGGTTAGGTTAGGTTAGGTTAGGTTAGGTTAGGTAGGTTAGGTTAGGTTAGGTTAGGTTAGGTTAGGTTAGGTTAGGTTAGGTTAGGTTAGGTTAGGTTAGGTTAGTTAGGTTAGGTTAGGTTAGGTTAGGTTAGGTTAGGTTAGGTTAGGTTAGGTTAGGTTAGGTTAGGTTAGGTTAGGTGTTAGGTTAGGTTAGGTTAGGTTAGGTTAG